>CM032058.1:17020405-18453113 GCA_018831715.1 Matsumurasca onukii | reverse complement strand
TTTACTCATTTCTGAATTGTCAAGATAAGTTGACACTTTTCACAGCAAATGTGAGGTGTTTACCACTAAAGCAGTACACGAGTAGCGCTTATAGGTTTTGTATTTGGATCTACAGGCTCTTCTCAACGACATAAGATCTTCATCTAGCATACTGAGACTGTAGTCACTAGGCCAAATACTGTGTCAAACCACCAATTTACTAAGCTCCAACATTTTGTTTTTAATTTGTAGAAACTAGAAAGCCAGTTTTAATTTGTAGAAACTAGAAAGCCAGTTTAATTTTGTTAGAACAGTAAACGTTTGAAACTACCAGTTTTAATTTGTAGAAACTAGAAAGCCAGTTTTAATTTGTAGAAACTAGAAAGCCAGTTTTAATTTGTATAAACCATTTTGTTAGACACTGTAAACGTTTCACGTTAGTGGGACTGAAATGTTGGTTTAATCTTAAATCAGCTCACATGAAGGTAGCTCAGGTTCAAAAAGTCATTAAAAATGATACTTCACAGCAAGATCGAAATATTTCTAATTATTATGATGCTTTAACACAGTGTGAACGGAAGAACCAGATTATAAAGGAGTTTTATCTAAAGACTAATTTGCAAAATGTTCAAGCGATTAATGATAAACGAGATAAAATGGACAAACACAAAAGTAGAAACACTATACCTACCTAATTTGATATCTTCATCTTGTATATAATACCAAAGGGATATCATGCACCCATGCAGACGAAGAAGCACACAACACAAACAATACACAATATGGCAAAACAAAGTGAGTATGAAATCGACAACATTACTAGCAATGAAAACTCTGACAAAACAAATGACATGTTAAAACACAAGAATTATTGAATGATTTGGCATGATTTAAATATAAAAGTCATGAACACCAGGGTTTGGGGAAGTGAGTTTTAGTATCTGTAAATATAGTCTTTTGAAATTATTATTTTGGGTTTGGTTTTCAATGGGTATCAAATGATCTGTACTAACTTTTAAAACATTAGCCTTTTGTGTTAACCAATGTTTTTAGTTTTACTATGGTTAAAACCCCAATGGTAGATGAAGGGTATAAATTTTGGCCTTACATTGGATACACCGTATAAGTGAGAGAAGTTTTGAAAAGTCTAACGACAATTCAAGATAGAAATGCTTTTTCATTAATGCTGAAATAGAATTGTTTGACTACCAAAATTATATGTGTACTGTTTCATGGGTGATGTTTTGATTACAACATATACTGCACTGGCATCTTTGAATACAGTTAACAAATTAAAACCTAGTGTGGAAACTGAGTATTACGAGAATGTAAAAGCGTGTAGAAGCGTTAGAACAGGGTGGAATTCTCCGGGGAGTCGGAAGGGACGGAGGTGACGTCCACCTTGGGACGGGGAATGCTAAAGCGGCGAATGTCGGGGTGTGAGCGTAAGCTGAGGGACGGGTGGGGATTGGCCGAGTTGACGGATTTGGTTCGCGTCAGAGTTCGGGGGGTCGAAGGCATAGAATGACTCTTAGACAGTCTTCGCTGACCACAAGTTGCCAGTTCATAGGCCAACTGGTCCTCCAAGAACTAAAAACAAACAACAGTTTTCTTCAACTGACAAGACAGTAATATCAGTATAATGGGTTGTGGAAAGGTGATTACATAAAATTGTTTGACAAGACTTTTAGAAGATTTAAAAAAGTTTTGTTGTAAAGCAACTTTTACATTTTTTTTGTTGGAAATCTTAGAACCCTACAGTGTTTATTCTATGGATTGCAATACTAATTGATGTTCTCATTTGTTTCTGCAATAAAAATTTAGTTATTCATTAGAGTTTAGACTTTACTTAACTTCTCCAGTCGATTCGCTTCAGCCTGCTAGTTTGCTTATTTCACGTTAACAATGATACTACAATGGTGGATTTTGGTTTTGAGACAAAAGAAGTAATAAATGATTTCATATTAATAGGATTTGTAAAATAGAATATATTTCAACACTATAATGTCAAGTGCCTTTGTCAATTTATACAACAACAGGCAAGTACTTTACAATTATCAATTCTTTCAAACCACAAGGTAGGCAGGGCCCAACATGGCCATTTTGTAACTTTTTGTAAAAAAAACTATAAACAAAATATTTTGTCAAAAAATAAATAAGCTTTCATAAATTTTTGTAATGTTTGATTAAGTTTGAAATTTAGTTTTTGATTTATAACTGTACATTTTCATGCACAATATGCAAGTAAAGTGTGAACAAGATCATCCTGAAAATAAATGAGTTCTGAAAGGGTTAAGAAGTAATAATCCAATGATTTTGATGGATATTTTGATGGTTAGCAGAGCTTGTTGATTTAAAATTGAGTATATGTTCTGAAATGTTATCAGGCTCAATAAAATGTACAAATTTACACACTATATTCATGCAATTCAATTTACCAGCAGAAGTTCCAATACATTAAAAATATACCCTATGTTACATTTGAATGTTTTGGACTCAATAATGATAGAGGCAAGACACTCAATGTCTACAATCGCATGCAATCGCGCACACACTCGTTACCTGCTTGCGTGGCTTCAACTGAGCTCTCCACTCCTTCAACTCGCGAGAGTACATCTCCTCCTGCTCCTTCAGCTTCAGAGTCTCATGCTCCATCAGCATCTTTCCTGTGAAACCAACAACACATCACCGAGGTATCAACAAAACAGTACGGTGAGCCATGAGGTGGTGGAAATGTAGGAGAGGCAGATTAGACAGACCCCTTGCTATTTCAGCCGCAGTAGCATCTATAGAAAACCTCTCTCTAATACAACACAAACTACACTAGACCACTCGACGCAACAGCACAGACTTGACTGGAATCAAGAGCCAGTGGTCTCACTGAAGAAAATACAGTCAACTCCAGTTTCCTTCACCTGGGCTAATTAAGGGGAGGAGAGGCACGCAAAATGCACATGGTAATCTAAACTAGACCAAGAATTGACAAAATTGAGAGGATAAAATTCTTAATTCTTGATGCCAGGTGTTTATCAAATCACCCTCCTTTTTCCTATCAACCGCCTGAAGTATGCTCTCGCACCCGTCTGCACAGCAAGCGATTAACCGTGCATTTGCCATAAATTTCCGTTGAATATTAAAAACTCAATTATCCAACGTTTTTTTGATGTCAACAGTTTATGATTTGTCAGGCCCCTAGATCAGCGCCAGTAGTCTCAACTGCACTACTTTCCACTTTGACACTGACAGGTGCCAGTGAGCTGTTAAGAGATAAAAGCAGAACAAAGAATGCATCACGCTTGCCTTCCCTCTCCCAAGGAGGCAGGTAAGAGATAAGGACCACCTGTACAAGCGTCTGCGAGGGTCCAGCTGTATCAGTTAGGTTCATAGTTTTTGCCCACCATAATATTTCACATAGCTTTGTATAAATTAGTGAATAGATCGTATGTGATCCCTTTACTGTATTGACAATTTTTCTTTCATGACTTCCGTTCTTTAGTTGCTCATTTCAATTATTTTTCTAGTCAAGGAGGGAGGGGAAGCTAACCTGGTTTATGGAGAACCACAACCCGGATAAAAGCACCGGTTAATGAGAGCAATTCTGTATGTGTTTTGTCTAACCATCTAGTCACAGAAAATTCTCGCCTTCGGTAATTCCACTGGCTTCAAAACAGGCAATGCAAGCAAGTTGTGTGCTGGCCTATCTGAATGTTTTTGTCGATGGTTTTGGTTTTGTACTCTTCACAAAAACTCAAATGTATCAGTAAATTGTTCTATCGCCGAGATGCCAGGTGCACCCAGCCTAACTAAAGTCGTCTTAGATTCCGTTATATCGGTAGTTTTAGTTGGGTTTTGCGAATCCTCTTACGATACTAGTCAGGTTATAGCACACTATTATATAACACTATCTTATAAGTCACCACTGTTAATACTGAACCAAGTTTATCAACTTAATCTCTCTCTATCTCTATAACTTACGTTTCTCGTTCTGCAGCTGCTCCAACTCTTTGATTGTTGTGTCAGCCGCAGCTCTCAGCTCCTCGAGCTGGTGTTGGTGTTTCAGCTCAAACCTCAACGTTTCCGCTCGGTAACGCTTCTTCTCGTTTTCTTGGAACTGTTTACAACACATACGGTATACCGACATTTTAGAGAGAAGATTCATGTGGTTTTCAAATATTTGTTTAAAGCATTTTAAAATTTAAATAATTAGTTTAGCTCTTACTTATGATTAATATTAAAACCAAACTTATTAATCCAATTAAACGAAATAATTGCTTTTACGATTGTAAAATGAGTGTTCAAATATTTGGCTCTCATTATGAAATTTGATGTATAAACTGTGTGACACTGTACCTTTTTCAGTCTATTACGCTCTTGCTCCGGGTCTGGATTGGAAGCCATGCTTATCCTCATGGATTCTCGGAACATCATCTCTCTCGCCTTCATTTCCGATCTTATCCTCTTGGGCAAGGCTCGCTTCTCCAGTGCTTGCCTCTTCAGCAGATCCTCCTCCTTGCGCTGGTTCATCCGCTTCATCTGCTCCAACTCCTTCTCGTGCCTTATCAGCATCTGTATCGATACATTCACACTCGTATCACATGGTGGATATTAGAGTTCTGTGCAAACGTGTTTCTTTGTAAAACTTAAATTTTGCTCAAAATTGTTAAAATTTCTCATATGGTAATTCAACTAAAGTGCGCCTAATATATTAATGAATCTAAATTCTTTGATTTTTAAAGGCTTTTTGGACCAGCACTAAGGACAATTTTTGAAACTTGATGCTTACTGAAGTTCTAGGCCCAATTCTACACACACTTAATAGTGGAATAATTTCCGAAACTAGTTGTGTGAAATTAAAATGTCATCAGGGTACTTCTACGTTTTATTTTATTTCCTTATCATTTTACAAATAACCCTTTATAGTGAACTTGTCCTTTCAAATAACATTTAAAATACGACTGCATGGACACTATGATGAATGATTTTGGTCTACTGGGAAAATGTTTGCTGATGACACTACAATTGTTTCCATAGGATCTACCCCAAACAGGGCTAGACTCAATGCATCAGATGTATTTGAAGCTACAAAAACTGCCATATTTTCTGAAAATTTCTCAAAAAATCTTGTTTTAGGAAATGTTTGCCAGATTTTAATTTTTGTTGGTAAACTATTGAGACCAGTCCATATTTTGTTTAATTATTAATTACCTGATGCCTTTGCAAGAAGAAGCCATCCTTCAGTTGCCTCTTTGCGAGTTGTTGTTTCTCGTGGATCTGCCTCTCTTCAAGCTCCCACAATGCCGACTCTCTTGCTCGCATCAACTATAATGAACATACAGTAATACTTTTGTCCTGTCTTCTAATTTTAATACATTACCAAGAAAATTACAGCCTAGAGTATTTTCAAATGCTTCAACAAATGGTTTTTTTTCCTGTATCATAAACTCGTTTCAAATAGATTTATCATTAATAACAATGATTTTAACTCACTTTTTCAATAAAAATTTACTGACATCAGTTAAATCTTAAGTGTGCATTTTCATGTATGTAAACACCTTACCTGTTGTTTTTGCTGCAAAAATTGCCTTTCCATCAAAGCAATCTTTTCTCTGTGAGAATCACTCAACCGCCTAAGAGACGTTTCATGATTTTCATTTAGTTTCTCTAAAAACATTTTCTCCTGCAACAAAAAACAATGTTTTAACTAACATCAGTAGCAAATGAAAACCGTTACTAATTCTCGAGATAATTATCTTACATTCTTAAATGATAGCAATTATTGATACAAATCTTTCATTGATATTTACTAATTATTTATATCATATTTTTATCTTGAACTCTAATTATAGTGTTATAAATTTTACACAAACCTAACTAGCACAAGAGCTAATTTATTTATATTTTAGTAAATACCAAATGGTAACTATGAAATGAAATACAAGTCTGAAAAATAAATCATCCCATATAATGTGATTAACATATAATATCAATTAAATATCAATCACTAAACATTCGTCAGTACACTTATAACTTAAAATACAACACTTAATAGTGCACATCACTAAATTAGAAGACCAATCAAATAACTATTACCCTCTCTTCATGTTCCTGCTCAAGTTTTTCTTTTCTGCCTCGGAAAGCACTTTTTCTCTTATCCTTAGGCATAAGGTCAACCTCCTGACGCAAAAGTCTCAGTTCTGTTTTCAGTCCTTCTCGGAATTCTTTTAAGTCTCTCTCCTGAACAAAACATATAAAAACATTAGACACTGTATAATCAAGAATTCAAGTAAACCAAAAGCCAATACTTAGCATCTTTACCTTTTATCACCAAGGCTTGACATTGTCAGTTAAAATTCACTTGCCCTCCCCATACTAAAATTCAACAAGAAACTCCGCCTAACCTATTCAAATCGTAACTCAGGCAGGGCCCGACATGACTGTTTTTTAGTCCTGTAAGTGGAACTGCCCTTTTAGGCCCCTTTTTGGACCCTTGTGACCACTCTACAGCTCATATTTTCAACCAGACCAATATGGCGGCTGAAAACTGTTTTTACCTGCTCGGCACGGATGCGCTTGGACGCTGCTCTTAACTCCACTTCTTGCTGAGTCTCCGCCTTCTCCACCTGCTGTCTCTGTTGTCTACTCAGTGTGTCCAAGTCTGCCTCGTACGTCTTCAACAACGTCACTCGCTCCTGGTCGAACCTCTTGTCCTGCAAACATCCGTCGCAATCAAGAATTAGAATATCTTTATTTTCTTGAATTTTTTCTGTTTACAATTTTACAATATATGTTTGTAATTAAAAATAAGCAACAAATTTTCCACACTTTATCCTTAGGATGTAGAAGTAATAAGCCACAAACGCTAGTAAATAAAACAAACAAAATGTTAGTCCTCTAAGTAATAAAATGAACACAAATTAAACTGTCTTTGACCTGTTAAGCTGAATCTGATATATCTCTCCGAGCTCCATCCTTGGATAATTGGAAATTCGATAATAAAAGCACAAGTAAATCACCAATTATTAACCTGATTATTTACTGTGCCTCTTTTATTTGTGTTTCTATCAAGAAGTGGATTTGTCAAAAAGGAAAATCTGCGATGCAAATCCTCAAAAATCATTCCTGCTCGGTTATGAATATAAATATTAAAAGACAATATCCATTGTAAGGTTTGCAACGAGCAACTTACTTGTTGATCTTTGGCTATGTGAGCTTTCATTGATAAGTCTTGGAATTGCTTTTGTTCTTGCTTTTGAAGCATCTTCAGTTCTCTTAGTTCCTGTTTCCTGAAATAAAAAACATAGTTTTAAGTATATTTTTGTTACAAGTATAATTCACATATGAAAACTGATTTACAACCAATAAAATTTAAAATTTTAATATGAGGCACCTTTTGACCAGTAAAGTTGGCTTTGCCAGATAACCTAAAAAAATATTTCTTGAATGTATTGGATTTTATTAAGCTAGAGGTTCAAACCTGTGTTGTATTTAATTAAAACGAGTATTCAAGACAATTTTGTAGGTTAATATTTTTACCTGAAGATTTGGTCATCGTAGCCCCTTCCACTCTCTTCATCAGCGTAGATAACTTTGCTTGTGGTGGTGGTCACAACCACTCCGTCAATTTCAAATTTTCTCGTTCTTTTTCTAGTCTTCTTCTTGAGATTGTGTAGTTCCAGCTCTTCCTTCGTTCTGCTATGCCTCACATCATCAGCCTAAATTGACAAAGAATATATATATATATATATACATTTTTTTTCAAGGACTAGTTATGGTGTATTTGTATAATTTTCCTATTGCATTCACTAACTAGAGGGAATTTAAGGTAAAACCATCTTTTCTTACTGCCATTTAGTAGCCATACTTTTGTCTTTTTGCCAACCATTCACAGCTGATTGTGAATAAGAAGATAGGCTAATGTAAAAAAAAAAGGCCTTTTGTCTTGACAAAGGCCCTAGTAGGGCTGAAAATTTGACAGTCAGTGTTCTTTTTTCCTTCTTTTTTCTTTTTGTGTTTCTACTATATCCAGGTGAGCCTGCTCTCCTTTCTATTCCTTTTTGATAGCATACCCTGGCCTAGTGCCCTATTTCCTAAATCTAACTTAAAATTAAAAAAAGTATGCCATTAAAAAAGGTTTAGGCTAAAAATTTATTTTTGAGAAAATGGTCAAAAAACACACCGGCCAAATCCTAAATTCTTTTAAAAAACTTATTTGGACAAAAAAGCGAACTTTTTTCTTGATAACTTCTACAAAATCTATAAAACATAAGTTGACTGTTGGGAAAAAGAAGTTACGAACTATTGTCGCGAGAAGACATACCTTGTTGTACTCTTTCTTGCGCCTGAGTTGGATGTCGTGTTCAGGCCGGGTGTTCTCCTTGTTGCTGTCTTGAGACACTG
The DNA here is from genome assembly GCA_018831715.1 of Matsumurasca onukii. Lineage (NCBI taxonomy): Eukaryota > Metazoa > Arthropoda > Insecta > Hemiptera > Cicadellidae > Matsumurasca > Matsumurasca onukii. Next base: position 18,444,737 of record CM032058.1, on the reverse strand, counting down.
TCGTCGCCACACTCTCAGCGTCTGACCGGTCCAGAGTGCGCGTGCTGGGCGTGTGCATCGAACCCGTCTCACTGTGAGAGCTCTCCCCGGCGCCCACCCCTCGCTCCCTCTCCCCTACGTCTCTCTCTCGCTCCATCTCTAGCTGCTAGAACACACAGAGTACGTTAACTGCTTGCCTAAAATTCTAACTAGCAAAGTGTCAGTCCTAAAGGTAAGAAACGAAGAACAGAAAAATTAATGAGTGTATTTTTCCTCAAGTTACCTGCTTCTGTATGTTAGTGGACTTGTTGACAATGATGAACACTTCTTCGCTTGCGTTGTCTGCAGGTATCGCCGGTTGTCCGTTGACTCTCGGCAGTACAGTCTCAGGAGACTTGTCAGTGTCTGTTGACTCTGTTGTAGTTCCTTCAACTACGATAGACGTACTACCACCACTGGCCACTACCATCAGCGAGTCTTCCTCTATTCCACCTGTACAAACATAAGATGCTTTGTAAAATACAATCTTTGTAAGTAAAAAAAAACTTAAAATATAGGCATTGGGCAAGAAAGTTATAAAACAACTAGCTGATATTACCCGTGCTTCGCCTCGGGGCTTTCTTAACATAGCTGTGTGTATATTTACTAAAACTGCAAATTTAAAGGAAACAAAAAAGTTTCCTATATATCCTTAGAAAAACCATTTAGTTTGCCTGTTAGTTCACTATCTTCTCCTTATAAGTGTTGGCTACCTTGTGAGAGTCATAGTTACTTCCGCGCCATTCCGTGCGTTTTCAGAGCCCACTTTGATTGTTTGCAATTTATTTTGAGGATGTTATGTGTACATCAAATGTAGCTAAAGACACACTGCGTCATTAGTTTTAGCCGATTTGGACTTATAAGCGGTCCAAAATGCCTTAACACATTTTCAGAGTCCACTTTGGTTCCTTGCCATTTATTTTGTAGATGTTGTATGTATATGAAATATAGCTAAAGTCAAGAAACTTTGAGTAATGAGCTAAACTCTTAAACGAAGTTTAACCGCCATAGCTTCGGCCAATTTTCAGTTATAAGCGGTCCAGTGTGTCGTAAAAACGTATTCAATGCCCACTTTGGTCCCTCACCATTTATTTTGTGGACGTTGTATGGATACAAAATATAGCTAAAGACACAGTGCGTAATGGGTTGAACCCTTAAGCGAAGTTTCACTACCATAGCTTCAGCCGATTTCCAGTTATAAGCAGTCCAATATGCCTTAAAAACGTGTTCAATGCCCACTTTAATCCCTCACCATTTATTTTGTGGACGTTGTATGGATACAAAATATAGCTAAGACACACTGCGTAACGGGCTAAACCCTTGGACGAAGTTTCACCCCCATTGCTTCAGCCAATTTGAAGCAAGCGGTCCAAGATGCCTTAAAAACGTTACAGACAGTTTTGTTGACGCCAGTTTCGGTCTTTGCAAAGTATCTGTATATTAACACCAACCGATATGTATATCAACCAAAAACCGATAGATTCATTGCAATTTACAGTCAAAAGTCTTATTTTATTATATCGATTTGAGAAGTTGAACTATTATTGCGGACATTTTCCATCGTTAGTGAACAAAAAGGATCACGACGCTTCGGGATCTGCAATCTGATCCCGCCTTCAGGTGAAAACCTAAAACATAACACAGAACATTAGAAAATGAGCTAGCCTAAAGTAGTCAGCGTAGCTTGACGACTTTTCCGTTCAAAAGTAGGAAAGCCAGTAAAATTATGGAAACTGCTTCTAAAGCTTTGTTGTTAGAAAGAATAAAACATCATCGGGATTCTAAGAGACTCTCAAAATAGAAATTGAAAATAAAAACCAATTGATCGACACAGTAGGCTGAATCAAAAAGATTTTCAAAAGCATCCAAAATAGATATTTGAAAGAATCAGACAGTAAAAAGGAAAACTAAAGAAAGAGTTTGAGAACTTAAAACCCAGGCAAAACCAAGTGTTTCCCCAAAATAAGGATGCAGAAAACAGTATTAACAATGTAGTGAATCTTTCACACTAATTTTAACCAATGCTGAAAATGCCGCTTTGTCTAAAGGGTTAAACTTTTCAGTTGTGCCTAAATCAGTGAAAGTCCTTGACTTTGTTACGGAATCGAGTCGGCTGTCTCACAGTTGTCTGATGAGGATGGTGATCGGTTTCGTGCGAGGCAAGTCTTCTACTGAAGAAAATTCGATCCCAAAGCCCAACCTCACTAATGAGGAGAAAAGGCAGTCTTGATCCTTGGGAAAGACGATACTGTAAAAATCTTCCGGCGGATAAGGGAAACGCTACTGTAGTTTTGGACACAGTAGTGTATAAAGCTAAGATTTTGGAAACTTTGGAAGGGCAAATACACGAGTTGAAAAAAGATCCAACTGATAGTATTGAACGAAGTTGCTAGTACACTTAGAAAGCACAAACAATTTTTACCGACAAAACGCCTCGCCTAACCCCACACATCATTCTAAAATCCCACACATGTATGGGTTGCCCAAGATCCACAAACCTAACGCTCCTCTTAGGCCTATAATTAGTTCTCGTGATTCACCGTAGGGAACTGTCTAAAGTCTTGTTAGACATTTTAACGCCATTGGTAGGAAAAACTGACTCTTTCATAAAAATTCTAAAGATTTTGTTCAAAAATCAAAAGAGATAAAACTAGCTGAAACTGATAGGCTGATAAGCTTTGATGTGGAAAGCTTATTCACTAACGCTCCAGTTCCAGAAACTTTGAAAATAATCGAAGTCTAGGCTCAACAATGATGAAACTTTGGATGAAAGAACTCAAATGCCTGTAAATGTTATAATGGAACTGCTAGACCTTTGCACCAAACATAATTATTTTGAATTAGAGGGTAAAATGTATAGTCAAGATGAGGGTATGGCAATGGGGTCACCGCCTCGCCTATCTTTGCTAATATCTTCATGGAGGATTTCGAGCAAAAGGCCTTGGCCTCAGCTGGATCCAAACCAAGATTTGGTGGAGGTATGTTGACGATACCTTTTTGTTTTCCCACATGGAGACGCGATAAACTTAATGAGTTTCTAGTCCACCTTAACAACATCTCCCCTCCATTCTAACCATGGAGAAAGAGGTTCAAAATAAGCTCCCCTTTTGGATGTGTGTGTAGAAAGAGATAGGGATGTCCTTAAGACAACGGTTTTCAAAAAAGACACACACAGGTCAGTATCTAAATTTTTGTCCAACCATCAAAAATCTGTCAAAGAAGGAGTTGCTTACTCTTTATTTGATAGAGCAACGAGCTTGTGCTCAGATCAAGATGGAAAAATAGAAGAAGTGAAAAGTAGAAAGCGATTTGATTAACAATGGGTATCCTCAGTCTATGATAAATAAGTGCAAACAACGAGCTAAAAACAGAGTCAGAAAACCAGTTAGATGAAAATCCTGTGTTTATGTCAATCCCTTATGTGCCGGATTATCGGAAAAGCTCAGAAGGATAGGTAGAAAATTTAAAGTTAGAACTGCGCTCAAAACACAGAATACACTTAGGCAAAGTCTCGTAAAACCAAACCCAAAATGGCACTCAGGAATCTAAAACTGTATTTACAGTATTAAATGTAGTTGTGATAGGGAGTACATAGGTGAGACAAAAGACCATTAAATGTAAGAGTTAAAGAACATAAAGACAACACGCCAGGGTTTAACAGAAACGCCCAAAATTGCTCAACATTGTTGGTCTGAAAATCACGCAATGAACTGGAATGAGGCTAGTATAATACATCGGGAACCTCACTTCTTTAAAAGGAAAATAATCGAGGCCTCATACATAAAATTAGCAAACCGTCCAATCGGTCAAGCTTCAGTTGAAATAAGGCCCTCTGGCTACCGATCATTAAAAATGAACTTAAAGGGACAACCATAATAGTCAAGTAAATTTTCAACAAGAAACAACTAAAAACTCATAGCATGGTATTAAGGACGAAACAGGCCACAGAGAACTTAACTCGTAAGTCTCCCATTGGCTGTGCATAAATAGGGATTTTGTGTTTCTGTTTCAGTTGGCTAGCCTGGGTGCTAGTGTGTGTGATTGGCCTGTCACCGCCAACCAGTCAGTCCAGGGTGAGCTCGCTCAGTGAGTGGACATGTTTTGTGATTAGTGTTGAATTTACCCGTGACTTGTTTACCTGCTTAGTGTGGCTTGTGTTTGTAATATTGTAGTTTTGTTTTTTTTTTCTCTAGGCTATTCTAATTCTAAGATTTAATTTGTTGTTTGACTTAACAACTACATGTTGTTTAGTAGAGTTTGACTGGTCAGCCACGCTGACTACTTTAGGATAGCTCATTTTCTAATGTTCTGTGTTATGTTTTAGGTTTTTCACCTGAAGACGGGATCAGATTGCAGATCCCTAAACGTCCGGATCCTTTTTGTTCACTAACGATGGAAAATGTCCAATAATAGTTCAACTTCTGAAATCCTTCCATCGCCAACAACAAACTTTAAACAAAGGATATCGATTTGTTAGGCTGGGCTAAAAATGTATATTTTAAAGCTAATATTTTGTTCCACAAAACTAAGGTTAGACCTCCTAAATATATTATGTCTGTGAAAATTTCTAAAAATTGAAACTAATTTTTAACTATTTGCTGTTACTTATAAGCTGACTCGCAAGGTAATGCTCGTATCTCGTCCAAATAATACCTGTCAGAAACTGTTTTTACTTTAATAGTCATTTTATGGACAATTTTATAAAACACTCAAGCATTAGACTTTACCCATGCTTATACTTTTAATTCAGCGTGTAGAAATCACCAATAATCATTCGATACATCTTTAGAATTCTTAATTTACCGTATTGATGTACAGTACAGTTGCAGTATTGAAGAATTCGAACATATAACCATTCTAGAACAGTAATCCAGTATAACTGTTTCAACGTACAGGTAAGTATCTTAGTCTGAATAAACGTTGAATAAATAAAGTATTCTGCAAGGCCTAAATAGTAGATTAATAGGACATCGTGATCTGAAATTTTACCTACACAGAGGCAGCAACTGGATAGAAGAGTGGGTCAATATGGTGGGGTGGTGCGCGGGGGAACCTGGGCCAAGTGACCAGTTTTTTTACATTTCGCTCAATAACTCGTAAACTTAGAGAGATACAAAAATATGTTTGGTATAAAACTTGTAGATAATTTCATGCCACGCTAACGATTTCCCATCAGATTGAAGATTGGATCACTCGTTTAGGCGCTAGTGGTCAAATAGTAGAGACGTACACGCTTAATTTAACCCCCTCAAAAACCACCCTTTAAATCAAAATTTTACAAAACCGTTTCTTAGTGGGTGGTTTTGGGCTACCACAAACAGGTGTGCAAAGTTTCAACTCTTTAGGCCTTGTAGTTTTGGCTTGGTGATGATGAGTGAGTGAGTGAGTCAGTCAGTCAGTCAGGACAAAGCCTTTTATAAATACAGATTTGTAAATGTATATTGTTAGAGGTAATTCTTTCAACATATTTACCATCTAAAAGATGTATTGATTTATTTATTCCCCCAATGGCAAAAGCCAATAATGAACAGAACCTACAGCGAGACGTATATTTGGTACAGATTTGTGCAAAGAATATGAGCTAGGTAGTGACAACAACATATTCAAAGTGGCTAACAATAAAGATTGATAGAATTGAAAGATAAAAGGGTTTTGAATTTTGATCAAGAAAACTCAATAATTATCGTTTAAAAAGTGAACTGACCATCCAAAGAGCCCCAGTGGTTGTCGTTGAGCCTGGAGTCAAACTCTCGCCGCCCACTTTGACTACCGACACATGGCTCATGTCCGGTTGTCTTCTTCTCACCCGAAGTCATGCTGCTGCTGTTGGCATTGATGACAAACACCTCCTCTTCATTTCTACTGTCATTCACCTACACACAAACATTTAATTCATCAAGCTTACATCGACTCTGAGAGCAAGGAGACTTTCTTTAGCTTAAGCTTCACACAACTGAGTAGTAGTACAGTAGACCCTCGATGGAACGGACTAATGTGGCGGAAGGGTGGTCCGGATTTCGAAAAATCCGGACGATCGGGGGGATACCGATAAGCATATCCTGGTGCATTAGGATCGATAAAAATAGACTCAAGATGACGTAATTTGAGGTCCAGATCGGTTACTGACCTATTTAGCTGAGCCACATACCTTAAAACCACTCACTCTTGTAGGCAGTACTCACACTGAAGGTCTTACGATATAAAAACACATTTAATGTTCGACAATGTATTTATTTTGTTCAAAATACTGTATTTTCACAATTTATGTACAATTCATATTTACAGTAAAAAAGGTTTCTAATTATAATAAAATTCCTCCATATGAATGTACACTCTCTTGGCGCTTTTGTCCGCCATCGTAATCACACAATTTAATCCCCGACACACTAACACAAGTTATCACAATACAGATATCACATCATTTAATCAGCTGCACGTAACTCACTGTTGTTTACATTTGTGACAGTGCAGGGCGGGAGGGGTGATCACGCAGTAGATAGCCTGACATTATCGATCCACTCCCTGCTCTAGTTCGCGCTGTGTATCCTGACAACCCCAGCATCGATTGGCAAACTCAGAACTTAGTTGCCTTCGTAGTTCGTATTGTCAACGCGGACGTTAGTGCACTATATTGTCATTAAATATTGTTTAAATTACTAGCGCTTAACATTGATGTTAAAAATACTGTATGTAACAAAAAAATGTTTTTCGTGATATTTAAATTAAAATTTTTTTACTGAGGGTGGTCCGACCATCCCGAACCGGTCGAAGCGAGGTCCGCTCGAGGCGCCTACTGTAGTTAGCTACGCTTTGAATGATACTAACTTGTTTAATCTGTTTTATGTCGGGTTACACACCTGTGTCTTGTTGGTTTCATTGGCTTAATTTATGACCACCTGGTTCTGACTGGGACTGGGCGAGCTGGTGCAGATGGAGAATGGGCGGGTGTGTGGTGGTGACTACGTGACGAAGCATCCAAGTCCACCCGGCCGTGGGCGAAGCCTACCCGCACCGCCGTATGGGCGGACGTCACATACCTGTCCAGAGCAGGGTTCTCTCTCACTGGGGTGTTGGTCGCACTGCTCATCGAACTCAGTGACGTCTCAACACTCGATGATCGGGTGCTCATAGCATCGCTGCCACTACCACTTCCAGAGCCTACAAAATCAAATAACATAGTTTCAATCAGCTCTCATTATACTTTGTACTGTCAGTAGCGGCCGGCCCATAAGGACTCTGCGACGGAGTCCTCCCAACCCACTCAATAAAAATAAAATTATAATTAAGAATATAAATCACTTAATTAATGTATTTGAACAGCATTTAACATTATAGGACTTTCGTTATATCGAATGTTTGTATTACGGGTAGTAGTATACAAACAAAGCGGCAGATGCAAAATGTTTCTAAAATGGATAGTACGCGTGGACTCAGGACAGTAGAGTCCACATCCCTTTACAAATCATATGGCACTAACCAGCCAATCACAGCCTAGTGTTTCTTCAACCCAACACTATGTATGCTGGGACTCGGCCCATTTCCCAGTAGTTTCATCTCCATTCAAAAAAAGCCACTGTCCAGTGAACTGATGAAAAGTCGATTTTTATTATAATACTGTAATTCCTAACCTCACTTTTCAGTTTACGCGACCGGGTAGTTGTTACTTGTTGCAGGTGTTGTGCTATACATAATGTTTAATAGTTTTCGTAAATTCGTACAATGTTGTGATTACTGATTTGTTTTAATGTGTAGTTTTTATATTAGTGATTCAGGCTGTGCTTCACGAGAGTCGAGGTAATACAGTGAAATGTTAAATACAGTAAAAGAATTACGCAAGTGGTGTCGTTTATTACTTGATTCTTTCTTTACTGAGCTATATTAACACATTCTGATATCATTTTGTGAAGGGTGAAGCTTGAAAAATGTTAAAACTGTTTATCTTTATACTAAAATAGGTAACTCAAAGCAGTTCTTCAAAGACCAATAATTCAAAGGTAACATGTCCTTAAAAGTGCTTAAAAACGAGTTTTGAAAGGTTAAATTTCAATTTAGATTATGGGGAGAACCCCGACCCTCCTTTCTCTGGGGGGTATTCCAGACCCCCGGTAGTCCCCGCCCAAATCACGTCTCGAGTCCTCCTGTACTTTTAACCCACCAGCCGCTACTGTGTACTGTCACTATCCATTACTGACAATCATTTACGGCAATAAACTAGTAATGCATGTACAGATTATCGATTATTATTATACTAGTCAAATGCCCTTACTACACCTGCTTGGCGATACCACTGCATATTTATTGATTCAAGTTGTTACTTTAGATAAATAAATATTTATTGCTTTGGACAATAAAATTGTATGAGCAATTACAATGTAATTTAAAAACTAGAAACTAATGTAGTCTTCATAATCTTCCAAATAATCATTGATGGAGTAATGTGTCTTACTAATTAGATAATTTTTTAATTTCTTTTGGAATTTCTTAAATTTGTCTTCAAATTTGATTTCTTGAGGTAATCTATATAAATAATTTTTTTTTTAATAAGTTTGATGGCGTTGAATTTTGAATGTTTTTCGTAAAAGGTTTTGCTATGAAATATATGTTCTAATGAATTTTTCGGTCTGATATTATAGGTTCTTAATTTTGTAGTTTCTCAAGTATAAAGTATTGTAGATTTTCTTTGGAAAATTTTATTGTTTCAAAAATACATATGTCTGGAACGGTTAATAATTTATTTAGTTTAAATATTTCTTCACAAGATTCTCTAGCTTTTAGATTAAAAACTGCTCTAATTGCTGCTTTAAATAATAAATTATAAAATTAAATAAAAATAAATTATTCTTTAGATTAAATAATATAAGTATTTAAAATTAAGAGGGGCATTGCTGTGGTTTAAAAAAATATAACTTTATCTGTCAGCTAGACATTAATGTTAAATTGCCACTGAATTTTTCAAAGATCCTGTCAAAGAGTACTGTACAGGTTTCTTGTAAAATCATCTGATTGAGCTTAATTAACTACAGTAGACTCTCTCACGTTTGGCCTCGCTTGGTTCGGTCTTCCAATGGTCCGGCCGGCCTGAATGGAATTTGTGTTTTTGACCATACTAATTTATTTGACATAGACCAAAAGCTAAACTACGTCAGTTTTGGAGCTCTGATAGTCCCCAAACAATCCTCCTAATTTCAGATCTTAAAGCCAATTTTTTGGTTCTGCCAAGGAATATGAGGGAGTCTAATGTAGTTAGAAAGGTTGAAAACATACAAGATTTGAGAAACATCTCGACAAAGATAACCAGATGAGTAAGACTCACTTGTGGGAGTGGGAGTGGGTTTGGTGGCCAGGGCACTGATGGCAGCATCTGACAGAGGCGGGGGAGCGGCTCGTCTCCTGTTGCGGTTGGAGGCGGACGAACTCCTTGTTCTCTGCGGCTGCACTTCCTCTCTACTTTTCTCCTACAGCACACACATCAAACATGTAATTCGCTCAAAACAAAGTGATATATCTCTACCGGATTACACTAACACTACTTTTGGTGATTTGCGTCTAACAATATTATGCTCTGCTAAGTCGCAAGAGCAAAAGTGAACCATCAATAATACTACAACTTAAAACAGTTTGGTTTTACACTTGAATAAAGATATAAAAAGGAACCAACTAACATAAAACATGACAGTGTAGTTTTATAGTAGACAACTAATTAAGCTTGAAAATTACACAAATAATTTACAAAAACACTAGGTTTCAGCAGTGTTAAAATAGACTAATGCTAAGAGCTGAGGAAAAATAGGGTGAGGCAAAATTCTAGGTAGTTTGCACATTTGTAAAAAAAGTGGCAGCTTTAGAATACACACTCCAAAAAATGTGAACATTTTGAAATTTCATTTTTTCTGTACTGTTTTTTTTTAAAGATTATTTTACTGACCAGAAAACAAAGAAAGCCAGAATGCACGAGGACTACTTATTTTAAATAACTAGAAATTATTCTTAAACAATTTTATTTTGATAACTTAATAGTTTATTTAAAATATCTAACCTGTTGGCCATTAACGGTAGGCATCATTGAGACAGGTCTAGTCGTCCTTTCCCGACTCTCCCTACGTTTGACGTCCCTAGGAGGTGTCGCCACTGTTGTTGCGACAGGTGTAGAATCCTCTGCCACTGTAGGCGCAGGTACTGAGGTGCGGGTACTGAAGGCGAGGCACGGTAGGTGCAGGTACCACAGGCGCAGGTACCGCAGGAGCAGGTGCTGCTGGGGGAGGTGGAGGTACAGGTACAGGTGCAACTACTGCTTTCTTTGGGCTACTTGGCGGTAACGGAGCAGGACCCTTGTCGTGAGATAGTCTCCTCTCCAATACTTCAGGTTTCCTTGCAACTTGCTGCATCAACAATGATATAAAGCATGATCAGAATTTGATATTTTTAACATAAATTTGTTTATTGGTAATGAAAATGTTGTGATGAAATGTTTCGAGCCTTGATATTTGTCTAAATGTCTTTGTTTAACAGTAACTGTTTCATATTTGATTAATTGATGTGTAGGCCTAACTTAAAACCAAAAAAGTAACCTATATTTCTTTGGAAGAAAAAAAACCAATTTCATCACTTCCTTCAGACTGTTGTCTGTAAGACACATAAAAGATTACGTGTTTAAATCCCCATTGTAGCTCTCATTGTTGGATGTAATATATAACAAATTTGTATACCAAGTCAATTTTATTTTTAATGATGGATTATTGACAAAAACGTACAAAGAAGGAATTGTGACAAATTAATAGGGGTAGGAATGTCCCATGGGACAAGAATTTCGTAGCTAAAATTTACATCCCAAACTTTGAGTGGCAATTATTTATTTAAGACGGTAAATTTTTCTGTTTAGTCGCTTATTTTTATAGTAATTAATTATACACAATTTTTGGAAAGAGTGGGGTTCATAGGGAGAGTGCAGTCTTATTAGTTGGTTTATCCAAGAAAATATATATGATTCAGCATATTTTGTATTTGTTACGAGAAAAATTGTGTTTTAATCTTGCCTGAAAATTTCCTGCTAGTCAAGCAAGAAAAAGTGCATTTTGCCCGATTACCACCTGAGAGGATAAAATTCAATTGCATTTATCCCTACATATTATCAGTTACTATTTTGCCGCTTTGATACTAACCTGAGCTTGAGGCTTGGACTCGGCACTTGACGTGTCGTCTAGTTTTTGCGTCTTGGTGTCAACTGTGTCCGCGTCAGGCTCTCGTTTCGCTCCTTCTACTCCATCCACCACTGAGACGTCCAAAAAGAATTCCATTAATGAGTCAGTGATTTCTCATAACATAAATCGATGTTTACCTTATATTACAAGCCAATGTAATTAGATTAAAAATTATACTTCAGAGGTCTCAAACTACTTGTCAAGTCCTTGAATAAGAAAATAAGTAGATTGAATCTACTGAGTATCTAGATAAGCAGAGCAGACTCACATTTAACCTCGGTATCACTCTTGAGGGAGGTGGTGTCGTCTTCGCCGTTGTCCAGATCCAGGGGTAGCTGGGACGTGCGGTGGTCCTGAAACCAGACACAATTGTCAAGTGTCAACCGTAGAAACAGTCATTTACCCCTCAGTGTATCTCCCATTGGACGATTTGACGAGAAAGGGCTCATGTAATTGGATAAAAAGACTCATGGCCAGAAACTATTGCAGCAGTTATTAAGTTGAGGCTAGCTGGAAAACGAGTAGAAATAGTTGACATTCTGACAACGCCTGGCTACTAAATTACACCTTATATATACACCATGGCAGATTAATGGTTCAACATAAAGTTTGTTTGAAGAGTTCAACTAAGTTGGCAAATAAAAATATTCCACCCTAACAATTATGGAACTTAGGTTTGAAAGAAAGAGCCTTATGGCTAAACTAGGTGAATTTTACAAGGAGAGAGAGGACAGTAGCTAGTTTACACCTAAGAAAAACAAGTTTAGGGGCCAACAAAAATAAGAAGAGTCAAACACAAATTTCACTGATATTTGTCCCTTAATAAGAGTCTTTATCTGCTTTATCAAAGCACAGAGTTCCTAACACTAAAAACAAAACAAAATGGCCACTTGTTGTCTGCGGTGACAGCTAAGTCCAAGGGGACAGGAATTTGTTGGCAAAATTTAAATTCCGATCACTGTGTTGGAATTATCTAAAGATGGTAGATTATGACAGACAACAAGTGGCCATTTTTTTTTTCTTTGTGTTTAGTATTAGGAACTTTGTGCTTTGATAAAGCCCTTAGTAAGGGCAAAATATCGGTGAATTTTGTGTGTGACTCTTCTGTGTGCCTATTTTTGTTGGCCCCTAAACTTGTTTTTCTTAGTTAAGCTAACTACTATCCTCTCTCTCCTTGTATAATTCACCTAATTATGGAACTTACTTATTCCTAGACACTACGTAGGATTTCAAACATATCATTGTGTAAACCACCAATAATTTGAGACAAGATGTAAGAAATGACGCTTTCAGATCCTTCAACTCACACAACACACTAAGCAAAGAAATCAATAAGAGTAGCTCACTGTACATCAATAACACTGTAACATCTTTGAGTTATTCGTGTAGTTGAAATAACCAAGATCTAAGGCTTCCGGTTTACACCGCGTCACAGTTGAAATACAATTACTGCTAGACGCTTCGACCTCGCTGTGGAGAGTCATCCTCAGTAGCTTGTTGACTGGCTGAGACTGGATTGACCGGCCGTGGCGTCTTCCTTATATACCCCAGTGGGGGGAGGGGGGGTGGTCCTGTCACCTGATTGGCCGAAGTGGGCTGAGCCTGTTGCTCGTTGTCGAACTGGATTGGCTGGCTTCAATAGGACTTCTGAAGAACTGGCTGCCAAGTTTTTGATAATTTTATGCTGTCTTCTTTGTTAAAGTTGTCTTCATGCTTGATTTTTTTTTTATTTGCTTTTATTGGAAGACGCCACGGCCGGCCAATCCAGTCTCAGCCAGTCAACCAGCTACTGAGGATGACTCTCCACAGCGAGGTCGAAACGTCTAGCAGTAATTGTATTTCAACTGTGACGCTGTGTAAACCGGAAGCCTTAAATCTTAGTGATGACACCGCCCGCGAAAGCCTAAGAGTTAAGATTAATTGAAATAAGTTTAAACATGCAGAATTGCAGCTGACTTAAATCATGAAACTAAATTTATCAAAGTGCTTTGTGAAAGAAACTGTTGAACGTGTTATAAATTAAGAGTTAACATAAAACACACAATAACAATCATAGAAATATTATAACGTTGCAGCATTGCAAATCCTGCATTACCTTAAATTTTGAAGTAATTTATTATGTTACAATGTGCATTTTTCTTAATTAAATGTTTCCCGATGTAATGTAATTATTTGACCTGTAAGTGTTTACCTCTAAGTTGCTCATGCAGGTTTGGGGTTCCGGTGGTTCGCATGCACAACAAATAACACAATTAACACTCATGCACACACGTACTACTCAACATGGAAACATGACACCCGCACATGACTTAACATCTTGACCAAGCTGTCTCTGAAAACCTTATGTGCCAATTGGTCCCGCAGACCTTAATATACACCTAAAATTGGGAAATTCCTAACAAAAAATAAAACCCCAAAATCAGACAGAAAATCTTTAAAAATAGGATTTTTTCGGACGGGAGGGATTTTTGGGATTTTTTGGGGACGGAAGGGGTTTTTCCAGGAATTTTTGAAGCAATAGTGATTTTTTGGTGCTTTTTTTGAGTGGATGGAATTTTTTAGCAAAAATGGGAGTTTGAAAGGAATTTTTGGCAGATTGTATAATTTGAGAGGATTTTTAAACAATCTCATTTTTGTCATAATTTTACTTTGATCAATAATCAGTGTTCTAGGTGAATTCATATAAAATTTAAATGAACCAAAATCAAAATGAACAATTTTAAACAAAGTTTAAATTTTTTTAATGAGTAATTACTTTAACCTATTTTGAGATTTTAATGTTTAGAACTCCTTGTAATAATTACAAAGTTTAATTATATGGTAATATTGATATTAATCGTTAATTTCAAATCCCAATCATGCTGTACCATATACATTTCTTTTCAAACCCATAAATGGAACACAAGATTTGGTTTTGTAGGGTAAATGTACGTTTTTCTTACTGTAATACCTTTTTTTTTAAATTTCCCAACCATTTCTTTATAATTTGTAATGACTAAAATAAGCTATTAGTTAGACTAAAAAATGTTTCTTGTGCGATTCCAGTCCGAAGGGAAAAATCCAATCCCGTCCACCCCTACTAATAAGAGTGGGGGAGTAGTTCCATTATTGAGTTTTTCGCATTTTTAAGACTAAATGTAATAGACACTTCCAGTATAAGCAATTTTTTTTAGAATTGGAGGAAGCATTTCGGTCACAAGTAAAAGCGAGATTGTCACAAGCGTTAAAGAGAACATAATGGTGGTAGAAGGCTAAAACAGGGGCTTGCAGATTAACAGGGATTTGATGCATCCCTGCAACCGATAGCAGGAAGCAAATGGCTACAGAAAAGCCTATTAGGAGCATATTTACGATTTAAGATGATTACAGGCAATTGAAAGGTTGTGGCGACGCTAATGAGGGAAAATTGGCAGCAGCAGACTATTGACAATAACCATTACTTTCCTGATTAAAATTCAATGAAACAAAAATGTAAAACCTTTTCCTGAAAAAACCCTGATATGTTCTGAATTTTTTGCTGCCCAGTGGGGTCTTTGGCCTGTCTTGGAGTTGCTAAAATGGATAACATAATTAAAAAATATTTAAGGTATATTAATAAGTTAAAATAAAAATGACACTATAAAAATTCACAGACATAAGGCTCAATTTAGGTGACGAATGAGGAATCATTGCTACCTGATATCCAGGCACCTTTATCCTAGAATAATAGATTACTTTCACACAATTGACCTCTGAGGTTAAAAAAAAGGTACGCTGGTGATTTGTTTCAAACTAGTCAAATTCCCAGAAAAGTCTCTAAACTAACAAAAAAATAGTCCCATAACATTAGTCGAAACTTGCAATGCAACAACATCAAATTTTATTAGATGATGACCACCTAGCAAGTTAAATTACTACAACACTAGCAATTATCAAAATTTTGATAGCATATCCTGGCCTAGTGTCTTATTTCCTAAATCTATTTCTTCAGTTAGTTCATCTGCTCTCGAGACTCAATTATCAATGAAAGCTTATGCTACTCATTTCCATCTCATTTAACTTATATTTTATCTTTCTGAAGTTTTGTCACAGTACTTAGTGCTGCATCAAAAAACTAGATGCAAACCTTCCGATATAATTCAATAAACTTAAGCGAATTCTTAGTTTAGTAGGTGTGTGGAGTCAATTCTGACCCCAAAATGTTTTGTTCTTCTATCAATAAAGTAGTTTACAAGAAACTTATTATTCATTACCAAGCTTGAAATTCAATTTGAGCCATTAAATGAGAAAGTAACAAATTTGGCAGTTCAAAATGGTAACCAATAATTTGATTATTAGTTGTAGACTGGAACTGACCCACTCTTAATAATAACTAAATCTTCCCACTTGGGGTCATATACACTGGTTTGTAGTTAGTTACCAATTTATTTGACTTGAAAATTCATTTTGTTGGTCTACCCTAGATATTAATCTTTGACATTGGTATACATTGGAACTACAACACTACTAAACATGAAGTAAACAATTAGTAAAAGTTTATTTACTAAACAATAAAATACATTATGTTACAACAGGATATAATTTATTTTCTTAACGAATAATTTTAAATAAATATTACTGAACAACATGTCTTTGGTGAAAATTCATACTTTAAAATCTTGCCAAAACAAAAATCTAACCAGGAATCACAGAATTGACATTAGACAATTACAGCACACAAATACAGACAGGAACGGTTTATTTAACGGAGATGCAAGATAAGACATGTCTAGTGATCTGAACATCGAAACAACTGGTAGAACGGGGTAACACTTCACCGTCGCACTTACCAACACGCTGGTACTGTTCCTTGTGTTTTCTCTTTATCCTAGCTCGCTACGAAAGCATGAAAGTGTAACCAGTTCAAAACAGAATTATACAGGAATATATTTTCTTCTGCTTTTTGCGAAGAAATGGGTTTATACATTGAAAACAATTTACTGAAAGTCTGGTATATATAATACAAAAGTACAGTGGACACGCTTGCGTTCGGCCGTCGGATGGTCTGACTGGCCACGTGAGGCCTAAACATAGGCTATATCTGCAATTTGTTCGTGAGTGTATTGTCATTTGAGCAGTTACTTTTGGAATTAGTCCCGAATCCTAAGATTTTGCTGAATAGTATTTGCGTTTGTGACCATATTCCGTATTTTATTTAACATAGGCCTAAAGCGACCTACGCCTGTTTTTAATGTCAGTTTTGTAGCTCTAAGGTTGCTTTTAATGTCAGTTTTGTAGCTCTAAGGTTGTTTTAAAGTCAGTTTTGTAGCTCTAAGGTTGTTTTTAAAGTCAGTTTGTAGCTCTAAGGTTGTTTTTAAAGTCAGTTTGTAGCTCTAAGGTTGTTTTAAAGTCAGTTTTGTAGCTCTAAGGTTGTTTTTTAAAGTCATTTTTGTAACTCTAAGGTTGTTTTTAATGTCAGTTTTGTAGCTCTAAGGTTGTTTTTAATGTCAGTTTTGTAGCTCTAAGGTTGCTTTTAATGTCAGTTTTGTAGCTCTAAGGTTGTTTTAATGTCAGTTTTGTAGCTCTAAAGTTGCTTTTAATGTCAGTTTTGTAGCTCTAAGGTTGTTTTTAATGTCAGTTTTGTAGCTCTAAGGTGCCCTCAAATGGCTTTTCTTCATTATATCGGATATTCCAGCCATTTTTTATTTTGGCTGTGGGTCCAGTTCTGAGGTAGCCGTACGAGAGGGAGTCTACTGTATATTAAGACTAATAATATTTTGTCTAGTATCATTTACAAATAAAAGTTCAACTGAATGCTAACAATTGTTTGCAGCCTACTGTCCGTGTAATTCGGGATTGATGCATGTTGGTCCACTGCTAGTTTGCTTTTGACAGCCGGTCATTACAATAGACTATGTCCATTATTTACCAAATCTCCAAAAGCGGGCTAAACTCAGCGAACAAGAGTCCCATTTGAGTTAAACTTCTATCTGTAAATTCAATGCTAGTAGGCATTAACTAAAGGTGAAGTGAAGACATTATCCATCAATTTAAGCAAAACTAAATGTCTTCAATACAATTTACTTTGTGATTATCAACAATAAGCGAGAAATATAATGACTGTAAACGCTAGACTGACCTCTGCTTCGTCGTCGACGAGCTCCTCCTCCACGACCTCCGCCTTGTACTCAAGTAGCAAGTCTCGCACTGGCTTCGCCTCCAGGTCCCGGCTAATGAAGATATGCTGCAGGACATCAAGAGGTATATGAGCCACTCACCAAACGAGGCAATATTTCTCTAAGAGCATTGTCCACTAAATTTGTTACCGTTAATGTGACTGGACTAGAAACTAGAAATGACAAATCTCAACATTTCTGGGGCTTTTTAGAAAATCTGATTTTTTAGTAAGAAAACAAATGAAAATTAACATTGAAAATTGGCAGAACTGGAAATATTTTCACTGCCAAATTCAAGCACTTCCAATTTCTAGACAGTTCCTGACTGGTAAAGCCTGTACAAACTGGAGAATGTGAAACCTTTCCAAGGAATCATGTTCAATCTATTGTAGACCATGAGTATTTCTTAGTTAGAGGACCACAAAGGTTAATACTTACTTTTAGAAGGTCATCAGAATTTGGTCTCTGTGAAGGGTCCTTGACCAGAGCTTTACTGATAAAATCATTGAAGTCCTTGGTCCATTTTGATGGTTGGTCTAGTTTTGGAGGGTCTGATTTTTGTATCTTGAGCAATACTCTCATTGGAGACATTTCATGGTTTGGAGGTTCCATTTGAGCAAATTCTATAAGCGTGATTCCTAATGACCAAATATCAACCTGCAACCAAACATCATTAGTGTAAGTTAACAATTAGTCTCCGTCCTATTGTTAGGATATTTTACTTTTCAGTGTACTTTGATCTTTGAATGCATTCAGATGCCAGCAATATTCGTTGGATAATCCTGTCTTCAGAATAAATGCCGATAAAAAATACAGCTGATGCACAGCCAAAAGCGCTACCATAAAAATCAGCAAATTTCTATTATGATTACTGATAATTTATCAAAAAAAGTTTGTTTTTATCGTATAAAAACATGCTTATTTGATGAAATTTAGAACAAACATTTATGCCACAACAACCAACATGTGTGCCAAAAATCAACCAAATCCGACCAGCCAAAGCAAGATGGCAGCAAACAAACGGTTTTTCACAGCCATTTTGGTATTTGGATGATTTTGGTACAAATGATGACTAGTAAACACTACATAAACACCAGAATAAATCAAAACTGCTTTCAGATTTGATCTATGACGTTTCGTCTTAGATAGGGATAGACATGAATAGCTCAACAGTTTTTTCTGAGCAAAATTGCTAATAATGAATGTTTCTAATGTTGTTTCTACATTTTGGTACTGTTGGCACACATTAGGTTTCCAAAGAATTTGGACATCTTTGATCCATTTCAACATTGCCAAGATTAAACAACTTTCTACTGGCCAGAATAAAAATATAATCTAAATCTACATGAAGAAGTATTTACCTTGAAGTCGTAAGGGTTATCTCTGAAAGTTTCACACAAAACCACTTCAGGAGCCATCCAGTAAGGAGTGCCGATGAAAGTGTCGTGTTTCTGCAGAGTGGACTTGTTTTTGGCCGACACGCCAAAATCCGCTGAAATATAACGTCACATTAGTTTAGATTTATATGATTTGTTTAGTAAGGATATAATTGAAAAGATACCTTTAATTTGCCAAGATAATGGTTTCTAATTACCGTATATACTCGAATCTAAGGCGCACTTTATTTACCATATTTCAGGCTCTAAAATAAGGGTGCGTCTTATATGCGTTTAGACTCGCACAGTAGGATGAAAATATTGAATTCCTTTGAAGAGTTACAAAAACACTCTAAACATCGACAAAAACATTCAGATAGGCCACGAGAGAGGTAGGAAACACAGGAACCACAACGTTACGTATTGCGTTGCCTGTTTTGAAGAGTGGAATGGAGAAATAGTTGAAAAACAGAGAAAGTGACTAGGGGACTCAGAATTGCTTCTTATTGAATCTACTATACACAGTTTTTGGTACTTCCTGGTAAGCTGCTTGTGTATCAACGTAACATCAAGAAGAGTAGAAAGTCATATGTAGTCAGATGGAAAGGGCAAGGGCCCACCTGGCCCACTTTTCCAGTACAATATTACGTTATACTGTTTTTATTAACAAACGTTTCTCTGCACTATCGTTAGACAGTCTACAGATACTTGAGAACATACCGAGTTTGACACCCCCGCTCATGGTGAGTAGCACGTTGCCGGCCTTGAGGTCTCGATGGATGATCTTGTTCTGGTGTAGGAAGCTGAGACCGAGACACATCTGCTGACAGATGAAGGCTATCTGCAGCTCGGTCAGCGGCTTGTCCAGCTCCGTCATGATGGAGTCCACCGCCCCTCCGTCACAGTACTCTATCAGCATCTACAACACACAGTTGACGTTGTTTAGTCTTTAAATCAAATCTCAATACTAAAGAAACCAGGCCGACACACAGCTAAACACCGCTGCCTGAATGAAATGAGTGTTTACAAATTGTTACCCTAATTTGCTAATTGTAACTGTAACTCCCTTAGCTCGCAGCCTCGCTTTCAACGTTCGGCCTCAGGCTTTGTATCCTGTATGATCACGGGCATTACGATAGAGTTTGCTCAGCTGATAGCTTCAACTTTTTGTACTCTATCACTTGTGTTAAGAGGCTGTAGGCTTGCCATTTTTAAAGAATTTTTTCATCCCAGTTTAGGACCTCTTTAAGTACTATAAAGTTTCAACACATCTTTAGGACCTACAGGCAATGAGGTATTTATAGGCTGTAGGCCTTACCTCCTGCGCGTATTCTCACCATTCTCTTTCTAAGCCTCAATTATAAAGAAGATAAATTGTTTTAGTGGTAGAACACTCATCACAACGCCACAGCATACAATTCCAAAAGTGTCTAATGCAAACCAATTCTTTTTTTCATTTTCTAGATCAAATTCATGTCATGGTGATATATTTGATCGAGCCAATTGGATATGGTTGATTTTTTGTTGACTTTTTTTTCAGGTTGAATAAACATTACAAGTTGAAACAGATTATTACTAAACCAAAAACTCGAGAACAGTGTAATCTTCAGAGTTAATCGGATTTATTACTCTGAAACAATGTGTGTGATTGTTCTAATCTTATCTCCCGGCTCTCGGTTGAGTAAGACAACCGTTATAATCAGCATTGACAAATATCCACAAGGTTCAACAACACACTGATAAATCAAATGCCAACAATAAGTAGATTCTGTCAATGAGTGGTGACAATAATAACTGTAACACAATGCTCAGATTTAATTTGTGATTTGCTTGCTTCAGTTTTAGCCCCTTCAAAACAGCTTCTTTTAGCACACTACAAATTTAACCACTTAATTATTTTCAGAAAACCACACAAAATATTCCCAACTTCTCATAATTATATAGGCAAAAGAAATAATATTTCTCAATGAATGCTAACAAAAATCAAGTCCTGGTAACGTTGGGTAAATTCTCTGCTTATTCACACGTTCATGGTTTTTACATTAGTATTGAAACGCTACAAACCAATAACATAATTTTTTATCGCCTGGTACAACCTAGAATTTTTAGAATTGTGGAATACTAGTTAGTTTGGTTTATAATTTATAAATGAAAATTAAATTAAAATACACGAGTGATTGGCATCACAATGCAAGGTGTTCTCGCTTGGTACAGATACTCATAGATGTCTCTCCTATGGGCAGAACCCACTATGGGTTTCACAATATGGGGAGAAACCCATAGTGCATGTAGTGTGCACTGTGCAGCTTACCCAGAGTTTGCCGTTGGTGAAGAACGCCTCGTGGAGTTCCACGATGTTGGTGTGTTTGCACTCGGAGAGGATGTCGATCTCGATCATGAAGTCTGACAGGTCGTCCTCGCCCTCCAGGGCACACATCTTCGCCGCAGCCAACTGCTTTGTGCTCTTGTTCTCCGCCTACACATGACAACAATATTGAGTCACAAAACGGTAGTTCATAAGCATTTGCCCTCAGGGGCAGGAGTTCAACTAGTCAACCGGTTGTTAAATTCTATTAATGGTGCATAAAAGCATTTTACAAAACATACAAGTACTTGGCACGTGACTGGGAGGCAAGGCAATTTGTTGATGGAGTAGAGACTAAATAGAGTGGAGCATATTAAATGGATAGGAAAGGGCAAAACAATAGATGTTTAAAAAAAATTAGAATTCAGAATCTTCATAATAAAAATAAATTATAGGCTCCATTAACTATAAATTTCAAACTGAAATAATTAAACTTAATCAGACCAATTAATCAGTTAGTTTCAATAAACCAGCAAGAATATAAAAAACTTTACAAAAGATTCAGGTAAATCAAAATTCATTTGGTGAATGAAATGACAAAACCAGTTGAATGTGTATATCAAGATAATACAATTTTTAAAATTTAGCTTCTGGTGCATGTATATTGAACCAAAGAAACTCACAAGTCATTTAATAGAACAAAAATGTCAACTGAGATTTATTTTTATGTTTGGCTTAGTTAAAGCTTTGTTGTAAAAAGAAGTGTTGTATCTGATCAGATTTCACTAATACAGTGCCATAAATCAACAAGTCATATTTCAAGTTTAATGATAGATTTAATTACGCTCAAGGAGTTAACAATTTGCTTTGGCAATAAATAAATATTGATATAGACAGTAGTTTTCAAGCAACTATTGGTCTAAACTCACTGAATATTTATCATTGGTTAGTATTGAACCCGTCACAGAGTTTACAAGCAGTTCCTCGATGGTGAGGGACGTGCTAACACGATTAACACCTAAACACCCGTTTCTAGCACCCGTCCTGTTTAACTTAGCACTCAATGGCTGCTGAGGCTTCCCGTGTTCTAGCACAGTCACGTTTATTTAAAGTTTTAAGAATCTGAGAATTCTTTATCTATATTTTCAGAAACATTTTGAACAGTCATGTTTTACATGTTGATCAGAGTGATAATAGGTTTGGGTGGATATAAAATTAAATTAAATCTTTAAAAACACGTTAAATGTAAGACACAACAACAGCAATAATGTTACTTATCAAAACTCTCAGTTGTTACCAAATGAAAAACTATATAAGTTTAATTAATTCCGTTATGTAAAAAAAGATCAGTAAACTTTAGATAAAAATCACCAATAGGTAATTTTAGTTAGAAGAATTATTGATGCCTTTAAGTTTACTCTGGAAAAAAACTGGATTATTTCAATTTTTCCTACATCAAACAGTTTTATCATTAATAACTTAGTATTTTTTACAGATAAATACTAAGTACAAATTGAGTTTATTCGAACGATTTATTTTAGCCTATACTAGATAAAGATAATTGATGATACATGACAAGCTATGAGCACGGGCTGTACAAAATTACAGACTGCCTTAAGAGTCTGCAGTACCCAGGCGTGACCTAGATTGGGCTCCCATAAGAACAATGCAAAAGCGTTTACCATATAACTCTGCCATTTATTATGATAACATTACGTTTGATATCTCATCAGAAAGGTAATTTTATTATCTAGATGTTTTGCTTGTTACTTTTTTGAAAAAATGTTTACTTTTTTTACTACATTGAAGTAAACATTTTTTGACTTTAGGATTTTTTATCTGGGTTATTTAAACGTAGAGAAAATCAAGCTAGCAAAAGCTGTAGATAATTTAATTGTCTTTGATATGCATTTTGTTTTATAAATTTATCTTCAAAATTGCCAGAGTTATATGGTTAATACGTAGCCATGTCGGTCTTGTTTTCAAATCTCAACGGCTGAGCGCCGCACTAGTTAGTCATAGCCGATAGCCGAGATGCCAGCACAGTCGCTTCACTTCCTCCCTATGTTTGGCGGAATTTGAATGCGTCTGTGACTATGAATGAAAGTTAGGTTATGTGTTGTTCGGGCGTATGCCTACTGTTGCCATAAAATACGCCAAACACATCAGCTGCAAGTTTCCTCCAGCTGGAAAGGGCAGAACACCCCCAAAACTTAAACGCTATAAATATATCAGTTTAAGTGACTTCGTCCTGAACCCTGAGGTATAAAGCATCCTGTTAGTTTGTGTTTGTATAGTTTGTTTGTTATTGTGTTTGTTGTAGCCTAGTAATCAGTTGTGCACATCGCACCCAACTTATGGTATGTGTGCAACAGAAGGTCAGATTCAGACTGTGCTCCAGTTATGAACAATTTCGAACCAGGGTTACGATTTGGCTTGCTGCTCGTTACTTTTTCTAAGAGACTTCGGCCTTCTTCTAATAATAAGATCGCAGTACTAGTGTTTTTCCTTCCGTCTTTGTAGTTTTGGTGCTTGGTTAAGCTAAATCAGGCCGACACGCAGCTAAGAGCTAAAACGCTGTTTGCATGAGTGAATCGAATTTTCTTTGCAATTTGTTACTCTTATTCTTTCAGTTTATAGCCTCGCTTTGGTATCGCTTTTCCCACCCCTGTTTTATAAAAACTACATATAATTTTTAAAATGTTATTAAAATTTTGCTCTTAATTTAGGTACCAAGCAGTTCAAACGACTGTATAATCTACTAAAATTCAGGCAAAATCAAGGTCAAACTGTTTTTAGTTATAGCTTTTAAACGAATAAAGATACGAAATTAAGTTTAATATAAAAGATGCGTATTGTGTATATTGAGAAAAATAGAAACATTTTTGCTGAAATCTTCGTAGGTAATGCGATTTTCAGAGAATAATGTTGCTAGATCTAACAGGTCAACTTTAATCCGCTTTTGGACACTTTTATAATGCCTACCGGTTATATCGTTTCATTCAAATCTTAGTATTCATTGCTTTGCAAAATATATCAATATCATGTACCTAATATTAATTTTATCTTTGACGGAGATGCCAATCAATCTTTGCCACCAGCATAGTAGCTTCACTCCCTCCCCCCATGTTTGGCGGGAATTTGAGTGCGCCTGTGATTTTGAAGAAACATGTTTAACTGTGACGTTGCCTTATTGTTGTCATAAATTACGCACGCAACTCATCAGCTGTGAGCCCCTCTCTGTGAACGGCGAAACTGGCGGAACTGTCGGCTGCATCAGATGCTCTCGGAAGGTGCCCGGCCTCAGACTCACGTGGTACATTATAGTAGCGGCTACAAAAATCGCCACGCGTGATTGTTGCGTCTTTGCCTTGCGGCCGATATGGTCAAAGGACCGTGGTTAAAGGTGCCGGTATCATGGTGGAGCATACCGTCGCTGTCCGTCAATGAGCGGAACATGTACAGCCGCTACTTATCATGGGCGCTGAGGCTTTTCGCTACGCTCAGCGTCTGGCGTCGACCTTCGGCCTCAGACTTCGAGGTAGGTGTCCCAAAGTACGTCAAAACAAACTTTAGGATCCTATAAAAACATTTCCCAAAGGGTTTCAAAATAATTCCTTTTTCAAAAGTTAAGGTGGGGGAATTTAAAACTCATCCCGCATAAACATATTTAGAAAAGATTGTTCACAGTAAGAGCTACTTTTAGTATAATACTATTAAAGAAGTTAACAATGAAGTACCCTGAATCAAATTTTAATCACGACTAGTTTCAGGACTGAGCTCATTATCAAGTGTATACAAATATAGGCTAGTCTAGTACATCTAGGTTACATTAAATACAATTCTAAATAGACACATATAGAAAAAGTAAAATTTTCATTTTGACAAAATTATTCATCACCTACCTAAAACAATTACTTTTTCCATATGTGTTTATTTAGAATTGTATTTAATGTAACCTAGATGTACTAGACTAGGCCCCATACCTACAGTCCCGGACAGCGGTCCTGCTGCCGATCGGACAGGGTCCGGACTGGAAGGTTTTCACCACACACTTGTATAACTTTCCGGTCCGGGCTCGTGGACTCCACTCACTTCACCTCGTTGCTCAGTTGGAAAGATGAGTTCGTTCGATGCAAGTTGCAGCGGCAGTGATAGTGCTTGATGAGACGCACAGAGCAGGTTTATCCTCCTTGATGAGACGTTAGTTTGACTTTTGAGAAGTTCTGGTGACAAATATGATAAATATTTATCTTCAAATAAGGGTAATAACAATAATATTATTAATACTACAGTTCATCGGTGTGATCGCCGAACAACGTGAAAAATTAACATGATTTGGGGCGCTATAACATTGTTGTCCTCTATATTAAAAAGCAAAAACGAATAAATTATAAAATTTTCACACGGTAAATTGCAAGAGTTCAAAATACCACAACGTTGGTGCATGGGTTTCATCCGCGGACGCACCACTTTGCCGGTTTCACGTAATTTTTCCTAGTTCTTTTCTAAAACTACCCCGAATACTATCTACCCTTTTCTTCAGGAAGTTCATGTCCGCACTTGGGATTTTCTCCTTTGTGATTCGAAGCAGATTAGACAACCAACAATAGGGAATAGAGTGGTACAATTCGAATGAATGAGAGAGAGTGAATGTAACAGTCCTGTATGTATGAAAGGTATTTTGATGTTAGTATGAATGGAAAATTAAACAAATTAAAAATTAAACACTGACGATTGCTATACATTTACTGTAATATGTTCACGCAATAAACCATTTATTTATTTATTCATTTACAGTTACGTTTCACCCCTTATTTTTATGACCATTCATTTACAGTTACGTTTCAGCCCTTATTCTTATGACTTAAGAGCAATTTTCTCTTCTTTTAGCAAGTTTGCTATATTGGTTATACTGCTCATGAGGGCGCGTCGTGTTTAGAGATTTACTTCACTTATTGACACTTTTGTGGTTACTAATTATTTTCTAACGTGATTTCTAAATTATACATATTTTCTAAACGTTTCAGGGGTACCATATTGCAGTACCGTAACTTTTGTTTGAGACAGAACGGAACCATTATCATTTATATCCATCACATGAGTTTTTCTTCTTTTTTACATAGAAATGTCAGTCCTATCATAAAGATATTTAAATGGGACCACTATGGAGTTAAGATCTATTAATCAGTGCAAACTGGGTATAAAATGATGGCCGCGTTGAAAAGTTGTTCGTCAACAGACATTAAAAAAATCGCCGCAGCTCAACTTGTATATAAGTCGTGTCGTGTAGTACCTAAGCGCTTATTTTGTGTGTAAATCTTAAGGGAACTGTTTGACATTGTTGTACCCAATGGCAGATCCAAGATGTGTTAGCAAGTGAAATTGGCATAGGTAAACAATAATATATGCATAAACAAAAGTTGAATAATAGATTGTCCGTAGACTACTGTATTGTAATTTGTAACAAAGGCATTTCAACAGTAACAGTAGCCTATATTTGCGTCTCCATAAATGTACAGATGCTTGATGTATCCATTCTCAGCATAATACGATGTAAACAGCCAGCTTAATTCGTGTATATTTTACTTCCTGAAATGTTGTGCGGGTGAAAAGTTGATATTTAGTTCCACCGAAATCGATTGTGTACTACTTGACCCTGGACATTATAATTCTTAATTTTAGAATGCATTTACTAATCATAAATCCATTTAGCAATGGGAAAATATTACGAAATGTACCGTTCGCACGCACAGCTTTTGGGTCTCATAGCTCTTTACACGCCCATTTTACACGTCAAGTAATCTAAATAAATAACCTGATCGGCTGCTAAAACGAAAAATTATCAAAGTGCCAATGTTCTATAACAACATGTACCTCGCCTACCGCTGCGAATGTAAAGAAATAGATAGACGGTATTGTCTGGTACCTAGTGCGCGGTATGCATTGCGCGGTCGCGGAGAGGGGTATTCACTGCCAGCTCTAGGCACTAGGCAGCTTGGCAGGGGCCGGCAGCGGAGACAAGAATCACTACTCGCAGGCCGCAGCCGCATCTACCGGATATTCCCTCCCCCCAAACCCCTCACCACCGAGGCGCACTAACGCAACCTGTCGGTGTCACTGAGAAACACGAATCGTGCCGGTAACG
The DNA here is from genome assembly GCA_018831715.1 of Matsumurasca onukii. Classification (NCBI taxonomy): domain Eukaryota; kingdom Metazoa; phylum Arthropoda; class Insecta; order Hemiptera; family Cicadellidae; genus Matsumurasca; species Matsumurasca onukii. The sequence goes on along the minus strand of CM032058.1, from coordinate 18,417,558 downwards.
GGAGGACTGAGTGCTCGTGCCGGCTAGACCAACTCTCGAATAATTTCTGGGTACCACAGACCCTTAACAAATCCGCGGCTTGGCTACAACATTTCGTTATAGGTCCGTACAAAGTAATCGGATACCACCAGATATTAAACATCTGAAATGATTTGTTGTATAATCTAAAAACAAAATCTAAAGTACTATTATAATATACTAAATATACCATTCTACGTTAATGTATTAATGCAACTCAATTCATTAAAATATGGATCAATAGGTTATGGTGATAAGGAACCACAACCTTTAGAAAGTAATAGCTGCGGCGATCAATCAAACTCCTGACTAAATTATCAAACTCCTGACTAAATTATCAAACTCCTGACTAAATAGTGGGAGTGGTACTGTGTGGTACAATGCAGACGGCTGTTGGGTGTGTCCATCCCAAGGTATGAAAAGAGAACACTCCCATTCATTGAGATCAAAAGAAAATGAGAAAACAAAAACACACTTAAAGGCTGAGAAACAAAATCCCCCGCATAGGTTAAATATAAAAATGACATTGCTACAATATGTAGACACAACCATTTTTATAATCTTAAATTTTATTGTATGAAGTTAATTCACTCAAATATAGGACTTTAAAACTTGTCTAACCGTGTCATGCGCTGGTTTATACAATAGTGTAGGCCTATAGCTCGTTTAGTGTGCACATCTGAACGCTTGATGTGTTCTGAGGAGCACTTTCTAGAGTCACTCACACTGCCCCTCAGGGTTGTTTTATAGACTTCCTAAAAAAATTCACTTCAAATTTGAACAAATAATAAACTTATTTACCTTGTAGACTTTGCCAAAAGCTCCATCTCCCAGCTCTCCGATCATCTCCCAAAACTCCTCGGGATCACATTCCATCCTAATGTTATTGAACACCTTCTTCTTTTTAGACTCATTGCCTCCCAAATGGAGAACTTTTTTCAAACTACTTAAAAAAGACATCTTGAACGGGAGTTCTAAACAGCTTCTTCAAACACACACAATGTCAAATTACTGAGTTTGATCTAAAATATCAATAATGATTACAGTCTTCATACTTTTTTAGCTTTTGATTTAACACTTTTTAACGCTCTATCACTGATATCATAATACAAAATAAAGTTAACTTCCTCCATTTCAAAGTATATTGAGACTAGCTTCTAAAAATAAGAGCAGGCTACATTATACACCTCTTCAAATTCACAGTCTCAAAAGTTCTGGATTGTATCTTGCAATCACCACTGTGTCTGAAAAAGAACAGAACAAATTCATAAAAATGTGTTTAAAATCAAGAATGTATTTAAAAATGGTTTAAGCAGTGTGTCTATACAAGATATACTATATTAACACCATTTAATTTAAGTGTTTTCACCACTTGCATTCTCTGTGATAACACTGTACAGTATATTGCTTGTTTGTCTTTTAACTCATATGTTCTACTTTATCAAATCACTCATTGTCCAACAAATATTTCATGTAAATTGGCTGCTTGCCGTAAATAAATACATAAATAAATTTAAGGACCCTTTCATACTTTTGCAGCAACAGTAGTGGCTCATTCAATTGAAGTTTCGGTGCCGTCGGCACACAGGGCGAGCCAAGACCTACTTGCAGTGCTGCAGCACACCGTCAAAGTTAAAATACATGGGTTCTTATGAGATTTTAATGTTTGAGCGGTGCGGTAAGTAGCTCTTGTCTGTAGCACCAAGAGATGTTTTAGAACATTTTGTACAGAACGTATATATATGTATCAATTTGCAGAATGTTTTTAATTATAGTTGTTTATGTGAAATAGTAAAAAGATACTTTTACTGAAAACAATATAAGTATAAGTTATAAGTCGACAGGATAAGTCAATATTTTTACTTGCACAAAATCATGGGTATTAAAACATAGTGTAAATTACATTAAATTACTTCCAGCTAAAGCTAAAAATAAAATTTAACCTCAACCTCGGTAAAATATATGACAGCAGTTTAGCCCTGATAATAATAAAATTAACTGGGTATTCAACTGTGTTTGAGTTTTAGGCCTATTTAAGAATATAATGTTTGGTTTGAACGGTCAGTTCAAACCTTCTAAAGCGATGTTTTAACTTCTGGAAAGTTTTGAAATCAACTAACTTACTTTGCTAACCTAACTTCAAACACCTTATTCAGCCTCTAGGTTAATTTGAAGTGGGTGATAGATACTGTCGTCCGTGCCATCGTATAATAGTCCCAACTTTCAAGCCCTTTAAATATGTTCAACATAAAATATTAACCTAACTTAACATAATAACCTAACTTAAAATTGATAATAACTTATTCACTTTAAGTTAAATTTGAAGTGGGTGGAAATTTGTGTAAAATAGTCAACTTTAAAACCACTTTAAACCACTTATAAATAAGTTGTTATGTTAAGGAGCCTCCTCTACATCGTTTAAATCAGTTTCAGCTCATAATATCATAAGTCACTATTCTAGACTAATACCAATGTTTCCAGTACAATTTATGATTAAGCACTGACTTCAAATACAAAGGGTAATTTCCTCTCAAAGGATTGGATCAACGATGCCTAGACTAGTAGTAACTATCGGGGCTTGCACGCTCAGATCTCTTACGCTTTCAGGTAAAGAATATAGCCTAGGCTATTTGGTAGTTATAATGATCTTATTATTTTACTCTTCTAACCTAATTTATTAATAAAAATTTACAACGCAAATTAGACTTATTAACCGAAATAAACTTAACTTGCCTAAGCCTATTGAATTTCTATTAGGGAAATTGCTAGGCTATTATGATTTAAAAAGTAAATATAAGTGTACAGATGGGGTATTACACCCAACATCATGGAAGTCACAGTTTGGTTTTAGGTGTTAAGCTGAAGGCCTAACTGTATTTGATCAGGAATACTTTTTACCTACCTAAACAGATAACTTTAATTAAAACCATTTGAACTAGAGCTAGCTGGGCCTACCTCCACCATCTAATTCTGTTAAAAGCATAGTCGTATTGAATAGAATAAAACTAGTCTAGGCTAGTAACTCATAACACTCAATTAATCATAATAAATAAGTAAGCCTAAGAACATTTGAATTTTAACTAATTTTCAAATGAAGGACATCCTAGGGTGCACCTGTAAAACATAATGAGCAGATTATCAAAACCAACAGTTCGTTGAATTTAGGGCAAACATTCTAGATGTGGTAAAAGCTACGAAGATTGGAAACTCCTGTTGCCTCGGGCAGACATCTCAAGTATTATAATCAGATTTCGATAAAAGGAAAGTAAAAAGAATGTAAAATACTTAACACGCACGTTTACACGCCAAAGTTAAGGTATTATTTCAACATAACTGTCAGAGCTGTAAAATATACTAACTTAGTTTCTCTAAGATTTCATTTCAGGAATGTTGCTTTGCTACTTACAGAATTAAATACCTCATCGATTTTTTCTTGAAGACTCATAACGTATACAAGTTTATCGTAATGAACTGGCTAATGCGAGAAGAATAGAAATGTCTCTTGCACCACAATAATACGAATACTTGGAAAAGATACTATTTAAACATAACACTGTGGATAATCTAACTAAACGTTTGTTTATATGAATAACAGAGAAAATTAGTGGAATCCATCTTCGTTCCATTCACCAGTTTCACCACCTTCGCCACGCCTGGGCATGACGTCACCACAGTAAAAACCTGTGTTTCCAGAGAATAATAAAATACTTTTCCAAATAATAGGAATTCAATGGATGATGTTGGTACACTATAACAAACTTTATTTTATCGATTTTGAGCTCAAATAAAAGTATAATGTTTATATGCTTTCAACTAACATTGTATTTATATTCATGTAAAATAGATGGTGTAAGGTAGAGGTGTTCCATCTATACATATATAAATTACGTATTTAGTTATCTTCTTATATTTAACTTGTTCATCATATGTTCTATCATATACATGTTATTGTTTTATTCATTAACACATATTATATTGTTTTAACTTGTTACTATTATGCATCTCATCATTGTTTCCATCTATACATATACGTCTATACTTTTGTTATTTCATTCATGTATTTATTCTTGCTGTTATCTTAAGTATTTATTATTGTTATTAACACCATGTATCATTTTATATTCTTGAAGTAATACTATGTAATTATTTTATGTAATGGGTTACCGTTGGTTAATAAATAAATAAATGGTAGGTGTAGGATACTTGTATCTGGAGTAATGTATCGATTTTGAGCTCAAATAAAAGTATAATGTTTATATACTTTCAACTAACATTGTATTTATATTCATGTAAAGTAGGTGGTAGGTGTAGGATACTTGTAACTGGAGTAATGGATCTAAGTCTCTTTCAAGGCTGACAACGGGAATCGCGTAGAATATCCCCCCCGTTTTGTCGCCGTCTAGGAACTCCGCGACTCGCATTTAGCCCGGCGTTGGCTACAAAAAAATTCATTACGTTAATATATATATGTACGTAATTGTCTCATGATCCCCCCCTCCACCATATATAACGTACCACTGGAAACATGTGCTCATTTTCCAGTATGTACAAAAAGATAAATTTGAAACACTACAAACCTTTTATGTAGACTGCTATTCTTCTTTTTTTGTTTTTCAATGGTAGTTTTACTACAAAACTCAAACTACTGTCTATTCTTCTTCATCGATTGCACGCCTGATGGATGGACAGATGAAAGAAAGTAATTTAAATCTTTAAAAACAGACACGACAGTCATCTTCTTAAGCATACAGTATCAGGAAACACGGTTTATCTTAAACAGCATAATGAGAGGCAATTTCACCAGCTGACCAGCCACTAACTCAAGTACCTTTACATACGTTCCAAACTCCAAACATGACCTCTTTGGAACCCACTAAAACCCCAATCATGGAGATACCTACCTCTTTGGATATGGACGTATCTCTAAATTTCAAAGTGGACTTGGTGAGTATCCCTCAGAAAGTTTCTTGGCAGAGTAAGTAAGAGTTCTGTTCAAAATTGATTAGTGATATGCTACTGGTTTTTAATACTTTATGGTAACTCAAATGGAGAAAGCCCGGGGCGGAGCATGGAGCTATTTTTCGTAAATGAGACTTTAAAAGGTTAAACCAAAAGAAAATGTGGGGACAGCTTATTTTCGACTATGGTTTTTTTATTGCATAGTCTGGTGGAGTCTGTCTCCTAGAGGGACCAATCATAAGGACTCAATGCACTGTGTGGAAGAAACGGTTAGTGGACCTAGAGCCCCTCTGAAAGCTGGCAGTAAAGCTATGACGAGACACTTATTCTGTCAAAAATGCCGATAGTAATAAGGCAGCGATCAAGTCTGTAATGAAGCTGCCTAAATTAGGACATATGGGATGGAACTAACAGAGAGATCATTTGGTAATACAAATAATAGTTTTCAAAAATGTTAGGCAACAACACTTAAATGAGGGCTGGACCACCTCTAACTCATTCCACACCACTTTCTTCTACTCCTTTTGTCTCCACACTGTAGTAAGACTAGACATTCACAACTCTATATATTGATAGTAGGAATCAGAATATCAAATTTGGTGAAATTTTTGGTTTAACACTATTTTAGTTAAAAGAGGTTCTACTTTTATATGACCAAGTGTTTATTGGGTTTGAAGCCATTGTTTTGATGAAATTCCATCTTGACTTTTTAATTGTGTGTAGAAGCAAGTTAGGGAACAATAAAGTTTAGTAGTTCTGCACTTGTTCTTGATGTTCTTTTTTCATTATTAGATTACAAAGTGGCTTTAAATATCTTTAAAAATAAAACTATGAAGTGATTATAATAGGTATAAATTGAAGTAAGTATACGTGAAAATAAGAAACAAATAGAAGATAGTAGCTCTTTCTGTAACAGAAAAATCATAATAACTGTTGAAAATCAGAACTGTTGTGAATAACTACATCTTAGACTGTGCCAAAGCTGTAGCCACAACAATGCAACACTTCACTTGGGCACTGAAGTAGATTATATAAAATTCCGCATGTTCGGTTTCCCGGTTTTCCGGCAATATACACATTTCCCGGTGCACTTATGTTGCAAAGGACCATATATTTACACAGTCTGCACCAATCCTCGTTTAAAACCGTTCCCGATCGCGGTTTTACGCTCCCGCGGTATGTTTTGAGAGCTGTGTTAACTCCGGTTTGTCCGATCGCAATCACACTTTTAGCGACGTCGGGGTACGTCCCGATCCCGGTCCTTTTTCAAACCACGATACATTCGACGTTATTACCAATACAATCGCCTTTTAAGCCCACGATACATACCGGTCGCCTTTTACGCCGCTGCGTTCCATCGCCTTTTTAAACCCCATGATGGTGTTGTTTACCGCGACACATTTGATCTCCCTTTGACAGTACGCCCGCAGGGGTGGAGGGGTTCTGATCGCCGGTGCCAGTCCGCGATACATTCAAGCAGCGGTTTTACTGACATTTCGATGCACCATCCGGTCGTTCCGGTCGTTTTACCCTCCAGTCTGCGGTGTTGACAACCCTAGCATCGCCATTTTTCACCCCATGGTACTCAAATCAGTTGGCCCTTTTTCTCAGCGGTGCGTACGATGCCTTTTACCCCCCACGAATGCGTTCCGATCGTTTTTTTACCCTCACGATGTTTTCATTTTACCCCATGTATGCGTTTATCGTTTTTGTTTTAAACCCACTATACTTTTCGAGACCCGTTTATTATCCGCAACACTTTCCATAAGCCCTCGCGATACGTTCGTTTCAGATTGATATAAGGCTCTTTGTAGCTTATTATTATGATAAGCCTTTTAGGCTCAATATTGTGGCCACAAAGAAAATCCATGAACACAACACAAGAAACACGGGCGAATCAACATTTTTTTTCGATTTTGAGACACCGATTTTGCCATAATAAGTTAAGGTGAAGGGTGGTGTGTTGAGTGTTATTGAGCGGTGCGTCTCGGGGATGATTATGCCGCGATCAATTCGGGCAGACTTTTGGTTACACTGCATATTTCCCAGTACTTATTATTCCAATTCCGGGTATGGCAACAAAGACTTGAAACATCCATGAACACAACACAAGAAACAGAATCAACATAAGCCCCACATTGCTTGAAGCTCTTTGAAACAAAGCCCAGTTATACAAATGCTAAGTTCTTCAATGCCCTTCCTCAAGGGAAGACCCTTTTACACTGTGGTGAAAATTATTGAACTGAATTGACTCTTAACTATAGTAGTCTGTAACCCTTTTAAATATTTGATGCCATTTTCAATCTTTAAGATTGTAATAATATTCTCTCCCTCTCATCTCCATGGTTTTCACTTTTCAGGGCCTCGTGGAATGGTATAAACAACCGTTTCTATGATGTTTGCTATTTGTCCCAATTGACAACAGGATCCCCAAACTATCACACCTGTAATATTGAGAACCAAGGATAAAGCAGGTCACAAATTGAGAAAAACACGGTTAAATCCAACAGACACAGGATTTTATTTCGTACAGATATAAACAAGATTGGGTCTATATAGCGCACACTTATCTCTTTACACTGACACTGGACTTGCATACATAAAGTAAAACTATTTAAGTATTTACAGATTCGTCCACAGATGAGTATTATTATTAATTTATAAATAATAAATGTCTTTCCAGCGATGAAAGTTACACATCGTTGACAGCACACTTTCACTTTATTCTGGACAGAAATAATTTTCATTCTCACCGTAATGTACCACATAAATAAAAAATTTAAAATAAACATCAATATTAGGAAAATCTTGCTCTTTTCGGCGTTGGTAGAAGTTCACCTCCTTCTTCTTCCTCTTCATCCGAGTCCCCCTCGTAGTCCACCAAGAGCCTTGCAACAAGAAAAATTTAAAATACATTTCTGCACAACATGTATAATTTAACACTTATGATTTTCCTTGGTGAGGTGTTTCAAAGGTTCAAGAGAAAGTTACCATAGTAAGGTATAAATAAACCTTCACTAAAACGCCCTCTTTTGCTAGAGCAAAACTACTGAACATTCTGCTTCAAGACCTCTAAAACGCTGATCCAAAGCCAAGAGGAAACTTCAGGATTGGCTGCTGTACAAAACTGTCTACACACTTAAACAATATGTAATAAATAAGTTGTATCCTTGAAGATAAAGGCAGCAAACACACTTCCACTGTTATAACTACCAATAAAACCTGTCAACAAGGAGAGACAGTGATAGGTAAATGGTTGAAATTGGGATTAGGTTTTAATTCGGTCCAGATTTTGGAGGTTATAAAAGAAAGAAAGCAAGGTCCAAGGGAATGAAAAAATATTAGGCAAACAAAAGAAGAAAAACCTCATCCATTTACTCAAGCGTAATTTTTTTATTTGTCCAATGATTTTGGCCATGAAACGGGAATCTCTTCTTTCTGGTAAAAAATATATACATTACTGTGGGGAAGAAGAAAAAAGTTGTATATTGAGTGAAAACTTTGTTACGGTTTGAAATATACTAGTCAACATTAAACTATTGAAAAATACCTTCTTAAAGAGAGCAGCACACTTGACGTCTCCTTGCGACGGACTCAGCGGACTCGATCCTGTTATCGTGCTTAGGTATGTTGAGTTCGACGAATCAAATGAGTTGGTGAAGATTTGGACCACTTCCGAACAGTTTCCCACTGGCTGTTGCTGCCTTCACTCTTCTTGTCGATTGCTTTACCTGTCAACAAAAACAGCTGTTAGAACTTTGACTGAACATAACATTATATTAACCACTCTCAGTGATAAGTAAATGGTTAAAATTAGACCCGGGTCGGTTTTTTAATTCTGCTCAGTCCTCCAGAAAACTATCCTGTCTAGATTGACCAATCAAAATTTAGGTAAAAACTTCTAATATTCCTAAATCTTAAAATAAAATACAGTAGAGTAGTCTCGCTTGTCCGTCAGAAGGTTGGATAACAAAAAATGTTGGATAATAAGGAAACCTTGATAAAAAGCCATTTTAATACATTATTATAACGTTAACTTCTATTTAATATTAACATTCTACCAGATAGCAAATGATTTTATTTGGACTTTCCACATTGTTTATGTCTTGATTACATGAAAGATGATACAGAATGTTGGAGAAGCGAAGGATGACGAAGTGATACTTTACTGTAGGTTGACAGCAAATATTGAGTATACGTAAAGAGTTTGGTACCTATAGAGTCGAGTTCGGTGGAGAGTTTCTTGTTGATGATGTTGCTGGTGTTGGCGGGCACGACTGCCTCCCCATCATCGAAATCATCATCTTCGTTGAACCACATCTCCTCCTCCTCCTCCAGTTGCCGCTGGTCTCTTCGGTACCGGTTGTTCCTCAATATCGACGGCACACTGTAGACGATCAAAAAATAATTTTCAAACCCTTCAAATTCTAAGAGACTACATTGGGAAAAAAGAAAGTTTAGAACTGTCACCATTTTGTTTGATTTATTATTGAAGTACTAGTCAGCCACTTGAAATTGCCAACATACCAAGAGAAACGTGAAAGGAAATAAGGAAAAAATAATATTCCAGGACAAAATGTCAGACCTTTAAACTTTTTATTTACCATGCTCAAGGCACATTTGTAGAAAACGTCCAAGAAATGTTGGTAAATAATACGTTGGTTTAGTCATTTGAAACTACAAATTCGAAAGCACCAAATTTGTTGAAAATTGAAACTAGTTCATTAATTAGGAAGATATTGAAAATGTGATGAAAACAAGGTGTGGACATGTATTGTGAATCAGGGTCAAAAGTACATCTGTAGCAATGCTTGGTCCGCTTTTTAAAGTTAATCTTCAACTTTATCACAAAATAGTTTCATGTCAATAAAACTAAAATTCCCAGCTAAGATTTTAATAAAATTATCTAATTATTTAATTATTAAAAAATTTACATTTAATTGATTGAATTATCTAATTATTATCAGTACTACCAGGATACCCAGGCACCAGGTACCCAAGAATAACCAAGCAAAACCAAGATGAATACTTTCAATCAATGGGCTGGGTGGGAGACTAATAGGAAAGATTCCCCAATGTATATCCTGACACAAGTTCTATTACTGTCAAACTTCTAAACATTCTTAACCTTAACAGTTTGAAAAGAAACTCGAAATTCTCACCTGTCAAGAGCAGCCTTTTCTCTGTCTTTTTTGTCTTGATGTTGGTGATACCTGAGTTTGAGGGCTTTGAAGGTTTGCACATAATCCACTTCGTCCAATATTTTGCCGTAGCTTTCCTCAACGTGTGAACAAAGCGACTTAATGTCCTCCTGGAGAAACAGAAGGGAATAGTGTTAGAACTGGATACAAATATTGTTTATTTTGAGTTAGGCCTAACTTATATAACTTCAGTTGTTGAATTTTTTTGTATAAAAACAGAATTATCTTTGAAAAAGTCTGCCAGTTCTTGATAGAAACACAACTAGTGCCTAGAAAATTTGTTAGGGGTAAGTTCATAAGAAAATTCTTTCTGCCCCCATATTAGTCTAGCCAATGAAAGATTTCTAGGCTGATTTATAGATGAACTTACCATTTTGGTTTAAAATTGATTTAGAGGTCAGGAGAAGTCCTTGTCCTCCCTGAGGTGTGGTTAACTAAGGGCATGGTCTAAAGTTTATATTTGTTGACTAGACTATATCTGTTCTACGTTCATTCTCCGTGATATTTCAACAACCACTTAGTCTAGGCAACTAACCAATTTAGAGTCAGTTATTACACAGAGAAGAAATAATTTACAAAATCTTGTTTTGCTTGGAATATGTATGTTTTGCTTTGCTAAATAACTGATTTGGTTTTGTTTGCTTAAGCACCCACATACCAGTTTAATGTACTCAAACATTTCCAAAATGGCCGAGTCGAGGAGGTTGTAGCGACTGTTGTTCCTGATGAAAGCATCAATAACTGGTGCGAACAAATTTCCTTTGATGATGTATCTGTTGTAAAACTCATCTTTGAGTGCAATGATCTTCCTCATAAATCTTAGAGCACCTAAAAAAACATGAATTCAATATTAAATCAATGTTGAATTATTTAAAAACAAATTTAATCTAATCTATCTAAAACAAATTAGACTTTTAAATGAACAATTGAACTTTAATTCTCCAAGAATTATGTTAACCACAGATAGTTGGTAAAAAGGTAAAATTAAAACTTAACTTGTTAAAACTGTGTGTATAAGACAAAGTTAATTTAATTTTAAACAGCCTCTTCTACCTGTAAACACAGTTCTGTGTTGCAAATAACATAATCCCTTTTGCTGCATTTAAAAAAATAAAGACTGCTCTTGATGTTCAGGTTTTCATCCTAAAAATTAAAACTTTAATAATCAATGTTGCAATGTTAATTCATGAAAAAAATCTGAAAATCAATACAGTCAAGAGTAGACTAGATAAGATTCACAAAATCTGTTCGACTGAATACGGTCATACGTTGACCTGATGACAAAACAGTTAAAAATTGAACATTTAACTGGAAATCTATGGTTATTTGGAGAGAAAAATTCCACAGATTAAATATTTATTGATAACTAAACACTATCATTTAAAATCGGGAACATTACTTAGGTATCTCAATGCGTAAGTTTAAGCACCAGAGTGGAGTCATGACTACATTTAAGTCTTCCAGTATAATACCATCTTTGAGTAGAATCTCCTAAAAATTGTTAAAACGTTTCGCCCAGGCTAAGATATGGCATCCTCAGTGACTACACAGCCAGAGACTGACATATGCTACATGGGACAGCGGTTAACTTACACAAGACAAGGAAGGTGTGGCTGGACTTCATGAGGACCAGTATGCGCCGCAGCAGGTCCTTGCTGAGGATGCAGTTCTTGATGTTGTACGTGTGATGTTCCACGCAGAACGACAACAGCTCCAGGACCAGCCCGAGCAGCTGCACTGTCTGGTAGTCATCCTTCGCCGGGTGGTTGTCCACTGTGTTTGCCAGTAGAGGCGCTGAGCATAAAACGCAACGAATTTACCATGTGTACAATTTCATGATATCAGACGAATAGAACTCAAATAATTTAATTTTTTTAGATAATTTGGCAGGGTTATCCATTCTAAAACATCCATTCCACAAAAAAAAGAAGAGAACTCCTTAGTAATAAGCCTGGTGGTGAAATAAAAGTAGGATAAATTATTTGGAAAGAAAGCCAGAAAAGAATGTTACCCATTTTGTATTTACACATTTGCCAAGATAAAGCAGCACCTATCAGTCCTTTCAACACCTGTGTCAACCAACTCCCCAAAACAAGTCTGAAGCGCAGTAGACAGCCTGCATGCGGTAATGACAAATGATTTATTGAAAATTGTAGATCTGTGAGTAGGATTTGATATAGATAGCTCGCCCCTTCTGGTTGCGTGCCTAAGGATTTGAGACATAAAAATAAACTTCTCGGAGAAATAAGTAGGGGATGAAACGCTTAAAACGGCATGCAGTAAGGTGAGTCTATATGTTCGAAGTTGAATGAATTTTAAGATGCATAGGTTTTGATAAGGTGACAGACAACTTGTATTTTAGTATGAACGGTAGTTAAAGTTTAAAAATTACGATGCTGTTTCAGGTGGTCTGGAGTGAACTACTGTCCAAAAATTTAATTTGATGTTCAACTCACAAACTATTGCAATCCACAATCCTTTTTAACTCCCATATGGAGTTTTGAAACCATTTGTTTATAACAATAGGTTGGCTTGTGTTACAATTTGCATGTTCAAATCATATGTAATATTACCATACATATGTACCAACAGCGGGCATCTAAAAAAGTAACTTACCGATAAGTAGGTGTATGCTGTGTTTGTAGAAGTAGTTGAGGAAGTCCTGTTTCTCCGTCTTGTTGATTGACGCCAGCATATTCTCTGGGTCTATCAGAATCCGCAAGATTCCCATCAGCTGAACCGCTCTGCCGAGTTCCGGGTCCGTATCACAAATCATTTGTTCGATAATTACATTCAGCAGAACCAGTTCCTAAACAAGAAGTCAACTCAATTCAATAACTTCACCAATAGAATAATACTATGTGAAATACATAATTATAAAATTGAATATGAAAAAAACTTAAGGTGAAAAGTAATTAATTACAATGAGGCTGTTTTCAAAGGACTTAAATAAAAGTTATACCGTTATAAAAACTGTAAATTATACGTGTATACCTGAAGAAAAAAAAAAAACACTGGACAAGGATAACCCGTGTCACATATTTTTGGGGAGAATATATATTTTCTTCTTCAACTAAAAAAGAAAATTAACTGAACAAACGATTACCACTATTAAAATTGATGATGACTGGATTTTTATTACACTTTATTACTCGTTCCTTTTGTAATAAAAAGATCCTTTCTTTATTTTCTTCAGGAATTTCTCGATCCCTCGCCATAAAATATTGTTCACTATGGCAAAGTTAATTTACATCCCATCTAGAACCCCATTGGAAGCTATGACTAGTCTAATAATAGTAATGCATCTTGGTTAAACAATATCATAGCTTTGGCAGGTGTTACCGGAGACTTTTTAAAAGTTTTCAAAGTGAATTTAAAGACTTTTTCGAATGGTGAATTTTGACAAACCTCATCAGTAGCGGAAGTCTGTTGTAGCGTGTACTCGCGCACTACAGACGGTGAGAATTCAACTATGTACGTCAGAATGTCAATGGAAGCAGTCTTGGTGGGGACATCTTCCGAACTCAGAGTGATCTCGAGAGCTGGAAGTATTCCCAAAGTGGAAAGTGTCTGCAAACAAAACTATTTACAGTAAGTCCCTTTGATTCAGCAAAACAATGATGGTATTCCCTTCCAAAACGGCAATGCTGCTGGGTTTTGCTGTCATTTTGTGTGGATTTAGCATTCACTCACCTTCATTAATACACCTTGATATTAAAAATATATTTTGAAGGTGAAAGATTAAATAATTATATTTTTCACTTCATTATCTCTTTAGCGCTTTGGTATTGCACGCGACTCTAGAGCTCATCACTCCGGTGGCGCCGGTAAGATCCTCGTAGCCACCAGTTTTAATTTGTATAGTGACTACACGGTGATACTAGGTAAAGGTTGAGGTTGAGTGGTAGAGCAGACTTTGTAGTCCTAACTTTGCCTCTTTAAACAAGGCAAACTTTACCTTTTTACTAAATTATTTCATTTTCAAAGGAATTATAGCCTATATACAAAGAAGCTGTAACAGTAAACAGACCAAAAATTAATCACAGTAATTCTGAACGGAATCGATGGAATCGAGAATCAATAAAAAATTGGAATCAACACATCTTTTGGATATACCCCAGTCTGTAAACTTACACAGTACTATAACGTTCAGGTAACAAAAATACATGGTTTCAAAAGCTAGTGAATAATTTAAAAACCCTTTACTATAAAAATTATAAAGATAGTAAAAATTATAACTTGAGGTTATAATACAGTTTTAACATGTAAATTGAGAGTAATATCTAGTTTCAACAGATGTATGCTTACCTTGTAAAAGGTTTCTTTTCCCTGTGGCTGTAGGTTTTGTGAGAAGTTGCAGTATTCTTTTAAAAATAATACCAAGTCTCTCCTTTTAGAATCTGGAGTTGATTCGTCCATTAACTGGCTGAACAGTTCACTTAAAAACTTGTCATCTTCCTGCAAAAAAAAATACATACATGACATAATGAATAAATAACTTTATTTGCAGTGTACATTAAAAATGTGTTGCAAAAACAAAATATAAAAAACAACAAATTTTATTCACACGCAGGCATGTCATTTATATGCAAAGTCACTCAATCCCTGAAAAGGGTAAAATTATTGCTGTTAGGATTCGATTGGTTCAGAAACTCAGCTATATCATAAAATGCATGTGATACTATTAGTGATATACTTTGTTAATTATTATTGCTGTTACTGTATATTAGAAACAACAGTAATTAACAACGACAATAATACACTTTTTTTACCTATCTCAAAATATAAAAAATATTATAGACAAATAATGACACTTACTTGAATTAGATTTACAATTTCAACTTTGTTAAAAAATATAAAACTGGAGAGTGTGGAAAGCATGTTGTCTTCAAAGACGGAAGGTGTGGGTAGCACTACGTCCTGGATGTATTGGACTCTGTACGTTTGGTGGATCTTGGCAAGCAGTTCCGGGTTGCTCATAGGAATCACCTCCTTGAACCTAAACATACAACACCACGCTAAAATTTGTTGTTAAATTTACCAAAAAAGTCGAGAACTTAATACAACACTATGATACCTTCTGCGTCGTCAATGACTGCTGCAGGATAAACTGAGTCAAATTTGAATAAATATTACCATTTACACGGTTTACAAACTAGCTAAGTTCGGGGTGTACAGTATAGGATACTGTGGCAAAATAATCGGATATTGAAAGGAGTCTATCAAAAGTAGCGGCATCCATAATTTTAAACTCTGGAAGAGCATCACATATCTTCAGGACTTTAAATTGTAAAGCGTTTTCCTCTTTAAATAATAACAATACCTACAAAACTATATGTTTAGGTACTGGTTCGAGACGTTGAAGGGGAATTCAGGTTGTCCTTTACATAGCACAGGTACCAACCAGGACATACAGTAGATGGTCATTGCCCAAAAAAAGTGATATGTACAAACCTTGAACAATTTCTCAAGTATTGGCGATGTCGTTTCGGCGCAGGCAAACTTGGGTCATACTCGAGACATCCAACAACGTCAAATATTGCATCATCTAAAACAAGTTGAAGAATCAACTAAGTTGGTTGATAAATACAATAATCGTTACAGATTATCCTCTATTTCCTCATATTCCTCAAAGCTGTCACACACCTCGGCATCCAGCCAATCCACCCATGAACTGAGGTAAAACCAACGATAAAAAGTATTGACAAGGACAAGTTTTAACAGCTTGAGCTTTGGCGCACTGGGCTTAGAAAACGAGAAGATTTTACATGGCACTTGGCAGAATTCCTAAACCATATTCATTGACTTTTAAACCTTGGTAAGAAATTCCAAATTTGCATAGGGCACAAAACATCCAACTTGTCCTTTTGATTATTTTTGCATGAAAGACAGAAACTTAACGAGTTAATACAACTTCTCAGTTCTGAATTATGTCATTTGAATCACTTATCGTTGTTCAAAAACATCAGCTATGACACTCACATTAGGCTAAAGAATGTGAGTCTGTGGGTTAATCAGGACTTTCATAGAACTAACTTAAATACATTTTTAAGTCAATCACAACAAATCAAGGTAGATTTTAGTGCCGAAACTACAATTTTAAATTATATCTCTGTCTTGTTTATAATAATACTTAAACAACTTTTAAGTATGTCCAAGCAATAGGCCAGAATGTGTTCCAGATGTTCAATGTGAAGTTTCTGACAATTTCTCAACCAACTCTCAACCCAAATGCACTCAAATTTCTTGTAACAAGAATTATTTCTTGGCATTCCCATTAGGTGTAACTGGTAAGTGAAGGACACAAACACTAATTACAACAAATATCTGTAGTCTTGGCTTCAAAGTAACAAACGGTAACTAAATAGTTATCATGAACCTTAACGGAAGCACATCAGTAGTCGCTAGTGTTGATCAGTAGTCACGAACGCTAGCACATGCAAAATTGGCAGCTGCAGACAACACGGACCGATAATTTTCCCTGATTTTAATCCAATGCAACGAATCTGGTATCTTTTCCCAAACAAAATAATTCTTGACTTCTTGACTTTTCCGACTACTAGACATCCTGTAACACTAACTCCAAATTCGTGAAAACTATTTACCTCCAAACATCACCTCGAAGAGGGCATTTTTGTTCAGTAAAAAAATGTTCTTAAACACTTCGTAAAGGTAATGAAGTCCTTCTGCGTTTTCCAGGTCCTCGCACATGTGGAAGAGGTTGAGCAGCTTGCGGATGTAGCAGTCGTTCTCGATAGCTGCGGCTAGTTTCTCCTTGCGCAGCGGTGACGTCAGGCAGGTGGCGATCAACTCACTGATCTCCTCCAGCCGACTGAGTTCACAAGGCGGCAGTTCGATCGGGGGCGCCGAGTCTCCCATATCATCGAACCTCTCATCCTCCGACTCTTCAACGATGTCCTGCGTAATCTCCACTGACGGGTCTTTTCCTTGAACCTGTAAATCAGCAACATATTGAGCCGATTTCTTCACATTTGAAGTAGGAGCAAGAAGACTGCCAAGGAAATCCAAGCAAGATTTAAATGACATGTCTTATACTGTCAAGGAAAAACAGAAATATGTCATTTTATTTGGCTTAACAAGGGATTACGATGAAGGTGTGAGGAAAGTTGAGGCCTCGAAGTCTTAGAGTCCGGACACCAACTGCCCAACCAACTGGTGAAATCATGATGCCGCTTAGGTTTCATTTGTCATTTGGCTTGATTAGAACTTGTTTATGATTGTTTGAACCTGCATGACACGAACTCTCTCTGTATGACACAATAATTATTAACTTGGATTGTGATATACTTCTACCTCGATGATTTTGATATACTTCTACCTCGTGATGAGAACTTGTTTATGATTATTTGATATACTTCTACCTCTGTATGACACATTAATTATTAGCCTGAACTTGTTTATGATTATTTGATATACTTCTAATGCTTAAGGCCTGTCCGACACAACTGCCCATTACCAACTGATGCTACTTCTAACTATGATAGCCTGAACTTGTTTATGATTATTTGATATGATTATGTGTTGTTTATAACTTCTACCTCATTATGACACATTAATTATTAGCCTGAACTTGTTTATGATTATTTGATATACTTCTACCTCGTATGACACATTAATTATTAGCCTGAACTTGTTTTTGATTGTTTGATATGAGTAAATATTATTAACTGCATTTCAATTGATTAAAAGATTTGTCTCAATTAAATATAAAAAAAACCTTTTTGTATGCATGATAAAAGCGAGTTAAAAAACTTAGATGTACACTTACTTGGCATATCTTCTCCCAGATTTCATCGCAACCTGCCTTCTCTTGAAAGCTGAGAGCCAAATCAAAGTTGTCTCCCTCAGACCATACTATCAGAGTGTCCTGAAACATTTTGTTAAATGATGCATCTATTCAATTACAACTTTGTATTAAGTTAATAGTTTTTGACAACTATTGTTGTTATTAGTAAATAAGAGACTGTCGATAAAAATAATTATTAATTCAAAAAAGAACAGCTAAGGCATTTTGTCTAGTCTACAGGTTGTAATATGCAAATCCGGATGTTTTCAAACACTCTTTTCACCTTGATTAATAAAATGCTGAACATACTTCAAAATAGATGACACAAAATTTGTTTACTTGTTTTTAAGATTGTCTATAAAATTTATTTGCACAAGTTATTTTATTATTGATAGCTTTAGTTTAACCAGTAAATTATTTACTATTTTTTACTGTGTATTTTTTGTCATTAAACATGTTATTTTACCGAAAAATAATATATTTTTTAAGAGCAATAACTCACCTGTTGCTTTTGATATGCTGTGTCGGGTTGAATTTTTGATTCCAAAAGTAAAGACCCTGCAAATAAATATAAGAATAAAATTTGTGAGTATGAATAACCAACAAAAATAAATGTTTTCCCCTTTATTTCTTCATTATTGTTAAGAAAACACTTTAAATAGTACACAATAGTGTAACGTATGGTCCTTACATCACACATTACGGGACTCGGTGAGGTTAAATAAATAACTCGGAATGGTTATACTGCACTATTGCTGCTGGCTAACTGATTTTGCTGTGAGCGCGATCACTGAGGTGTTACTCGTTTTATGACCAAAGACGAAGAACAAAACAATATGGCGGCAATGCCTGCTGGTACAAAGCTATCACCTGATTGGTGGAAAGTGAACTTTATTAACACAATATCAATGTTACACTTTAGTTTACAGGGTATACTATAGTTAATATAGTGTATACTACATTTCCTCCCAATTAACTTTTTTGGTTACAACTAAAATATAGAATAAACAATGAGATTTATAATGCATGAATGGAACAATTTACCAATGTTCAAAAATACATAATCCAAATTTAACAACATTAATAAACCTTAAGACTATTTACAAGTTTAATTTTTCAACCGGTTTACGCTCTCTAGCTGGATAACGACATTGTGACATATCAGCTGTTTGTTGTGAAAGATCAGCTGTGATAGGTCGTGGACTAGGATAGTAATGAGGGGTGACATTATGTCTTTCAGGATTCTCACTTTGAGTACGAGGCGTGAAACAGGAAGTTTGAGGCGAGCGTGCTTTGGAACTAGGTCGCTCAGGAGTAGAAAGAGAATGAGGAGGTGTAGAAACAGTTGATTTTTCTACCTCTAATTCTGGAAGAAATAATCCATCAGCTGGTCTGTCAACAGTTTCTCTTGGTTCAACAATCTCACTATTTAGCCCTATAATTTGATCAATGTGACGTTTCCAAATAAAGTCATTTTTCAACTTTACCAAGTAAGATACTGGACTGACTACCTTTACAATTACTCCCTCTATCCATTTACAACTTCTTCCCCTATAATCCCTCACAATTACAGGCTGACCCTCAAATAACACTCTGGTTTTACTTCCGCCATAGTTTGTCATCTGTTTACTTTGTTTACTATTTACATAACTTGACAGATTGGGTTTGATCAAATCTAACCTTGTCCTCAACGGACGATTGAACATTAAATTGGCTGGCGTTTCATTAGTTGTGGAATGTACAGAATTCCTGTACGCTAACAAAAACTTACTTAAAGCTAGATCAATATTTTAATTGTTCATGATAGCTAACTTTACTCTCTTCTTAGCAGTTTTCACACTGTTTTCTGCTAAACCATTAGTAGCTGGGTGGAATGGAGGTGTCAACGTGTGCTTGATACCGTTGCACTTAAGAAATTCACAAATTAGATACGGACTTGTGCGGAGGCCGTTATCGATACAAGTTGTAATGGAAGACCAAATCTCTCAAACATGGGTCTCAATTTAGAAATTGTTTCTTTAGCTGAAGTTGAACTAACTTCTTCCACTTCCAGCCATTTACTATCTTGGCGTCTACTACAATGAGATACAACTTATTTTGAATTGGACCAAAATGGTCAACATGTATTCTCTCCCACACTCTTTTTGGAAATTCCCAAACATGTAAATTACACTTAGCAGGATTCTGCGTTCCATGAGACACAGAGAACAGCTGGTTGCTAGATTTTCAATACCCATCTAGACCAGGCCACCAAAAATACGATCGCGCCATAGCCTTCATTTTCACTATGCCAAGATGTCCGCAATGTAACTCTGCTAAAAGTAACTATTAAACTGTGGGTACGACAATCCTATGTCCCCATAGAAGAATACCAATAGCTAGTTCGCTGTCTCTGGAAATAAGATTTTAGATCATTGTCAATATTTACATTATGGTTAGGTCAACCATGTAGCACATAGCCATATACTTTGTTCAACAAACTATCTTTCTTTGTTTCCTCTTTAACATTGTTAAAATTTACAGGTATATCATTTTCTCTTATATACTGCAAGTAAGTTCCAACATAGTTAATATCATCAATTTCACACTGAAATTCTTTTACAGTTAATGGTAATCTGGATAAACAGTCTGCATTTGCATTTGCTTCCGACTTAACATATTTAATATCAAAGTCATAGTTAGTTAGGAATAGCGCATAGCGCTGAAGTCTGCTTGCTGCATACGCAGGTAACCCTTTCTTTGGACCAAAATAGATAACAATGGTTTGTGATCAGTTAGTAGGGTAAACTTCCTACCATAAACATACTGGTTGAACTTTTTTACACCATAAAAAATTCCTAATGCCTCCTTATCAATCACACTGTAACCTACTTCAGATTTTGACAAGGTTCTGGACGCATAGCCTATTGGTCTTTTTGAATTTGGCTCAAAACAGCTCCTAGGCCGTAACAAGAACTATCTGTCGCTAAAACTACTGGTAAGTTTGGGTCATAATGCGCTAAGATGGGTGCAGACACTAGTTTACTTTTGATTAACTGAAAAGCTTGTTTACAAGGTAAGGACCACTCAAAAATTGACTCTTTTCTCAACAGATTGTACAGAGGTGCTGCAATTGTTGACAAGTTGTATACATATTTACCATACCTAGAAATGCTTTCAATTGGGTTACATTAGTTGGTGTCGGAGCGTTCTCTATCGCACTTATCTTTGATGGTGACGTACTTAACCCTTCTTTACTCATCACATAGCCTAAATACTCTATAGACTCCTTAAAAAACTCTCATTTCTTTCTGCTTACCGTTAGGCCATTTTCTCGTAGCCTACTACACACTTCATACAACCTTTCTCTATGTATCATCCAGAAAACAAACTACACCGGGAATTCCGCTTAGAATAGATTCCATGATTTTCTGATAAATTCCAGGAGCGCTGGCTACTCCGTATGGAACTCTGTTATACATAAACAACCCTTTCGTTGTGCTAATAGTACAATATTTTTTGATTGTTCGTCTAGACACACCTGTTGGTACGCTTGAGATAGGTCGATCTTTGAAAAAGTCTCTCCTTTCTGTAAAGAGTTGAAAAGATCTTCTATGCGCGGTATTGGATGTCGGTTTATGACTAACGCATCGTTGAGTGAGGATGCACGAAAATCTGCACATAATCTTAGTTCTCCGGATTTTTTTATTACTGGGACCACAGGACTTCCCCACTCGCTATTATTTACTGGTGACAAAATTCCTTCAGTTACTAATCGATCTATCTCAGCTTCCACCTTACTTTTAAGAGCAAATGGTATAGGTCTGGGTTTTAGAAACCTTGGAACTACGTTTGGTTTTAACTCTAGTTTTGCTGATTCCCCTGTATAACACCCTAATTTATCTGTGAATACTTCCGGAAATTTTTCGTACAATTCGCTAACTACTACTGATTTGCTACACTGGTTGACATTTAAATTTTTTTCTTTGCTAGGAATCTGAACTATAACTCCCAGATCTCTGATCCAGTCTCTTCCCATAAGTGGATTTGCCCCTTTTTCTACAACATACAATGTCAGTTGCTTTTCTACATTTTTGTACTGTACTTTTACTGATAACTTACCCAAAGGTTTTATTGGCTGATTTGTGTAAGAACTTAGCACAAGATTGGTTTCCTTCAATTCTACATTCTTAAATACATCTTTGTAGCACTGATCATTTACCACGGACACACAAGCTCCGCTATCTACTTCAAAATGTATGCTTTTGTTTTCTACTTCTAGATTAACTATTATAGGTTTAACCCTATCTACTTGAAAATTGTCGTCGTCTGGCTTAGGCCTGTTTAATGTAAAAATGTTTAAGTCATACATCTCATTCGATAATCCTTCCCCGTTAGGATTGATATTACTAGAAGTACTTGCCATACCTTCTACAGTTACATCTACATAATTTTGCTTTTTAAACTTAGATGAAGAATTTGGGTTTGACTTACCCTTCTCCTGCACGTCTTTCTTACAAGCTTTGGCTAAATGCCCTACTACTCCGCATTTTCGGCACTTGTAACTTTTAAATCGACATACACTTGCCTTATGACCAATCTTGACACACACATAACATCTAACTCCACTTTCCTCCCTCCTGTAGTTGGATGGTGGATGACCCTGGTGTTGCGGTTGATGCTGTTGTGCTCTCTCCCCTTGCCGTGGCGTATACCCTTTACGGCCTTCGCTGTTCAGCTGGGCTATTTGTAGACCTCTGTTGCTTCCTCCGGTCAGCTGGGCTGCATCCTTGTCCATCATCTCCATGTTGGTTGCTATTGTGGCTGCCTTCTCGAAAGTCAGGTCATCTTCTCCCAATAACCTCTTCTTGATTGCATCGCTGCGTAGACCGCTTACTAGCCGATCTCTGAGGTACTCAGGAGAATTGGCTTTAAACTCGCAAAACCTTGAAAGTTGCTTAAGTTGCACAATGTATTCAGATACACTCTCGTGCTCCCTTTGATTCCGTAGACTGAATTTGTATCGCTATTATTATTGAAGGTTTTGGACTGAGGTGCTCTTCTACTAATTTTACTATTTCATCAAACGTCTTTATGTAGGCTTCTCTGGCACAGGTTTTAACTAAATTATAATTTTTAGTTCCAATCACAGTCAATAGTACTGATACCTTTTTCTCTTCTTTTATATCATTTGCATCAATAAATATCTCCAACCGTTCTATGTATGAAGACCACGATTCATCTGATGAGTCAAACACAGTCATCTGACCAATGAGTCCCACCATTTTGATGCCGCCAACTACTTAGGAACAAAGGCGTCGGCGTTGCGTAACTCCTACACAGTCACTTGCGCGCACAAGGTGCACTTCACTTCTTCAACTCGTTGCACACAGCCACTATCGTCGGTACCTTAACTGTACTCGTAACACTTTCACTGTCCTGAGGTGAATCTCCGGTACGTTAGCCCTTACGCATAACGACCTACTCCTATTCTACTCGGGCAGTCGGGCTCGGTTTAAACACTCCTCGTCGCCAAAATGTAACGTATGATCCTTACATCACACATTACGGGACTCGGTGAGGTTAAATAAATAACTCGGAATGGTTATACTGCACTATTGCTGCTGGCTAACTGATTTTGCTGTGAGCGCGATCACTGAGGTGTTACTCGTTCCATGACCAAAGACGAAGAACAAAACAATATGGCGGCAATGCCTGCTGGTACAAAGCTATCACCTGATTGGTGGAAAGTGACATCATATTATCACGTTGGCCAACAGCAATCCTTTATTAACACAATATCAATGTTACACTTTAGTTTACAGGGTATACTATAGTTAATATAGTGTATACTACAAATAGAAAAATTGTTAATTTCTTTAATCCTACAAATCTTAGTGTTAGTTAAGATTTGGAAAAAGATAGTTGTAAACATAAAAATTTTTCAACTTCATTACCGTAGAGGTAAAATTATTAAACTTCAGTTATAGACGCTTCCAATGTTACAACCTTACCTGTCTAACAAAACATGCATGTCTCACACACATTACTAACCACAAAAGATGAACAATGTTAATTTTGACAACACTTACCGTCAGCTTCAGCCCTAACCAGCAGAGAGATTCCCTTGAGACGATCAACATAATTTGACGAGACGTGGCCAGTTCCTCTGTCATCCCACTGACGATCCGCGTTCAGTGCGTAAAGCTTAACTCGTCTACGTGTATCCGTCATGGCCTTGCCTCTGTTTCACAATCGAGTACTTAAATTACATCTGAAAAATCAAACTGATATTAGTAAATAATATCGCATGAAAACACATTATACTTAGATTATAACTTACTTACATTGAAACGTTATAAATTATAACATAATTAAAATATTCAGAAATTTTTATAACAAGAATTGCTTCTTAAATTTAGTTGTAGGCCTACCTAGCTTTTAATTTTACGTTACTTTAATTTTAACAAACACAAGTTAGGAAAGTAGTTATTTAATTTTTGAATAAGTTCATATAGATAATAATTATTATTAATGATGTAATTTATCTTACTGTGAAATAGAAATTATCACCGACAAGTTCTGCACCACTTAGTGGAACCAGATTGTATATTTAATTAAACAATCTTCAGACAATATTAAAAGTTACATTCTTTTCCATCAAAACTACCAATTACATGTGTGACCTTGGCCCTGGTTATTACTTCTGTTTATGAATGATTTGCCATATAAAGCTATGGTTTCCTTAAAGCGGTGACCGCTACATTGCGATCGTAATATGACGGTGAGTTTTGATTTCAATACAATCAGATGAGAGTGGTTTACTAGAAAACGGTGGACGTAAAGTAGCGGTGAAAACTAGTTAAATTTTTTCTCACCAGGTGACACATTTTGTTTTGTAAACAAAAGTCTAGCTTGTCCATTACTACATACGTAAATAAACTTTGACAGATAAAAAATATGTCAAAAGTTGTTTTTGTCATCATATGTTTAAATATTGTGTTGCGTTCACCGCTAACATTACGGCTGTAATATAGCGGTGAACTTTTTTCTAGGAAACCATAGCTTAATATTTAGTTTAAACAAATTGGTTACTTTCTGATCATATGAAAACCTGATTTAAAGAAAACAAGCCTCTGTTAAATAAGAAAAAACTTCAAGCTTTTTTAATACTCAACAGAAAAACCAAAAAAGGTATCCTAGATTGAACAGATCTAAGATAGAAAAACGTATTGAGATAATCACTTCCCATCTATCTTCAGCAAGCTAATTGATCAGGATGGTGCAATATCACGTCCACATAGATTTCCATTACAAATCTACATGGGTGTTTCAATAGTTTACAGAAGTAAGGTGTTTTGTTCAGAGGAGATGTGCTAAAGGGGAATGAATCCCAATCTTACGGAAGCAGACTGTTAGAACTATAACCAAGGAAGGGCACCTTTCTCTTCGCAAACCACAATTTAGGACGCTGCAGATTTTAAACTACTTTCACAGTTCATAAATGTGCGCATTTACATGAGGAATAATCCAGAGTTATTTACAAGAAACTCACAAGTTTAATCTCATGTAACAAGTTAAGAAGCTAAAATGCTATATGTTGTAACACCTATAAATTATACTGTATATTTGTAATTTTATGTATATTTTTTTAATAAAACTCTTCAAATAGTAGATATTTTAATTTTAAATTTTCTATAGGTTTTAATGGTAATCTTTAGCCCCAAGCGGGTAACAGAGCACAAAAGAAAATATAACCACGATTGGACTCCCCATTCTAAAGTTGGATTACATACATGTGAAACACTGAGTTCTGATTACTGGAGAAGTATGACTGCAATGCAGACCAATCAGAGAATTTTAAAATCTGCAGGTTCCAACAGCGAGTTGTGCCGAATCGAAAGTTAAATTCCTGTTTGAAGTAACAGTCACTTTGGAAACTCAATTATTGTTTTATGTTCCTTTCCCTACCTACAATCTTTAAAAATAGTTATTATTCTTTCTTTAATAACAAAAATAAGAAAAGAAATTAATTTAAACAAATACGCTACTATGTTCACAGAATAAATTTAAATATCTTTAGGTTATGATAGCCTGGGAACCTACATTCACATAATACAAACTTACTCATAAAATAAAACAGAAGGACAAAAAAGTTAAAAGAAAAATTAATTTTAATCTAGAAAATAATGCTTTTAACGCCACAAAAAAATTTGATGATAGTATATTTTGACAAGTTTTGATGACCACCAACAGTTACTAGTAACTACTAGTGGGATCTTCAAAGTATTTAAGTAGAGTAAGTAAGTAATAATAAGGAATACTAATAGGCCCAGACAACTGGAAAATATTCAATGAGAAAAATAACTATCAGACCTTCAAAGAGGTTTCATTTATTAAGCAAGCAGCAAATTTCTGGCAAAAATACCAACTATGGAAAATATTCCAAATATTTTAGATTCTGTAATTACGAATAAACTACCCCCTGTACATAGTCAATAACGATTGTCATGCAAACAATTGTTGTTATTAGCGGCACTTGGGTGAAAAAAATTCCTCTTGTCATTGAAACTTCTTACACCAACTTCAGAACAAGGGAATGTTTTAGGTTTGACAGATGCTCTCCGAAACCTTAATCCCACATGGGACACTTCAACATAAAAATATCATCAGGAGCTGTAAATATTTCCTTTGCATGCTTGAACATTTACAGTGGTTTCCTACGGCTGATATCAATATTTAGGGCTCACCCTGTTGGTAGGCATAGGTTTGAAAATTGCAAATAAGGATGTGATTACAGTTCTTGGATATAAGATTAACAGGTACTCCCGGGTATATCGTTATTAGGTCTTTACTAAAACATTGATTTACAATACATGTAGTAAATCCTTTGAGGCTCCCAAAAAAGGGCTAAGACATCAAGTATAAATAAAAAAAAGTAGGTTAGGGATGGTTACTCTATGATTTCCGTACAATGGTTTTCTAGAAGTTACTGGGTAGATTTGTAACTAAAGATGTGAAAGGGAAAAAATAAAATCATATTGCTTCCGAAGAATAAGCTATGGGGTGATGCAATTAATGGAACTATTAAAGGTAGGCCTAGAATTTGGCAGGAAAATCTCAAAAATCGCTTACTTATGTTTACCAGGCAAACTGCCCAAGGGACCTTGACATTAATTTGCAGAAGAGTACCACAGTAACTTGTACCCAAGCCAGCATCAAGTTAGAGTTTGTTTGGCTTATAAAGAATGTTAAATGAAAATAGAAGTACCTACTACAATAATGGGGCAATAATGTTAAGTCTTGAGCGATGATAATAACTTTCATAGCTGGTTTGAGAGACCAAGGTATAGAAGCTTGTTTGGCTTACCTGAACTAGCAAGGCAGTTTTAACAGCAACACATCGTTGAACACTTTACTACTACCCAAATATTGACCCCATCGCTGTAAAGGCCAAAATTTCGAGTTCACAGCGATACAATTTATAAGAAACGTTCAAACGTCACAGGATAAAATACGAAAGATAATAGATCAATGTAGCCTACAAACTAGGCTAAAAGCTGAAATTTTAATGTCAACAATATTGAACGGTTACCGACGATACCCAGACCAAACTTCTTTGGAATTTCACTCAGTAGCATTTGCATCTTCAACCAAACTAATTTGTGTCCATTATTTCTTTATCTTCAAACAAACACAATCCAAGTATCACTAAACAATCAACAACAGACTACTCAATAAAAATATCGGCCATTTTGATTCACTAGAAGGAAAAGGGGTTTACACAAAGGAATCAAGGGAGTTACGCAGTGTTCTTCTTCAAAAGTTGTTATGTTTGGAATAACTACAGCCAGTGTTAAGAACGTACAGTCACTATATGATAGTTTCAAACTCAAGTTAACGCTTAATTATTTACTTTTATTTGAGACACCGCTCAGTTCTAGAATGTATTTTAACTTAGCTATGGGATGAATTGTGAGTGTGATAAGTGCTTTGATGGATAATGAGTAGTAGTATCGCTACAAACTAGGGCCGACTGCTCCCTACATTGGGTCATTATTTTATAGCCCAACGACTTGACGGGACTTCCCAAAACGGTCCAATGTGACGCGGTGTAACAGATTTTTATTTTTTTATTTATTCACGGGATACACAATTGTAACAATATAAATTGATAATCGTGTTGAGCTGAAAAAAAAACAAGCACGTGTATGATACATGAAGATTTCAAAAGCTTATCTTAAATGATTAAGGTTTCAAATCAAACTTACTATTACTATGTAGTTGTTTCCTTATTACTCAAGGGCAGCCATAGGGTATCTTCCAGGGGATGGGGGGTAACTTAGCGGGTGGTCTGGGGAGACCCCCAAGTACAGGACGGTCTGGGGATTGACCATACTTCAAAGCCACAATTTCCCATGTTTCTCTTGTCAGGAATAGGACTGATAAGATCAATAATACTGATGTATTTTATCATTACCACTCTCTGCGTCGTTAACACCGAAGAAAATTGGCTGTGCCATTCAAAAAATAGTTCCAATTAGGTAATTTGTATGCATGTGCTGTCTTTTAATACAGTTAAAATACAAAATTCCAAAGACTTTTCAATTGCTCTGTATAACACAGTGGCACTACCACTTGCACTCAACCCCCTTTAATGAGAGTGCAAACATTGCATTTACTTGAAATGAGATAGTCTCAAATAGTCAATTAATTTGTTCTAAAATAGAATTTTTATAAACATTTGCTTTATTTTGGAATATTAAAAATAATGTAGCCTTAAAACCAGCAGAGGTCCCGTCCTTACCCTTTCCCCGAATATGAGCGCCCATATTATTACTTATTTTGTCATTAATTATTATTTAGCTGTCACTTATCGTACTTAGGCAACTTTAGTTACTATTATATTAGTTCCACAAGGTCTGTAAATAAACTAATGAGACTGATTTTGTTATAGCTATTATGACAACACTGCAACTGTAAAAAGTAAACATAATATGTTTAGCAGAACAGCTGATTAACATTCTGTATAAATATCTTTCGTTTATTGTTGCCCAGTGAGACAACCAGGTTTTAGCAAAACAAGTTTTTGTTGTACGTTCAAAAATGAGAGAAACAAGTTACGAACAACGTTGTACTATACAATTTTGTGTTAAACTCGGTGATAATTCTTCAGAAACGTTTACAAAATTGAAGAAGGTGCATGAAGGTGACGACGAGTCTTGGATATTTGAGTTTGACCCGGAAACAAAGCGCCAAAACAAAGAATGGCACACTTAGCCGGAATGAGCAAGTCCATAGTTAAAAACATGCGGATTGCGTTCTTTGACTTCAACGGCATTATTCATAAGGAGCTTTTGCCAACTGGACAGACTGTAAATCAAGAAGTTAACCAAGAAATTCTTGAAAGGCTGCGAAAAAGAGTTACCCGCGTGAGAGCAGCCTTCAAAGACAACTGGATGCTGCATCATGACAATGCGCCTTGTTAAACTGTACTGTCTGTTAACAAGTTCTTGACCAGGAAAAAAATCCCTGTTGTTCCTCAACCACCCTATTCTCCTGACTTGAGTACCTGCAATTTTTTCTCTTCCTGCATTGAAAAGCCACCTCAATGGACACCATTTTGGAACGTTAGAAAACATTAAAAAAATGTAACCGACCAGCTGAAGGCCATTCTAGATTTTGAGCTCCAGCACTCTAACCAAGGGTGGGAAAACTGTAGAAAGCGTTGTCTGGCTTCCCAAGGAAACTATTTTGAAGAAGATAGAATCTATGTTTGGTTATATTGTAAATAAACAGTTTTATTGAAACAGTCTCATTACTTTATTTACAGACCTCGTATGTCAAATTTGCTTTTCTTTTATTTCTCCTCGACATTCCTAGTTTTAATTCAAACAGCAATGGATAATAACAAGAAAGGCAGCTCTAAAACATTAAACCAGCATTATCATGACATCCTTTGCTAACTCTAGCAATATTGATTTTATTATTTTGAACAAAGCGTTTGATGAGGTCAACCACTCTATTCTCCAGGCTTAACTGGAGGGCTATGCTGGATTCTGGGGCTCTCTCTTGAAATGGATGGAGAGTTACTTGAGGGAATGGTTGCTTGTCGTTAAGTGCGAAGGGTGCTACTTGAAACCGTTTAGTTAATGTACTTTGTGGAGTTCCACAAGGATCCTATCTAACCCTCTGTTGTTCAGCCTTTTTATAACATATAAAAAAGGTATATAATATTATGTCTTATTTAACAAGGCAAAGTAAGGACAACAAAATCCTTTCTACCACTCAACATCGACCTCCGACCATTTTTAAATGCTGGTTTGACATCCACATCCCTAAAAGAGCTTTAAAGCTTTCTAAGCATAAGAAAAAACACCTAAAGTGGTATTCTGCAGAATTAAAAGAAATGAAAAATAATGTTATGGCTTTATTTCATTGCTCTCAGTGTACAGCTCTTGAAACACATCTTGAGGCTTATAAACTAGCTAAAAAAGCCTATAAAAAAGCTACCAATGCTGGAAAAAAGCGGTACAATGAAAATTTTATATCTGCTGCAGAAAACAAATGCAAAGCAGCGTGGAAGGTCATTCGAAGTGAAATTGGTGGTAAGTCTGACACTGAAAGCTCTCATCTCATGCCGGCCGCAGATGACTTCAACCAATACTACTCCACCATGGTAGAAGAGATTTGACAGAGTATTCCCGCCCCTTCAGCTGCTGTGAGTGACCTGCTACAAGCTGTGACGCTGTCCACCCCGTCGGACTTCAAGTCCCCTGTCGACTGTAGTGAAGTGAGTGCAGTGATCAATAAAATGAAAGCTTCTAAGAGTTTAGATATATATGTTGTGTCTGCTGATTTAGTAAAAAATCTAAAAGATGCAATAAGTCTTCCTTTAGCAATGTGTATTAACTCAAGTTTCCAGGAAGGATATTTTCCTACAAAGTTGAAAGTGGCAAAAGTAGTGCCTATATACAAAAAGGGAAGTCAAAAAATTGTCAGTAGCTACAGACCTATATCCTTGGTCCCTATCTTTTCCAAAATATTCGAAACATTAGTATAAAATCAACTTAACTTTTTCTTTGAGCGCAACAAAATTTTTAGTCCAAGTCAATATTGATTTAGACCAGGCCTCTCGACAATCAACACAGTGGAAGAGCTTGTTACCTTCGTTTTTTCAGGTTTTGAGCAAGGTTCACCAATATCAGCAGTCTTGTCAAAGGCCTTCGACAGCGTTGATTGTGACATTTTATTAGAGAAGCTCAAGTATTACGGTCTTTTAGGCAAAGAATTTTCTTTGTTCCAATCATACCTCAGTAATCGTGTTCAAAGTGTTTTTTGCAAGCAATCATACTCTAACTTTGCCGAGGTTAAATATGGGGTACCACAGGGATAAGTCTTGGGTCCTTTTCTATTTATAGTCTTGATAAATGATTTAGATCCATTGAATTCATTTCCAATACATTTTTGAAACTATATGTATAGCGAGGGAGAGGGAAACTAATATGGAACCAGTTGAAAATATAACACCAGACATAAAAAAGATATAGTTACCTTTCGGCACAATCTAGAACTTTACAAGAAAAAACCTACTTGTGTGGGATCGCTATTTATAAAACATCTGCCTGCTGACATTAAAAATGAACATTGTTTCAAAACTTTTAAAAAAATATTTGATAAAGATGTTGCTATACTCTATTGAAGAATATTATTATTAATAATGTATGATGTATTCTGTGACACTATTTATGTATTTTGTGAACAGTTGAACAACTAGAAATGTCAAGCAATGCTAATTTTAATGCATGTGTACAGTATTTTGAAAACTTAAACCTCAAAACTAATCTGGAAAAAACTACCTGCATAAATTTTAATCGAATCCTTGGATTAATAATGACGTGCATTGGTTTCATTAGGAGAACATATAATCAATGAAGTCGATTGCACACAGTTTTTAGGGCTATACATTGATAAAACCTTATGTTGGGATAGTCAAATTGACCATATTTGTAGAAAAAATATGTCATCTGGTATATTTTTATTAAGTCAAATGAAAGATTTATGTTCCATAGATGCACTTAAAGTAGTCTACTATGGAGTGATACAATCCCATTTGTCTTACGGAATTATATTTTGGGGTAGCTGTGCTGAAACAAAACTGTTAAGAGCATTTATCCTCCAAAAATCTGAAATTCGAGTTATTTGTAATCTATCGTCAAGAACATCGTGTAGAGATATTATTTTAAGAACCTAAAAATTTTACATTGTCATTGTATATCTTTGAAACTGTACTATATTGTGTTTCAAAATGTGATTTGGTGCAGGGCCAAGATATTCATTCGTATGCCACTCGCTCATATTCTACATTTCGTCAAGATAACCATAGGTTACAAATTTATGAAAGATTACCGATGCAGGCTGGTGTGAAATTTCTAAACAAGCTCCCCAACGAGATCAAATGTTTATTACCAGAATTGGGTTTGTTCAAAAAGAAATTCAAGGAGTATTTGCTGATTAAGGCGCCTTACTCTGTAGCAGAGTTTATTGCAGAACCAGCTAGTTTACCTTAATCTAAATTATGTTACAGAGTAAAAAATAGTATTTGCAAAATAAATTTAGCTATTTAGAATTATATCACTAAAAGAAAGATAGATTATTTTAGGAAATACCTAAACAATATTCTTTAGTCCTCTGAATAGTCTTTACCAGTGGCTTAAGTCCATTATACATTCTTACATTGTAATTCACCTTCCATTTCACCAATTCTGTATCATATCCATTTTCATAAAAAGTCAACACAAAACATTATTTGTACACTGACTTAATAAATTGTTATTGTTATTTATTGTATCAAATGATAGATACTGTTTTATGAAAAAAGATATTTTGAATTGAATTGAATTGAGATGTTAATGTAGATGCTAAGTCCATAATGTTTGCTGATGATGTAACTTTTGCTTTAAGCTCAAATAACTGTGACAAAATAGGAGAAGTAATCGAGCAAGCTGATACCTGGTATAGGGCAAACAAACTGTTCTTAAATTCAGGATAAAACTCAACAAATATTATTTTCTCTAAATAGAGCTCAGGTACAAGACAGAAATACTACTGTTAAGCTGTTAGGTTTAGAGCTAGATCCAGTATTGTCATAGAAACCACAGGTAGATTTAGTGAACAAAAAACTAAGTAGAGTAGTTTATCTCATAAGACGGCTTAGTCAACATGTTTCTAAAGAACATCTGAGAATGGTGTATTTTTCACTCTTTCAGGGCTTATGTCATATGGCCTTCTTTTATGGGGAAATTCTGTGGATATTGGAAACATTTTAATAACTCAGAAAAAGCTGTGAGAATAATTACCAATGTTCACCTGTTAGCTCATTGCAGACCCTTGTTTGTGGAACTAAAAGTTTTAGCAGTTGTAAATTTCTATATTATTATGTTTATTGCATGTAAAAAGGAATGTGGATGGGTTTGTGTTTCACAGAAATGTACACGAGTTACATGTAGCTCCAGCTTAATCTATCAGCCACAAACTAGACTAAGTAAAATTGCGTCTTCATATGAAATTGTAGGTGTAAAGCTGTACAACAAATTACCAGTCGAATCTCATCATGTGAGTTATCTGAAATTTAAATCTGTACTGACAGACTGGTTGGTAGAAAATCCGTTTTATAAGTTGTGTGAATTTTTCTCTTCTAACGCTAACACCATTCGTTTTTAATTATGTATGTTCAACTTGGAAATTATGTCTTGTGCTTGTTTAATTTATTTTGTTGTTTATATTTGTTTAATTTATTTCATTGTTTGTGATGGTATTTATAGAATATTTGAGTATATATGTATTGTAAAAACTGACAAGATCTATTGTATTGTTTATATTAAATTGTGTAATAAAATTTCTATTTTCCCAGTTGCAGGACCTTGTTTTATTACAGTTACCTTAGTTGTGGTGCCTGTAAATACTACGGTGCAGGTTGTACTAGACACGTGTTTCAGCGCTTGTGCTGCTGCATCATCAGTAGACATTTAGTGACTTAGTGTGTCTACTTGATGATGCAGCACAAGCTTGCTAAACACGCAGTCAGACTACAACCTGCACCGCCAATCACAGGCACCACAACCAAGGTAACTGTAATAAATTGTTTAATTTATTTCATTGTTTGTGATGGTATTTATAGAATATATGTATTGTAAAAACTGACAAGATCTATTGCATTGTATATGTTTAATGATCAATAAACGATTTGATTTGATTTACTTAGCGTGAAACACTTAATGACACCCACACTTAATTCCCATGAACACGCTACCTTTTGTATGTGCGCACACTTCTCGGATTCGTATTTCACTCCTCGAAGGTGATGAAAGATTTCAAGTCTCCTCTACTCTAATATTGCCCTTTACAAATATCTGATTCAACTGGATCTGTAATATGGCCCCTATCAACTTGGCCACATGGAGATCATTTATAAAATACAATCAAGATTTGTGAAACTTCCAGTACAAGAATTGGCTTAGATGCCTGTGAGAATCGAGACTGGAGATTCAGTACTAGTTACATCCTCTTGCTCTTCTTCGAAAGTGACTTGACCTACTTTCCCTCTACAAACTTTTGATGCTGAGCTAACCGGCCCATCCCAACTTGGTGTTATCAACTTCACAACTCCGAGAAGAAAATGCTCCAGATCAGTCTTCAGCCATAGATTTGAGCCAACTAAATGTGTCTAAAAAGAAACTTAAAACCATGTTAATATCTTAGCCTTTATAATTTATTCATTAGATGAGCTTTTTGAGTAAATAGATTAAACCATTGGTATTTATGTCCCATTCCTTTTAAGTAATAATCAAGTAGAATATAAATTTATTTATTCATAAACCAGATTAGTATAATTTAACTGGAAAAATGTACATTTGCTCTTTTTTCAATATTTATTATTATTAAACCATGATTAGACTTAGTTATAGTTGTGAAAATTAGCTATCACACTTTTCTTCCGCTATTCCTTTTTCACATTGTACTTTCGTGAATAAAGATACTTTATTAATAGATTTGATTGATTTAGTTGCTATTTACGGTTTATGTTGGATGTTACAGTTCATAAAATGGTGATTTTATTAAAAGAACCACACACCAGTTTCAGGGTTGTCCAGTAAGTTAATCAGTAGTTAGTATTTTTTTTAATTCTTTATTATGGCTTTAGATATAACATCAAGACAAGCCAGCTTACAAAAATCAAGTTCAAATTATTGTGTATCCCATATGTATGCAATGTTTTTCCTACAGTTCATCAATTTATTAAATGTTGTTACTAATAGTTTTTGTTTTGTTGGTATAATAAAATACTGTTACTATTGTTTATGATGATATTTTTACTTTACTTAATTTACTTCTTTTATAATCATAAATTGCAAAAAACAGAATGACAAGTTTTGAGGATATGAAACAACTAAAAGATGCATTCAATTGAGTAGCAAAAATGGACGCAATTACAATTTTTAATCGTGTTTCTATAGTGACTTATTTAGTTTCAAGATAATGTTCAATTTGTTACCCTGCAAAATAAAATAATTAGTAAAAATAGTTGAAAGAGAGAGACCTTAGCATAAATAGTGAAGAGGAAGTCTCTGTGGACCAGAGAGACAAGCATCCAGTACCGAGATCTCACTAATCTGCCACCTGGTTTAGTTTTAGATAGAACATCATATTTTATTTTCTCTCTAATTACTAAATAAAATCTAACACTTTTAGGTTGTATGGTAGACAGGATTACTCTCATACTCTGATCACAAAATGGAAAGTTCAGGTTCCTTACAAATTGACTGGTATTTATGCTTCATGAGTAATTTCAGAAGGGGTTCGTAGTTCCACAACTGACTCCAGACTACGATTCATTTCTTCATATAGATTGTTATAAAGTTCATCGGAGAGGGCATCTTCTATTTGTTTGTAGTAACTGTATATGATCATTTTTCTATACACTACCCAAGCTGAAAAATAAAATAAATGTGGTAATATACTATTGGAAATATCCATTACTTTTACAAAATACCTAAAAAATGTTGAGTATTTTAAAACTTTCTACCATTCAATAATTTAAATACTTATTACTTGGAATGAATGAAGCAAGAACATTATATTTATTTAATCACAGGCACTTTTACTAATGATGTACAATAATTGTAATTTTGTTCTTTTTTGTTTTATTTGTTAATGATTTATTTTTTTACAGCAAGTGTCAATTTCAATTTTTAATAGGAATAGGAGGGGGTACCCAAAAGTATCGGGAATCGGTCGATGGCGAGGTGGGGAGCATAGATCACATTTGGCCGATAAGGGATAAGGGATGAGCCCAAGCTCTTCCTGAGTTCAGTGCACTTTGGCCAGTCTGAGAGGCTGTATGTGTGCGTTTATCTAAAAGTAGTTTTTGTTCTGCCTCGTTTTGTTTTGATGGTTTAATTAAATGAACAAAGTTCAGCAGTGAAGTTTTGCTAATTTCTCGGTAAGAATGCGTCAGAAACGGTTGGAATGACGTCGATGTTTTGAAGAAAACCAAGCCTTGTCCCGTCCCCAAATTCTCGGACTGGCGCCACGTGAAATTGAAGACAAGCCTCAGAAAAACGACTGTCAATATCACATTAAGAATGAAATTGCAGAAAAAACCGGAGTTGCAATTCGGAGAATTTCATTAAGAATGCTTCTTTGCTGTCCATGAGCGTTAAATTTCAGTTTCAACACACTCCAGACCTAAAATTGGCGATATGGAGACTGGTTCTTTCATCATGACCATGCACCTGCCCACGTAGCTATCTCAGTGCGCTAGTTTTTTTGGCCAATGACCACCCTTCTCCACGATCCATACTCACGAAATCTTGCCCGCCCGCCCCAACATTTTTTATATTCCCTATAATGAAAAATTACATAAAAGATCACAGTTACGACAGGCAAACGAGGATGGGCGTGGAGCGCAGCCATTCAGAGTAAGGGGGTATGAAGGGTGCTTTAAACCATAGGAGGATCAAATGAACAAATTTACACTAAATGGGGATACTGAAGGTAAACATGTAAATTAG
The DNA here is from genome assembly GCA_018831715.1 of Matsumurasca onukii. Taxonomy (NCBI): domain Eukaryota; kingdom Metazoa; phylum Arthropoda; class Insecta; order Hemiptera; family Cicadellidae; genus Matsumurasca; species Matsumurasca onukii. Next base: position 18,380,521 of record CM032058.1, on the reverse strand, counting down.
TAAAAAAAGTTTTAAATTATGGTTTTTATAATGAAATTCCCGTTATTTTTGGGTATCCCCTCGTATATATATTAAATGTATACAAACTCAAACGTGACAAGAATATATATACATATATAGGGTGAGCTTTAAATGCCCCCCACCTTAACTTTTGAGAAAGGAAATATTTTTAAAACCCTTTTAGGGATTGTTTTTACTTTTTATAGGGTTCTGAAGTTTGTTTTGACATACTTTGCATCGCCCAGCCCCCAGCCGAAATCCGAGGGAGAGCCCCCTTTTGTGGCACCTTAATTGACTTGTTTTTTTGTTACAGGTACCAATTTAAAGATGACACAAAATCAGGTTTACAATGCCACATTTCACATACAATTTATTTTGAATGACAAAATTGTTTCAATATACTCGATCTATGGGATTATGTTATAAGGTTGTGATGTTTCCCTCATAGTATTTTGAAGAATATTCACTATGTGAAATTTAGTGGTTGAGTTTTAAAGTACAGTATCACAAGTAACATTTCAATGTTTTACTTACCATTGTACACAATAAGGATAGTTGCTTGTTCGATCGAAATGCTGGTTGAGGGTAAAATCAACACGAGTAATGTCAATAATCCCAAGACTACATTAACGACAGAGGACATAGTTAAATGATATGACAAACATTTTATTTTACACTGAAACACAAACAAAATGGAACATTGTAAATTGTTACTGAGTTATCTTTGTAAAGTATGTTAATCGTACAAATTGATAAAAGGGCTGCATCGTTCTTGTCCAATTGAATTTTTTTCTAGAGAAGATCTCATTCAATTTTTGTTGTTGTTGTAGCTTATTAATATCTAAACATGTAATGTTATAAACAATAAACATGCACCAATAGTCTTTTAAATTATTGTAACTTCAATTAAATAAAAGTGTCTTAAAAAAATAAAATTGAGCTTAATTTTCGGCCAAAGTTTTTCCCTTCAAAAAAGCTTGTTTTAATATTTTTGAACAATGTCCATACACAGTATGTCATGTTTGATATCGTTGAAATCAGAAAACTTTATTTCCTATGTGTAAGACACAAAGTAATGCCCCTTAGATGAAAACCCCAACTTCACCCACATTTTGGCACTCACCGGCTTCAAAAACCTTTGAATTTGATTTTTCCAAAAGTTTAGAAAAACCAAAACAAATGTTGTTTATTTAATGAAAATACATTTTGTTTTAGAGGAGCAGGACTAAAAAGAAGTTTTTAAACATTACTGGTTGGCTGTTATTTCATTGGCCTCTCACTTCAGAATCAAGAATCAAGAACTTTATTGTCATTAAACACTTTACAATGCAATAGACATAGTCATTTTTTATATCTATGTGTCTAAATATACTAGGCTTACTTATTAAAATCCTCTTAACTTTAGCCTTATTAAATAATCAAATGGAAATTAAGTACTGAAACAAATTACAATACAACATTTACATTTAACACAGTCTAACACTAAAATAAGTTAGAATATTGACAAAAATTTAAAATATCTAACAACACTAAACATTAAATTTAAAAAGTACACACAATTGCTTAAAATTTTATTTGACTAGTATCACAAGAAAAATAATCATTTATATTGTAAAACGCTTTCTCTCTGAGCCAAATTAAAAGAACGTGCTTAAATCTAGAAATACTGACATGGTGAGCTTCAAAACTAAGTTTATTGAATAGTTTGGTTTCGATAACTAAATGACTCTTGCAAGTTTTTCAAGCCTTGCAGGAACACAACTAATTCCTTTTTATGTCTCGTTTTGTAATTATGAACAGATTCCCTCACTTTATAAGAATGTAAATTCTGTTTTACCTTCACAAGGCAATTAAAGATATACAAGCTAGGCAAAGTCATAATTTTAAGTTCCTTGAATAAATCTCAGCAATGTTCTATCATTTAACCCTTTTAATGCTCTTAAAGCTTTCTTTTGCCAAATAAATGCTTTATTGGCTGATGAAGAGTTACCCACAATATTATTCCATAAGCTATGGGAATAAGCGTAGTAACAAGTGATTAACAGATCCTCTGTTACACTTGTTCTAAGCTTACGAATGTTAGTACGAATGTCAGTGCAAAAAGTGTTGTTGATTTATACTCACACGAGAAACACCGTACACCAGAGCACAGTCACTGACAAACTCAAGGAGCCCAATCCGCCAAAGAATAGTGAAATAGCAGTTTCATAGTCAAATTTGATACTATATGATTCTTCTGAAATCAAGATTGTTAGTCAAGACGTTTCAAATAACTGCACTGGCAAAATTCGCTAGAAACATTATAGCACCACCTTATACTTTTAGTAACATTACACTAAAAGGTTTTATATAAAAGACCCAAGGTACAAAAAACTCACCTACATGCTTACAACTGAATCCAAATGCCAAAAAACACCCCATTACCAATCTAAATCATAAGATAACTGGTGGAATATTTTTACAAATCTGCAGTGATCGACTTAAAAATAGTGTTACCTTTTAAATGTACCAAATGCCTTCTGATGGCAAGAATGTGGGCAGCCTGAAACATTGAAAACGCAACTATTAATACAATCTTAGTTATAACATTAGTTTTCTAAAAGGGCTTTTAATACAAGAGTTCAAATGAGTTCTTCAATCAAGACACATCAAACCAATCTATATGATTTAAAACATTTTTTGTTCTTTTAATTTATGATTTCTTGATGAGGAGATTATTGGCAATGTATAAATTATATCTTGAAAAAAATACAAAGAGGCCAATAACAGTGATTTATTCAACTAGCGCTTTCGGCAGTCATGCTGCCATCTTCAGGTAAAGCAGGTAAAGAAAAGTTACAAAATTAAAGTTATTAACAAAAAAACAAAATTATTTGTGTAAATTTTTGACTTTTTGTTAGTAATTTTAATTTTGTAACTTTCTTACTCAAGATGGCAGCATTTAAGCATGAATTCTCCTTTTAAATCACTGTTATAACCTTTTTTCAAAGATATAATTCTTTTAATTTATAGTTTTTAACAATCTTTTAGTGAAACATATATCATCTTACCAGTTGGAGGACACCAATTATAAAGCAAGTGGTCTTTAGAGGTAAGCACCAACAACAGCTTTTAATAGTAAACGAAACCATCCTTTGAAAGCAGGGGACAACCAACTTTATTTGATACCTGTAACAAAGAAATTTACTAGCCATCTTTGAACTTTTAAAATGAACCTCTTTATACTTTCTTGTATCTACCAAAATTGTAAGCTCACTTTAAAATTGTAAAACCATGCCGAAATGTTAAAGCGCGGCTGGCATGAGTGAAACGAATTTTATTTGCAATTTGTTACTGTAATTAGCTAATAGTAACTCTAGTTACAGCCTTGCTGCTGACTTAAGTGGTCTTTTACTACGAACTCTACTACATATTATTTCAAATTTCATAAAAATTGGACTACTTATTCCGCTGTTATAGGTAGCAAAAATAACTTTTGGCCCGCCTTTTTAAAACAGTTAAATGGATGTTCATTATTGTTTATAATATATTAATACTGCAGATAGCATTAATATACAAATTTATTTTATATTTAATTTAAATAAGATGAAGTTAGCTGTTTTTGAATAAATAAAACCATTTTTGTGTAAATACTTTCCCTCCAAAATGGAATTCTGGTAGTCCAATTTTGCTGAAACAAACTAGACTAATTTAATTATGTATTAAAAAAAAGACCTTTCTTGTCCTTTTTTCTATTTTTCTTTAACACAAGTGTACTTCTAAAAAAACATTTGTATTAAATTTTATGAAAATTGGACATAAATTGCTACCAGTGGAGAGGATGAAATGAAATGAAAATCGTCTTTATTGGTGGTGAAGTTAGAACTATAAAGTCCTCTCTTCCACTTAACCACAAAGAGGATCTACTTCACACATATAAAAAAACTTGGATGCCTATCATACAATTTTATGAACAAAATAAAACTGTATACTTTGGGATAAATTCTGGTTTATTCTGAAATATACCTATTTATTTTATTTTTTAATATTTTATGGACATACATACATATACAGCCTGTTTCAAATCTTATGCTCAGAATAGAGATATCAAATACTAAACAAACGTGATATGTGTTACGTCCAGAAATGCAATCAAGCCTAATTAATGATGGTCTTTCAAAATTCTTTAGTATTATATGTAGAATCTAATATATACTTACCTGTTTTAAAATCCAATGTTTTTAACTGCACACAAAAGTATAAAAAAGGAAAAAACTGCACACCCACTATTACACGTTTCAAAATAAATAACAATTTGACATTACATTTTCAAAATTGTAACTATTATTTAGTTAGGGAGGATTTTCACAATCAACAGGAATGATTTGATAAAGCACAAATACAATGCCGGCGTCGGCAATGGCAGTACTATTCCTGATATGATTGAACCCACTTGCAATTTACTGTAGGAATGTTCTCAGGGTCAGTGTCATTCATGTTTGAGATCTTGTATCAATTTAAATATTAATATTTACCCGGTTTAAAATGATATTATAAAATTCATCCTTAGAACGCAAAGATTTGACAAGTCTCGTACATACACCTTGCAAATCTTTGGATTATGTTCATTAGCTAGAAAAATCGGTACACCGGAAATGCCCTTTTGGAGTAGAGGGCGTCCGGTATTTTCTCTCTAAAAAGGTTTTACGTTCCAAAAAATTGCAATCCAAACTGCATTTATGAGCCAATTGAAATGAACTTTGGTATACACATTTATGTAAGTGTAGGCAACATTTGTACCAATAATTGACAAAAACTTAATTAGCTCGAAAGACTTGACTTATTTTTGACTTTATAATTTGTTGGGATATTTGTACTAATGCTTACTGATCTGGGTTGTTGTTACAAAAAGTATTTCAATAATGTTGTGTTTTCAGATTTTATTTGGGTAAAATAGGAAGTTTATAAAGCGCAAAATCAAAAAGACATCTTGGACTTATAAATATGATTTGTTTTTAAAGTCACCATTTAATTCGGGCTAACATGATTGATTTGTATCATTCTCTAATGGTGTCCAAAATCCACGGCATATATTCAGCCACGCGAATGTACACCCCAGGGATTCCGTCCTCGCCACAGTTGGTAATGCCGAATGATACAACTCCCACGACAAAGTAGCGAGGCTGCGTGTTGATCGTGTAAGTGTTCATGAGTGGGCCACCTGAGTCTCCCTGACAAGAGTCCTCACCAACCACTCCTCCCGCACACAGCTGCCTACTCTCGATCTCAAAGCCCCTTGGCAGGTAGTCGCTTGCACACTTTTCGGTTGAGGTCACAGATACCTTTAGAGTCTGAAGAATTTCACTTTGTTTAGAAGTGACTGCAAAAGAATAAACGATATACAGTAAGTATAAAACATAGCCAACGCCTAGCCACAAGTACTAGTGGCATTAGTAGGTACTAGTAAACTTTTTTTACAGGGTAAAATATTACAGTCTTATTTTTAAAATTACGTAAACAATAGATGTATTTGTCTTTGAGCCCAGCTTGGTTATATACTTAAGTTACAAAATCTTTTATTTATTCTTCCAAAGAATACACTACGGTACTTTATAATATTTTACAGGTAAAATACGTAATACAGATGATGGCAGATTGGGACAATCAGTTCTCAATCTCATGCAATAATGACAGATAAGCAAGACAACAATAAGAAACTCAGAACAATTAATATAGGATGTTTGAGAAATTTGAAGACAAACATGTTTGGACCGAACCGGGACTTGAACCCGGGTCTCCCGCTTGCATTTTTGTCTTCAAATTGGTTTAATAATAAATTAGCTTTCTAGCATTTATACAAATTAAGATCTATAGGATATTTGAGAAATAATAACTGTATAAAGCTACCAAAATCAAATTGTGCATGGGTTTTCAGAGCTCCACGATGAGCTGAGAAAGTTAAGGTGGGGGTTTCTGCAGGCCTACTTTGGCGACATGTTGATTTTCCAACATTTTTGATTTATTAACGTACACTGTAGACTGTATGAAAAAATAATACTCAATCTAAAGTAAAAGATATAAATTATTTACATGTTTTGTTATTGTTTGAACCGCTGGCTGAAGCTAATAAGGAGGCAGTGGAAGAGGAGACTGTCAATATGGAAAATCAACAGCCTGAAATCCTTATCTGTGGGGATAGCCATGGGAGGGATCTAGCCTATCACTTAAATAAGAAGAACAAATCTAACAAAGCATATGGTTTTATTAGGCCAGGCGGGTGCTCATCAGACATACTAAATAGTGTTAATATTGAAGCTGCGAATCTTAAGAAAAATGATGCTATGGTGCTAGTATGTGGTACTAACGACATTGCCAAAATTAAGCCAATAAAGTACTGAAGGTTATAACCGAAACAATAAATAAATACTCTAAAAGGACTATTGTTTTAGTTGACCTTCCAAACAGATACGACCTGGTGGAATGGTCTTGTTTGAACAAAGAAGTCCGGAAAACCAACGACTCTCTAAAAAGTCTAAGTTTACAACATCCAAATGTCACCTTGGTAGAGGCGAGTAAGGCCGGAAGACAATTCCATACTAGACAAGGCCTGCATTTTAACTTCAGAGGGAAAGCGTGGTTAGCAGAGAAAATATCTGAAGCAATTGCCAACATAACGGGCCGAGATATCGCCCAGAATCCATGCAGAGCCCAAGAGAGACGCCTGAGCTACAGCAGCCTCCACCACCTGGCATCGATCCGGAAAACTCTCAAGAGCCAACAATAATCAAAATACCATAGTAATTTCAAAGACTCCTCTGAGTGTACTGCATTTGAATACCCAGTCAATTAGGAATAAGTTAAACTTAATAAATGTATTTTTTAATTATTTAAACTGTGATATTTTTACCGTCAATGACCATTGGCTTTGTGATGAAGAAGTTCCTTTATATGTAACCGGATAATTTTATTGTAGCAAATTCATTCTGTAGAAGTAATGTATCAACAAGAGGGGGTGTGGAACATGCCTATGCATATTTTATGGAGTTGTTGACAATTACATTTGAAAAGAACTGTAAAATCAGAGAAGTCAAAGTCAGTAATAAGCTTAAACGATCAAAATTAAAATGGCTCACCCCTGAGTTGGAACTATATAAAGAGTATAAATTAGATCTCTATGATAGGTTTAAAACCAATAAGGGTACTATCCATGAATTAAAGTATAAAAAAGAGTATACAAACGCAAAAAGGCTGTATAAAATCAAAATAGATCAAGCTAAACGGTTGAAAAATGAAAATTACATTGCAAACTCTGCTAATAAATGTAAGGCTGTTTGGGACATAATAAAAAACGAGTCAAATTGTAAAAATAAGAGTTTAGATTGTATAATAGATTCTAGTACTTTTAATAACTATTTTGTCAATCTTGTTAGTAGTTTAAATCTAGTCAAATGTAACAATGTACCTGATAATAAAGCTTTAGAACTAGCTGATAAGTATATTGCTGACGGAGATAAAATGATGGATATACTTTTAAACGGCAACAAATTAGGGCAGAAAAAGTATTAAACTATGCTTCCAAATTTAGTCTCTCAGGTAATGTAGACATAAATGGGTTTTCTAATAAAACTATTAAAAAGATCATTAATGTAATAGTAACACCACTCACACACTTATTTAATCAGATGTTAGTACACGGGACTTACCCTCAAGAACTTAAACTGTCCAAAGTATCCCCAATATTTAAAAGGGGTGAAAAATCAGAACCATCTAGCTACCACCCTATCTCTTTGATACCTATATTTAGTAAAATTACTAAAATATTTGAGTTGTGCATTAAACAACAATTTCACTCCTATTTCAGTAATAATAACCTTTATTGTAAAGAACATTTTGGTTTTCTACCTGGTGGAAGTACAGCTGAAGCAGTAGAGGTGGTTTGTTGAAAACATACTGACAAATTTTGATGATCGATTAATATCATCTCCTTTGTTGATTGACCGAACCAAAGCCTTTGATTGCATTAATCACAAGCTATTAATAGATAAGTTTTATATATATGGAATTAGAAATAATGAACTTAATTTGTTAAGGTCTTATTTAAATAATAGACAACAAATGGTTTGTGCAGGGTAACGACAAGTCTAGTTTTAGAATTGTTACTAGTGGTGTACCTCAAGTATTGGGCCCTTTTTTGTTTGTGATAGCAGTCAATGATTTCCCTTTCAGTATTAAATGCAAGTCAGTGTTATACGCTGATGACACTACTCTCATCAATAGCTCAAAGTATTTAGGTAACCTAGTCGAAAAAGAAAATCAAGTACTAAAAATTGCCTTTGAATGATTTGAGGCAAACTCTCTGATTGTAAATAATACTAAAACTGAAAAGGTAGTTTTTACTTTAAATAACTTAATGCAAGAGGATAACACCTCTACTAAATTACTAGCTATTTATTTAGATAGTAAGCTTGATTGGGGATGTCATGTAGATAATCTAAGTAAAAAATTGTCTAGAGTAGTTTATCCTCTTAGAAAATTAAGAATGTGTGTGTCAAATGATGTGTTGTTATTAGTTTACTATGCTCTTTTTCAATCGCAGTTAAGGTATGGGGTAGTACTATGGGGAAATAGTGCCAATGCTCAAAGAGTTTTAATTTGGCAAAACAATGCGCTAAGAGCAATGAAAAATGTACCAGATAGGGAAACATATGTCTCTATCTTTAAAGAATATAGAATAATGACATTGCCAAATCTGTACATTTTCAGTTGTTTGATTGGTGTAAAAGAAATGCTTGGTAGCCTTACAGTCAGAGAACAAATACACGGGTATAACACAAGAAAGAAATACTTTCTCGAACTCCCTCAAGTAAGGTTGGAAAAACAAAAGGCAGCCATATTTTCATGAAAATTAAACAATTTAACAAATTACCAGAAAATGCATGGATAGTACCATTGGGAAAATTTAAGAGAGCCCTAGAAAAATGGTTTAAAAACAATGTTTATTACTCAGTGTCAGATTTTCTGACCTTTGATATTACAAGTTTAACTTTTTAATCTGAATGTTTATATTTAAAATATTTTAATATCCCTTGCTATTTAATTGTATGTTATGTTTAATTGTAGTATATGTATTATTATTGATTTTATTGAAGGAATTTTTTAATCAATGAGTAGATGTTGATTTTTAAATGTACGCGATGTGTTTTATGTTTTGTGCAGGGGAAGTAAGCCTAGAAAAGGGTTTTAACAAAAGTAATTTAAACTAAGCAATTAAAAAAATATGAACTTGAATTTATAAGTGACTTTGTCATGTAAAAATATATTATAAATAATATTTTATAAGAATTGACCTTGTCTATCGCAATGTACATGTGCTTAATGACAATAAAATTTCTGATTTCTACATTACCTAAATCTGTGAGTCCCCATCCAGCAACATCCATGGTAGCGTTTGTGAAATTTGATCCAAGGAAGTTATCATACACAGGCAGACAAATAGGAGAAACAAAATCTGGCATACAAACAAAACACATCTGTAATCTTACTTTTGGTATTTGGAGTTCATGTTTATTTAATGAAAAACTTAGCATTGCAGATATTAATAAACCATAGTCAATAATTATAAAGTTGATAGTAATTACTCATATTTCTGTATTAAAATTTATAGTTGGTTACTTGTAATAATAGTTTAAGTAGTTAAAGTGATTACTACATATTTTTATACAACTTTTGACCTGGCCAAATTCACGTTGGTGAGAACTATAAATTATAATGTACATAAAACTATTTTAAATTGGTTTTTATAACACCCTAGTTTTAAAAGCGGTCAGATAGAGCAAGGTTTTTATATGCCTTTAGTATACTAAATATCAAACTTGTACTTTTGTCAAAAATTAATTTAAAACGTATAACATGCAACTTTAAACATAGAAATAAATCTAAGTTTTAAATGAAACTAATAGTTTTAGAGTTTGTATGCAATACTGATGGATGCTTCCAGAAAAAAATTCCACTGGTACATTAACATAATGTGGAATCTAAAAAAAATGTTTCTAAATGTGTTAAAACTGCTATTTTATTCACTCGCATTTTAACTAAACATTTTAATTTGGTTAGAATATTTTTTCTTCTTGGAAAGGTTTGGGAAAAACCCCTATTTGATACCTACTATAACAGATTGAACTGAAAACTTTACCAGTGAATTCAACGGGTTTTACAAGTCTAAGGAGGCAGATGTCGTTATGAAATGAAGCAGGATTGAATTGACTGTGACAAATATAGTCCTCTATATCTACATCAATTCTAGGAGCACAGACTCCATTCATGCAGTCAGGGTCAGTTTTGATGTTGTACTCTCCCAAACGCACTTGGATCCTGAAATAAGATTCAAGTTTATTATTACAACTAGCAACATACCTTTTATTTTATTTGTGTAGAAATTATAACTTTGGCTGCAGTACTTAAAATCAAACATGGCCCTACATGCTTGTAATTTAAAAAAATATTGTAGGTTAAAAATTGTCAAAGACTTTGGTTAAGACTTACCGTAGTTTTAATATTTTAACTTCTTTCATATTCAATTCAATGTGTGTATTAAACTGTTTTTAATTTGTTTATCTTTATTTTTAGAATTGTTGTTGGGCTATTAATTAATGAACCAATCTGGGGAACAGTCAGCCCTAGTTTGTAACAAGACTACACTTTATGATGCATCAAAATACTCATCACACTCATCATCAACCCATATTCAACATAAAATACTCTCTAAGAGTGGTGGGTTGTACAAAGTATCAAAGTAAGGAGAAGTGTAAAGCTTGCAGATACTGTTTTATAAGAAGAATAACACTGTAAAACCATTAAACAAGTACTGTTATTTTCATTTACCCATATTATATTTATGGGCAAATAATGTCTATGGCAACGTTCGAACATTATTAGTTTCAATTATTCATAATACTAGCTTTACTAGCTGGACCTGGACTAGTTCCATTATTAAGTGGTACTAAACCTAGCGCATGACCAAACAATTAATTTACTAAAACCATTAAAAATTTTGTTTTTGAGATACAGAAGTTCAGTAAATAATCCTTTACAGTAGAGTCTCGCTTGTCCTATCCTTGATAACGGGAGAGTGTCACATTCATAACACATCCACTGTGTCATATTAAAATTAATTTATCCATTAATAAGTGTTTCTGATTTTACAACAAAAGTTATTTACTTACATGCGGACCTTCTCAAAGATATCTCCTCTAAGTTCTCGGCTGAAAGATAAATGGGTACAAAGTATTATAATATGTCATAAACATACTTTCAACATTTAAAATATATTACTTAAAATATTGGCTAATTTTAAGTTAACTAGAATACCTTTTAAATTCTTTTTAAGCAGCAAGAGTAATAACTGTATATGATATAATCACAATAGGTTTGTTAATTCTTTTCCTTGTTGCTTGATTTTTTTGGGTTTATAATCTTTTGAGATCATGCCACTCTGATTAACTAGCCACGGCAAATGCATATATTGATTCAAGTTTACTGTATGCTTTTCCACCACAGGCAGTTGTCCAAAATCACACTTTTTAGACTTTTAATTTTTCAAAAAAAAAAAGCAATCGAACCCTAGCAAATATTTAATGGGGATAGTCGTGCAGACCAGCGTTTAAACGTCTCAATCAGTTGACACTTCCCTGTCCCTATACATTTTTGAGACATACGTTTTCTTGAAAACCAGATGCGATAACATAAGGGGTGTAGCATACACTCTTACAAAACTAGAAGTCGGGAAAGCTATTGGACTAGTCAACACGGAATGGTGCCTTACGGACATTTGTCTTCAGGCAGGAGCTAGTTTTGTCGACAAATTGCCAATTTTGATCAAATGTGCTCTAAAGCCACAGGCATTCAAATCTCGTCTGAAAGCAGTATTGACCGCAAAATCTTTTTATAGTCCAGAGTCCAGACAAGTTCCTGGCATATCAATGCAAGACCTAGTAGGATAATATGGCTATCGGCACACAGCTGCTTGAGGGAGAGAATTTAAATCAATGAGCCAGTGTGATTGTAAATTTTGTATGTATGAATAAGTTTTCAATGTATGAGTGGCCAAATTTAAATTTCAAAAAAATACGACGATTTCAATACAGCTTTATATTGTTTATGAAATAAAACATCTATTAAATTATTATTTGGTGTGTCTAAATCTTGCTACAATAAAATTGCTCAATTGGACGTAAGGTGAACATACTTACAGTTTATTGGCCACTGGATCATCGCTGCAGTGTGCTGCAGTCAGAACGTATTGCTTGCTGATCAGTGCCCCACCACAGTTTTCAAGCTCTTGTATAATTGGTTGTCCAGATACTAGTACTGGAAGAAAGTACAAATATTTGGAACAGAATAACTAAGATGGTTATTGTACTAAAATGGAGAGAAAATTTAAACAGATACAATACAACTTAAAGAGATTAAAGTGACTACAATTAAAATGATAATACAACTTTAAACAGATTAAAATTTTTGTTGTAATGATTGGCGCTAGAGGAACCATACCTAAATTTAAAAACAAAATATTCGCCAAATTCAAAATTCCAAAGTTTATAACAGAAGGAATAGTAAAGCATATAATAGGACAAAGCAAATCTAAATTTATAGATAAAATAATTTTATATAATTGTTTACATAACTTTGTTTATAGTCAACCCAAATTCGGTAAGTTGTTATTCTTTTGAATAAAGGTATACACATAAGTATGAAGTGTCTATAAAACTCTTTGAATTAAAGAAAAAATTACAACTACAACACTGTGTCTCTCATTTATTATTAAAGATAGATCAAATAAAACATAAAAGTTACTGAAGTTCCTACTGTTATGATACATACAATTTAATTCGTAGCGTAGTCGCACAAGCCAAGGGTATTGACCTAAGCTTGCTTCTTGACCTCCAATGATTCGATCAGAATAACTCTCCCCACAATCATTTTCCATGTTCACCAATTTCCAGTTTTTATGTGATTTCAGCTCTGAAAATACCTACAGGTTACAGCATGGGAAAATCGTACAATACAATTTATTTTGAACCTAAAGGTTTTCAGTAAAATAATTGCATCAAAAAATGTGAAACCAACTTTGAAATAAAGAAAAAACAATAATTAACTGAATGCTTAAAGGCATTGTTACACCTGACATGTTTTAACGGGTGATACCAAACTGGGCCAGTGGTTAATTCTTTCCAAAGCAATTATTGGGTCGAACCCAAAGAGTTGGTATCGAACAGGGCTAGTAGTCAGTCTCTAGGTAGGGCAGGGATTACCGAAGGTACTAACCTTTTGGCAAAGCTTTTGTTTCGATGCGTTTAGCGGTTACGTCACAGTGAGCGTTCCTTCTACCCACCCCTTCTCAACCTTCTACGTCAACCACTGGCCCATGCAGTTCGATACCGACCCTTACAGTGACCATTGGCCCAGTTTTAATTAGGGTCTTTTTTACCACTGGCCCAGTTTGACAACCTCCGTTTTTTATTTCTAGCTTTGTTCAATGCCTTGACCGGCAAAAGCACTCTTGAAATTAAATTTTATGAAACTTTTAAAAATGAATAATTATTAAAATTTTAGAGAGTTTACTAACCTTGTCGGACTTCATGAGAGAATACCACAGGAATAAGTAAAAATATAGCAATCATTATTAAATTTTAGGAAGGTTATTGAGAAATAGTTGTCCTCAGCTGGCTACACTTAAAATTCTTCAAGTTGCGATTCTCTCAGCAATATTGAAATAAATGTAACATAATATTGCAAACATTATTTTATTCACTTTAGTTCCTACAATGATTTATGTTAGTTTTTATACACTTTGGAAAAACAATAAAGCTATTGATTGCTTTCTAAATAAGAAATTTAAAATAAAGGTCGTTAGTGACAGCATTTCACAATTATAGCTTTGTTCAATGCGATTATTATTGCTATTTATATTAACTTAAAGTTGTTAATACTAGACGTAAAATTTCTTATCACGTTAGGTGACTGATAATACAAAACAATACTAACTGTTAAAATACAGTTCATGGTTATATAAATGCAACAACCAAATTGTCTTATGAAGAAATATTCAGTCTTGTAGTGAAATATTTTTTAATACAAAGTTAGGTTGAGATCAGTATTATTTTTGCGGTTTCAAAGAACGAAACATTTCTTGAATTTAAACTACGTCTTTATTTTTATTTTTGGTTGAGGACATTCTAAAAATATTTTTTCAAACCATAATGTCCTGATGTAATTGTATACCATAGGAGTGTGTTTGATGATCGCTAATTACATTGGGCAAACAAACTATATATAATGATGTAATAGGGTAAAACAGAGAATTTATAGGGTACCTTTAGAGAAAATAAAGATAAAGACATGGTTTAAATGCAATTAACGTTTGGCTTCTTGAAACCTCAAAAACTATATTAATCTCAATATACTTTTATACTCAAAGATATTTAAATACACTATTTTAAATTTTGTTTCATCTTGTAATATTTTTGAAGCATTGGGGAATCTTTTTCAATTTTAAAAAGTATTTGTAAAAATGGTTGTATTACGTTCGTACCCACAAAAAGGGTAAATCAGAATCGATAGACCAATTTAGACCTGTCACATTATTGTCTGTACTATCTAAAATTATAGAGAAATGTATGAATAAGAGAATAATAGATTTTCTAAATAAGAAAAATTTTTTTAACCCAAAGCAATACGGTTTTACTAAGGGCAAAAATACTGAGGGAGCTATTTTAAATTTGGTTGAAAATGTTTACGGATGTTTTAATCAAAGTACGAAAACAACTGGTATTTTTTTGGATTTTCGTAAAGCGTTTGACCTTGTGAATCATAATATTTTGTTAAGAAAGTTAGAGCTAATAGGCTTTAGAGGAAATACATTTAACTGGTTTGCAACATATCTTGAGAATCGGGAACAAAAAGTCAGAATTGCTAATCAGTTCAGTCAAGCAAGAACTTCAAATATAGGGGTACCACAAGGATCCGTTTTTTTTTTGTATTGTCACGCCAACGGCATTTTTTTATTGGAGACTTAACTTAGGGTTTGTGGGTATCACGTCAGCAACATTATTTTTGGTTTATATCAACGATTTATTGGGTTTACATTTAAATGGAAGAGCTATTGGTTTTGCGGACGACATAGCAATTCAATACTCAGAGTCTCGCTGGGAGACTATCTGGGTAAAAATGAAGGATGACTTAAAGATAATTAGATATTGGTGTGAGAATAATAGAATGGTGTTGAATGCTTCAAAGACAAAGTTTTTAAATTTCGATATGAAAGGGTACCGTTTTGACAACGTGTTAAAAAGTCATAAACTGGATTGCTTAGACCATATATCATGCAATTGTGACATTATTGAGCAACTAGATCAAATAAAGTACCTGGGAATTATTATTGACGACAAATTGAGCTGGAAGCCACATTTAGTCAGTCTCCAAAATAGTCTTAGAAAAAATATACGACAATTTTACTTTCTAAAGAAATTTGTTGATGAGAAATTATTAACAGTCTTGTATTATGCATTAATTCATTCAAGAATAAATTATGGAATTGAAAACTGGGGAGGAGCAGATAGTGTTTCAATTAATCCATTGATAGTAACGCAGAATCATTTTGTTAGAATAATAGCTGAAAAGCAGAAAAGGGAATCCGCTCTACCAATATTCAGATTGCTAAAAATACTACCAGTTAAATATTTATTTGTTTTTAAAGTGCTGAAAATATTCTTTAACAGAAGTAGAAATCACAGAACCGATAGATTGTACCAAAGAACTCGAAGTAACACAAGCGGTATCTTGATTAGACCTAAAGTTAATAAATCAGTTTTTAAGAAAAGTATATCGTTTTTGGGGCCAAAATTCTTTAATTATCTACCTTCTGAAATAAAAATTGCACTAAGCTTAGCACTTTTGTAAACAAAGTAAAGAAATGGTTATTTAGTTTAGACGTTATTGAAGACTTATTCTTTGTGTTATCATAGCCTAAGGTTAAAGTAGTCAATAGTGAATTATCGTTGTGTAGAGTGGTTGTAGAATAAGCAGTGCGAAGGTTGTGCGTGGAAAGATAACCCTCAGTTTGTTGTATGAGCGTGCACGCTGCGGTGAACCGCCTGATTTTTCATGTTGTTTTGACTGTTATCTGTAAGATTAATATGTAAGACAAGTTGAGCTAGCCACGCTTACTGGATATTGTGGCTAGTAATTCCTATATTTTGTGTGTAGATATTGTATCAAAAATTCTGGAATAAATAAATATTTACTTACTATTTACTTTACTTTACATTTAATGAAACAAAGAGTGAGTCACGTGGCCGCTCCATCTGGCGGCCTCTTAGTAAACTACAAGGTCATTATATTTGCCAGCCCCCGTACGGAGAATGGATAACCAATTTTAGGTACTAAAGCCTAAACTAAGATTATTCCTCATAGTTTTAACCATCCGACTTTCATTTCGAAATTGGAAATTTTCAGGCTGAATGCAAGTAAACATTTAATTTAACTACACAGCAACAAAGAAATATGTAATATACCGGTCGTTTCTAAATGAATATCGGGGTTTTAACGCGTACAATATCTATTACATTAAACTTACAGCTATCAATGACGTGTCAAATGAAAAAGCAATTCGAACAGTTTTATGTAAAAAATACAAATGTGTTCAATATGAGAACCATTTATCTTCCGGCACACATCAAGTCTATATTCGATTTCTTGCTAAACCTTGTAAAGTATGTCTTGAGTAGTTGTTCAAACAGCCGCTTCAACCCTGTTTCTTAATTCGGGAAGGTCAGCTGGTAGTGGAGGCACGTACAAACTATCTTTGATTTGCTATGTATGAAATGTTAAGAAATATTACTTTAGTAAGAGCTTGTTTAATATTTATCCATTTTAACACAAGTCAACAATATAATAATAATGATTGTAAACATCATAACACAACAACATATGATTTCCACAGACTAGTAGAACAGTATATATATATCAGTCTTCCCCTCCGAAACTTGACTGTCGGATTTGATGGTAGAAGAAGCCAATCGAACACATGTACCTTCAAGATCATTTAATGAAGGAGACAGAGTCCAAGTAAGAAATTACACCCGAGATTGCAAGTGGGCATTTGGATTTGTTGAAAACAAAGAAGGTTCTCTTCATTACTGGGTGAAGTTAGATGATGGTAGACTTTGGCGAAGGCACATTGATCAGATCCGACAGTCAAGTTTCGGAGGGGAAGACTGATATATATATACTGTTCTACTAGTCTGTGGAAATCATATGTTGTTGTGTTATGATGTTTACAATCATTATTATTATATTGTTGACTTGTGTTAAAATGGATAAATATTAAACAAGCTCTTACTAAAGTAATATTTCTTAACATTTCATACATAGCATGATTAAAGGTAGATATTGCATGGCGTTAGATCGGATGACAGCAGAGACCTTTCTGTTTGAGTGGCTCTTTCATTTGATGTATAATTTATAATTTAAACTCAGTGTGATAAATATTATAAAGCGTTAAAACCCCGATATTCATTTATAAACACCCGGTATAGTTACACCATGAGAAATTGTATGGTACTAATCATTGCTTATGAATTGTTTGACATTTTACCAGTGTTGTGTTAATTTTGTATAGGAACGTATTATTTTCACTTCTCTTGAAGTAAGATACTTAGAATAGGTAAAGATCTGACACTTTGGGCTTTAAAATATGAAGTTTTAATTAAACAGCTTCTTAAAGAAGAGGATATCAAATTTGTCTCCACTTATTATTTATTCTAGATTCACTAACTTATTCTGCGGACAAGGCAAATAAATGAGCAACTTTAGCTAAGAAAACTAGCATATATAATTTATACAACCATTGAACTATTCATTAATACAAATAATTCTTCCAGGTTGAAAGTAAATTTGATTTTTATCATTCTTTTATCGTGTCCAAAATCCACGGCATATATTCGGCAACTCGAGTGTACACGCCTGGAGTCTCAGTGTCGGCACATCGCTTGGGTCCGAAGGAGACAACTCCGATGAGAAAGTAGCGTGGCGGCGCGTTCATCGCAAACGTCTTCATGAGAGGTCCGCCCGAGTCTCCCGCGCAGGAGTCCTTGCCGATCACGCCGCCTGCGCACATCTGACTGTCCACAATCGTAGCCTTGACCAGATAAGCGAGGGAACACATACGGTTCGACACGATAGGCACTTTCAGTGTCAGGAGAACATCACTAGGCTTGTAACTGACTGCAAACAGAACCAATTTGTTAGAATATGTTGTCACAAAGAATTCAGGAGAGTCCATACTAACACTGAGAAAATAATGTACTTGTATCTACATTTTAATAAATAATCTTTGTATATAAAGAAAATTTATTACAAAAATTTCATCTTATTGCCAATAAAATTTGCTATAACAAAGAATACTGTCCAAAATTTAGTTGTTGTTGTATAAATGATTCCTTAATATTGATATTGATGATTTTATCGAAACTAATTGAATTTGGATTAATGTTTTCTTAACTATAAAACATTTTTTTGTATTCAAAAATATTTAAATATCTCTGAGCTTTTTTGTCTTTAACATTTTTGAACAGTTTATAACTTTAGAAATAATGTTTAATAACTTTTTAAACGTTGATAGTTTTTTTTGAAAATTTAGTCATGGGGCATATTGTTGAAAATCTTGTACAATTTAAAGAAGTACTGTATACTGGTTATTATATAGTACATTTTAAGGAAGAGACAGGAGGTTCTATAAATGTCCATGCTATTTACATTAATTTTGCAAATGGTGATGCGCAAGCAAATTGTGATGGATGGATGCAATGTGACTGATGGCAGTGTTGGCCAGCAATGGGTAAACTCATTTAAAAAATAGGAGTTTGCTAAAACTATAACTGCTTTCTACATAGTTAGCTTGCGAAAAATAAACAACCTGTTACCAAAAACATGACCAAATCGTTGAAACATGTTACTGGTTTGGTTTGTGATGAAAGTACTTGTCAAATTCAGAAATATAATCGTTTTTTTATACCTATGTCCATGACTCCCCAACCAGCTACATCCATGACTGTGTTCTCAAAACTGGAGCCTAAGAAAGTGTCGTACGTTGGTAGACATATTGGGTAAACATAATCTGAAAATAAAAAATAAGGAAATTGAGAGCAGAATTGTAAACAATGAAATATTTGACAGTAACAGGACAAAGAATTGCTCACTAGCAGGGGCGGCGCAAGCAACAGAAGCGCCCCCAGTTGTGGTCTGGGGGAGGACCCCAAGCCAAAGGTGGGCTCCGTCGCCCCCTCCCCGAAAGTTTTTGAAATTTCAAAGCAAGATAACGTGTTTTTAAGAGGGTTTAGTGTTAACTCGATATAACAAAAATAACTGACTACATCACCAGTAGCATGACTATGAATAGAAAGCATTATTTTTTAATATACATTTTTATGGAAAACTTTTGACTAAGACTAGGAATTTAAAAAAAAAGGTTGTTTTGAGGACCTTTTTAAAAACAACCTCCTTTTGTTGTTGCTTTTCAGCCGGTATTTTCTGAAATCTTGCCTTACTTGGTTTAGAAAGGCTCATGTTTACAGTATTGCCCTGCCCTATACACCTCCAGGCACCAACACATTTACACAAATTAATCACAATAATTACTCAACTCAAAGGAATAATCTCTGTTCAACTCTTGAAATAGAAAGGTATGCGTCACAAACAAAATGACAAATTGCAAGTCTAAATGTACTGAGTCTATTCACATAGTTAATTAATAAAATATAATTCCTTTATCTTCTATGGTATCGTTAATTCTCTAAAAGTATTTTCTCTTTTCTTTCTATAGGCTAAGTTTCCTTTTTATCTGTATGCACCAAGCGCCCCCCAAAAAATGCCGCCCTCCTTGCGCCCCTCCGCCCGGGTTGCCGGGTCCTCGGGCCGCCTCTGCTCACTGTAAAACGGGCCCAGCTTGTCTGTAAAACCGCAAAGGATAAAAACAATTGTAATTTTTAGTTTGGCCTTAGACAAGGATATTTAGTTGATTGTCTAAGACGACCCCAATCCATACCGCTCAACTAGATCAGAGTATTATTAATATGGTGGCTACCAGGTTGAAAGAACATATTCGGCATACCAAATTCGAAAGCATTGCTAAATCTGCTATTGCTGAACATAGTTTTACCTCCAAACATGTCAATTTAGTACAAATGTAATGTCACATTATAATTGGGCACTTTGGCCTATGATGTAATATTGTAAAATAAATAAATAAATAAACATACAATCGAGTTTGAAAATACTCAAATTATCGCAAAAGAAAGTAACCATTTTCCCCAAATAATTAGAGAGGCAATAGAAATAAAAAAAAATTCAAACATTTTCAACCATCGAGATGAAAATTTTAAATTACCAGCAGCATGGGACCCTCTTTTTACATAATTATATGAATAAGCAAAACTAAAATTTTCTTTCTACAATTTTTAAATCATTTTAATGTGAACCATCTGGTTTAGTTTGTTTATTTACAATTTAAAATAAATTATTTTACCTTTGAATTTTTATACTCCCAATCATTTTATATATTTTTCATTTTACACATTAATTTTATTTTAACTCTTCTTTGTCTCTACAACTAAAGATGTCTACCATAGGGTAGACGAAACGTCTTGTTTTGTTTTATATATTAAACTAGGTGAATTCTACAAGGAGAGAGAGGATCGTAGTGTTCAAAGTAAATTACTGGAGTTAGATATTCCATTCACAAATAAATATAAATAAATTTAAAAAAGTTTAAAAATAAAATTTACTTTTCACAACAAAATGAGTACATATTAAGTAATTAACCCTTAAGTAGGCGCGTGGGGGCCTGACAGACCCCCAGGTAGTAATTTTGTGAAATATTTGAGTTTAGGAATAGTTTGATCATTCTGACCATTTCAGTACCTTTTAACTATCATATTTCTGATATTTTGGACTAGTTTTGGTTAAAAAATATTGTATTGTTTCTCGGTTATGTTACAAAACAATTTGTAATAATATTGTTTTTGCAACTTTGTAGACCTAACTAAACAACAAAGGGCAACAAAACGCAAAATAATAAGCTGTGTGTTTCTTTTTCAAATTTTTTTCCAAACCCTTGCATTTTTCGACAGGAACAAGAAAAGTGTCACTATCTAAAAAAAGAAGCTGTACAACCCTCACTTGTCAATATTTAAACGTCACATGAACTTAATATGACACAGAAAACATTAACTGATGGTACAAATCTAGTTTTATTTAAAAAACTATTCAAAATTAGCAAAACACGCATGGGATCATGAACACACTCTTGACTTCAATAACGTTAAAATTCTCCACCATGAAACACATTTTTACAAAAGAAAATTTGTAGAGGGAACTTTGAAAAAACTAAATAGCAATCCCATTAGACAAAGTAGTGTAGAAGTTAGGCCCCTCTGGATACCTATGCTTAAAACCCATTTTCAAAACAGTAAACAATTTCAGCCAGAAAAAGTCATAACAGATAACATAAAAACCAGAACACACCCAATGACCTTCAGAAATAGACTGAACTAACACACACATACACGTCTCGTTACTGAACGCCCGTGTGAGCGAAGCATGGAGACACACATGACGTACAGTTAGGCGTTAGCAGTGTTATATTTTTTTGTTCATGATATATGTTTTAATGTGCCGCTTCTCCCATGAAAACATCAACCCCCCCCTCCCGTCGGCTGTGTGCCTCTTCCTTTACCCAACCCGCTCCCCCTCCACTCATCTACAGACCGGGCTGTCAACTAGCGGCCTCGGGCCTACAGGGATGTTAGTTAGTGCGTGCCCCCCGTAGTGCAAGGTTCGTGGTCCGAGTCTGGGTGAGATCCTTTCAATTAATAACTACCTACCACATCTCTGTGTTTTTCAGCTATTTGTTTTTTCAGCTATTGATTGTATGTTAAGGCTAACATGTAGTTTTATCCCTATAACGTGTCCTCTTTTCAATTCAATTCAATTCAAATATTCTTTATTCAGAATCATACAATATCTGTACAGAATAGTGTCAACATAATTTAACAACTATAAATAATTCAATTTAGTTTCCTGGATGTATATTACAAGATTTAGTTGGAAAAAAACTTTAACTTTTCAATTAAAAATGTACTCACTAATAACATTGGCAATAGAAAATTATATTTTAACTATTAACTTATTAATTAACTATTTAATTAAAATAACTAAACTTATTTAACTTATTAATTAACTATATTTTAATATAATAATTTGTTTAAGAATTTCTGTAATTATAAAACTCTTCTAAGGAATAGCAAGATATGTTCATCAAAAAAGATTTTAATTTTGTATAAAATTTTATGGGGTTTTGTTCATTTGTAATATTTTGAGGCAAGTACTGCAAAAATTTAAGTCCTGCGAATGTGGTCTTTTTCTTGTAGATCTCCAGATTATGTCTTTGGCACGTGAAGTGATTTCTAGTGTTGTGTGTATGGATTTGTGTTTGTGAAATACTATTTTGTTTGGAATATTTTATTGTTTCAAAAATGTATAAATCGTACACTGTTAAAAACCCTAGCTCTTTGAAATATGTTTTGACTGAATCATTACTAGACAATCCAAACATAACTTTGATAGCTTTTTTTTGTAATTTTAGTATATAATCTAGGTTTTTTTTTGTAGTGCCTCCATATATTGCTATTCCATAAGAAATATGGGATTGAAACAAAGAAAAATATATTATTCTTAGCGTTGTTAGATTACAGTAATGCTTCATTTGTCTTAATGCATAAATACCGGATGATAATTTTTGGCCACAAACTTAACATGCTCATCCCAACTTAAGTTGCAGTCTATAATTAACCCCAAGAATTTTGTGTCAGTTAGCTGTTCTACCGAAAAGTCGTCTATTGTTATCATTGGGTTTATTGGGTGTCTATTTTGTTTTGTATTGAAAGAAATGAAATGAGTTTTATCAGTGTTTAATAATAAATGTGCTGAATTTAAAAAGTCTTTAATTTTTAACATTTCTGTAGCTACTTTATTCTCTATCTCTTTTTGGGTTTTGCCAGTGAAAGTTATATTAGCATCATCTGCGTACAGTACCATATTTATTGTGTTGTCTTGACTTAAGGATGGGAGGCCGGTCAGGTAACACACAAAGAGCAAAGGGCCCAGAATGGACCCTTGAGGTACTCCTAACATTATTCTGCTCAATGAAGATTTATAGGTCTCAATATATTTTTCATTTTGATGCCTTATTTCAACATATTGATAACGGTCTTGTAGATACGATTTGAACCATCGCAACTCTTTATCTTTAATTCCAAGTTTAAAAAGAATATTAAATAAACGATGATAAGAAACACTATCAAATGCTTTGGAGAGGTCCAAGAATAAGCCAACAACATTTTCTTTTGATCTATTGCATCAATTATTGTCTGTACAAACTTAATACCTGCAGTCGTTGTTGATCTACCTGATCTAAACCCGTGTTGTTGATCGTCTAATAGCCTATTTTCCTCTAAATATGTTACTAATTGGTTGTGAACAATTTTTTCATAAATTTTCGAGAAAACAGGTAGCAGGGACACCGGTCGATAACTTCCTAGATCCTCAGTATTGCCCTTCTTAAAAATTGGAACAACTTTAGCAATTTTAAGTTTATCGGGAAAAAAACCTGTGATTAAAGAAGAGTTGATTAGATGGGTTAAAGGTTGTAACAGATAATCTTTTGCTTCCTTAATGAGGCTCATCGGGATTTCATCAAATCCTGTAGAGTTTTTGTTTTTAAATGTATTAATTGTTTTGAGAACTTCTTCATCTGTTACCGTTCTAAACTTGAAGGTTGCATGAGTCATACAAGTTTCGCCTAAATATTCTGTATCAGTAACTGCGTTCAACTGGTTGCCTACTTTAGGATGTATTGTTTCTTGTACTATATTTGTAAAATATGTGTTAAAAGATTCAGAAATAATTTTTGGATCACTAATAATTCTACTATTATGACTAATTTTGAAATTGCCAACATTTGTTTGCTGTTTACCAATTTCACCATTAATTATCCCCCAAGTGGTCTTTACACAATTGTTAGAATTTGCTATTTTTGAATCATAATACTTTTTCTTTGCTTCGTTTACTTTATTCCTAACTTCCGTTTTTTTTTTCCTAAGGCTTCTTTTAGTTTCTTCTCCTTTAGTTTCCCTAAATAATCTACTTAATTGTAATATCTCTTCTTTGCCATTAATTATATCCTGGTTCACCCACTGCAATGGGTTTTTATGATTTACTTTATAATACCCTTTTGGAAAGTTGACATTAAAATAATACAGGAAAATGTTCAAAACTGTTCATACTTCACATCTACGGTAGCCTGGTAGACCTCCATCCAAGATTCCAATGCTACTTCCCTAAAGAATGTTTTTTATTGTCTTTATTAATTTGTCTCACCATTTGTTTACAATTAACTGAAGTATTTGGGGTCTGAGTTATTAATTCCACTAGTTGAGCGTCATGATCAGAAATTTCTGTTATAATGCCAGTAACTATTAAATTTGAAATATTACTTATACAGTTGTCTATCGCTGTGGAGGTTGTAGCTGTTACTCTTGTAGGAAATCGACCAGGTACTTAACATTAAAAGCTGTCAAAACATCAACAAATTTAAAATAAAATGAATCCTTATTCAAAACATTTACATTGAAATCTCCTACAAGTATGACTTTATTATTATTTTTTATCAAACAACTTAAAAGTACTTCTAGTTTTTCTAAGAATATCTGCTCATTTGTTTTTATGGGTGACCTATAAAAACACACTAGTGTAATAAAATACTGATCAGCTTTAAATTTAAGCATACAAAATTCAAACACCTTTTCTTGTTGGAGTTCCTGACATTTAGGTATAGTAAAATCATAAGTTTTAGTATTATTTTTTGATAAAATCATTACCCCCCCACCCCCTGAGTTTTCCCTTGCAAAGATAGCGTTTACTTTATATCCATTTATTCTTATTCTATCTATATCATTTTTAGAAATTTTATGCTCGCTTAAGGCTACAAAGTCAGGGTCTCTTTTTACTTGTTCATATTTGTAATTGTAATTTTTGACAAGCCATCAACTTTTATGATGTAGCGGTATTTTCATATTGGTTGGAATAGTCCTAGGTTAGTTCTTAAGTTAAGATATTAATTAAATGTAGTTTCTAGATTAGTGTAGTCCTCTAAAGACGGGTGGAGTTTCTAACTACCCGAAACGTTAGGAGTAGTTTTCTCCGGAAGTGGCTGAAAAAATCCGTTCTTTCCTTTTACTTAATTGCTCTCCGCCACTATTATGAACTTTCAAAATAACATAAACTATTTTTGTTACACATCTATGCATGTTTCAAAATGGGGGTCTAGTAGACTCCCACGCGCCGACTTACGTAACTAAATTAGGCGTGCCTACTTAAGGGTTAATATTGATTCCCAGTATATTTTGCAAATCTAGAGGACAAGTTTAACGATATTTTCCAGCATGGCATAGGTTTAGTTTTTACTAAACGGTATGTAAAAACAGACATATATAAATATTATCTACATCCTCAGTTATTAACGATAAAATGTTATTAATGGGATTAGTAAAGAAATAATAGTATTGAAATAACAAAACTATGTTGTTCAATTGACTAAATGTGCACAAAATTCTCATTACAGTGATCTTTCAAATAGTTGCAAGACACTGAATAAGGAGCACACAAGAGAATAAATTGCTCTGACTATGGTGAAAACATTAAAATATCTGATAATATTTGTAAGAGACCCTTGCATAACACAATCAGTTCTTAAAACATGTTGTTACCACTACATTGTTCTTAGTTGTAATATGTATTATATTGATAGCTGTGAGACTGTTAATGTATCGACGTACATGTTAAACAAAGATTTTTGATTCATGGTTTTGATTTCTAATCTAAGGTCCCACCTTACCTGTTGAATACATATCACCTTTACATTATCTGTTATTTTAATGGGAGATGTTTTATACTTCGATTCACAGTGCAGCAATACTTCCACGATGTGGAGTCTGCGCAAAGTGAGCTTAAGCGGCAGGAGTCATGACTATATTCTAGGCTTCCAGTACCACACCGCGTCATAAAACTAACATTAAGAGAGTTCGGTTCTCCCTCTTCAGTCTCAGCTGTGTCGTCACATCACAGAATGGGCAACGTCTGACAACCTTAATGTTAGTTTTATGACACTGTATGGTACCGGAAGCCTAGAATGTAGTCTTGAAATGCCTCAACAAAATTCTTCATAATTTGCTTCGAATGTCATGGCAGCAAGCGTGACACTACTGCTTTACAACAACTAAACAATGCAGCAACATCACACCTCAGTAACTAGTCTATACTAATACATAAAAATGAGATGGTGTGGGACTGTCTGTACCTCAATCACGCAAATACCACTGGACAAATTTTGATGCAATTTTACAGGAATGTGGCTTATATACCAGACCAACCCATATGCTATTAACATCTTTGATAATTTTATTATTTTCAAGATGATGGTCATAAGACCTCATTACATTTGAAAGGTTATAAGCCCACTACTGGAACGTGAAATTCTAGAAAAACCGTAAAAGATATTTATGTTTTGACAGCCTATACTAGCTTTGAAATTCAATCCTCTACAAAAATGGTTCTGAGCATTTTTGTCGTATCTTCAACCGTTTGATGGGAAAGCTTGCTTCATTGTGGAGAAACAGGCTCATGGCGATGCGCCGGGTATGTTAAATGTGAGGGGCGTATTAGGGTTGGGTTCTTGCGTTACATTTAAAAGCTGGCTAAGTAACAATAAACGTGGGTAAACTTAATTGTTTTTCTAAGAATATATAGGAAGCTATTTTTTTGCTTTAAATATGCAATTTTCTTAAAATATACACACAGCTATATTAACAAAGCCCCGAGGCGAAGTGCGGGTACTCTCAGCTAGTCTGAAATAAAGCGTAACAGTACCATTGAACTGAATAGGCTGCGCGAGTCGAATGAGGCAGATATCGTGATGAAAGGTTGTGTTGTTGTACCCTTTATGGCAATGATATTCCTCAACGTCAATGTCTTGAACTTTGGGAGCGCACACGTTGTTCATGCAGTCAGGGTCAGTGTTGGTGTTGTGTTCTCCCAAACGCACTTGGATTCTGATTTAGACATTCAACAAGTTAAAACTAAACACTACTACAGTAATCATATAAATAACATTTATCAACCAAAATTAACTAACTAATAATCACAAGGGTGAATATATGATGTTTGATTGACTGCGTTGTTACAAATGTTAATAAAATGTAAGAGCTTAAATTAGAAACAAAATTAATACATTATTTTACAGCTCTTATTGCTTGGAGATAAACATTATTGTGCTCCTCTTTTCTCTTTTCATAAACTTCTCCAACTAAAAGTACATCTGCCAATGAAACGTAAAAACAAAACAAACAATAATGTTAACATGCTTGAAAGATTATTGTTCTTTGACTGATGTTGGAATGACAATGCAGTTGCTTACAAATAAAGTATAAAAACAAACCCATCAAAAAGAACTTAGGTGAGAAAATTGCCCACTCAGTTCTATGAGGGGTTAGATATGCAGTGAGTACGGTTGTGTTGCATATCCCACATAATAGACAGCTTCAATAACACACAGACTGTTTCAATCGCAAATCATCACTCTGGGAAAAACCAAGTAAGAAACTTACAAATAAAACTGATCGTCTGGATCTTTTGCACTGAAAAAACATACCTGTGGTTAACGATAACTCTGACCTAGATGCATATCACCTGCAATTGCACTGTGACCACTGAATAATGAGGCCACAGATACAGATAAAACTCATTAACGACCAAATCTTATACTCTAGAAATACATAGCAATAATATACAATTGTTTTTAATAATGTTTGACAGTCATGAGTGTAAACCAGGCCGACATGTAACTAAACCCTACAGCGCCTCTTGCTTAGTGAATCAAATTTCCTTTGCAATTTGTTACTCTTATTTGCTCCGTTCACAGCCTTGCTTTGGCATTCGGCCATTCTATTGCCACAGGCGTTAAGAGGCTGTTCCTTACGCTGACAGCCTCGCTTCAGCCTTCAGTCGCAGACTTAATCATATATCCATTATCTCGGGCACATTAAATTATCTTTTAAAAATGCTCAAAAGAAGTTCTGGGGGTTAGGATTGGTGCTCATTTCATGGTCCTGGGTCTGGGTCTTACCATGCTGAGGGCATGCATGATGCATATATCTCATTTTCCAAAGGGAATCGGATGAAGTTTTCAAATTATTCTTAATTACATTTAAATTTAGATTGAACTTACAAAACCCCTAATTCTTAACAAACTTATCTTCTAAACCAAATACATGTAAACTATTTTAAACTAATTTGCATGTCTAACTTGCATTGTTAGGAGATGAAAATGTTCTAATTTTTTTAACCAATCCAGATAAGTAATGTTCTGTTGCATCACTTTTTGACATCTTGAAAACCATCCACTGGATATTTTTTCTTGAAGACTTTCACCTTGTTCAGCATCGTCAAGTCAAAATTTTGATAGCGTGTTACCCTTTATGGTCTTTTTATCATGTCAAAAACTAAGTATCACATGTCTATGTCTTCTTGAATTTTGTTGTGGTGAGCCCTGGCTTTCTAAGGTCAGAGTAGGGAAACTATAAATATGAGGAAAATAAGAACCTCCCTTAAAAATATTAGATTATTCATAGATCGGCAAATAGCAAAATTCAATCCATTAAGTAAATGTCAGGGTATATATAAGTGTCAAGTGACTTGGTGCTGAAGTAATTTCAGTTACACTTGCCTATGAACTTGTTAGTGGGCTAGTGGGGTAGTTAGGAATGCACACATTTTGCTAATAAATATTTCCACACCAGAAAGTGTCAAAATATTGTCATACTAAAGAATGATTCTTGCACCAATGCACTCATTCCTCACTTTTCATTTTGAAACATACTTAGATAAACACTAGACTTACAGTTTTGCGCCAAGTTCTTTCGGACTACAATGGGCAGCGCTGAGAATGTAATGTTTATTGATAATTGTTCCTCCACATTCATACATGTCCACAATAGGAGAACTGTCCAACTCAACTGTGAATACAACACAATTCACAATCAAATGTCAACTACAGATGTATGGTTTCATTTCAAAAGAATAACATAAAGTAATTAAACAATCGAAATGTCATCACCTTGAGGTTATATGCAGTTTTATCGACTTTCCTTTGGAAAAATGAGATATTCATGCGGTCAGCATAGTAAGACCCAGGCCTGGGACAAAGAAATGAGCACCAATACTGACCCCAGAACATGTTTTGAGCTTTTTCACACTTTATAAAGACATATGTGTATCATCTCTTCAGATCACATTTTAGTCCGATTTTCACCTAATTTGGTACAAACGTTTCTTTTGTAAATATCTCGGTCAAATTTGTTAACGGACAAAATCGGATGCTTGGTCTCTTTGGTGGGGAGCTATCACCAAAAAAGGGTTTTAAAGGGGATCTAAAAACGAAGGCTGTGAACAGAGCGAAATAGAATAATAAATTACAAAGCAAATTCGATTTCTACCGCCCCTACGCAACAAGGCTTATCCCTCCCCTTGTCAGTGTCATCTCCTATGTCACTAACATTACCCTCAATAATAATCTTGAAACTGTCCAGTGAGCAGTTTTGTAGAACAGTTATCTTACATTGTATGCTGCATTAACAAATCTAATAACTTTTGGACCCTTCTTTAAGGACGTTTTGTTGCACCATTTTTGCGTTAAAGTGATTCTGACTGTTGAACATTGTCCAGTTGTATCAAAACAGAAGTCAGAATCGCGTTTTTATGGTGCGAGAACGCACGCATGTGAAAATCGTCGTTATTGGATTAGTTGAATTTACATAAAAACTCTTTGCTAACAGCAATTTGTAAAAGATTGAGACTAAAGCTTTACTTACAGCTGTAGCCGAGACGAGCTATCCAAGGATACTGGCCCAGATTGGCTTCTTGACCTCCGATGATGCGATCTACGAAACTCTCCCCACAGTCATCCCCTCTGTCCACTAGCTTCCAGTTGCGGTGCAGTTTTAGATCTAAATAATGCAACAAGGAAACTCCACACTGGATGTGTACAATCGTCAATTAACTAGCATAACAAATAATAAAAGACAAACGATTTGACTAGACAACTTACAGAGTTAAACGCATTGAGAGTTTTTTCTATTAGACCTTCAAAATCACATAATTGGGAATGGTTTCACCATACCAAAGATATGATTTTGATAAGAAGATACCATACTTACCATCTCGGATTTGTTGAGTAAATACCAGAGGAAAAAAACAGCATAAAATTAACATGCTGCTCAACATTGATGTTATACTGATTGAAACTTTTAATTTTGAATTAAATTCCTTCATATAATTTGCCTTGATACACTTCAGAGACAAAGATCTGAATATGAATAAGACAGAATCACTCCTGTAGAAGACCTCTAAAACAACAATTTTTATTGACATACTTTCAACCATTTGTAATCAATCTCCTATCACAGTTACATGAACATAAAACGCAGAAGAACAATCGATCATTATCTGGATTGTGAAGTTTTAACGATAAGAAAAAGCATTTACAGTCTTTGGGAGCTTTTATTACTCTAGTTTTAAACCAATAGCTTCAACTTTACCTAAAGTATTAAGTCTCACGAAAGTATCACTATCACTATTTGAGATGCCGACCACTCAAAATAATGATAATGCTACAAACGCTATGAGTTGCTTTACACTTTTCTTCCTTCACTATGTCTAGTTGTAGAGGTCTCTGGTTGCAGTCACTAAATAAAATGTGTAAATGGCTCAATTTAGCTCAGAGTGGTTGTGTAGTACACAAACGAAAAATAAAGATTAATTCTGTGACAACTCATTCATTTCTAAGATATTTACGGAGTTTGGGCACGCAACGCTATATTCAGGTCTGATTAAACCATTGGCAAAACTAATTATATCTCCTTTCCAAATGGTTTATTTTCTAATTATTTAAAACCGGCTCAAATTATTCCCATTTCTAAAAAAGGAAATGCCAATGAAATGACAAACTATCGTCCAATTTCATTGCTTCCTACAATCAATAAAATATTTTAAAAAAGCCTTTTTTTAGCTAGAATCAATTCTTTTGTTTCAAACTACAACATTTTATCAAATGATCAATTTGGTTTTAGAGAAAAGAAATGTTCTTTAGATGCTATAAATAGTTTATTAGAAAGAGTCTCGAAAGCGTTAGAAAAGCGTCAAAACCCCTGAAAATCTTCCTCGGTTTGACTAAAGTTTTTGACTGCGTTGAACATTGAAAACTTTTGAAAATTCTAAACAATTACTATAAAATTAGAGGGTTACCACTTTTTTGGGTAACATCTTATTTCAACAACCGATATCAACAAGTTCAAATAGAGAACCCTCTTTCAAGCTCAATTAAAGTCAAATGTGGAGTTCCACAGGGGTCAGTTTTAGGGGCTGTATACTATATGTTAATTAACTGCATGTGTTAAATAACTTGCAGAATATTGTTCAATATGCTGATGATACAACATTAACTCAATCAGCATCAACAATCCCATTGTTAGAAGAAAGACATAATAATTATACATCTGCAAATATTTGTGTTAAGTAATTTAAATAACTTAAATTGAAAACTTTAAGGTTAGGTATTTTGAATTTTAAGCTTGAGTGGTTAGTCATAATAAAAATGCTTTTTTGGATTAAACCACTGAATAAAAATTTATTATATAAAATATATAACAAATAACAAAACGTTTCGCCTACACTATGGTAGGCATCTTCAAAGACAAAGAGAATGGTGGCTACCAGGTTGAAAGAACATATTCGGCATACAAAATACGAAACCATTTCTAAATCTGCTATTGCTGAACACAGTTTTACCTCCAAACATACAATCGACTTTGAAAATACTCAAATTATCGCCAAAGAAAGTAACTATTTTCCCCGAATAATTAGAGAAGCAATAGAAATAAAAAAACATTCTAACAATTTCAACCATCGAGATGAAACTTTTAGATTACCAGCAGCATGGGACCCTCTGTTTACATATATGAATAAGCAAAACTAAATTTTCTTTCAACAATTTTTAATCATTTTAATTTGAACCATCTGGTTTAGTTTGTTTATTTACAATTTAAAATTATTTTACCATTGAATTTTTATACTCCCTATACATTTTATATTTTTTCATTTTATACATTTATTTTAACTCTTCTTTATCTCTACAACTGAAGATGCCTACCATAGTGTAGGCGAAACGTTTTGTTATTTGTTATATATTTTATATAATAAATTGTTATTCAGTGGTTTAATCCAAAAAAGCATTTTTATTATGACTAACCACTCAAGCTTAAAATTCAAAATACTTAACCTCTATGGAGAGGACACATTCAAGAAGACCAAAGTTCTTGAAGATCTCAGGATAAAGAAGAGCAAGAATTTGAACCGTTTAGCCTTCCTAAAACGATGTAGAGATAACCAAATTGTTCCAAATTTCGCCAAAATTAAATTCCACAAACCATCAAAATCATTAGGTAAAATTTTAAGAAGAGCTGAATATTCTATTGTAAGAGATCAGATTAATGACACCCGTCAAACCTTATACCAAGTTTCAAGAGAGCTGGCCAAGATAGAAAAGGAATTGGTTAAAAAGATGAAAAACGAAGACTGGCTGTTGATAGACAGATTGAGCACGAACAAGGCAGATACAGCATTCACATCATCCAGAGAAGTTCAAGTTCGTAAGTTTACAGCCTTACAAAGTGAGAACATGAAACACAATTCCCAAAGAATTGCTGTAGTTTATGACTATGATCATTCAAGACGTACCTTTTTGGATTCTAACAAAACTACAATTCCTGACATCATGCCTGAAGTGAACAAATATGAGGAAAGTGTGTTGGTTAACCTTACAGATGAAACTATTGATGAAGCTACCAAGTCCCTTTTAGTTAAAGGACTGAATTTTGCTGTGACACCTAAACATATTCCAATGGAAAATATCATAACAGCAGTAGAAAGTTCAATTACACACTTACCCGATGAACAACGTGAAGAAATCAGACAAGATGTGTCATCTGTGTTAAGGAGAGCCAAACCTCCTAAATCAAATCTCTCCAAAGATGAAGTCAAAGCATTACATAATCTGAGAAATGATAAAGACAGGATCATATTGCCAGCAGACAAAGGAAACGTAACAGTTATAATGAAAGAAAACCTATACAAATCAAAGTTAAACAACATGTTAGTTGAAGGTCCATATAGAGCCATACGTAATCCTACTAAGAGAATCACGGACAACGTCATTAAGGCCGTAAAGTCATCAACTACTCTGGATGAAGGTACCAAAACATTTATTGTTATATCAGATCCCAGACCACCCCTGTTGTATGGACTTCCCAAGATACATAAACCAAATATTCCTTTAAGGCCAATTGTAAGTTCTATTAACTGTCCCACGTACAATTTGTCCAAAGTAATTGCTAATAAGTTGAAACCTTTTGTGGGCAACACTAACTCGTTTATTAAAAACTCTAGCCACTTTATATCTTTAATTAAAACTCTAAAACTAGATGAATCAGATATACTTGTTAGTTTTGATGTTGAGTCTCTTTTTACTATGATTCCGATTACAGAAACAATGGATTTAATCAGAAATGCCCTGAATGAAGAAATAGCAAACTTAGCCCAATTATGTTTAGAATCAACCTACTTTTCTTTTGATGGGACCTTTTATGAACAGACAAGTGGAACACCTATGGGGTCGCCACTATCCCCTGTTGCTGCGAATCTTTTTATGGAAAAGTTTGAGACTGATGCTATTCAATCTTCAAATTTAAAACCTAAAGTATGGTACCGGTATATGGATGATGTCTGGGTTGTTTGGCCTCACGGAAACGATTCTCTAATCCCGTTCTTGAACCATTTAAACTCCATGCATGTTAATATAAAATTCACCATGGAACTTGAAAAAGATAGAACACTTCCCTTTTTAGATGTTCTGACCATCAGAAAACCAGACGGTACAATTGGTCATGCGGTTTATAGAAAGCCTACCCACACTAACCGTTATTTACATGCAAATTCACATCACCATCCCCTCCAGAAGAACAATGTGTTAAATACTCTTGTTAACAGAGCACTTAATGTTTCTGACAAGGAACATTGGTCTGAGGAGAAGAAAGTCTTGAAGAATGCCTTCATAGATAATGGATATTCATCACACCAAATAAATAAGGCTTTTAAACAACAGTTTGACAAACGTAAAAAAGGAGTAGACACAATTATTGGAGTAGAACAAAAAAGGGCTTTTCTACCTTATGTACATGGCACCTCTGACAAAGTGGGCAGAATCCTAACCCGATTTGGCTTAAAACCCATTTACCAACCGGTTAAAAAAGTTAAAGACTTCCTGCGACCCATAAAGGATCAGATCCCTCTTTCTAGTGCGGGTGTCTACAGAGTTCCGTGTTGTTGTGGATCGGTTTACGTCGGTCAGACAAAGAGAATGGTGGCTACCAGGTTGAAAGAACATATTCGGCATACAAAATACGAAACCATTTCTAAATCTGCTATTGCTGAACACAGTTTTACCTCCAAACATACAATCGACTTTGAAAATACTCAAATTATCGCCAAAGAAAGTAACTATTTTCCCCGAATAATTAGAGAAGCAATAGAAATAAAAAAACATTCTAACAATTTCAACCATCGAGATGAAACTTTTAGATTACCAGCAGCATGGGACCCTCTGTTTACATATATGAATAAGCAAAACTAAATTTTCTTTCAACAATTTTTAATCATTTTAATTTGAACCATCTGGTTTAGTTTGTTTATTTACAATTTAAAATTATTTTACCATTGAATTTTTATACTCCCTATACATTTTATATTTTTCATTTTATACATTTATTTTAACTCTTCTTTATCTTACAACTGAAGATGCCTACCATAGTGTAGGCGAAACGTTTTGTTATTTGTTATATATTTACTTTAAGGTTAGGTTTGAAAGGAAGAGCCTTATGGCTAAACTAGGTGAATTTTACAAGGAGAAAGAGGATAGTAGCTAGCTTACCTAAGAAAAAAGTTTAGGGGCCAACAAAAATAGGCACACTGAAGAGTTACACACAAAATTCACTGATATTTCGCCCTTACTAAGGGCTTTATCAAAGCACAGAGTTCTTAACACTAAACACAAAAAAAACAAAATGGCTTTGATAAAGCCCTTAGTAAGGGCGAAATATCAGTGAATTTGTGTGTAACTCTTCAGTGTGCCTACCCTAAATAAGCTCTATCCTCTTTCTCCTTGTAAAATTCACCTTAAATTGAAAACCAATTTTCAAAAAATAAACTGTATTATGTTTGATATTGTTTGACCAAACATTAATGACTCGCCACTAGTTTTATTGAAATATAGCATTATAGAGGAAGCTGAAAGTGTCAAATTTTTAGTATTGAATATAGATAGTCATTAAACATGGGAATCACATAGTTATTGATTATCTTAGCAAACAAAGAAGTTCCTGTGTATTTCTTATCAGTTTTACAATACTGCACTTAACTGACATTATAAAACTGTATATTATGGCTTAGTACATTCTCTTATGGAGTATGTTTTGGAAAAATTGTTCCAAAGTAAAATATTGATGATTTTTATTTTGCAAAAGTCTGCGATAAGAATAGTTTGGCATCTAGGTAACAGAGATTCTTGCAAAATTGCATTTGAAACCCTTAAAATTTTTACCTTACCATACTTGTACATTTATGAAACAATAATTTACTGACTATTGGGTAGCAGATTACAGTATATAACTTTGTTATTATACCTTTTAATTTACTGCAGTAGTTTTCTTCAGTATAAGTATAACTTTAAATACTTTAGTTATGTAGACATGAAACAATATAACTTTTATTGCAACTCACATGCTTGACTATAAGTAAACAATACAAAAACATATGACACTTCAGGAGACAGCTTCTTATTGGAATTTATAACTAATAATGTTGGAATACAAACTGTCCAATAAATGTTTTATTTGATTTGGTTTATTTGTTTTTTTTTAACCAAATCAAATAAAACATTTATTGGACAGTTTGTATTCCAACATTATTAGTTATATGACACTTGTTGTCTTTGAGAGAGTGTTCAGGAACATAAATCTATACTATTAGTATTTCGGTTAGGGTTGTCCGGAGTGTTAAGATCTCGGAATCTGGCTGGGGTAATTCAGAATTTTTTGAATAGAAATGGCCCTTAGTGTGTGGAGGGTAAGGGAAACAAATAAAATTATATAGATTTTTTATTTTTATGGGGTTTTTGAGGTCCCCAATTCCCCATGTTATATTTCTTTTTTTTAGTAAATATTAATTAGTAAATATCAACGGATTTGTTTGAAAATCGACACATAGTTGTATACCATTAACCCAAAGACCCCTACTGATTTTGGGGTTCAGGGGTCACAATATATGGATTTGAGGGGTTAAAGGGGGCAAGAAATAAAAAAATCATAA
The DNA here is from genome assembly GCA_018831715.1 of Matsumurasca onukii. Taxonomy (NCBI): domain Eukaryota; kingdom Metazoa; phylum Arthropoda; class Insecta; order Hemiptera; family Cicadellidae; genus Matsumurasca; species Matsumurasca onukii. The sequence continues at coordinate 18,343,897 of CM032058.1, read as the reverse complement.
AAATCGATGTGGGGTATCAAAAAAAGGGAATATTATGCTGATTTCAAAAATATATTGGTTGTCTACCAAATTGTTTGGGGGGAGGAAGGGGAGGTTAAAAGTGGGGTAAAACATCGGGATGGCGAGTTATACAAAGCGGGCACCGAGGCCGTAGGCGAGGTGCTAACTGGCGTGCCAGGGGTCTGGGGCGAAGCCCCATCAAGCGCAACTAGTAATATAATAAATCTAACACTAACCCAATAATTTATTTATTTGTTTAACCCCTCGGCTGAGCTATGAATTGGGTCTGGGTAACGTCCAACTTTGTGACGTTTAGGTCTAGTTTCCTACCTGTGTTTAAGCTTCGCTAACAATATATAAGTCACAATATATAGTAGTATAACAATATATTCATTAACTATTTTATTTATTAAGTTTGTACATAAATTGGCGGCTATTACATTCACGGTAAAACTTAAGCTCTTTAGCCATAAGTAAATAATTTATGCCATTGCTTTAAGTAAAATTTACAGGTTATGAGAGCTTATTTTCATTAGTAGAATATAGTAACTACAAAACCACTTACTATTTCATGTAATTAGTACTATCATTACTAAAGAAATTTGAAGACAAAATGTGTGGACCAACCAACTTATCGTCTCCAAATTCCTTTAGTAATAAACTGGCTAACAGTACCTGTGCTACGCCACGGGATTTAAATAAAGAATTTTTGTGATTATCTAATTTATCTTTACCTAAATGTTTCTAAACAAATTAATGTTTGTGTTGTTTGGAAAAATTACTGTTCCCTATCAGTTCGTCATTTTATAGTTTTAGTACATAACCAGCGTACATATTACACACAAAGGGTTTTGTGTAAATATAGATCACAAAACTCTGTTTCAGAGTGTCTAATTTTGAAATTGTCCGAAGAGGACCCGCCATGACTCCTTAACATTTGTTTACAGCTTAAGATAAAAAAGTTTGAGACCCATGGGCCATGGCCAATACTAAGGTTATAGGAGTTAGTGGTTTTCTGTGTGGATACCGTGCACATTGTAGAAATAGTTGAAGGGAAGTAGTTCATGTGCCCTCAATCGACTCCTCCACCTAGCACGTGCGAGTGTGAGTGTGCGTGCACAACCCCTTCTCTTCATCCCCAACCCGCTCTTCAATCAGCTCTGCTCAGTGTACATCCCGGCGGGTGAGTGGGTGGTGGGTGGAAAATGTGGAAGAGGAGGTGGAGACTCTACGCACCTCGCCTGGTTTAGCAAGAATTAACAAAAAAGGGCACTACTACAGCTGCCTCACTATAGCTCTATGTAATTGAAAAGCCTGATGAGGATTAATACTTTTTATTTATTATACTTTTACAATCAAAGATTAACGGCAAAATACAATAGACTATAGAGTAATTAATAGTACGAAAACAGAAAAAATGTAATTATTTAAAAAATGGCAGTACTTTGCATTTTATAAAGAAACAAATAGTTCATATTGTCCAAAAACCAATCAGAATTATAACAAAGGGAGAAATTAAGTTTCTACCTTAAAATGAAGCAGACAAATCAATATTAAACTTAAAGTTTGAATCCACACGACTTACTAGGTATATTTTTTGTCCATGCAAAACATTTTAAATATGTATAAAATTGTATCACTAACAAATTTTAAAACCACAACATCACCATAAAAAATGTTACATCGTTAGCAGCAAATGTTTTAGACTCTATGTAGAGAATACCAATAAGACATTATCACAATATTTCTGGACGTTGCATTATTGCTATGGCCAAGTGAATTTTGAACAATGAGTTTTGAACTAACTCCACACACGGCCGTACAAGTGAGGCTTCTTTCATAGAGATTTGAATAAAACAGCTGCTGCTACGTGTATTCTAAGATATCTGCAGAGGTTAGCCTAATACTCAGTCGTCTCCCATATGTTCGTCTATGCCATCACTCTCGGTGACCAGTGCTCTCTCTAGGATCACTCTGCCTTCCTTGTATCTGTAACAAGTTACACGTACATATACATCAATATTTATTGGGAATTTAAAAGCTTTTTAGCTTTTTAATAAGAAAAGTTACCTCAGGAATATTTGTACTGAGAAACCTCTCAGAGCACTGCAATTTCAAAGTACTCAAAATATTTTATTATGGCCGAATATTTCCTCATTTCTCTTATGGAACATGAGTGTTGGCGTCAAAACACACATGGATATCCACCCCCACTCTCTCTGTGAAAGAACCATGGGGTTCAAAGGGACACGCGCTTGTAGCATCAGTCTCGGTTTAACTTTTAGCGAGCTCACACTATATAAGTACATACAGTACTTTCTTTTTACATCTAACATACCTATTACATAACGTTTACGTTTTACAATATTGTATTTTGTTTACCATAAATTGAATAAACAGTGATTCAATTTGCAAACAGTGGAGTTTTAGTCACCTTAAATATTCAGTTTTTGAGTTAGCAAAATCACATTCCATGTACGACCCAGGACCACACCGGGCGTGTACAATGTGATTGGGGATCATGTGCCGAATAAAGCAAATGTGAGTTTAAATTTTGCAAAAGAAAGCATTTATGATAGTATCTAATTCTTATGCAGTAAAATAGCTCATGAAAAAAAGAGGGTAATATTCTGTTTATTTATCTTTGCTACTCATTTAATGTTTGATTTAACACTAACCTAATTTGCTTTGGTTACATAAAGCAATGGGGAACATAGTAAACTTATCAAACAATGGGAAGATTTTCAGATTATGTTTGAACCATATCTTTAAAACAACGTTTTATAAGTAAATTTAGAATTTGTGGGCTCATACCGCTGATTCTCCTCTGTGGCAAACTCGTAGATCCAGCCGAGTTTAGCGTCACAGTTCTTGCAAGAGACATCTCGCACCATGTGTCTCCCGGTCAACATCACTCTGTCTTGAACCTCACTGAAACATAAATAAATAAGACTTTTATTGCATAAGTATATTACATTTATGTACCGGTATCACAATAATCATAATGGTAAGCTAACATGTTCATACTGACACCCAAGTCCCTATAAAAAGTAGAATATTTCTACTCATGCTCAATTCTTTCGAATCACTCGGCTAAAAGTTCAACTGTTAGTCGCGTTCTCCCATTCGTGAGCCTCACATAATGAGTGTTATTGCTAGTGAAACAACAGTACAATGTGTTATTTTATTGTAAACGAGCCTTGCTTATCTGTATTACTTAAACGGGCAGAAGATCATGTAGCTAAGAATGTCAGACAAGTAGCGAACCTTGATAAAAAGCAATTTAAATTTTAAATAGGCTATAATAATTTTATCTCCTATTTAATATAAACATTCTACTATAAGACTAAATGAAACTAAAGGAATGCAGAGTGAAAAATCACGTATAATACAACACACGACATTCCTCATTCATGAAAACAAATAGGTGATGTTCTTTTGTTTATACAGTTTCAAATTTTAACTGTGGTGAATTTGTATATTTTTGATGCTACTATATACACTTTAAAGAGAAAAGAGAATCTTTATATAAGAGCTTATATTCACCAACATAATACTAGGAATAAACATCTCATTGATGTTCCCTACTGTAGATTGGGTAAAACTAAAAATACTTATGTTGTATTAGGGCCAAAATTTTTGAATCACCTCCCGAAATATGTACAGCAACTCAATAATGTTGAAGTGAAAAGAAATTATATAATTGGTTGATTTTGAACCCATTTTACGATATCCGAGAATTCTTTGCTATAGATACAAATATGATTCAGATGTAATGTAAAAAACGTGATGTACCAGTGTCTCTGTTGTTAATGTATTGTAAGAATTAGTCTCATTGATTCTTGTGATTATAATAATTTTAATGTTCATGCCATTGTTTGACTATGTTTGACTTTGTCTATTGCATGTATTTGCTTAATGACAAATAAAAAAATTTGATTTGATTTTTGATTTTGACTTTTAACATTCTTTTGTTTTGGTTGGATGGCGGATAATGTATAGTGTCAGATTAGCAAAGGAAAGATGAGTGATACTCTACTGAATAAGAAAAGGTAAAAGTTGGCATAGACATTTGAAACCATATTAAAACATATTTTCAGAGGTTTGTGCAAATACAGTATGAACATTTAAAACTTTTGTATTTTAGAGAAAGTTTAATCAGAAATGAATGCTTTGTTTGCAAATAAGTGCTGTCATCAAATAAGCTTTGCTAACGCTGGCGTGCCGGTAGCCGGTAGTAGAGCTCACCTGTAGTTCAGATTGACAACTTTATTGAAGAGGAACGCTCTGCCGGTAGCACCCGTGAAACGTGTACTGATAAGTTCACTGCGATTCGTTAAGATCGTGTCACAGGATGCACAAGAAAACAAGCGAGATCCTCCAATGTGATCCAGAAAAATTCTTCCCATTTTAAAGGCTGTAAAACAATAAAACATGAATTCTTACTGCTTACATGACAATTTTTGGTAAACTATTTTAAAACGCATGCTAACGTAAGCATGCTAAAAACTAGAACTGTTTATCTAAAACAGTTTATGCACGTTCAATTCAAATCATTTAAATGATTTATTAACGGCAAAACACTTTTCACAACAAATTGAATTTCTATATTTTAAATGTTCTATAAAATAACAAAATATAAATATGAACTCTCAGAAAGTGTAACAGAAAGATGACTAAATTTCTTAACAGTACTTCATGCTCTTATATTTAACAACAATAAATTGTAACAGAGTATTGTTTAGTCCGTGCGTTTCTTCGTGGCGCTTGACCTTGCATGACGACTAAAACCAGTTATAACTGGGTTTTTGAGGGTGGGGGTAACCAACTGTTCAGTCTTTCCTTGGCACTCGTACTGTGAGGAAAGGCTATTACTTTTTGAAAACATCGATTTGTGCCCCCACTCTGTCCCCTCACCAAGCCCCACGAAGAATTGCACGGACTCTAATCAAGGGTTGTCATTTTGGAGTAACTGTAACTTTATCATTACTGCTTTAAAGTAACGTTCCTAGTCCAATACACAATATAATGACTTATTGTTTAACGCCAGTCAGACTCGTTATTTGTATATATTTTATTCTTCCAACGGTCAAAAAATATATATCATAGTGATACATAATAAATAGTGGTTTTAAATAATACATAAGATTGAGTTAAACCAAGTTCAAAGATGGCTGTTCAAGGGATGAAACAAGTAATACTTATGAGTAAATGAACAATAAATAATACATAAATAGTAAATAAATTAAGCTAATAGCTAATATGTTTTAAACGATAACAGGTAACAAATAAACGATTAACAATAAATAAATATACAACTAACAAGAATATACATAAAAATAAATAAATATAATTGTGAATTGAATAAATAGGTACGATATATTACTTCTATGAACAATTAATAAACAAGACATGCGGATAATTCGAACAATTTTCTAAGATACAGTGAAACATTTCAGAAGATTCATCTTGAAGGAATCACGGCTCAAATTGAAGAAGTCCAGGTGGTTAGGCCAACTTTTGGCAAGGCGTTGTAGTCGAGGGAAAGGACTGTGGAGCATGTAGTGAGTAAGATAGTGCTGCTTTGCAAATAAATGATATATAGGCCTAGCTTTAAAATGTTAATAGTTCAATATTTTCAAATGGTGTCAATCTTAAATGTCCTAAATAAAATGTCTGCAACATGCCTGAAATCCATCAGAATTGGAGGGGGGAAAAATAAATGGTCAACATTATATTAAGATTAATTAAAATAATGTGTACACTGATAAACCAGGTGAATAATTATTTTAAAATTCGTGGAACATAGGCCTGCCTACCTGTCTGACGATTTTAACTGGCGTTTAATGCGTATAAATGACCGCAACTTACGTAGTCTTCAGTGAATTAGTTTACGAATCTGAGGGAACTATTTGTAAAATAATTAAAACGACTCAATGGTCTATTGGAAATTGACAGATTAGATTCTATGCAAACAAAGGGATCAAAGTCAGCTCAACCGAATTGCAGAACTAGTTGTTTTGTTATGACAGCTCAGATCAGCTGACTGTGACAACGATGAAAACAGGCGTCCTTCGTCTATCGGCAGATTTCACTGAAACATCACATTTCTCCTTGCACTTTGCCACTTAAAAGAACATTTTAAAATTTATTTTTTATGATTAAGCACAACCCACTTTCAAATTTCTTAGCAAGAGTGACGCAAAAAGCACTTGCTCACAAGTTTAAACTAAAACTTTGATTCCCAGAAACCAAATTGATGTGAAAGTAAAACGGATTTGTTCCTCTATGTTACACGGATCTAACCACAGAGTATTGATTACCTAACTAATGAAGAGAATGGTTTTCTTTTTCGTTTGGACGGAAAAAGTGCAGTGTATTGTCAATCGTGAGAGTTGTTTTGATAGTTGTTCATTTACTTCATTACCTCTGTAGTATTTCGAATTTGAAAGGGTTTTAAGAGTTTGAAGTAAAAGCAGTTAACTAGGTGTCAGAAATTAGGGTAGACTTAGTTTGTTCCAATAACAGCAGCTTTAATATTCTATTGTAGGTTAGATAAAAAATGACAAGTGAAGTTTTAGGTGTACTTTGCAGCTCGAAGAAAATTGAAAGAGACAGGGGTATTTTACTTCTTCACACATTTTTGTCTTCAGCCAATGAAGAATCAAGAATAGTTCTAGAAGAACAAATAATTAACATCTTAAACAGCTCAGAAGATATACCATGGGAGACCAAACATGGGTGTTTGCTTGGTGCGAAAGAAGTAATTTTAAGAGCAAACCTAGACTGTGAAAGAGAACTAAATTTCCTATGTCAATCAAGAGAATTAGCTAGAAAACTGCTTACAGATATGGAGGTCAGAGTGAGATTAGAATCAGGTAAGGAACTCATCAAGCTGGGCCAATCATATTCTGCTTAACCCCTTTACACTACATCTCAAGACTGAAGCGACTCACGTCAAACGCACACACATTAGAAAAATAAAGCTAAAGGATTTAGCTGAGTAATGGATTAGATGTGACTTAAACATTTCTAACAACCAATATTGCAAGTTTTACCAATTGTTGTTACAACTGTATGGTGCGGCCTCTTTATTGGTGTACTATTTTTGACAATTCTCGCTAAACCAGACAAGGCACGTGGAAACCCCACCACAACTATTGCTCCCCTTCCATATCAAATTAAATTCACTTTATTAACAATTTACACAATTTACAATGAGATTATAAAAAATGTACAATAATAATTTGCAATTGAATATAATAGGAAGAATGCTTGATTGACACATTTTCTGGATGTACAACAGTACAATGATTATGTCTGATGTATTATTCCACTGGCTGTATCCACACAGGAAGCAACTAAAGTGGCTGTAGTGTAGTTTTATTTGACAAAGGAACAAGAGGTTTCCTTTTAATGGTAGAGGAACTTTTCTCAAAGTACATAGAACTACCGATTTCGCTTTTCTTTAAATTCTATTTTAAGTTCCTTATTACAAAGAGGTGACTTATCGATTGGATAAGTCAAGCTCCCTAATCCCAGCTAATCTAAGATGCAATAAAAATTCAAGTACAACACAGTGAAAGTAATCTAATTCATCTAATGGGATCATCGTGATACTTTCAACTGGCTTAGATAGTGAATGATGACTGGTATTATGATGGTTATCAGGATGTTGAAACGATCTCGCCAGCAGCTTTTTGATATAAAATATTCTCTTTTTTGTAATAATATAATCGGTTTTATTGTCAAAATTGATGGCATTGGTAGAACTGTGGGTCTGAAGCTGATAAGGATGTTATCAATTTATACCATTCCAGTGTTGTAAGGTTCTTCTCTACAGTACCAACAGTCTTGGACGTTAGTTTTTCAAATTTTGTTGCAGGTTCCAGAAAGATATCTGAGATTTTAATTATCAAAATCTCGTTTGCTATGAGTTCAAATAATATTGTTATATACTAAGTTTATAACATATTTCCATGTTTCAGGTGAAGTTTTTGGATCACTGTGCAAAAAAATTGGACCGTCTGTGTATAAAGAAGAGCGGGATTTTGTTTTAAATTTAATCCTCATGAATTTAGAGAGACAAGTTGGCTCGGATGATTCATCTACAATTGAATTGATGGAGTCCGAAAGACTGGTAGAAAAGCTAGTTGGTAACACATCACGAGTAAGTAACCTAATAGGTACTTTATTAATGCAATTTGATTTTTACGTCAATGTCAATTTATGATTAGATCTTAATTTGTATAAACACTAAAAAGCTAATTTATTACTAAAGAAATTTGAAGACAAAATCATTCAATTTATGATTAGTTCATTGAAGTACTAAATAGATTTAGATTGTTAATGGTTTCTAAATATTCGTTACATTTTGAAATGTGTATAATTATACAGTAGAGAGTCGATTATCCGAAACAATTGATGTCTAGGGGTATTCGGATAACACATTTTTCGGATGATCGTTCATTGACGGGAAAAATAAAGTACAATAATATAAATGGGATTAAAAAACATTCAAATTTATTTTTTCAATACAATAGGTAATTTTTGTACAATAGATACAAAAAGTATTGCGCTCGCGAAATGGTGATCGGCGGACTGAGCAGCTGTGCGGTGACGAAGGCCTTCTGACGGTCGCTTGCTGAACTTTGCTTGGCGTGATTCGATTTAATGTTTTTGGTTTCTTTCTGCCTTTCGGTTAACCGACATTTCGGATGACGGGGCTTTGGATAATCGACGCTCTACTGTAATTTGAATTGTAAAACAGTAGCATTTTAATAGCCTAGTGTTTTAAGTAGTTTTAGTAGTGCCATTCTTTAACTTGCACGAAACAACATAGTTTTAACCCCTCATGAGTTAAATCTATTTCACTCTACAATTTAACCATCTAGTTTTGCACATTTCTCGACCTACATTTGTAGTTTTAAAGAAATTTGTATATTTAAAATATAAAATATAATTTTTTTTTCCAGAAGTGTATTTAAATCTTTTATTGAATTGTAGCTTGCATTAGTAGGTCCTAAATTGATGCTTTTTAAAATATAAATAAAGAATGATGTAATTTTAGAGGAACAGTGCTGACGCGATGCAAATATTCCACGACACAGCTGGTTGGAAGAACTTGGAGACAAGTTTGAAGTGTTTGCAAGCGATGGTGTTGGGTTGTGGCTGCGAGTTTCAACCCCATGTCCACCAAGATCTGCTAGACTTGCTGTTCCGCACATTGACTCACACCAACCGCTTCGTGCGCGAGACCGGCTTCTACGTCTGCTCCGCTCTCGTCAAGTGCGGCAACACCGAGAAAGGTGATTTTTATTGTTGTTTAAAACAATTACATTTTTTATTTTAATTCGACTTACAGGTTTGCAAAAACATTTAAGCAGCTTGAGTCAAGTCAAAGTTGTTACTAATAACACTTGAGTTGGAAAAATTCAATAACTTATATACAAATAAAATAACTTAATAATGAATAGTTAGATTTCTGAAATATTTTTTCTTCAATGAATGCATAAATGGATTTATGATTCGTAAAATTTCATAAATCCAATGTTGTTCACAATATTTATTGTGTGAAAGAAAAATTAACCTACTAAACAAGGTTCAATCACCATCATATCTTTTCCAAAATACTTGTTGTTACCAGTTAAAATAACTTGAGGATAAAAAATAATGAATGAAAATTGTGTCTTAGCGAGTTAAACCCCAGGTAAATTGTTTTTAGTGATGTTTATAATGACTACAACTCGGGTGTTTTGTGTTGCCAGAGAATGAGATGGATGATATGTGTGAGATGAATCCTATCCTGACATACGGACATGAGTTCAGCCGCCATCTTGCCACCGGACTGGCGGACAACTGGAGTCAGGTATTCACATTACTGTACATTTTGTCTAGAGATCACTTTGAGAGGTCCACGAAACCTTTAAACGTTTCCTATTTATTATCGAATTTCTTTTGGAAAAATGAGATATTTATGCCGTCAGCATGGTAAGACCCAGACTTGGGACCGTGAAATAAGCACCGATCCTGATCATTTTTGTTCCGATTTTCATCAAATTTGGTACAAATGTTTCTCTCTGGTCAAGGTCGTTAGCCAGCAAAGTCGGGCTCAGTGCCAGATTTACCACTAGGCCGACTAGGCCGCGGCCTAGGGCCGCAGCCAAAAAAGGACCGCAGCTGGGCGAGAAAATATTTATCACAATCTTTGCATTACTGTACAGTTGTTTTTTTAGTTAAATTAGATGTTAGGTATCTAACAATGAAAATTGAAAATACACGTATGTTGGAAGGGGGGGGGGTCATGAGAGGGTAACAGAAAAAGTACAAAAAGGGGCCGTTTCGAAAATTTTGGCCTAGGGCCGCGGAAATCCTAAATCCGACACTGGTCGGGCTACCGGAAGTACCCGAGTTTAAATCAATGGGGAGTTTAAATCAAAAAGGTGGTTTTGTGTTCTAAAATCAGTAAATTTCATCCGATTTTGGGGACATTTAAAATAAATTTGTATTTTTAAAGTATTCATCCTTGTACTAAATATTATGAAAACTCATTGGGTGATTTCAAAATAGTGGCCAAAAAAGTAATTTTTCACTCTAACAGCATTTTTAGTAGTCCGATTTCAATACAATTTAAAATACTTTCTACCTTTACGATATGTAATAAAACTTGCAGGAAATTTCTGTAAGCCTCGTAGTGCCTGTGGTAATGAACCAATAAGCCCGAAGTGAGGCTGGGAGTGGAGCAAACAACCTCACTATATCACTGTATCACTATATCACTATTTTGAGATGCCGACCACTCTCATGAGGGTATTTTAAGGCAAATATGTGGTGAAAGATGAGTGTGATGAGTGGTAGTAATGAGTTATGAGGTGTAGTCTTGTTACAAACTAAGGCCGACTCTTCCTTAGAATGGGTCATTAATTAATAGCCCAATGACCAATGGAAATACAAGGACCAACGGCTTAACGTGACTTCCGAAACGTTTATGGTCACAAAGAAGGCCAAGCTAAGGCCGAAGGCCCGCAGACTCGTAATGCCCGTGGCAATAGAAAGGCCGAATGCCAAAGCGAGGCTGTGAACAGAGAGAATAAGAGTAAAACATTGCAAAGGAAATCCGGTCCACACATGCAAGGGGCGCTTTTGAGCTTAGCTGCCTGTTGCCTGGTACATGTTGGTTTTTAATACATTGGCTGGCAACGGCTAGACTTTTCATTTCATGCTCTCTTGCTTTGGATTGGCAGGTTCGGTTGGCCGCTTCAGACGCTACCAGACACTTCTTGCTGGCTCTCCCCTCCTCTCAGACTCGGGAGACCTTCTTCCCACAACTTCTTCCCCAGATGTGCTTAAACCGGTTAGTTATACAATGTGGTATATTGTTGTGACAGGCACTGGGCAGTTTTGGAATGTGTCGGTTCCTAAATTGTTTGTATGATTGTTAAAGCTCTAACTATAACTTGTTCCTGAATTTAATTCTAGCTACATAATGTTCATAATTAATATTTTTACTACCAAAGTGTTCTTTTGATACATAAACTTAGTAAACACATTTGTTTACATCTGTGGGGGTTACCAATCTAACACCTAAGTCACCATTGTATGATTTTGGCAAGTGAGTAGTAACCATGCTCTAGGTAAAGGTTGAGGTTGAGTGGTAGAGAGGAATTTATAGTCCTAACTTTGCCTTGTTAAGCAAGACGAATTCATCTTTTTTACATTTGATTTTATTACCACTAATGCACTAGGAAATAGGTAATCTGAAATTTGAATCAATGTTTCTAAATGTTGGCTATCAAGGACTTTCAAAGATGTTGTTTTGTCACAATGTACTTGGGAAAGTAGTAATTTACAGAAAAGGCCGTTGGGAAATGCAGTCATCTAGTTTTATAAGATAAAAAAATACCTATCTACCCTATTGGGATTTCTTTTTTATTCCTATACTTTTAAAAATACATCTGTTAACTCTGAGCGGCTCTTAAAACTAAGAGATTCAACAAATTTTATTACAATTGTTTCTTTGTGTTCTGTAAAATTGCAGGTATTACGTAGCGGAAGGAGTGAGGATCTATTCTCAGGAAACATGGCGGCAGGTTATGGGTACTGAAGGTAGAAAAATGGTGCAACGGTACATTGAGGTAAACTACAAACATTTTGTCCGAATATCTAGTAGTCTTTTTGGTGCTCTAACCCGGTTGATAAGAAGAAGCTGATAGAGATATTTTATAGAAATCCCTGGTAAAATTAGAAGCATTCTTATAGTATTGGAAAATTTCAGGAAGGGAGATCATGAAAATCAAGGATTGGTAACGAACACCAAAGTTGGTCTCAAGATTTTTGCAAGCAGTTACAGAAAGCATTTTTGTTGAGGACGTTAACGAGTGAAGTTGTTGCCACACTGGGTAATGACAGGCTTGACTTTGTCACAGAAGCTAACGTTAATTTAGAGATTGTCTTGAACGGTAACAAAAGTTGTGATTTCGTTACTGAGGCTAATGGGAGGGTAAGAATTGTTGCTGTCTTCTACAAATAAATTTTTCCGCAGCAAACCTTGGCAGGATTTATGACCTTCTTGAAATGGCAAAAATAAAATTAAATGTGATACAGGAGTTTTGTGTTTTCTTAAAACACCTAAAAATGTCAAACATTAATTCTAGCATTGTTTTTAGCCTACAGTTGCATACTACAGACAAGCAACTGAGTCCGACAACCACGCGGTGAGAGAGGCAGCGTGTGCTTGTATTGCAGAGCTGGCCAGCAAGATAGAGAAAACAGCTGTTAGACCTTACGTGCCGACGTTGATTCAAACCCTGTACCAGTGCTTCCAGGACGACAGCTGGCCTGTCAGGGACGGTGAGTTTATTAACTAGGACTCTGCATAATTATAGTCTCGTTTTAAATGAAGTCTCATTTATTTTCTGGATAACACTTGTTTTACACTTAAACTGCATGTATTAGAAAAATGTTTAAAAAATAAGTTCAGTAAAAAAATTATTAAAAAAGAATTGAATGTTTTATTACGTATATTTTTTGACATCGATCACTATGTCAACTGTTTGCTATGTCAAGCCCGAGTCAACAACCTCCTCACACAACCTCAAAGAGTTAAAACGAGTTCAATAAATTAAATAACAAATAGTTATTGACATGACACTATTGCAATTGAAATAACAAGCAATGTAAAGATACTATATCAAGCATATTGTACACATCCTGTATAACTTATCACATAGTCTCGTGTTTCAGCGGCTTGCCTTGCCAGTGGACAGTTTGTGCTCTGTTTCCCGCAGGAAGTGGCTCAATCGATGGACTCACTCTATCCACTGTTCTTCCTCAACTTGGGAGACCCGATATCCTCGGTTAGACAAGGGGCGGCTTCCTCTCTCGCCAATGTTGTTGTTGCCTACGGTCAATCCGCGCTGCAGGTAGGAAATAATTTCTTGAAATATGTTTGTTTAATTTATGAAACGAGTGAGGAGCTTATTTAAGAATGTTTTGTATGGTTGAGTAGAGAAACTTTTGTTCCGTAGAGAAGAGGAATTTTTATCTTGCCAACCAACGCGCACCCTGGAGCGTTAACCAGCTACATTGTTAAGTGGATTTTTTTCTTGAAGAGTTGAAATGAAGAGGTTTTTGAAGAGGTTTGCGGGTGCCAAGGGGAACCCTTGACAAAAATTAAAATCCCAAAAATCAGATGGAAATTTCCTGTAACCAGGCTTTTTTGGGCAGGGATTTTTTGGAAACTCTTTGGCATATAGGGTAATTTGCAGAGATTTTTAGCAGAAAGTGCAATTTTTAGAGAATTTTTAGCTTTTAATCCCATTCAAAAATTACTTAAAACCATGGAAAAAAGGATTTTTGCCCATTTCCTATCGGAAAAAAATCCAATCCCATTCTCTTCTAATTTGTTTCTACTTTGATATTTCACAACATTACTGTGCATAAGTTACTGTTAAATATTGGTTTGCAGATCGTGTTGGAAAAGTTGAAAGAGTACCTTGTAGCTGTCAAGGAGCAGCCGATCTCACCAGGCCAGTGTTGAGAAGATGTAGAGATGAGCTGTGAAGGACAAGCTACATTTGGAGTCATAAAACGTCAGAGAGACAATGATGTCGATCTTCACACGGACCAACAGGTAAGTTCTAGACTATAGCATTTATATTTCTGGGTTTCTTATAAGTTTTAGAATTAGATAAAATAGTTTTACTTGCCTATTCATCATGGATTATAGCTGCAAAACAAAAAATCAAATTCTCTCTGGGACAGATTGTAAAAGTTTAATTTTGTTGGGCAGAAACTCACAGCTAACAGTTATTTTATGAGTACCGAAAATGGTTTTCCGACTTTATTTATTTAGCAACTGAATGTTTCAATCTTCCTGGCACTACATGGACGCAACATCAATATTACAATCAGGTCTTAGAAGGTGTCAATATAAGGTAAAATTTATTTAAGCAAAAAGTCTTGGGTCCTAATTAATTATTACTCAATAATAATTTGTGCAAACTACTTCTATGCATTTTACTACTAATAGTGTAGTTAAATTTTTAAAAGTTACTCTTATAGATGCGTTTTTATTTTCAGATGTACTCCTGTGGATCCTTGGCACCTAAAATGGGCAGAGGAGGAGGAGGAGGTTGCTCAAATAATAAATTCAACAGACCATCTCAACCTTGGGAGAAAACCGACGGGTAAAACTAAAACATCATTTTTAAATGTATTTTTTTTCTAGCCATGGGCACAGATAGTGCATAGACTTAACAAATAAGGGCTACAATAAAACATCATACAATATAAAGACAAATTCACTGAATAATTTAAATATCATCTTCAAGAAAGTGCTTGATGCTGTAATTACAAATTAATCAACAGGAAACTAGGGCACTGACCCGCTGTACCATTGTAACTGGAATGAGACTTAGTAATCTCTCAATCAATCGTTGTTGTATAGCTCTTAGGCGAGTGAAACCATATGTGTAAATTATACTTTGCTGGATAGCCAGACTCATTGTGAATCTGTCAGTGTAGTAGACATTTTGTTTTGCCATTTTAAGCTCCCAAAACTTTGAAACAAAATTATTTCTACTTAATAATTTCACTGATCGAAAAATAGCACTAATGACTTAAACAATATTTTTACAAAATGGATTTCTAAAACCCTTGTTTTTTAGAAACACATTTGAATTTCGTCTTTAACTTGTAAAAGTTCGTGTAATATAGCGTTTTGCGAACTTAAGCAGGTTAAAGAGTGAATTACGCCTGCTTCTTGTTATGGACACTGACGGCGGAATGTCATGCAGTAGCGTAGAAAACCTTGTAGCTTATATTGTTAAGTGCTCCAATCTTCATTGTGAATACAAAGTACAGTTCATCTTTAAAGTACAGTTGAAAGAATGCCCTTTCATATGAATATTTTGAACTTTTTGTTACGACTTGTAACCTACATACGTGAATTACAAAACATTAAAAGCGCTGCTAAGATGAAAACGTAAACTGACCTACGTGTGGGTGTGATGCAGGGGTGTGTGCCTGCTAGCGGAGCTGAGCGCACTGCCTGACACTCACCGTGATGTGCTCAAGCTGCTGCCCCTGGTAGCAGAGGCTTGTAGAGTTCAACACTACCCACAACACCTGGTGCTCTTGGAGACTGTGTGCAAGCAACTGCCTCTCGTCGTCAAGAGAGTCGGAGCTCGCCCGTTCAAACCTTTCCTGGACGAGTTCCTCGACCCTGTCTTCTACAGTATTGTAAGTGTCCATGTTAGGTTTGAATTAATCTCCTTTCGATTGAAGTGATTCAATCCCATTGAAGAAGTGAATTATTTTAACTTTCTAGGGATCAGTGGACTAACCATGTTTGCAGCGGTATTTTCTTGCTAAGAAATCTAGCCACTCTCTAAAAGTTTTAAAACGGACTACTATGCTATCTGTTCATCTCCATTTGGATAGATATGGAATGTCCTAATGGTGAAACTGTGCCAATACAAAAATTAGTTGAGTTTTTATTTTACAAACAAAACGCCATGAATTTTGGTTAACCTCAATCAAAGAGACTCTTGTCAAAATGTATTTAAAAAATCAGAAATTCTCCCTTTTCCATCCCTTTATTTTGATGTAACTGTACTTTTCACCTTGTCTAAATGTCATTTGGTCCAAGGCAAATGACATGCATTGATACTGATACCCGATCAGTAAATGATTACATAAGACTGCATGTCTAACTGTTGACTGATCTGCTCTCTCTGGTTGGCAGGAGAGTGAGAATGCTCTAACTTCGAGTTCAGCGAGTCAGTGCTTGAACCAACTGAGTAGTCTGATCGGCCCAAGCATCCTTCGAGCACGAGTCAACAGTCACAACCCAAGGTAGGCACCGTACATCTCTCTGTCTCTCCTTAACCTTCCAGGGTGTCTTTGATTTCAAAACATGAAAGGATGGCACATGGAGGTTTCCTCCAGGTTATGAAGTAAAAGACATACAGTGTGTATAAAATATTTATAACCACAAATTTAATAGTAACACCGATTATTAAGAATAAATTAATAGTTTGAATGCTTCTGAATGTTCAGAAAAAAAAGTTGGCAATTTCAGCTGCAATAACTTTTTGCCAGTAGTGCCCAGGCCAGCTTTCTTTCTTTACACTGTACTCGGCTGGAAAAAGAAATTCTCCTGAACGTTTCAGACAATCACAAAATAAATGTGATAATTTTTAAAAATTAGTTTTTAATACCGTAGATACTTGAATCTAAGGCACACTTTATTTACCATATTTTAGGCTCTAAAATAAGGGTGCGTCTTATATGCGGTTGCGCCTTAGACTCGCACAATAGGATGAAAATATTGGATTCATTTGAAGAGCTACAATAACACTCAAAACATCAACAAAAACATTCAGTTAGGTCACGAGAGAGGTAGGAAACACAGGAACCACAACAAGGTTGCGTATTGCGTTGCCTGTTTTGAAGAGTGGAATGGAGGAATAGTTGAAAAACAGAGAAGTGACTAGGGGACTCAGAATCGCTTCTTATTGCATTCGTGTTCTCCTGCCTTCGAATGCAAGGTGTCCGTAGGTTGGTGGAGGGGAAGAAAAAAGAGAAGGGAAGCAGTAGCTTATAAGAGGGAGCTGCGCATCTATTGCAAATCAAACACTAGCGCTTGGAAATAAGGGTAAATCACCAGGGGCAAAAACATGATCTAACTGACACAAAGAATAGTCCCTCACCAGACCCCAGCCTCCAGGTGGTCCTTTATCTCTCTACCTGCCTTCCTTATCTCCTCGCTGCTGACCCTAGTATGCTAATTTGATGATGATTTCAAAACCAAATTTTTTGTGCTGCGGGAGGGGCGTAGTGGTAGACCTAGCAGGCCGGGGGGAGGGAAGGCAAGCGTGATGCATTCTTGGTTCTGCTTATACCTCTTGACAGCTGCATCTGGCAATTACGTCACTGGTTGCTAAGGAGGGGTCAGGGGCCTGACAAATCATAGCCCTCTAACTGTTGACATTATAAAAAACGGGGATGCGTCTTATACGAGAGTGGTAGAGTTTTTTACCGTATTTTCAGGGGAAATTTATGGGTGCGTCTTAGATTTGCATGCAGCTTAGACTCAAGTATATAGGGTAGTGTAAATTTGGGTTACAGCTATCCATAAACTAACTTAAATGTACATTCCTTTGTTAGAAATTTGTTCTTGACAACGGTAGAATTTCTGTGGTTGAAATATTGTTGTGGACGTGTTCCATAGTTTTTTAGTAAACAAAAAGAAGATGACGTTTCTAGATCTGGAAGCTGATCCCGTCTTCAGGTGAAAGTAACCTTAAGCGTAACACACAACCTTAGGAAGTTAGCCAGCTTAAAAATAATCAGTGTAAGGTGAATAGACATCCACCACCAAACAACATGGTTTTTCTCTTTTCTTTTTGTCCTTTTTATTTTATTCAAAACGACTAGCCTAGAAAACTCACCGTGTGTGACTTTTCACTAGAAGACGGAATCAATTCCAGATCCCGAAACGTCCTGTTCTTCTTGTTCACTACAACCTACGATATACGTCTGTAGTAGTATTTTAATCCCAATTATACATACACCTGTAGTGTGATATTCTTTTTTCCTTTTCAGATATTTGGATCGACTAAATGCCAACATATTCATTGCTCCATTTTAAATTAAAGTTCCTCTGTCAATATTTATAGCAATATCAATGCAATCTAGTTTTGTAAATCTTGTCTAATTTTGTTGTATATACTCTTGTATTAGGTTTCTGTAATAATTTTCCTCTACCACTGTGAGAATTACTAAAATCTTTTATACTATTGATATACTAAGCATAACTTGCTGTCGGTAGGTACTGAAATGATATTAATTAACTTGCATCAGTCAACAAACATGATTTCTTACATATTAATCAAGATAAGAAATGAGGTAAATTTTAATATGCTGTTTTGTAAATTGATTCTCTTGAAATGTTTAAACTTTTAACCTCTCGTCTCCTTCCTCCTCTGGTAAAGCCGAACTTTGACTTGTTTATCTTTTCTTGGCAAATTTTCGGGTATCTTGCCTTGATATTTTCCACTGAGAGGTTTTCATGGTAGTTTATTGGTGGATTGCTATTGTATGATTACAGTTTTAAGACTAAATGTAATATTGTGGTTTCTTTTAAATCCTGATCTTTTATTGCAATCAAAGTTGTGTAGTCTTGGAATAGGAAAGGTCAAGGCTGGCACTATCAAAAAAATGAAATAATTATCTTTATGTCATTATGAGTTTAGATTTAGGAAATAGGGCTATCAAAAAAGAATAGAAAGGAGAGTCTGCTCATAGCTTAGTTATAAAGATTGAGAAGGGTTTATCTCTATAATTAAAAACTGCCTTGAAATACCCTAACAAAAATTAAAACCATTGAAATGTAGCTGGTATTTGAAATACAGGACCAAAATCACCTTTATACCTTTCTTTTTCGCCAAGACCCTTTCAGGATAGGTTGTGTCATAAAAAAAAAACTATACTATAAACTCTTTGTTAAAAAGAGTGTCAATATTAAAATTGTTGGAACTTGGCAGCAGATTTAGACAAGTCCCTCAACATTATCATTAAGAAACTCAGTGACAGAATAGTACGCCCTATCCTTCAGCCATTTCTTGAGGATCGTATGGAACTGCTTGTCGTCCAAACTTTTGATTGTAGCTGGTAGTTTATTAAAGATTTTTATGGCGAGGACAGGGAAACTGTCTCTGGTCTTGCTGAGGCGACAGAATGGAGTATTAATCTCTCCACGTCTCCTGGTACCATAACTGTGCACCTCCTTCCTTCTTTCAAACTTCAAAATGCTGGTTTTAATGTAGACAGCACAGTCCAAATTGTACTGACTGTGGGCGGTCAGTATGCCAAGTTTATTCAAAAGAGGCCTACAGTGGTCCAGCCAAGCGCTAGATGTGATAACCCTCACTGCCACTTTTTTTTTTATCAAGACTTGCATGGTTTTAGAGGAATGTCCCCACAGTAGGACATTATTGCCTTATATGCTCATTATTTTTAAACATGCATAGGTGGAATAGCACAGTAATTTATTTATAATGTTGGTCAATATAATATTGTTGGTAATTGGCAGTAAAAAAAAAAAAATAGTTTTACTTTTAATAGAAAAGAAAGTGTGCTGCCAATCACTTTAAATAATAATTTTTTTTTTTTTAAAGGCTTAACATTGAAAAGAAGTTGGCTAAAAAGGAAAAAATCCGTTCAAAAATACATTGAGTCAAGTCACTGTCACATTACAAATTGGCTTGAAGTCAGCAAAAAAAAAACTATAGCACTTTAAAAGTTTCTCAATCAACAAAGTATTTTATGGAAAATTTTCAAGGTTGGGTCATTCATGTTAATACGAATTCTTTCCTAGGACTTTGTTAGTTCATTAGGTTGTTCATTCATTCATTCATTCTACTCCATTCAAGTGTTCCTCAGCTGGTCTCAGACTTGAAGAAAGAAGGCAACGAAACTTTTTTATTGTAATTTTAAATTGACGCTTAATGTAAATAAAGACAATTAAATTTGTATTTTGTATTTTTGTGTTTGTAGTTGTAAAATATTAAACTCATAAGTTGAACTTTTTCTTAAGATTACTGCATCATGACAAAAAGTAATGTTCATCCCTTGCGTGTTCAAAAGTGTGTTTTTGAGCCTCGCTCATTTGCCATAAACCTTAAACTTAAGCTTGACAAAAACATCACTTTAGGACCTAGTGATGAAATATACTACAATTTAACAAAGAAATATCTATTATTTTCCTATCTGCCTTGGCGTACGCACAATTTTTTACACGTTTGATCAATTTAACCAAATATGAAAAGCCAAAATGACAACTAAATTATGAGCAATTAAGAACTTTTGGACAACACATTTGGATCTTGCTGATCCAGCTCTATATTACTAGGACTCACTGTGCTCCTACTAAGTAAATTTCCATAAATCACTAAATCAATATATGAGATGCCGACCACTCTCATGAGGGTATTTTGAGGCAAATATGTGGTGAGGGATGAGTGTGGTGAGTGGTAGTAATGAGTTATGAGGTGTAGTCTTGTTACAAACTAAGGCTGACTCTTCTTAGAATGGGTCATTAATTAATAGCCCAATGACCAATGGAAATGCAACGGATTAATGTGACTTCCGAACCACGCAGGTCTGATATGTCTAAATGATGGTGGGACCTCCATGAAGCTGGATTACAGGACCACCATAGGAAATAGAGCTATTCATTTCCATTGCCAAAGAGAACGTCGCAGAACATTGCGGTTTGCAGCTTTGAGCTTCCCAACACCTCCTGAGTCAATAACAAAACCTTGTATATGATTATTTGTGCAACACTCTACAGGCAGAAGTTTTTACCGATTTTCATAAAATTTGGTACAAGAGTTCCTTTTACAAATCTTTAGGTTAAGTTTGTAAACCAGCAAATTCAGTTTACTGAAGTAATCTTTTGGAGAGGTTTTTCCTCCTAAAAATGAGTCTTCACTTGGTATACTATAAAAACTGTATATATTAACAGGTGTTTATTAAACTTAGTTCAAACATTTGTGACATTGCACCTAACATGTGTACCGGTACCAAAAATCAACCAAATCCATTCAGCCGGTGCGTTAGATACGGTGGTTTCCATTATCACTATCAATCTCATCTTCAATATCACAGAAAGTGGACCTGTCCAATAAATCTAAACCATAAACAGGTCAACTTGGTGAAATGTCTTTTCCATTCAGTTTAACCATTTCTTCTCCCTCCTCCTCCACTACAACTGCCTTTTTGCTTAAAATAAAGAGAGTATTGTTAACAAAGTAGTCTTCAATCTCTGACAACTCTTTTCTGTGAGTTTCTGGAAGGAATAAGTAGACGAACATTGTCCCTACGATGGTAGCTCCAGCAAAGAACCACTGGACTGCGTAGGAGCCGCCAATGGCAATAGCGAGAAACGGGTAGATTTTGAGCACAAAGAACATGATGAGGCTGACAATTGCGATCATCAAGCCTTGGGCCATGCCACGGATCTCGAGGGGGAACAGTTCGGCTGTCATTGTCCATGGAATACTCATGAACCCCATCACTCCCACACTCATGTACAGCAACACGCAGGTGGTGGGCACCCAGTTGTTGTCGGTTTTCCCTAAAAACATTTAAAATGTTAGTTTAATTTGGATTCCTTCTTGGATTTGCAAGTAGAGGTTTTTGGTATAGTTGGTTTTTTTTATATAATCATCTTCAATAATTGATTAAAATATTTTACCAACCTTCTGCTAGAAGCTTTGTGAAGTAACCGGAGATGAAGATGAAGATTGCCATGAGTACACCACTTAAAAGGAAGAGAGGACGTCGGTTGAATCGTTTGAACAGGAACATGGAAATTATGCCCATCACCAACCGAACAACTCCTATGCCCACAGTGCTGACATACGGGTCTATGGAGGAGCCCATATCCTGCACATTGTGACAAAAGTTTCAATCTTTATATATGGTTTTATGGATTTAAAGTAAAGGCTACTGAGAGTGGTCCGATTCTAATTACATTTGAAATGAGTTTTCTTTTTATGACATGAAGTAAAACTTGCAGCTAAATATCCCATTAGTAAGAAGCAGAAGGCCTTCAATACGCTCACAGCCTCGTAACGCCAATAATAATGGAGCAAGAAAAGCTGAGGTCGAAGGGGCGAACAGCGTTTCATGTTTGTGACCATACAGGAGCCAAAGCTGAGGTCGAAGCCAACAAAATACAAAGGAGATATTGCAAAAGAATTTTGCCTCACCCATGCCAGCACAACTTTAGCGCTTAGCTACGTGTCAGCCTGATTTATTAAGATTTATGACAAATTTTCTAGATGAAGCTTTCTTTGATTTCACCTTGAAGAAGGAGACTGTGTAGAAGATGGTGATGTAGATGCCAGACAGTTGCTGGAACGTGAAGAGCAAGGTAAGGATGACCAAAGGCTTGAGACCAGTTGATTGCAGCAGACCTCTTCCGAAGTCACCGAGTGTTGATCCTTTCTTACTCGGTGTACTCTTTTCTCGGTTTTGATCCTTCAGGAGGTGTGCTAGTTTCTTCTCTACTTCTTCGGCCTGTCACAAAGTAGTAGTACACTGTAATTGTACACTGCTTGATTCAGAGAAGTGCGCTAGCAGAATAGAGCTGAAGTATATTATTAACATCTGATAGGTTGACATACAACAACTGGTGTACAAAAACTGTTTTAAGAGTTTTAACACGATTACGTAACGTTCAGCATGTTCAAGTGCTGTTCATTGAATACTTAACAACTTTAACGTTCTCTGCTCAGGCGCTGCAAGAACTAGAAATTAATTCTTTTCAATCCACAAATATTTGTGTTCAGTACTTTGAACAACTAAATCTGAAAACAAATATTGATAAGTCCAAGTTTATACATTTTAACATTGGTCACAAAACTAATGCTGAACCCCCTTTGGTATTTTTGAATACTAATTCCATTGAAAAAGTGGAGCATTTCAAGTTTTTGGGTATTTATCTTGATAGAAAATTTACGTGGGATTTTCATATTGAACATGTATGTAGTAAAGTATCGTCTGGAGTATTTTTACTCAGAAATCTGTCTAAGTATTGCTCCAAAGATATTTTAAAAATAGCTTATTATGGTATTATTTATCCTCACTTAAAGTATGGCATTTGTTTGTGGGGGAATTGCGCCCATACTAAAGTTAAAAGGATAATTATTTTACAAAAACTTGTCATTAGAATCTTATGCAGTTTGAAGATTAGAGACTCATGTCGTGATGCTTTCAAACAATTAGACATTCTAACCTTTCCATCCCTTTATATTTATGAATCTATCCTTTTTTGCCTTAATAAATGCAGTTTAATTCAAGGCTTTGAAATTCATAGTCATGATACTCGATCAGTAACTAGTTAAAGAATTGACTATCATCAACTTGAATTATTCAAAAAACTGCCGTCTCAAGCAGGAATTTTAATGTTTCAAAATCTTCCAAACAAAGTTCAAAATCTCCAAAACACAAAATTATTTCAAAAAGAGCTTAGAACTTATCTGGTCACCGGAGGTTTCTACAGCGTTCAGGAGTTTATGGACCACTCACTTGCCATTAAGAAGTATGTTGATTAAATGTTATTATATAAGCTGTGTTTTGAATATTCTTTAATTATATTTGCTGTAGTGGCTTGTAATTTTCTTATTCAATTATTTATTGTACTCTTTTTAATACCAACACAAATAATTTTGTAAATTGGTGATAATAAAATAAAATAAACCTGTGAGTACAAGATACCATCACTGACGTTTTTGCAATTTTGGTACTTGGATACTATCAGTAAAATTTCATGAGCTTTTCACAGTGCAAAAAGGCTGGTTTAAACAATTGAGTTCACACACAGCGGCAAGCATTATAAGTCAAGAAGTTTTATACAAATTAAAGATTAATTTCCTTAGTAATCTTCTTGATCCTAGTTCAATTGCAGAGAAGTTGGTATGAAACCCTTCCAATTCTAATCCATGAACAAGTTCTTTATACTTCTGGGTTTTTCCTTACCTGCTTGTCCTTGTGAAGGAGGTAAGCCAGTGACTCTCGAGCTCGGTCCACTTTACCTTGAGAGACAAGCCAGACAGGGCTCTCTGGAGCCCACAGACTCATCAGTATCAGTGGCACGACACAGTAGACAATAGATATCCAGGCAATCAGGCGCCAGGGCAAGAATGCACCCTTAGCGTACATCAGCACCATGCCTGTCGGAATCAACACAGAATCATGGAATATGTGTATAGCGGACAGTATGTTTGAATGTCGTAGTGCTCTGTTTTAATACACTTATCCTCTCTATGTCTTCATGCAATGTCAGTGCTTCACTTGTTAAACCGTACCATTTCCAAGATAATGTAGCCACAGGCTTTTAACCATTATGACAAATTTATAGTTTTTAAACTTGAATTTAGTTAAAGGGCTCACCTTTTGGCCTTGTAGTTCAACTAGAGATTCCAGTATTGAAATTTTTATTATGAAGAGTTTGTTCAAGAATTGGAATCTATTAAGTTCAAAACATTTACAGCTTGTGGTATAGTACACTGAGCAAGTAATTTAAAAATAAAACAATTATTTTGATACACAGAAAAACTTTTCTATGGAATTTAAAGGGCAAATAATTATTTTCATGATTAGGTAGTTTAGCTATCAGGTGAATATGTGATCATATTGGTAGGAGATCTGCACTGGCCTTGTTGCAATGTTCTTTACATAAGAATGACCCTCATATTGTAAAAAATGTTTAGAAATGTTGGGTTTTACCCGTTACATGGGTTATATAATTATAGTATACGAGGTAGTATATTCATATGTAGGTAAAAACTAAAATCTTTATTTATAGTTTACCTAGAGATGCTAGTGAAGGAGCCATACAGATCAAAGCTCCTCGTGATTTCGGCCTTGCAACTTCCGTGATGTAAACAAATGCTGGGTTAGATCCAAGTGCTAAAAAATGTATTGTTTTAGTTCTAGTTTCAGAAGTTTATTTGAGTCTAAAGCATGCAAAGATCTACAGCCAACATCTCAGTTCAGGATTGTGTAACGGGTTTATATAAATTTGAATTCAACAAAGTATTTAAACCCTTTTATCAAACAAGCTCTGTTATTTTTCAAAATAACTTCATCAAGAATGTTCTTAGAGTTTTTAGACAATTCGAAATCATAATAAATCTTTAGGCTTTGGCCAGTATCACAACTGTGTGTATAATCTAGTTCTTCCCGTTAACATTGTGTCAAAACATCATAATAATTAGTTTAAATATTTTGGTCTCAATGTGGAGTACCTTCTTCAGTCAATAATAGGCTGACACTGCCAAGTTTCATAACCAGTTTCACATATTATGATGTTTTGACGCAATGTGAACAGATGAAATAGATTATAATAGATTGATTGTTTAGAATTCAACAAAACATAAGCTAGGTTGTAACGGGTTTCCTCTATAATTATCAATTAAACTTAAGATTAAAGTTACACTTGACTTTTAAGCAATCTCAAATACTAAGATCACGCTGATAAGATACGACCTTGATTTTGCAAGTTATTTCAAAATGAGGCAGATTTTACTAGTAGTTTATTTATTTATTTATTTATTTATTTATTTGTTTCTACGGTAATACACCATTTTACATATACAGTACTGACATTTGCATTTCGATACTTATACAGAAATAGAAAAATACGTGCTACTTATTGCGTTAATGAAAAGACAGCGGTATAATACTAAAATTAAAAGACATTGAAATAAATACACATGCACAAGATATTGAATAAATAATTAGAATTAGAAAAATAAATGCTATGTACCGTACTTAATGCGTTAATGAAAAGAGTGATATAATAACTAAAATTAAAAGACATTGAAATAAATACACATGCACAAGATATTGAATAAATAATTAGAATTAGAAAAAATGTGCTACTTAATGCGTTACTGAAAAGAGCGATATAATAACTAAAATTAATTAAAAGACATTGAAATAAATACACTTGCACAAGATACTGAATAAATAATTAGAATTAGAAAAATACGTGCTACTTAATGCATTAATGAAAATACAGCGGTATAATAACTAAAACTAAAAGACATTGAAATAAATACACATGCACAAGATATTGAATAAATAATTGACAATGGTACATAAAGGCCTTATGGCGGACAATATATTATTAAATACTTTTTAACATTTAAATAGAACACACTTATAATCTATGGACATTGGAAAACAAACACTAAGACAAACTGACAACACATTAATTTTGTGGCCCTTTAGAGGCACCACCAAACACTGGAACTCGACTGCGGGAAAAAAACCACTTGACACACTCAGAACTGAATTTGCTCCGACACCCAGGAAAACGCAGCTCTCTTGAATTGTTGAAAAGTGGATCCAAAGAAATCAACTTCAACGGCGTTTCCAAGGCGAAGCATACGAGGGACAGGGCTGTGGTAGGCATAGTTGGTCGGTTGGTGATGCTTGGCAAAAGTCTGGTGCAGCCGGGTTCTAGCAGGAACATGCAGGTCAATGAGCTCTAGAAGTTCAGGGCAGTCGACCAGGCTATTGATAACTTTGTAAAGAAACAGCAAGTCCAGGACCATTCTTCTTGATGTGAGGGAAAGCACATGGTGTTGAGAAGCCATTTCTTCCGTATCAACATTGGTATAGTCCATGCCAGATCTGATGCCCAGGAGGCGAAGGAAACGCCTCTGAACCATGCTTAGTGTGTTACAGTGGCCGATCTGATGGGGACACCAAACAGTTGAGGCGTACTCTAACACTGGGCGAACTAACACCTCATAAAGGGTCTTTACAGAAGAAGGAGACAATGAGCTTTGAGGAGCGAGCAATGAGTCCTAGTAAAGAATTGGCTTTGGAGCTTATCTTGGCTATGTGCAAACCGGATCTAAGCTGGGTAACATGAAAACACCGAGGTCCTTGACTTCATGCACCCTCACCAGGACACTTTCTTGAAGGTAGTAGGCATAGGTCGACACAGTTTGATCCTACTGAATGTCATCACCTGGCACTTGTCAGCATTAAGCTGCATGGCATTGTCAGCGCACCATTCCACAATGCTAACCAGATCACCTTGGAGTTCCACGTGATGGTTTACAGAGGAAATCTCTGAAGATCTTAACATCGTCGGCAAAGAGAAGAAATTTACAGGCCAGAGATCTACCAATGTCATTCACAAAGATGCCAAAAGAAATGGGCCAAGGAGGGAGCCCTGAGGAACTCCAGATGTTACCGCACCACGGTTTTGGAGCGAAGGAGGCGAGTTTGACGCGTTTAATGTTCTTCCTGTAAGGTAACTCTTGAACCAGGAGAGTAGAGGACCAGATATTCCCAGGCGCCGAGCTAGCGATGAGGTGAGTGTGGCTAACTCTGTCAAATGCTTTGGCGAAATCGAGATAAATACAATCAACTTGGTGAAGAGAGGAAAAGCAGATACCACAAAGTTCGAGAAGACAACAAGATTGGTACTAGTAGATTTTCCAGGGCGAAACCCATGCTGCTCGGGATGAAAAAATTCCTGAACTTCGAGCGATATGACGTCCAATATAAGCCCCTCATAGACTTTTGCCAACACCGATTGGATGACAATCGGCCTGTAATTTTCAGCATTCGACGAGTCACCAGACTTGAAGACAGGTACAAGAAAGCCATGTTTTAGTGAGTCAGGAAATATTCCAGCTTGCAGAAGACAGTTGAAATAGATGGATAGATGAGGAGCCAAGGACGAAGCGCAGGTCCGTAGTACAGCCGGTGGGATACCGTCAGGACCAGCACCCTTCAAGACATTGAGACCAAGCAGCTTCTTTTCCACGTCCACAGCAGAGATGTGCCACAAAGCGATGTTGATACTAGACAGGCAATCATAGCTAGGCACTGAAGTACTAGGTGGGGCATAGACAGAGGAGAAGTAATCAGCAAAGACTTCACACATTTGCTGAGGCTCATCCACAACCACATCATCCAATTGCATCTTACTAGGAAAAGAGTGATTTCTAGAAAGGGACCTGATGTAACTCCAAAAAGACTTTGGATTCTCCCTAATATTGGCATCATTTACAATATTCAGTGACCATTTAGATTGTTACGGGTACAAACAAATTATTTGTGAAAATATACAATGCCAATACTTATTACATGCAATAAAAAAAAACATAAATTCCTGATTTTTCATAATTATTTACTTTTTAAACTGTTTTCTGAAGATTGTAACACTACATGCAAACACTCTGAATGAAAATAATAAATAAATATGTTTTTATTTGAACTTCTAACGTTTTATATTTTATGAGATATTTCCAATTTTGGTTGATATGAAAATTAGGTTTTCTCAGAAAGCGGCCAAGAAACAGATTTTGTAATGTGTAAGCCTATGATGAAATTTGATATGAATTTTCTCTCTACCAACTATTAACTAACTAAGCCTTACAAGGGCATGTAACGCTGAGGGCAAAGGCGGAAGCGAGTCTGTGACCTTGTTACATTCAAGAAAACATTTTTCATGATTAAAACCTTAAACACAAAACCATTAACTTTAAAAAAAACTATAAATAATATATGTTTAAATTTATAATTTGGTCAGAGCAACAATAATGGAATTATTACTTTGATTGTATACCCGCGGAAAACCCAGTGAGCAGGCGGCCGATGAGTAGTGTGGGGAAGTCTTGTGCCAGAGCAATGCACAGCCAGCCCAGAGAGTAGGGAACACATCCCAGGCGGATAGTGTTGAGTCTGCCCAGCCTGTCTACCAGGTAACCCGTCATCAACGCTCCTACTGGCATCACCAGTGAGATCACACTAGCTGTGACAAATACATGGTGTGTAGCAAGTGCAGAAGATATTTTACAAAGTTAACTCAAAGTAAAAGGTAAAGTTTTTCTTGTTTAACGAGGCGAAGTTAGGACTACAAAGTCCTCTCTACCACTCAACCAAGACTTTTACCTAGCGTCACCATAATAGTCACTTTACAAATTGTAAGTGGTGACCGAGGGGATCGAACTCACGCCATTAGAGTGATGAGCTCTGGAGTCTGCTTATATTTATATTAAGATTCTCAAAAAGCTTTAAACAAGAAAAAAACTATACATGCTCCATTTGTAATAAGGTAACAAGGGTATATATTTGGCTCAATGGACTCCTCAACGGGTCTTTTCAGAAAATTGAGGGAGTAGCACTTTTTTCCTTGAATGCTGGTCAGAAAAGAGTGGCGTAAGGTAGTTTTCATTAAAAGGCCTAAAAAACTGTTTAAAATGTGTTCATTTGTCCTTTTGACTTTTACTGGAAGAAAATGACCTCCTTTCTTACCTAGCCACGAGACGTCATCTTTATCAACTTGTATATCAGAGTCTCCTGCCTCGAGTTGTGGGATGGCAATGGATGAGAATGCCATGCAAGCTCCGAGACCCAAGTGAAATGACGCAGCCGCCGAGCATGCAAGAATCTAAAGATATAATCCTTTAGTTCATGTGACGATGAATATATATCCCAAATTAGATGAGCTGTAGTAAATCCTTTGATCCAAAACGTTTTTGTTTGGAGGTTGGTGCAAGACTCACCTATGCATTACTGATTAGATTCAAAACATACACATTCATTTTAGTCATTGATTACAAAGTTCAGGGGCTAATTGAAATGAATTTTAATATACGAGGATCATCCAGAAAGTAAAGAACGTTTTGGCCAGGTCAAATAAAAAAAAAGATATCAACAAAAAACTTTATTTACAAATGCATAGAACCTTCCTATACTTTTCTACATAGTCACCAAGGATTTCAAGACACTTTTTTTTAGGTGGGGCCAGTTTTTCCATACCCATGGTGTACTAATTTGCCGCCAGAGACTTAAACCACAGTTAAAAAAAAAGTATTTTTTTATTTATTTTTAATTTTTTTATTGTTTACGCTAGTGGCATTTTAATTGTGAGATTTAACTTAAGATTTTTTGTGGGCATTACCAAACGCTTTTTGGGAAAGCAATCCAAACCCATGTTTCATGGTTTCACACCTTCTTGGAATTTCTCATCGTTATCAAACTGTTTTCTACCCATAAAATCCTTAAGCTTTGGGAATGAGTGACACATTTGGTGCCAAATCAGGGCTGTAAGGTGGATGGAAAAAAAATCCCAACGTAGATGTTGAAGTTAGTGACGTGTTCTTGCAGATGCATGAGGCCGAGCATTGTCATGGATCAGCAACAATTTTTGTGAAAGCATTCCCCGTCTCTTGTTTTGGATGGCACGTTAAAGTCGTTGGAGGGTTTCACCGTAGGCTTCTGACTTAATCGTTTCCCCTCTCTACAGTAAATAAAATAAAAAATTTTTTAAAAAATTAAAAAAAATGTGGTTTGAGTCTTTGGCGGCAAATGAGTACAACATGGGTATGGAAAAACTGGTCCCACGTTACAACAAGTGTCTTCAAATCCATGGCGACTATGTCAAAAAGTAGAGAAAGGTTCTATGCATTTGTAAATAAAGTTTTGTGTTGATATCTTTTTTTTATTTGACCATCCCAAAACGTTCTTTACTTTCTGGATGACCCTCATACATTTAATTATTGTGATCACAGTCAGCGCTCGCGGATAGGTACAGGTATTGATCGGTCTCCAGTTTACTTGGATAATAAATAGAGATTTAAATATGTATTACTAAAGTTTGAAAAATTTGTTGAACCAAATAGATGCTGGGTTGAGTAACAGCAAAACTATTCATCAAACTAAAAAATTGTGTTTGTATTTTAACTATTTTTATATTTACAAATGTAAGACTACCATCCTATAATTTTTAAATTTAAAATTTTTGAAGAATCACAATAAAAACTGTTTAATTGCACATACAAAACGTTTTGATGTAACATGGTAATCATCATCATTAAACTAAGATACAAGTATAATAAAAAAGAGAATAGTAAAAATACCATGTACATTTAAAAAAAGTGTTGAATAAAATAAACTAAACTAATGTATTTGTTTATTTACAATTTAAATTGTTATTTGTTTCTAATTTTTTTTATTTATGTAAGTTAAACACATTTTCTAACTTATGACTAATATTTTAAATAGTAACTCTGAAGTGTCTTTTAGTTCAACTTAAACTTTTTGTTACTTAAAGCCTATTACTTTCTGTTTGAATTCTATGATGATATTAAAAAATAAATTAGGTATTATCTAACAATCTAAGTGTACTTTGGGTATCTAAAAATTATTGTTTGAATAACAATATTGTATTGCACTCAAACAAAGTTTATGGTTCCTATTAGATTATTAAAAAAGTGACATTACACCAGTTTTATTGTATATATACAGTGCTAAAATTGTTACGTACAATAGAGTTTGTATATTCTTGGCAAACAATAATAATTGACTAATTGTTTAAAGTGATGGAATTTATTTGTTTTGTAACAGTTGTGTCTATTAATTGGTTTTGGTTTGTTCATTGTTGTGTAACAATATTGTACTCGAGTTGTACTAAAAATTAAAATAAACTTACTTCAAAAAGAGCAGTAAAGTCCATTGGTGTATCAGATGTATAGCTGTGAACAATCACTACGATGAAAAGCAGGTTTCAACATAATGATTCCACATTATCTAGAGTAGGTATCTAAAAGATATAACTCAAGCTGTTGCGTTTTCATGAATTGGCTGATTTAGATTTAGGTATTCTGTTACACTATCAAATTGTGAAAGTGAGCACTCATAAATTTATTTAAATTATATTAAACATTGATCATTTAAAATTTAAATGAACATCTGGTCAAAGTTATTGTTGTAGACTTGTCATCTCTTACTTCAAGTATTTTAATATACTGTGTCAAGTTTAAGAAACCTTGACCAAAAGCGTCAAAGTCAAATTGAGGTACAATGTCAGTCCCTGGGCCGCAAATACTAAAAATGCAGAAGAGGTCCCAAGATGGATTCGTGAGGGACTCCTTATTTGACATCTTCCTCTGACCACTTACCATTAGTTACAGACGAAATTTCCTTAGTTGGCACTTGGGGCATGCAGGCCGCAGAGAGATAGTCTGTAGGGCGAGGGGAGGGCAGAGAGGCACACAGGACACTTCCAAAAACATCGGTCCTTCTTGGACTTGCCGACTTATGGGTTTATGACCACTGCTATTTCCTGTGTTGCATTAACGTTAGCTAATTTAAACTGTACAACACCGGTTTAAATTATCCGATTGTAATGGGTCAAAAACAGAATTTATTGGTAAATCATTTTTAATTACAAGAGCTTATTATCAAATTGATATGTGATTAACTTGTTTAAATCACATTTAGAACTAGGGTGTTCATGGAAGCGTGCTAATAGGTTTGCTCAATGGTGAGGACAGGCCAGCGACGATTTACAGCCCCGATGAAGGGTGACAACGATGCCTGATGTTTTCTAGACGACGAATACACATTTCTTACCTGAAATCCAAGTGCCAGCTTAGAAAATTTCATCTGTATATATAAGCTGCCTACAATTACTGAGGTACGTATGATTTCAAAAAAATTCAGGGATGAATTTTTCTTGCTGGTTTGGACCTCCTGTCTTGTTGGTTTTTTGCAAGTTGTAAAGCAAGATACAGACGGCACTAATTAGAACGAAGAGGAGAGTATAACTATAAACAGCTGTGACTAGCTCCCCACCACTCACTGTTGCATTTTCCCTTCACGCGGCTCAGTACAGTCTGTTCCAACAGAAATTATCTTGTTTTCTTGTTTATTTGTTGTGACAGCGAAGTGTAGGCTAGCTTGACACCGACTGTACTTGGTGGATTGGAGAGGGAAGAGTATTCTACATGCATGTACATTTCGCACTCCATGTTAGTTTGCTGACATAAGTTGATAGTTTGTCAGAAATGTTATCAATTTGAGTATTCAAAAGATAAAGAAAAAGGTATATATATTTGAAAATATACATTTCTTGGCAAAACAGTTCTTTTTTTATTCGAAAATAAAGAATACATTCATGTTATAATAGCATGTAAAGTTGTATACATGTAAAGAGTGTACACTTTATATATTTTATAAAAGAATTTTATTATTTAATGAATAAATTTATTTTGCAGTTTTAATGTGTGTATGAAGTAGGGATTAAGGTGTTTCGAGTGGTTTAGAAGAGAAAAGGATTAGCTAATCTATTTTTATGGTTGTTAGCAAGGTTTCCTGAAGTGGATCACTGTTCAATCAATGACAAATCAGCTGATAAGTATCAATTTTTAACATATTTTGTTAACATTTATCTAATCACTAAAAATACGTTATAAAGTTTTTCTTACTTTACGAGGCACAGCTAGGACTACAGTCCTCTCTACCTCTCCACCTCGACCTAATCTAACGTTACCCCATAGTCTCTTTACTCTTGACAAAATTACTAGTGGTGACTGTGGGGATCAAATTGCATTAGTTTCCATGCAAATTGTCTTCAGGCCCTAACGCAGTGAAAATATAAAACAAAAACAAGCAATTCGGCAGATGTGCAACAATAGTTTGTCTACAAGTTCAATGTAAGGCTAAGAAGTGATTTCAGGTTAAAATATGACAAGACAAAATAGCAAGAAACATTATTTTATTATTCTATAAAATACCTAAGGTTTTATTTTACCACAGTACATTGTACTAAACATAAATTATATATTATGCTCCCTGATTGAAAACATATTTTTAATTGGTCATTGCATATTTCTTCAAAGATTTATGCTACTTTAAAATACTGTCGTTTTCTCATCTCCACCGGCTATCGTTTCAATTAAAATCACATCTTCAATATCACAGAAAGTGAACTTTTCCAGAATTAATATAAATTATTCAGAGGTCAACTCAAGGAAATATCCTTTCCATTCAGTTTAACCATTTCTTCTCCCTCGTCCTCCACTACAACAACTGCCTTTTTGCTTAAAATAAAGAGAGTATTGTTAACAAAGTAGTCTTCAATCTCTGATAACTCTTTTCTGTGAGTTTCTGGAAGGAATAAGTAGACGAACATTGTCCCTACGACGGTAGCTCCAGCAAAGAACCACTGGACTGCGTAGGAGCCTCCAATGGCAATAGCGAGAAATGGGTAGATTTTGAGCACGAAGAACATGATGATATTGACAATTGCAATCATCAAGCCTTGAGCCATGCCACGGATCTCGAGGGGGAACAGTTCGGCCGTCATGGTCCATGGAATACTCATGAACCCCATCACTCCTACGCTCATGTACAGCAACACGCAGGTGGTGGGCACCCAGTTATTGTCTGATTTTCCTGAAAAAGTCCATACACTTCAATTATTAATATTTTCCTGCAGTTGGTTTTTCATTTTCCGTACAAGATTTATTTTTTAGTTGACTTTTTGTTCAACTTAGAGATAAGTGAGAGCCAGTTTTTCAATGGCTAGTTCTGAGTATAGTAATAGCCAAAATCTTGAGGTCTGTTAGAGAAAATGAGTTTTATTTGAATTTGTGCTACACAATTTAAAGTTTTACTTATATTATTTGAAGAAAATATAAAGGGATGGACTAGCTTCACGTGAACAGTTGGGACATGCAGTCTGGAACCAAGGCCAAAATTAAAATTGTTGTGCAAGTTCTGTGCAAAATATGAATCAAGAGTTTTGAATTTGAAATAAGTGGATTATGGTTAGGACAGTTGATACAGTAATCTTCAGGCACCTAGTAGGTTTTCTAATATTTCCTTTACAGATAACTGTTTAAACTTATTTTACCAACCTTCTGCAAGAAGCTTTGTGAAGTAACCGGAGGTGAAGATGAAGATTGCCATGAGTACACCACTTAATAGGAAAAGAGGACGTCGGTTGAACCGTTTGAACAGGAACATAGAAATGATGCCCATCACCAACCGAACAACTCCTATGCCCACAGTGCTGACATAAGGGTCTATGGAGGCCCCCATATCCTGCACATTATAGCAACAAGTTTCAGTTAACAAATAGCAAAAAAATAAAAATTACCGGATCTTATGTTCAAATTTTTTATTGTGTGGTACCTTTACAGAAAAGTTTATTAGAAACCAAAAACTCAGCAAGCGAGCATGAACTTCAGATAAAATAAAGTTAAGATTAACCAGAAAAAGGACATATTTCTTGATTACAAATTGTAGAACGAAAAGAGCAATACTTTGTCCAAGTAGCTGTAATAGGAAATTCATTGGGGTTTCTTTAATGTAGACTCTAATCTTTTAATGCCATCTCTATATTAAACGGAAGAGAATAACAAATGAAATTACTTCCATGTTCAAAGGTTCTAATCATGGTCACAATTATTTCTTCTCCGATCGCTTTATTCAAACTTAAAGCAAAGTAAGTGTTCAATGGTTTAGGTCCAATGAGTTTATAGATTATTTTTACTTAAATGTACATTTAAACATCAACATTTTCTCTGCATGTTTAACTGAGTAAAATCTTGCTTGAAAGCACTCACAAATTGTTCAAATTTCACAATACTCAGTGATGAAGCCGTATCTTATGAACTCTCCTCACCTTGAAGAAGGATACTGTGTAGAAGATGGTGATGTAGATGCCAGACAGTTGTTGGAACACAAAGAGTAAGGTGAGAATCACCAGAGGCTTGAGACCGGTTGGTCGCAGCAGACCTCTTCCGAAGTTACCGAGTGTTGATCCTTTCTTACTGGACAATCTTCTCTCTCCCTGGTTTTGCTTCAAGAGTTGTGCTAGTCTCTGCTCCACTTGTTCTGTCTTTCACAAATTTGCTTTCAGTAACTTTGAACTAAATTTGATTCTTTGCATTCGTTTTAGTATTAAATCGTTTCTAATTCTTGATTCCATCAGTTTCTGAAGGAATAATTGGAGTCGAGAATCAATTGGCAAAGAGGATTCTAAAAGGAGCTCGGTGAGATGGGCAAGAACTGCTTGGATAGCTGGATATTGTCAGGTTTTTGTTTATACTGACTGAAATATATATTCAGAGTTGCATCCTGTAGTAATGCAGTCTGGACCGGACCAACGTTTTAAATGTTTGAATCAAAATTGTATTTTGATAGGGAAAAATTCAACATTGTTGTCCATTTAAAGAAAAGAAAGAAGATTAAATACCTGCTTGTCCGTGTGAAGAAGATAAGCCAGTGACTCTCGAGCTCGGTCCACTTTGCCTTGAGAGACAAGCCAGACAGGGCTCTCTGGAGCCCACAGACTCATCAGTATCAGTGGCACCACACAGTAGACAATAGATATCCAGGCGATCAGGCGCCAGGGCAAGAACGCACCCTTAGCGTATACCAGCACCATGCCTGTAAACACAGAATCATGCTTTTGAAAACTTAAAAAATTTCAGTACAGTGAACTCTCAACTCCCTCATTTGTCAATATTTCTTTTAAGTAGAATGAATTTACAGTGACCATTAGAGAAACATGAGGCATATAAGAAAGACTTTACCCCAAAATTTAAAAAAATGTACTCTAAGGTTAACTTTTCAAATTACACATGAAAAATGGCATTTACCTAGAGATGCCAACGAAGGAGCCATGCAGATCAAAGCTCCTCGTAATTCTGACCTTGCAACTTCTGTGATGTAGACAATTGCCGGGTTAGCTCCAAGTGCTAAAACAAATACATAGTTACATAGTTAAAGTTACAGCAATCATCAAATCTGAAAATAAATAGTAACGGTTTCATAATTGTAAGTGTGTCATAGTTTTTTAAAATTTAAATAGGTTTGTTGTTAGTAGTGAGCAATGCCGGAAACCTGGCATCCAGAGGCTCACTCTATGCAAAATGGGGATGAATAAAGTTTGAGACCTTCTAACACATAGGATCGGGTTCTCGAACAATTACACTGTTTTGTTGATATGTCACAAGGGAATCCTCTCATTGAATATTTTCTTCTGGCTTTAAGACTACTTTTTTGACGGTATCATTGGTTTGGTGTTCAAAAAGTAATGGGTTACACGGTGGGACTTTACATTTGAATGTAGAAAAACACAGCCATAGGTATTAAATTTTTAAACTGACCAAAAAGTAAACTTTTTACCCTCTTTAGATGTACTAAGTTTGTTTTGTTAGTTTGAAAGTTCATAATAGTGTCGGAGAGCAATTTAGTAAAAAGAAGAAATGGACTTTTCCAGCCACTTCTGGAGAGAAAAAAAGTTTGTTTTATCTAGTTGCAGATAGGTGCATTTTATAATAATAATATACTTGTATAAACAATAATCTTGTGTTTAGGTAGT
This sequence comes from Matsumurasca onukii, assembly GCA_018831715.1. Lineage (NCBI taxonomy): Eukaryota > Metazoa > Arthropoda > Insecta > Hemiptera > Cicadellidae > Matsumurasca > Matsumurasca onukii. The sequence continues at coordinate 18,306,675 of CM032058.1, read as the reverse complement.
GTGTCATTCTGTATGTTTTAAATATTTTTGTATTATGGCCTGCCAGCAAACATAAATTATAATTTTTACTACAATTGGTACGTATGACCCATTGCCAAACCTATTTATCTCCAATTTTCATATTAATCATTCTTACACTTAGGAAAACCGACATATATTTTTAACATTGAAGCTTGGAACTTGATTTAAATATTTATTTTGAGGAACAATTTTACTAACTTGTAAATGAAAAGTGTAGTTTGAACATGTATCTAGATGTAGCAGGTGAGTAGCTTGTTTATTAGACAGTTTAAAAGTATTTGACTATTAGTGTTCATTGTTCAAGTGAATGATATACAAAGCACGCAATTGTACTCAACCCACTCACATGAGCGAGAGTTTACTGTCACCTGTACATCTACGGAACAGCGGAGAGTAGGGGGGTAACGTGAGTGTGTTAGTGAGCAGAACAGTGGCACGCTCGGATGGAAATAGTTTCATAAACAAGAGACAAATACTGTTTCTCATTGTCTTACCTTTTGAATGCAGTCAAGTCAACTATATTAAGATAAAGTCTCAAGCAAATGTGTTGATGAGTACAATTTTCAAAGTGTTCACATAGTTACTGTACAATCAATAATAGTAAGTTTGTTACGCTTTTATTTGTAAAAGCGCTGTGGTAAAACTGTAACACCTGTAAGTGTTTATAAAAAATCAACAAAATACTTTGGTCAGTGTAACAATAATGGAATTATTACTTCGATTGTATACCAAGGGAAAACCCAGTGAGCAGGCGGCCAAGGAGCAGTGTGGGGAAGTCTTGTGCCAGAGCGATGCACAGCCAACCCAGACAGTAGGGAACACAACCCAGGCGGATAGTGTTGAGTCTGCCCAGCCTGTCTGCCAGGTAACCCGTCATCAGCGCTCCTACCGGCATCACCAGTGAGATTACACTAGCTGTTAACAGATCAAATGTGTTAGAGAGTATATGTTGCCAGAGTGATGCACAGGTATAGTACATAGAGTATAGCACACTGTAAAAATTAATCCAATTTGAGATTAAATTATTCCAATTAATCCAGACAAATATGGATCACTCTTAAAAAATCAAGACTTTACCTCAACATTCAGGACCAAACTGGACAGTAGTCACCAAACTATTGAAGATTTTCCCAACTTTGATTGGAGGAAAATTATTTCTTTTCTTACCCAGCCATGAGACGTCATCTTTATCGACTTGTATGTCGGAGTCCTCTGCCTCCAGTTGTGGGATGGCAATTGATGAAAACGCCATGCACGCTCCAACTCCCAAATGGAACGACGCAGCCGCAGTGCACGCCAGAATCTATGAAAATATTGGACTGGTTTTAAGTTTTGTTTTTCTGTAGAGTTTTTATTTGTGTGTCCATACAGGGCACCAAAATGTACGAAAAACAACCTTTCTGCCATATTTGACCTGATAGCCGAGAGTCTAATTGTGCTTGATAATGTGTAATGCTCAACCGTTTCCAAATTAGATAAATTATCAGTAAGTTTCATTATCTAATTCGGTTTAAATTACCAACTAAGCACTCAACTATCCAGATGATTGCTATACTTAATAGAGCATCCTACACACTCTCAGTTTACACCTTTGGTCTAATGGAAAGAATCCTTTTTAATATTTAACCTACAATGTCACATTTTATTTTGAGCCATTATTTTCTTCCTGAAATTCAACTAGGAGGTGCACTAATGAGTTCTCGGAACTTGATGCCAATTTGACTTGGTTGTTTAATTTGTTTGTTACTCCTGATAAATTGAAGCTTACAGACTATAGCTGATTCTTAAAGGAAACCACACATAACACATTCAAGGAATAATCAGTATTTCAAAGTAAAACAGCGCTATACTAAACTGCAAAGCTTTCCAAATATTGTATTTAAATTGTACTGAAATGCAAAATAAACATAGGTACCTCAAAAAGAGCAGCGAAGTCCATTTGTGTATTTCAGATGGATTTGAACAACTACTGTAACAAGCTGGTTCCAACATAACAGTTCCACATTATCAGGTGTATATATTTAAGCCACACATCTTTAGAGAACACATTATGAAGTTTCCACCATTTGGCGAGTTCGGATGAACACTCGTATCATTCCCTGAAAATGGAAAATCATTTTAGTTTGGGTCAACATATTTAAATAGACACTACTTTCCATTTCTGGTGTTGAAGACTAACTCTCAATACATGTGATTCAAATAAAAAATCTCTCTATAAAAATCTCTCACCTTGCCTTGTTGTGGTTAGCTCATCATATAATAGATCTATTTTAAGTGTCAAGTACATTTTCTTCACACTTTTTTGACATAGATCTCCTTTAAATCAAACTAATGAATAGCTCTATTTCTTAAATGGAAATTTGCTGAAAACACTATTCAGCCATGCCCTGGCTGAATGCCCAGCTGCCCGCTGGGGGTTTGTTTCACAGTGCTTCTGTTTTAAGTATGTGTACACATCCAGGTGTTTGTGTCTAGAAACTAGGAAGAGAGAGGTAGAGACCATTATACTATAATTTAAGTAATTTTATGTTTGTTGGCAAGGCTTTTCACAAGTGGGTCACTACTCCATTTTAGTCAAATTAGCTGATATAAGTACCTATTTCACCTTGGACGCAGTATCACATATTTCCAATACTACACACTTTTTTTAAGATTTAGCTAAGACAAAAAGCGGAAAACGCACAGTCAATTAATTTTAAACATAATACAAATAAATAAATCAATTACAGTATTGTGATGCTATTCAATGTTACATATTACTCTAGTCTAAGCCAAAACTGTAAGTGTTTACTAAACTGTAAATAGTTACCAACTTTTCCAGGCTACCAACTAGTTATGACATTTTCATCTCCAGTCCACCGCTAGATTAAAGCTTGACTTGTTGAACAGTTAAAGTTAACTAATTTGTCAGTGAGATTCATAGTGATATTGATTTGGTCTTGAACCTGAGTTTGACCTTGAGTTTTCAAACTATTTGCCAACCAAGTGATAGACACAGATATAACTGGTGTCAATTAATAATTGATACGCAAGCATTGTTGAACTATCATTGCAAATATCAGTATCAACAAATAAAATCTATATAAATTAAGTTTTGTTAGAACATTGTTTATAACTGAATATATATTTTTATTTTTTAATCCAGTTATTTTATACCAGGGTTAAGACCAAAACTGGTATTAGAAAGTGTTGTTCTGTCTGTCTATAACTTTATCAATGTCATTTTTGTAAAAGAATCCAATATAAGTTTGTTCACTGGAAAATGCTACTACACTGTCTTAAGTTCTATTAATTAAGATTGTGTATCATAAAAATGGGTTAGTTTAAATTTTTAAGACTGTCGAACAAAATTCACTTTAAGTAATAACAATTCAAACAGATTTGTTGCAAATTTATTTACTAGAAATATAGATTTCTTTTCAGTATTAAAGCAAATATGTTATGTAATGATTTTGGAAACCCCTCCCACCACTATAACCCATAGTAATGCAAAGCTAACTTCCTCTGGCCCCATCCCCCTCCCTCACCGCCATCATATTACACATTACAAATTACTCCTTATTACACTTTCCGAACATTTAAATACGGTATGCCATTTCAAGATCAGAAACCACCAAGGTAATGTAAATTAAAACTATTTCTCAGCTTTAGTGTGAGAGTCGTCTCTCCTGTTTCATGGTTTGGCCATCCTTATCAAGTTGTTAATTTATTCACAGCAATCAATGTTTTACAATTCAACTTGATATAAATCACAAGTTTCTTCATTGGGTTGTTTATCAGATCGAAAGAATACTTGTAAAAGTTCTTTAGTAAAAAGCTCTAGCTTTTAATGAGCATCAACTAGTTTCATTTATTTGTATTTTATTTCAACTTCTATCAAATTCATGCAGATTTGTATCATCATGAATACAGTAGAGTCATGCTATTTTGAATTTTTAACCTCATTAATCCAAAGTTCCGGGCATTCTGTTGGATTCAATTCGAATGAATGAGAGAGAGTGAATGACAAAATGTATGTCTGACTGGGATTTCGATGTAAGAATGCGTGGAAAATTTTAGCTTTTCAAAAGTGACGTTTGCATAACATGTTAACATGTTGAACATAATAAACCATTTATTTATTTATTTATTTATTTATTCTGAAGTGCTTGCCAGTGGCGTAAAATCACTGCTGAAAAGTTTTGCTCATTTTTGATTTAGCATTTCTTAGCTTTAAACTATTTGTGTACAACAAAGTTATTAATTAGTATACTGCATTTAGTTGTAAATTTGATTTGAAATTTAATTTGGCTTTGAATTGTGTTAAAATTCTGTTTATTCCCAACTTTCCGAGTAATCTGAGTATTGTGTTTTGTAATTTTGTAATATGGTGTCTCTTCACACCAATCAGCTTAGAATATTAAGACTCTACTTATAGTTTGATATATAAGCTCTTGACCAATACTTACAAAGACTCAAAACTAATAATTTAACCAATTTGTATTTAAAAATGTGTTAGTTTGTAAGAGATAAGTCAAAGAATTTGTTGTGTTCTTTTCATTTTTTACTAGCCGTTTTTTTTTTGTGTCATTGGGTATACTATAGGTTATTTTCAAGCATATTGTTGTCGAGGAACTTGGGGAATTAAAAAAAATCTCGATCTTTAGGGTAAAAGAATATTTATTTCACAGTTGAACAAAATATTTATCTCAGTTAACTAGGTTGCTAGATATAGTAGGGGTTAGGTGGTACAGTAGACTCTCGACTATCCGGCCTTTTGTGGCGGAAGGGTAGGCCGGATAACGAAAAAGCCGGATAGGCCGGAGTTCATTGCACTTGGACTTCGGGGCCTATCTAGATTGATTTTTACTTGTTTCACAAACTGAATCAAACGTTATAACTGGTTATAAAGTACGGTATTAAATTAGGCTATCACATTTTGATCTAATATAAATTTTACAAACTTGGAACAGTGATGGTATGGTTTGTAAGGAAAATTAATAGTGCATGCAAAATTGTTTGTTGCAAGTTTAATTAATGCACTAACTGTATTTATCAAAAACTGTACAGTACAACATTTAAGTTATACATACTGTAATGTCATAATCATAATCATTGAGTAAAATAAACACAGTAGCATACAATATAAAACAAAACTAAAGAAAAACGAAAAATTACTTTTGAAAAAGTCTTTAATAGAAAGTTGCCGTTCAGTATTTGACCTTTTCCGATGCATTGCAAACTTAGCAGTTTTACACTGAAGGCGTTCAAAACCATTTGTCAATTTTTAACATTGTTTGTGGCCAAGAAATGTTTACAAAATGGTAGGCGGATAGTACGGAGGCCGGATGGTCGCGAGCGGATAGTCGAGAGTCTACTGTATGTTACATTCTTTATAAAATAATAGTTTAGATGCAATATGAAAGCGATTCCATATTGTATTGGAAACAAATAGAAAAATAACAGTATTGTTTTAAAAAATAAATCAAGAAATTGCTTTTACATCAAAACTTGTCCTGTTACCCAATGAAAGAGAACCAAGGTGTTGTATAAGACAACACGAATTGCTGCTATGTGCCAATATTGAAATCACTTGCTAAATTATGCACATGTAAATAACTGTTGGTTAGCGTTTGGGAAATTGTGGGTTGTCGCACGGTACTACTAGTCTAAGTAAGATAAGAACCTATGCATTTCTAGCCTATTATATTAATGACAGTTATTTTGTATTAAAGCTTATGTAACGTCTCAAAACACTTAGGTTTTTGACATCTGGTTACATTTGGTCTGGGAAATTTTTATCATTGAAGAGTTATAAGTTTAAACATTTTCTAATGTAACTCAAGGGTGAATTCAACAGTTGTTAGAATGTACTCTCAATAAAACAATGATTGTACCGTTTCTTCAGTGCACAGAGTTTGGCCCACAATTAATGAAGTGACAGAAGTAAAAAGTAATTGACACATTTACGCTATTACTGAGATAACACAATCAGTACGATGATTCCCAGAGGAATTCCATAATTTTGGAATAACAGGTTGAATTCACTAAGGTATTTAGGAGCCATTTTCCCCTTTCCTGTATATGTATTTGAGGAGGGAGTACATGGGGGATTTGGAGCAGCTTAAACCAAACATCAGCTGATACTATTAACGTCGGTACTTGTTCGGCAGTTTTGACTCAGCTCCATGGACAATTGGCGTGAGAGACAATTTCAACTAAATTCTCAAGTAAATTGCCAATTATTTTTCATGGTAAGTCTGTCGGTTATTAACATGAATGATGGGCTCTCAAGAACTTAATTGTACAGAAAATAACTTCCGGAAGTTGGCGTCTTTCCTCAAAGATGTCCTCTATAAGTCTTTCCTAAAATTTATAGACTAGCTGACAGTACCCGTGCTACGCTACGGGATTTAAATATTGAATTTGTGTGATTATATTGACCTAAATGTTTCTACAAAATCAATGTTTGTGTTGTTTGGTGAATTATACTGGTTCCTCATCAGTTCACTATTTTATAGTTTTAGTACATAACCAGGCAGACAAGCAGCGTAGCGCTAAAGCATATAGCGCTAGCGCTGGCATGAATAAAACAAATTTTCTCTATAATGCGCTACACTAAATCACTAATTTTAACATCACTCGTTTGTAAATCTTTAATAAGGATGGTAATACTGATTTTTAAAAAATGGAACAACTTTAGAATTTAAGTTTAGGTCTTGTGTCAAGACTTACATTACACAAGCACTGGGGCATACACGCAGAAATAACGGTAGTCAAAAAGATAAAAACTGCAGTAAAAGTGATGAAATGTTTTGAGGAAATTCCACTACTAAAATTAATAAATACTAGAGTATATTGAGTATTATTCTTAAAACTGTCTATGATTCAAGTTAAAGGTGACTAATAGGTTTAAGTTAATATTTATCGCAAAAGGAAAGAATGAAGAAGTAAACCCTATAACATAAATGTCTCTTATAAATTATAATGTAGTTATTATATTGTACTTGAGACTGTTCATAATGTATTTAAAAGATTACTCAAGATATCTGCAAATTAAATGTTGTGTTTTATTTCACTGTAGCAATAGCTACAGCTTTTACTCACTTCTAGGTAAGTAATAGTTCTGCATGATTTAGCATTGTTGACATACCTATTGAGATAAATTCCCATTGTTTCTGATACTGCTTTGGCTAGAAAATGTTATCCATCAATATCATTTGTTAAACTTCACCCCACAACTTTTGTAAGACTTTAGACTATCAACTTAACTTTCAACTAATTCATTGTTTTAAGGTAAATGAGTACTTAAAACACAATTTACTTTGTAAAAATGTTTACCAATAATTAAAATTAAATACTTATGTTGTGAATTTAATATTATGTTTTCATAATTTTGTTTTCATGTATTATACTGACGTTTCAATTCATTCAGTAATAATAATAAACTTAATAAAATTTACCAAGAAGCAAGAACCTACAAAGGCAGATTAAATTTCAACAAATTAACCCATAGCTACTTTCCATTGAATGGACACAATAGTCTTTTTGGTACAAACCTGTCACTTAAATGTTTCGAAGGTAAAAGTTCAGTTCACATAGTTATTAAAACTTAGCTCTATCACCATTCTAAAACTGTTGAGTGGATGTTAGTGTTTTTAATTATAATTTAAGGTTTTAGCTATGTTTTCCTAACAAAATGTTTATTTTAATACATTTACATGATTGATAAGAATGGATGTTACAAAACCAAGTTTAAAATAATGGTTATAAAGAGCCATATTTCAGTCTAAAACAAAAACAGTATTCAATAATTCATTGACATGAAACAAATCTTTGCAACTTCCTTTAAAAACTGTCTATTCATTGTACTTTTTAACCTTAATAAGATGTCTCCTTTATTTATATAAATGAAGTAAATTACAACTTAGTACCCTTAGAAAAACATTTTATTACACTAGCGGCTTCAAAAATAATTTCATCGTCGAGTGTGATGATAAGTACAAGTACAAAAGTAACCTCATTTATTAGTTAGCTCCATTATTTTGTTTATATGGAAAAAATTTAAATAACAATTATTTTTGTATTTGCGTGCAATATTAAAACTTGTAAACTTATTGACTGAGGCTCTAAAAAGATCATTAAAGATATATTAGACCACAGTTACATATAGGTTCATTCCTGTTAAATATGGAATGGTGCCAATAAAAAAAAAGTAGACTAAGGCATCGTATTCAATTGTGATGATATGCAGAGTGCGGGTAATCGGTATGCTTGCCTGGGACTGGAGCGGGCGGAGTGTGAAAGTGGCACAGCACAGCTGTTAGATCTGAGAACCTTTCCCAACTCTGATCAAGTGAACTCTGGATTCAGACTCACTCCAACTCTGAGTTCGCAAGCTCTGCCAGCTGCCAGCCTGCCACCAAGGTCACCGGCCTTGCTTTTTCAACTTTGCATCGTCATTCTACTCCACAACCCTGCCTTGTCCAAGTGTCATTTGTTTTAATGTGAATGGAGTGTTAGTAAATGTTGTCAACTGCTCAATTAGACACAACCTCGGTTTAGGTCCAGCGACAGCACGCATGGGGGCTGGAGAGGGAGTGTGCCCGAGGCATCTTTTTATTTAGCTCAAAGTATTTGTATACATTTGGAAACTTGCCATACAAAGTTGTCAGCTGTATCTGTCAATTATCTTTTCTTGAGATTAGTGGAAACACTCCCACATATATATAAAAAACTGTTTTATACCAAAAGTAGGACTTTCCTAACGCTCAATATAATAAAATAATCTTCATAAAACTACAAGGTGGCTGAAAAACTTACTCCTCTTTTAACTATTTTATATTTTAAAACATTTGCGTTCTAACTGCTGATAGCTATTTAAGAACTACCATATTCTTTTCGATTTTCCATATTTTTTTACAGGCTAGTTTGGAAATCACTCTATAGTTATCATAAATAAGGAAGCCCTATTGAAGTTGGTATCATTTAAAAGATAGTGTCAAAAGAAACTGTTTGCCGATAATCTCAGCTAAATATTATTATTATCTAACCCAAAACACGGCCAAAAGGTGATTGAACCTCAAATACTAAAATTGCTGCCAATGCTAAATTTTACAAGATATCAGAAAATATTATAAAGTTTGTAACTGGCAATTTGTTATTTGTTAAGTTATTATCAAGGAATATTTAAATTTATGTTAGTCTTCTGATAATTATACTTTTATCTAAAATGTCTACCTTTCTGTTGAGTTATTGATTTGATTATTATAGAATTATTAGAATATTGCAGGATTTAAACCACAGATATTGTTAAAAAAATTGAATTCAGTAGGAAATTAAAACTTTATTACAGCTTACAGTACTCACTAATGAACAAACATAATTTCATACATAAAAATAAATTAAATTTTAAGTTGATTCATGTTAAATTATTCTAAAAGTATTAATATAAAACTAGATAAACCACCATGAGTTTTTCAGTGCCCAGTTTGTCTTCTTTTTTTATACCTTCCTTGACTTAGTTGTATATTACGCTTGACAACAATTTTATAAAGAGTTATTACCATCTAAAATAGGAAATTTGGACATTAATTAACTAATGTGTAATATACACTGTACCTACTCAAATAATACTGCACCATTAAATTTTCAACTATTTACAATTATGTAATTGTAAAATACAGAATACTACTAACCACCTACCTCCCTACAATTTTTGGAACTAGCCCCGTACATTTACATAAATACAGTCATTATCAGCGAATACTTCTTGTACAAATTAAAAGGTCACTTAAGCATGAAGGCAACTGGGACAGTTTAAAAGCTACTTGTAGTTAGAAGGTAGCTTGAGGTGGATGTTCACCAGCCCACCCGACTGGATCAATACACCCCATTGAGCGGACTGGAGGACACTGCTCATGCCTGCCCTTCTCAACACATCTTCATGTGCCACTCCGTGTCACCTACAAGTTTTCTAAGTTTTTCCGTTTCAGTTTGATTGTTTTGTTGTGTAAATTATTTTTAACTACAATAAAGCACAAAAAGTAATATTAGGGGAATCTACATCATTTTATTTTTAGTTCAAGGGCACTACAAATTGAAATTATTAGTGATTTTATAAAAAAATAAAAATAAATAAAATATATTTGTATAAATTTTTAGTTGCAAACAAAATAATTATTTCTGTAGTAATTTACAAAATAAGATGATGTTACAGTGAATAATGTTAACAGCCAAAAAATAAATTCTAAGGCTTAGTAATTAGTGATTAGTTATTAATTACCTTGTATTAGGCCTGTAGATCCTACCGTTGATGTAAATGTGGATGCGCATTGTGGGGCATCGTCGGCACACTTATTGTTCTTAACTAAAACATATGGTACACTATTTACACTAAATTATTGTCTTATACACAGGGGAGGGGAACAGCGGTTACGGGCTTTTAGATCCGTTGGCCGTCTACGGAACATCGCGCACTGGGGGATGAATGGACTACTGGCCCGACTTTGGTCGTACACTGGGTTTCACTTCTAGTGATTAGTTATTAACTACAAATAATATCACCGACTGTGATTGAACAATAATGCAGAAGATTAAAATTTCAATCTCCACTAACCATAATCCAATTTGAATCCTTAGTTTCAGGAAGAGTATCACCTAGAATTGCAAACTTACAGTACTATGTTAAGTGTTAACATATTTCAATCTTTAAAATGTTACTATTTCTGCTGACTATGTCTGCTGATGTTACTTTGCATTGGTTGTACAATCCAATCATTTGATGTGAAGAATTTATTCTCAAACAAACAATTACCAATTACCAAACACAATCTAAAATGTAATTTGTATATAATTTAATAGTTTTATTGTCATCATAATATTTAACTCTTTAGTAATTAAAATAAAGTTATGAAATCTGCCTATGTACAAGCTGTAACCAATAAAGACTCTTAAAATATTTAAACAATATTGTGGTCAAATTCAAAGCTTTGATAATTTTGTTGAATCATCCTGTGATGTAATCAACCGCCAAGCAGTTCCATCATTGTACTCGGCCATAATTGGGCATTGAAAGTGTTGCTAATTATTACTTAATTTGCTAAGGCAATACTTTGGTACCATATTGACATGTTATTTCTAACTGACTAAAGCTATACTATTCTTAATTTAAATCCGGCAGACATGCAGAAAAGCACTAAACAGTTACTGGTGTAAGTCAAATTTTCTTTGCAATTTGTTACTCTAATTCGCTACCCTTACAGCCTCCCTTTGGTCTTTGGCTTCAGATTTGCCTCCTGTAGAATCACGGGGTTACGAGACTGCTCGTTCTGCTTTGGCCTTCAGCCTGAGCTTTGCAACCTATATTATCACGGGCATTATTTTTAATTTATTGATGGGCATCGTTAAAATGCATTTTGTTTCAAATTTAATAAAAACATTGCTCTTTTTAGATAATTGAAATCACTTTTTTGGTGAAATATTCCACCCAAAAGGGAACTGCAGTAGTCCAATGTTGCTGACTAACAAGCTTTACCCAGATTTTCACACAAAGGACACTTGTCCAAATTTTGTGAAAACTGGACCAAAATGTGACCTCTGGAGAGCTCTCACATATACAGGGTGTCTCAGACCATCCGTATCATATCTATATCTCGAGAACGGGTTGGCCGACTTGAGTGAAACGAAAATTCCAAATTTAAACCGGTTTAAAATTCAGGAAAATTATTTTCTACTTTCTAGTATACAGATCGAAAACCGAGGGTCATGGGTTCAAATCTCGTAAAGGGGTCATGCTATACATCATTTTAAAGCTCTCTTTAAATGAAAAACAATGATGAAGAAAAAATTGATTTTTGTTGAGCCGTTACAAAATGGTGGCTGAAAATCTAAAAACAAAACTGAGTTACGAAACGCCCTGTATTTCTATAAATATTTTTCAAAACGAAAATCTAATTATTGATATTTACTTGCCATGACGTAAGCTTTCCAACGGTATACAACAACATGCTATTTCAAACACCTTAGCACCTACCAAAAAACCCCAAATTTTGAAAATGGTCTACTATGATTATCTAATTTTTTTCAAATACTAAACCCTATCGTGTTGTATACCGTTGTAAAGGTCTATGTACGTAGACAACATTGGTGAAAGTTTCATTGAAAAATATTAAGGCGTTTCAAAATGGCGGCCAAAAACGTAATTCGTAGGGTATAATTGACCAAAAGCGTTTAAAAATTTATGTAATTTACACACAAAAGTCAAAAGTGATGAATTATGATCTCTTGGTATACATTTTCATCATATGCAGCGGTGCAGCGTAAGTAGACCGATGGCGGGTTGGAATCATCCGACTTGGCCCGAGTCTGAGTCCCCAGTCACCACTTAACATTTGTAATGTGACTATACGGCAACGCTAGGTAAAGGTCGAGGTTGAGTGGTAGAGGACTTTGAAGTCCTAGCTTCGCCTCGTTAAACAACACTTACCTTGACCTTTTTGCCATATTTTCATCAATAACTACATCATTGAAATAGACAGAAAAAGCTTGAAAAGTGGTTTCAAATGGCGGCCAAAAACGTGTAGGGTAAAATTGACCAAAGCGTTTAAAAATGTATGTCATTTGCAAAAAGTCAAAAGTGATGAATTATGTATGATCTTTTGGTATACACATGTTCATCATATGTAGCGGTCCGGATAGGAATTGTCGCGACTCCTGATGGCAGTTCGAGTCCCAGTCACCACTTATATTTGTAATGTGACAATACGGGCTCGGTAAAGGTCGAGGTTGAGTGGTAGAGCGACTTTGTAGTCCTGACTTCACCTCGTTAAACTTAACAAACTTTACCTTTACCTTTTTGCCATAGTTTCTTCATCGTGAGACCTGCCCGAGTTCGATCTTTCATGTCATCTTTTACCATTACTCAGGCAGGTCTTTAGTTAAAGAAATCAAAATTGTTACATCGAGCTTAGCGGGTTGAAAAAGTTTGGAAGGCCAGCATTTTGAACATACCATCTAAGTATCTAAATAATCAAACCAACAAACATTTATGACTTATTCAGTATAAATGTGCATGTTGAATATATCAATAGGGTTATCTTAGCAGTAATAAAGTTTGAAATGAACGCTCCATTTAGTTATTAACTATGCATATGCCAATCTTTTCGAGCTGTCTATTTCAATAATGTAGTTATTGATGAAAATATGGCAAAAGGTCAAGGTAAACTTTGTATTGTTTTTAGGACTTCAAAGTCTCTCTACCACTCAACCCTGACCTTTACCTAGCGTTGCCGCATAGTCACATTACAAATGTAAGTGGTGACACAGCGATGAAGGCATGATTCCAACCCGCGGGTCTACTTACGGCACCGCTGCTGTATACCAGAGTGAGTAAATTACATAAATTTTTGTTTTGGTCAATTATACCCTAAATTACGTTTTTGGCCGCCATTTTGAACGCCTTAATATTTTCAATGAAACTTTCAAAACGTACATAGACCTTTACAACGGACATTTGAAAAAATTAGATAATCATAGTAGACCATTTTCAAAATTTGGGGTTTTGGTGGGTGCTAAGGTGTTTGAAATAGCATGTTGTTGTATACCATTGGAAAGCTTACGTCATGTAAATATCAATAATTAGATTTTCGTTTTGAAAATATTTATAAAATACAAACTCAGTTTTGTTTTTAGATTTTCATTTTGTGGCTCAACAAAAATCAATTTTTCCTTCATCATTGTTTTATTTAAAGAGAGCTTTAAAATGATGTATAGCATGACCCCCTTTATATTGAAAATTTCGAGATTTGAACCCATGAGATACCCTGTATACTAGAAAGTAGAAAATAATTTTCCTGAATTCTTTAAACGGTTTAAATTTGGAATTTTCGTTTCACTACCCGTTCTCGAGATATAGATATGATATGGTGGTCTGAGACACCTGTATACATATGTATATAAAGTAGTAAAAAAAGGTCAAAATGTGTTCAGGGGGTCAGGATTGGCAAGAATAACTCCAAAGAAAATTCGCTAAAAGGGCACACACTTTGTAACAACACTTTGAATACAATACGTTTGGAACTCAAATAATAAGTACAGTTCGAAGACTCAGCGGTAGGAGTTTGTTCATGAGTCTGCCATGCTCGATAGATCCTGCAAAGTTAGACAACTTGTGTATGTTGCAGGTGGAAGGTATACCTACCGTTGGAACAGGTGGTGAACTTTGGACTCTGGTGATATTTTGTTTCTACTAGCTGTTCTACTGTTAACATGTGCAATTCCACCAGTTGGCTGTCTGATACCAGTTGGGACACTCCTTCATCAAATATTCTTCAAAATGTCTCTAATTTTCGGTATGAATCAATTTATTTTCTTCTATATCTTTAATCTTAAGAGTTGATGAGATTGATTTGTATTACAATTTATAGTATTAAATGGTAATAAATACGATATCTTCTCATATGTAAAAGAAGACACAGGACTTACTAAATGCACTATCACTGCATCAGGCTGGCGCATTATAAGCTAATGTACAAGTTCTATGTATCTCTGCATTGTCCTTGGTTTTTCCGCAGCAGACGAACATACTCCTGCCTGGCAGATTTGTGCAATTATGAAACGTCCTGATGTATATCTGGATATAATGACTAGAACGGAAGTATGACTGTCCTTGACCTTACTCCTCTCCTGTGCATCCCGGCTTCTTATGAAAGATTTTCCTCTAACGTGATGTAAGGAGTCTTTTCCAGGATGGCTTTTCCATCTTACAGGAAATCTCTAACGGTAGAAATCACCTTACGTTTCAGCATTTTTACGAGCCTGCCAGTCAATTGGACATAATTTCTCACCCTCCTCCTGGTGCTTGTTCAATGGCACAAAAAGCACACAAAAATTCCCACCAGTAAAAAATGGGCTTTGTTCAATTAGTTTTGTGGTGATTGTCCTTTTGACCAATGGGGTTATCGGTAAATGACAACATATGCTACAAGTTTATAATTTAGGGGAGTTGCCACTTTTCTTAGAATTTGATGTGTTTATTTCCCTCAAAGAAAGTGTAATTTAAGATATTGCTTGATTTTTACTTTTTTGTTCTAGTTGTGGTGTATCTTGTTGGTTGTTCAGCATACCCAGATTTTAATATGAGCCCAAATAATGAAGGTAATATTATTTAAAGTAAGTTTTTTAACTTAATGCATGTTGCCGGGTATTGAAAAAAATCTTAGAAAATTTTAGCATCAAGAGGAAAAGGATTTTTTTCAACTATTGCTAATTATAAAACATTCCTTCAGGAGCTCTAGGGAACTTTGGTATCTATATGGAAACAAATTAAATTTGTATATTTTAACATGTTGATTGCAAGGAAAGTGTTAACCTATGTGAATCATAAATAACCAAGGGCTACAGGTGACTGTCACAAGCTTTATCGCAGAAGTCGGTAAAAGAGTTATATAACTGAGATGAATTAGTTTTTTACAATGCCTTAATAGTAACGGACAATATTTAAATTCTGAACACTTTGCTCACTGTATTTTTCAGACTTTCACCACATTTGCTCACTCTTTTCGCCTAAATTAATTAATTAATTAAGTTTTGCTTGGCTTTCTTGATGTTTTGTTGTATTACTTCTTGTTTGCGTTCAGTGCTCTCTTCTCTAAATTTTGCCTGCATTGATCTACTTGTTTAGTTTCTAGAGATTTTGACATATTTATGCACATTTATACACACACACATACGGTCATTTTAAAAGCAATTTTCTTGGACTAAACAAATATTGTCTTGAATGTACTGTACAACATTTATTTTTATAAGTAAATTATTTTCTTTAAAGTAAAAAAAAACAATGGCAAATAATTTTTAAACTCTCATTCACCGAGGTGTAGGACCCTACTTTTAAATATATTGAAATACCTTATATTTGATGTCTTGGAGCAAATATATGAGTTTGAGTCAATTTAACCCCTCTATGTACAATTTTCTACTGCCGCCCACCCAACACATGTACCTACTGCAAAACCACGATTTATGACACACAGTGGCAGAAAACACTGACAATGTGTAAATTACTGTGTACATAGTGACTGTGTGAATAGGAAGAGATCACTGATGATGCACTAGGAAGAGTGGCAAAATATATATTTGTTCAACAACTCATAAGACCTTCAGCCGAATACAAGGTATTTCATTATAGAAAAATTATCTAATGCTCATGAATCACTCTTCTTCTAGGAGCAAGACAGCGAAGACCATGGAATTTAGGATTGAATAAAAACCGGCCCAACACTAGACTTGAACTGGCCCAAGGTTCCCCAGTTGTTCAGAACCCTGGGTTCTCCAGCAATACCAAACCTTCCAGACTTCGCCCTCTGAGGGGACTCTTAGACAGCCTCCAACTCCCTCAGCAAGCTGTTCAGCTGGGAACCGGTGGTGCTGCAAGCCCTCAGATCCCGTTAAAGGTGGTACATTTATGCTCTTTGCACATACATAAATCATATCGTACAAGTCCAAGTTCAATATTATCTTTGTTTGATATTAGACCAGATCTAAGGGATAATATGTCACTGTCTGAAGGCTCATAACATTCCATGTTTCATGATACAGACTCCTCCTCAAGGGGACCAGGGTGTGATCATGTCAGTGCCTTGCTCCTGCCCGCATACCACACAGTACAGCCCAGTCTGCTCAAGGAACAACCAGACCTACCACAACCGAGCCATCATGGACTGCTTTCGCACCTGCGGTTACGGTTAGTTACATCTTTCTTACTTGTGAAACTGATTCCATTCTTTTGTTGATGGCCTTTTACTATTTAGATGTATTACTAACTATTACATACTTCATACATATTTTTCCTGTGAATTGATCCATTAAATCAATAAATGGCAAAACACATGTCAAAATATATAACGTAAAAATTTATTTACATTACATTTGTGTTATTAAATTATTTTTATTTATCATCATTGTAAAAAAATGCAAGGTTTGTGGATTGACCCCTATTGAGCTCACTAATGCAACCACACTTTTTCCGCGCTGAATAACGTTACTTTAATATCAGTCTACTCTCTGTCCTGATCTCCTCAACTGTGGGAATCAAAGCTTTGACAACCTAAAGCTACGTTTCCATCTCAACAAAATCTGCGCCCAACAGTGTTGGCTCAAAGCTGGGGACAAAGTTGAAATGGAAACAGTAGCATTTGACGCGGCGCAATGTTGCGGGCCAAAAAAGTTGGAGACAAAAATGTTGCGGCGCAAAGACGCGGGCTCTGCGTCCAACACAATGGAAACGCCTTCCCACCTGTCGCAGTGTTGCAAACCGCCGATTCTGTGAAGGAACATCAAACTTGTGTAACTATCACCCGTTGCAAGGTATCCCAAAGTAGTAGCTAGCTGTTCGGCAGGTGATACTGGTTTTCAAACACAATTGGTTTTTATTATCAATGGTGCCACTAAACTAAGCAAACTTTCAAAATCTGTCTAAGTCGTTCTTACAAATTTTTTATAGCCACTTTGCATTTTTAAATCCAACATCAAACTCCAGTAGGCCCCTCACTTTCACGCTTTGCTAAAAAGCTATGAACCCTCCTACGTGGTAATTTGCGCTTTCCGTTACTTTCAGTATAAACTCCCATCATCTCCAAAAACGCTGCAGTCGCACGTTGTTCAGTCATGGTTGTTGAAACCTCACTCATTTTCTTGACAGTTAAAAATTAAGTCAAAAGGTTTTGTTGGACTGGAACTTGAATGTTCTAGCAGCAAACTATAAGAAGCTTCAACAATAAATGTTAAGCTTGATCTCCACTCAGTTCATAAACAATTATTATCACCTTACCAACATCATTTTACAATTTTGGGTTTATTTTTAAGTGGTGTTTGTGTGCTAGATAAACACACTTGATATTTTGCAACTAAAATAAATTTGTTAAAACTTTTTATTCACACTTTTGTTAAAGTCGATTTGTTTTGTAATGAGAACTCTTTTTATAGCCAAGGTCAGCTTTTCCTTCACTTGATCACATTGAGTAGCTATATTCCTTATTGCATATATCCTTATTCCCTGGCTGTATTTCCTTTCTTTTGATAGTAACAATATGTATATTAATATATTTAAACATAGATCTTAATTTGTATTAACGCTAAATGGCTAATTTAGCTAGTTAAAATATCTTTAAACATATTTTTAGCAGAATTTGAATCAATCCTAAAACTAAAATGTATGTATTTACAGATGTTCAATTTGGAAGAGCAGGGCCTTGCAATCAAGTAGCAGGTCGAGGTGTTCTTTTTTAGTCATATTAAACATTAAATATGTACAAGTATGTAATTTATCTTTTTGACCAAATATGTTTGTATGTACCTTCAATTTTATTCTCTAAATAAATCTTTTATCTAAATTTTTGCTTGTTTTATTTTTGTTTTCAGTGACAATTTAGAGGTTTCCGTTAATAATACTAACTGTTGCTTGAATATTGTTCAGAAAAATAAAATACTAACTAATACACCTTTTTAATTTATCTTGAGATGCTAGGTGAGTTACCCCTCAAAATTTATTAAATCTGCAAATAATAAATATGTCAAGTATTTAAAAATTGCATTTTGTACTCAATTTTGTAATGTTTTACTCAAAGTTATTATTTAACTTAAAGGACTGCAAATACATAGGATCAAAAAAAGTATATAAATGCTCCAAAATTATAAGACATAAAGTACTTTACTAGATATCATAATATTTTATTGCTTGTAAAATTATCAAAACTTAATTAAACCGTCAGTTTATGCAGTGCTAATTAGAAAAAAAGCACACAACACAAACAAGTTTGAGATCAGCTATGTGAGACCTAAATCTTCCGGCAACTCGTCAAGCCCCAAGCCTGTGACTGGCTCGTCTACCGTGTCTGTGATCTCCTCCACTCCCACGTCCACTGTATCCACAAGTCCATACAGCATGGTCGTCACCTAGCCAACACAAGTCATCAACTTTGGCTGAGTAAGTGTAAAATAAATCTAGGGTGATTCATTTTGCAAAAATGATAGTATTGAAGAAAATCAATTTCAAACACAAATCACCTTCTCCTAACTGGACCTAGTTCCTCATCAAATTTCATTAGTGCCTTGGGAAAATTTTAATTTTCTGGTTTGCTTGGTAGAAGATGATGAATTTATTAAAATGATCAGGCCTCTTCAGAAAATGATTTAACTAGCCTTAGAGTAATGTTTTAAGGCCCAAGTAAAACTGAACTGATATCTATGTTGCACTTTTAAGGTGACAACATTCAAATTTGTTTCAGTGAGCCTTGAATCTATTATCTCATCGACTGCTAGGCACGGAACCCTAACTACTAGACCAATTTGGACTGCTATGTTAGTTACAGAGAATTAATTTTAACTAAATTGGATTTATCAGTTATAACTTGTACATAATTTTCCAGCATAAAAATCTGTACACATATAATTGATTCTGACATGTGGGAAATGCTTACTTACCGAACCAAGCAGTTTTGGGAGCAACGCACCCACAACCAGGAGTTCTAGAACATTGTCGATCCAATTGCCAACGGTTCTGATGGTTCCTGTAGGGATGGTGAGGAGTGCTGGTAGAATACCGACAACGTAACCGTCTCCTGGCTCTCCGTCCACGTCCTCAGAGGAACCTTCGTCCTCATCATCAGGGAAACAAGCGCAAAGAACCTGTCATCACAAAGCAAATATTTTTTGTCTATATGCAACATCTGCCAGCCTTTTTCAGGGTCAATGCACCTCTTGCAATCAGAGTCAGAGCCATAACCTCTCAACCAAGCTGATACAGAAAGCTAACTAAATCAAACACCATACTTTTAGTAGTATGGATCAACCTATCAGTTGGATGCTAACTTAAGTCAACCAATAAAAAAATGGTTGACACAACTGTCCATCTCAATAAAAACACTTCAAGTGAAAATAAAATATCATATTTTAAGGTTGACCACATTAAACAACTTAACACTGAAGCATGATCATACTAATCTAATTCAAAAATTAACTTCACAGTTTTAACTTACCAAGAATGGTAAAATAGTAACAAACACAAAATTGGTGGTTTTAACTAGCATACTACACATTTCTATACGTCTTGTAAGCAGAAATAAACTTACTTCTAATGTGAGTGAACTAGCAGCTGTTTTGAGCTGCTCTTTATCAGTTTATCAACAAGTCATTTCACACAAGAAATAAAGTTCATTGACAATTACATCATTTAGTTCGATTTTGTATTTTGTTTTATTCTTAATTATTATAATAAATACACATGTAATCTTAGTATAGTAAAGATTTATGTCAAATAAGTTAATAAATTCAATCATATAAATCTTACCTTAATTATAAATTCTGGGGTTTATTCGACATGAGTGGATGAAAATGGAGACGAAGAATGGTCGTTTTTAAGGGTATCTGTAAATTGCTTTTCCCTCTGAAACTTCTTGTATAATGAATCCCGATTTGTAAAGAACTCTTTCTCCTAAATCATTCCAAACCACTGAAGTCACCTGTGGAAGTCAAAGAATCTCAAACACTGTTCATCAAAGAATTGATGTTCATTTGAATTGAATTGAAAAGATGGGAATTTTTGAAATTGCTTGTTTAATTCCTAAATTGGTAAAACACAGGCATTTTTTGAATCACAATAATTACATTGTATAAAAAATCATGAAATAAAAATTTCAAGTAAACCAAGCTTACTCTTAACTCAATTTTTCACTTCATAACATGAGCTTGAAGCCTGGTTATCACAACCATTCAAGAGCTATACTCGTATTTATGAGTTTATAGAGTTTTATTATATTTTTTATAGTTTTCTAGCTCTTTAAGAGCTGTTTGTTTATTTATTTTTAGTGTTTATTTGCTATAGAAACAAATTCTTGCTCTTTGAGAGCTTTTTGTTTTGTTCCAAACTATAAATTAACAAATAGAAACTAGTTCTTGGTCTTTAAGAGTTATTAAAATTATCTTTGAATTAATAAACTATTGGCTACGAAAACTGACTCTTGCTCTTTAAGAGCACCTAATAGTTTTACCCAGCTGAATTATCGGTTTTGAAAACTGACTCTTGCTCTTTTAGAGCATTTTATAGTTTTACAAAGATATGAATTATCGGTTTTGAAAACTGACTCTAGCTCTTTTAGAGCACTTTATAGTTTTACAAAGATATGAATTTTTGGCTATGAAAACTGACTCTCTCTCTTTGAGAGCACTTTATAGTTTTACTCAGCTGAATTATCGATTTCGAAAACTGGTATTGCTCTTGAAGAGCACTTTATAGTTTTACAAAGATATGAATTTTTGGCTATGAAAACTGACTCTCGCTCTTTGAGAGCACTTTATAGTTTTACTCAGCTGAATTATCGATTTTGAAAACTGGTATTGCTCTTGAGCACTTTATAGTTTACAAAGATATGAATTTTTGGCTATGAAAACTGACTCTCGCTCTTTGAGAGCACTTTATAGTTTTACTCAGCTGAATTATCGATTTTGAAAACTGGTATTGCTCTTGAAGAGCGCACTTGTCTAGTGTTAAGTGTTTGACACTGACGTTCACCTGACACTGCCTCCGGATGGTCCGAAGCAGTGAGGTAGCTAAGCCTCGGTTTCGTTGTGACTCCACCGTGTAGAAGTATTGCAGGTACTTGCCCTGAGGGTGCCTGCCCAAGGGGTCTGTCCAAGCGGTCAGCAAAGCAAATGAAAGTACCCTACCTGAAACCAACTTTTACTGTACCTGAGAATCATTTGTGACTAAATTATTGATAATTTTATGTACAGAATAAGGACTTTCAGAGGTAGGGCTTGCAGCCTTGCAGAAGTAAATAGTTTTGTAGATTTGGTTTTTTGCTTAAAATGAACGTTTTTTCAAACTAGTGTATCGTTATCATAGCAATACCTAAGCTTTTGATTTGGCTCCATTAAATATACATATAGATAGAGCTGAATGAAATGCGATTCAGGGTTTTATTTGTATAAACTTTGAGAGATAATTCCCTCTGAAACTGATAAGAGACAACTGGTATCAATGTAAAGACAAACCATGAAGTACTGAAACAGAAAACACCACAATTTTAATAAATGCTAATTTTGTAATCAATACACAAGGTTTTAATTTGTAATACAGCAAAACACTGTGCATCACTCATTATAATAAATACTAGTCCAAATAGCACAATCCATAAAGGTTTAAAAGAAATCAGCGATTAATTTTTTAAAATTTATAATATTTTACAGAATATAAGTATTTAAATACTGTGTGAAATTACATACAATCATAATATATTGGCCTTTTAGTATTTTAAATATTGTCTACAGTTTTCTAATAATTTTCTCTTTAAGTTTAGATAGTACAGATGATAAATTTATGTTTTATTTTTCCTTCACTAGATGATTAATATTTCAATAGTATTGCCACCTAACTTCCCATACTTTTAATTTTAAGTGTGATTTTAATATTTGTAGCGTGGTTATTAATGTTCATGTTCATGATACTGCTTAAATTTGTGATAATTTTGTCTTGTTTATTAGTTATGTTCTTATTGGTTAGAAGAACTCACCTGTGATGACCTTTGAAGCTGAATTTAATTTATTTTAAATTGCTCTAAAGCGCTTATTTTAATTTACTTATTAGATGGAACCTTTTAACAGACTTTGCTTTATTCTATTTTCATGAAAAAAACTGTTTGTAAAAAAATTTGCTATTTTCTTTCAGTGTAATATTTAGATTACTTTACATTATTAGTACACCATTTATAGTTTTATATTATATTTTTATTGATTTAAAAGTTATTTATACAAAAATACATTGTAAAAAAATGCAATACTTCTTTCAAGGAACAAACAATATTTTTATTCTTCTTGATTAATTCTTAAGTATGGTTTTAAAGGTACTGCAGAGGTATATATTCGTGTTAAAAGCTCATATAAACCAATACTGTATAAACAACTCTCCCAAAATATTAAACTATATACTAATTGGTATCCAACAAAATCTTTACAGATTTTAAAAGGTAAAGTTTGTATTGTTTAACAAGGCAAAGTTAGGACTAAAAAGTACTCTCTACCACTCAACCTTGACCTTTACCTAGCATTTGGCAAAGTCACTCAACAAATTGTTTGTAGTGACTGCGGAGATTGAACCATCCAGTGTCACCAGAGTGATGAGCTCTGGAGTTTCGCGTGATTCCATCCTGCCACGATTCGCTTACTTGTCCTCAGTTTTATATAATTTGTTTGCTGATAAGACAAAAGTTATAGAACTAATTACAAAAATACAAGATTACGCTAAAGATGTATTCTTATCATATTCAACGAGCATAGAACCAAAGATGTTTTCTCACCATACTCAAAGAGGGCAAAACAGCTGACATCCGCATCGTGAAGCCACTGATCTACGACAGTTGTCATGCAGCTCCTGTCGCTTCCCCGCAACTCCTGGATCAAGGAAGTAGCCTTCTCCTTCTCAAAAAACTCAACACGATTACCCATTGTTCTAATCTATTGCAAGTGTTGCAGCTTTCATTCGTGGAGACCAACTGATTTTGTAACGTTAGAGGACAAGCAAACTGCTAATCATTTTGTTTTCTTGAACTAGGTTATCACATGACTTGTGAACTTGTTACTATTATCTACAACCACTCAATATGGTAATGAAATTACTCAGCTATTTTCTTTGGATGGAAAGTACGAGAGTATACAAATTAATGGACGTGTTGAAATGTATAAATTTTAAGTAATGAAACAAAGCGTTCTTCTTGTAGACATTAACTCAAGTTCTGGTTTAATATTTTGCAAACATTAATTTCACTGAAAAACAACACTTAGAGACGAATAGTAAAATTTGAATATAAAAACATCGTTCCAAATAATTAAAGTTTAAAAACAATATTTAAACAAGCGTGAGAAAGTTTTAGTCATAGCATGGTCCGTTGTAGTCAATGTAGGTAGTTGAGCGTCAGATTCAGATTATAGTACAAGCATTGTTTCAATCAGCAGAGAAGTTTCATCCAGTTTGCCACTCACGAAGCTCTGTCACAGTATAAAACGGGTGATACGTGTTAACCGCAGCTTTAATTGGGCTTTTAACTTCACTAAACTTTGCATCTTTAGTTCTTCAGGTTCTGTATTATATTGCTTTACTGCTATACTTAACTAAAATTTTTATTAAAAGTATTCTGTAGTGAGAAGGAAGATTAAGTTTGTGGTAAACCTAATATCTTTATTTCCTGGAAAACCCTTAAAAGTAGATAATGATGACCTCATAAATGATAACCCTTTTGTCTTGGAAAAGTTGTCTGCACCTCTATCTTAAAAAAAGTTTTGCCATTACCCTGAGGTATTTTTTTGTAAAATTAATATTTTCTCTAAATTAAAAAATGGAAGACCCACCTCACATATTAGAAACCATTCATGAAAAATGTCATCATAATTTATTATGTAATTATCTTAACTTACTTGCTTCAAAATCTGTACCAACAGAAAAATTATAGGACACCTTTTCAAAAGTTATGAAGTGTTTAAAAAATTGCAACACCTCCAGATTTGAAAAAATTTCACAAAGAATATTACCCTGTTTGAAGTTTTCTATTTTAGAAACACTGTATTGGGCCTCCTTCACCTAAATAGAGTTACATTTTTAATTTGTTGACAATAGACAATATTATTAATGATTTTAGGACAAAATAAGTTATACAATGCAATATATGTTGTATTCGTCATGTGTTGCTCTGGAGTGGTAGAGTTCTGGTGGTCAGGAAGTCTTTCTCTGAGTAGAAGGGTCGCGTTTTAAGGTATCACCCATTTTTTGTTTGTTATTATCCTGGTTTTGAACTTTGACTTTTTCTTTTCTGAATGGTATACAAAAGGGTTGCTTTGGTTGGAAGTGGAGTAGTTTTGTTGGGGTTGATCCATTTTGTTGCTGATGTGATTGTGATTGTGTAGCACAAGCCTCCTCTATGTTTTTTGAAGAAAATTTCTTTTACTTTGGTCTCTTGGGTCATCTTTAAAAGGCTTTTCTCCAATTCAATTGTAATTAGGTCTGCATAAAAGTTGTCATTATTGAGGTCTGTTTTAATTCCGGGGGGTTTTTGGTAGCCATGGTTTATTTGTTTAAATGGAGACCGCAGTAGCGAGGTGCTTGACTCTGCTGCGGGAGTCACGGATGGTAAGGTGCTTGATGTTGATGGCATCCCTGAGGAGCTCGGTTGCAGGTAATTTGGCTTGGCATTTTTTCATTATGTTTAAGGACCTGTAGTGATTTGCTGAAAAATGATTTGTTATTTCCCAAGCGCTTGTTGTTAAGGTGTCGAGTACTTCTCAGTCTTGTTGTCATGTTTCAAAAGTATGTAGATTTTTTTATGCATAGGTTTAAAGAAAAATGGCTACTTACCTTACTGGAATGCATTCAGCGGTAAACTAACTCAATTTTTGGAGATTCAGACATATTACGTGAAATCATAAATTTATAGTCAGAAATAAACTACTCATAAACATGATTTTGAGTAGAGACTTTGTAGTAGGCCTTTGGCATGATTTCTCATATGTATATGCTCATTACTAAAGTGGTTTACCATTATCTGCTAGGTACTCTACCCAATTCAAGCGTCAGTTAACTAAATACAACAGTGTGAGTTTGATCCTCACTGCGGAATCTATTTTTTTTTTTAATTATTTGTATCATTTTCCAGGTATGCTTAGCTAAATTTCTAATTTAAACCACACTGTCATTTTTGTTTGTTGGTTTGTTCTAAAATAAAGGTTGGCTTAAAATATGGTAATTGTGGAAATAGCTATTAATCTATAAGTTGAACTATTATTGCAGACTTTTTCTTATTTATCCGTGCAGATATGCCACACATTCCAAAAGCAATATTACTGTATGTTCAAAAAAAATTTGGCGTGTAATGATTTGTCGTACATTTCTCTGGATAAGATTTTTTGAAATTAGAATTCTATTACATATAATGGGCTGAACAATGTATCATGTCATAAGGATTTCCTTTAAAATTGTCACACGATTTCCAAATAACTTTTAATTTATTATACGCCAAATGAAGCAGATGACTTTGAAAAATATGATTGCTTTTAGAATTTGGATTATACTAGTATCTATATCTATAATATAAAAATGAATCGCAAAATGTGTTGGTGACATAACTCAACAACGCCTGGACCAATTTGGCCAAATTTTTTTAATGTTCGTTGGAGTTCAAGGATGGTTTTTACGGTGAGAAAAATTCGAATAATTGCCGGAAAACCCCTTAAACAGCCTTTTTCTTTTCCCTTACAAACGTTTTCTAACTAAAACGTAGTCAATTTGAGCTTTATTGCTATTCGTTGCCAGCTGATATCCCTATTTTACAGACATAAAACAAATCTTTTTGACAGGACGAAGTCTGTCGGGTCCGCTAGTTATTAATAAAAATGTGATTTACAAAAAGTTTTGGGCCACCCTATTTACAGTAACTGCAAATCTACACTTTAATTTTATTATAAATTATTATGCTGATATGTGACTAAACAGAGCGTAACCCTAGTTTCAGTAGTTTGTTTTAAAGGATACAAAAATTTTGGTAGTTTGCTTACTTAGTAGGACTACATCTGTATTTTATATCCAAAAGTTCCCTTCAGTTGTGTATTTAATACTTTTATAGAAGCATGTATAATTAAGAAAGAGCAACACCACATATTGTAGTTGTGTTGAATATAAGATTTCCTCTTGGCATAAGGAAATAATAGCCAACAATGATGACTCTCTTTGGATTAGGAGGGGATATGAACTGTCAAGGTGGGAGGGGGGAGAAGGAGGGAACAGCTGATGAATGGAGAAACTCCTCCTTGGAGAAACTAGAAAGGCGGAGAAGGTCTGGCTGATCAGCAGTCATCACATGTGAACTTTCCTCCTCCAGCTGTTCACAGGTAATCTTTTTGCCCTAGATATTAAAAGGTGTTGTTGCTCTTTATTAATCGTATATAAGTATTATAAGCAAAATACTCTATGAAAGTTATCTAGAATATAATGGGTGATTTTGCTCTAAATGTTATAATTTTTGTTTGGAAATAAATGCTTAATTTTGTATCCAACACATGCAAGCATACAAACAGACAGCTGTCAATGATAGTTCTAGCGTAAATAATTGATTTTCTACACTTCTTATAGAGTAGGTAATTTGCAGCTTCTGTAAACAGGTGTGAGGAAGTCCAATGTTTTTATGTCCAGGATAACATATTTACCATCTTTACAACAAGTAATCTATTCAATCTAAAAACTTCCATTAAAAGCTGTTTTCCATTATCAGAAGGTTTGATTAGTAGATAAAAATTATTAAGTTTCATAAACTTAATTAAGTCATACTCATAGGGCAAGTCTGAGAGGAAACCAGGTCTAAAAACTGTCAGCTGCCATCTATTTAGAGTGTTTTGTTTAGTTCTCAAACTGAAGTAAAAGTAGTTTGGCTGTAAACACTTAAGGTAACTGGTAAGTCAATAATTTTAATAAACATAATATTTATAAAATTTTGTACTAAAATGTAGGTTCTTGATAATTGGAGACATAAATTGTAAACTGAACAGTATATTAAGGGATTTAGATCACAAAAGGTATCTTTTGATCATTTTGACTAATTCAAAAAAATCTAGCCACAAAATATTATGCAACTATAAGCGCTAAAGTACTCTTTTGGTGCAACAAGGTAATGTAATTAAGTAACCTGTTATTGTAGCCTGTAGACCTTAGGGGTATTTTGTTTCCCGTTGTACATTTTAACCTAAACGTAGGTCATCTTCACGGGGATGCTGTCTATATACACTATTTACTCTAAAAAACACTAAACACTAAACTATGTACACTTTTTGGTCCATTATGTGTTACTGTAGCACGACACGGTTGGACCTCCGTGAGGGAGTTTGCAGCCGAAGGCCCTCAGAGAGCATCCCCGCGAAGATGAACTACCTTTAGGTTGAAATGTATATCGGGAAACAAAAATACCCCTAAGGTCTACAGGCTACAACAACAGGTAACTTAATTGTCAAAAAGGCCTTAAAGCTGGAAAAAACAACTTGTTAAAGTGATGTAGCAATGGATTTTTAACATTTCTAGCCATGCTACATTTTCTGTCAAGTCTCTGTTGCACTGATACCGTAGAGGCAAGGTGGAACACCACCTTAAATAAATAAATAGTTTGTGTCCAGGTGAGCGTCAGATGCATGTCTGTCTGGCGGTGTTAGCAGGCCTGGGACCTCTGCTGGTGACGGGATGTATCACCCGGGATGAGTTCGGGAAGTACCGGGTGCCGGAGAGAGGAGAGCTAGAGTACCCCGTGTATCGGTATACATTCAACAACGGAAAAATCATTGTGCAAGTAGGTATTAGAACAACAAAACCAGATCTTTACAAATAGAAATGAAATGAAAAGATAGATACAAATAGATCTGCTTGGTAAAGTTTACTTGTTTGCAATTTATTTTTGCATTTTGACACTTTAAACTTTGAAAAAGCTCAATGTTATACCAAGCTCTCTAGATCTCTTCAACTTCTGAGTGGTTGGATTTCATTTTCTAGAAAATTTGAAACATTTACAAGAGTTTTTCTTTGTTGATGATTAATAAAATATTAAGTAGATGTGTATCATTAAAAAAAATACAGTAAGGTACAAGAAAAAATATTTGGTGAAACTAGCTTTACCTACTTAAGAGTGCTTAGTACTAGTCAGTTTTTGTTTTGTCCCATGAGAACAATGTACAAGCATGCATTAGCTCAAACACATATTATGCCTAAAATGTTATTTGTGATTTTTAACCTGTTTTATTTGACAGATAATAATGTACTACAGTATTTGTATGTTCTACTTAAAAAAACGTTCCTGTTTTTTGAGAGAAAAATATAAGAAATAACTTTTTAAATTTATATGTACTTATCTCTTTCAAAAAATGGCAACATTTAAATTTGACTCTAACCAAGTGGAAATTAACTTCAAAATAAAGTTTGTTCCGATGTTTCACACTGCTCTTACAGGACATAAATCATAATCCAAGGCCACTTCCTGCAGGTATAAGAGCTCAGGTTACCGAGTATGGACTATCTCTGGTAAGTTAGTCTCACTGTTTCAGAGGACTCACTAATTAGAACTACATTTAATTAACATGTTTCTTGGTTCGGTCTAGACTATAACGGTTTAGCGAAATAGCGCTTATCATGAAATGGTTTCAAATTACAATTGAAGCAATAGCGATCGTTATAGAGATTACCTTGAACATATGGTCAGTTGAAAAACAATAAGTTGAAAATCACAGAATGTGGGTAGTTATTGATCGATACCATGGAAGCACGCTATCAAGAACATCCTCGCAGGTCGGAATACAGCCTGAATGAGTGGGGAGCGGTTGGGAAGTTTAATGACGTTTCACGCAAAGGGGCTTTGACGTTTTCATGTATAGCCATTACGGAGCACTTCACAGCCAAATGGCTAGTCTCGCAACTGAACGCCACGTGACTACGGAGACTACACTAAAATACAGTTAGCCTTAGCAAATGTTACATTTTCTGTTTTCATGATATATGTTTTAATGTGCCGCTCCCATGAAAACATCAAAACCCTCCCCCGGCTGTGTGCTCAAACTTCCCCAACCCGCCTCCCCCTCCACTCATTTTCAGACCGGTTGTCAACTACCCACTCCACGGGATGTTAGTTATGCGGCACTCTGAAGAGGTTCGTGGTCCGAGTCTGTGAGATCTTTCACTAATAACTACTTACCATTCCCTGTGTTTTTCAGCTATTTGTTTTTCTCAAATTGATTGTATGTTAAGGCTAACATGTAGTTTTATCTCTATAACGGTCCTTGTTTTACTTGTCCATATTTGTAATTGTAATTTTAGCGCCATCAATTTTCATGATGTAGCTATTGTAAAATATTGGTTGATAGTCCTAGGTTAGTGCTAAGTTAAGATATTAATTAAATGTAGTTCCTAGATTAGTGTAGTCCTCTGAAGATCGGTGGAGTTTCTAACTACCTCAAACTAGAGTAGTTTTCTCCGGAAGTGGCTGAAAGTCCGCTTCTTTTCCTTTTACTTAATTGCTCTCCTACCACTATTATGAACTGTCAAACTAACACTCTTATATAGGTTCTGTAAACTCTAAATCACAAAATAAATACTTATGTAACTATAGTATTTTGTACTACTTCACAAAAATCTAATAGGTTTTGTGAAGTAAATTTTTAAATTATATATCTAATATTTCATCCTCTACAGTATTTTGTTTTAATAACTATATGTTTATAAAATCACAATTTTAAAAGTGCAGGTGGGATCAGATTTTGATAGAGAACATTTTCTAGGTGATAGAGTATGGAGCTACCATCACAAGTATTCAAGTTCCTGATTCCAAAGGTCATTTAGAAGATGTAGTTTTGGGATATGACACATTAGAAGGTTGGTCATTGCTTAGTTTTAACAATATATTTGATTTAAAACTGAATGTCACATTTTTGTCACAATTTGTATATGCTAACATTTTTATTTACTGACAAAATCACTGTTTTTCACACAGAAAAAGGCATTGCCAGTTGGGCAAGTCACTCAACATGGCCGACCACTAAACAGTACTTTCTTTTTTCCTAGATAACTAGTTTCAATAATTTACCACATGATTTGCAGCACAAACTTGATCAGCAGCTCGGATACCTCATCTTATCCCACTCTCGGAGGAGTAGCTCCATCTTGAGATCTTACCTCCATTTTGAAGGAGCCACTTTTGTAGTGTCTAGCCTCTGCCAATCTTTGTAAATAGTGTAAATAGTTAGATATAATATGACGCAGTCTATCCGAAGATTCTGTCATCGATGTAGGAATCAAGTATTAAGTAAGTACAAGTACCCCACCACACCGCCTTGCCCCATCCTCCTCTGTACTTCACTATAAACTGCACATGTAGAGAAAGTGATATAAATCTGAGGGCTTGATAATGTCTCGGTTTCAGGTTACTTTAGCAATGACAACCCTTACTCCGGTGCAACTGTGGGGCGAGTAGCTAACAGGGTGGCCAATGGGCAGTTCACTCTGGATGGTGTCACCTACAATCTCTTCAAGAACAATGGGAATCACAGCTTGCACGGCGGCCTACAGGGCTTTGATAAGGTAAGCTAGAACAAGATATGGAAAAGAAGCTGGAAAAGCATAAATTTCTAGGTTATTGACCAACCCAAGTGAACGTCTCGGATTCTAGTTGACCTTTTAAGCTCTTTTGCCTTCTGTTTTGCATTTGTTATGCTGCTTTAGCTGCATTTATTAATTTATTAACTTATTTTCTTGAAATTTGAAACTAAGGTATAGGTACCTTACACTGATAAATAACCTCTTATCGTTAGAGAGATTTGAAATAAGTTTTTATTTTAAGATGGCAGCTGTTAAATGTTAGATGATGGACGTAGTCAACTGCAATTAAAATCACTATAGCCAAATTTTAAAAATCTTGCATATGGGCTGCTATGCTCCCAGGGCAGACTTTCAAGTTTATATTGAAAATGTAAATGTTTTACAACAATTTGGTTGATCTCTAAAGTAGTGTCTTGTTTCACCAATTGCAGAAACTGTGGTCGAGCAGGATGGAGGAGGATCGTGTGGTTATGCACTACTCGAGCGCAGACTGTGAGGAAGGATACCCAGGTCAGCTCAATGTCACCGTCATCTACTCTCTGACTCAGGACAACACCTTGGTGATTCAGTACAAGGCCTTCACCTCCAGGAGGACTCCTATCAACCTCACCAACCACGCATACTTCAACCTCGCTGGACATGTCAGTCAATAGCTCAGTCAAGTTGCTTGTTGTGAATCAGATTTCAAATACTTCTTAGGTTCTACCACTGTACAACAACTTTATTGTATCATTGACATTGTCTATCACTGTACACTTTATGACAATAAAATGTCTTGATTTCTACCAGTTTTTAGGTCCACATTCCACATCTTCTTCAGTGTTTATGCTGGTGCCCAGTATCCGGTATCCCAAATCATTTTTTTTAGCTTATGGGTTCTTTGAAAAGGTAAAGGTAAATTTGTCTTGTTTAACGAGGTACGGTTAGACTACAGTCGCTTCTGCCACTCAACCTCGACTCCTTTACCTAGCGTCACCGAGTAGTCACATTACAAATTGTAAGTGGTGACTGCGGGATCGAACCCGCCCCACTGAGTGATGAGTTCGAGTCGCTAAGTAATATGTCTTCAGTCCCACGGATCCGCCAACTTTTTAACTTCACAACACCATATATATCCAAAATATAACAGACTAAACTACTTTTGTAGTCTAGAAAGTATAAATCTCAAAGTTCTGAAATTGCATCTTGAAAATTTCATGAATCTCTAAAATTTAATTCTATAATCCACTGCCTATCATTTCACTTGTCAACTCTCATGACCACAAGCTAAAATATGTCCAACTTATCTTAAAACTTTTTGAGTTTTATACAAGAAAAGTTTTAACCAATATGAGCTAAATTAATACTGTAAATAGCAAAGTAACATTCAAGCACTATGAAAATTTAAAAACCTCTTACACTCTCTTTTGAGTACAGTTTTTACTTTTAATCTGTTATACTTTGATTATAACAAAGTTCCCCTCTCTTTAAATCAGTTGAATTCACTAGTTTTGTGCTTTTTTCAGAGTGCTGGACCTGCGGCTTTGTATAAACATGTTGTTTCCATAGGAGCTCATCAAGTAACAGAGAGCAATTCAGAATTCATCCCTACAGGTAAAGTGTCTGTTTACATACAAATTTTTAATTAGCTTAATTATCACTATAACTAATTAGGTTTCGTTGTGCACATTTGTTCGGCCATTTTAAAGGTTGAAAATGCTATAGTATATTGAATTGTAGATTTCTTCAATTTAAATGTGTTCAAGTGAAAATGGAAATAATGTTTGGTAATATTTTAATATTTCCTTGGTTATCTGGATATTTCTCTTGTATAAATGTCATTGTTTTAATAAAACTTCACTTGAAAAGCTACCGATAATGCTAAATTCCAATCGGTTTACAGTTTTTGCAGCCTTAAAACCCTTATTTTACTGCACGATATGCTAATTTTGTACTATTATTCCCAGCAAAATAAAGGTTTATTTAATAATCTTTATATCGCAGGGACAAAGACATTTCCTTAAATGCAACACTGTAACGTAAAAGTACGGCAGAGACTACTGAGAGTTCAAAAAATTGTTTACTTTGTTTCATTAAATTGTTAAAACTTAAATTTTAATTTTTAAAAATTATAATAGCGTGAAAAAAGGTTTTTTTTATTCACTGTCGCAAAAGCATCTTTTTGATCCTCCCCCAGTTAAAGCCCTTACCTCCACCTCTGACGTTAAACTAGCTTGTGTCAAAAACCTTCACTTTAAGTGTAATGATGAAAGTCCATAATATATTTGAACTATAATAACTATTTTATAAATGTATAAAACGTAACTTCAACACATTTTAAAGACAAATTGGATAACCCTATTAATATATTTATTTATGGGCTGTTTTCTGTTGCTATAATATTAATTTGTTAATAGTTGTATACTTTTTTTAAGGTAATATTCTGGATGTCGGAAATACAGAGTTTGATCTCACACCACTTGAGGTCCAAAACACTAAAACTCCAACAAATGCTCTCTTCTTAACGGGCGGCACCCCCAGAGGGGTCTGGGGGATACCCCCAACCCAAAGGGAGCCATCCCGAAAATCTTGAAATTTAAAAGCAAAATAAAGTTTTTAAACTTCTATAAACGTAAAATAACTGACTACATTACCTTTGACTGAATAGAAACATTATTTTTTTTAATATAAATTTTGTCCTGCCACTTATTTTGTGGAAGACGGCCTCCTCTTGTTGTTGCTTTTAGCCCATTCAAATTTTGCCCTCTAGAAAAGCTCATGACTAACTGCCCATACACCTGGCACCAACTCATTTACACTATGACATTACTCAACTAAGTACATAGATCTCACACCACAAGGGTTAGCCTTGTGGCACTATGAAGTTATGTTTTGAGGAAAGAAGAAATAGTATGTTTTTTGGCTGAGAAGAGACTCACCTCACTTCCAAACAAACAGATAATTAATGAATAAATGTAATTCCTTTTGTTCTAAAATGTCTTTTTCCCTCTTTCTCTTTAAATAGGAATCAACTGTGAAGAGTTGGGTTGGTCCTCGGGCTTCCTTTTGAATATTGGAAACAATTCTTTTACAAGTTCAAAGATTTACCACAGCCAAAGGTGGGAAAGGGGACTGGAGCCTTAAAATAATAATAATGTCTATACTTGCCTTACAGAGCAATTGTTTATTGTCATGAACTAATTTCTTATATATTTATCAGAATCCAATTAGATAAGTCAGTCAAGAGTTGGCTGTTGAAGAGCGTCAAATAAAACTCTAAAACTGCTAAAAAGGCTGTCCAAACTGTTTTCAGGCTTAATTGACACCCTGTATATAAATTAGTCGGTATATTTTAAAAATGGAGGGAACTCATTGAGTTAAGAGTGAATCGTAAACTCATGTTCACACTGCACACTGGACAGGGTGGAGGATCCAGACTCGGGGCGGAGAGTGGATGTGGAGACCACTCAGCCCGGCCTGCAGTTCTACACCAGCAACTCCATCTCTTCGATCCGTGGCAAGCAAGGCAGTACCTACACGAGACACGCTGCGTTCTGCTTGGAGGCTCAGAACTTCCCAGATTCTATCAATCATGTGAGTTTTTGCCAACATATCTCTGTGCTGTAATACTATAGCTTTTATTTAGCCTCATTTCATTTCATTTCAATTTTACCACGGGGAAGTTTTGCAATCAATGTTTTATGTAGGTTAATGTAACAAAGTGGGCAATGTTTTTAGCTGTAAGCACAGAGCCATTCTGTAGCATATCAAAGCAAAACGTGAAACTTTCTTTAACAAACAAAATAATTACTACCCAATTTCAAATGGTAGCATAAAATAAACTGTTTCTACACTACTCCAAAATTAGTTTACCGACATAGCGAATATTAAACAACACTGTATCTGTGTGTTTCAGCCTCTAGAGTTCCCCAACTCGGTGTACGGCCCGCTGGATGGATATCATCAAGTTACAAAGTACAAATTTAGTACTCAACAAAGTTGAGAGCTAGAAGCATAATGCAGAAACTACAGTTTTTGAAGTTTGATGTTAAAAAGTAATGATATAAAGCAAACCTGATACTGATATTTTACGTATTAGCTGATTTAATCAACACTTTAAAGTTGCAAAAGTATTGTTTTCATAAAGTTTGAAGAATTCTGCAATGTATTCCAAAGAATTCCCAGAGAGATTTAAATTCAGGTGAGATTTATTCTTAAATCTCACCTGAATTTCAGTTATTTATTTTTTATTTAAAGTTGTTCAATAAACTGTACGAACTGTTCATACTGCTGTTTTTACTTTTAAGCTAGATTTGACTAAAATGTTTAGGATCTGGTCCAATATATCCTAACCTTTTTCTCTGCCCCCCCTTTTCAAAGTACCGGTGACTTGGAGTCGGTCCCGTTCTTTGTATGATGATTTGCATGGGCTAATGTAGAGGGTTTCCTAGAACTGAATAGCTATGGAATTCGGTATACACTGTAAATGTTGTGTATACATTAATTACCCTGCCTTATATCCATTTTCTTAAATTTAATAGTTCTTTTTAACAATATGTTTGTTACAGGGACTAAATAAAAATGCTTGAGGTTAATAACTACATAAACAAAAAGGTTTAATGCAATTAACCATAAATACACTTTACAATGGGTTTATGAACACTGACCAGGGTTTTTATTGGTATGGGAAATAAAGGGTAAGTGAATTAAGGGATAAAAGCTTTGATAAACACAGCAACCAATTGCACAAGCTAGATAGTATTGATAAACAGTCAAATACTGTACTAATTCCATAAATAAACTAACTTAAAGTACAAAATAAATTATTTTAATGGTTTATACTATCATGGTTAACATTTCATTTTATCAAACTGGTTTAGTGAGATTTGAAGAAGGGGAAGGAAAAAACTAAGGAAGGAAAAATTATTGTTAGAGATAATAATTCTTAGTTCCAAGAGCTGATTAAAACAAACCACTGTTTATAAAAATATTGGTTTTATTGCTTCGCCTACCTTCGTGATATTCCAATTATAACAACTCATATAAACACAAACAGAATTAAATATTTTACAACATCTTTGGTTCATTTTGGCTTTTGTTAAAAGTAAATTAAATTAGAGCTCTTATTATCTATAAATCAATTCTTTTTCTGCTTGTGTGTGATCAAAATGAGTATAAACATAGTTTTTTAATTTCTTGATGGGAAAACTTGATAGCAATTTTTGCCCTCAAGAAATTCTTGCCTCTTCTGGGCTTCAATTTACCGTCTTTGATTTTGTACTTGTCAATTAATTTGATCCTATTAAAATTTACCAATTTGAATATATAAACAATTATGTATCTGCTAGCAATAAAATAAAATTACTATCTAGATACATATCAGTTTCAAAGGTTCAAATAGCTCTAAAATATTAAATTTTCAATCCCAGTATACACATATATTGTAAAAAAGGAATAAGTTCAATTTTATGATATTTTAGACGGTTGAAAGTTTTTAAAAGGACTTTTTAATTGAGTTTAAGGAGTGTTGAGCGCAACGAGCGGGAAAAGAGAATAAAACCTCAGTTTTGATAGCACTATTAGGACCTACCAGACTATTAGGAAAAGCCCATAAAATAAATCATCACCGCAGAAGTTCCGATTGTGGTCTAAGAAATGAACAATTAGTAATAAATTATAGCTAGAATAAAACATCTGTGTGATTAGAACAAGTGGATATCCAACGAGTAGCATAAACGACTGGAACTTTCAACAAAAACCCGAAAACATTCTGTTTTACTACTTCTTCTTTATCTTTATTGGTTGCTGTGTCTATTCGTAGCCCAGGTCTAACACACACAACTGCCTAGACACTGATATCCGGAGTCTAGTTTAGTGCTGCTCTCTATGAGTGTAGAGTTAGCACCAGGTGAGGTGTCTGTAGTCGTAGAAGTGACTTCTGCATGTTTCGCTGGCCTGGGTCTGGGAGACAAGTCTTGCAGACAAGACCGACTCTTGTACACACTCTTCGTCTGCTCCTCAACACTTGGGGACTCGTAGCTCCTCTTCTGTTGAGTGTCTGAGTTGCAGTTTGCTGTGAAGCTCTGCAACATCTGAAGAAAATAAAGTGTGATCTGTGTAGTAATACTGGTACGCATAGTAATTGTTGAATGCAGCACCGAGACGATGGGCTTAGCTCCCGAAACCGGTTGTGCGTCAATTAAAATATGAAAAAGGGTACTACTCTGTTTTACTTGTCTTTGTTAATTGATAAATATATCTTAAAAATAATTTTTAATGAGTAAAACAAACAATGTAGGATTACTTTTGTAATTGATGATAACAAGGTACCTTTAAATTTAATTTTCTCATCACTTTTTCTTTTGCACAAATGATTACAATTCAGGGGTAGACTGGCTCCTCCAGTAAGCCGCCAAACTTACCATGTGGAAGGCGCATAACAGGGGTCTCTGGGGTAATGGAATACGCGTTTTTCACCATTTGGGGGTTAGCTTTTTTAACCTTCCTTTTTCCTACTAGAAATATATAGCATCATCCAATTGTTATATATTTTTGAAGCTTTTTACTATTTTTATTTTGCACAACTAGCTACTTAAGCACCAGCAAGTGTTGTGTAACACACTAGTACAATCACCTGTAATGATAAAAATTGAACAGACGACATGTAAAGGACATTAAATTAAAACATGTAACATGGTTGTAAATCTAATAAATAAATAAATATTATTATACCCATAAAATTGTGTTTGAAATATTGTGTTGACATTAAATGTGTGTACTTTTTTAATACCCTCATGCATTTTACCACAATTTTTATTTTCATTGTATTTGGCTTGATTATTTAGTTAAACTTAGGAGAGTCAGTTCAAAACCTTGATGTCGTTGTAACCACTGTTTCAATACAAATTATTTCTGAACAAACGAAATGATGACTTTCCAAGTAACAGGGGACTTTAAACTTTTTCTCTTTGTTTAGGGTATTTAAATTTTCTACAGTCTATGTTATTTTTAGCTCAGTAACTATTTCTTAAAGTATTGGCCGTTTTGGAACAAAAAAGTTGGTCAGGGTAAGATTTTTAACGGTTTTTGTACATAACTTCCGAATGAAACAAGATAGGGTTACGGGGTTTCAAAGTTCAAAGGAACCCTTGACAAATTTAAATTGTACATTAAAAAAAAAAATCCTTCAGAACATTTAAGTTTAAAATGTTTATTGGTGAATTATTTAATTTGCTCTCATAACATGAATGTTGAATCACCAATACAATGTGACAATATTTAAGAAGCAAACCGCCTGCAAAAATTGACACGCTTTAACTATACACAAATGTTAAGTTATTGCGTTATTATATTGAAGGCGCTTTCTAAATAGTGATTTCCTAAGATCTTGTGCAGTTAAATGTATAATTATTTTTTAAAAATTTATATTCTTACCATCGAACCTTTTTGGAAAATGAGATATTCATGCCATCTGCATGGTAGGACCCAGACCTGGGACCGTGAAATGAGCACCGAGCCTTACCCCCAGAACACGTTTTGATCATTTGTACAAGACTTTATATACATATGTATGTACATACAATATACATATCATTGAACAATATATGTATCATACAATTGTACAGTGTACTCGCAAGTACAATGAAAAAGAAACGGATGTCATTCTTGGGACATTTGATAAGGACACCAGAAAATAGAGTTTAGAAAAAAAGTAAAAGAAATTACAGTGGATTACAGAAATTAAGGAAGATATGAAGAAATGGAAATTTTAATAGAATGTTTGAAAACAAGACCAACACTCAGGATTCGCATCACTCAGATAAACGTATCACACTACTAATAAGAATCGACAAGCAGATAGATACTGGGAAGGGTGATTTCAGCGGAAGAAAGAAAAGCACGGTCCGAGCGAAAAAAGTTTGTCTTGTTTAACGAGGCGAAGTTAGGACTACAAAGTCCTTCTACCACTCAATCTCGACCTTTACCTAGCGTCACCATATTAGTCACATTAAAAATTGTAAGTGGTGACTGCGAGGATCGAACCGGAGTGGTGAGCTCCGAGTCGCGCGCGATACCAATCCGCCACGGAAGAAAGAATAAAACGGTCCTGGCGAGTGAAGAAATATTGGACTAACTAAAGAAGAAATCCCTAATCCGGCCATTGACTCAAGAGTCACTCATGGTCTAGTGTTGGCCATAAAACGATGGGGGCGGAAAGAGTCCCCTGTCCTCTCTCACCTGAAGATGACTCGTGCCTTGCTCGGAGTGCTGTGGGTAGGAGCTGAGCCGGAAGGCGGAGGACGCCTTGTAGTGCTGACTCTCCTGAGCGCTCTGAGCGTTGCCGAGGTACTGCTGCAGGTGGGCGTAGCCCCCAGACGCACCGTAGAGAGCGAACATGTCCGTGTAAGAGGTCCGGGACAGCTCCTGATTGCTCTCGGCCGCCTTAGCCCTGCTAGCTTGCGAGTACTCCCCGTACGCCATGTTAAACAGGGCTTCGGGATCACAGACGAATTTGTACACGTAGCGCTCTCCTGCCGGAACAAATGTTGTTGTTAGAGTTATCAAACAATGTAGAAGTTGAGTAAGTGATCCTTGACCAGCTTGCAAATTGCATTCTTCATCATCAACACGATTTAGTTTCTTCCAGAGTTTCAGTTCATATGAATATTTGCAACATAAAAAGCATTACCAGCGACTTTTTGCATGATTCCTTTCTCATAGTAGTAGCGCAGGGAGCGGCTCAGCTTGTCGTAGTTCATCGCGGGTCGGTTCTTCTGCACTCCCCATCTCCTGGCAACCTGCAAAATGATTCAACGGCTTCGTTAATCGAGACGCTTTTACCATCAAACCAATATTGACGAGTGCTTTTTGTAACAGTTCATATTTGATACGCCAAAGCAAAAAAACTGATACTTGATAGCATAACCAAACATGACAGTTAAATTTTATTTGTGAAATTAGAAGGATGAGGTATCTTAGATTAAATTAGAGTAGAGCTGGTAATGTACAAATTGTACGTCAACCAAAGGTTTATTTTACTGCTCCGGTTATCTAAGTATCCCAGAGACTCGCCCCCGTGGGACCACAAAACACACATATTACTTCCCAAAGCTCAGACAAGTGAACTTCATCCCAATTACGCCGCTAAATTAGACCCATCCTTCTGATCTGTAGGATGTGCCTAGCAGTTTCTACTGACTGTTCACAAAGTGTAAATATATGTTTACCATTTTCTGTGGATGACATCTGAAGTGCTCATATCGAGTTAAATATGATACTGTATTAATAATTTGATACCAGTGCGTTTAAATGTTAAGATGTCATTGCTGGAGAGCGCGCTGCTAGGTCTTTTTAGAAATAAGTTAGCCGTTGAGTTTTCTGTGAGACTAATACATCTTTTAAAAAGTGCCTCAAAAATACTATCGCCCAAGGACTTGTCGGATATCAACGATTAAAGCGGACCGATTTCCCATAAACACGATCAAAGCGGACAGTACTCCTCTCCTGGCGATAAGATCTACCTTCGCGTTACCCCAGAAACGGGAACCCTGTCTTGGGATCATTCTAGATGGAAATGGTTTAATCTAGAGAGGGCAGTAGGATCCTGGACACACTACTAACCAGCTTTGAGTGACAACTTTCTAGAGCCTTAAGAGCTGCCTGGCTATCGGTAATTGGCTATAACTTAACTTTACTTAACTTAACTTTTTATTCTTAAAAAAAGCAGTGCGAATCATTGCAAAAATTCAATGGGGGAGAGTCGTGCAGACCAGCGTTCAAAAGTCTCAATCTGTTGACACTTCCCTGTCTCTATATTCTTGAGACATGCGTTTTCTTCAAACCTAAATATGATCCCATAAGAGGTGTATACATACACTCTTATGAAACTAGAGGCAGGGAAAACTACCGGACTGGGCGACACAGAACGGTGGTTTACTAGCGATTGCCTTCTCAGGCAGGATCCCGTTTTGTCAACATATTACCAAATTCGATAAAAGGTGATTCAACGCCACAGGCGTTCAAGTCTCGTCTGAAAGCAGTTTTGACCGCGAACTCTTTCTATAGTTCAGACGAGTTCTTGGCACATCAATGGGAGACCTAGTGAGGAATGGCTACCGGCCTTCGGATGCTTAAGTGGGAGAATTCGAATGAATGAGCCGATATGACTGTAAAAATTGTATTTATGAATGAGCTCTCGATGTAAGGATGAGTGACACAATTTTAGCTTTTAAAATATTTAAAACCTGACAAATTTTATATAATGTACTTTGTTAACGAAATAAAATTATTTATTTATTTACGTATATTCCTGGTACTAGACGTAAGTTCCTGTATAGTACCATACAAGAATTGCATACAATTCATCCTAAAATGTAGTGCAAAGTTCACCCAGGCTGCCTGAAATATTACATTTAGGATGTGGCTTATATGCCCCAAGTACCTCCTCCGGCTCAACTAGCTTGAACTCCATGCCCCTGCCGGTCCAGACGATGCAGGAAGCGTTGTTCGGGTCATCCAACAGAGCTACCAGGAACTGCCACAGTTGCAGAGAGCCGCGCTGCTGGCGGTGACTGATCACTACGTCACTCCAGCCGGAAGCAGGGCTGCCACTGCAGTCTCTCTTATATTCTGCCATCAAACCCAATCATATGTAAAACATGATGAACACCTTGAATATCTTATTTTGCGTCTTTGCCCAGCACCAGCTGATTAGACACCAACTAAGCTAATACTAGTATTTATAAACTATAAGCTACTTTAAGTGCAAAATGGTAGTGGTTTAGATCATTTCAGCCGAACTAGCCGACCGTTTTGGTCGCCATTTTGTTCAGAGTGGTGATATCAAGCTGAGTTTTCTTTTCACACTAACTTCAAAATTATACCCGTAACAATCGAGCTTCTCGTTGATAATAAGGCGATTTCCAAACCACCATGAAATCATGTAAAAGTATGGACAGTCCAAATCAATTTTGTGGGCCCCAACCCAAACACTGGAGACTATAAATCAGAATGCAATCGATTGAAAAATTAAACAAACAACTCACCCTCAAAGCCAGGCTTTTCCCTGGGT
Organism: Matsumurasca onukii; assembly: GCA_018831715.1. Classification (NCBI taxonomy): domain Eukaryota; kingdom Metazoa; phylum Arthropoda; class Insecta; order Hemiptera; family Cicadellidae; genus Matsumurasca; species Matsumurasca onukii. The sequence goes on along the minus strand of CM032058.1, from coordinate 18,264,466 downwards.
GCTTGGAGATACAAACTTGAAGAATTTTGGTGGTAACCTAAAACCAACAATGAATACCCAAACATTTAATATAAAATGTGAATGGTTTTTTACAGACAAAGACTTAAAAGTGGCTTGATTTCAGTTTTGTTATTTCATTAGTTCATACATCCTATTCTGAACGTGTTGCCAAACTCAACACATGGTAGGATATAAGTCCTAATTTTACCACAGACAAACAAAGGTTTATTTCTCTTCAAGTTCTTAACGAGATTGAAGAGGATTTTGAGAGGAGCGACGCAGACGTAACTGTCTGATTGAGTGACAAAGAGTAATGGTACAGAAGTTACCTGAACCAACTAAGGCAAATAATAAACGAAAACAGAAAGTCTATGGTTTATTAGCACTATATATAAGCTTTTGTAATAACACGTATTGTGATAATCTTTGATCACAGTTAATTCTGAAAAGCAAATCACTGGAAAGGAAATGTCTTTAAAGTTTGTTTGATATCCACACACGTTTCTAAGCGCGTCCTTAAAAAATCTATTCGTTAAAAACTATTTTAGAGCTGTTATCAGTTTTTTTTTAACAAGGGATTCCTTAACAAAAGTGTTCAACAATTTGCAAATAGTGACAGTTTATGTAAAAGTTAAAAGTTATCTGGTAAAAAGTACAAAATGCTTTCATTGTACCGGGTGTTTCTAAAAGAACTCCTTGATTTAAAGTTTTATTAGTATACAGTATAGTTAAAATAATAGTTATTAAACATATATATTATTAAAGAGAATCTTCTCAAGTTGTTTTTGATACCTAATAAAGTTCTATATGAGCACCATTTGTTGCCCTAGCCACTTCTAAACGATAATTAGTTTCTTCCCAGGTATTCAACACTCAACAGCATATCAGGCGTAACGGATGCTACAGCTTTAACAATCCTCTCCCTCAGATGATCAATGTCACGGATCTTCTCAGAATACACAATGTTTTTACATAACCCCAAAAGAAAAAAATCTAGTGGAGTCAGATTTGGGCTCCTGATATGCTGTTGAATACCTGGGAAGAAACTAATTATCGTTTAGACGTGGCCAGGGCAACAAATGGTGCTCATATAAAACTTTATTAGGTATTAAAAAAAACTTGAGAGGATTCTCTTTAATAATATATATGTTTAATAACTATTATTTTAACTATACTGTATACCAGTACAACTTTAAATCAAGGAGTTCTTTTAGAAACCCCCGGTATAATGAAAGTTTTTTTAAACGTATTTAATACTGTAAAATATGTCAAACAATTTTAAATTTACAAACTTGTCTCGATACAAACTATTGCCGACTGATCTACAGATTATTAATTAATAGCCCAATAACTTAACGTGACTTCTGAACCGCTGTCATCGTGAAGAGGTTGTTACTGCGCCGCTGGGAATTGAACCCGGGCAGTTTTAGTGCGAAGTGCGCAATCATAATATTTAACAGTTTCAGTATTTATTATAAAATGTACCTATTTAGATAAATCGTGAATAAAACTACATTCATTCAACACCGTAAGCGAAAAAAGACCTGAAACATGATCGGCTAAATGAGTTTTGCTTCAGCGATGAAAAAAATTCGTAAAACATGCAAGGGGCTTAAAAGTGCTCTGATCTGTGGAGGGGAGGAGGGAGTCGTTACTCGTCAAAAATTACTTGTCATTTTGCTCTGAAAACAGTTGTTTTAGAATGACACATCTATTGGAGTGCTAAAGTTGCACTTGTATTTCCAGGGAAATAACGCTGGTTTGTTTTGACGATATTTGCTCTCTGTGGTTTGATAATCTTTTACTCCCTTTTTAGGATCAGCAAATATATCATTTTTGAAGAACACTTAACTTCCTTGCAAGCAGTCTCTACGGTATTCTCATGATGCAGGTCACATGGTCCATGTCAACTTTGGCAACTCGATGGGAAAACGCTGCTTTAACTTAACCTCAACGTTATTAGAGTACCTAGTACCTGTTGGCCATTTTGTTTCTGTCCAGTGTAAAAACAAGCATTTTCTTGAGACACCTCACACCTACAACTTTCATCAGATCCTTTTTCAAATAAGTTTTATTTCTACTATAACTATGTTCTGCAGTGACTCCACTGCCCACCATTTTGAAAATTCTATTCATTCAAGAGTAAAATGAAAAATACAAATGCAATATGTCAATAATTTATTTACGTTAGTCACAGTTTTTTGATACATGAGCAAATGGAAATTTGGCTCAGCAGCGCCACTAAACCTAATATAAATTTAATACATTTAAAGACAAAGATTATTTCATAATATCCTATGAAAACTGTAGGCGTGAGGTATCCTAAGAAATGTGGTTGTTTTTACATTAGATTTCTGTGGAAGCCTTGAACTACACAGCTGTTACTTGTTAAAATAATATCTTTTGAAATTATGAAACTATGAAATTACGCTTCATACCTCGGGTTTGTTTTATGAAGCGGTCTTTTATGTTGTTTGTCATTCGTATTAAATAACCCAACGATAATTTATGTTGAGAGATGTCCTGCCCTTGGCTCCTTGTGAAATATGAATGTCTTCTTTTTCTAAATGAATCCTATATTTATGATTGGATCCTAAATATAGCGACTGGATCCTAAATATCCTGCTAACTAACTACGACATTTGATATAAACATTTATGTCACTTGTCCACTTGTGTACCAAACTTCGTAAATAATAGTTTGACCATACCAAGATGGTGGCTGATTTGAATTTTAGTAAAACAATTTTTGCCGAAAATAATTTATATTGGGTTTGCTTATTTTGGTAGGCCCTACTAAAACATGTTTAATTCATGTTCCGTACAAACTGTTGGTACATTTGTTGTCAAACTATACAATACAAATTGTTTCTTTTTACATTAAAAACACATATTCAAAACCCCTAATAACTGATTTGTATTTTAAGTACAGCTAAAATTGGATCATGAAATAATGCTTTAATGTTAGTAATTTTTTAGAGCATACAGTCTGTGGTATAACTAGTTTCTGGTGTTTTAGGAAAATGACGCAAAACAATTCCGTTTGTAATATATAGAGATGATAACAATATTGATAATGATTTGAATGATTCCGGTCGATAATTTATGAATTGCCTTTTGAATTCTTTGATTTTTGTGAAGATAAACACAATCGTAGGAAATATGGGGATGTATAACAGTAGCGCTTATTTGAATGTGTTATCTTTGATGGTTTTCATCTATTAAAATTCCAAAGAATTTACTAAACTCTTGAAGAATATTATTATTGATTGTAAAGTTAAATGTTCAATTCAAAGTTGATAAATTTGAAATGTTTCGTAACAATTTACACGTGGGAATTTATATAGAGCACATCAAATGTGGTAATTAACGTAACTCATTTTGCTTAGTTATGGAATTGGCTCAGACTGCATACTGCCACTTTTATACGTTCTTCCCAAAATTCGAGCAACAGATCTGTTCCCAAACAGCGAGAATGCCACTAAACCCGACCAACGACTTAATGAATAATAATAGCCTCCAACAAACCATAATTAATCAGAATCTGAGTCTGCAAAGTCTCGTAGCTGTGTTATTGTATTTTTAATTACAACGCGCTAATCCTAATTGACAAGAGAAGCAGCTTGCAGAGGGGTGGGCGCGGGGAGCGGGAGGGGTAAGGCCTTCAGTAAATAATGTAGCGAAAGCTTTTAACCGTACTTGTGTTTTTGCAGCGTGCATGCCTCCACCTGTACCGTACCGCTCCTCTCTCGATCCTGCATTATGTAACTGCTTTTACTTTTGTTCCTTCGTTGTGTTGTATTTTTGTTTGTTTTTCGCAGCAGAGTTCTGGTGGAAATATCGCCGAGAAAGACAAACGAGGTCCAGTGAGTTTTAAGTATTCAGTGGATCTGTTTTTGAGTTATGCGTGCGCTGGTTGAGTTGTGTTTTAATTTTCAAGCAGGGTTTAACAAAAATTTTATAAGTTGTGAGTGTTTCCTTGTAACAACTAGAGTAGTTAAAACCCAACTCTGGAGTAACAATACTTGTTTATGGGACCACAAGAGTAAAAGGAATGTGTCAATAACAAATAATCATACAAGCATTTTTTTCTTTTTCAGTTGTTTGTGATTATTCTGCCGCACCTGGGGAGTTAAAACGTCAACCGTGTTTTTCTAAGGGGCCGCTGTGAACTCTTTAAAATGACCGATGATACAGCTGAAGAATCAAGACTTATAAACCATTGTTGAATCTTCAAATGTCACAAACATCTTTGAACTTAAGGAACTACTGTACAACCTTTTCATAGTCCTCTTCCGTATGATTTATTCTAATTTATAACTTTCAAATAGAGATATTGATTTTAAATTACAAACTGACACTTGTACAGCAAAGACACATGGTTAAAGTGAGGGTGTGGTCGTAATTAGTGGAAGTGAGACACGCAGCTGAGTGAAGTGTTCTTTGAGCTAAGACAAACATTCTCCCCTTTTGTCTCGCCATGGCAGACAAACAAACAAACAAACAAACAACAAGTGTCAAGCGGGAGATCTGATCACCAGACAGTTGCCATTATTTCATTTCACCTTTGTGGGATTAAAGGTCAAGTAAAAGTGAACTGATCATTTCAATTAGTTTGGAGCATCAACTTGGTTGTTCATATTCAAATGGCATCCATCATCAGTCTGCAAAACTAGTTTATTATAGAGTTTCTAGAATGTGTGTATGAATATGTAATTTTCTTTTTTATATTGTTGTTGACAATTTGACTGGGACTCGTGGCGTGGTCCAGTAATCCAGCTTCATGAAGGTCAGGTTTTGAGGATGATATAGGTCTAAAGCGGCTCAGATAGTCTCAGTGATCATCTGAAGATACCCGCATCAACTCCCACCATCGTTTAGACATATCAGACCATCACCTGTGTGGTTCGGAAGTCACGTTAAGCTGTCGGTCCTTGTATTTCCATTGGTCATTGGGCTATTAATTAATGGCCAATTCTGAGGAAGAGTCGGCCTTAGTTCGTAGCAAAAGAACACCTCAAAACTCATTACTACCACTCATCACACTCATCCTTCAACACATATTTTCCTTAAAATACCCTCATGAGAGTGGTCGGCATCTCAAATAGTGATTTAGTGATATCATCAAAATACTCCTACAGTGAATTTTTCTATTGATATTCTCTCGATGAGATCAGAGTACCATGCTTTAATCTTAATCATTCCACGTTATTTTGTGGTTTGGTGAAAAAGTGTGACAAATTTCTCTATTAGCTAAAGTTATTGAAATTTGTATTACAGAACACGCCCTATACTTCACTTAGGCATACACTAAACATCTCGGAGAGTAAAACGTATTTTCAACGTACGTTTTGGTACAGAAAGGCATTTCTTCTTTGGCCTACAGGAATTGTAATTTCAGTGAGTGTACATTATCAACACGTGGATTTCTATGATAAGCATAGGAAATGTTCAAAATATCCGTTAATTTATTTGTGAATATGAAATTATTCCTTGCAGTCCAAACGAGACTTTGTTTCAAAATGCGAGACGTAGTTCGTCATTTTGCTCTTCATACCTGTGTAGAAATAATGGTTTTGTAATAAATGTTCTGAGAAAATATGAAGATCATAGACTTGACGTTGTTTGATGTTTAACGCTTGAGTGTGCTTTTGAATTATAATCCAAACGAGCTTACAGATTGTTCGGTCAAATTATTATAATTAATTCTGTACACAGTACACACATTTGTCGAATTCATGTTCTGAAACTTTTGATTTTCTATCATCTTGTAAGTATTTTGAACGTATTGGTTGTGTTCTAGTTCATAACTTATGGTACTTAGAATTGTAAAAGGGGTTCCTTGCATTTTCTAATTACCCTCTATTAAAACACCACACATTGGCCTCAAACCCTTCAATTATATTCCTGCTAGGTTGAAAGAAAATACTTTGAAGACCTTTTATTAAGGATTTTTGAAACAAATCAAATTCTAAATACAATCTTCTAACAAATTCTAAACAATCTTAGTGTATACGATTGCTACCTGACAGGTTTCAGTCAAATATTTATTTTAATCTCAGGTTTTGCAGTCGGTGTCACAACTATGTCTAGTTCTTCCTATTCACACCGGATCAAAACATCATGATAATTTGCTTGAGTTTTTCGGCCTCGGTTTTCTTGCAGGTAGCAAGTAACTCAGTTTCAGCCAATCAATGGCTAAATATGGTACTCCACAGTGAGACCGAAATATTTTAAGCTAATTATTATGACTTTTTACGCGGTGTGAACCGGAAGAACTAGATTTTAAATATTTATATGTGTATTAATTTATTTGATAATAAATAACATTTGTTTACTATTGTATAAAATATAATCAGCTGATTTTTCCATGGAAAGAAAAGTCGCGAACATTAAGCAAAACTCTCTTTGCGCTGAGCCAACAATACCTCTTCAAATAAATCATTTTCCACGAACTTATATTCAGGAAGCAAAACGTTGCCGGCATACAAAAATGTGTCATTCGATTAAAATTCAATCTCGCCGAGGTTCCCCGAGCAAGGATGAAGGATTAAATTAAGCAGATTGATTATCGACAGATGTAGCTCCAGGGTGGTGGCTCTCAATATCGCCCTTTCTTATTGAAAATTAGGAAAATATTTGTAAAGTAGCTGGCGTGGCAGTGTTTACATGGGCCGCACGTTCTGCAGGGGAAGTCGAATAATCTCATCACCCTCTGTCGAGCCAGACCGGAATATTCCATGCTCCTCTACTCTCCCTTGTGGCAATACTGGATAGTTTTATTTTAAAGTTCTTTCTAAGTTCTAGAAATAGGGGTATTTTGCGCTTTAAGGGTTTGGAATGCATAGTGGGAACTCACAATTGAAGAGTTGGGCTTACTCGCTCTAAAGCCCAAAACTCAAGTTTTTAAAAGAAAGGTAAAGACTCTACTCTTCTTTGTAGCAATACTGGATGGTAAATTTTAAAATTAACTAGTCCTTTCCAAGTTCTAGTTTTGGAGATATTTTGCGTTTTAAGGTTTTAGAATGAACAGTGAGGTCTCACGTTTGAAAGATTTGGGCTTATTCGATCTAAATCCCAAAACTCAAGGTTTTAAAAGAAGGGTAAGGACTCTACTCTTCTTCGTAGCAACACTGGATGGTTTTAATTTCAAAGTTTACAAGTTCTTTTTAAGATCTAGAAATAAGGAACTTTTGCGCTTTAAAATTTTAGAATGTGGGGTCTCACGTTTGAAAGAGTTGGGCATACTTGCCCAAAAAATGTCAAAGACACCCAAGGTACAAAAAATAAAGGTAGAGGGTTGCCACATCACTTTCCCATGCTGGATAGTTTTTTTTTTTTTAAGTTCATTTTAGAGTTTTCTCTATAATAAGTTCTAGTAATAAATCTAATTACAATACGAAACAACTATAGTTTCAAGGTAATAAAAGACAGGAAGAGAATCCAACTCGAAGGCAAAGGGGCAACCCGATATTATAATGATCGCAAACAAGATAAAATTATAAGTGTATTCGCTGAATCTGTTCATTTATAAGAAGAATAAATTTTCATATTCATAACAATCCGGTCAACATTAGTATGAGTAAAATAACAGTTTCAAAATAAAGCAGTAGAACCATAGACACATTCGTGACTTAAGAAACAATTAAAATATACAGGAGGGTTTAAAACTAATTTAAACACGAGTGAACTAACCACACTGTAGTTTTAAACAGCATAACTCATCGTTACTCACTACAAAATCCAATCCACAAATACGAAATGACCCAATCAAAAGCACATAAATAACAAATCGCATAGACGAAACTACAATCAAACCGCAATAACCAGTCAACTATCAAGTAAATAACAATTGCGCACCATTAGAGATTGAAAATGAGTCGATAATCCGGCGGCTTAACATTAATGTAAATGAGTGTTGTACATTAAGCGTTTACACGGGGATAATTAAGGCGTATCACTGATTGAGGACGAAATGTGATTATGTGTGGTGAGCAGCGTGGCGTGGCGGAGGATTAGGCGGTCCAGTGAAACTGTAATGATACACTGATCCACTTCCAGCAACATCATAATGCACCACCTCACCTCATCGTACACACTGGCACATACATTCATTTACCTCTTTTATTATTTATTCACAGGTGTTCATAGTGATTGACTCTTCATTATTCATAGGTAATCAACGATTGAGGTGATCCGCGCCCATTGCTATTACTCTGCGGCTTTTTATCTGCGGGTTAGTTTTTTTCCACCGGAAGTGTAGGAATTGGCGGGCTTTGTGATTGGGGATTCAGCGATGATTGCATGTTTCTTGCGGCTGAATTTGTTGTGAGCCCTGACCGCTGACCGCTGGTTGGCTGGATGCACGTGTATCGGTTTTATTTTTACGTTTTCCTCTTTTGTACACCGTGTTGTTTAAACGAGTAAGTCTGTAAAATCTATCTAGTAGTTTGAAAGTGTAGACATAAGGTGAATTTGAAAAGTATTATATAAAGTAACACTTTTCATCACTGAACTCAAAATATGACAGATTGAAAATACGATCAAGTTTAACAAAATTCAATCATTCGTAGACATATCTGTAGTGAGCTCTTTAAGCGGAATCCACACCGTTGCTAAGTTGAAAATATCAACTTCCATCAACAGAATAGCCATCGTTCCACTGATTTTTCTCCAAGATTATTGAAATCCCTATATACTTTACTTTCAACGATGGGATCTTCTTAGGCGCATACCTACCCTACCAAATCTAACCTCAATGCTTGTCAAAGTTACAAAGATGGCCACCACACTACTGTACTAATTCGCTTCAAATCTAGATCAACAGGTTGGAAGTTTAGTTTGAAGAGGTCCAATCTTTCAAAGTAGAACATCAGGATGTCTACTTTCCAAGTAAAAGTTCAAACTAAAACATTGAGTTTAAAAGTCAACATTAAAGACTTGTTTTCTCGCTAAAGGCACAATTTCAGTATTTTAGATAGGGTAGTTTAACTTTCACTGTGGCTTTTCAGCTGTACAAATTGGATTTCCGGTAAAGAAGGAAAAATTCCGGTTGAAGGTGGAAAATCATATTTTCCATACAACAATTCGGTACAAGGTACAACAATTATTATGAAAGCAACATAGGCACCAAGAACCCCATGTTAGACACCATTCGCACCAAGAAATTTATATTAGACACCCTAGGCACAAAGAAAAAGGCACACACAAAACGAATAATAAAAATTGAGTTAAAGGCATACATTTGTTGGAACAATTTGCACTTAATGTAAAAATGCACTATTATTGTAAATAATGTTGCTGTATGTACAAGGTGATAATTAGGTTGGGAACTTAGATAATTATTTAAAGCATTAGTCAAAGAAAGAAAGAATACACTCACCATCATAGTTGCTGGAGGACGGAGTCACAGGAATGTCTGACGGTTCCTTCTTCACAGATACTTGGTTGTACTGACTAGACGTTCTGAAACATATAACGTGTTTATTGTTATGTTTACTTCATGTAAAGACAGAAGTGTAAAGTTCTTTATGCTAGAATTGAAGATTGTACAGTATTTGTTTGTCCCAAAAAGCCTGGAGTGAATTCATGCAAAAAAATGCACCAACTCAATGCAGAGGTGCTTGTCAGAGGAGGAAAAAGCTGAGAATATTATGGAAGTCAACTCATCGCACTAAATGCAATTCACCCAACTAAATCATATGAAATACTCTCACGATATAGCAACAGCCAACATTTTAAGACTTAAGAACTATGACACGTCGCTTTCATAAATACGCACTCTGTCGATTTAAAGAAGACACGTTATAGAGTATTTAAAGAATCGAGTATATTAGGAAAGTGTTTGTGCAAATTATTGTCAATTTTATGTAAACAAGAGACTTGCAACCAACTCCCTGAGATCCGTCTTATCCCTGTGCTTTTACCTATTCCAAATGATTGGATATAATGAAGTATGTCTTTACTCAGGCGAAGTTAGGTTAGGGAGGACCCTTACACTTAATCTGCATACAAATAACCAAAATTGTTACAAAACGTTACTCTTACGTCTAAAATAAAAAATGAGCATCTTTGGATTAACATAAACCACTTGATTTAAATAATCGGATGTTACTGCTAGAAATGTGTCAAAATTAAAGTCATGAAAACTATTTAACAGAAACCACAATTAACATTGTTTATTCTTTGTTATTTAACCAACAGCACGAAGTCGTGATCATTAGACTGATATAACTAACAATATTAATGGAGCACCTCAACAAAAGTTAATGAATACAACCCCTCTCTTCAAATCCCCACCGTGGTCGAATGAAGTGACCACGCTTATCAATGATATCACCAAGTGTCACTTAATCATCTGTCTGTCTGTCCGTCTGCCCTCCCCCACCACCACCCAACAGCACCCCAGGGGGTCGCACCCCAAACCCCTAAATATTCAAAACACAACAAGGGGTGAGCGAGGGGTCGGTTTCACTAAGAAGCTTACTCAAATCTTTTCGCTCAGTAATAGAGCCCACCGTTTAACTTCAGGTCGCTCGTTGTTTAACCCTTTTTAAAATTTCATCGCCTTTGCGCCAGGGTGGGAGTGGAGGCAGAGGAGGGGTTGATGTTCATTCTCATGTTTCAATTCCCAAAAGGCTCTCGGCTGGATTTTATTTACTACGATATTTCGTTATATTCTTCGTGGCGTGTTGTTTGAATTGAAATTAACCGAGTGGAATATTGACGTTCCTTTTTCCTTTTGTAACACCACCTTTACAAACACACCCTTTTTACATCGCCCTTTTCTTTTACACCACTTGTTTACTATACGTGTAAATTTATAATAAATCGTATCATGGTTGAACTTACCTAAAGCTATTGTGTGAGGGAAAGTTAAACAGACTTTTGTGGGTAACATTGGTTTCTTCCAAACATTTTCCGTCCGAGGGCGAGAATCTGAAAATGTATTTGAATTTATTTGTTTACTGTACTAAAATACTTGTGTTTAAATATTTGAGAATACATTACAAGGACGCACACATTAAAAATAGTTTCAGCCCTAGAACATATTATGTACAAATAGGATCAAAGAAGATAGAATTATTGATTTATCTCCAAAACTTGGAAACAAACTGTACGTAGAAAAATATATACATGAAACAAACATACTAAGAAAAAAATAGAACTAGACAATAAAATATAATTGTAAAGCAGGAGGGTGATGCCAGAACCACTGGATGTCTGAACAAGGGGACAACCCTATTTTTAAAATACTTAAACATCACGCTAACGTGTTAAACCATAATTTTAAGAATTTTTCTGCGGCCTAGTCAGTACAGATAAAGCAGAATGTAAAACCATGACATTAATGTTTGAAATATCTATCACAAAAACATTGTCAATGTCTTTGGACTATTTCGTAAAAACATGTGATGGCCCCACGATAAAACTAAAGATAAAGTCCGGGGGCCGAAAACCCCAGGCTGCGGCCATACGCAAGAGTCCTCTCTCCACCCTAGGTACTCTGCAGCGCCCAGGTTGGTACAGGGTACTCTAGACACGGATCACGGATACGGATACAGTTGGCTAACCTGCAGTGTGAGAAGGAGGTGGAGTACTGGCCGCTGTATTGGTGGTACTGGGAGGACACGCTGAGGTGGGAACAACACTCCGCCCTCGCCTCTGACTTCACTGCAAAGTGCAAACACTCATTACATATAATACACATGACCCAACAGATTTACATACAGGCTTTTTAGCTGGGAAGAAAACCTATACTATCTATATCTTTTCAATTTAAACTTTTCCGGTCATATCGACAAAACCACAAAAAGGCTAATTTCTGGAATACTTATCCTTCGCAGGTTATCTAGGTGTAGCGGTGCGGTGCGGAAAATAAAAGAAAGTTAGAGAACTGTTCAAGTGGACTGTATTTTATGGTAAACAGAAAGAAAGACAATATTTACATTCTTTTAAAACAATTGAACAATTAAAGTAATCACATGTTTAGACTGTAAAATAAATAACATAATTTACATAGAGTAAACATTCCGCCCGCCAAAAAATTATTTTTTTGTTTTCAAGTGGTTGGCAGTGGGCACAAAGCTGTGACGGATCTAGTAGTTATCCCTTGTGGAGTCTTGAGTCGGACTACACGTGTGACTCCATCCTTGCCAGGCAGGGTGCACTCTACTCGTCCCATCTTCCAAACCTGGGCGGGTAGGTTTTTGTCCTTGATAAGAACCAAATCGCCGACAGCCAGATCAGGTGAGCGGTCGGTCCATTTCACTCTTTGCTGCAGATTGTGCAAATATTCATTAGACCAGCGTTTCCAGAAATCTTGTCGCATTCGGGATACCAGTTGACATCGGGAGAGTCTATTTTGGGGAATTGTCGTTAAGTCAGGTTGCGGTAATGTCAGGAGGGGACTTCCAACAAGAAAATGTCCTGGCGTTAAAACGTCTATTTCATGGGGATCCGTAGAGAGTGGACACAATGGCCTAGAATTCAGAACAGCTTCGATTTTACAGAACAGAGTAGCCAATTCTTCAAATGTTAGTGTTTGTTCACCGACGACTCTTCGAAGATGGTATTTAGCAGATTTTATGCCTGCTTCCCAGATTCCACCGAAGTGTGGCGAATATGGCGGATTAAAGTGCCATTTGATTCCTTTAGTTGAGAGGTGATCTTGAATGGTTTTGTGCGTAGTCGATTGTCTGATCAGTTGAGTTAAGGCATTGTTTGCTCCAACGAAAGTCGTGCCACAATCGCTATACACGTCAGTGCATAGGCCACGTCGAGAAATCAGTCGTTGAAAAGCAGCTAGGAAAGCATCAACAGTTAGGTCAGATACTACTTCAAGATGTACAGCTTTGGTGACAAGACAAATGAAGAGACATAGGTAAGATTTGCGGATTTGTGATTTGCGAAGACGATCTGTTTTGATGTTAAAGGGTCCTCCATAATCAACACCAACAGAGAGAAAGGGACGTGAAGGTTTAGTACGAACGGCTGGGAGATCACCCATTAGCGGTGTAGGGGAATTAGACTTGAAACGAGCACAGGTCACACACTTGAAGATGCGCTTGCGGATAACGTTGCGAGCAGCAAGAATCCAGAATTGACGTCGAAGTAGAGAATGCAAGGATCCTGGGCCCAAGTGAAGGTAAGTCAAATGAAAGTGGTCAATGATGAGATCGGTGAGAGGGCTTGATTTGGGTAGAAGAATAGGATGACAAGAATCAAAGGGTAGTAAAGAATTTCGTAAGCGGCCTCCGACACGTAACACTCCTTTCTCGTCGAGAAATGGATTTAGTCGCTGAAGGGTAAGAGAACAGGGTTTGTCCTTTTGGATGCAGCTAAGGTCAAAATGGAAAGTTGAGCGTTGAACAGATTTTACTAGTGATAGCAGGGCATTTTCTAATTCTGTGGTGGTTAAGTTTCCTGAAAGACGGTCATAAGGTGGAAGTTTACAGTTGTGAAGGAAACGAAGAACGTATGCTTGAATTCTTTTCATCCGAGTAAATGAGGAAACTTTGTTGATAATGTCGAGAGGAGGAGAGGGTTCTGTTGTGACAGCACATACTATGTTAGATTTGAGTTCAGGGAGATCCTTTATTCCTGGAGTGTGATGATCCGACCATGAAATAGGGTCATTGAGAAGCCACGGTGGACCTTTCCACCATAAGTCGTGGGTTAGGAGTTGTGAAGGCAGCACTCCTCTTGAAGAACAATCCGCAGGATTGTCAGTGGATTCTACGTGGTGCCAATTGGAAGGCTCGATTGTGTCTTGGATTGTAGCAACTCTGTTTGCTACGAAGGTTTTCAGCAAGTGAGGTGATGTGTGAATCCAGTTCAATACGATTGTTGAGTCTGTCCATGCCAGAACTGGTAAGGTACCAAGTTTTTAGTCATGTATTTCTGACAGGAGTCTACAAGTTTGCATAACAGATGGGCGGCGCATAGTTCTAATTTAGGAATTGTCAAGCTCTTTAGTGGTGCAACTTTGGATTTAGCTAGGATAAGTTCAACCTTAACTGAACCATCTACAGACTTTGATCGAAGGTAAACACAAGCTCCATAAGCTTCACTAGATGCATCACAAAATCCAAGAATTTGAAGACTTTGGTAAGTATTAGGGAGGACAAAGCGAGGTAGTTGCAGTGTTTCAAGCTGAGGAAGATCGTTGATGAAGTCTACCCAAGAGTTTACAATATTTTGATTAGGACTTTCGTCCCAACCAACACCCGAAGTCCAGAGAGATTGGATTAATTTCTTCGCCCAGAGTATTGAGGGAGTAACCCAACCAAGGGGGTCAAAGATTGAGCTAAGAATACTAAGAATGGATCGTTTTGTTATTTTGTGTTCTTTGACATTCACTTGATAAGAAAAGGAATCGGTCTGGGGATGCCATTTAATACCAAGGACTTTGATGGCGTCTGAAGTCTGAGAGCTCTCAGAAAAAACCATTTCTGCATTTGTAGTCTCATTCAGTAATTCAGAACAATTGCTGGCCCATTTCTTGAGTTCAAAACCTCCCAGTTTAAGCAAGGATGTTAGTTCAGATTTGAGAAGTTTGCCTTCTTCAACGGAAGACGCTCCGGTGAGAATGTCATCAACATAAGTGTCATTGATCAGGGATTCAGATGCCTTTGGAAAAGATTGGCCATCGTCCAGAGCCAGTTGTTGTAAGGTACGGATAGCAAGATAAGGAGCACTTGACGTGCCATACGTCACAGTTTGTAAGAGATAACAGCCTACAGGATCTTGAGGGATTCTCTCCAGAGAATTGCTTGGTAGGTTTGATGTTCAGGGTGTACGATAATCTGACGATACATTTTGCATATGTCTGCTGTGAACACCACAGGAAAGAGACGGAAATTAGTAATGATTTGACAAATGTTGTTTTGCAGTTTAGGTCCTACCAATAGTTCATCATTCAACGATTTTCCATTTGTTGTCTTTGCTGATGCATTAAATACGACACGAATTTGTGGGGTTTTACCATCTTGGCTCATTTTGAAGACGCCATGGTGAGGAATGAAGTATTTCGGCTTGTTATGTGATGTGTTGATACGTTTCATGTGACCTAATTTGAGATATTCAGACATAAACTCAGAGTACTGAATCTTGAGTTGAGGATTTTTATTGAAGTGGGTTTCTAATCTAAATAGATTTTGGGCAGCAAGACTGTATGATTCACCCAGATTGGGGTTTTCATCCTTAAAAGGCAACTTGACAGTGTATCGTCCAGTGTCATCTCGGCTGTGAGATTCAAGAAAGAAAGATTCTGCTTTTTTGTCATCAGGACTTACATGGTTTTTGGTTGGGGGTTCTTCTATTTCCCAGAACCTTTTGATAGAAGACTCGAGTGAACTGACTTCAGTGATCGTTAGATGAGACGTCATAGTCTGCGGTGAAGGAGAACAAGTCATAGTTTTGCCTATCAAGACATGTCCAAAGATAGTAGAGTAGGGAGTAGGAAAGCCGGGATTAGAAGGTTTGGATGAAGACCGCCCGCCGTTGAATACTTCCGTGAAAAGATCAGCTCCTATCAAAAATTCGATTTTGCCTGGTACATCAAAGTGAGGGTCGGCTAAATCATATCTCTTGAAATATTCCTTGATTTCAGAAGATAAAAGGTTTGAGGGTTGCGGAGTAGTTATAGAATTGAGAACAACTGCTTCACAGTGCAAAATTGGATGACTTTTGAAGCGTGGTTTTACTGTACAGTGAGCTTTTCCTTTTGTTGTGCTGACGGCGGATTGTGAAATGCCTGAGATGTTGCAAGTGTACTGGGTACGAGTTAAACCTAGTTTGCGAAAAGTATTTTCAGTGATAAATGATACTTGGGATCCTGGATCAAGGAGAGCGCGAACAGTTTGGTAGTTTCCGTCGAATCTTTTATTTGAATTGCTGCTGTCCCCAAGAGAGAAGTTGACTCAGATGAACCGACGTGTGAAGTAGTGGATGAGGTCTGTTTAGATGGTTGAGGGTGGTTTCTTTCAGGAACAGTGACAGAATTATTCAGAACTTGATCAGTAGTCGATGAGGGTTCATGGAGTAAGGTGTGATGAGATCGGGAACACTTTCTACAGACATTTTAGATGAACAGTTTTTTAGCATGTGACCATTAGACAGACAGTTGAAGCATGCGTGTTTGCTTTTGATGAACTCTTTTCTCTGTGTGGTTTCAAGGTCCAAGAACTTAGGACAAATGTAGAGTGAATGACATTCAGAACAGTATGAACACTTCTGTTCTTGACTGGAAATCAGAACATTGCGGTGGAAAGCGGGAGATGATGTTTGAGAAGTTTTGTAACTGCTAGACACAGGTTTGCTTGAGAATCTAGGCGTATGATATTCAACTTTGGAAGTAAGAAATGAAGATTTGTCAAGCGGTAGGGCTGCATCTAAAGACTTACAATGGTCTTTGAGGAAAGCAAGAACTAGATCGAAAGTTGGGAACTCAGTGTGAGAATGTTTCATTTCAAACTGTTGGCGGGTTTGTTTGTCTAGTTTATCCAAGCACAGGTAAGTAAGAATGAAGTCTCCTACGTCTACAGGAAAGTTCATTGCCTTGAGGGCAGAAGCGTTCTCAGTGAAAATGTCGAGAAGTTGGCGTAAAAACTTGGGAGATTGGCTAGTCAAACTTTGAGTGTTGATGATTTCACTTAAGTAATGAGTGGCCAAGAGTCGTTTATTGTCATAACGCTCCTTGAGTTGATTCCAGGTAAGTGGGTAGTTTTCAGAGGTCATGGGAAGGGTTTTGGCCAAAGTAAGTGGTTCAGATTTTAGACAGGTTATGAGGTAGTGAAATTTTTCAATGTCGGGAAGAGAATCGTTGTTGTGTACAAGAGAAACAAACAAGTCTTTGAAATGTGGCCAATCCTTTAGAATACCACCAAAGGAGGGAAGATCAATTTTTGGAAGTTTAACCTGGGATTGTAATGAAGGAGTTTCCTGACTTCTGATAGACACATTAGAGGAATTAATTTTGGTTAGTCTTTTGTGAGCTGTCAATATTTGAAAATACATTTGTTCAATTTCTTTGCTTAATTTACGTTCAAGTTCAATTTCTTCATTTAAATTTAAACAAATCAATAATCTAAAGATTTCTGTTTGAATTTTGTTAAACGAGTTGTAATCATCTTTTAGCTCATCAAAACGTACTTCAAACTCAATATTATTTGATTCTGGGTCTAGATTGAAACTTACATCTTGAAGGCTGGAAATTTTCTCTTTCACAATGGTTCTGCTTATTTTTAAAAGTTCAAGTTCTCGTTTGTGTTTTTCACTCATAGTTGGATCAATTATCCGGCGCGAGTGGGACCAAAATATGTAGCGGTGCGGTGCGGAAAATAAAAGAAAGTTAGAGAACTGTTCAAGTGGACTGTATTTTATGGTAAACAGAAAGAAAGACAATATTTACATTCTTTTAAAACAATTGAACAATTAAAGTAATCACATGTTTAGACTGTAAAATAAATAACATAATTTACATAGAGTAAACACTAGGTGTTATATTTGCTAATCAAGATGTTCTGACCTCAGCATACTATGTGTGCCTTTATCTACATTTGTCCTATGCCCTCCCTATACGGGGATTGGAAAGAAACTTAACTTCTAAAATTGTCATCCTGCAAAAGAAAGAGGTCAGGTTAATGTGTGGATGTCCTTAGAATCGTGCAGAGGGGTTTGTAAATGAAACAAAACCGTGAATTTCCCATCAATGTTTATTCTAGAAACCGCATGTCTTATAAAAAGGCACCCAACAAAGTTTCCATTGAGCGGTTTACCGTTTACGTAATTCCGGTGAACTGGTAGTCGCCCTACCAGTTCACTCCACCTTATTTGATCGATCAAAATAAGGTTTTGTACTCTTGTACAAAAATATACAATAAACTGCCAAAAACGCTTACAAATAAATTAGAAACTAAGAAATTTAAGAACATGCTAATAGAGTTTGTATTTGGAAAAAAATACTATAGTGTAGAGGACTTTTCAGAAGATAGTTTTCTTAAGAGTGAAGTAATGACTTTGTTTAGTTTGTTATTTACATTGTAACACTGAGTGCTTTATATTATGGAACCTTGTGACGTTTCTCTACTCGTATGCAGTTTATGTTTTTGGCAATAAAAATCTTGACTTTGACTTTGCCTATCCTACGCTTAGCGGATCCGTGGCGGCTTGGTAACGCGCGCGACTCCGGAGCTCATCACTCCGCTGGCGCGGGTTCAAAAGTGGTAGAGGTCTAGCCCCTTTATGTTTAGGTAAAGATCGAGGTTGAGTAATAGAGATGACCTCGTAGTCCTAACAAGGTCGAGGTTGAGTGATAGAGAAGGCTTCGTAGTCCTAACAAGGACGAGGTTGAGTGATAGAGAAGACTTCGTAGTCCTAACAAGGTCGAGGTTGAATGATAGAGAAGACTTCGTAGTCCTAACAAGGTCGAGGTTGAGTGATAGAGAAGACTTCGTAGTCCTAACAAGGTCGAGGTTGACTGATAGAGAAGACTTCTGTAGTACTAACAAGGTCGAGGTTGAGTGATATAGGCTTCGTAGTTCTAACAAGGTCGAGGTTGAGTGTTAGAGAAGACTTCGTAGTCCTAACAAGGTCGAGGTTGAGTGATAGAGAAGACTTCGTAGTCCTAACAAGGTCGAGGTTGAGTGATAGAAAAGACTTCGTAGTCCAACAAGGTCGAGGTTGAGTGATAGAGAAGACTTGTAGTCCTAACAAGGTCGAGGTTGAGTGATAGAGAAGGCTTCTGTAGTTCTAACAAGGTCGAGGTTGAGTGATAGAGAAGACTTCTGTAGTCCCAACAAGGTCGAGGTTGAGTGATAGAGAAGACTTCGTAGTCCTAACAAGGTCGAGAGGTTGATAGAAAAGACTTCGTAGTCCTAACAAGGTCGAGGTTGAGTGATAGAGAAGACTTCGTAGTCCCTAACAAGGTCGAGGTTGAGTGATAGAGAAGACTTCGTAGTCCTAACAAGGTCGAGGTTGAGTGATAGAGAAGACTTCGTAGTCCTAACAAGGTCGAGGTTGAGTGATAGAGAAGACTTCGTAGTCCTAACAAGGTCGAGGTTGAGTGATAGAGAAGACTTCGTAGTCCTAACCCGCACCACCTACGACCTCACTCGCACCTGTCTTGGTACCTCGTGAAACAAGACAAACCTTACCGTTCAAACGTTTTTAGTCACAAGCGCTACCGTGAGTTCTTGTAAATTTACGAGTAGTATAACGGGGTGTAAATTAAACAAGAAATATCTTTTTGGGTGAGTGTAGCTCCATAAAAAATGAGTGTTATGCTATGAAAACTTGGCATAAACATTTTTGTCAACGTACCTCTTGTCACCAAGATCACTTCGGTGGCGCGGGTTCGATCCCCGCAGTCACCACTAACTATTTGTAATATGTGACTTTGCGGTAATGGTAGGTAAAGGTCGAGTGATAGGGAAGGCTTTGTGACCCTAACTACACCGAGTTAACAAGACAAACGTTACCTTTTAGGCTTTTAGTTTTTACCTAACCTGTGTACCAAAACTCATCAACAAGCAAGCCCAAAATGGCGGCGGAAAATAGTTTTTTCCTATCTTAAAGCTTCTTTGAAGCTATTATGATATCTTTTAGTTAACCTTATTTCTGAACATGTTGCCCATTATACTTGGTATTAATTATCAATTTTGTATTGCGAATATCTTGATTACTTCCTTATCTTCTTTAATTCTAACTTACCTAACTATTGGTCACTGAACGGAAGCCAGCCATCTTCTATTTCCAAGAAAGGTTAGAACAGACTGAGAAAGTGTATTTTTACGGTCCTACCTTTCAATAGTGGTGAAAACTACTAATAGCTTTAAATGGTAACGGTAATAAAAACCTAGAATTATATCTTTAATTCACTATATCCATGTTCAGATCCTAATTTAAAAAAAAAGAAAAAAAAAGAAAAGAAGAAAAATGGGATTTGTCTTTTTTGATATACTCGTAAAACTAATCTTAAACTTGACATAAATTAAATGTATCACTAAGTCTTTATTAATACTTATGGCATTGAGTCACGTGTATTTACTTAATATTTTATATCAAACACAACTTTCATAAACAAGTGGTAGTTTCTGTAAATACTTTATCCCAACAATAAAAACTTGAAAAATACTTAATTACTTATCAATATAATAAAATAACTATTTCGTCGGCTGTACACTCTGCTATGAAAATGATCAGAAGAAGATAATAATATCTTATAATTGAAACTAGTTGATCAAAGGTCTCGTTAGTTCGATTGACAGGTTGAATCAGTTAAGGAAATGTCAATCATGAGCAAATGTTAAACATTAACATTTACAACCTTTCGACCATCGGTAGTGCACTAGCGTACTCAGACACTACTGCACCCAGACTCCACCTTGTGATTGATTCTTGTGCTGTGACGTCAATAAGAGCTGATTATGTTGTGTTATAGATGTGAGATGAGTTGTATGTCTTTACGCTGTCAGTCTCACAAACCCTGACTGATGACTCGCTGCGGGGCGCCTCCCCGCTCCTCCCACCATCTCATCCCCTTGCACCGCGACACCGCTCTCGACGCCGACAAAGCGCTTTCAAAAGAAGACGATTTTAAGTTTCAAGCTGAGATCGGAGACTTTTCTATCAACATTGGACATTTTTCTTAATTTTGAAGAAAATAATAACGTACTACTTTTTTTACCGCTTGAAAATGGTAGAGAGTTTACTGTCCATACCAGTTAAGTGCATATTATTACAATTCTGCTGTGTTTTTCACACATCTTCAGTTAAGAATAACCTAACATTGTGTACACGAACATTCCTCAGGAAAAGTGAAATATTCATGCACTCAGCATGAAATAGAGGTCCAGCATGAAATAGCACCGATTCTGACCCTAGAACATGTTTGGAACTTTTGACAACTTTAAATTCAATAAAAATATGTGTATATAAATATTATATGTGACTACTATACAGATCACACTATTGTCCGATGTGTAAAGATCTTGGTCCAAGATTGTTAGACAGCAAAATCAGACTACCGAACGCCTTCTTTTGAAAGCTATGAAATTTGTTGAGCCGTCAGTACATGCCAAATGGTGACCAAAAATTACTTTATCACTACATAACAGTAGAATAAGTTCTCATGGGTAACCAAATTCGTAATCGACCGGCCGATTTGTCAGAACATTTTGTTTTGAGACACCTAATTTCTGTATTAAATAGACAATAAATGTCCATGATTATTATCAACAAAAGAAGATCGTCTTTACTCTGTCACTTCGTCCTTTAACTTCTTACATAACAATAACAATTTATTTGTCAATTTACAAATTGCACTTTGTGTTGACAAAAGAAAAAGGAAAAAATACAAAGGAAATAAATACAAAGTCACTAGTAACAACCAACTAAAAAAAGGACTAAACATGTGAAACTTTAAAAGAAAAAATTTAATCTATAATATTGTTAACTATTTGGATCCATAAACTCATAAATACTAACACAAATACAAATTGTTCTTGGCACGTGAATTGTATGCTTAGCGGATCAGATCAGTTTGTTTAGTTTGTCTATATTAAACCGAGCCAAGTACTCTGTGAGCTGAAACTCTTGTTTGACGAACAACAGCTGATTAGTTAAAGAGCGAGCAGGAGGAGGAGGAGAGGGTATGTTTACACAATGTCAATATACTCGAGAATTGTTATTAAACTAATAACAAAGATCAAGTTAGGAGCTGAGCACACTAGCTGCGGGGGTCCTCCTACAAACTGTAGACCTTTCCTTGCACGGGTTCGCTCTATTCAGGTCGAAATCTCGGTACAGTAATATGATGTGCTTTCTTCCTTTCCGTTCGTTATTTTTCAATATATCGTGTTAGGGCGATGAAATATTGAGGAATAACCAACTTTGAATATAAACACTTATCTGGTTCATCCCACAACTTTCTTCTCTGTATTTGAAGCGGACTAAAGGTGTTGGAAGGGACTAGTTTGAGTTGTAAATAAAGATCTTGGTTAGTAGATCACAATGCTGTAAACCCGACCTTAAACAGTTGAATAACGAAAATGCCAGCGTTTCAAAGTTTAAAGTTCTTAATCATAAATCTGACGCTATTTTTGATAGAGGCAAGATTTGCGTTTCGCTGCAATGTATTTTCCTAATAACGACCTTTATTTTGGTTGCCACGTGACCTTAATAAAGGTTTTCTTCTGATTCCTCGTGGGGCGTTTCTCGGAGGTGACTTCTCGTATATAAAGACGATGTAGCCCTGAGGGCAAAATCCAGAAAGAATATTGAATTGACTTCTAGATTACCGTGAAAAGTAGTTCACTATTACTAATCGTATAGGAAATCGGCGTTTCAATCTTGCACAGTTAAAAAGATAGACTAGCTTTAGTTAGTCCGGGACGTTCTTGTCATTCTGTACAATAAAAATTGCAATATAAAACTAATATGCAAAACGGGTGAAAATTACAAAAACACATAAAATATCTCATGTACAAAATAGCTTTATTCTTCGTGTTTATCGTCAATCAATGTGTTCTCACACCCACTAATACTCTTGGATCTGCTAACGAATGGTGTTTGGCTGTCTACAAGAAACGTAGGCCAAATGTTTGTAATTTTCCATTGTTCTACTTTCACGCAAACCTTCGAGAAGCCGATACCATTATATAAATTCACGCCAAGCACCGTTATCCCAACAAGTCAATAATACAAACACGTGTTTGTATCCGACCAGAGCTATCAATCAAACACACAGAGTCACCCGACAATAGAACAGCTGATGATATATGTGTCATCGACCACAGATGATCAGATTATCGACTCCGCAGATTATAAACATGTCTAATTCGCGTCCCCTTGCAGCGCTCCCCTCCTAGTTCGTTGCGCTCGGTTGACTCCTTCGTGCTAAGTGTGCGGATCTAATTTTAACACTACTCTCAGCACATCTGGAGGGGAAGGGTATGCAACAGTTCCCAGGCTTTTTATCTGAGAGGGAGTTTCTTACAAATAATCGTGTTTAGTTTGACATCTCTGACAATATGCGTATTTAATGCATGCAGCAACGCTGTGTTATGCGGAACCACACGGATTTGTTTAAGGTGCAGTTTGTGATTGTCGATTTAGTTAATTAAACACTTGGTATAACTTCTTAACTCTTAAGCTTTCGCGGTCGGTGTCATCACTAAGGTTTAAGGCTTCCGATTTACACCGCGTCACAGTTGAATTACAAATACTGCTAGACGTTTCGACCTCGCTGTGGAGAGTCATCCTCAGTAGCTGGTTGACTCTCGGGTATATAATAAGACGCCACGACCAGCCAATCCAGTCTCAGCCAGTCAACCAGCTACTGAGGATGACTCTCCACAGCGAGGTCGAAACGTCTAGCAGTATTTATAATTCAACTGTGACGCGGTGTAAACCGGAGGCCTTAGATCGTAGGGACTTGGTATAACTAATTGTTAATTAAACTGTGTATACGAGTATCAAACTATATATCTACACAAAGATCTCTAGACATAAAGGTTTATAAGGTAAAGTTTATCTTATTCTTTTATTGCTTTTAGTCCGAAGGCAAGGAAGGACTACAAAGCTTTCTCTACCACTCACTTTGGAACTTTACCTAGCGTTACCTTAAAGGCGCTTAATAAATTATTGTTAGTTGTGACTGCGGGGATCAAACCCTCGTTACCGGAGTCGCGCGCGCTGCCAATCTTCACAGGGCCTGTTAAATCTAATGTGGAAATTCACAAGTAAGTTACGCGTACTGGTACAGATATTATACCAACAAATAATAGTAAAATCTTACGATGTCTAATGTAAAGTTGACTTACCTGGAGAAGACAGTTGCTGGAATTCGGGGACATACTGCTCGCTGTCATCGGTCTCACAGCTGCTACCTAAAAGCAAACCATATGTAAACAATTGTAGCCTTAGGTTACTCCGATTTCGCTTAACATTATTGCAAATAATAATCCGCGATTGGGCCTGGCAGGACCTCGGGGCTGGACGATGTTTGAACCAAAGTTCGGGACAAGTGGTTATTTCACTGTGAACCCGACCCGACGCCCGACACCGTTTTGATTCTAGTGTTTGTCACCACTTGCCCCACACAAACCAATTCAAAACCTTCATATAAAGCTGTTAATACTTACTACTGATATAAAGAATTAAGCACATCAACAAATATTTTAGAAACCATTAAATGTTTAAGAAAAATTACTAATCCGTTGCTACCGTTCCCAAAACACATTGTAAAACCCTATTTCTTTAATTGCTCTACTTTGGTTTAGTCACACTAGTATATGTCAATTTACGCCTTGAGTTACTATGGATTTTCTAATGTAGTCATCAAAGCTATTCGGCTAAACACAAATAATTCGTATAGGTCATTGTAGTTTTATCTGACATGTTAATAATAGTGATGCATTTTTAGGTTTTTCTCAATCAACTGATCTTAAAAATAATGTTTTTCACTAAAGAATCAAACTAAGTAGAAACCAAACAAAATTGCTGCTTTATTGTTTAGAAAACCTTATCCGGAGTTCTATGCTGCTGTTATCTACATAAGTAAATACTGATAAGTATTTAAATCAATAGAGTTGGTAATTAAAACCCAAAACAAATTTAACACTAAAACATTGTAGCTAATGTTTGAACATTTTGTTTGAAACAACAGCTGTTTTAATGATCGTTAATTGGTAACAGTGTGTTGAAGACACACAC
This sequence comes from Matsumurasca onukii, assembly GCA_018831715.1. Lineage (NCBI taxonomy): Eukaryota > Metazoa > Arthropoda > Insecta > Hemiptera > Cicadellidae > Matsumurasca > Matsumurasca onukii. The sequence goes on along the minus strand of CM032058.1, from coordinate 18,239,750 downwards.
ATAGACAGTGGAGAGAACGTCTATTGTGCTATTGTGTCATTAGCGAGATTGGCTAGACACAATCGATGACACCTTGGACCCTCTGTCATTGTGCCTTTGTTCACTTGTGTGAGGGGGAAACACCAGTGTTAGCTTTTCAAACCACGAACCAACTTCTAGAGGAGTTCTCTATCTTTGGGAGGGAACTTAAAACTAGTGCACACACTGTTAGTAGTTTGTACAAACGGAAAGTTGGTATATACTTTGATACTGTGCTTTAAGACACATCTCGGAGGGTATTTTAGGTTGAATATGGATCGTGAGTGGGATCAGTGTTTTGGTGGATGATAAGGTGTATGTCTTGATCTACCCTTAGCCCAACGACCAATGGAAGACTAACGGCTTAACGTGACTTTGGCCAAAATGAATACTAAAGAAAGTGCCTTTGATAGGCGGAAGTTAGTACTTTAATCGGTATGCACTGGATTCTAAGTAGTTCGTATCAGGACATTCGTCATAAGAACTCTTTAGTAGGTAGTGGTATACTTTGATATTGTGCTTTAATGACCTTGAAACATCTTAGTTTCAAAATAGCCTTAAAGCTAACTATTATAGGTATTTTAGTAACGGTGAATATGGATCGTGTGTGTGATAAGTGTTTCAGCATGATGGATCTTGACTCCCAGAACAGTTTTTTAGAATAATTTATTTTGTTTTAAATAGCTAAAACGTTTCAACGCTAATTTTTTCATTCCCAAAATAATCTTTCACCATACAGTAGAACCTCTTTAACTCGAATATTTATAAACCCAGAGGTTGTTAAGTTTGGGGGTCGTGGAGTTATAACGAAAATAATGGGGTTTTATTCAATAAACGAGCAAAAGCTCACGCTATATTCATAAATTGAGTACAAATTATCAAATATCGATATGACATTGTTAAAATTGAACTACGTGTGAAATACAAGACAAGAAAATGTTTAATTTATGATTGCATTTCCTGCTCTCTGTAGCGCTTGCTTGGCTGCTTCGTCAAGAAGTCGACGTAGGAATTGAGTTTTTTTTTTTAAAGTCGACTGTGGTGTTACAGGGTGTCGAGTTAGTGAGATTCTACTGTTATTGGAATACTGAAATTGGTATTACTATTTAACATGTATAGTTAAATAGGAAACAAATTTTGTACCAATGGTCTTTATAATGAGTATAAAAATGTTGTAAGTGATACTAGATAGTTTGTAAACTTACCTTCCTGAAGCCATGTTTCTTGGGAAGGCTGTCTTAAGTCGTAGAAATTGCTTTCACCTAAAACAATTAAACAAAACGATGGTTACACCTACCACTACAGAAAACTAAATCAATATTTAATTCATATTCAATTCTAATTTATGAACGGCAATAACTATTTTTACAATAAAATGGTAATCATTATTCGATACTTGCGATAATATTAGTACAAACATAAATATTTTGGTGATAAAAAATCAAAACGAGATGAGTCATACTACATTGTTTCGTGCAAGCTTTAACGGCCGTGTTTGAACGAGTGTATTTTTGTATTTTTAAAATAAAGCTTAACCTAACTAGTTTAACTTCCTAGCATTGTTATTTTCGAATTTAATTGAGATTGCGCTAAAAAATCATATTTAAATAATTATTTTTTTAGTTGGGACAAACTAGTTTTTTATAAATAAATAAATAGTAAACATGTTATGCAATCGTCATATTTATTGGTTGAACTAAAATTTTCCTTGCAATTCTGACATCGAGGCATTTACATTTTGTTCATTCACTCTCTTTCATTTTCGTTCCACTCTAGCCTCCTATTGTACGTCGTTAGGTTCTAGTCTCCCAGATGCACATAAACTCGTCTGTACTGTAAAAAAATTCGCTTTATACTTTTTAATCGAATTTGGCAGCCGGTTGACTAGAACCCTTGAGATGGCAAACGTTCATGAACTATCGTTCTGTGTTTTCGATAGTTCTCCCTGGCTCTTTTTCATAAGAGTGAATGTCACTTTATGTTTTTGTCTCATAAATAGGTTGCGCAGTAATAGACCAACCTCTAAAACACTTGTAGACTTGCCAGTTCTTGTATTTAAATGACGACTGAATTTCGTATTTATAAGTAAGTCAAGCCAAGTAAATGCCATCAAATTCACTAGATCTTTGACTAAAGTAACGCTTTGTTTGAGCAAAGACAATGTGTTATAGTGGGTAGATTACGCATGGGTAGGCATCTAAACATAGTCAAGGCACCTTACGCACTTATTGCGCCGCGAGGGTTGCCGTCTCTCCCCTTCCGCTATGTTGAGCTACCTCAGCCATGCGGCACAAGTATTCGCTACTTACTATCCCCAGAGTGATAGCCATCGTACGCAAAATAAAAATGATTTTACAAATAATAATTTTAAATTGTATATATTTTTTCTCTGTACAACTATCTATCACAGCAGCCATGTACGGTTCACAAGTATTCGCTACATAAATTTACTAAAATCTTAACATCTTACTTACTATAACGTCTTTTGGCTTAGGTAAACCCACTTAGGCCTATGTGTGTACTATGATATTAACGTCACAGTATTGTTGTTATTTACCAGTGCAGTGTGTCAGGGGAGTCTTGTCTGACTGGAAGGGGAGATACTCAGCTGGCTTTCCACTGGTCGAACTCTCAAACTCGCCCACGACCTGGAAACAATTGAAAACTAATCAAATTGTCAACTTGAGAGCAAAATACTTCATGCGGAAAACTGCACGGCGTTTTTGATCGGAATCGGAATTTAATGTGCTCAGTTTCGTTATTAACATAATTTTGACGAATTCTATAGAAATTGAGGTATTTTTCTATCGCCACATAGAACAAAACATCGTGAACAAAACGGAAACTAGTTTTAAGTTTAACAATATCTCCTGAGTTATATGGCAAAACATTATATACCGTATTTAACAAAAAAGTTATAGATTAAAAGTAAGGTAGGCTCTGATTAAGCCGACTTAACAAAGTAAGTTATACAATGTATATGAGTGTTATATCGTCATGAGTACACACGCTGGAAAATCTTTTTCCAATGTTGTCTTGGTCTGGGTGATAGTATTTTTTTATTTTGATTTACACACTTGGTACGGAGAACAAATGTTTCAAACCCCCCATTTTAGGGCGAAACCCCTCCCCTTTTACAGGAAATTTGATAGAATTCAGGGTAGCGCTTGAGGTTATTTGATGGCTGTTTTCTATTTTTGTATATTTTACTCATCAAAACTTTTAAATTCCAGAACTCTAGATAAAAAATGTCTCTAAGTAGCAATACCTCCTCATAAACCAATTGTTTCCAAAACCACTCTATGTACAGTCACCTAACTTTCAACAGTGAACTTTCTCTTTAAAACTTAACTTAAAAGTGAAGAAAGTATTGACAGATTTAAACGTAACTCTTGTGCGTATTGTCATTAAAAACTAGTATTGTACGTTAGAGGTTTCATTAATGACATAGATATTTAGTTACATCATGTATGATATTCTTATACATCAAATAAACGTTAGCTATGAATGCACAGTATGTGCTTTTACTACTTTGAGTTTAAGGTTGAATAAAAATAGCTTCAGTAACACGGGACGTCCAACGTGTTCAGGATGGGATTGGAACGACTCCCTACTAGGAAATAAGATTTGCCGGGGAGTTCAAGGTTCAGTATTCGATTTGTTACACTGACACACACACACACACACACACACACACACACACACACACTATCACATTCGACCAGGGGATTGCCAAACATTGCTACGAGTACATATCATCATTAACCAGACGATTGTGATACATTTTTTTAAAACCAGTTTAATGCTAAAAATGTTTATAAATGCATATGAATATGCATATATGTATATGAGGCCGAAGGCTGAAGCGAAAGGCCCTTAATGACGTCCTTAACATCAGCGTAGCGAGTGGCCTAAACCCACGAGGCCGAAGGCTGAAGAGTCGCCCTGACCAAGGCGGCCGAAGGCTAGTTAGACTAGAGTAGTGTATCTATATAAATCAAATAAGACTTTTGTCTGTACATTGCAAATAATCCATCAGTTTTTGGTTATTCGGTGTTTATATATACTTTGCATAAACCGAAACTGGCGTCAAAAAAATACCTGTCTATCTGTCTGTCGGTCTGTCTGTCTATCTGTAACGTTTTTAAGGCATCTTGGACCGCTTATAACTCGAAATCCGCTAAAGCTATGGCGGTGAAACTATGTTTAAGGGTTAAGCCCATCACGCAGTGTGTCTTTAGCTATATATACTTCATATCCATAGAACATCCACTAGCTCAAATGGCAAAGGACCAAAGTGTACTCTGAAAATGTTTTTAGGCATTTTGGACCGCTTATGAGTCAAAATCGGCTGAAACTATGGCAATGAAACTTTGTTTGAGGTTTAAGCTAATCACGCAGTGTGTCTATGTTAACAAAGCCCCGAGGTGAAGCGCGGGTACTTTCAGCTAGTATGTACTATAAATTCGCAAATACCGTTCTATGCTAGAATACACGGCGTTCATTTTGGTACGGATTGTCAAAAGTCCATTTTTGACATACTGTTCTGTTCATAACCTGGTACACTGGGAAATGAATTACAGGAGCTTACCGGATACAGTACAGTGAATACTACAACGCAGTAGCAACTTTATGAAGTAACCCACCGCAAAACATGTGTGACAAATAAATACAAAATTGTTATTCTGCAATTCCAATCTTGCGGTTGAAATAAGTTGGAGGAGATGTGAAATGTGAATATTGGCGGCAAAGTGATGTGAACTTTGTGTCAATCTGAGTTGTGCCAGTCGCAGCCACCAGACCTCGCCCTGCTCGCTCATTCTACATTTAATCTCATCTGTTGTGCACTCCCTCACTCCCTTCATACACAGATTCATACACAGATTCATACACAGATTCATACACAGGTTCATTCGCAGATTCATACGTGGAAATCTTTCATTAACTCAGCTGACAGTCGATTTTTCAGTTTGAAAAATGTATAACACAATTTGAAGTGGTTGGAATGTTTCCTGCGAGGCTGCGAGTATGAGGGAGTTAGATTTGAAATAAAAGTTTCTCTTGTTTAATGAGGCGAAGTTTGGACTACACAGTCCTCTCTACCATTTACCCTCGACCTTTACCTAGCGTAACCGTATAGTCACAGTACAAATGTAAGTGATGACTGCGGGGATCGAACCCGCGCCAGCGGAGTGATCAGCTCCGGAGTCGCGCACGATTTCAACCCGCTACGTGTCCGCTAATACCGACGCGTAGCCACAAGCACTACCTTGAATCCTAGCGAATTTCCTTTGGCGTGGTGTATAAATTACACTGGAAGTTTCCTTTTGTGGGGTAATTTTCTCCCCAAAAACGGGGTTTATACTATACAAACCTACGATTTAAATACGATTTACAAACATTGATGCTACCGTTCTTCACTAAATCACTATTTGATATGCCGACCACTCTCATAAGGGTATTTTAAGGCAAATATGTGGTGAAGCATGAGTGTGATGAGTGGTAGTAATGAGTTATGAGGTGTAGTCTTGTTACAAACTAAGGTTGACTCTTCCTTAGAATGGGTCATTAATTAGTAGCCCAATGACCAATGGAAATACAAGGACCAACGGCTTAACGTGACGTCCGAACCACGCAGGTAATGGTCTGATATGTCTAAACGATGGTGGGAGTTGATGCGGGTATCATCAGATGATCACTGAAACTATCTGAGCCGCTTTAGATTTGATTCTGAGCGAAATGACGGCAGATAGAAGTTTATGTATATTGTAAAATTTGAAAATGGTGTACCTTTTGGAGGAACAAACCTTTTGAAGACGGGTTTGTGGCGTTTTGCTCCAATTAAATGTAACTTCAGTTTGATAAGTCATGGGGTTTGTTAAGTGAAAAACCAAAGTTTTTGTAATGACGTAGTAAATTGAGTTGGTTATCAAACAATTAAAATTATTAGAATTCAAACCGTTGTAATTTTGATAAAATTAAGTATTGAGGGGAGATTTGTGGCGTTAATTAATTCTACGAACAAAGTTTGATAAGCTTGTTATGAACAATACGGACGCTTTTTTCGCGAATATAATTACATATCGGAACTCATCTGCGTGTCTACCAATGCTTCTTTTTATTAATCTCCCACATTTCCTTTATCAAATAACCTTTATTGACCAATCAGCTTTTCATCGCGGAAATTAAATAAAAATGTAGGGTGTTAAACACTTTGATTTAGTCTGATCAGTCAATGTAGTCAAGGAAGTAAAACAATGAATGTATCACGTCTTTTAGTGGGCTTACGAGAGTTTTTGATTAAAAAAACACTGATCTCATGTAATGACTTTATTTATATATCAACATTTTTACATGAGGACAAAAGGATTATCTAAAGCTATATTTTGACATTCTACTTTTAATTCGGGGTTCAAATAACGGAAAACCCTTTGTTTTATAAGTATTTTCTATTCAATAACTAATTGCGATCCAAAACATTATGTTCCTTAAAATATAACAACAATATATATTTGCTGTGTGCAACACAAATATTGTGTAGCAAAAATAAAATGAAACAAACAACAAAAATTAAAATAACATCAAATAAAACATTCACACTCACTCACACTTATATTATTTCACATTCATTCTACATTCACACTTAACATTAGACCTGGTTTTGGGGGTGGAAAGGGGGAAGACAAGCTAAATTAAAATGCTACTTCAAGAACGTAGTTATCCGTTAGATCACCTATGAACTCATGCACCGAGTAATAAGCATTGCTTAACAGCAAACGTTTTATTCAAGATTTAAAAATGTTGGTATTTTCAATTTCTTTTAAATTTTTAGGAAGGTGGTTGAAGAGTTTTATATTTACTTGCATGAAAAAGGATGTTCAAATTTAGATGTTCTGTGTTGAAAAATTTGCAAGTTGTTTTTACCTCTTGTGTTGTAATCATGAGTGATTTTAGATTGAACCAACGTTTTATTAGTTCGGCAATATAAAATAACTTTAAAAATATAGAGACAGGGAAGTGTCAACAAGCCTATTCCTTTAAATATGTCTCGACACGATTCCCTGAAACTTGCCTTTGAAATCATTCTAATAGCTTCCTTTTGCAGCCTAAAAAGCCTCTCAAATTGAACTTTTGAACATCCTCCCCACAACCTTATTCCATATGACAGATGAGATAAGATTAGTCCAAAATGAGCTATTCGAAGAATTTAAATAGAGCAGGATTTGGATAAAACGCGTAAACCGAAAATTCCTGAGGAAACTCGTTTACATGTTTCGTTAACCTAAACCGTCTAAGTTAATCCCTGATCAATAAAAATTCCTATGAATTTGGTAGATTCTACCTGTTTTAAACAGATTTCATATTTTTGCAATAACTAGAATGACTCGCGCCTTCAGACTCAGGTAGACTATACCCGCAGTACAGTTGTGTACCCAATTCTCGTACTGCGCCGTGCTGTCCCCTCTGAACTATACTTCCTTACCTTATCTACTCTACTTCCACTCTTAGTTTAGACATCGCTCTGCAGTCGCAAACCAGTTATGAATGTTAATCCACACGTAGCTTCGAGTTTATCGCAAAACAGCTGATTACATTACAACAGATGACTTCCGCCGAACATCTGATTGCATTCCACAATTCTAATCACCCGCTAATGATAGACACGGAGCGGCGGCGGATATTTTGCAATCGTCTGCCGGAAGTTGTGACATTTCAAGCGGAAATAGCTTGTTTTCAGTTCGGTTCGCCACAAAACCACCCTTAGAGGCATATCGAGTTCAGCTCTTAAGAGACGCTTTAAACTAAGGATTGATTTTCTTCAATACACGACGTTTACAAGATTGTTTATTTTTTTCCATGTAATTGTAATTTTAATCATACCTTTTTTACACAAAATATTGTACTCTAAATTTTGTTGCATCAATAGTTTTACGAAACATTAACAGTTATACTACGATTAAATGAACATTTTATTCAGGAATGTTTTAAAGAATTGCTTGCTTTAAACAAATACTCGTATCTATAATTTTCAAAACTAAAAATATTATAACATGAAGCAAAATATAAAATGTATATACTGTAATAAGATAAACATGAAACGTCAAGGTTTTAGAGTATAGGCGATGTTGAGTTTTTATAAGATCCTTTTAAACTAAAAGTGTAATTTATTCTTTTTTTGTTTGCACGAAAAAATTAATAGTTTTAGGAAATGTACAACAAATTTAGTAAGTATGTTCCTTTGAATCCACGCATTACGACAATAACACAGAAGGAATTTAATAGATAATTTTGTTTTAAGTACTTCTTCTTTTATACCTAGTTAATCTTCTCGTAATGTTTACATTATATTCAACAAACTAAATTGTAAATAAATATAGCATTCTCAAATTCACGATGCTTACAGCCTTAAACAATCGTAGTTTTTCTCGTTTCAGACCATTTTAGCGTTTAACAGTTGACTTCACTTGAATTGTATCTCCCCAGTATTTAGTAGTGTAATTTGTATTAAGTTTTCCTTTTTCAGCATTAAAGGTTCTAAATATTCGTCATTACACTCGTTATTGATCGAGTCTTTCTTATTGCCTAGCTGAGACAGTGACATATTTCTTGTATCTTCATTTAGCAGCATGGATTAAAATTCCCAATTAAACACAAGTATTTGATACTGATATTATCCATCGGACAGAATCCGTTGTGCATAATTATACATATTTACTAGCTCACATCGACCTACGGCCTCGGTGCCCGCTATTTAATTGTTAAATGTCGTGCCATTTTAAGATTTTTTAATGTTTTACCCCCACTTTTTACCCCTTCCTCCCCAAACAATTTGGTAGACAACCAATATATTTTTGAAATCAGCATAATATTCTTCTTTTGATACCCCACATAGATTTTTATGATTTTTATTTCTTGCCCTTTCCCCCAAATCCATATATTGTGCCCCGAACCCCAAAATCAGTAGGGGTCTTTGGGTTAATGGTATACAACCATGTATCGAGTTTCAAACAAATCCGTTGATATTTACTAATAAATATTTACTCAAAAATATATATAACATGGGGAATTGGGGACCTCAAAACCCTATATAAATAAAAAATCTATATAATTTTATTCGTTTTCCCCACCCTCCACACACTAAGGACCATTTCTATTCAAAAAATCTGAATTACCCCAGCCAGATTCCGAGATCTCAACACTCCGGACAACCCTAACCGAAATATTAGTAGTATAGATTCGCAACAAACGGCCCGGAACAAACGCCGCTGCACGAGGCCGCTCGCCGTGGTCCAGAAGACACGTTAAGCCGTAGGTCCATTTCCATTCGTCGTTGGGCTGATAATTAATCTGGATAACTATCGATTCTAAACAAGACTAAACCACAACACCCGTCAAAACACTTATCACACTCACTATTCATCCCTTAGAACACATTCGATGGTGGTCGGTGCCTCAGGTATCTCTTGAGGAACCTGTAAAGAATTTTTCTACGTACATTTCGCAGCAGGTTTGCTGCATCATAATGGGGATTCTTATCTATTGTCAACTCACATTGAAAACACAAGACAGTACGTTACATCATAGTTACGGTTACTTTGGTAGCTGTGTTGGCACCCCGGCGTGGTTATATGTACCGGGTGCGGCAGAACGTGCTGAGAAGTTTGACTCGCGTAGTACCGGGTTGTAATGAGGAAAATGAAATATTATGGTATTTGTTAAATGTATAAATTAAAATATATAAAAAATAAATGAATAATAATAAAATAGAATAACTATACAATTCATAAATAAAACCTGATTCCAAATCGTCGTTTGAAATCCTGGCAGAAACGACGCAGGCGGCATTACCTTTTTGTACTGCCATACTGATTCTTTGTAGGAAATAACTCCTTGCCTTTGCATCGCCTGTCTTTTCTATTAGCCGCGTCCCTATTTCGTGAAACCACTCTCTTCCCTCTTCACACATGACTCCTGCAGTTTCCACAGCCACAACGACTAAATCCATGCCATTTTCTTTTATCCTTGAGTATTTTTGGTGCTTTCTTTGAACTGCTGCCTCTGCTGCTGCTCCAGCAAGGTGTCTTGTTTGTTGTACGTTACTCTTGGCATAGGTGTCAGTACATGTGAAGTCCCAGACTAAACATCTCCCCATTTTCCAGGGAAAAACTGTGGCGCCATCAGGCCTTTTTCCGTCGTTTCTATCCAATCAACAGGCTCCAGTTGTGCTGGAACGTCTGCACTAATCAATGCCTTTTTAATAACGGTATTGACTTCAGCATGTCTAAAATATCTTCCTGCATTTTTTGGACATGAAAGAGGATGAAGACCTTTCGTGTCGATGGTTGCTCATCATATACATTGAAATTCTCGCCAAAGTTCATTATGGTATTATTTTGCTCGGTCACTCATACCGTTAAAGTCGCCACCATCGTTTAGATAGGACGGCAATGAGGCGTCGATGTGCGAGCATATTTCGAGAATAGTGATTCCTTGATCGTGACGTGACGCAAATACTTGTTCGCCAGAATTTTCTTATTCCGCATCACGACCCGGTTCCTGGACCCAACATTGTACATGCCTGGTTTAGACAGTTGAAGAAAGGGGTAGTACCCTTAAACGACGCAGATCAGTGACCACGATTATGCGAGTGCCAAAAGCCAACAAAATACGTTGAGCCAAACCAATATGGTAGCTGCGGAAAATGGAATTTTTGCTGACTGGCTCGTTGGATTGGGTTGATTAGTTTTGGTATAAGTTTAGTACAGTTTCATAAATTTTTGTAGCAAACATCGAAATATAAATCTGATTATGAAATATGACATAAAGCTCCATTTTAAAGGGAAACACAACCCCCTCCTTCCTAAAGGGCACCTCCGGTGTAAATGTACCCCTTGTAGAAAATTCTCCAGGATTCACGGTAGCGTTAGTGGCGACGCGTCTGCTATGTTTTTAATGTTCAATGATTCGACTGGGACTCGTGGCGAGGTCCTGTAATCCAGCTTCATGGAGGTCAGGTTTTGAGGATGATATAGGTCTAAAGCGGCTCAGATAGTCTCAGTGATCATCTGATGATACCCGCATCAACTCCCACCATCGTTTAGACATATTAGACCATCACCTGCGTGGTTCGGAAGTCACGTTAAGCCGTTGGTCCTTGTGTTTCCATTGGTCATTGGGCTATTAATTAATGACCCATTCTAAGGAAGAGTCGGCCTTAGTTTGTAACAAGACTACACCTCATATAGCTCATTACTACCACTCATCACACTCATTCTTCACCACATATTTGCCTTAAAATACCCTCATGAGAGTGGTCGGCATCTCAAATAGTGATATAGTGATTCTGGTAAGAACGTGAGAAGTGCTCGACAGATCTAGATGAGACTGAACCGTGTGTGTTGACATTGCAAGACAAGACACCCTGCCGAGCGCCGACCCCGAGAGACCCCCCGGTGGACCCCAGGTCCAGGACCCCCTTACACATGGGGGGGGGGCACTTCACTAACCTTGTTCTGACCACTCTCAACACATCTCTCTGTCACTCTACTGTTCGCACTCGTCAAACTCAATTATTGGCGACACTTTTATTTGCCATTGAAAGCCCAAATTGTGGCCAGATTGAAGAAACAAACTTACGTAAATCAACTTGTAGTTTTCATCATCACACAGCCAACGTTGTAGCTTTTATTTATAACTAGTTGTGTAACAGTGCTTCCCCACGGATTCAATATGTCCACAGGATTCAATTAATGTTTGGATGTAAGGCAGTGTGTAGTCTTTAAGGCCGACTCTTCCACAAAATATTCATTGGTGTTATTAATTTTGGTGTACACTGCGCATAAACTTCAAAACAGTTGGTTCCGTACATTTTAACATCTTTTACAAGAGCCGCATTTCATGCGCATTTCCAGTTTGGTTTACTCTAATTATGCGCAGTTTAAATCGAAAGGAATCCATTTCTTTTGCAGTTTACAATTCAAAGATAGTCTCGCGAGTGTAAGGCATACTAGAGATAGTAGAAACGTACTCATTTATCTCTGGTATCGCTGACAATATCTATTCATTGGGTTAATTTGCAACGACCTATTTTTGCCAATTTTACATGTTCTAAAATCCCCTCACGTTAAAGTTGAAAAATGTCAAACCCGTTTCTTTATGGGCGCATTTAGGCTACCGGAAAGTTTCGAGTCATAGGGCGAGTAGTTTGGGCTGTGTACAAATTAAAACAAAGAGCACCCTGGACATTTTACTACCTCACGACCAGCTTCGAGCTGAGCCCGTCGTGTGACTGTAGCAAATAATCCGTATAAAAATCTCAATGTTATATATTTATAAATATATTGTGTGCGTGACGACCCTAGAGTAATTGTTTTTCGCCTCCATCTAATTGGTCTAGCCGTTCGGTTTTGATTGATTCTTGGTACACATGTTTAGTATGGTTTCATTAATGTTTATAATAAATGTCTTCCAAATTGGATTCTTCCAATCCGACCCGATTCCTTTAGGTAGAAATTATCCCCCGTTTCAGGAAATTCGCTAGAATTCACGGTAGCGCCCGTAGCTACGTGTCGGTATTGTTTTGTATCACAGCATTTTAATTTTATGCTGTTATGTATCGAAATTGCAACCCGTACCACAGTAGTTTTTCAAATATTTACTGGGCTAGAGTTGTTGTTAGCGGATCCGTGGCGGATTGGTATCGCGCGCGACTCCGGAGCTCATCACTCCGGTGGCGCGGGTTCGATCCCCGCAGTCACCACTTACATTTGTAATGTGACTATACGGTGACGCACTAGGTAAAGGTCGAGGTTGAGTGGTAGAGAGGACTTTGTAGTCCTAACTTCGCCTCGTTAAACAAGACAAACTTTACCTTTTACCTTTTTTGTACAATCGCACCAACGTTGAAATACTAAAAGATTTGCCCCCTAAAGCTAAAAACAAATTTTAAACTACTATCATTTATAGTCAGTCGGATCCAAAACAATGCTGGATTTGTGAACGCAAAAACAATATCATCATAAATAGGCTAGTTTTAATGTTTCTCCACTGTTTGATATTTTGTACGGGAGGTGAAAAAGACTGACTATAATAAAAAGCCTGAGAGTAGTAGAAGATCTGACTTTTGACTTGTATTCTGTTCTTTATAAAAGAGGCGTTTTGGAACACGCTAATAATCTCATTGTTTATACCCTTTCATTTTACAATATGGTGTGAACAAGAAAATTTCGGTTATGGATTTTTCTACAATTCATTTAAAAACTACAGTTTGCTTGAAATGTATAAAAAGTGTTGTATTAATTAAAGTTAAAGATGTAACAAAAATATAACAATGTATTTTTTTGTAACAATATAACAAAAACTTTTTTTACATACGAGAACCTTTACGTTTAGGATATTATTAAAAAAGATACATTAGTTTAGATATTTTAACTTGTTGCAAATTCACCTAGTTGTAACATTGCAAGGAAACTACACTCTCAACTAAAAACAAATTGCGATTCAATCCCAAAACTACAAAACTGTTGCCAAAACTCAAAAAATGTTGCTAGTTTGTGCAGATTTGACGAAATATCAGCATGGTCAGTATCTGAGGTCGAAATTTTATTGTGGACATTCCCCATCGTTTGTAAGATCTCAAATCTCAGAAGGCGTTTCGAGATCTCAAATCTTATGCCGTCTTCAGGTGAAAAGTAGCCTAAAACATAACAAAAACACTTGGAAATTAAAGTAATTAAAAGTAACCAGCGCTAGTCGTTTTGAAATTAGTTAAGGAAAATATAAAAAACTAGAGACAACTCTTGTTTTTGGTTATGGGTGTTATTGGTTACAGGTCAGCTTACACTGATTACCTTTAGGCTAGCTCTATTTTAAAATGTTTTAGGGGACTTTTCACCTGAAGACGGGATCAGATTTCAGACCCGAAACGTCGTGTTTTTTCCACTAAAAACAATGGAAAATGTCCGTAATAATATTTCAACCTCAGAAATTCCACACTTCCAACAAGGAATGGATGGTATTATTCTTTAGCAAATTTCTATTAGGACGTACTCACCGATCTACGATGGTGAGGAAGGTCCAGTTCCGCGGAGAGCATGCCGCCTCCACAGACAGACACACGGACACTGAGACTCGGGGGCGGCTCACCGGGGGGCGGAGCTTGTAGAGGCGGTGCCACCCCTCACCCCTGCCACCCCTCAGCCAGTGGAGCAAGGACAACACTGTAGCGGCGCGTCTTCACTTTCTGGATCAAAGTTAATCCCGAACTCAGAGCAACGATGATGAAATCTGTTAAATCGACCAGTAGAAACTACAAACCACCCCTGTAGACGTAGTTTGTGCTGCAGTTTGAGAGGAGGGAGGTGAAATTGAAATTCAACGGGTTTAATACTCGTAATTCCCTCATAAATACAAGGTAGTAACTAGTATGTATCCAAAATGTATTTCTTACTAGGCATATGTTTCTTTTATATTCTTGGAAATAGTGTGATTCAGTCTAGGTCCATGGACTAATCGTTCGGGGATTTAATATACGGGGTGAGTTTTAAATGCCCCACCCCACCTTAACTTTTGAAAAACGAAGTATTTTGAAAAACCTTTTGGGGGATGTTTTTATAGGATCCTAAATTTTGTTTTGACGTACTTTGTGTCACTCACCCCCACCCAAAAACCAAACCCCTCCCCTTTGTGGCACCTTAAAAGAAAGGGAATTTCAACACAAACTCAACGACGCAAAAATACCTTTTATCTCAACTAAAATTTTTTTATTATACCCATTTAAAAATTACACAAAACCAGGTTTAAAATGCCTATAACCTAGAGTATTTTAAAGAAAGATTTGTCATACAAAGATTGTACAGAGAAATGTAGCATTTTAAACCTAATTTCTTGTAATCTTTAAATGAGTATAACAGAAAAACTAGTTGATATAAAAAATGTTTTGCGTTGTTGAATCTTTGTTAAAATTCCTTTTTGGTTTTGTTGTTTTGGGTGGGGTTGGTAACGCAAAGTATGTCAAAACAAACTTCAAGATCCAATAAAAACATAAGGTTTTTCAAAATATTTCCATGTTTAAATGTTAAGGTGGGGAAGGGGGACATTCAAAACTCATCCACACTAGAAAGTCATCGTAAATAGTATAAAACGTATCTTAACGATTTAACTTAAGTGTTGTTAAAAGTAGACAAACCCTTTGATAATGTTCTACAAAATTGAATACTGGTTGAAAAATGAATATTGTATTAAATTAAAATAATTACAGAACAGTTATTGCAATCATGCCGGCTAATATTGAATGTGAAGGAAATCGGTTTGATACCTTTCAATTAAAGTTCCACAAAACAATCAACGCAGACACCTTGAAAAACACATGTTTCTTATTCTGCACGAGTATATTGGACGAACATCACAACGATAGGGATGTTTAAGACGCTCTACAACTTTGGTTCAGTAACTGTTTGTCTATCTGGCCTCCTTCGCCCTTAAGAAGAGTTAAATTTGTAATTTTGTGTCGTTTTTCGTCGGTTTTAGTGGTTTTTACGTATAACCTTGTCTAAAATAGCTCAGTTGTTAACCTTACTGAATAGCAACCTTACCGATAGTCTTTCCGATGAAAATTTTGATCATGGGTACAATACTAGATATAAAAACAATTTTCAGTATCCCAGACATAGATTAAGAATAGTTGAGAAAACGCCCCAATACATGGGTAGAAAATTGTTTAATAAATTGCCAAATAAATATAAAATTCTTATTAACTCAGATCTGTTTAGGAACAGCCTTATTCAATTTTTGTTAGACAAGAGTTAATATCATGTTAATGAGTACTTAAATGATGCCGATCTGTAACAATGTATATAGTTATTTATTTGTAAAGGATTTTATTTATTTGTGCTAATTACTCGTATATTTTATTTATTTATTCACATTAATGTTATCTGTCTTGTATTCCATTACCATGTCGTATTGTTTGTGTAGAGTCACTGTTCAGTAAGAATTGCAATAGGAATTATTTAAATTTGTTTTACATTACTATGTTTTAAGTATTGTTACGTATTTATCAACTATTTTACATATTTTGCATGTTTAAAAAAAATGTTAATCTATACCCCCAAACTTTGACAATGTCTCCTGTTTTATAGCAAAGCTATGTATATGAACGTATTGTGACAATAAAGAGTTGATTTCTGATTTCTGATAGCACTTAACGCCAGGAAGGCTAACCTTTTGATGCTAATAGTAAATACATGATTGTATAACAAATAGAACAAGAAAATCAAAGAGAATATAGTTAGCAAATTTTCGTTATAAAAAACGTTTTTCACGTCCTCAGCCTAAAGGTGAAGAGAGAGTTAGGGATAAAAAGTTCATTAGACGAAACTGTTCATTTTATGCAATAAATTTGCTAACTAAATTCCTAATTATATTTTTTTGTAATTTTACCCATGTATTTACTGTGTTACTCATTCGGAAAATCCAAGAGTTAACCTTTTGGTGATTTACACACAATAATAAATGAACTGTCCCCAAATATGATTTGAACAGTGGCCTTGGTGTACTTAATCTTAACGTTAATAGTGCCGGTGTATTTTGGATTATTGCAGACCCTTGCAGACCCGTTATGTTTCGTCTTTTTACATATACAATTTTTCGTAGTAAATTTCAATTGAACAAAATCGGGGTAAAGCTAAACGGGCTTTTGTCACCATCAGAGTTTAGCTGATTGGATTTTGTAGTCAGTGACATAAATATTAAGGAGTTTTGTCATCATAACCAGGTCATAAGTATACAGTTGTTAGAGCATAAAACTCGGTGGTTACAAAATGGCGGCCAAAAACTTATTTTTCGCTTTAATAGCGGTATAAGTAATCCGATTGCAATGAAATTTGAAATTAGTTTTCTCTTTATGATATGCATCAAAACGTGCAGCCAAAGACCACGTAAGGCCGAAGCGAGGCTATAAGCGTAACGAATTTTAACGAAAAACCAACCAAATCCGACCAGCCAAACCAATATTGGGTTTTCGATTGTTGGTACACATTTAGGCTACAGTGACATACAATAGAAAATAGTCCCCTTGACTGGGACTCGTGGCGTGGTCCTGTAATCCAGCTCCATGGAGGTCAGGTTTTGAGGATGATATAGGTCTAAAGCGGATCAGATAGTCTCAGTGATCATCTGATGATCAACTCCCACCATCGTTTAGACATATCAGATCATCACCTACGTGGTTCGGAAGTCACGTTAAGCCGTTGGTCCTTGATTTCCATTGGTCATTGGGCTATTAATTAATGACCCATTCTAAGGAAGAGTCGGCCTTAGTTTGTAACAAGACACTACGCCATAACTCATAACTACCACTCATCACACTCATCCTTCACCACATATTTGCCTTAAAATACCCTCATGAGAGTGGTTGGCATCTCAAATAGTGATTTAGTGAATACTATGCCAAATTTCATAAAAATCAAATTTTAGAGCATAAAAGAACTAAATTATCCGCCCTCACCGTTGTTGCGAATTCGCTAAGATTCACGGTAGCACCTGGGGCTACCCGTCGGCTATGCTTTCGTGTTACCGTGTACAAAATATCACCTTCTGTTTTTGTCGAGAAACTATATAAAATTACTGAGAATTTGTGTTTGTATTAAAACTTTGTAAAAGATAATGAGAAAAGAGCGATTCTTAAAACTGTCTCCCTGAAATTTAAAACACGTATCCGTTATTGTATTTATTTTTAATTGTATGATATCCTGCATCTTATTAAAATATTAAATAGTTAATATTAAAAGATCATTTCTAATTTTCTTTCCTTCACAAAAGACAATTATCTGTCCTTATATTTAATCTTAAGAAAAGTAAAAAGAGAAACTCTCATGTATACTTATTCGCTTGTTTTCTCTGCCATTGGTCGACGCCACCGCGACGGCGCGAGCTCCGCCAATCAGAGACAAGACCTGCAACAGCTGATTTCACCAAATATTTGTCATTGTTTCAGCCCTACCCCTTTCTCAGCATCCATTTTGTTCCTGTCCGTGTTTTCTCTCTCAAAAGATATTTTTCGTAGAATTTTAATTGAAAATCCGATTGTATTTGGGAAGAATATTTTATTGTTATTACGACAGAATTCTTAGTATCTCTTTTAGTAAAAATACAGATCTTGCTTTGATTTATAACGTTGTTTTCGTTTTAAACTAGCGTCGAGTGTCAAAAGTGAGTTAGATTATTTCGTTACAAAATATATAAGCATCATTAATTATTTAATGAATTTAGTAACTCAAAGACAAATTCAAAATTAAGGATTTTCATTGTTCCGATAACAAAACAATACCTGCTTTTTCTAACCAACTAATCGTTAATTTAAGCATTGACATATTTGGCTATTAACACACAAGTCATAATCATTATACCCAGAAGGTTCCTTTGTTAGGAAACAGCGCACTTTTTTATTTATATATGGTAATCGATTACCAAAGATTACGTTATGATCAGTTGATTGCGCATAGATGCAACATAGCGGAGGCAGGAAAATCAACATAGTTGCAGCAGCCTAAGCACAGATAGCGATGCAAATGAATTATTTTAAGAACCGCAAGTAGAGCCCCAGACGCACGCGCAAGTTTGTTCGTTCTCGAAAATCGCACGATTTGGTCACATTTAAGTCATTGACATCAAACAAACTCGAGCATGTGGAGCCGAGGGGAGAGAAAATCGGCGAGAGATGGCAGCGCTATCTGTGCTTGGGCTGCAGCAACTATGTTGATTTTCCTACCTCAGCCATGTGGCAGCTATGCTCAATCTGCCTACCATAACATAATCTTTGATATTACGTAAAAAGTGTTTATAGTGTATCAGTTAACGTGTCGGCTAACCCTTGCACTACCCCAGGTAGAGCTTGAAACATGGGGGTTGTAGCTTATTTTGAGGATAGCACAAGAATTAACCTCAACACTCTGATTAATTAGTTTGAATTTAGGATTAAATAAAAATACCTTGAGATAAAGGAAAGTTATTAAGTTTAATTTGACAAATACTCGCAGTGAGGGTACACAGGAATGAATTACAATAGATGAGAACCGATATTGAGAACAGGCTACCATTCACAACTTTTATGATGAAGATTGAAGATTGATTACAAGTTAAACTTTAAATCGAATAGGTGAAATTAAAATAGAAAATTGGAATTGAGTGAAACGTTAATTAGATTAAATCAATAATTAGAATTAAACTGAACTTTAAATAAATACTACTAAATTAATGAAATTTAAACAAGTTGTAAAGGGTATTTAAGTTTGGCCCCTAAACCCTAGAGTACCTAACTTAGGAGAAGCGATCAACGAAAACTCGAAGCTGACGTCCTCCTGAAGTCGGTCCTGGAGCGGGGCGAAGGTCTCAGTGAGGGATGATGAAGAGACGCTAGAGGCTGCCTGCTCCCAAACGGTTGTACCCCGTAGGTCAACTCTGCTGACGCACAAGTATTGGAGTCCACTGTCAGCAATCAGCACTGCCAGCACGAGGCAAGCAATGCCGATGTGAACCACTTCGATACACTTCCACTGGTCTATTGTAAATTTAAGTATTTTGGGAAGGTTCAACTCCGGTATATGTTATAAGTGTTTATAAACATCTTACAAAAAAAGGAAGTTGGGAATTTATAAGGTTTATCGTCTTGAATATAGAAAAGGTAGCGAAACAACTTTTGAACAATGTTGCATTCACAACAATAATGGTTAAACGTATTTGTAATGGTACACCGGTATTTGATAATACATGTTATAGTCATGAAAAATTTTCTTGGCACCTCCCCGATTCAATTAATTACAAAAAGTACATGCGTTTATTAGTATGAAATTTAAAATAATTGTCATACACTAAAACCTTTTTTAGACAGCGACCAGAAGAGTGTTATTGGTAAGCTTAAAGCTGTTGGAAAACCTCACATTGGGTTCTGTTACAATTAATTTAAACGAAACATACACAACGGTTTTAGTTTTAAGAAACAATTTAAAATTGAAAGGCCTATTTCCTATCCATTTAATATAAATTTTATTGGCAATGAGGCCATTCAACAAATAATTCAATTAACGAATTTTAAATAGTTCTTTATAGTGTTCTGTCTTCTGAAGTATATACATATATATTATTGAAATAATACTTCAGAGAACGGAGTACTGTGCAGAAACGCCTTCAGAAGTAGTTCCACTTTAAACAACGCAAGCAAGTCAATAAAACCAATGATAAAACTGAAGGGACTTACATCCAAACCATTGGCTATTCAAACTTCAACTACGTGCTATCGGATTTGTTGTTACAGCCAGTCAACTCTTTGGGCTCTAATAAATTTAAAAATTCAAACCCGCACAGTTTGTGGGGTTTAACTGTATATAATTTGTAAATTTAATTTTACGCCTAATTTGCATTCGTTAGAGTCAGCTTTGCCTGATATATAATCACGAGTGTTACGAGGCTTTTGAGTGAATAGAATTTTTTGCAATTTGCTATTCTAATTCACTTCGCTTATAGCCTCGCTTCGGCCTTCGGCCTCAGCTTTGCATTATTTATTACCACGGGCTATTATTCGCTACGCTCACAGCCCCGCTTCGGCCTGCGGCCTCAGACTTACGTAGAATTTTACTGTACGTTTTACTACGTATCATGTATGGAAAATTTGTTTCAAATTTCGTTAAAATTGGACAAATTAAAACTCTGTTACAGCGAAAACTAACCTTTTGGAACGACGCCATTTTTAAACGACTTGATGGATTTCCATAGTTTTTGGTATATTGATGAATACTATCAAGATATACATATTTTTTCTAATTTGATTAACATCGGATGAAATTTACTCTTTTTATATAATTGAAACCGCTGTTTTGATAAAACTTCCCCCTGATAACCTTGCTAAACCAGTCGTCCAAACTGATTCACAGAGGTGGTCTAGATCCAAACCAATATTGTTTATTCTCTAATCAGCCAATTGACTCTCAATAGTGAACCTTAGCGCACTTTAGCCCCTCTCTTGACCCATAGAAATGATTTCGTACTGAGTAACCAAAAACCTACTCAGCTTTAGACATGATCTCTCTTTGCTGTGCCGCAGTGTCAGGCAAACATACCAGTCAGATCCCACTGGGGTTTCTCGTACGTGTTGATCAGGACCCAACGCAGGGTCCTGCACGTGGTGCCTAAACTCTAAAGGCAGTGTGTACATCTTACACGTAAACCGCTGAGAAGGACTATCTAGATGGAGGACAATAAATCTCACCATTATACCAATTGTTAAGTCAATTTAATTTTCTACTCTGCATAGTCTATTTGAAACGTGTCAAAAATGATGCGTATAGTTCTGTGTATTTACAAATAAAATATTTCCTAAACTACTTACACATACGTACATAGTTCGAAAAAAGTTCGACTTATATACAAAGTACTGTAGATACCTTTTTATGAAATGCAATTGTAAGACAATCGTCGTTACAGATAAATGACGATGATGTGCCGGGGCCTGGGGAGTTGAAATTAAGACTTCGCTGCGAGGCTTTTCGCTCTCTCAGATATCTTTTCCTTCGGCAATAGTTTTGAGTCCTTAGGCCTGTCCCTTTGCAGAATGGAGGTAATGTGTTTCTGTTGGCTGCACTGGAAAAGGTTTGGGGAGGGGCGCGAAACAAATCATCTGTCGACGATGAGGTCACTCCACCAGTCAGCTGGCTACTTGGAATCTACAGCTCTGGACAAAACAGGCGTCAGATAACAAAAACAGTCGAGCCACGACTGCCTGACGCCTGTCTACCGGCTAGTGCTCTCATCACAACACTCACCGCTCGCGCTCTACATCTAGCAACACGCCTGTGGCCTCTCGAGAGGAAGTGTTATCACAGGAAACAAGATACAGCACCATTCTGCTGCTCCAGATTCCATGGTGAGTGTGAAAAGGGTAGAAAACAATACTGCATTGTGTAGTTAGCATCAAGTCAGTTTGTTTATAAATTAAAAAAAATAAATGTTAGGAACATATTTGGCGCTTATAGAATATATTCCAAGCGAGTTCAACATGTCAGGGTCCACTGGGAAAATTTCAAGAAAAATAACCCTGAAACTTTTTTTTTTATGTGCATGCTGGACAAATAAATTGCCATACCGGTACCTAAAACCTACAATTGTAGATTGATTGATTTTTCAAATTGTGGTAAAAAGGAATGTCAAAAGTAATAATTTGACAGGAAAAGTTTAATTAAGAATTATCTCAAAAAACCATTCAAAAGAGACATAAAAGAAATCCTACTGTCTGTTCTTGGTTAAACCTCTCCCAACATATGTAAATTGTATGCAATTAAAATTAGCTATTTGAATCAGTAGTTGTTAGGAAGATAAAAATTGATTTCCGTTTTGTTCTACGATTTTTGTTCTACATGGCGATAGACATAAACAATTATTCTATTTACTGTAGAAATTCGCTAATAACATGATTGAGACATAAAAAGGCAACTCATTGGGGGTTTTCTTGAGTTCAAATCATTATTAATTTAAAAATCTTGTCTCCAATTTCTTTTCAAGGAAAGATAAACATATGATTTGTATTTTGGTTACAGATGCACACAGTGTGGTGGAGAAAGAGGGTGATTCTGTGGAGCACGATTGCGTTTTTACTGTGGTTAATGTTGCGTAAAGCTTCGTACAAGGTAAAGTTTGAAACCGTCATCAACAACTCTAAAGCAGGGGATGTCTGGGATTATGTGGCCGACTTCAGCAACGCTAAGAATCTCAATCCCACGATGTGAGCTAAGTACCGATGATTTATAAGAGTTGTATATGTCCTAGTTTTAACTCATTTTGCTGGCCAAGGGATGTTAAGGGATACAAAATTTACAGCACCAACGTTAAAGCTGTGTTAGTGTGCCATTAAAACAAAATACACTTTCTTGTAGGTATTGACGAAAGATTCCTTAGTGGAATTGTTCAATCTTTCAGGATATTTACATAGTCACTTTTAAAGAAATTGTATGCCTACATTTTATCACTGTTGGTCCTAAAGTGAAGCTTTTTTGTACGAGTTCAGGCTTAGCGTCTAAGGCGCGGTCGAGGATGTTAAATGAGCCAGGATCAATGACACTATTGAAGCGAGTGATAATTGGCCATTTTTTTGACATGATGCAAAAAATATTGAGAAATAAGTGTTAATTAAGGTTTTTAAAATTATAACGAAACTGAAAGTATAAAATGTTTTAAAATTAAGTAGTCTGATTTATATAGTTAAGAAGAAAAAGATGTTACACATCAAGCAGCTATTTTCAGAGCAAACTGACAAAAAGAGCTATTTTGCAGGTAAAAATTGTTGTATTTTGCTCATTAAACACCGCCATCAACAACTCCAAAGCAGGAGATGTCTGGGATTATGAAACATTTTCATTTTCCTCGTGTTTGCAGCCTGGATTTCACGATAGAAGACGAAAGCGGCAACTACGTGCACTGGTTCTACACAGTGCACTACACAGAGTACATGAGCCACCTGCCCGCGGTACACAACTACGCAGTCGCTCATTTCGAAGTGAGGCCTCTCCGAGACCAGCTTTGTTATACATTCAACTCACCAGACTTGCTTCTACACGTCACTCGCTTGCGGTCAGTCACTCACACTTGAACAGATCTGTGAATAATTGAATACATGAATGATTTATTATCGTTTATAGTTGCCCTGAACCAAATAAGACAGTACGTTACCTATTCAGTTTATTATTTGCAAAATAACACATGGGCCTGGCCATGTACTATTGGTCTTAAATTTCAGAGATGAGAAATTTGCCACCTCCTAACTTTACGCTTCGGCTTCTTCTTGGAACAGGATTCAGTTTTTGCCAGCCACAAATCAAAGGAACCTTTGTACCTAAAATATTTATACTCTTCAGTTGATTATATCAACTGGGATATAGTACTAGTCCAGACCAGTTTCTAAGGGCCAGTTTTTCAATAATTTGATTAACTGTCGGTTAACTGACCTGACTATTGTTACAGTCAGTAAACTGTGATTTTTTATCACTTTTTGCCAGTTAAAGCTTCTAGGTTGGCACATCTAGGTTGAAAACAACATTGAATGATAATTTAGCTGCACTGTAGTACTTTAAATACCCTACTGTTTAGAAATCATTGCCAAATAAAATATGTTAGTTCATAAATTTTAACATCAGCTTCTTGTAACAATAATTTTGTTTGTTTTCCAGTAAACTCCAAATCATCATTCTCTTTCAAACAAAAGAATGATTCCACTGTGTGCATTGAAGAGGTTGACTACGAATGTCCTACAATTTTTTCCAAAGTATGCAAGGAAGAAGTTTTATTTCAGAGAAGACAAATCATGCAAAACTTGCAAACAATATTTTCACAAAAAGTCAAGCAGTCGTAATACACAACTTTAATAAATGATTTATTATGTACAGCAATATTTTGTCGTTTCATTTCTAAGCATATAAATTACCTTAAATATTTATTGCTTGTGTAAGAGTAAGACCTAAAACTAGATTCAGTGGAACCCCGATATATCACAACTCTGCCATCTGAGAGTGCATTGCCACAAATCAATGAGTAAAATCGACAAGTACCCAGATGAGCATCTCTCTATAAAACAACATTTGGCTGGTTTTGCAAATCCCATTGACATTTGTTATATTAAAGTTCTATTGTGTTACTTTTGACTATTTCCGTCAGTTCAGTTCTGATTGATATTGCTTAAGGACGTACGATAACATGTTTTAACTGAAACTTACTCCTCATGTTATAGATCGTCCAACATCTAACTATAAATTGTCTTTAGCTACTTATTTGTCTTTCAATTTAATTAATTAATCAACAGAAATTACAGAATCCCTATGAAATAGTTTATTTCGACAATGTTTTTTATTCTGGCAAAAGTCTGAACGTGTAACCCGAGTCAACTAAAAAAGTCAGTTGAAGATTTGGTTGCACTGGACGATCGTGAAAAGGTTTTTTGTTTGAGTGTTTTTACCAAATAATAAAAAAAATTGATGGTTGCGTCTGAAACTTTCAACAGTTAGTCAAATCCTTCCTCTCAACTATGAGTTAGTTTATGGAGCAAATACTTTAACTAGCGAACCGTCTCCTAAAGCCTGCGGTTATACAGGAAGTAAATCTGTAGCCTTTTCACTACGCTCACAGCCTTGTAACGACCGTAATTAGGAAGCACTTAATCTGAGGTTTGAACGTCGTAAATTACAAATTAAGCTCTTAGTTTTAATAGGTAACTCAATAGAGCGTACCCATAGTATAACCAAAGCACAAAGAACTCAACCAATGCACTTAATTTCATGGTGCATTTTGATGGCTAACAAACAAATGTAGGCAGCTTGTTTTGTTTGCTTTTTGTGTAATTGTTAATTTAACAAAGCGAACCAACTAAGCTCCATTTGCCGTTATGTAAATATGATTAATGAGTGATGTCATTGGTGGCTCTAATTCACACAGAGGAAATGAACTGAAGTGTTGGTTGCCAGCAGACAACCAATGGTGATATTTAACGGCTAGAACCTAGGAAAGGATTTTGCAATTTTTCTATGCGATCTTTTGAGGACAAAAAGGAAATGATTAGACTAAATATAATATGGAAATGCTTATTCCAAAATGTACACTTATTGTTACTTGGTTTGATTTTTGGTGACACTATTAAAGACAAATAACCAAAACTAAAACTGTGTAAATATAGTTTAAACTGTGTTTTAAGTTATATAATTACAACAATTTTCGGGAGAGCTACGGAACCCCACTTTGCATGGGGGTATTCCATACCTCCCATGTTCGCTCTTCACCCATAGTAGCTTCCTCAAACCTTTACCCACCGCTTGCCACTGACAAAAAGTGCAACCTGTGGAGTGGTCACAGGGGTTAAAAGGGGACTTTTGGTATAATTATTACCCCGTTATAGAAAATTCGTTAGAATTCACAGTAGCACGTATCAGCTTCGCACCAAATCAGCCCGGATTCGATTCCCGGGGGCAGTGATAACTTTTCACAATGGCTATTCCCCGTGGTTCGGAAGTCACGCTAAGCATCCATTCCATTGGGCTATTAATTATTGACCCAATCTGGGGCAGTCGGCCCTACTTTGTAACAAGACTACACCTCATCATCCATAAAAAAAAACGTTTTCCCATACAAATTTACAGTTTACGAGGGGGTACCCTAAAGTATCAGGAAACGGTCGATGGCGAGGTGGGGAGTGCATAGTTTGCATTTTGGCCGCTAGGAGATGAAAAGCGCAACTCTTACTGAGTTCAGAGCACTCACTGTGGTCAGTCTGAGAGGTCGTGAAGAGGAGCTGTGTGTTTTTCTAAAAATAGTTTTCGTTTTGTTTTGATGGTGTAATTAAATGAACAAAGTTCTGCAGAGAAGTTTTGCTTTTTTCTCAGTAAGAACGCATCAGAAATGGTTGCAATTATTAAAAAAGCTTACAAAGACCATGTTTTGAGCAAAACCAGAGTGTAACGAGTATTTTTCCCAAATTCAAGATGGCACCCTGTCGATTGAAGACAAGCCTCGTCCTGGATGACCTTCAAATTCTCAAACTGGTGAAATTGTTAAAATAAAAAGCCGTTAATATTGCAAAAAGACCATCGAAGACCATTGAAAATGCTTCTTTGCTGTCTGTTGTGTGTAGAATTTCAACACATTCCAGACCTAAACTGTAACAATATGGAGATTGGTTCTTACATCATGACAAGGCACCTGACCACATAGCCATCTCCGTGCGCTAGTTTTTGGCCAATACTGGCATAACGACCCTTCCCCCAATCATACTCACCAAATCTTGCTCTACGTGACTTTTTTATGTTCCCCAGACTAAAAATTTACATAATATATCACCGTTATGATGAAAATGAAGGAGTGAAAAGGCAAACGAGGATGGAGCGTGCAGCCATTTAGACTAAGGGGTATGAGGGGTGCATGAAACCATAGGAGCATCGAATGGATCAAATGCATTACACTAAATGGAGAGTATATTGAAGGTATACATCTAAATTTGTAAAAAAATAATTAAATATGGTTTTTATAATGGAATACCCGTTATTTTTGGGTACCCTCTCATACACTAGGAAATCAATAAAACACTAAAACACCTGTGTAACAGTTTTAATCAGCACTTTTAAAAAATATCCCCTTTCTAATCTAAATAGAATACATAATTGGTCTATTAGATAAGCCATTACTCCTCATATAGTATGATATGTAAGCTAACCTAGAAATACTATAAGTTTCATTAGTACATAGTCAAAAGATTTTATTTGGTATAATCTTAGTCTTCAGAGGTGAATTGAAATTTTAGCTGGAACTCGGTAAGCTTACAAATTATTCCTCTGTGATCTCAATATAGCTAGTGAATATTTACAATTGAAAAACTTTTCAACTATGGGGGAGATATATTTTACAAGGTATTGTAAAGTAGTGATATTCAAAGGGTTTTAACTTATTTGGGCAGATAATTTTCAAATATTTCATTTTGTTCCATTGAATAGCTTGCACGAATTTAAACATTTTAGAAGGTAATTTTTGTTGAGTCTTAAACAAAATATTTGATATAACCTGTATTTTACTGAGAAATTAGTGGTGACTTAACTAAAATGAAAAGGCATCTTTAATCAGAGTTTCTGTAAGGTTAGGTAGTTCTAGCCATGGAAAAGTCTTCATATGTGACACTTCCAGTTGCGTCACATATTTGAATCAACGGTAGTCTCAAAGGACTTCCCAGAACAGAAAGTAAACCAACATTTGGTAAAAGATAATTTTTATAACTCTTCCTGTAAAAAGCGTAAGAAGTGAACAAACCAGTCAAAACAGGAACCAACTGTTAACATTTTAAATCATAAAATACCAAAACCATCTCCTTTTCACTAAAAATCAAATTCCATGGATTGAGTTAAGATAATATCAAATATTTGAAATTTATCTGCACTTGTGAATGTAATGATTTATTGAAAAAGAACTTTTTCAATCGATTAATGACAAATGTGGAACTTCAGCATGAAAGCCAAAAGGCATATTAAGGCAAAACTGCCAAAAGGAACATATCCCATATCAGCGCTATAAAAGTTTTTCAAAATACATTTCCAACTTATGAGATATTTACCAAAATACCTTAAGAAGGGACTAAAAAAATTAGGTTAGTTTCGTCTACATTTTTCTATCGAATACAGGAACTTAAACACTTATCGTAAAATTACATTTTTTTGACCAGAGTTGACTACATACTAAAAGAGACAATAAATAAAACGTTTGGGAAGTAATTTAACGAAAATCACGACTAAAATTGAAAGTATATGTGAAGTTGGAAACGATTGTCATAATATTCCGTTTATCATTGATCGTGCAAGTTACAATACAAAACTGGGACACTAAGCTAACATAGAGCCACAACACCGATGTACAAAACTGGAACTGAGAAGTGATCAAACGCGCGTTGATATTCAACAAGCAATGGGCGAGTGTATGATACAACCGTTCGTTTTGTTACCAAACTACATTTTATAAAAATAACTATTAGATTCCAAAATGCACTTTTTAATTATATTAAAACTTGCTTGCCAGATGGTCCACTCAGAAAAGTACTGTATCAAAATTACATTCAATTTCTAGCAGTCAGCGATTGCTACATTCAGCAATTTTGAAAATAATACTAATCAATTTAATATTTAAAAATAAACTAAGATGAAATAAAATTGAATTTAGTTAAATTGGTTTTAACTTTTAAAATTAACCAACAATATTATTGTCGATAAAGTGAAATATATTAAATATATTTTGTTCTATAGGTGAACTACTAGTTATTTAATTTAGGTGGTGTACCAGCACAATAAATAAATGATCCATTAACACTATTTACTTAGTTTTATAAGCCAAGTTCTTATATACAGTTAAATAAATGTTACCAGCAACCACTTATAATGAATATGGCAAAAATCAGCAAAGTATAAATTGCGATGCAACCAAAACCACTATTATATAACTGTCTGCAATCCAAGTAGTATATATAAAATATTCAAACTGATGACGTTATGTACGGAAGAGTATATACAATGAAATCCTGCTTCGAGTAAAAGTATACAGGATTGATTGTCTAAGTTATTATAGAGACGAGAAAACAGGTGATAGTTAAAGAGAGAGGCTTAGAATAATCTAAAATATAGGACATAAGTCTCAATAACACATTCTTAAATCTTAACACAAACACATTGCACAAGTAAGGTAAGTGGATGAAATACTGATCCTAGCTTTGAGTAGCGAACATCAACTCTTCAGGACCAAACACAAACACAGGCGCTCGGCGCTCAAACTAGACGTTTTACAACGTAATCACCATTCAGAATAAAGTTTGAAATTTTGAAAATTATTTTTTTTTAAATCGAAACTTACTCATAAACTTAGTTATAAGCTAAGTGAAAACCTAGCTAGTTGCTGGAATTCCAATAACAGAACTGGTTTAGTCACCCTACCGGTGGCATCATTGAATTTACACATTATAGAAGGACAACTCAAATGGGTCTCTTATTCGCTGAGTTTGCCCACACTCTGATCGCATCAACCGCTAGAACTTTTGAAATTTGGTTAAAAGAGAACGTAGAAACTACTAACGGCCAGCTGTGAAGAACAAGTGAATCCTACAAGGATCAAGGGCAAACTGTGTTGAAAATCGCAGTTGGTTGAGAACAGAATTCACTTTACCTTCTATAAAGTATAAATTCAATGGTAGCGCTGGCATTGGAGGGTCCAGCAGTTTGTTGAATCCTACGAAAGATCCGAACCTGCAGCAAAGTGTAACTTCACCATGGCTACGAGTTTTTTACCTGCAGTTTTCAGAATTTTTCTCCTACGCAAACCGATCTTTTACAATCTTCTTACGATTTTATAGTACGTAATAACAGACTAATTGATTTTTAAAATCAAATTTCCAATCTTAATTATATAATTTTTAGTATTGATTATTATTTATATCAATTTGCAGTACTGACGCACCCCCAAGATCTATAGGCCCCATAAACCGAATTGCCGAAGAATAACAAGGATACAATTAACTACCGATTTTTGTTATCGGTAGAATAAGTCATGCGTTTTCTTAACACGTTATGTTACTCTCTTTTGACTTAAGTTGCAATTAGAAATTGCATAACTGTTAACATTTTTTTAACTTGAAACAAAGTGTTTATTTTCATAACGACCGCAAACTAACAATATTTTTGGTCCTAAGAGTTAATGTGAATGAAACCTATCATCTTAACTAGCAGCAAACAGGTTTATGAAAGTAGAGAAGGCCTTGCTTTGTTCATTCGAAGACAAATCATTACAAACTACTCAAGCACCACTCGTTTTTGGTCATGAAATAAAAATTAATCATCACTGATTTTTATTGGAAGCAACTTAGACGTTACAAGTAAATGTTTCTTACTAAACATGTAAAATAATAACTCATTCACACAAGTTAAAGTAAATATAAAGGCTCTCTAAGAAATTGCCTTAGTAACAATTTTACCTGCCTATAAAAAATTCCTTTTTTTCAAACCGTTATCGTTATAAATAACACTTAACTATCAAGGTTATTCTAAGTAACATAAAGTGAAATCCTACTCAAACTACTTAAAAACACTTAAGTCAAGAAAATAATTGGATTTGTAACAGATCATAAACTTGTTTAAATTGTTCTTCCAGGCTAGTCGCACACAAGTTCAAATATTTTCCTTGCCGTGTCACCCCAATTATATTTTAAAATGGTCAGCCAGCAGCAAAAGGTGCTTAGTAATATATTAAATTTACACAAACAACACTGATTGCCTGATCTAATCTAAGTGCAAACAATTGAGAGACTATATGTTTCGTCTCGTGTATGGCTGGCCTTTTGTGCCAAATAAAACTTAAAAAATAATTAAAATCTACTCCAAATCAACCAGAGTTGTTGGAAGATTGCCACCCGCAATCAGCTGATTTGAAGATGACAAGTTACATTTATAGTGAAATTTGCATAAGAAGTATTACAGATTATAGGTTCATACATTTGTAGAGTTCAAGCTGCCATGCTTCCAAGTCAACGGACTGCCGCGAAAGGTCAATCTCTTTAACTTATACTGTATCTACTTAGTGTAATACATACGGTTTATATTCTAAATCAATAAATTAATAATAAATAAATAACATTTCATCTATTACATAGAAAAAGATTATTCTTGTTTATAGTTAAAATATATCTCTTCTTAAAATAAATATATAAAAAATCAAGTGTCACACTAAATAAACAACATATATACTAAAATAATTTCAACAAAACAACTAGAGCGAATAAAATAATTTACTACCTAGACAATTCACGGATAAATGCAACAAAGTCTGATTTACCATTGACTAACATTTTAACAATTAACAAAGAAAAGACACACCACTTTGGTTGGGGTTACGTTACTTTTTGATAATGGGATGGTCAACTGGTTTAAAACATAATGACTAACCTATTTATTCCAAATAGCACACAGTCTACTTTTGAGAGTTTTCCATCAAATTCAACAGTTCCTATGTAGAATACAATTTTGTTCTAATTTAAACCAACACAATAAAGAAGTAATTACGGTACAAAGAAATTGTTATGCCTAATGATGATGGGAATACAGCATTACAATTAAAAAAGAATCCCCTCTTTATTGTTGACTATCCCATTATCAAGACGTTCGTGAGAAAAAATAATTAAGCTTTTCATGCCGTGACAACTCGAACGTTTTTCAGTCTTCCAAATAAAACAGACTAACACTAATTACTGTTTTACACACCAAGCGTCTAAAAAGCTTGCGATAGACGAGTGAACGTTGTTCTCAACTTCAAAATTTAATAATAAAACATTTTTTTCAATAATTTTGAATTGTATAATAAAGAGGAACTAGTCAAGGCGTTAAAAGAAATAACCATTCCACCCGTATAAAATTATGCTATCTGAAAAACTTCAGTAATTTTAAAACTTGAAATATAAGTATGCTTTTTGGTTGAAATAATAATGTTTAAACATTATTGGTAGTATTTATATTGTTTTATAAATGACTTATTCATTATATAGTAACATGTAGTAAAAAATTACAATAACTTGTACATACTGTAACTATGTTGTCCTCAACATTTTGATACACACACTGTACTTAAAGAGCTCTGTGGTTACAATTTTTGTGGTCAACTTTAGCTTTGTGAATTATACAATTGAAATTAATTTGAGTACACAGTAGAACCTCAATAGCTTGACACTATGTATGCAACTCGATAGACACAGTGTATGCAACTTGAAAGCACCAATCCAATGTTAAAATTAGAATTGTAGACCTCTGGGTCCTAAGAGATCAAGAAATTCTCAAAAATGAAATGCCTAAAACAGAAATTTTTTGGCGGAAGGGATTTGTTTGGGAATAAAATTTCCAATTTTTTTATTTGTAGGGTAAATTTATTTATTTATATTAACTACCAAAAAACCTGTCCAATGTTTTGAAGGAAAACAAATTGTATCAAGCTATGAATGTTCTACTGAATATTTGAACTCAAATTGGTTTGATATACTTTCAAGTAAGTACCCATCACAAGGTGACAGAATAGAAGCGACAGTGGTCAGACAAAGTTTTTTTTAATGTTAACAAACGGAGGATTTCTTTTAACATTAGAAGTGTAAAGAATAGCGGCAAGTACCATTAAAGTGGCCAGTACTGGCCGGCACCTCTTGCAAAGAGGCTGCAATGACCTACGACCTATTATCTAGTTTGGATTCAAGCGCCCAAACAGGAAGTCACGATTCTATAAAAAAAGGCAGTTCAAATTAAAACAGCACGGCAGTGGCTTTTTGGGATTTTTCATTTTATCCTAAAGGACCTTCCCTTCCAACTTATTATGAACTGCCACTTATTAGTTTAGCCATAAGGCTCTTCCTTTCAAACCTTATTATAAAATTCAGTTATTTTATGAGAGTTCAGCTTTTGCTACACAACCTTCTTGTTCAGCTGGTATGGCAGTAACTTGGCGGTAACCTCCATTAAGTTATCAGTAAAATGTATTGTCACTTCTACCTTGTCACCGTTTGAACTCCCAGAATTTGTTTTCATATGTGCTAAGTAAGTTATATACTTAAATAGATTTATGACTAATTGTAAAGTTGTTTAACCTTTTATAAAGCATGGCCCATTTGTACCTTTTCTTGGCAACCAAGAGAAATACATCTTAAGACATGCAATTCATAACTAAATTCAAAAGTTAAGTATAAAAAATAATTACTTTTCTTGTTATTATTATCATGCAGTATTTTTTGAACCACTTTAAAAGTTATTATTTTAAGTGCATTTTATGCACTAGACAAACTTGACTGTTTTAGTTGTACTACATGCTCAAGTACAAAAAAAATCAAATTTTCTTTACGTCAAACATAAGTGCCAGTAAATATTTAAAAAAATAAAACATGCTGTTGAATATTTGTGTGTTGAAATGTTGGTATTAGTGTGGAATGATTGTTTCCTGACAGTGGGACGCCGGATGTGCTCACTTGTTGCCGTTGAGACTGGTAGCCGCGAGTTGCGACTCTCGCTTCACAATGGTTATGTCCGGATTGTTGCTCAGAGCTTGTCTGGCCGACGCCAGCCTGTCCACTTCCGTGTCTTCCTCTTCCTCACCTGGAACACACACCACCCTTGACATTTCCACAGTATGAAACAGATTCCTTGGTTCTTGATTTTACCAGTTCTTAAACCAAGAACTCTGGACCACAAACCGATTTTTAAATGTCAATCCTTTGGTCCAAAGTATGAAACTAGAGGTCGTAAGACATTTTATGGCTACTCCTTTGTATGTTTATTCATATTGAAAATCACCGAAAACAACTCAATGTGTATTTCTGTTGAAAAACCCTTATTATTGTAAATTTTGCCAATGTTGAACATTTTCAGCAAAGTTTTTATTTGTGTTTATGCTATTATAAAGTAGAAACTTTCCTAATCTAACTCTACCCAAAATCTAAGGTGTCTTCCTGAAATATTTTTTACCATCATCAAGGAATTGTCCTGAACCAATCCAATAAAAAGTAGGGAAGAAATGGGCATTTCGGTTTTATTGCAAATTTAAATGAGGTTTAACACGACAAGAGGTTTTTCCATTTCCCTGCTTGAATAGTGCTAGAATCATAATACATATAAGGGACAAACATGAAAGCATGTTAGCGTAACCAGATGTAAGTCCAGAAAAGAATTCCTCGTGTTGATGAAAAATAACTATAACACAGTTAGACTTCTTCTTTTAACGAAACCAATGTTGATTTTTTCTTTATACTTCTACTGATTCATGAGTACGTACCGTCTGAGAAAGCGCCGTCACCTTGCCGCAGGGTGGAGAGATAGTTGGCCAGCGTAGTGACGGTGACATTGAGCATCTCTGCCGCTCGGAACAGTGTCAACTCCTTACGCTGCAACTTGGACAACACCTCCGCCGGACCTTGCTCTAGCCAGAAGTCCCGCACTCTGGAATAAATACAATTTTGACATAACCTTTCTGGTAGGAAAATTGTTATTAAATAAATCTAAACTGGTTTTTATGTACACACCTTACCAACCACAATGATTATTACAATTTTAAACCCTTTGACTTAATTTCAAAATACTTAAAAGGCTACTTAGATTACCTGTAGGGATGTTTAAGGCAACCGTAAGCATCTCGATATCGTCCGTACAAAGTGCCGTAAGACACTCCCAAGATCTCGGCAGCCACCTTCATCTCCAGTTCTTTGTTCTTGATGCACTCCAAGATGCGTTTTGTAAATGTCTCGTCCCAAAACTGAGGCCGACGCCCGCCATTCGCGAGATAATCGTTCATCTTTACGACATCTTGATATTGAGACATATCTGGGGAAAACACAATACAGATTTTTCATACTTGTAAACAGTGTAAAACAAAGTAATGTAGGTAAATAGGGCACAAATAGTTTTCGGAAAGGGTCTGGCTTAATGCGTAAATCGCAAGACATGACAAATAACAATTGCAGCTATTTAAAAAAAAGTTCTGTGAGAAAATTTTGCTTTCCTATTACGAGGGTTATCCAGAAAGTGAGTTACGCTTAATTGCCTCGGGTTGGTCGATGCTGGCTCTTGATATGTGGTTGTTCCCCAGTTCATTCTGCATCTAGCCGATCAACTCTCAGGTCTGTGTCGACTTTTTACGCTACAGTGTCGCTTGAAAATGTCTTTGTTAATTGAAAATACCGCCAGCTGTAAAGTGCAATAAGGTTTTGGCTGCAAAACTGTGAACCGATTAAAATCTATCGGCATCTTTGTGAAGTAATAACAATAACAATTGCAGCTACAGTACAATCTCTATAATCCGCCGCTGCCTCCGACACATCCAGTAATCCGCTCTGTGACCGTCATTTAGCCACTTGTTTTCGAAGTCTCTACTTGTCTGTAAAGTGTGTGACAAAAGTGCTGTTTATTGCTAATCAGTGCTTCCGTTCAGTTCAAGTCGTGAGATATTGCAAAAACGTAAACATGTTCTTATCTATATAAATAAAATAAGACTTTTGTCTGTACATTGCAAAGAATCCATCAGTTTTTGGTTATTTGGTGTTAATATACTTTGGGTAGACCGAAACCGGTGTCAAAAAAATTCCTGTCTGTCTGTCGGTCTGTAACGCTTTTAAGGCATCTTGGACCGCTTATAACTCAGAATCCACTGAAGCTATGGCGGTGAAACTTTGTTTAAGGGTTAAGACCAGTGCGCAGTGTGTCTTTAGCTATATTTCATATCCATCGAACATTCAGAAAATAAATGGCGAGGGACCAAAGTGGGCACTTTGCACGTTTTTAAGGCATTTTAGACCGCTTATAACTCGAAATCCGTTGAAGCTATGGCGGTGAAACTTCATTCAAAGGTTAAGCCCATCATGCAGTGTGTTTTTAGCTATTTTTATGTCCATTACCTAAATAAAATAAGGCTTTTGTCTGTACACAGCAAAGAATCCAGGTTTTGGTTATTTGGTGTTAATATACTTTGGATAAACCGAAAATGGTGTCAAAAAATCCTGTCTGTGTATCTGTAACGTTTTTTTTACTAAAATCGTACGGGATTGAAGGCACTTCACTCCCAACAATCTCCAGCTATTTAGCTAACAGGAGGCAGATTGTATCTCTGGAAGGAGCAAATTCTACCAGTCAAGAGATCTCCCACGGTGTGTCCTGGGACCTCTCCTTTTCCTGATACTAATCAATGACCTGGGAAAAGATGGACAGGCATTGCTGTTCGAGCGACACGACATTGGTGACAGAGGGAAGATGTGTGGAACGGTGAGGAGAGGGCAAGCGCCTGCTTGAAAAAACATCTGAGTGGTTTGCCTCTAATAAGTTAAAATTGAGCGAGGACAAGACCCAGTTTCTGATTTGCACCCTGGACGAACCTCTGTCGAAGAAAACCTACGGTGAGGCTGCTGGGTTTTGGCTTGATCAGAAACTGAGATGGGATCAACATATAGCCCAGACCTGTACCAAGTTATCCAGAGTCGTCTTCCTACTGAGAAGGCTGCGTGAGGTGGTCACTGAGAAATTTCGTCACTGTCTACTACTCGTTGTTCCACAGTCATATTGTCTATGGTATCTTCCTCTGGTCACGCGCTTCCACCTGCAGTAGACTGTTAATACTCCAAGGAGGCGTTGAGAGTGATGACTTCAACTGAGATTAGGGGCAATGATTTTACCCACAGGCCTCTTTTTTTCGGCATCCTGACCGTTCTGGACAGTATGTCTTTAACTCTCTGCTGCATATACGTCAAAACATCTCAATGTATGGAAGAAGACAGGAAATTCACCAGCATAACACGAGGTATGCTAGAAACCTCAACATCCCTCAGTGCAGACTTTCTAAGTCCTTGAAGAGCTTCCCAGTGGCGCCATCAAACTCTTCAACAGCCTACCTGAGGAAGTCAGAGATATGGATTTGGCCAAATTTAAAACCTCAATCCGGACTAAACTCCTAAGTAGGCCTATCTACTCACTCAAAGTTGGAGGATGTGCCACTCTACTAGCTGCCGCCATCCCAGTTAAAGTTTTCTTTTTTTTTTAACCATAAGTGAGGCGCAGTCTATCCGGAGAATCGGTCAAAGACGTAGCATTCAAGTATCAAGTAAGTATCAAGTTTTTAAGGCATAATGGGCTGTTTATAATTCAAAATCGGACGAATCTATGGCGGTGAAACTTTCTTTAAAGTTTAGCTCATTACGCAATGTGTCTTTAGCTGTATTTTATACACATACATAATTTAAAAAATAAATGGCGAGGGTTCAAAGTGGGCACTGGACACGTTTTTTAGGCGTTTCGGGCCAATTACAAGTCAAAATTGGATAAAAGTATGGCGGTCAAGCTATGTTCAAGGGTTAAGCCCATCACGCAGTGTATCTTTAGCTATACAGTATTTCATACCCATACAATATCCGCAAAATAAATTACAACACTTATAAGTTATAACGAGATGATGGTGAACTAACAGGAAAACTAAATTGTTTTCTAAGGATATATAAAAAACGTTTTTCTTTTTTTTAAATTTGCAATTTTTTAAAAATATATATACAGCTATGCTGATAAAGCCCCGAGGCGAAGTGCGGGTACTCTCAGCTAGTTAATAATAAGTGTTGTAAAAAGTTTGTTTAAAAATATAAGAAAGTGGTGATAAGTTAACTTCGGCAAATCAAAAACTCGCAGACATAAGGAAGAATAAGAATGAAATTGAATCATTCTTAAGAGTAGTGATTTGTCCTTTAATGCAAGACAGATTATTCCTGGCAAATTGAGTCTTTTTTAGTGAACCTCCACTAATCCGGCATTTCTGCTAATCCGCCACTTCCGATCCCGATATAGGGCCGGATTAGTGAGATCGTACTGTATTTGAACGAAAGTTCTGTGAGAAAATGTTGCTTTCCTATTATTTACATCACTATCGAGCAGAGTATACTTTACATCAACTTGTCGCGTTGTGAAGCTGTTGAGCTACTTACCCGCTGGAGTGTGAGATTCCCCGACACTGCTGACGTTGAAGACACTCAGAGGAGGCCTTCCGTCATCGTTGGGAGTGGATGTGTCCATCTGTTGTGACTGCTGATGCTGTGGGATAGGAGTGCTGAAGCCAGTGCTCTGAAAATTGTTTTTATAGTATTAGAATTACAGTAGAGTCTCGATAATCCGAGGTAATTGGGGCTGATGGTACCTCGATTTCGAAACTCAGATTACACGGAAAACAGAGACAGAAAGAGTTTTCAAGGTATTAATAAGTCATATTTAATTTACATAAGTATTACAAGCACGATACATAATACAGGGTGGCCACAGAGGTAGCCTGATAAAATTTCGCGATATTTACCGGTTTTCCCGGCAATATACACATTTTCCGGTGTACTTCCACTGTAGCAGAGGGCCGTTTTACGCCCTCGGTCTGCACCAATCCTCATTTAAAGTCCACGACCCTTCCCGATCAGGGTTTTACTGCGTATGCCAGACCCTTGTTAGACCGGTTTGTCCCGACGCTTTTTACGCCCACATACATTCCGAGAGCCGTTTATTACCCGCGACACTTTTCGATCGCTCTTTTACTACTCTGGAGATCTTACCGGAGACAGTGACAGGAAGAGCGACACTGTATCATCTATTATTAGTGAAGAGCGTGAGACCGGTTTCATTGACCTTGGCTCAGAAAAATCAATACTGTACTTACTCAAACAGCTGTCTTGTAAACAGCGTGCCACTAACAAATATGCAGGCGCTACGTAAATTGAAGGCGCTATCGAACTCATAAAAAACGTTAAAAATTTCTGAGTACAGCACAGTAATAAGTTTTTTTTAAAGTACCTCGGATTACACGGAGGCTCGGATTCAAAGAAGATATAGAGACACGCGTTTTAAATGGATATACCATTTAAAGCACACTACTATTTTTAACAGCAATAAGCTGAGTAATAGAAGAGATCACAGATGAAGAAAGAAGATTTTGCCCTGAAAGAATCAAGAAATATTGAACAAACTGTAAATTGACTAAATACAGGTATAAAATGAAGTAGATGTATAACATTGCTACTCACTGGTGTTTTTGGCGGAGTGTCATTTTCGTCCTCATACTCGTCAGTTCCTATCTCCGGCTCCCACATTGTCACTTCCGGTTCAGGCAGTGGGTCTCTATGATCCTGCAGTAACACAAACTTCTTAACTTACACAATAATAATGCAGGAAACGTAAATCAAACATTTTTCACAAACAGGCTATAGCCTAAATTGTTTTACAAACTACTTTCAAGGTTGAAAATGAATTTTGCTAACTTTAAATAGCAATGAATAGATTGTTTGAGACGAATATGACTCGAGACGATGTGTTCATCAACCTAATGCCTGTGTTACAGTGCTAACAGCCATTTCACCAAACAAGCGATTCCACTCCCCTTGACTTGAAAGCTCAAGGATTAGGTTGCCTATTTCGGCTTGGCCTCTAGAGCAACGCTTGATTAGGATTTGTTTCGCAGACTCGGGACAGGAGACACCTACAATCGGCATATCCCAAAAGTAGAGACCCACTCACTTTTATTAATTTCTAGAATGAATGTGACTAATTATGTATGAAATTACTAGTTTAATGTTCTGACAACTCAGACTGGTTAGATGGTTAGTCAGTGTCCTTGATGGATTCTTAACTAGAAGTTTAGCTGGTTCTTGATCTCTCTCCGCTAGGACATCGTTAACTAATCCTGGTTTCGGACAGTGAAAGGTGAAATCTCCTCTAAACCAGCAAATTGGCTTTTTTGTTACTCTAAAGCCCTAATGCCGCAGTACCTGTTTAACCCGAACAAACATACAGCTTGCAAAAACCCATAGCCCTTGGGAGATTTCCCAGAAAACACTAGATTGGTTGATTAGCAGTTCAGCGCGAGGCTGCCTGAGGAGGTTATCAAAAGACTAAAATGTATACGTACATTGAAATCATCCTTTGAGCCGACAGATCCAGAAACGCTGGTGACTTTGGGGCTGAAGTGTTCAGTGACAGGTAGGGGTAGAGAGTGATGGGGCAACAGAGCGGGCGGGGGCTTCATCTTCTTGGTCGGGGGCGGCTCGGGGTCGGAGTCAACGTCTTCACTGATGTCCACATTGACGTTGATGAAGTGGGGCGGCACTCGCATGGGCATGTGGTCCACAGGGTAACCATGTCCCCCGCCCCCACCTCCTCGCCAGTTGTCACCCCCACCCCCACCACCACCTCCGCCACCACCACTCTTGCCACCTTCCACACTGCGCCATGAGCCCTCCCCTTCCGACCTCCACGACACTTCTGCCAACCCCTTGATCCTTAGTTCCTCTGCAGTCTTCAACAGTGATGACAAGTGGTTCTGCATACAAAAAATATTGTATTAGTATTTAAAGCTTTTCAAGATCTAAAATATGACATGGAAGGGAAAGATCAATAATTCATTCATAATTTAGACAGTTATATACATTTTTATACTTACATTATCAACATTAATTTCTCCTTTATACATGAACTCCACCAGAGCCTTGATATCAGCAAACCGAACGTCTTTCAAGATTACAAGCGGATTGTTCTCTTCGTGTTGAGAGAAAATTGCATCAAAGTAAGTACTGCAAGCCGACAGCATCATCTGCAAATGGGTTTATAATTTAGCCTGTAGAATCTTAGCAGAAAACCCTGTTGTTCAGAAACTGTGACAAAATAGCTATAATTATTATAATAATTAGTTTGATATATTTCAGTCTTGTTGTATAGAACTATTTCAGCCAATCAAAAAGATAACTCTCCACTGGTACTGAAACTCTAGAACTAATCTTAGGAAGTAATAAAACAGATATCTCTAGATATCATGTTCTACACTTTTATTGCACACCAAACCCAATTGAAACCTGACTCTCTGGTTCGAATTATAAATAAACCGTATAAAGGTGCAAAGGGAAGTTTTTCCCTTACGTAACAAAAATCAAAACTGGACATTCTGTAGGCATATATTTTTCTTGGTGACTGAAATAGATAGATGTGAGATTTTTCAGATTGTGGGGAACTTAAACTTAAAAAAGTGGTTTAAAAACAGTACACTTCATTCGATTTTGATGGAATTCAAATTAAATTTGTGTTTTGTTATTTTACATTAAATATTTTTATACCAAATATTTTATATAAAAAAAATAAAATCCATAAAGTTGTTTTAAAATGGCATTCAAAAAAAGTGATTTTTCACAAGGGAATGTGAAGTCTGATGTGATTTAAATTTAAAGTGTGTTTTCCTTTCATTTAATGAATGGGTCCTACGTATAACGTTCTAACTGACACTTTTTTCAAAATTGATGTTTTAGTGGAATAACGTTCTAATTGGGTTTCTAAATCGCGTGGTAAATTTTCTTTGTCAATATTTTCATATTGGTAGCCCTGAACAGCTGGTCGAAGTGGCGGAAAATACAGCTCCGCCGTGAGAATAACGTTCTAACTAGCAGTGATGGAGCAACAGGCGAGTCGAGGAGATAGAAAGCGGTTAAACTAGGGCAAAAACAGAAGTTAAGTGTAACAGAATGGCAAGAGAAAAAGGAAGCTATGAGGAATTCGGACAACCATACTTTTCCAAAAAGAAATACGTAATGAAATCTTCCACTTGCAGATGTAATTAAAATAACATTTTTCCACAGGCTGGTATGCTGCGCAGTCACTGCCTACAGTAGCGTACTCTGTTTCTCTTCTCATTGGACTATAACGAGTGCATACATAACCAGTTAATTATAAACAATATTAGATTATGTGCAGTTTAGTAAGTTTATGATCTATTAGGCCTACTATTGAGAACAATGTCAGTGTAGAATATTATTAGAATAACGTTGCAACCAACGTTAGTTAAAACGATTTTCCCTCGTTTTTTGAGGTAAAAGTCTCTGTATCTCTGCTATAAGTAGCAATTAAGATACAGAATTTTATAGCAATTAAGAAATGGGCTATAAGAACATAGTTTAATGTTTAAAAAATATATATATTGAGTGCAATATTATTTACAGTTTTTTGGCCCTCCTGAAAAATTTCATGTTTGTCAGTTAGAACGTTATACGGAGGACCCATTCAAATGTAATATAACTTCCAGTAAAAAAAACCCCGCAAGTCTGAGTCCAAGGCCGAAGCCAGGCTGTGAGCGGAGTGAATTAGAGCAGCAAATTGCAAAAAAATTATATTCATTCATAGGGGCACTTTAGCACTTACCTACATGTCTGCCTGGTTTAGCTTTTAAAAAGAAAAATAGGCTACTCAAGAAAAGCAGAATGCTTAAAAAGGTTCACAAAATTGCACACACAAAATACTTAGTGTGTTGAGAATTAGAAAATACGTGCATTACTTTCATTTTAAAAAACATATATTTAATGACATTATGCAGCTTACCTTGTGAGCTCTCAGAGTTTTGCCTTCACAAGCAAGCGTGACGTCGCAGAAGCTCTCCCTCTCCAGGAGCTGTGAGAACATGACTTGTAGGTTAGAGTGATGATACTTCCAGCGAAGACAGTACTGCTGCGGAGCCTCCATCTTGCCGGGTGAAGCCATTGTTATCGGGTGCATCGGGTCAGCTAGGCAGTCCTCCGGGCCTTCAGAGTCACTTCTCCCACTCTCTAGCCCCAAATCTGTCGTCTCAACCCTGACTCTAGACAATCTTCACCTTCGACTGTATCATCAACTTTCTGCAAAATGTTGAACTTTGTCAATATGATAAAAACTTTCAACAAACAGCGTTACTGAAATAAATGTTTCAGTCTGAGATTTTCTGTTAGTCCTGTCAAAACTCTGTAATAGATTTTCCACCCATGGCTTATAAAGAGAATTTTACCCGATTCTTTCTGGAAACTCTTTACTGCGCAGTTAAAAGAAATGTAATCGCCGATGATTGTTCTGAAAGCAGCAGCAACTCAAGGATGTCCTGAGAACCTCTGAGAAAAATCATTTTCAAAAGTCGCGGCTGTAAACTCTCAGTTTGATAGAAGGCTCTTTGATAGTATTTTTGTTAATCATTTTTACAGCTTCACAACTGTGACGTATATGCATTAAAAATGAGTGTAACCAAAAATATCTTTATCAATAGTATGCACCAAGGTAGGCAGTGGGAAATTTGTCTGTCTGAGAGCGGCAAATACCTAAATCCGTCCCAACACAAGATACGACACGGCACGGCAGGACAACACAGGAGACTAAAGATTCAAGATTTTTTCTTGAGCAGTGTGCAATGTGTTGTTACCAATTTTAGATAGCTTCGTTAAGACTATTGATGAGACCTTAAGACATGTTTTTGTCGTGTCATGCCATGTCCGACAAGCGTGCACTTACTTCATATCTATAAGCCGACGTAAAATACTTTGCTATAGATGCTGTATAATATTTCATCGAGTCGTGTCATATCCTGTGTGCAGCAAGCCTCAGGGTGGAACTAAAACTAGGCTCCGGTGTGTACAAACCAAAGTGGCTTCTAAGACCATTCTGATCAAGTATTTACCAAATGCCAACTAAAAACTCCTCTGATGATTCAACTGACCATTTTATATCTAGCGAGTATAAAAATGCTGTGACAACAGTCACAATATGCTTTGGTCACTGTAATGAACTTAAATGTAATTTTCCAAGGTAACTTGGCAAGCCTAAAACAACATACAGGAGACGGAATAACTATCACAGGCAATAAACCTGCTGAAAGATCAGTTCCATTTATGGCCACTTTACAAATCGTAGTTACTCCCGTCGGTAGGCTACAGCGTGTAGCAATTTAGCGTTGAGTTACTGAAAACAACTATTGACACTCCTGCTATAAACATCTGCAAGCTAAATTTGTGAAAAAAAATGAGTAAATAACCTGATTTCTCTATATATAACATGGTATATTAAATTTAAATAATGTAACACTC
The DNA here is from genome assembly GCA_018831715.1 of Matsumurasca onukii. Classification (NCBI taxonomy): domain Eukaryota; kingdom Metazoa; phylum Arthropoda; class Insecta; order Hemiptera; family Cicadellidae; genus Matsumurasca; species Matsumurasca onukii. The sequence continues at coordinate 18,195,793 of CM032058.1, read as the reverse complement.
AGTAGTTGTAATCTATATTTAAAAAGGTTTTCCTACTGATTTCGACATGAAAGCAAATAAGTTGTTTTGTATATTTTGTTATGTTTGTGTCTTATTTGGATGATGAATAGTACAGAATGTTGGATAAGCAAAGAACGGATAAGTAAGACTATACTGTACCTGTACTTCTACTTATCCTAGTCTATACCTTATACTAGGACTTTTATACATTATACTAGGAGCAAAGTATTTTACGTCGGCTTATAGATATGAAGTAAGAGCACGCTTGTCGGACATGGCATGACACGACAAAAACATGTCTTAAGGTATAGACTTGGAAATAAATAAATACATAAATACAAGCTAAGATTCATGTTTCAATAACAGCCGCATTTATTCACCAAAGTGTCTTAAATTTGGAACTAAGGTACCTTACACCACTACAGAACGACATACTTTAACAGTTGTCATTGGCTCCAAAATTGTAGATTCAGATGTCTGCCATGTTTAAAAATATTGACAAAACTGGATAACTTTTAACCATTTAACTTATGAGGCAGAAAATAAGAATTTCCACACAAAAAATCATAATTATGTCATGTTGCCCTCAACAGACTATAAGAAGTAAAAATTACATTAACCTAGAGACAATTAATTAGAGGCAATAAGAGACTTCTTGCGTTTCTCAGTGTTTCTTGCGTACACGACTTACTGTCGGTTAGTTGTCTGAATACTGCAATACATTTTTTAATTATCCTCTAACTTAACTGAGAGGCCTTCACTAAGTTCTTTAAAAAATCCAAGTACATAAGGGCTGAAAATCACCTGAACCAGTTGGCTAGATACAGTAGCATTGCAGTTAACACTAATTATTGCGTTACAGATAGATTGTGGACTAACATTCTAGCTAGGCTGTGAATTGTGAACTGTAATAATAATATTCCATAGCCTACTTATTTATGTCACCAAGTATATTTCACAAAATGAGATGGCAATCTAGGCCTACTTTCTGTTATGCCAATATAACACTGTGCCTGCTCAGCCTAGGTCTGCTTAGGCCTAGGTCTAAAATAGGAACACTCAGTTTTATTGTTAGACCTAGCCCTAAATAAAACTGAGCTTTAAAATACACTTTTTAGTGTAACAAGCCGAATTGTGTTTAGTTATTTTAATATTAATATGGTAATAAGATAGATCTAAAGGAAAAGTTAGCTACATAATGGTTGGTTTACATTATACCATAAGCAGACATTTATCCAAATTTGCTTTAAGTTGTTTTGGAATTAATCTTATTCTATTATCTAGGAGAATGTGAAAAGGTATTATACTAGGTTATAATAGAATTAAAACAATTCTAATTACTATATAATGCATAAACGATTGTAAAAGCAAACTCAACTTACAGACGGTGGGGATCAGTTCAGTTAATCTGGGCACCATAAAATTCTACGTTCAATACCAAAAAGCATAAAATATTAATGCATAACGAAATATGGCCGTAAGAAATCAATACTTGGAATATTACCTTATGACGAGGTGCCCTCAATTCGTAGTGCAAAATCGGAAACCAAACGGTACCTCGTCCATGCCATGTAAGCTAAATTTGTAAAATGTAGACCGGAAAACTAGTTATAGAACTAATTCCAAGTACAATATTACATATTTAAATTAATACAGTCTAACCACGACATTTAAATTGCAATTTAACCACAGAATATTGTATTTAAAAGCAAAATATATTACTGCGATATGTTTTACTTACCAAACATTCATTGGGTTTTGAAATCGAAGGGTTGGAGTAATGGAAATCTCCTAGCGTAGGCAATACTTGTCCCGTCAATGATGGTGCTCTATTTTCTTGTTGTTGTAATAGACAAATATGTCTTTTACTTCTAGCATGGGTTCTCACATCATGCAAGCCACCATGGCTAACGGGAAATATTTTCTTACACAATAAACAGAATGCCTTGTGTTTGTCGTCTTTCACTGACACTAACCACGATGAAAATTCACTACGCTCTTTCCATTCTGTTACAAACTTGCAAAGACGGCGTTTCTCGCGCAGCGCCATATTAGTTAATTAATATATCGTCCAATGATGAATAAGCTGTTATATGAATAGTACCTAAATTGATCCAAAAACAGCAAATTGGGCACATATACACGGTAAAAACTGCAGTGCAACAAAACAGTGAGTGAGAATACGATTGTTTACTTTGTCGTTTTCTTTCTTATCAGTGTCTCGACAGTGATAACAAAAAACAGAAAGATAAGAATCAGTGACAATTGCTACAGCTGTAGTTCTCTAATGAATCTTCATTTACAGTATATTGATTGGCTGGGATGTGAACCAGTAAATTTTTAATTAAATAATTGTTATAACGGAAATATGGAATAATGTCTCACTTTACAGTTAATTAATAAACTAATAATAATAAAATACAATCAAATTTAAACAAATCTTCAAGTAAAACCAACTATTTGTTTCCCTTACCAAACCAATTTGGTACAGTATATTATTTCTTTAAATGAACTGACTTAATAAGTAAGAACTAACCTAATAAAATACCATATTTTAGAACTTTTACGGATCACTAAATGTACCTATATTATGTACCCTAGTATTTGTATGATTTGATAATTATTTTACCTATAAATATGAATAATAAAAATTTACACCGCTTTTATTAAATCATTTTATAATTATTTACTATTTTCCCTGAAAGAGAATAGCTTAATCTCTCTTCCACAAAAATCCATACTGTAAATAATATTTGTTATTAAAGTGAAGAATAATAATGAAATGGAAATGAATATTTAATAAAACAAAACTAAATCTATGAGTAATCATAATTGAGTGAATACATTTTCATATACAATATACTAAATCAGTAAAAATTACATTAACCTAGAGACAATTAATTAGAGGCAATAAGAGACTTCTATGCCTCAGTGTTTCTTGCATTACCCACTTACTGTCGGTTAGTTGTCTGAATACTGCAATACATTTTTTAATTATCCTCTAACTTAACTGAGAGGCCTTCACTAAGTTCTTTAAAAATCCAAGTACATAAGGGCTGAAAATCACCTGAACCAGTTGGCTAGATACAGTAGCATTGCAGTTAACACTAATTATTACTACAGATAGATTGTGGACTAACATTCTAGCTAGGCTGTGAATTGTGAACTGTAATAATAATATTCCATAGCCTACTTATTTATGTCACCAAGTATATTTCACAAAATGAGATGGCAATCTAGGCCTACTTTCTGTTATGCCAATATAACACTGTGCCTGCTCAGCCTAGGTCTGCTTAGGCCTAGGTCTAAAATAGGAATACTCAGTTTTATTGTTAGACCTAGCCCTAAATAAAACTGAGCTTTAAAATACACTTTTTAGTGTAACAAGCCGAATTGTGTTTAGTTATTTTAATATTAATATGGTAATAAGATAGATCTAAAGGAAAAGTTAGCTACATAATGGTTGGTTTACATTATACCATAAGCAGACATTTATCCAAATTTGCTTTAAGTTGTTTTGGAATTAATCTTATTCTATTATCTAGGAGAATGTGAAAAGGTATTATACTAGGTTATAATAGAATTAAAAACAATTCTAATTACTATATAATGCATAAACGATTGTAAAAGCAAACTCAACTTACAGACGGTGGGGATCAGTTCAGTTAATCTGGGCACCATAAAATTCTACGTTCAATACCAAAAAGCATAAAATATTAATGCATAACGAAATATGGCCGTAAGAAATCAATACTTGGAATATTACCTTATGACGAGGTGCCCTCAATTCGTAGTGCAAAATCGGAAACCAAACGGTACCTCGTCCATGCCATGTAAGCTAAATTTGTAAAATGTAGACCGGAAAACTAGTTATAGAACTAATTCCAAGTACAATATTACATATTTAAATTAATACAGTCTAACCACGACATTTAAATTGCAATTTAACCACAGAATATTGTATTTAAAAGCAAAATATATTACTGCGATATGTTTTACTTACCAAACATTCATTGGGTTTTGAAATCGAAGGGTTGGAGTAATGGAAATCTCCTAGCGTAGGCAATACTTGTCCCGTCAATGATGGTGCTCTATTTTCTTGTTTTTGTAAAAGTAAATTTAAAAATAAGGAAGGGTTCAATTTTATTCGTTTATATTCCCACCCTGCTAACATTGCAAATCCAACAATGGAGTTGGATGATCAGGCTTTGATTTATTTATTTATTTATTTACGGTAACACCATTTTTACATTATTGATACAATTGAATGAAAATAGAAAATAACAAGAGTTAGCACAGAAACATTAATAGAACAGACGAGTAATATATTTTATACTACACTGCTTAGAAACATAATAAGGTCGGTCTTCCATCCACCTACATCTTGGTACTTTTACATTTTTTGTCTAATTGATTTATTTTTCGGGTGGTAATGGGTACTACATTAGGGACATGTTAAGTAATAAGGCTGAAAACATAGAAGATAACGGACAAATTTGTAACAGAAAGCATACATTTGAACAATCGATATAACAGTGACACAGTAAGATTAATATGATAAGTAACTATAATAAATAACTAATAATTATGTATAATTTACGGTAATAACCATAACCAACAAGAATACAATATAACATTTGATAACGGAAAATAAATATAATATTAAATACAATAACAAGAGTATAAATACGTTAAATATGATAACAATTATATATACACGATATAGTTAACAAGAAATATAATATAACGAATATAATTTGACATTGAATAAATATAAATAGATAACTAAATTAAATTTTATAATTAATCTACAGCATGCAAGGAAATAATGTAGACTGATTATTAGATACATAACAATAAATAATGATATTGGGGTTTTAATCCAGTTGGATTGTTTTGTACACATGTACGGCAGGATTGGTAGAATAGTCAAAGTCAAAGTCAAAGTCAAATATCTTTATTCATTTTGTACATACATACATAAATAGTGTCAAAAATTACCAGTAAGATTAACAGTAATTTTACTATTAGTTTTATCTATTATAAACTATTATTTAATACAACACATTATTCGATAAATTTATTTCTAGAACAAAAATTTCTTTCTACACATTTTTAAATATTTTTTTTAATTATTAATTCTTTATTAATTTTAAACATTAACGTTCTTAAATCAAAATATGTACTTCTTATTTTATTACATGTTGTTTATGTACATCTGAGCATCTCAAAAAGTATCCCACAATCAACTGGAAGAAAAAAATTCCTCTATAGAATAACAGCTTTTTTTTAACAAATAAGTTTTAACCAGATGCTTAAAATTTGCATTATTAATTTTACTTTTTAAATTATAAGGTAAATAGTTCAAGCATTTTGAGCCAAAATGAGTAGCCTTTTTATTAAAAAAACTAAGTCTATGCTGGGTTAGATTTAAATTATTAATAATATAAATTATTGGTAGTGCAGGGAGGACTGTCCTCAAAGGTTGTAACTTTTATTCAAATTAATATAGTAAAAATAATAATTAAATTACTATAATCTAGTCCTTCCAGTTCACACCACGTCAAAACATCATAAGATTCAGTACCAAACTTAGATTTCATGCCCTAGGCCAAAATTTTGAAACGGCCCCTTTTTGTACTTTTTTCTGTTACCCTCTCATGACCCTCCCCATTCCAATATACGATGTTTATAGTAAACATTAAGGTCTAGAGGTTGCACGCCTGTACAACAGTACAGTAATGCAAAGATTGTGATACATGTTTTTCTCGCCCAGGCCCTTTTTTCCCTCTTGCCCTAGGCGCCCTGTCGACCTAGTGGTAAATATGGCACTGATAAGATTATATTAAAATATTTTGGTCTCGCTGTGGAGTACCATCTACAGTCACTGGTTGGCTGAAACAGTGACTGCCAAATCAGTTTCAGTCAATCAGTGACTAAAGATGGTACTCCACAGCGAGACCAAAATATTTCAAGTTAATTACTGTATTATGATGTTTTGACGTGGTGTGAACTGGAAGAACTAGATTATACTGGTGTTAGTTGTGACACCAGCAGCAAAAGCCTAAAAGTTATATAAATAAATAAATTTGTATTCATTTAAAAATTACAATTACAATACAACATATAGATAAATTACTCTGATTATCATAATTGCATATAAGTATACAGTGATACATCATGTTACCAAGTTTTCTTTAAATGTTTCAAAGATTTTTTAAATGTTTAATTGTCCTAATGATCAAATTTAATCAAGTATAGGCAGTGTGACTAAGTGTGACCTAAAGAAATGTGACTAAACTTTCAAACAAAAATTTATTAATAAAGTAGTTCACTCATTATTAGAATATATTAACTCCCCAACTAAGAATGATATGGACATGAAATTTATTGCAAACTATACACTCATAAACTGTAAACAATGGATTAATTATATTTAAATAACAAAATAGAAACAGTTTGATAAGTAATTGGAATAAAACCTTTGGATGAACCACAATAAAATATAGTTTTAATTTGTACAAACGTTTGGCTATACTGTGATAGCCATCATCAGTTGTACAGAAGAAAATAAAATAATTATATACACAAAGATAATTTAATTGTGGTTGTTATTTTGTGTATATAATTATTTTATTTTATTTTCTCTTCTGTACAACTGATGATGGCTATCACAGTATAGCTTGAAACTTTTACAAATTAAAACTATATTTTATTGTGGTTCATCCAAAGGTTTTATTCCAATTACATGTCAAGCCACATAAATTTAAAATCTAAAATAGTTTGATAAGTACTTTATTTCTCAGGTTTAATGAAACTAAATTGCATTATTATTGTTGGCTGCAACAAAAATATAAGGGTTTGCATCGAAAAACAATTTGGCTGAATTAATCCTGAAAAATTGAATACTTAAAGAATTTTTACTTTATTGAATTTACCACAAGTCATTTAATCGGTACTGAATGTTTAATGTTACTAAAACTTACATAAACCACATAAATGTTTTGTTACATACACCCCATTCTCATGGTAAATAAAGTATTGTTTTGATGATCTTTTTTCCCCTAGGGCATGATCTTTTTGTGGCATGGACATCAGCTGGTTCAACGAGGTTTGTTTTGAAATTTAACACTGACATATAGTAAATTAGTGTAACAGCTGTTTCTTAAAATATAATTCAAACTGCTGAGCTCAAAACAATGTTTACTTAATTAATTGTTTATAATATTAAAACATTTATTTCTCGTTATTATTTGCATAATAACAAAAACTATCGTTCATCACTCGGCCCGAAAGTGTCTTTGACCCTCCACTTCTGTCAGAACGAAAACTAAGTTTTCTTCTTTATGATATAGCCAGAATAAGCTATACATATACAGTACCAATTATGTAACCTAATTTATACATTCGTACTAACGTTAGGAATCTAATTTGTGTGTTGTTTGTAGTAAAAAGGCCTTTAACCTCAAAAGTTCCTCTTTTAAATGGGGTGTGGTTGGTCTTATAGAGAAAATAACAAAATGTTAAGTTGCCAATATTTTTTATTCGATGACGTTTTCTCATCCCGTGAACTCGACAAGACCTTCGCGGTAGCAGACCAACACTTCCCCCCTCTACACCCATACTTCTGCCCCGATGACAGACTACAGTACAGTAAGTTGTGTTGTGTAGGTAAGATTTACTGTTGTGTAGTTGTGTTGTTTTACTGTGTTTTGTTGTGGTAGGAGGGATTTCAAGTAGTGTATTTTTTCTGTATTGGACGAGTAAAGGTGTAGACCTAACAGTAGCTGTGGTGTATAGAAAAACATCGGTTTTGGTTTAGTTAATAGTTATACATTATTAGAGCTGCTATAACTTTTTTGTAACACAATTTTTATTGTAAACGACAATAAACAATGATGATTATTATTAAAGCATATTTTAAAAACAGCCACTTTTGAAATGGCGTTTAATCAACATTGTGAGACATGAGACAAACATAAAGTCCTGTTTGATGATTTATGTAATTACACATTTTTATTGTTTTAGGTGGCGCACAACAAAACTAAACGAAATTTCAAATATTGAAATAGCTGTGAATAAAATTGTAACTATTTTAAATTTAAAGACCTCGTAAGTATTGCCCTAACTTATAAACAGGAAATAGTGTGAGACATGAGACAAACATAAAGTCCTGTTTGACGGTTTATCTATTTATACATTTTTATTGTATTAGGTGACGCACAACTAAATTATACCAAATGAATTGTAAATAAAATTGGAATTATTTTATATTTAAAGGCCCCGTAAGTATTGCTCTAACTTATAATCAGGAAATAGTGGAATCATACATGTATAATAATGTATAATTTGGTTAAATAATGTAAAAAAAATATTTAACAAACTCCCAATAGATATTAGATCAACCAACGACTTTAATTCATTTAGAACAAAACTGAAAATTACCTAATACACCATCCATTTTACACTTTAGACGAATTTATGAATACCTCTATTTAGTATAAATTATTATAGTTTTAAATTACATAGTTACGGAATTAGACCTTGTCCATTGACTTTAAATATACATTAAAATCAATGCCTTGTCTTACCAGTGGTAGTAGTCAACACAATTGTATTGTACAAATGACTACAAATAAATAAATAAATAAATTATTAATGGTATGAGAGTGTACAGTATGGAAGGATTTCGTGCGATGTTGTGCAATAAATACATAGGAAATTGTTTAAAGTACATTTGAAATGAGTTAAAACCAGTTGAACAATGACGATTAAATTACTTTTCACCTGTGATACAACTAAAAGTGTAATGTTTATTTCAGGTATGTGAAAACTATTTTTCGTAAGTAGATTGTACTAACAATAATACATTATTTTGTGTAAAAATATTAAAATAAACCAAGTAGGGAGCGAGAGCGGTGTACACTTCGAGAATTTCCGTTCTGGTCTATGCTGTTCTCTCCACTCTACTCGTCACTCTGCTCGCGGCTTCGCCATACTATGGGTGTGGAGGGGGAAATGTTGGTCTGCTACCGCGAAGGTCTTGTGGTGACTCGTTCCTATTCCCTTACACTAGGTTGAATTGAATTGTTATTAGCCCGACTGCCCCGACAGTGGGACCTAGCTAAAAGTCAATCGCTGTGGGCTCACACATAATGGTTTAAAGTAAATACATTATAAGCAACATGTATCATCCTATTGCCAATATGGCGGTTTATACTATATAACAAAGCCACCATTGAGAACAAATTTAAAAAAAGGTATAAACGAACCCAAGATATGTTTCAACGTCAAATATGTAAATTTAAAGTAAGTTCAGAATTCATTTGTATCTTTTTCATTTAACTCCGAGTGGTTTTTACCGTTATAAAGTATTTTTAAACGCGTTTTTCTCAATTTTTGTTTTGTGTACGGTGCTGCTACTTTTGGTGAACTACTTCGAGTACGTCTAACGCGAGGACAAGACGCTAGTCAATCTATGTTACCGACTGTGCATTCTGCTACAACTATTGAGTTTCCATCATACAGAAGTACAGATGGATGGAAAGTCAATGGTTACAACACAATTAAAATAGTATCATCAGCGTTGGCGCCCATATTCGGTGGCAGGGGGGGACACGGCCTCTCTGGCTTTAATAAAAATGATTTTACTGTTTCAAATGGAGTAAAATTAAAAACAAAAGTTAGACAAAAATACTGGTAGTTTTATTATTTGTTATCTGAGTTTCAAGAACATTAGTGCATTTTTTAGCACTTTCATTAGAAGGGTAGTTTTCTGAAAAATTGGGAAGATTTTTGTAAGTGAGTGAATTTTTTCATTTTTCTAAGTTAGTATTTTTGTAAAGGTTGAAGGAACATTTTCTTTTATTTTTTACTTTGGACTGCTTTGTGGAGGATCAAAGTTAATCTGGAAAACTGCAAAAAGAATCTTTTTAGATTTTCCTCCTCTAACAAATACAAATCGTGAACAAAGACCACATATTACACAAAGCACAATTGAACAAAGAAAATGTGAGTTTGAATTACGATCTACTAGTTCGCATTCTTAGCAACGTTTTGAGTTTAAACGACTATATAATAAAAAAATCCTATAGTCAATTAATTGTTCACATTATTTGTTAAAACACATTCTTTCTTCGCTTCATTTCAGAGAACCACTTGACTGATGACCTGGCACCATGACACAAAACTGGATTGCATTTGTATCGAGTTGCTGCATCAATTAGTTTTGATTTGATTTTAAGTAAAAGTTCCCAATTCTATCTCAATCCGTCATTTAGAAAATTTGTTATTGAGCCCTTAATCATATTTTTTGGGTTACATTTTCTATGCCCTCCCCTATCACCTGCTTAAAATGCATATTAACAATTTGTATGTTTCAACATGCAATAAACAATTTTTGTTCAGCTTTTATGGTGAATTTACCTTACTTCTTTTATATATTTTTTTATTGTTAGCTACTGTTTTTTTTATGTCACACAATAGTTTTTGTATTGACATTAAAGGATTATTATTATGAATTATTATCAGTTTCAAGACCGCTCACTTTTTAGGGTTTTAGAGGGGGGTCAGCTGACCCCTTAGACTCCATGAAAAAAGCTATTGTTGGTTTTAATATAGTGTTCAAAGGATTCATGATGTACGGTTGCTAACAATATAGTGAATTGAGTTGTCTTCTATACGTTTAAAGACAAAGACCAAGGCATTGAATTTTAAAATACCATCAATAATGTTAAAACTTAAAAGTCAATGACCAAGATACTTTTGTTGTTGTATTTTCTTTAGATAAAGAGTTATCTACGGACAAATTGGTATTGCTATTTTCTTTTTACTCCCACATGGTAGTTTGGAGGGTGGGGTATTAAATGATCGAAGTTCAACAGATCGAACGTGTTTTTTCGTCTGTTTTGCTGGTTCAAATGTTCGAAAACAGTACGCTCAAATGATCGAAAATTTCGGTGTTCGCTCATCAGATCGATGATTTGTCCCATATTATCCCTGCATTACCCTGTGTACTAATTTCACTCTACGCAGCCCTTAAAGAACCCAATCAAGCTCGAAGTAGGTTAGAAACTTGGATATTGGAGAATTAGTAGGTAAAGGTCGAGAGTATTTATTTATTATTTATTTTATTTGTTCGATAGTGGCTCATATATTTCATAATTTGAGGTGAGTAGAAAAGATTAACTAAGTACCCTTGGAATTAACATCTTTTCACTCGACCGGTTTCGAAGGTAACTTCATCTTCGGGTGTCGAAGTTGGAAACCGGTCGTCAATAGATATTCCTATCCTATTTCTTTAGTGAATCTTCTCTTTCTCATTTCATAATTTATATTGTCTTGTTATTGTTCCACACAATTTTATATTGTTCGGAAATAAAGATATAGAAATAAAGATTTTTTATAGAGTCGGCGACTCGAGGTCATCTACCTGTGGGGACTATAAACTAAGGCTGAGGAATATTGCTGTTCGTTTTCATCCTCATTTTAATTATTGTTTAGCCGATCTAGTCGAATATAACGAAACCCTACATTTTAGGGCTCAGGTTATGCGTGTTTGTAATGGTTTACCTGCGGCTTTGCAAACTCTAAACACGTCGATTATAAATGGTTATATGTCCAGCGGGGCTGATCCGCGAGAAAACACTGAGCCTTAGGAAGGACAGCAACGATAGAGTGAGCGTGGTCCAACTCTGAATACCACTTTTATAGCATTGAATAAACCATTAGCTGCAGAAGTATAATTAAAGTCAATAATTATGAATTTTAATCCTGTACTGCAGTTAAAACAGCAAGTAATGTATGCAGATATGACGGGCAGTATACAGTTGGATGGGGCAGTAGGGCCTGTAACAGTGTTTATGCGCATGTCTGCGTCCTTGAGAGCGCTGGTTCATTATTAAACATAAGACATAATTTGGAAAACTAATTTTATTTATTTTAACAACTCAAAAATTGTATAGCATTTTTCCTCCTAACAGTGTTTGGATTAGGTGGATTTTCGGATAAGCGGGGTTCGGATTAGCGGGACTTTAGTGTAATAGGGATTTTCAATCAGCAAATCCTTGGATTTAAATCTTTTTAAATTTATTGACCAGGCCAATAAACAAACCTAACCTGAAATGGTCAAACCTAAAGCTATGGTTTCCTAGGAAAAGGTTTACCGCTATATTACGGCCGTAATGTAGCAGTGAACGTAACCGTGACGGTGGACGCAACACAAATTTTAAACATATGTAGATAAAAACAACTTTTGACATGTTTATTTTATCTAGTTTAGGTATACATTAATGGGTAAGCTACTTTTGTTTACAAAACAATATGTGTCACCTGGCGAGAAAACCCTTAAGTAGTGTTCACCCCTACTTTACGTCCACCATTTTCTGGGAAACCACTCTCATCTGATAACATATTGAAAACAAAACTCACCGTCATAATATTATGGCTGTAATGTAGCGGTCACCGCTTTCTAGGAAATCATTGCTTAACCAGATTGATCAAAATATCATGTCAATTGTGCACCTGAAAACAGTCCATACACCATTGACTTTGTTGACAAGATCACTCCTGGTGCGCAGCAGTAAAAGTGATTGATTATTGGGATAAACTAGGCCTTTAGCGGCTCACTCTTCCTTCATAAACATGAACCTAACCATAAATAAAATATAAGTCTAATCTAAATTGAAATTACATCATTTCAAACCTTTACTACTGAGGTGTAAAAAGCTAGGCTTAATAGGCTAGTCCTACTAGTCTACTACTCGATAAGTTATGCACGTATACTAGGCTTGCCAGGTTAAAATATTGCGTTTACATTACTTGACTTTACACAATCATGACCATACAATAAGCCTAGCTTAATAACAATATATATTTGCTTTGACAATAAAAATATTGAGTTGCAAAACACAAATTACAATAAAATGAAATGAAACTTTCGCACTCACACACACTAAAAGTAATCGCAAATAATATTTACCAAATACCAATCTAATTTTGTAACTGATCTATTAAAATGTATATAATTATTACATTTCTTTAGTAACAAATTAGCTATTTAGCGTTTATACTAATTAAGATCGATAATTATATTTCATTATTCTATTTAATTACAATAATTGTCTTATAGCAAAAATTATTTTAGAAATATAAGCAATGCATAATTCCCTTTTGTGGTACCGTTTATCAGCTTTCTACCCTACTTTTTACCCCAACCGCTACTCGCCATTTCCCTAAAAATCCCGCCTTCTGAGTTTGTCCACCCAATTCGCGTTATGTTCAACAGATCGAAGGTTAAATGCCCGAAGTTTAAATGATCGAAATTCGAACTGTTGAACTTCGATCTGTTGAGCCCTCACCAGTTTGGAGATCTTGGCCCACAGAGTACCGTCCATACCTAAAGATTTATCCTGACAGTTGACAGCACCCTTCACAAATTTGTATTTTCTAAATTTTTTAGGCTAAGGAGATTTTTAGTTCAAATTAGGGTAAGTGTTCTTGGGGTTACAAAAGATTAAAACTTTACATTAGGCAGTATACAAAAATATATTAGCTTAGACTTAGTGTTAGAAAAGTTGGTCAAAGTGCTTTTCGACTGTACTGAGGCATGATAGGTCTACAAACTACCTACTAGGTTAGCCTATCTTCCTAAATAAGTTGTAGATCAAGTACATTCGATTTCACAAACCAACTCGACCAAATATTTTTATTTTCTCTTAGTAAGTCAGTTGGTTTACCTTGCAGCATTTTCATCAGTTAATGTACCAGTATTGTTTAGTTTAGGCCGAGGTTAACCATTGTTGGACTAGGGAAGGTGTGCTTTCACGATCAACACTTATTTGTGACCTAAATTTGCTTACAACTTTATCGAAAATATTATCATTGTCTTTTTATTCTTATTATTCACTTATAGGCCCAGTCGAAGACGCAAAGTACATTAATGCTGTCTATCTGTACGTACGTCAGTCTATTCTTCTATTTCTTTGTTCCTACTAAGTCTGATGTTGGTGGTTAAGTATTGCTTGAGCCTAATATTTTCTTAACATTTTCTTTTTTGAATTAGGTCTCAACCTTTTTTCTATTGAGAACTAGAGCTTCTGCTGCAAACAGGCATTCTGGTTTGTTTTTTTTTATAATCATATTAAACATATGTATACAAAGTTGTGTAAAAATGCTCAAACGAAATCTGAGAGACAGGAATGGTATGGACCTGGGTCTTACCATGCCGACGGCAATGTCCAAAGGAAATTTGTTAAAAGTACGTCCAGCTCTGTCTACAGTATAGGACTTAAGACTAAATATTTTCAAAGTGCTTAAAAGTAAAAACTATTGTTTTCAGTTTTTTTTACTACGGAAAAATCCATGTTATATTTTTGCAAATACCTGAATTATTTGACTTAACTGCTAAGTGACATGATAAATACATTTAAGAATCAAATAAGAATTCATGATAGTATACATATTATAAATTCTATCATTATAATTACTTTGGGGTTATAGCTAAGCTAAGTAAGATTTTTCCGATCTTAGCATTATAGAAAACAGTTAAGTAAATTTTAATCTAACATTATTGGGCTTCTAGCCCTCTTTCACTTGATAAGAAACCAGTTTATTCTAAAAATTCAGGTCACTTGTTGAATTATTTTGGTTGCTTTGATAAGGTGAAGGAATTTAAGTCACCTGTTGGTCAGTTGACCCTGGGTTGTGTTGACATTTGATTCACTTTCTATTTCATCACCTTGCTGGTGACACACCTGAATCCTATTCTTATAATGCATTTGTCACCTACAAACAGTTTCTTAACAGTATTTACTTTGTGTTTTCTAGGCAAAGATGTCTGGTATGTCTGGCATTTTGACTATTTAAAACTGTTAGCTAAATAGAAGCTGGGTTTTATTTTGTCATGTATTTTTATGGTTAATTTCATCTCTGCTTTCAAATTGTTTTTAGCTGATTCTTACAAATTATTGTCACTGCAGAGTATATATTGATTGCCACTGCCCACTATTAATGAACTACTATGTAAATTCTATTACAAAACTATAACACATGACATTACTGTATTATTACAATATTCACTAAACATCAGCTTTTTGTATTCTTTTCAAATAATTCAAAGTAATAATTACAATCATTAAAGGCCAGGGTTGTATAGTGCTACATCAAATAAATTTTGAAACTGAGAATTCAAAATTATTCTTTTGTTCAGCGGTAGTTTTGAGCAACTATGTGAGATGTTGATTATTTTAAAAAGCTCCAGAGTTCAACTCTTAAAAGTTATGTCATGATTAATATCATAGTTAATATGTTATGGTTGAAGCATTGTTGAGATGACAGCAGGTATCCTTATCATTCAGTGATAAGATAAAACTGCTGTTCTCTCGGCTTGAAGTGATTTATTTGCACGGCAGTTGTCTCTCTTCAGTAGTCTAGAACAGTAAGTTACTCCCAAGATGACAATAACTGATCCTGACAAATCCAGGTACAGTATTTTATTTGAATTGTTAGTCTTAATTTGATCAGCTGGTTTTGAGTTGTATATTTGTTGGTTGGATAGCTTTGAATTTGTTCCTTTATAATTATTCTTTTCAGGTCAGGTTGGTAAAATGCAGTTTACTTGGTGTTTGAGTAGACATTTTTATTTTTAGTGATACCATGGGGTCGAGAAAAGCATCAGGCCCTCTTCTTCAAAAGCTACGAACACTTATGAAGAATGGAAAATATTCTGTTGAACCGATGCAAGCTTACATAGTGCCTCAAAAAGATCCCCATGATGTAAGTATAAATTACGTTAACAAATTAAAGTTGGTAGCAGACCCGTGATGATTGAAATCTGGTGCTCATCACTTTACTAGTGTGGGTTCGATCCCCACAGTCACCACTAACAATTTGTAAAGAGACTAAGCAGTAACGTTAGGTAAAGGTCGAGGTTGAGTGGTAGAGAGGATTTTGTAGTCCTAACTTTACCTCAAAAGAAACTTTATCTTTCTGATAATTCATATTGCCTTGCTAACTTTCAAAACATTTTCTGGACCACTACCCAATAACTTGGTTAACGGAAAACACTGTGAATGCAGTTAATGCATGTACTGTATGTTTATAGTTGTATGTATAGTCTATGACTAGATAAAACACAACAAAAGTCCCAATTTTGTAAAATTTAAAAATAAAATCTACTTTTAAAGCGGGACAAAACGTTTTGGTTAAACCACTCTCAAAATGGTCAATTTTGCAACCGTTTTCCGTTGTCATCACCAAATGAATGTACTCGTACTATTAGCTCTCATGTGTTGGCTGGTGTAGAGTGAGTACTTGGCTCCCAACTACGAGCGGCGAGCGTTTATCTCCGGGTTCACTGGGTCGGCTGGGACAGCTGTTATCACTGAGTCAGCTGCTTGTCTGTGGACGGACGGACGTTACTTCCTGCAGGCGAGCCAGGAGCTGGACGACAACTGGACGCTGATGAAAGAAGGTAAAACATTATACACCTGAACCTTTTTAGCAAATCCCATAAAGAGAGAGAGAATATTTTATTATTACAATTTTAAAGATGGAGTGTGGCGTCAAATATTTAGAGATTCACAGATTACTATATTCCGAGTCTCTCCACTTGAAAAATTCCACCGCACTGTAGAAGGGTCTTTCTGTGAGCCACTGTGGCAACTTCTTCTTCAAATAGGCATTTCTATCGCCAGAGAGAATGAAATGTCATAGATCAAAACGGTTGAAAGTTTTGAGCTTCCTCCTGAGTCGAATGGCATAACTTTACGTATTTAAACCAATTATTGATATCCATGTTACAGGTGTGCCCGGCACACCAAAGCTGGAAGCCTGGCTGACGAAGAACCTCCCACAGGGCAGCAGAGTCGGAGTGGATCCACAGTTGGTCAGTATGGGAGACTGGCGAACGTGGAGTACAGAGTTGCACAACGGCAACCACTCTCTGGTATGCAACTTCAACATTATCTTGATTAAACTTGGTACAGTAGAGAGTCAATTATCCGAAACAATTGATGTCTAGGGGTATTCGGATAACTGATTTTTCGGATAGTCGGTCATTGACGGGAAAAATGAAGTACAATCATATAAATGGGATTAAAAAACATTCAAATTTATATTTTCAATACAATAGGTAACAACACAACACCACACAATCAAGTATGTAGAGGTGTGCGAGAGCAGGTTTTTAAGGTCGACGAGATCGGCGAGAATCAGCCAAAACTTCGAACGGATTGAGACGGAAATTTTAATTTTGATAATTTGTTTGTTTTTGCTATTATTAAGTAGTTTGCTTAGTTGTTATAGAATATGGTATTATTGTAATATTAAAAGTCTAATGTGTTTTATTTTTCCTGAGTGCTCTAATAGCTTGTACTGTACAAATAAACAAAATGTTTGTCCAGTTTTTGATTACCAATAATAATTATTTTTTATCATTATTTTACATTGAAACGAGTGAAAAAATATAATGTCAAGCTGTAGGCCTAAGCTAGGCCTAACCTAGACCACACAAACAGCAACAAAACCTAAAACATTACAAGTCAAATTAAAAATTTAACTAACCTATACCTACCAGAAAATATTAAACTAAAATATTATGGTTATGACATAAAGATTATTTCAGGTAATTGTTAATTATTGTTCCCCTTTCCATCCTATCACATCAAGTTTCAGTTAAGCCGGCCTACTATTTACCCTAACTTGTACTGACAATCACAGAGTTCTAAGCCGGTTTAAATTTTTTCGGTTTTCATTTTTTAGAGATGGGTCGGTTCCAAAATTTTACGGTTCCGGTTCTGGTTCTGAGAAAATCGGTTCTCGGTTCTGTCGGTTCGGTTCGTTCGCGGCGATCTATTGACTCCATAACGCCAGCGGTGCGACCCGATTCCGTTGCGGCGATCTCTTGACTCCCTTGCGCCAGCGGTGAAATCACGACTTCGATACCGTTCGCGGCGATCTCCGACTCCGCTTACGCCCGCGGTGAATTCACGACTTCGATATCGTTGGCGATCTCTTGACTCCCTTCGCGCCAGCGGTGAAATCACGACCCGATACCGTTCGCGGCTATCTCTTGACTCCCGCCGCGTCCGCGGTGGAATCACGACTTGATACCGTTCACGCAAATTACTCGACAAAATTTCGAGCTTTACCGATCAGGTCGAGCGAGTTCGAGTAACGGTAAATACTCAAACTTCGGACTCAATACATCGGTACTTCGCACTAACCCTATGTGTTATTTCGCTATGGGGCGGTCCGAACCGACTTTGTCAATTTCGGTTCTCGGTTCCGTTCTGTCCGAGAACCGACTCATCCATTTTTTTTCGTCTCGAGCTTTGAGAATAAACTCGTTGAGAAAAAATTCGTCTCGATCTCGAAATTCCGAGATCTCGCGACACCTCTACAAGTATGGAAAGAAAAACTTTTAATAAAAGTCCTAAATTGATTTTTGTTTTAGTCCAGTGACTCGATTTAATGTTTTTGGTTTCATTCTGCCTTTTGGTTAACCTACGTTTCTGATGACCGGGCTTCGGATAATCGACTCTCTCCTGTATACACATTTATGGCATCGTTCCTAACATGTGTACATCAAATCAACAAAATTCATTCTGTCTGACCAATATGGCATCAAAAATTTGTTTCCGCATTTAACTCTAAGGGAAAATTCCATTCTGGGTTTCGAGGAAATATACCCAAGGGGACTTCTGGTGTAATTTATACCCTGGTGTAGGGAATTTGCTAGGATTTGTGGCCACCCTCCGGCTATTTTTCAAATTGTCTACAAAATGTTACATGTTTGGAGATGGTTACATTATTTTATCCCACAGGTGCCCATCACGAGCAATCTTATCGATGTTTTGTGGGAAGACAAGCCTCCTCCTTCAAACGCAACCGTGACGCCTCATCCTCTCAAGTATTCAGGTACTTTCATCAATATCAGTATAGTTTAGTGAGTTTCTTTAAATTTTAAAATTTGTTTGTGTTAACATCCCTAAAACATTTAGTACCTCACCAAACAAATAATTTTTATCACTTTATTCCAGGAAAGACCAGCATGCAAAAGGTGAAAGAAGTTCGAGAAAAAATGGAAGAAAAAAATGCCTCAGTACTCGTTGTTACAGCTTTAGATGATGTGGCGTGTGAGTGTTAAATACAATTTATTTAAATTAAACAAACCTTTCTCATAATTATTGAATGTATAAAGGGCACTTTTTAAAGTTACTGTAATGCAGTACCAGACCTACTCACAGCTGTGAATGCAAAAGCCAGATGTAGAATGGCTCAGACAGTCAATCCGCTCTGAGAAGGCTGGTTGCTACAGGTAGAGTTCCAGGTGCATACATCAGCCATCACTGTTCGGACGGTCAATAGAGGAGCACTTGCAAGCACCATGCCCAGAACACTCATAATGACAAAGTGAAATATGGTTTGAAAAGTTCTCCAGACTGTGGTTATTTTCAATAAAACAAATACGATACACAGTTTTATTTCTATTTTCCCTTAGTTTGTCTATTTTCTACGATGGATTAAAGAAAATATAAGCGGTACACACTTTCAAAATTCAAAACAAATTTGAATTAGAAATATATTTTACGTTATTTATTTTTCAGGGCTGCTCAACCTGCGAGGGTCAGATATCCCTTACAATCCAGTGTTCTACGCTTACGTTGTCGTAACAATGCAGGACGTTTTGGTGTTCATTGATGATCAAAAAATTACACCAGCTGTTCAAACCCACTTTTCTACCGAGTCACTGAACGTCACTCTGCACCCTTACGAGAAAGTGTTCTCCTACTTGGAAGATCTAGTGAGTACTGTAACAGTTCATACCGGGGGGTTTACAAGGACAAATAAATAAATGAATGGATATTTGGCAAAATAAAGTATAAGAAATGCTCAAAACTAAACAAGCTATTGCAACAAATCTGTGTCATATTCAATATACAAAGGTTTTTAACTTATTATAACTGCAGTATTAAACCTAAAGTAGTTACGTGGTGCAAATGCCAGACACAGAAAAATTATCAAATATATTTGTCAAATATAAACGTAATGTTACTAGATTTTGCCTATTTTGAAGTGGCTAAATAGCTCAAAACTAACTTAAAATAGTTAAATCAACTTCCCTAAGCGCAAAATAATATTTACATTACAATATCCTGAGTCCTGACCTTGCCTTTCTTCAAAAACATACGTGTTTAATTTTAGTTTCACAATGAAGTTTTTTTTCTAATATCTAAAAACAACTTGCTACAAAAAATTATTTGTTGAAAACAGGGGAAAAGTACCGATTGAAAATTAAAATCAACTGTAGATAAACGAACAATGAATTTGATCAAGAGATTTTGTTAACTGTTCAAATATTGTCTTAGGTCAGCAAATCTCCCATTACCCAAAAGTATTGGATCACTCACAGCACCAGTTACTCGATTGGATCCCTCATCCCAGAGAGTCAGAGGATCAATGATGCTTCGCCTCACTGCCATGAAGGCTGTCAAAAACTCGGTAGAGATACAAGGTAAAAATGGTTAATTTGTAGGGGTTAACAGGATGAACGTTTTGATTTTGGGGCGTTTGATATTTATTTCCACCATTTCAATTGACATTTATTGTTTGGAAAAAAGGCTCTGATATTTTGGGCCTCACTCACTTTAAGGTTAGCGGAAGACTTAGATGTCTTGAAGATTGTAGAGATCTTCACGTCAAAAAAACACACACATATACACAACAGTCTTCCGCACTTCCCGACGATTAGCGGGACCAAAAAAAAATGGCTAAACAAAACTGCATAGAGATAAGCAAGCCTCCCCCTCACCGGCCCGCTAGTGACTCATCTTATTTGTCAGTGGTTCGTCGTTAGCAAAAGGTATAAGACCGGACAAAAGCCCTTGAAAACATGGTACGTTTATAGGTACCGCGAAATGTTGGAAGTGCGGAAGACTGTTGTGTGTTATTGTGTGTTTTTTTGACGTGAAGATCTCTACAATCTTCAAGACATCTTAGTCTTCCGCTAACCTTAAGGTGAGTGAGGCCAAAAAATCAGAGTTTATTGATTTACACCTCACCTAATAAACATGTCATTTAAATATAGAAAAAAAGGCTGTCTTCTCTAGTTTCAATGGTTTTTATGAGCATTTAACTTGTTCTCTATCTATTACACTTACATTTAGGCGGCTTCTTGTAGCACTTGTACTGGCTTCCTTAAACACAACATTTTAACTAGACTGTGATTTCGGCTGTTTCAGGTCTTATCAACTGTCACGTCAGAGACGGAGCAGCTCTAGTCGCATACTTTGCTTGGCTTGAAAAAGAACTTGCAAAAGGAACTAGCATCACGGAAATATCTGGAGCTACTAAGCTGGAAGAGTTCCGAAGGTAGTTTTGAAATATAAAATTTTATCATGGAATTGAAGTTTAAGACTAATTTTATGTTTGCAGTTTTATTGTCAAAAATGCAACTAACTTTTAAAAGCATTATTTTGTAAAGTGAATTTGGGTATTGTTATAAAAGGATTGATATTGAGTGATAAACTTCGGACTGTAAGATAAGACACACTTTACCCTTTGTGTTTTAATATTTGGATGATGGGATTAAGATCTGAAACTGGCCCTGCGGTGACGTAAAACCTTTTAAGGGCACTTAATTGCTATTTTACAAATATTAACATTATGAGTGAATCCTTGCGAATTCCTTTTAAAAGGGGATAATTCACACTGGAAGTGCTCTTTTGGGGAAGTATTTACTTGGAGTCTCATGCTTTTAAAACTGTGTTTAAGATGTGATTTTGATTAAACTTAGTATAAACAATCCACCTAACACCAAGTATAAACATTCCCCCTAACACCACCATCCCTAACATTCGTACCTAAAATCAACAAAATCCAATCAGTCAGACCAATATGGTAGCAAAAAAACTACTTTCCACCTATATAGGCCTACAGCAATGTATAGAACATAACCAATTTTTCCATCTGATTGAGGAGGTGTTGAGAAGTCAAAAACTGCAAATAATTTTGGTCTACGACATTTCATTTTATATGACAACTAGCTGACTCGACAGACTTAGTCCTGTCAAAAGATTTGTAATGTGGCCGTTTGTTTTGGTTTTTTTACTGTACATATGTTTTATAAAAATAGGGATATCAGCTGGCAACGAATATCAATAAAGCTCAAATTGTTTACGTTTTAGTTAGAACACGTTTGTATGGGAAAAAGAAAAGGGCTGTTTAAAGGGGTTCCGGCAATTATTAATTTTTCTCGCCGTAAAAACCATCCTTGAACTCCAACGAACATTTTAAAAAAAGATTTGGCCAAATTGGTCCAGGCGTCGTTGAGTTATGCGCTTAGAAACACATTTTGCGATTCATTTTTATATAATAGAAGATATTTATTTTCCAACGACAATACACCAATTTACAAAAATACAAGTTTGAAAACTAGTATTTGTACTTAAACTAAGTTGACATAATAAATAATGAATGATTACATAGTTGATATAACATGCAATTGGTTTAACAAATGACTTGCGATGTTGAACTACTAATAATTGAAACTGAATACTATGACACATACACTAACAATAAATTAATTAAAACTAGATAACAGTGCGATAAATATCTGAACAGCAATGACTTAACAATAATGAAAATAAATATTTGAAGCAAAATGACAATAAATTACACGGCAATAAAATAAAAAGATATATTTTTAGAAGCAGTTTACAGGTCTTTTGCTGAAAGACTTGGTTTTTATTTACACCGCACCATTACTTACAGAGAGCAGGAGGATTTCGTAGGGTTGAGTTTCACAACAATATCTTCGTCTGGGGATCACGGAGCAATCATCCACTACTCACCGTCTGCGGCGACTGACAAACCAATCACAACCAAGGAGATGTACTTATGTGACTCGGGCGCTCAGTATAAGTAAGTACTTGTTTATTACTATAGAATTTTGAAGACAAAAAGGTTTGGACCGAACTGGGACTTGAACCCGGGTCTCTTGCTTGCCGGGCAATTATACTTACCACTACACCATCCGGCCCAACTGTTAATTCCTTAAAATTTAGAGAATCACTTAAACCTGAATGTACTTGCTTAAGTACTCAACTACCTACGTTCTGTAGGCTTGGAATAGAAGGATTATTTCAACAAACCCAACTTTAAATTAGGGAACCAATAATAAAAACCAATTGTACAGAGGTTACTTTTTTGTGCTAACTAATTGATAGATTTGGGCAAGTCCTGAAGGGTTAAGCTTATCCTGACACAAATTAAAATCCCAAAAATCAAGCAGGACTTAAAAGCATAAGTTTTCTATACAGAAGGGTAATTTCAGAGACATGTAGGGTAATTTAGAAGGATATTTTTAGTAGACTGAGTAATCTAAGCATCTTTTACCGTTACAGTTAAAACTATATAGATTTTAAAAATGTAATAATTTATACTTTTACATTCTACAAATAAATTTGTTGTGTTTTTCAGTGATGGAACGACTGACATAACTCGGACGCTTCACTTGGGCACGCCGACTCCGTTCCAGAAGGAGTGTTTCACCAGAGTGTTCAAAGGCCACGTCGCTCTTGCCACGGTCGTGTTTCCTGACAAGATCAAGGTGAAATCAAGGCTTCAAATATACAAGCTAAACTGTATTTTGTGTAAATTCAGAAAGTAAGGAATGTTAGCCCATCACAGTGCCGCTAACTAAAACAATTGTAGAGCTATGCTGCATGTATGTATGGCAACAAATCTGGGCCTAAGTTAAGTCAAGGGGTTAAGCAATCAGGCGAATATGCAATCGTAATGGTTAGGCATCTGCACTGGTCGTGATGTGCGAACATTCCTTACTTTCTGAATGACCCTTGTACCTTATTTTGGGTTTAATCTAAGTAAATCTAGTGTAACAATACTCACCTGCGCAGGGTAACTGCCTAGACACACTTGCCAGGCTCTCACTGTGGTCCCAGGGACTAGACTACATGCACGGCACAGGGCACGGGATCGGAGCCTACCTCAACGTTCACGAGGGGCCCATGGGCATCTCCTGGAGACCCTACCCTGACGACCCCGGCCTGCAGAGTGGCATGTTCCTCTCTAATGGTAAGTCTTTTAGAGGTGTGGGCTATGCTGCTTGATAGGTTTCTCTCAGTTTCCTGATATCATCTTGGTGGTAAAAACAAATAATACTTCTGAAGGTAACATCTTGAATATAATACTGTATACATAAATTATAGGGATAGGTCGGTTCCAATTTTTTGTCGGTTATCGGTTCTCTAGCCATTTCGGTTATCGGTTCTTTCAGTTCTTTGCTGATACTGATTCGTATCTAAAAGAAGTGACGTAATTGCCAGCTGCAGCTGTCAAGAGGTAAAAGCAGAACAAATAATGCATCACGCTTGCCTTCCTCCCATCCTCGCCCTGCTATGTCCACCACTACGCCCCTCCCGCAGCACAAAAAATGTTGGGTTTGGAATAATTATCAAATCAACAACAAGAAGATAAGGAAGGCAGGTAGAGAAAGGACCACCTAGGGGCTGGGGTCTGGCGAGGAACTATTCTTTGTCAGTTAGTTCATGTTTTTGCCACTGGTGATTTACCTATATTTCCAAGCGCTAGTGTTTGATTTACAATAGTTGCGCATCACCCTCTTCTATGCTACTGCACCCTTCTCTTCTTTCCCCCCTACCAACCTGCAGACAAGGGAGGTAAGAGAGAAGGAAAGAGAACACGAATGCAATAAGAAGCAATTCTGCGTCCCCTCTAGTCACTTTCTCTGTTTGTCAACTATTCTTCCATTCCACTCTTCAAAACGGGCAACGTTTCCTACCTCTCTCATAGCCTACCTGAATGTTTTTATCAATGTTTTGAGTGTTTTTGTATTTCTTCAAATTAATCCAATATTTTCATCCTATTGAGCGAGTCTACGGCACCCATATATAAGACGCACCCTTATTTTAAAGCCTGAAAATAAAATATAACAATAAAATATTTTATTGCAAATATTACAAAATATTTTGTATCGCAATCGTCAAAAAGGAAAAGTTAGAAAAAAATATAAATGGCTTAAATTTTGAATTCACTTGTTCCATTTAATAATAATTTTAAATTCCATTTAAACATACAATATGGTAAATAAAGTGCACCTTAGATTCGAGTATATACGTCAGTGGCGGCTCGTCTATATGAGCACGTGAACCACCTACAGAATACGTGAACTACATTAAAATTTACATCGTAGATAATGCTAAATCTATTTGTTAGTTTCAAAGTAAAGCGCCACAAGAATGAGAACCGCGCGACCCCAGCACCTGCGCTTTTGTTGCGGGCAAGAAGCTAAACTCCTGAGCAGGAGCTGCCCGGTAAACAGCTGGTGTTCTATTACGAAATCGGACCGGTCCATTTACCCTCCAGAGGGGAGGCCGCTTCCGCTTCACAACGCACAAAGCTTGCGAGCTGTTTCCTCGATAGCTCCGTGCGCTCTCATTGGTTGGTTTTTCGGGTGGATTCCTGAACACTCGGCCCCGACCTTCCTGACTGTTTGTTGTCACCTCACTGTCGTCTGTCAAGACGCGTTTTTGTTGTATGAGTCATTTAGTTAATGGAAATTTTGCGTCTAAAATAGCGATAAACGGATTATCACTATTCCGGAACCGATCGGTTCCTGGAACCAATGTTTAGCATGTCAGTTATCGGTTCCGCTAAGAACCAGTGGAACTGATAACCGAGAACAGGAACCGACCCATCCCTAATAAATTATTTAAGAGTTAAAAAAATGCACACTTCCTCTCCAACTTATTTTGTTTTAAAGTATTTTCCTCAGAATTTGCTCTATTTGAAGCACCGATGAGACAAGAGAAGCGTACAGTGCCAACCTTTCTTCATTAACAAAGTTCTTACGTATTTATGTGTATTTTCAGAGCCTGGATACTATGAAGATGGAGATTTCGGGATAAGAATAGAGAACATACAAAGAATTATTCCGGCAAACACCAAGTACAGCAAGAAGAACTTCCTCACCTTCGAGGTGGTCGCTCTTGCTCCTATTCAAGTCAAGCTGTTGGAGCCTGCACTGCTCACAAGAGAAGAGGTAAGCAATAAGTAACTTGTGTTTAAACCTGTAATAGATGTGTCCTTAATGTTGAAAAAAAAAAACAAATGAACAAAATAATTTTTTTTAAAATTAAGTAACTTTTTTGAATAGATCAAAACGATGTTGTATTTAGATTTTGGATGGAGAGGAGTATTATTACATAAGAAGAAGTCTCATTTTGTATTCTTCTGTTTTAAAACTGATTTAAACGTTAAAAAAACTATGTACATATTTTGGAGATATCAAAAATTAACTTTGATTAGATTTCGTTTATTGTTAAAGCTTTAAAAAGGTGGTCAAGGCTAAATCTTTTGGGAAACTCTATTTCTTAGCAAGTTGGGCAAGAATAAAAAGTTAGGATTTTTCAAGACAGAAAATTTTCAGTCGCTACCTAAGGTAGCCTTATCACTCTGGCCAATGTTCCAAATGCCGAACTTTCATTACCCATATTCTTGTTTGTCTTGATTGTCACCCAATTTAAAAAGTAAAACCTGGTTGCAAAAGTGAGAAGTGCCTTTAAGTTAAATGTCCCAAAAGGTTTTGATTTTGGGCTTAAGTTGGCCAGTGGATTCTATAATTATTTGCTGCTAGTCCTACATATTAGCCATGGAAGCCTTAATTAACAACTGCAAGTGCTTGATATTTAACGTGTCTTGGTGTTTTGGATGTTTTAAATCTCAGTGAGAAAAAGTGAATGGGTCCCGCACACATTTAATGTTTTACTGTAAACTCATGACCATACAGATGGACTGGCTGAACAAGTACCACAGTACAGTGAGAGAGAAGTTGACCCCGATCCTGCAGAAGCTGGGACACTCGGACGCCTTGGAGTGGCTGAGACGAGAGACTGAACCCATCGGATAATTTGTGAGTGTAAATGAAATGGAAAATATTTTGAATTTACGTGGCAAAGTTAGGACTAGTTTATAGTCCTCTATACCACTGAACCACGTCTCACGTAGTGTGTTTATCATCAAGATAGGGTTCAGGACATAATTTAATACTTCTTACTTACATTGTTTTTAGAGTAAAGTAGCTCTTAAAGTCTTTTCAAATGAAATCAACTCCTTGTGTGAATTAAAGGAGAATGTTATTTTTAAACAACTATAGTGAAAAGTTGTTTGTAGAAGGTTTTGGTCAGAACTAATTTCAAACTATGTACAATAATAAAAGCCTCGTTATGGTTTCACAATTTACCTTCCAGAGGTCACATCACGGGGGTTATCTCTGGGTGAATCTCTGTTTGTTAATCAAATCGGCTACACATGGATCAAAAACCTGTGAATCCGATATCGTATACCTTTCGCTCTGTTTTCTTATAACACGGTATACACTCAACTCTCGATTAACCGGGATCTGATTAACCGCGTTGTAGATTAACCGGGACACGTTCAGGAGAGAGAAAAATAAAATCACCACGATCCGCAACGCAAGTGAACATACAGTATAACACCGAGATCCGCAACGCAAGAGAACGTGTAATAGACTGTAGAGGGAAGACAGATAAGCAGTCTGTCTGACTCACTCACCACGCGCGCCGCGCCCTCACATCCGCACACCTGCACTGACCCTTCACAATAGTTAGTCATGTTGCGTCTTTGTATACAAGCGTGACTGACCCTGTGACAAGTGCATTGTCTTGTATTGTGCAGAAATTGCAACAAAACGTAAACATGTGGTGTTGACAATTCAACAGAAGTAAAAAATGAAACATGTCATGTCTAGTACATAGATTATGGTAAATAAAACATGACTACAAAAACTGACAACAAAAAATAGTCCTTAACTCTAAGGCTTTCGCGGCGGTATCATCACTAAGATCTAAGGCTTCCGGTTTACAGCGTCACAGTTGAATAATTACTGCTAGGACGTTTCGACCTCGCTGTGGAGAGTCATCCTCAGTAGCTTGTTGACTGGCTGAGACTGTCAGTCCACAGCGAGGTCGAAATGTCTAGCAGTAATTGTATTTCAACTGTGACGCGGTGTAAACCGGAAGCCTTAGATCTTAGTAAAAATAGTCCCTTGCCAGTCCCCAGCCCCCAGGATAAAAAATTTGAATTATTTGAAGAGCTACAAAAACCCTCAAAACATTCAGATAGGCCACAAGATGTAGGAAACACAACAGGGTCGCATATTGCATTGCCTGTTTTGAAGAGTGGAATGAAAGAATTTTTTGTGACTAGAGGGGACTCAGAATTGCTTCTTATTGCATTTGTCGTGCTATCTATCCTTCTTTCCCTCTCTCCTTGTCTGTAGGTTGGTGGGGGAAAAGACGGAAGAGAAGGGAAGCAATAGCATACAAAAAGGAGATACGCATCTATTCAAAGCAAACACTAGCGCTTGGAAATATGGGACAATCACCAGTGGCAAAAACATGAACTAACTGACTACAAAAAATAGTCCCTTTGCCAGACCCCAGCCAGTCCTTTATCTCTCTACCTGTCTTCTTCTCCCCGCCGCTGAACCTTGTTTACAACATTTTTGTGCTGTGGGAGGCGTGAGTGGTCTAGCAGGGCGGGGTTTGGGATGGGAAAGGGAAGGCAATCGTGATGCATTCTTTGTTCTGCTTTTACTCTTGACAGCTGCAGCTGGCAATTACGTCACTGGTTGCCAAGGAGGGGTCAGGGGCCTGACAAATCATAGCCCTCTAGCTGTTGACATTATAAAAACCGGGGGTGCGTCTTATACGAGGGTGTAGAGTTTTTTACTGTATATTCAGGGGAAATTTATGGATGCGTCTTAGATTCGCAAACGGCTTAGACTCGAGTATATAGGTACATTTCTGTTGCTTAAATATAATTGTAGTCTGTATATTATCGTAAATATTTCATTTCCCCCTTCCAGCACTGTTTTTAGACATTTGCGGGTTATCCGTGATTTCTCGTATCCGAGAAGCCTTAACCCGACTTTATCCCGGATAATCGAGAGTTGAGTGTAATTAAGCCGTTTACAGCTTCGATGTAGTTAGTTTTGAACTGTTTATATTAGAGCCCTGACGTAACTTCCGTGATGCGCCTCCTCGCGCTACGGAGTTAACCTCCGTATGTGATCTTGTTTGCAGCAGGTGAATTTACTGTACCATTTTTGTAGTTCTATAGTTTTTGTGTTTCACTTCACCTATTACATTTTATTTTGGTAAAGTGTTGATCAAAATGTTATACTGTAAGATGTTTATGTAAGATGTTGATGTTTGGCCATTTTCAATTTAACCCACCTGGAAGTAACCTCCATGTACGCCCTCTTACATTTTGAAAACCCATGCGCCCTCTGGAAGGTTAAAAGCTTCTTTACTTGAACACTTTAAATTGTCAAGTAAAGTACCTCCTAAGCTAAAACGTAAGAAGGCACAAATCAACAAAATATTTGGTTAGATTACTAAGGTATAAAGTCAAAACAATAAGAGTTCAGTTTGTATTTCATTCCATTAATACAGTTGAAGCCCTATCCATGGGTACATTAATTTAATATAAAAATAGTCTTTTGTCAACAAAAAATAATTGCTTGAATATTTTCAGGTAGAGTACGTCTGTTTAGGTATGTGGTCACTACAGCCCCTCCGAAGTACCCTTCTGTGCTCAATGTGATAATACTATAATTATACCCTGTTTATATGTATC
Organism: Matsumurasca onukii; assembly: GCA_018831715.1. Classification (NCBI taxonomy): domain Eukaryota; kingdom Metazoa; phylum Arthropoda; class Insecta; order Hemiptera; family Cicadellidae; genus Matsumurasca; species Matsumurasca onukii. The sequence continues at coordinate 18,166,090 of CM032058.1, read as the reverse complement.
ACAATGCCCCTGCTTTTGAAAATAACTAACACTATTTTGTAAAAATGGATTTTTGATGATTATATAAAACTGTTTATTTTTACCTTGATATGTTTGTTTCAATTCTTAAGTTTATTTAGGTTACCTATAAAAAGTGTTGGTGGGACTTGTAAGTCGGGATTTCCCACCCAAACTTCCTCACTCACTAAAAATACCATTTTATCAACATTTACATTTTTAATCTTAAAAAGGTCCAATTCAGACTAAAGTATTGAGCTTTGTTATTGTCTGCATTTAAGACAAATCTCCTTGTGTTTGTCAGAAGTACCACAACATTACAATTCTAAAACAAAAAGTTCAGACTGGGACTTGTGGCGGTTCTGTAATCCAGCTTTATGGAGGTCAGGTTTTGAGGATGATATAGGTCTTGAGCGGCTCAGATAGTTTCAGTGATCATCTCATGATACCAACATTAACTCCCACTATCGTTTAGACATATCAGACCATCACCTGCGTGGTTCAGAAGTCATGTTAAGCCGTTGGTCCTCATATTTCCATTGGTCATTGGGCTATTAATTAATGGCCCATTCTAAGGAAGAGTCGGCCTTAGTTAGTAATAAGACTATACCTTATAACTCATTACCACCACTCATCACACTCATCCTTCACTACATATTTGCCTTAAAATACCCTCATGAGAGTGGTCAGCATCTCAAATAGTGTTTAGTGATTCTATCCTAAGACTGCACAATACAGGAGGAAAAAGGAGAAAGACGCAGCTAGTGAACGCTGTAATTATAAACCACACTCTTTGTGGTTTAGTACCCTTAAATGTAAGGTTAATAAGGTAATTATATTCTATAGGGTGGTACAAAAGCTGATTTATAACATTTAATTTTATTTTAGATAAAAATACCACTATACTCATATAGTACATGTCACTATATCACTATTTGAGATGCTGACCACTCTCATGGAGGGTATTTTAAGGCAAACTAAGGCCGACTCTTCCTTAGAATGGGTCCTTAATTAATAGTCCAATGACCAATGGAAATACAAGGACCAGCGGCTTAGCGTCACTTCGAACCATGGTGATGGTCTGATATGTCTAAACGATGGTGGGAGTTGATGTGGGTATCTTCAGATGATCACTGAGACTATCTGAGCCGCTTTAAACCTATATCATCCTCAAAACCTGACCTCCATGAAGCTGGATTACAGGACCACGCCACGAGTCCCAGTCGTTCATGGTTCTTTCAAAGTGTTATTAACAAATAAATATCTACATGAAAAATATGGCTCCCTGATAAACTATTTCGCTTTCTATCAAAGTACTCTACATCTACGAATTCATAACGTGAAGGGTTGTTTAACAGACTGCAACCCTTGTAAAGGCACTTAAAGATGTGTACAAGGTTCTTCTGCTGTAAGAAACTTTAACAGGATCAATGTTTATATTATGTATAATAAAATGTTACAAGATTTAGAACATATAGTTGTTTTTGTATTTAAACTATTTTCTTAACAAAACAATGTAAACAAAACAATGGTATTAATAATGTATCCATATGATAATAAATATTAAAATTATTAGATTCCACAGAATCAACATATATATATAAATTGGATACAACAGTTCTCTGCCACTTATTTATTTTGTCCACACTGGCGCACTCACTGGTTTCTTCACCCTGTTTGATCGGCGGAGAGTTGGTAGGACGCCACCTTGTCCTAGTTCCATAGTAGGTTCAGGGTGATGATCAATTGTTTCAGGTTGTGGTGGCTGCTTATCATTTCTGATACTTTGTTCAGAACTTTCAAGGTTGGTTTGCTCTGCATGATTTTCTTCACCTGGTCCTGTTATATCTTCATTTGACGTCATTTGTGTGTCTATAGAAGTACAAGTAGGTTGGACAACTGGAGTACTTAGTGTGGGTGGTCTGTCTGGTTGATTTATAAATGAATCCGGATTTTTATAGCCATATCGAGTTGAACTATGTGTTCTTCCCTGTGTATTTAGTACCTCAGTCTTTCTTAGCTGATCTATGTGTCGTTTGGTTGTTTGTCCATTGTCTAAATCAATCAGGTAATGAAGTTTACCCAGCCGTCTGACAACTTTACCCAGTTTCCACTTGGGGAAACCAATGTAGTTTCTTGCTTGAACCCTGTCCCCAATGTTCAGTGTCCTCACTTTCATACCTTGCTCTTGAGTTTGATTTTTACAGTAAAATGTAGGATTTATCAGGTGTAATTTTGTTCGAAGCTCTCGGTTCATGTACAGTTGTGCTGGAGAATCTTTGCTGGCAAGGGGTGTTGTCCGATACTTGAATAAAAAATATTTAATTTTTCTCTGAGGGTGCCTTTGTCTTCGGCCATTGCTTTCAATTTCTGTTTCAAATTTTGAACTGATCGCTCAGCAAGTCCGTTTGTTGCAGGGTAATATGGCACAAAATCTTTGTTCAATACCATTACCTTTGCAGAAATTAATAAACTCTTGTGATTTGAATATTGTTGCATTGTCTGATACAATAGTAAAAGGCAATCCATGTCTTGTAAACATATCTTCCAATGTTTGTACTGTAGATGTAGAAGTAGGAGCTCTACTAGACATAGTAACTTCTAGCCATTTACTTTTGGCGTCAATTACAACAAAGAAATATTGACTCTTGAAAGGACCAGCATAATCAATGTGAATCCTCTGCCAGTTTTGATCCGGTTCTTCCCAGTGATGCTGTGGTGCCTTGACTGGATTGTTCTTAACTTCAGCACAGCTTCTGCATGATTTTACTAAGTTCTCGATAGCACCGTCAATGCCTGGCCAATAGCAGAGGGATCTGGCGAGTGTTTTCATTTTCACAATACCAATGTGTGAAGAGTGTAGTTCTTTTAAAATTGCTGGTCTCAGTTTTGAAGGAATATAAACCCTTGTACCTCTCATTATAATGCCTGTATGGAGGGTTAATTCAGCATTTTAAGGTGTTCCATTTTGTAGTTTGTTCTTTATTTCACTTAGCTCAATGTCTTTCTCAGTTTCGAATCTGATTAAATCTGCAGTAATAAGAGAAGTGTCTGAAATTGTGTTGATAGTTAGCTGATTCATATGATAAGACTCTTCACAACGATTAACATACTTTACATCTATCGCAAGTGGATTTCGTGAAAAGTAGTCGACGTTTTGGTGATCTTTAGATGGACGTTGTTTTATTTCATAATCAAATCCTCTTAAAAATTGAGCATATCTCAGTAATCTATGAGCTGACATGATAGGCATTGGTTTTTGTGGATTGAAAATTTGTTCTAATGGTTTGTTATCAACAATAAGTTGGAATCTACGACCATATAAATATTGGTAAAATCTCTTGATGCCCCAAAAAACAGCAGTTGCCTCTCTATCCAGTTGACTGTATGCTGATTCACTTTTAGTGAGTGATCGTGAACTAAATGCTATCGGTTTTTCCTCACCATTTATTGTGTGGGACAAAATAGCTGATAAGCCATATGGACTGGCATCTGTAGCTATTTTTATTGGTAAGTCTGGATTGAAAGGTTAACACTCTGTCACTTGTAATTTCACGTTTAATTTCTTCAAATGCTGATTGGCATGGTTCACTCCAATGAAATTTTACGTCTTTTCGTAAAAGCCTTGTCAAAGGGTGAATGATTGCAGATGCATTTGGTATGAATTTTGCATAGTATAAGGCTAATTTTACTTCGTTGACATTTCTGGGCGGACTGGCTCTGAGAACTGCATCAATTTTATCAGAACATTTTGCTAGTCCACGAGCACTGATTGTATGTCCTAAATAAGTGATTTCAGTCTGGAAAAATTTGCATTTGGATTTATTAACATGCAAACCATACTTTCTTAGCGTTTGAAGGCACTTTTCTAATCTTTGGTAACATTGATCAAAAGAATTACCTTGGATGAGAAAGTCGTCAAAGTAAGCGATAGTACCTTCTAATTGATTTATAATCTGATCAATAATTTTGTGGAATTCCTTGGGTGCGTTGGTGATGCCCATGAAAAGTCGCTTTGTTTTATATGTACCAAATGGGGTGGATATTGCAGCATAGTACTGACTTTCCTCACTTAGTTGAACATGTAAGTAAGCTTTGTGTAGGTCAAGAACACAATAGTATCTTCCTCCATTGAGTTTATTAAACAAGTCTTCAATCCTAGGAATAGGGTAATGAGTATCTTGAAGTTGGGGATTTAGCGTGATTTTGTAGTCTGCACAAAGTCTTACGGATTGGTCTGGTTTAGGAACAATTACTAAAGGGGTGCCCCAGTCTGAATGATCGACCTTTTCTAATACGTCTTGATTAACTAAAGTGTCAATTTCATTTTTGGTCTTTTCCATTAGCGCGTAAGGAATTGGTCTTGGTTTCATAAAAATGGGTGCTGCATTTTCTTTGAGTTTTAGGTACATTTCAAGTTTGGAATCAATCCTACACTGGGTTCAAAAATGTCTTTGTATTTTTCAAAATTACTTGTTTGGCTGATTCAAATGTGTCAGATGTTTCGTGAATTTCTCCTTTTACCTTATTAACGTTTTCTAAATTGATTTTCAGCCTTCTGATCCATTCTCTACCAAGAAGAGAAGAGTAGTTTTCTTTTACTACATACAAATTACCACTTGTTTTCACATTTCCATATGCTATTGGCACCCAAGCTACTCCCAAAGGTCTGAATATGTTATTTGTGTATGTTCGGAATTGGATGTTAGAGGGTTTTATATCTGCATCAATGTCTAGTTTTTTGTAATCAGCAAGAGATATTATACTAACTCTGCTTCCGGAATCAACTTCGAATTGTTGTCTACTTTTTCCTACTTTAATTGTAGCAATGAAACGGTCATCATAATGGCTTCCTTCTTGATTTGAGTGTATTGGAATTATTTGTTTGCAGTTGTATTCAAACTCACTATCTTCAGTATCAGTGTTATTGTCCTTATACAACTTGTTTACTGGTTTATTGTAGTGCTTTGAAAGACAAACCTTTTCTAGGTGTCCAGTCTTGTCACATGCTTTGCAATGTAGATTATTTTTGGATCTACATTCTCTTGATCTGTGATTGTCTTTACCACAACAGAGGCATACATTGTCAAGCCCCAACTCTTCAATTAAGTTGCGTTTCTTTGATTTGAATTTCGGAGTGTGCAACTTGTTTTCTGAGTTTTTGATTGATTTTCTTGGTTTAGAAATGTTGTAAAGTCCTTCATCTATATGTTGGTCACTGTGCGTAGGCCTATAGATTTTTATTTGCTTTTTGGCTGTTTCAATCGCTAATGCAATTTCAACTGCTTTTGAATGTAATGTCATCTCCTTGTTGAAGTATTTGTTCTCTTATGTCGGTGTCTATTATTCCTCGAATAAACTGGGCTTGAATGATGTTACTTAAAGGTTTTCCACATTCTTGATTTTCGCAGTTCCATTTTGAACTCACCGCTAGCTCTTTTAGAGCCGCAATGTATTGTGAAATGGTTTCTCCATGAAGTTGTTGTCGAGATAAGAATTTGTGTCTTTCAGTGTGTACATTTGATCTAGGACACAACTGTTTCTCCAAAAGAGTTATGAGACTATCATAGTCCTTGTCTGATGGTAATTCAGGAGCAGTGAGGCTAGATAACAAACTGTAGTATTTAGCTCCCAGTGCATTAATAAGTACCCTTGACTTGACTTGCTTTGTTTCGTTTGAATTACCTTTCAAGTCTTTAAGTTCAAAAAAGTTTTCTAAACGTTCTTTGTAGGACTTGAAGGTTTCTATATTTTCATCAAAACTTCCAAATGATAAGGCAGAGTTGTCAATACTTCTTACCTTGATGTTTTCTTGTGTAACAGCCTTCTGTGCAGTTATATGCTGTATCAGAAAAGTGATGTTTTCATTTTGTTTTAATAATGTTTCCATTATTGTTCTAGTATAGTTATCTTTCTCTGTAGGTTCCATAACTATAAAATAAGTTTATCCTCGTCGCCAAATTATTATGTATAATAAAATGTTACAAGATTTAGAACATATAGTTGTTTTGTATTTAAACTATTTTCTTAACAAACAATGTAAACAAAACAATGGTATTAATAATGTATCCATATGATAATAAATATTAAAATTATTAGATTCCACAGAATCAACATATATATATAAATTGGATACAACAGTTTATATAAAACCATGATAAATAGGGTTTTATAATAATTTTATTGAAACATAACAAAAAGTAGAAATGTTCAGTACAAAATTTGACAGTGAAACAGAAAAGTTCTATGTTCATTGGACCTGACTCCAGCCTCCTTCCTGCACTCTCGTCATATTCCTTGACCAGAGCTGAAAAGGAAAAAAATCATCAGTATAAAACACAAGTCCAAAAATTATAGACATTTTGTATTTCAATTTCTTAATTTTACAAAAGAAATTATTATTTTATAAATAGAACTTATTTAAAAAAGATCTGATGAAAACTATTAATAGGCCTGAGGTGTTTCTTACATTGATCTTATGGGACAAAAACAAAATAGCCGGCAGGTATTGCACACTTAAAAAAGCACAAGGTTGAGTGTTGAGTTTAAACACCAATAATCAAAATAATTTGTGCTTGGCCAAGTGTGTAGGATTTCAGTTATTTATTTTTATTTTTTTCGTACAAAAATAATTTATGGCTGTACTAAGCCACAGACACAGGGTAAAAGTAAGTATTCTCTGGATTAACGGCTGTTCAATTATCCAAGATGGGCCAGGTCCGTATACTAAATCATTATTTGAGATGCCGACCACTCTCATAAAGGTATTTTAAGGCAAATATGTGGTGAAGGATGAGTGGTAGTAATGAGTCATGAGGTGTAGTCTTATTACAAACTAAGGTTGACTCTTCCTTAGAATGGGTCATTAATTTAATGACCAATGGAAATACAAGGACCAACGGCTTAGCGTCACTCCGAACCACGCAGGTGATGGTCTGATATGTCTAAACGATGGTGGGAGTTGATGGGTATCTTCAGATGATCACTGAGACTATCTGAGCCGCTTTAAACCTATATCATCCTCAAAACCTGACCTCCATGAAGCTGGATTACAGGACCACTAACGCAGTCCCAGTCGCTCATGGTTCTTTCAAAGTGTTATTAACAAATAAATATCTACATGAAAAATATGGCTCCCTGATAAACTATTTCGGCTTTCTATCATACTCTAACATCTACTAATTCATAACTTGAAGGGTTGTTTAACAGACTGCAACCCTTGTAAAGGCATTAAAGATGTACAAGGTTCTTCTGCTGTAAGAAACTTTAACAGGATCAATGTTTATATTATGTATAATAAAATGTTACAAGATGTAGAACATATAGTTGTTTTGTATTTAAACTATTTTCTTAACAAAACAATGTAAACAAAACAATGGTATTAATAATGTATCCATATGATAATAAATATTAAAATTATTAGATTCCACAGAATCAACATATATATATAAATTGGATACAACAGTTCTCTGCCACTTATTTATTTTGTCCACACTGGCACGCACTCACTGGTTTCTTCACCCTGTTTGATCGGCGGAGAGTTGGTAGGACGCCACCTTGTCCGCCTAGTTCCATAGTAGGTTCAGGGTGATGATCAATTGTTTCAGGTTGTGGTGGCTGCTTATCATTTCTGATACTTTGTTCAGAACTTTCAAGGTTGGTTTGCTCTGCATGATTTTCTTCACCTGGTCCTGTTATATCTTCATTTGACGTCATTTGTGTGTCTATAGAAGTACAAGTAGGTTGGACAACTGGAGTACTTAGTGTGGGTGGTCTGTCTGGTTGATTTATAAATGAACCGGATTTTATAGCCATATCGAGTTGAACTATGTGTTCTTCCCTGTGTATTTAGTACCTCAGTCTTTCTTAGCTGATCTATGTGTCGTTTGGTTGTTTGTCCATTGTCTAAATCAATCAGGTAATGAAGTTTACCCAGCCGTCTGACAACTTTACCCAGTTTCCACTTGGGGAAACCAATGTAGTTTCTTGCTTGAACCCTGTCCCCAATGTTCAGTGTCCTCACTTTCATACCTTGCTCTTGAGTTTGATTTTTACAGTAAAATGTAGGATTTATCAGGTGTAATTTTGTTCAAGCTCTCGGTTCATGTACAGTTGTGCTGGAGAATCTTTGCTGGCAAGGGGTGTTGTCCGATACTTGAATAAAAAATATTTAATTTTTCTCTGAGGGTGCCTTTGTCTTCGGCCATTGCTTTCAATTTCTGTTTCAAATTTTGAACTGATCGCTCAGCAAGTCCGTTTGTTGCAGGGTAATATGGCGCACAAAATCTTTGTTCAATACCATTACCTTTGCAGAAATTAATAAACTCTTGTGATTTGAATATTGTTGCATTGTCTGATACAATAGTAAAAGGCAATCCATGTCTTGTAAACATATCTTCCAATGTTTGTACTGTAGATGTAGAAGTAGGAGCTCTACTAGACATAGTAACTTCTAGCCATTTACTTTTGGCGTCAATTACAACAAAGAAATATTGACTCTTGAAAGGACCAGCATAATCAATGTGAATCCTCTGCCAGTTTTGATCCGGTTCTTCCCAGTGATGCTGTGGTGCCTTGACTGGATTGTTCTTAACTTCAGCACAGCTTCTGCATGATTTTACTAAGTTCTCGATAGCACCGTCAATGCCTGGCCAATAGCAGAGGGATCTGGCGAGTGTTTTCATTTTCACAATACCAATGTGTGAAGAGTGTAGTTCTTTTAAAATTGCTGGTCTCAGTTTTGAAGGAATATAAACCCTTGTACCTCTCATTATAATGCCTGTATGGAGGGTTAATTCAGCATTTTTAAGTGTTCCATTTTGTAGTTTGTTCTTTATTTCACTTAGCTCAATGTCTTTCTCAGTTTCGAATCTGATTAAATCTGCAGTAATAAGAGAAGTGTCTGAAATTGTGTTGATAGTTAGCTGATTCATATGATAAGACTCTTCACAACGATTAACATACTTTACATCTATCGCAAGTGGATTTCGTGAAAAGTAGTCGACGTTTTGGTGATCTTTAGATGGACGTTGTTTTATTTCATAATCAAATCCTCTTAAAAATTGAGCATATCTCAGTAATCTATGAGCTGACATGATAGGCATTGGTTTTTGTGGATTGAAAATTTGTTCTAATGGTTTGTTATCAACAATAAGTTGGAATCTACGACCATATAAATATTGGTAAAATCTCTTGATGCCCCAAAAAACAGCAGTTGCCTCTCTATCCAGTTGACTGTATGCTGATTCACTTTTAGTGAGTGATCGTGAACTAAATGCTATCGGTTTTTCCTCACCATTTATTGTGTGGGACAAAATAGCTGATAAGCCATATGGACTGGCATCTGTAGCTATTTTTATTGGTAAGTCTGGATTGAAAGGAGTTAACACTCTGTCACTTGTAATTTCACGTTTAATTTCTTCAAATGCTGATTGGCATGGTTCACTCCAATGAAATTTTACGTCTTTTCGTAAAAGCCTTGTCAAAGGGTGAATGATTGCAGATGCATTTGGTATGAATTTTGCATAGTATAAGGCTAATCCTAAAAAGGATTTTACTGACATTTCTGGGCGGACTGGCTCTGAGAACTGCATCAATTTTATCAGAACATTTTGCTAGTCCACGAGCACTGATTGTATGTCCTAAATAAGTGATTTCAGTCTGGAAAAATTTGCATTTGGATTTATTAACATGCAAACCATACTTTCTTAGCGTTTGAAGGCACTTTTCTAATCTTTGGTAACATTGATCAAAAGAATTACCTTGGATGAGAAAGTCGTCAAAGTAAGCGATAGTACCTTCTAATTGATTTATAATCTGATCAATAATTTTGTGGAATTCCTTGGGTGCGTTGGTGATGCCCATGAAAAGTCGCTTTGTTTTATATGTACCAAATGGGGTGGATATTGCAGCATAGTACTGACTTTCCTCACTGAGTTGAACATGTAAGTAAGCTTTGTGTAGGTCAAGAACACAATAGTATCTTCCTCCATTGAGTTTATTAAACAAGTCTTCAATCCTAGGAATAGGGTAATGAGTATCTTGAAGTTGGGGATTTAGCGTGATTTTGTAGTCTGCACAAAGTCTTACGGATTGGTCTGGTTTAGGAACAATTACTAAAGGGGTGCCCCAGTCTGAATGATCGACCTTTTCTAATACGTCTTGATTAACTAAAGTGTCAATTTCATTTTTGGTCTTTTCCATTAGCGCGTAAGGAATTGGTCTTGGTTTCATAAAAATGGGTGCTGCATTTTCTTTGAGTTTTAGAGTACATTTCAAGTTTGGAATCAATCCTACACTGGGTTCAAAAACGTCTTTGTATTTTTCAAAAATTACTTGTTTGGCTGATTCAAATGTGTCAGATGTTTCGTGAATTTCTCCTTTTACCTTATTAACGTTTTCTAAATTGATTTTCAGCCTTCTGATCCATTCTCTACCAAGAAGAGAAGAGTAGTTTTCTTTTACTACATACAAATTACCACTTGTTTTCACATTTCCATATGCTATTGGCACCCAAGCTACTCCCAAAGGTCTGAATATGTTATTTGTGTATGTTCGAATTGGATGTTAGAGGGTTTTATATCTGCATCAATGTCTAGTTTTTGTAATCAGCAAGAGATATTATACTAACTCTGCTTCCTGGAATCAACTTCGAATTGTTGTCTACTTTTTCCTACTTTAATTGTAGCAATGAAACGGTCATCATAATGGCTTCCTTCTTGATTTGAGTGTATTGGAATTATTTGTTTGCAGTTGTATTCAAACTCACTATCTTCAGTATCAGTTATTGTCCTTATACAACTTGTTTACTGGTTTATTGTAGTGCTTTGAAAGACAAACCTTTTCTAGGTGTCCAGTCTTGTCACATGCTTTGCAATGTAGATTATTTTTGGATCTACATTCTCTTGATCTGTGATTGTCTTTACCACAACAGAGGCATACATTGTCAAGCCCCAACTCTTCAATTAAGTTGCTTCTTTGATTTGAATTTCGGAGTGTGCAACTTGTTTTCTGAGTTTTGATTGATTTTCTTGGTTTAGAAATGTTGTAAAGTCCTTCATCTATATGTTGGTCACTGTGAGTAGGCCTATAGATTTTTATTTGCTTTTTGGCTGTTTCAATCGCTAATGCAATTTCAACTGCTTTTTCGAATGTAATGTCATCTCCTTGTTGAAGTATTTGTTCTCTTATGTCGGTGTCTATTATTCCTCGAATAAACTGGGCTTGAATGATGTTACTTAAAGGTTTTCCACATTCTTGATTTTCGCAGTTCCATTTTGAACTCACCGCTAGCTCTTTTAGAGCCGCAATGTATTGTGAAATGGTTTCTCCATGAAGTTGTTGTCGAGATAAGAATTTGTGTCTTTCAGTGTGTACATTTGATCTAGGACACAACTGTTTCTCCAAAAGAGTTATGAGACTATCATAGTCCTTGTCTGATGGTAATTCAGGAGCAGTGAGGCTAGATAACAAACTGTAGTATTTAGCTCCCAGTGCATTAATAAGTACCCTTGACTTGACTTGCTTTGTTTCGTTTGAATTACCTTTCAAGTCTTTAAGTTCAAAAAATTTTCTAAACGTTCTTTGTAGGACTTGAAGGTTTCTATATTTTCATCAAAACTTCCAAATGATAAGGCAGAGTTGTCAATACTTCTTACCTTGATGTTTTCTTGTGTAACAGCCTTCTGTGCAGTTATATGCTGTATCAGAAAAGTGATGTTTTCATTTTGTTTTAATAATGTTTCCATTATTGTTCTAGTATAGTTATCTTTCTCTGTAGGTTCCATAACTATAAAATAAGTTTATCCTCGTCGCCAAATTATTATGTATAATAAAATGTTACAAGATGTAGAACATATAGTTGTTTTGTATTTAAACTATTTTCTTAACAAAACAATGTAAACAAAACAATGGTATTAATAATGTATCCATATGATAATAAATATTAAAATTATTAGATTCCACAGAATCAACATATATATATAAATTGGATATTACAGTTTATATAAAACCATGATGAAATAGGGTTTTATAATTTTATTGAAGCATAACAAAAAAGTAGAAATGTTCAGTACAAAATTTGACAGTGAAACAGAAAAGTTCTATGTTCATTGGAGCCTGACTCTGCCTCCTTCCTTGCACTCTCCGTCATATTCCTTGACCAGAGCTGAAAAAGGAAAAAAATCATCAGTATAAAACACAAGTCCAAAAATTATAGACATTTTGTATTTCAATTTCTTAATTTTACAAAAGAAATTATTATTTTATAAATACAACTTATTTGAAAAAGATCTGATGAAAACTATAGGCCTGAGGTGTTTCTTACATTGATTTTATGGGACAAAAACAAAATAGCCGGCAGGTATTGCACACTTAAAAAAGCACAAGGTTGAGTGTTGAGTTTAAACACCAATAATCAAAATAATTTGTGCTTGGCCAAGTGTGTAGGATTTCAATTTTTTTTTAATGCATAAAATAATTTATGGCTGTACTAAGCCACAGACACAGGGTAAAAGTAAGTATTCTCTGGATTAACCGGCTGTTCAATTATCCAAGATGGGCCAGGTCCGTATACTAAATCATTATTTGAGATGCCGACCACTCTCATAAAGGTATTTTAAGGCAAATATGTGGTGAAGGATGAGTGGTAGTAATGAGTCATGAGGTGTAGTCTTATTACAAACTAAGGTTGACTCTTCCTTAGAATGGGTCATTAATTAATAGCCCAATGACCAATGGAAATACAAGGACCAACGGCTTAACGAGACTTCCCAACCACGCATGTGATGGTCCGTCTGATATGTCTAAATGATGGTGGGAGTTGATGCGGGTATCATCAGATGATCACTGAGACTATCTGAGCCGCTTTATTCTAGCCACTATCATCCTAAAAACCTGACCTCCATGAAGCTGGATTACAGGACCACGCCACGAGTCCCAGTACATTACAGGCGTCTGCGCTACTTACTGGTGCCATGTTCACAGTTGTACTTGTCCAGGACGCAAGTGTTGCCGAAGCTCTTGGGCTTCTCGGTGCTGCCCTTGGCGTTGGCGCAGACGGGTGTGTAGTCAGTGTCGGGACAGGTGATGTCGCGCAGGCTTGGCTTGGTGGTGATCGGCGTGCGCTTTCTTCACAGACCCGCCGTAGCTGTCCTTCTTGCTGGACGCGGCCGCCGCCAGGCAAATGTACAGGCATACTGCCACTGTACAACAGATATTAAGTTAAATGAATATTTTCGAGAAAAGTTATAGCATGTGGCGAGGAACGAAACTATAGTAATTTCTCATAAAAAATGGTAAGTCCTTTCATTATGTCGTCTTATAACACAATAAATGAGGCCTCCGTTACACAGAATGTACCATATATCACTATATCACTATATCACTATCACTATTTTGAGATGCGACCACTCTCATGAGGGTATTTAAAGGCAAATATGTGTTGAAAGATGAGTGTGATGAGTGGTAGTAATGAGTTATGAGGTGTAGTCTTGTTACAAACTAAGGCCGACTCTTCCTTAGAATGGGTCATTAATTAATAGCCCAATGACCAATGGAAATACAAGGACAACGGCAACGTGACTTCGAACCACCCAGGTGATGGTCTGATATGTCTAAACGATGGTGGGAGTTGATGCGGGTATCATCAGATGATCACTGAGACTATCTGAGCCGCTTTAGACATAAGTATGAAGCCTCTTGGATAATTTGATGGAGCAAAAGATACGCACTCTAAAAACTTTGAACAAATGATAGAGCTGGATAGAGTGCCTGGGAACCTTCTGTGACATGAAGTAAAAACTACAAGCGATGTTTTAAGGACTTTAATGTTTACTTAAAAGTCAAATGTGGACTCATTTTTCCTAGAAGCATAGATCTATTGGAACTGCAGTATAATATAAACTGAAACTCTAAAACTTGTACCATAGACTAACAGACTCTATAGTTACTCTAGTCTGTGCTTGTACTTTCGTCAAACAACACATTTTTATTTCGAGAAGTTTTTGCTTTTATATGCTGCAGGATTAATGCTTCCAGAAAAAAACATTTCCCATTTTAGTACATTACCTACTCAAAACATCGTTTGCAAAACTTCCCCATGTTAAAACCGCTATCCCGCCAAAATGCACTCGGGCTCTATCCGGCCGCCTCTTAATCAATGATATTTACTTTATGTGTGAAACTGACCCCACCACATCGAGCACAAATAATGAAAATAGTATGAATATTCAGTGTTTACTTTGTGCTTTCAATTATATCAATTGAAAATGTTGTGCTTGTTTTTTATTAAATTATTTTTGGGCTGGCCAGCTTACGCTGAGCCCGCAACCATTCGGTAATAAAATAAAATGTGAATCAAGATTTATTTAATTTGTGCTTTTAGAAAATATAAAATAATTTGTGCTTATCAACAAAGCCGGCAATCAGCAAAAAATACATTTTAGACTTCAGCACCTATAATATATGAACAGTTTACTTCCCGAAACACAGTTAGTACAGAAACACTGCCACCAGACTGCAGCACCAATCAATGAACGTTCAACTTTAAGAAGAGTTAGTACCAAAACTGCCGCCAGGCTGCAGCACGAAGGAGACAATCTGTCCACTACCATTCACGTACTGCGTAGTTCACGTTCTTCCCACCGCGGCAGCACCAATCAAATAATGAACGTTCAACTTTAAGAAGAGTTAGTACCAAAACTGCCACCAGGCTGCAGCATAATGCAGACAATCTGTCCACTACCGGTACTGCGTAGTTCACGTTCTTCCCACCGCGGCAGCACCGAACAGACAATGTGTAATTCCTACATATCTCTATTTCATACAGTACAGTAGATTTTCAAACGGCTGCTGCGCTCTAGAGGGTAAAACAAAACTAACAACAGTTTTGTTAAAAGCAGTATGTTGAAAATATATTTTAAATAGCAGCTGCACTCTAGCGAGTAAAATTAGAACTAACAACAATTTAATTGAAAGCAGTATATTTAAAACAGATTTTCGAATTGCTTCTGCACTCTCCCGAGTGAAACTAGAACTAATGACAGTTTGGTTAAAGGCAGTATATTTACACTTTTGTTGTGATACTGTACATTTTCCAGTTGTATACTCGTATAATAGTGAGAAAACGAATAGTTAATTTTTAGAAAGTATTAAATCTATTTGAGATTATATCAAATTAAGTTTTATTTAATAAATGTTCTTTATACTTATTTTAGCATAGATCTTGTTTTGAGTTTACGCGTTATTCTATTTTCAGAGTAACTTGGATGTTTTTCTGATTTAAAGTAAGATCCCTAATTTTATTAGGATGGTTTGCTACATGAAAGTTAAGGACGAATAAATACGCATATAAGATGTGCGTGGAAACGAATTTATTTGTCTTGTTACATGTCTTCAAAAACAGATGCAACATAAAACAACAATTTAAAAGGTTAACTTTAAATTCAGAGTTAGTAACAATGTTTTTTTGTAATTCGAAATAAAGGATACAAAAACATGTTTTTAACTACTACAGACATTATTTATAAAAAAACGCATCACTATTTCAAATTGTCTAAATAATCTAAATTCTACCCATAGGAACGTGGTTTTAGTTGTATCTTGTATTTCAACTGTTTAATCCTAAGTCTGCATGGAAATAGTAATATATATATTAATAAGATGCTTACTAAGTTATTAGTTAAACATCCTCATGTTCGCTAATTACCGAAAATGGTCGCAGAAACTGAGCGTGAAGCCCGCAAAAAAAAGAACTATAAAAAACCAGTTAACAATTGACCACCACAATTTTAAATTTGTATGAATTGAAAACACAAAATAAACACTAAGTATTCATATTATTTTTATAGTTTGTACTCGATGTGGTGGGGGCAGTTTCAGTGTTTCACATAATATTTCTTAGTAATTGACGGACTTCTAACTGCTCGTGGCCACAAGTGGTCTGGAGGAAATATGACTAGTGTGCGCACAAGACATTGCATATCGGAATCAATTGCAACCAGTAGGAACGTGGTACGAGTTCATTACAAGCTATGACAATACAGTACCCATCAACTTCAAAGGTTTACCATTACGATGTTGAATAACAAACGTTTTGAGGTGGGTTGGCTGCGTTTGTCTGAAATCTAAAGACTTCTAATTTGAACAACCCTTTCAAGTCTGTTCAAACTCCCATTTTTTGTTTCTTGAAAATTAAATTTTGAAAGAGGGTATCTTGGGTTCGGTATGAAATAAAAGTATCAGTGCAGGAAAAACACAAGCATCCCTATTGTTCTAATTGACATAGTGGCGATTCAAAATTAAAAACTGTTAGACGATTAGCGAACGCTATTTCCTTTTAATAGTAAAAAACCTTCGGATACATTTGACCTTGTTGTTTTCTACTTTTTCATTCCTTAAATTAGAAAGTAGTAAGTACTTCACAGTTTAAAACACTCTGATAAAGTATAATTTTGCGCAAAACTTCGTACCCCACATTTAATTAAAACCCACTGTGAAGTACTACTTTCCCTTGAGACATTCATGAACCCATTCACGGGTCTTGAGCTATTTATCATAAGAGATTGTCTATCGCCTTTGATACTTTGATTTGAGACACCGACCACTACTGGAGTGAATTTTAAGGGGAGTAATAAATGGTGAGAATGATGAGTGTTTTTGATAAATTTTGAGATGTAGTCTTGTTACAAAATAGGGCCGACTGTTCCCCAAATTCCTTGTGGATCCTCCTGCTTGTTCCCTTAGGTACTAGGCAGTAGACAACCGACAAAGGATGAAACAAGTTGCTAATTTAAATTTGTATTAGATAGGTTACGGCCGTTTCGAGGACATCATTCCCTTATCGACAAGTCTGCAGCGTTTGACGGGACCTGACGATAAGGGAGTGCTTTCGAAACGGCTGTAACCTATCTAAGAAAAATTTTATTCACTGACTCAAAGGTAATTTAAACCTAATTTGAATTTATTTTTGTATTAAGTTTTGCAAAAGGTTTCATATTCGAAACTGAAAAAATACAACACCAAAATGTACGTTGGACTTACCTAACAACGTATTGAAGATGATGGATGCCATGGTAGTAGTGAGAGGCGCGGCGAGCTGCAGGTCAGTTTTATCAGCTGATCATGGCTCAGGAGGGGGAGGAGGACAGGTCCTGGGGTCACGCAGAGGTCATGGATTCTGCAGCCAGCTTGCAGCTGCAGACAGGGGAGTTGCATAACCTGCAGACAACTGATAACAGTTGTTTAGGAAAGAAGGTTTATTTAAAATTTTAATGCTAATTTAAAACCATAAAAACCAATTTCATTTAGGGCAGATCCATGTTATCTCTGACTATCAGTCAGTGGTTTAGGTTAAATCGTTGTAAATTATTGTATATTTTATTTTGATAAAATAAATCAATACATATAGTTTATTGTGTAAATATGCAATAATACATGTATATAAACCGTCATTGTTAATCTAAAATTTTGCCTTTTACTCTCACATCGGAATATCTTTTTTTCACAACAAATCAATCCAATTATTCAACTCTAGCCCTATTCTGGTCAGTCGGTGGGTCATGTTTTCCCAGTCGTGTGCCATAAACTCGTCTGAACTATAAAAGTATTCTGCAGTCAAAATAACTTTTAGACTAATTTAAATGCCTTGGGCATGTGTCCTTAATCGAATTTGGAACTCGTGCCGCAAACTTATAAAGGCAAAACCTTCATGAATCACCGTATTGTTTTGTATCTCTCAGTTCGTCAGCTCTCCCTGACTCTACTTGTATAAGTGTGATTCTACATACTCTCTAGGAGTGGTCGGTATCTCATCTCAAATCAAAGTATCACTTCTTCTTATGAAATAGCTTTTTCTCATAAACAAACAATCGTTTGTTTTGCTCCTGAAGACCTCAGGAGCTTTCGTAATAAATGTAACTTTTAGTCATTCCATACAGTCTACGCCTCCAGCCTCCCTGCAGTAAGTACTCTTACATCTAGCCCTGTGTAAGTGTGTAGTCCATGCGCACAGTATGTAAGGAACGTGGAATACAGGTATCAGGATGACATTTCACCTCAGAACTGTATTCGTATTCCATATATTTATTGCGAATGAATAAATAAATATATGTATTTATGTAGTAGTATATTACTTATTCTACATTTATTAATGTTTATTCGTATTCCATTCCAGCGGCCGCACAAAATCGACGACAAGCCTCCAATCCGAGTCAGGTCATAAGCAAGACACTCGGGTATAGATTATACCTATTAATATTTAATTGATTTATTGTCTGTAAGCTATGCGAATTTAAGTCGCATGATTGCAAGTTACAAACCTTTTTGAAGGATTGGTAGTGAAGGAGAAGGATCAAAAGATTGTCTGCTCCAAAATTTCCTCAGGCATTTATGTTTTGAGACAGCCATCCAAATATTGCCCAACTCAGGTACTGATGACGGCATATTATGGAGTAGTCTTTCCACACCTCTCCTACGGAGTAGCACTGTGGGGAGGCTGCAAAAGCGAAAACTTTTCCAGAATTTTCATTCTCCTAAAACAAGCAGTCAGAACAATAGCACAGCAGAAATGGAGAGAGTCGCGCAGGCCAGCTTTCAAACATTTGAAACTGTTGACATTACCCTGCCTCTACATTTTAGAAACCTGGTTTTTTTAAGACAAAAATGCGACCACGTAAGAGGGAGTGATATCCACTCTTACGTTACCAGGGGCAGGGAGAACTACCGAACTGGGAGACACAGGACGGTACCTCTTGAACGTTTGTCTTCACAGGCAGGAGTTCAACTAATCGAAAGACTGCCAAATTCGATTAAAAGTGCACCTATGCCAAAGGCATTCAAAATTCGCTTGAAAAAGGTTTTGGTCGAAGAAGCATTCTATATTATAAACAAGTTTATGGCACACGACTGGGGCACCGCGTAAACAGACCACGGACCAAGGGGCTAGAGTGGAACAAATTCGAGTTTATGAGAATTGGGTGAATGCAAATACTGTATGTTTGAATGGGATTTCGATGTGTATGAACTATGAATGCACAATTTTAGATACTTAATACAAATGACGGTTGCGTGACATGTTTATGTTTTACGCAATAAAAGATTTATTTATTGCTTATTTGTTTCACAATGCAAAATTCCCATTGCGGCCAAGTTCACAATGTTATGCTATGTTTAGTTTGCTTACATGTTTTGCAACATGTCGGTTTGGAGAATTTGTCACATCACATAATACAATAAGCGTTCAGTTGAAATTGATTTTAATGGATTACTAGAGCTTAGCGGTCATGGCGAAGGCCATCACTTCAGGTTTATCGCAACACAAGGAAAGAGTTAAATCCAATACAGTGCAATTATTTATTAACCATGTACATTGCTTGGTCGGGCCACGCAAAGTGCTTTTGTGCTTTCTTGAGAGCTTAACTTCTGTGTGTCCTGACTTACTTCATTTTTTTGGAGGCTCTTTTCATCTTTTCTTGTATCTCGTTTGGAATTTTTTCAGTTTGCTTCTTCGATAACTTCTCCAAGATTGGGGATGAATTATTTTGATGTTGATGTGATATTCATATATTAAGAGGCAGATTTGAGGTTGGTCGCTAATTATGTTTTTTCCCAAATAAAACCGTTAACTCACTAGGTTTACAATTTCTTTAAGGAATTTGATATGTTCTTTGAGCAGTGTCTGTGTCTCGAGCTAAAATCGTAAGGTCATCTGCAAAAGCCAATTTTGATACCGGTCCTACCTCACCTGATGGGTTGATTCCCCCTTTTCAACCTTTTGAAATCATACTAGAAAATAGTTACCGTATTCATTTTGCATATAGCATGCTAGTTGAAAACCAAGGAGTAGTTTTGACAAAACACTGAATATGGCTAGTGTTTTATAAAGATTATTCACTATTCACTATTTGAGATGCCGACCACTCTCATGAGGGTATTTTAAGGCAAATATGTGGTGAAGGATGAGTGTGATGAGTGGTAGTAATGAGGTGTAGTCTTGTTACAAACTAAGACTGACTCTTCCTTAGAATGGGTCATTAATTAATAGCCCAATGTCCAATGGAAATATAATTGGACCAACGGATTAACGTGACTTCCGAACCACGCAGGTGATGGTCTGGTATGTCTAAACGATGGTGGGAGTTGATGCGGGTATCATCAGATGATCACTGAGACTATCTGAGCCACTTTAGACCTATATTATCCTCAAAACCTGACCTTGTTGAAGCTGGATTACAGGACCACGCCACGAGTGCTTAACCATCGAAAAGAGGGTTTCAGCTTCTTTGCGGAAAGGCCTGCAACATGACTACTAGGCCATGGTCGTTTTAGGAAGCACAAAGATTATCGTGTAAACTACCTGAGAACTGGACAGAGTAATCACAAAGCTCCGTATCCAATGCGTGCGTGTTCACATTGTTGTTGTGGATTATTATACTGACGGAAGCTACAAATGGTTACTTGAGATTTGATCTCCAATCTCGAGCACAAGTACTAATTTAAAATACTTGATACATCTATGATAGCTTTAATGTATTTGTAGTAAAACAGGAATCAGAAATGGATTAATTAGTGGTTTTAATCACTAAGAGTCCGCCTCACTAGTCATCGCAGAGAAAGCCTAAATTCGTCCGCAGAAGGACCACACAACACCGGCCTTTTTCAACTAATGCGGCCTAACTGTCAAACCATGAGCAATGCATATACGTTTTTCAGTAAGGGGTTTTCACACGTTTTTACGTTACCAAGGTTTACGCGTATACGATTACCTTTCAAAATATTTTTTACATGATTAAACCTGATATACTCGTATTTGGAAACTAGAAAGATTTCTGACACATGTGAAGAGCCGGATTTCTCATATCACTATTTGAGATGCCGACCACTCTCATGAGGATATTTTAAGGCAAATATGTGGTGAAGGATGAGTGTGATGAATGGTAGTAATGAGTTATGAGGTGTTGTCTTGTTACAAACTAAGGCCGATTCTTCCTTAGAATGGGTCATTAATTAATAGCCCAATGACCAATGGAAATGCAAGGACCAACGGCTTAACGTGACTTCCGAACCACGCAGGTATAATGGTCTGATATGTCTAAACGATGGTGGGAGTTGATACGGGTATCACCATATGATCACTTCGACTATCTGAGCCGCTTTAGACCTATATCATCCTCAAAACCTGACCTCCCTGGATAACAGGACCACGCCACGAGTCCCAGTCATAAGAGGTTTAATAACTTTCACAAATAAACTTTGAAATTGTCCAAGTTCTAGTGCGTTTTAACTTTATTTTGTACACTTAAAACTCATAATTCGAAACAAAAGTGTTATACGCGCGTAGGTAATTTTTTAAAACCAACGTTAGTACTTAATCTTAACTTTAATATTGTCGGCGTATTTAGGATTATTGCCGACCCCCGCATTGAGCGTCGCCTGATACATTTATGTTTGGTGTAATTAATTTTAGACATTAATGTTAGTCTAGTCGTAAGTCTTGAATTATTCGTAAACCTGTCGCACCGCGGTGATTGGTTGCGTCTGCGTGTGGCGTGGTTGTGGCCTTGAGCCCTTGACCTCACTCACAAGTACTCAGTGTTAACTGCATGTTAGGCCTGTGTAGCTGTAATAGACCTGGGAAAGCAATTGACTCAAGCCTAGGGATCCCAAAACTGTTTATACCTAACAAAGTAAGGATGAAGCCGCCCAAAAGGCTTCCCGTACAAAGGGGAAAATAAAAATAAACGGTAAATACCGTGATATTTAAAAAATAAAATTGAATAATTATAACATTTTACAATTTTTATGACCTAAAGTGGTTTCAAATTTTTTACTTGGAACCCACAACAACAAAGTTGCAACGCAGATTTGGCTTGTCAAGTTGACAACAATAATCAGCTGTTGCGAGATTGAAGGGCAGGGGATTGGGGGGAGGGCTGGCGAATTATCCAATCATGCCAATCAGCAGCTGGACCCGCGCCAAAATTGGCAAATTGATCGTGAATTGTCGGTAGCTCTTCAGATTGCCCTTCTCCGTTCACACGTCGCTTTGACATCTACATAACAGCATCGCGTGGCTAAATCAGTTCCGGCCAAAGATTATGTTATGGTAGGTAGATTGCGCATAGATGCCACATGGCTGAGGTAGGAAAATCAACATAGTTTCGGCAGCCCGAGCACAGATAGCGCTGCGAGGGAATTATTTTTAGATTCTTAAGTAGAGCCACTAACGCACGCGCGAGTTCGTTCGTGTTCGAAAATAGCATAATTTGGTCACATTGAAGTCGTCGACATCGGACAAACTCGAGCATTTGGAGCCGAGGAGGGAGGGACAAAGACGGCGAGAAATGACAGTGCTCGCAGCGCTACCTGTGCTTGGGCTGCTGCAACTATGTTGAATTTCCTGCCTCATACATGCGGCATCTATGCGCTATCATTTTACCATAGCATGATAGCATAATCTTTGGTTCCGGCTCCTCAAATAATTCACAGTTAATTTGAAATGAAAACTTACTGTCTCTTAAAATTGCAAACGTGCATTGGAAAACTAATAAGGGCGTAGCCAGCCATGGGGGAAGTCCTAAAAGCTTGTACACGAAGGTAGTTTTCGAAAAAGGTACAAACAAAACGTAAATCAATGAGTAATGTATTGCATTGACATATATTATATTTATGTATCACAATCGTAATGAGCTAGAAAGCTAAAATTGTTCATTTATTCTGACATCGAAGTTTTTCAATCATAAGACACGAATATTTTCATTCGCGGGCAATTTATTCGAATATTTTCACTAAAAGCAGCTATTGGCAGTCTGTTTTAGTTCTCCCATTCATGTGTCATAAATTTGTGTAATCAAAATGTGTTAAGGCAAATTAAACGTCTTAGGCACTGGGACAGTTTTTATTGTATGACAATCTGTTGCCAAAATGAACTCTGTCTGAGAAGGTTTTTATGAACCTCCGTTCTATGTCGCCCTGTTTGGTAGTCCTTCCTTCTTCTAGTCCCAAAACAGTGAATGTCACTTCTTCTTATGAGATGCACTTAGACTTGAAAAACACTTGTTTCTGAAATTTGCAGGCAGATAATGTCAATAATTTTACATTTTAGATTTTTGGCTTGCACAACTCTACTTTCGCGATGATTGTGATGGTTTCTTTGCAATTTTAGAACTGAACTAAAGAAACCCCAATAACGCCAATGCCATACTGCGAAGTTTAAAACTTTTAAACAAAACTGTATAATTTAAACTGTATAATTGTAGAACTCTAAAGCATGACTGCACGGCCTAAACTACTGGTACTATAAGCCCATTTCCAACTAATTGCTAACTCCAGATGAAAGACAATCATTGTCATTTGCATGCCATTCACTTTCTGGAAGACCGTCGTATTAAATAAATTCTCCCGAATAACAGAATTTTGGTACGTTCAAAGAAGAATCCTCTCACATGTATACACTCCTAGATAAAATTAACTTGTTTGCTTATTTTGTTTCTTATAATTTCAATCATCCGTCTTTCATTTAAACATTTTCGGGTTAAATACAAATAAGTATTTAATTTCGCAAACCCGCAATAAATATATATGCAATATACAGTAGTTATACTATGAGAAAACATATGGTACTAATCTTTCTTTATGAATTGTTCGACATTTTACCAGTGGTGGATGATTTTACAATTATGGCCAATGCAGTTAAATCTTTTATCAAACAAGCGCCTTTTGACGTACAAAACGTCATCATCAGGCTTGTTAGATATGTTTATAATTTATGTAACAAGCCTGACGATGACATCTTGTACATCGAAAGTGCCTTGTTCAATAAACATTTTAACAAAGTCGTATTGGCCTTAACTGTAAAAGAAAAATATTCATCAAAGATACCTTTAAATTTGTCAAAAAAATTATTCCTGTGTATATTTTGAGGGTGCAAATTAGTTGCATATATTAAGATTTTCACAACTTAAAATTGTTTAATATACATCTAAACACAAACTATTCTTGCTCGTAATCATTAAATAAATGCATTCAAATATTTAAAACATTGTTCTTTCGGTGTATTCTCAATATAAATCATCCTCAACTGCTATCACTTTTAAATCTTAAAATTTAAAATAGTTATAAGTACATTAGTAATGGTAACTTTATCTTAGCGACTAGAACTTTGATAGTACGCATCTTCTTTTTTTCTTAACATTCTCCTTTCCGTACGACTGCAAAGTCTGAAACAAAACATAATTATATAGTAGCCTATAATACAGTTTTAGAAGATAAAGTTTTGAATCAATTTCCCATTAAATCAAAATTATACAAAATATACAATGTACAGTACGTTAATAGTAGTTGTCTAATACGGGATTATGTTCACAAAGGTTTAAACTATTTAGAACAATTCAATTTAATGCACTCGAACATTAAGAGTATTGATCACCCCAGAAAAAGTTGTTGAAAACTTGTTGAAAGTTGTTGAAGTTTTTATTTCACGCCAAAATGAGTGAAAGATGTTAAAGGTGGGAAAAAATAGGCTATTTAAAAGTGCATTATATTTTTTCACAAGCATTTATTGACCTTTTCGCGTATAAGGAACATATAACGACTCCTATTCTGTCATATAAACCCGCATTTGTACGTTTCGGTTCATAAACGGCGTCGGAAACTGGGGATTACGAAACAATGTTTTGTCACTTTTTGAGTGAGTGGAACAAAGTTGGAATATCGCTACTGCCCTTTCTCTTGACTGGGAAGGTCGGCGGTACGTGCGACTCCTCAATGAACTGAGCTTTAACAGAAGATAAACTTGGATTTCCACCTTCTTCTCGTTTACCGGAGATAAATAATCAATACTCCGCTATTTCAGTGGTGAACGTGGGTTCTAATCCTCTAAAATGTACTATAGAAATAGAAGTCCACAATAAATTACCTTTGTTTATGTTTTGCTAGATCATACTAACTAACTGCTAGATCAGTCTCAGGGTTTAAAAACGAGATTTCGTCCTGTTTCGTCGGTAGGGCTTCAATCTGTTGCCAGAGCACTGGTATAGTTTCTCTACCTTTATGACGTTCTGATTTCAGATTTCGACAGAGCTTTTTTTAGTTTTGATCCAAACAGGCCTTTTGAGCCATATAATGACGCTCAAGTTGCATGTTTATTCCCAAGGAAATAAAGGTTTGTGTTGATGAGCTTTTAATCTTTAGGGACAGAGTGGCTTCACTTTTCTATCGGGGTTTTATCATTTTCATAATTTTATACCTTTGCTTAACACCTAGTGACGAAATTGTGTACACTATTTCCAACAATTTTCGTAAATGTTTAGTAGAGGTAATCATTTATAAATTGGTGAGGTAGAATTTAATTGACACCAACTACTTCTTGGGGTAGAGAATATGATGTCAGGAACAACACTCTTAAATTTCTTCTCCTATAATTCTGTCGAGAGTGACGCCTGTTTGACGCCAGTAAAGTTGAATAAAACAATGTACGTGAGAGTTAATAGAATGTTTATTGTAAAAATTATACAGAAAGACTGACTGACCCTTCGTCTTGAGGAGACGAGGGCCCAGGCCCCAGGGGGTGCCAACAAGATGGCGGAGTCTTAACAAATTCTCTTCTCCAATTTCATACGTAGAAACTATAAACACAGGATATTATAAACATGTAAGGCCGCCATATGATCGTCAGTGTGTACTTACTGCTGAGATTGACACAGTTCTCTAGCATGACGAGACAGTCTGTCGGGAAGGTCCTGGGCATGCCTGTGGAGTCCACCGCACACACAGGTCCTGACGCCTGGTCACACACGATCTCCTGGACACACATCGCTGCGTACACGTGCGGCAGAGGAGGCACTGGCGGAGCAGCCATCACAGACCCTGGGCAAGAAAACAAGGTTAATAGAAATCGGAAAACGGTAGTCCTTTCAGCTGCTCGGGGGAGCGTCGTTGCAGAGGTTTGCGGAAATAAAAGGGAGATGCTATTTTGACGATACAACTCTTAAATGAAAGATAGGTTTGCCTATAGTTCATTTTTTAAAATGTATTTTAGTTTTTATGCTATTAATGGCTAAAAAAGAAAATATGGAGTGTTTTTATAAGACCTTATTTAAGAAGCTGAAAATAGGTTTATCAAAAATTTATTATCTTATCTCGAACATTTAGTATCTTAAACTACCGTAGTATTTACTTGTACTGTATTCTTGAAGTAAAAATAAACCTTCATATCTGTGCCAGGCTGCTCGCTTGCTATCTGCCGAGTGGAAACCAGTGGGTATACAATAAACCATGTTTACCAACAAATGTTTACGTCTAAATATGGATAGATAAGAAAGCTAATTATAACAAAACACGGATTATTTCTAACTTTTCTAATTTTAGTTACATGAACATTATTTTTATGTTGGATTTTGTTGTGCTTTAAATGTTCCCTAGACACTGAAATATACACCAATGTACACAAATTGGATCGAAGTATATACTGCTATAAAAACTAACCGCAGTTACCACACTCTGTTAAAATTATTATTTAACCAACATTTAATGAACTAATCTCACAAAATTCTTGACTTGTCACCCTTGGCCTGATCGAATCACTGATGGTCAGATATTTACAACTCATGATTTGTAAATGATACGCTGTTTAGCAGTAGCACTATTACCCAACATGTAGCAAGAAAAAACAAATAGAATACTGACCACGATGTACTGTCGTAAACAGATTATCGACGGACAAAATAATAATGTTCTAACAATAATAACAATTAGTTTAATGTCAATTTTTATAATAAGTAAAGTTTTATTGACAGTACACTTCGTACCACAAGTAAGACTTTAGCCTAATTAAACAATTGGATTATGGAACTTTACCTATCTATAAACTCTCTAATTGGATAAAATGAATTTTGGGCAAGATAATTTATGAGTTTGGATTTTAATTTGTTTGAAAAATAACTTTTAATGTTGTCAGGAAGTTTATTGTATAGAATTCTACCGGCTTCAACAGGAAGTTTATCACATAACTGCAGTCTATGGTAGTTTGGTGGAATATAATTTTGATTTCAAGTGTTGTACAGATTATTTTGATAACTGTTCACATCAATAGAACACTTAGCCCTAAGGAACAACAAGGTTTCTAAAATGTACTGAGAGCGTAAAGGCAATATGGATAAGGATTTAAAATGTTCCCTGCAGGACTCTCTAAACTTTAGCCTACCAATTATTCTAATTGCTCTTTTTTGTAGAACAAAAATCCTGCGATTTTTTGTTTCAGAGCAATTACCCCATAGGCATAATGCGTAAGATAAATGGAGATGATCTAATCCATAATATGCCAATTTTAAAACGTCTTGGCTGCAATGAAATGACAGTTTTCTTAATAAAAATAACCCTTCGGATACTTTGCTACAGACAAAGTCAATATGGTGATCCCAAGACAGTTTTTTTATCTATGAAAAGGCCTAAGAACTTTACATGGTCAGTCTCTTGAAGAGAAGTGCCATTAATTATTATATTATGAATACTATATATTATATACATATAATACTTGTATATGACTGCCGGTATTAAAACCGAAGTTAATATAACATGTTTTGGGCTCTTTATTCTTATTCACTTTTCTGTTTATTTCTTACAAGCCATGTGAAATGTAAAAAAAATAATGATGAAAAAATTGTCAATAAAAGATAGCTTAGTTTTAGTTTTATGATATAATATAGGATGGGTTAATATAGGATGGGCCTTTGCAGACTTTGTACATATTTGTATCACTGTCCTGTTTTATGGCTAATAAATGATTTGATTTGACAAATTTAGAATCTAGAAAGTTAAAATAAACCTTCACCCTACTAAATCGCACAAGGGAAGTTTAGGACAAACACTTTTAAGCTTCTTGTTGTATAGAGTCTACTGGAAACTGTAGGTCATGGGTTCAAATCACAGGATTTTGGTATAAAAAAATAGGTGATGTTATGCTTAGTTAAGGAGAAAGATCTACACTAGACGTCTCTATCTTATTCCAAAAAGAAATGGCGTCCATTTTAAGTTACACAGATTTGTATTATGCGAGGTGTGAAAACACCTTTATAACTTTTTAACCAGTTTTTTCAGCGCAACCAAACTCGTTACATATGATTAAAATTATCAAAAGTATCTTTTAATGCATACTGTCACTTTGCCTCAGTTTTCAAAATGGGTGATTGGAGGGGGGTAGACTTAAAATTCTGTGTAACTTAAAATCGACGTCATTTCTTTCTGGATTAAGCTGAAGACTTCTTACTATCAACATTCATCAATATTTTCTAAGGTGAGGAATTTACGAGATATAGTAGACGATAGCATTTTAATTTCCGTTTATTTTGGCTACGTGCATTCTTTAGTTAGCTTCAATATTGCTCAATGGGGAAACTCCCCGAGAGCAGAATCGGTTTTCATAATTCAAAAATATGCAATGAAAATAATTGACAGAGCAAAATTTCTAGACTCATGTCGTCCAATTTTTAAAAAATATAAAATTCTCTGCTTATTTTCACTATATATTTACGAAACACTACGCTTTGTCAAGAGAAACTTACATTTATTTGAACAAAACAATGGTCATAATTTATATCACACCAGACACAATATCCTAAAGTTTCCAATACATAAAACAACTTTCTATGAAAATGGTCCCTTTTATACAGGAATTTCACTTTTTAATTGTTTAAGCGCTGACCTGAGGGAGGAACTTAACATTAACACATTTGATAAGGCTGTAAAAGATTTGTGTGTCAAATATTGTTTTTATTCCATCAAAGAGTTTATTTCGTTTTTTAAGTAATATGTTTTGCTTTTAATAGTTATTGTATTTAACATTTAAGTTAACTCACCTGATCTGTTTTCAAATTTTACAGTTAAAATATTAGATTGTAGTATTTTTAGTAAATGTACATAGTTTTAGTCTTAGTTATATTCATATTTTCAATTTTGTACTTGATGAAACCTATTTCATGTATCATGACTAATGGTGAATAAAGTTTGATTTGATTTGATTTGACCTTCAAAATGAGGTGGCACTCGATGGGGCTTCCCTATGAAAATTATGGGGCTACCCCCCCCCCCCAATTACCCATTTTAAAACCGGGGGCAAAGTGGCCCACTTTTGGTTCCTCTAATAAAATGTACCGAGTTCGGTTGCGCTGAAAAAACTGGTTAAAAAGTTACGAAGGCGTTTCTACACTTTTGCCTCACTCTGTATAAGAAGGTCTTGAGAAACGCAAGGTTTTGTTTTGGGTAGTACACGTCAGGTAGTAAAGTTATCATGAAAAAGAATGTCATGTAGCTTAGAGATGGTTTGGAAATTTCATTTACATTCAACATTACGTATCTGAATGATATCTGGTGGTTACAGACAGCGTTAACAGTTTTCCAGCAAATAATTCAGAATCTTCGATGACGACGAAGGTGAAGTTTTACTCGTGAGGGACGAGACTAACTCTAATTTATATGGCTTTGTAATCAAACAAAACTTTTGTTTTTAGTGTTTAAAAAATCCCCAGATGCCTTTACAACTTAAACAGTTCTTGAGTGACGGTGTATAGTTCCTTGACGCGTATAACCTACGGTAGGTAAAGTTGGAGTCATCCGCCCGTATTTGTGTGTGTTTTGTTGTTTTTTTTAAGGGCGATAACGGTCAAACCGTTGCCGTCGACGCAGACGGCTACTTGGAAATATTAAATAATTTTCTTTTCTTCCTTTCGTCGACGTCGTACATCAAAGCGTTTGGGATTTTGACCTGCTATCGTGTCCTTCTTGTGTCAAAACCCCTAAATCCATTTTTCGATGGAACGTGTTCGACGAGCTTTCCTTGGCCCTCATCCCTCAATCCCTGATTTTGACCATCTCGGAATTATTTCTTTGAGGATTATTAAAATCGCGTGCTTATGTTTTAAACCATGCACTGGGTGTTTGTAGTTTTATAAGAAGAGAATTTAAGCCATTCTACAAGAAATGTTACAATATGCTACGGGAATTTTAATCTAAATCATGCACTCAATAGGAAATAAGTTATCTCGATTTAATTTCTTACAACCATTTAAGGCTAAGTTTAAAAAAACTTAAGTTTAAAGTTGTTGTGAAGTTTTATAGAATTCCAAGTTTTAGAACACATTGTACAAACAAATTTGTAAAGCCTAAACTATTTTAGCTTTTTGGCATACATGCGATTTTCGGCCCAAGTTACCAATGTTTTATTTGATACATCGAATTTAGAATTATGTGTCGTTTGAAATTCAATAATTAGTTACGTTTATGCTCGTCATGTTTGGTTATCTGCTATAAACTTATAATAGACCAACTTTGTGTCACCATAAATTTTAACTTGTGTAAATAAATGGTCCCAAAATTAAAACTTCTAATACTGTAACTGATTTTAGCTTAAAACGTGTCTTAATTTTATTTTGATTTGCTACCAATGAATCGCTACTGACCTACGAGCAAGCAACAGAGGAGAACGGCTAGACGCATAATTATCTGTAGAGATGCTGTACTCTATGAAACCGAACAATAACTGAAACTATCGTATGTCCGAACGTGACCCTTACCCACTAGTTACTATACCAACTTTCTTCACATTTGTGCATTTCCCACGCGCTGTTTTCACGTTAGAACCAACTCTAAACCAATCAGAAGCCAGCATTCACCCACCAGCTGCTCTCTGATTGGTCAGAACTCGGAGATCCGCTCAAAGCCTCGTCAGATGCGTCATGACATTGACTATAGTCACCTTGAACCGGGGTGTATGACTGCTTACTTATATCGGGAGAATCGTCATCTGTTATGGCGTGCATATACTTGCTCTTATCACACATGTGCCGGTCCGTCTCGGGTCCCAGAACAGACTCTGATAAAGATAACGGACCGCGGCTAAATTTAGAGGATGCTTTGACTGATACCGTGTTTGGACATCGGTTTTGTTTATGCATTCGGATGACGCAATCACATTAGATTTCACTACATTCTGAAAGTGTTCTGTAAAGATTTATTAAAGACTATCATACATGGCTCATTTGAGGACGATTGAAGTATTTAATTTGA
Organism: Matsumurasca onukii; assembly: GCA_018831715.1. Classification (NCBI taxonomy): domain Eukaryota; kingdom Metazoa; phylum Arthropoda; class Insecta; order Hemiptera; family Cicadellidae; genus Matsumurasca; species Matsumurasca onukii. The sequence continues at coordinate 18,135,037 of CM032058.1, read as the reverse complement.
AACTAAATCCAAACATCTTGGACTTTTGTTTTAGTCACACTCTGTGCGTTAATTATATCGTAGAGCTCAGTTTCAATTGGGTGACTGGTTGACTGTACTTAACTTGCAGTGTCAACGGATGCAAAATTTGAGAAACTTCAATTTATTAAAGTTTGCTGATGTTATGAAATAGAAAACGAAGACGATTCAGTTTAAATAGAAACGATTTTGATGGTCTTAAACATCATTGACAATACTAATAGTTGTTGTGGAATGGAAAAAACTTGATTTAAATACTATGTACTACATTAATTTCGAAAAGAATCAATATTTTATTATTCGACCTTGAAAGGTAAACAATAAGACTTTATAATGCATAGCGATAGCTCTCAACTTACTTACTAGGGCTTATTGCCTGGTTAAATTACTGTCATAGGATCCCCATATCGAATATATTACTTTGTAACAACATTTCTATGAATGAACGTTTTTGACAAAAACTATAAATAAACTGTGGGACAACTTGGTAAAAACTAATGGCTATAAATCAAACACTATACAAATGTAAAAGGAGCATTTATTACAAAAATAGTATGTACATTATTTACACCGAAACGATAATTGGTAACAACGGCTTACTTATTTCCGCCCATTTCGCTCGACAAAACCTAAGGAGAGTTGAGATTAGTTGTAATCCCTGAACCGAGTGGAGGGCGAAGGCCTGAGTCTTGGAGGCCTCGTAGCTAGAGTAGAGGTGGGGGTTGTTGCTGGTATCAGGGGATCCGCTGTGGTCAGCACACAGTTGCCGTAGTGGTTGATGGAAACACCACCTGAGAAAACAAGGAGTGTTGAGATTAGTTGTAATCCCTGAACCGAGTGGAGGGCGAAGGCCTGAGTCTTGGAGGCCTCGTAGCTAGAGTAGAGGTGGGGGTTGTTGCTGGTATCAGGGGATCCGCTGTGGTCAGCACACAGTTGCCGTAGTGGTTGATGGAAACACCACCTGAGAACACAATACATATAAAAACACACTACAATGGTTGAGCCCAACATGAAACATGCGAGTGAGTAATTTATAGCTTATACTGTATCGTACAGTAGAACTGTAATAACCATAAGTTAGTACATAAATCGTATGCGTCATCACAGCACTGTCAAAACAGATGAGTAACTCTCAGTTGAAACATCAATCAAGCCAGTGTGACTCGTCAGTTCTTAGGCCGTTATACACCAGTCACCAGGGTTTGAAAGCAAAGCGTTATTGTACAAACTTATTTAATACACCACAGCCTTTTACTGATATGTATGTAAGGAAGTTCAGTACTGGTCTTTTGGGACCCCTATTACAACCTGAATACACAGATATGATCTAAACTAACAAATTATTCTAGAAGTAATATCTTTTCAACAAACTGTACTAAAATCATCCTTAAGAAATTGTTTTATGAAAAGATTCGTCTTGTACCTTTGCCGCACTGTCTCTCACACCGCAGCCTCCCAGGGTTCCGGTAGGTGACTCTGTCAGTGCCGCAGACGGGGTTGTACTCAGGAGTGTTGGGACAGCGACGTACACAAGGGCTGGGGGGTGTGGCCCAGGTGGGGGTCCAGGCAGAGTGGTGCTTTCAGGCATGCTGTCAGGCATCACGATGTCGTTCTCTTGAGACGTCGGTCTTCTTCCTTGGTCGAAAAGGAAAGGTTGATTTTGTCGAGGAGTAAAAAGTCCAGGTTCGTTTTTACCAGAGGGAAATCTCTGGTTGGGTGACACGCTTTGGGGGGAGAATCTATTGCCTGAGTTTCCAAATAAAGATTGGGTTAGGAAATTGTTTGTAGGTTGAAGGTTTCTATGAATTTGCACGGGGCCTTTCTGAACGTTGTTAATTTGAGGGTTTTGATCGTTGAACCATACCTCATCCACGACCTGATCCCAAGCAGGTCTGACAAGTCTTGAAAACTGAACCTTCTGTTGAGAAGTTGGCAGATTGGAATGAGCCAATTTCTGATGCTCGTTGGGACTACTTTGCTCCCGTGAAGGAATCCCCCGATCGTTATTGACTTGAAACTGATAAGGTCTTTTAGGTCTCTTCTGATTGCCCAGATAAAAGTAAAAGTCCGGGGAAGGACTGTCTTCACTTCTTGTTTGTTCGAAGCTGCTCAGATACTCCAACACAGTTCTATCCCGGCTGCTCAGGTCTCGGACTTCCTTCCCTTGGGTTTGCAGAGAGTTCTCAAGTTCTCCTTTCAAGTCAAAAGGCGAACATGCTCCTCCGGCTTGAAATGAGTTTTTGAGCTTTTCCAATTCTTCGTCGTCGAAAAATAGTAATTCGGGATCAATATCACAAATCGTCTTCTGACATTGGCCTCTGGCGATGATCAACACGCTTCCTAAAACAAAAATTTGACACCATGTAACATTTTTTGAGATAACAAGAAAATTAAATCCTATTTTTATAAAAAAGTATGTCAAAATTGGTGAAGTTGAAATTTTATCCTTTGACAATATTAAGTTGTTGGGCCTTAAAACCGGTAATCACTAAAAAGTTGAATATTTTAAGGAAAATTATAACTTCTAAGTTAGTAGGAGAATAATGTAGAGCAATAATTCAAAGTCACAAACTACTGAAATTACCCTCCCCCAATTTTACAAAACTAAACCCAAAGAGTACTGAAAGTATCATCTCTTATTTCCAATTTGCATGATAATTGCAAATTATATTACATATTTGAAAGAAGTATCAAAATAATTAAAACTTTTGTTAAAGCACTTTTGTAGAGGGTAATTACTACGGTGCTCAATAAAGTAAGTTTTGGAAGACAGCTAAAAAATACAAGGATACAATTACAAGATAAAATTTACAAATTAGAACTGCTGATAGATAATTTTACATTTTCGTTGCTATTGTATTATTGATGCTATTTGCTTGTACATTTTATTTTGCTCAATACAAATATTATTATTGTAAAGATGAAATTTCCACACAAAAAAAAAAACGCAACACATTTAAATTCACAAAAGTTTATCCGTTGAGGAGAAAAACGTAAAAAGGTGCAATAATTGGGCTAGTACTAAAATTTAGTGTGCAATAATTTCACCCCACTGTATTCGTAGAATTTCTGACTAAAATTAGTTTATATTTGGAACGCGTATAGTATTGTCATATGGATGACACCCATTAAATGTAAATAGAACCCATTATGTAAATAGAACCACCGGGTCCAATGTCGTAGTAGGTCTTGACAATGCTTTACCGCGTGTCTGTGTCTAGACCTAGGTTTGAAACTTGTCGGTTTTACAAAACGGACAACCAATTAAAAACTGTAATACTAAACTTAAATTATGAATCTTATTTATTTTGATGGACAAGTGTTGTTGAACCGATAAAAAATCAGTTTAAAACACTAAACACAAACCCATATTATTTAAAAACAAGGTATTACCTGTTAAAGAAGTTTTAAGAGAAAATTTGTGGACCGAACCGGGACTCAAACCCAGATCTTCCACTTGTTAGGTGATAATGCTATTATAACAGAAACAAATCAATAATTTTAATGCTCCCAATTAAAACCAGACCGGCTCGCAGCTAAGCGCTAAAGCACTACACACATGGGTGAAAAGAATTCCCTCATTACTATAGCAGTATCGAGGCTGTTCGCTACCCCATAGCCTCGCTTCGGCCTTCGACCTCAGCTTTGCTGATATTTATGTGATCACGAGTGTTAGCTTCGCTACGGTCTGCGTCCTCAGACTTACGTGGTCTTTTACTGTACGTTTTACTACGTATCATGTATGGAAAATTTGTTTCAAACTTCGTAGAGGTAAACAATTTATAGCTCTGTTAGAGCGAAAAATCACTTTTTTGGTCGTTATTTTAAAACGGCTTCATGGATTTTCATAATTGTTGGCTAATTGATTGATACTATAATTAAACATATATATTTCAAACTTTATGAAACCCCGATAAAATGTACTGTTTTAAGATCATTAAAACCACTTTTGATAAGCACTCCCTCCCAAAAGAGTACTTCCGGTGTTCCGATTTTTACAAATTTGAGTGAGCTATTTATAAAAAGAACACTTGTACCAAATGTCATGAATATCGGACAAAAAATGCGACCTGTATAGAGTACACACAAATATACAAAATATATATACATACAGTTTTGAAAAAATGCTCAAAACGTGTTCTGGGGGTAAGGATCGGTGTACATTTGATGGTCCCGGGTCTGGTATAGGTCTTACCACGAGGATGGCATGAATGTATCATTTTTCCAAAGGAAATTCACTAACAAGCTAGTTATAAATGAACCTGTCCGATATACCCATCGTCTATTTAAACAAATTTACTGCAATTCTAAATCTCTACAAAATAAATAACCTAAAAATCAAAATTAGAGAAATCAGTAAAGTAATTTACAATTTCATCGTCAACAAGTTAATTAAAAATTAAGGAATATTTCCAATATGAAGATAATCTAAGAAAAAAGCAACAAGATTCTAAATGTTATGTTTAGTTTGTATGATTTTTCTGTTTTATTATTTTATGTTTATTAATTTTATATAGATTGATTTTATATTTATTGGTTTTAATTCCCTTTATTTTCCATTTTTCTTATCTTGTATATATATATTATTTTTATATGCTTATAGAATATATAGAATAGAATAATGTTTGTTACAGGAAAATTTTTACAATTTATTGCAAAAGTCAAGATAGAAAAGAAAAACATTTACACACATTACGACATTCATACATTTACAATATCATCCTGAAAAACCATTTACACTTTTAAGAAACATATTCCATATGTTCCTATTCTCCAAAAACACCGAGTTCACAACTTTAAATTTCAACCCCATCCTTAAACTCATCCACAGAGTAACAGCTTAAATTAATTAGGTATTGTTTAAAACGACGCTTAAACAGCTCTGGGGAGGTGATGGTGGCAATCTGGGGAGGCACGTAATTTAACAGTTTAGCTCCTGCTTGGGAGGGCAATTTTTCGTACGCGGACGTCCTATGTTGCGAAGTTCTAAAAAGATCCCTACCTCTTGTTTCATATCCATGAATATCTCTACCCTGAAGTGGTTGATATTTAAATCGGTAATAGTATACCACTTCAAGTATATAGAGACAAGGCAGGGTTAGCAGTTGCAATGCTTTGAAAGCTTCTCTGCATGAATCTCTAAAATTTAGGTTTAATATAATTTTATTTGTTTTTTTTTGTAATACAAAGACTTTTGGCTGTTCACTCTTGAGCTATTTCCCCAAACCGCTAATCCATATGCTAAATGAGGAAATATAAGTCCATAATAAGCCATTAATAGTAAATTTTCATGACAGGTTTTAGACAGATTTCGTAAAGCGAAAATACCGGAAGATATCCGCGAGCAGATTGCGTCTATGTGGTTACTCCACGTTAACGCTCTGTCTTTATACATACCTAGAAACTTGGTTGATTCGACCTCTTCAATAGTTTGATCTACCAAGATTACAGTAGGATTCAATTGATTTAGGCTCGGGTGTAAACTAAAGTGTATAAAGTTAGTTTTTGAAGGATTAGTAAGAAGATTATGATTAGAAAATATTGAACACATGAATTTAAATTAACAAAAGTTAATTAAATTAAAGTTAGTTAAACATATATTTATATTGTCAACAATAAACATTCTTCTTCTTCTTCCTCCTCAATACAGAAATAGTGTTGATACTAAACTGATGTCATCAAGGGGACTCCCGTTGTGTGGAAATACCTCTCCTCAAGAATGCACGTCTCGCGAATGTCTAATTCAACCAATTCATCAACATAACATTAGCAACAATACAAACAATTAAGATGGTATTATAGCTTGGGGCCATAAGTATGCTGATTTTGTTGATCAAAGTTAGCCTGCAACCTGGTATATCACTAAATCACTATTTGAGATGTCGACCACTCTCATGCGGGTATTTTAAGGCAAAATATATGTGATGAAGGAAGAGTGTGATGAGTGGTAGTAATGAGTTATGAGGTGTAGTCTTGTTACAAACTAAGGCCGACTCTTCCTTAGAATGGGTCATTAATTAATAGCACAATGACCAATGGAAATACAACGACCAACGGCTTGACGTGACTTCCGAACAACGCAGGTGATGGTCTGATATGTCTAAACGATGGTGGGAGTTGATGCGGGTAGCATCAGATGATCACTGAGACTATCTGAGCCGCTTTAGACCTATATCATACTCAAAACCTGACCTCCATGAAGCTGGATTACAGGAACACGCCACGAGTCCCAGTCAATAGTCGCGAATAAAATTATTCCTATTATTAGCGGATTTATGCGTCTCCGGACGTAGAACAACTCTAGGTTTTCGGACGGCTAGAAGCTACGAAAGCATGCGTCAACTTTGTACACGTGCCATTTATTCGACTAAGAAGGATTTGTAGTTTTCAAAACGGCTTTGTTGTCAAGCATTCAATTTAAGGTTTGAAAGTCTAGAATGACAAGTATAATATATTTTTAAAACGCCCTTCGAAGCCGACGTTTTTATTTTAAAATGACTTCAATCGGGCTTTAAAAGTACCGTTCTCTATTTTTCATTTTCAAGTGCACAGTTCTCAAAAGCAAATACTAATTTCATAAATCTGCTCCTAAGTGCGTTTTTGTGCATATTTTCCTCCCATTAAAGACTTTCAAACTTAAAATTGAACGTTTGTCAACGACGCAGCGTTTTGACGTTGTCAGTTTTAAGTTTGAAAGACTTTAATGGGAAATATATTCAAAACCGCGATTGGAAGCAGATTTGTATGAAATGTCAACCTCTGCATCGCCACTTTTACCTCCCATACTGCGCAGCCGCAGCCCATTGGTTATCTCCAACCCAGTGTAATTTGTCAAATTGCGCTCTTTTGCATCTTTCATTTCGTAAAGAGAAAGTTCTTGCCGTTCATACGAAATAAAATTAAAAATGCTTTTATTAATGAGGCGAAGTAAAGAGTAGTCCCTTCCACAAAACAACACAATCGCAACGCACCGCACATTACAGCTAAAGCTCACCTAACGCCCTCACCGCTTTAGTCTGAACGAGTTGGAACTTATATAAAACACTATCAAAAATGATAAACGTCAGATTTGAGAATAGCGCAAAAACAGTACAATGTTTTTCTCATAAGAAAAAAATAACACAATTAATTCTTAATTGGAGGGCTAAATTGGTCACGAACCTATAACCATTATCCTTTGGCCAAAACCAACCTAATTAAATGTAGTTAACATTTCAAATTATTTGCAAAATACAAACGATAAAACGACACTTACCTAGTATGAGGCGAGAGACCCACATGGCGGTATTTACCCCAGGAAGCAAGGACACAATGCTTCTGAACTCAAGACCAAGTCGGTTCTGATCAGGTGTTCCAAGTCCAAGGTCTCGCCAGCTGATCCGGTTCCACCGTTCCTGTTCCTGTATCTCGGGAATTACGCATTGTTGCACGCCTAACAGCTGTAGGTGTCACTGACCAATGCAATGTGTCACGTGGGTATTTATACAAAGTTTAAGTGTTTGGAGCCGAATGTCGGTTTAGTATTTTTGAACATTCATGTTTGGTCTACTGTACTTGTTTTATGGTAAACCACTGCTGTTTTTATTAAGTGTTAATACTATTTCGTTGGTTTTGAACTTTTGCTTACTAATAAACAATACCGCAGTACAAATATTGGCGTTGTTGGGTACTCTATAATATGTGCATTACAATATAAATTAGAGGTGGCATGCTCACATTGCACAGTCTAAGATTAAGGGTCCGCCTCATTGGTCATCTCAGAGAAAGCCTTAGTCCGCACAAGGAACACACGACACTGCGCACGGAACAGCTGCCTAAACAACGGACCTTCTTTCAACTGATGCGGCCTAACTGTCAACCCGAGCGCTTGCAATGGTTTACGCGCTTACGTTTTTGTAATCTTTCAAAATAATTCAACGACTGGCAGTGGTGAGAACATCTTTTAGGGGAGTCAAATAGTCAGTAGAGGAGCTGGAATTAGTCTCCAAATTACTTTTCCCAATATTTCCGGGGAGGGGTCCCTGAACTCCAGCATGTAAGTTGGAGCACATTTTATATGCTGTGTTGCATCAAGTTGGCCAGGTCATGGGCCAGGTAGTCTACATTTGAGTTGTGACTATGAGTTTTGCACCACGAGGTTTCTTGCCGTAATAAATAATCAATTTGTACACTCTTCAAATTAAAACTATTTTCTCAGTTCTAACCATTCTAAAATGAACATTGTTAATTGCATTTAAATTGAACCTTAATCTATGTTTTCATTTGTCCGACTATAGTTTCAAAACTACAAAACCCATTTTGATCACTGTATTTTTTCACGCGCAAAGTTGGTGCATGATATAATGCGAGATAATTCTGAAATGTATCATAAATCGCATAGCCTTATTTTTTTATCATAGTTTTAATCATCCGTATTTTAAATAAAAATTTGGAATTTCTAGGATAATTGCAAATAAAGATTTAATTTAAGTCAATAGCAACAAAGAAATGGGCAGTATAATAATTATACTATGAGAAAACGGATGGTACTTATGGTTGTTTGTGGATTTGACACAGTTTACCAACGATGCGTTAATTTTGTCAGGAGTGTAATATTAATTTTAATCACTATAAAACACCCGATGAGTGCACAGTATTTTCAGTAGAACTCTAAGCTAAGATATAAATTATAAGTTTCTTTTGAGCCGTGCACGCACGCGGGTTTGGGAAGTGTGAATTTTCTCCAACCCCTATTGTGTGTTGGGAAGTCCATGATTTCTGTTCTGCAAAAGCACACGCACAAGTGGGTAAAGTAAACAAGCCAGCTGTGTAGCCCCGGACACTTCGCCGTCCACATTTCACAGATTTGGAAATCCCACGCTTTCGCTAAATGCGCATACTGCCCCTCCGGCCGCTACAAGGTAACGACCCTCGCGTCTTTCAATTTATTACTCGTGTGTAATTAGTCAGAGTAAAACTTAAGGGTCCACCTCAGCTGCTCGGGAGAGCGTCGTTGCAGAGGTTTGCGGAAAATAAAATTGAGAATTTATTATTAATGCTATTGACGAAACAACTCTTAAATGAAAGATAAACATATTATCTAGGTTTGCCAGTAGTTCATTTCTCAAAATGTCAAACTGTTTTTCGAAATTATGCGTTTTAAACAATGAAGTTGAAAGCACTAAAACTTTCGTAGTTCCCAAAAATATCATGTTCATTAATGTAAAAAGTATTATGAAAGAAGAAAAACGTACACACCAAAACTTTAACAAGCGCTCGGTTTGTCAGTTGAAAGAAGGCCCTTGATGTTTCTTATCCAGCTGTTAAGTGTGCAGTGTCGTTTGTTCCTTGTGCGGACGAATTTGGGTCCACCTTTGCAGTTTTCAATTACTGAGAATTGCTTTCAAGAAGTTAGGCTGAAATATCTTCAAAGGCAAAACATCATGGATAGTTTGTCTTGTACAAGCCAATTAATTTCGTCGTGTCTAGGTTCTTTTTCCATACAGACCCGCAATTTTATTTATATAGGCACAGTTGATACAAAAGCCATAAGTTATGTCACTAAATCACTATTTGAGATGCCGACCACTCTCATGAGGGTATTTTAAGGCAAATATGTGGTGAAGGATGAGTGTGGTGAGTGGTAGTAATGAGTTATGAGGTGTAGTCAAACTAAGGCCGACTCTTCCTTAGAATGGTTCATTAATTAATAGCGCAATAACCAACGGCTTAACTTGAATTCCGAACCACGCAGGTGATAGTCTGATATGTCTAAACAATGGTAGGAGTTGATGCGGGTATTATCAGATGATCACTGAGACTATCTGAGCCGCTTTAGACCTATATCATCCTCAAAACCTGACCTCCATGAAGCTGGATTACAGGACCACGCCACGAGTCCCAGTCAATATTTATTTAACTAAGTATATAAGTACTAACTATATAGGCTTTGCGCTTTCTAAGCGTGAGTTGAAATAAAATTGTCTTTTTATGACTCTCAAGTACATGGAATTGAAACTAATTTCAACTATCGTTTAGTATAAAAAATACGTCCCGTACACGCTGTAAAATATTCAAGTGTATTTCTTAATTAACACCTACTCAAAGTTTGTAAAAATAGAATCAATCGTATCTGTGATATTTCATATAGTGACCAATTCAATACAGTTACTTTTCCGCTAATGATTCATTATATCTAAAGTTATCCCAGTTTGAAGGCCGCATTATATCCAGAGAGGAAATGTTAGTCACAGGTTCTCCTTTCCTATTAGCAGGCGCAATGTCGCTCAGTAGGAGAACTATATATGCTTTATCTTCATCACCGTGACATTATGTAGTAGAACAAAACAACTCCGGTCGGACTGACCTTCGATGTTTCAGAAGTATAAATTAGATTTGTGTCTCAGAATACGTCTACCAATGACTTCAACAGGAACTGTGGTGTAAAGCTGGTCCGCGTCTTTTGCATTCAAAGTGATATTGGGATCTTGCCAATGACTGGGACTCGTGGCGTGGACGTGTAATCCAGCTTAATTGGGTCAGGTTTTGAGGATCATATAGATCTAAAGCGGCTCAGATAGTCTCAGTGATCATCTGATGATACCCGCATCAACTCCCACCGTCGTTTAGACATATCAGACCATCACCTGTGTGGTTCGGAAGTCACGTTAAGCCGTTGGTCCTTGTATTTCCATTGGTCCTTGGGCTATTAATGACCCATTCTAAGGAAAAGTCGGCCTTAGTTTGTAACAAGATTACGCCCCATGACTCATTATTTACTATCACTCATCACACTCATCCCTCACCACATATTTGCCTTAAAATACCCTCATGAGAGTGGTCGGCATCTCAAATAGTGATTTAGTGAATATTTTGGGGATCCGTGAGTTTTGGTCGTAGCTTTACACTCAAACACAACATGATTTCTTAATACAGCTGATTTCATTTTACAGCTGTTGTCTATGATGGACCATTGAAAGTTACCAGTATAATGAGATTGTTAGTTATGCTCAAATACTTGTCTTAGTTCATACCAAATTTAGCAAAAGTTACAGCTCCAATCAGAAACGTGACAAGAAAAATGTGGAGTTTTTGTGTACGGAAGAACATGCTGACGCTCTGAGGGTTATAAAGACCACTACTTCTGGAAAACAAGTATTAGCTTAATTTGATCCGAAGACGTCTATTGAAATATAGACTGATGCTTCTCAAGATGGACTGGGGTCTTGTTTACTCCAAAATGGAAGACCTGTTGCTGTTATGTCTCGCTCATTGACGGACACTGAGAAAAGATAAATAAATCTTTATTCCAATAAAACACAGTTATACAATATACAGGGCCAGGCAAAAGTGTGGAAACGCCTTTATAACTTTTTAACCAGTTTCAGCACAACTGAATTCGGTACATTTTATTAGAGGAACCAGAAGTACCTTTTAATGCATACTGACACTTTTTCCCAGTTTTCAAAATGGGGGATTGGAGAGGTAGCCCCATAATGTTCGTAGGGAAGGCCCATTGAGTGACACCTCATTTTGAAGGACTTAGAAAATATTAATGAATGTTGATAACTAGAAGTCTCTAGCTTAACCCAGAATAAAATGGCGTCGATTTTAAGTTACACAGAGTTTTAAGTCTATCCCCTCCTCCAATCACCAGTTTTTAAAACTGGGGCAAAGTTTCAGAATGCATTAAAAGATACTTTTGATAAATTTACCATGTACCAAGTTTGGTTACGCTGAAAAAACTGGCTAAAAAGTTATAAAGGTTTTCACACTTTCGCGTATTAAAAATCTGTACAACTTAAAATGGACGCAATTTCTTTCTGGGTTAAGATAGAGACGTCTAGTTTACAGCATTCATCCACATTTTCTAAGACCTTCAAAATGAGGTGTCACTCGATGGGGCTTCCCTACGAAAATTAAGAGGTACCCCCCAATCCCCAATTTGAAAACTGGGGCAAAGTGTCAGTCAGTATGCATTAAAAGGTACTGTTGTTTCCTCTAATAAAATTTACCGATTTCGGTTGTGCTGAAAAAACTTGTTAAGAAGTTATAAAGGCGTTTCCACACTTTTGACTGACCCTGTATACATTATTCCAGCATTACAGTTTTGCCATTATAAACTAGAGAAGTGCTATTATTAACATTGCAATCAACGAGTAAATATAATAATTATTTATGGTGAATGCAAATAATGCAATACCGACAACAATCCTTTTACTAGTTCTGCAAACTGCCAGCTGGTCGCAGCACTTGCTGAAAAATCTACTTTACCACTATATTGGGAACTATTAAATACAGTGGTAAGATAGATTTTCCAGTATGTGCTGCGCTCTTTTGGCTGTTGGCAAAACTACTAGAAAGGTTGCTATCGGTAGTACACAAAGCAAGTAAGTATGCAGTAACTGAATAGTTGGGAGGCTCATAGGTAGACAATAATTAATTAATCCTTTATAAAGACAATTACTGTGTTGAGTGATTTGGGGTTTCAGACATTTAATTTCAACTCTGTAGACAATTACAACAAAGAATATACAATTATACAGGTTGCATAGTTAAATAAACATAAAATAGTATGAACTGCAGCCACCAGTTTTCTATTAAGAGGAAATTATTGTGTAAGAATATTATTTAAGGTGAGAAGCAACTACTGGTTGAAAAAAAAACACATTTTATTTTGCACACAGAAACCAAACTGTAGTCAAAATTAAATGTTCGGTACCAGGGTTGCAGAAATTGCCAGGAGACCTTGGAGTAAGTTGCTATATTTTTGACAAGGGAACACCCTAGCAAATTCTGAAGTCCTAGTGGTTTGTGGAAAAAACGATTTGGCATAGGGCCAAAACAAGAAGAAATAAGTTCTTGATACAGGATCGCAGAAATTGCTAGAAGACCTTAAAGATGCATTTTTTTTTGGACGCCCAAAAACAATCACTAACTTGCTTGTTGTACTCAGAACAGACTGTTGTGTCTCCTGCCGCCTTCTGAGGTCCTAGTGGAGTTAGGAAATATTTAAGGCAAAACAAGATAAACAATGGGTTTTTGGTATCAGGGTTGCAGAAATTGCCAGGAGACCTTCGAGTAGGACTTCTTTTTGGAAGTCCAAAAAGAATCACCCAAGTTGCTTGTTGAACTAGAACAGACTGTTGGGCCTCCTGCCAACTTCTGAGGCCCTGATAACAGGAAAGTTTTTGTGCGTTGAAACACTTTCCGACCATTAACATCAATCAATACTTTTACTGTAGTAAATTTATTTTCATATTAATCAAGACCATAATATTTGCGTCACAATATTACAATGACAGTTTTGTTTAAAACAGTCTAAAATCAATTGGTCCTGGAACTTGTACCATCAGTCTTGCTACAGCTATGTTCTTGATCTCTTTTTGTTCCTTAAAAATATTAACATTCTCAAACACAACTTAAAAAGTTTTATTTTTATAAATAAATAGCTACAAAAATGACTTATAGGGTTATGCAATTTGGTTATAGATTTATATTTCTGATCAGGGGAGTGAGGTAAACAGAAAGAAACACATTTAAAAAAATGGTGACATATTTTATAAAACACTAACTATGTACAAATACAGGGGGAATGCTAGTCAGTTTCCATCTCTGTCTCCTTATCCTTGACTCTCTCCTCCTCCTCCTCGCTGTCTGTGTCTCGGTCTCCGCCGGTGTGCGGGACCGCGCCGGTTTCTACTGTACGGGTGCGCCCCTCGCTTAGACCACACCTTCTGTGCATCCTGCAACACACCACAACACACATGACAGACAATGTCAAGACTATTGGAGTCATACTTGACAGTGAAATCACTTTCACAGACCATGTTACACAGACTATCCAGCGAACCCTTGGCCGACTGAGGGGTCTGTACAGATTCCGAGATCTTCTGCCTCAGGCTGCTAAGCTTAAATGAGTCCAAGCAATTGTCATATCTGTTGTTCAATACTGCTGTCCTGCATACGGAAACAGTCTTTCAAGAGAGAATATAACGATTGCAAAATGCAGCCATCCGCTACGCTTTCAATTTGAGGCTTAGTGAGCATGTGCCCTCTAGAGACGCAGCAAACATGCTTCTTATGGAAGATGTATGCAGGATAATGACAAGTTGCTTGGTCCACAAATCACTCCTTGTTAATGAGCCACAGTACCTCAGTGAGAGACTCTCCTACCGGGGAGAGATCATCAATAGAAATACCCGTCAGGACAAAAGGCTTCACTTTCCCCAGTTAGACTTGAACTGGGTAGGAGAGGGTTCTCCTACTTTGGCCCGACAATGTACAATGAGCTCCCCGAGAACCTCAAAACAATGTCATTGTCTAGTTTTAAGAAGGGCCTTGTTAAGTTATTTTTGTAGTCTAATAATTATTGTTTAATGTACCTTGTGTTGTAAACTATGTATTTGTGATATTTGTGTACATATTATTTTACTCTTTATTTTTAGGAGACTGGACTTATTTTGTAAAAAGTGTATACTTAAAACCGCTCGACAATAAAGGAATTTTTATTTATTCATTTATAATTTATTTACGACTGATGCACCTTTAACTGGTGTCACTGTATTATCCCAAGCCAAAGACTTAGTAAGTAGTGTCTTAGTAAGTAAGCACTGCAACTTAAGTCCACAGACCGACTTTTGACCATCTACACCATTTGTGCACTGAATGATAAGTTTTCTTATTATACAGAGTGTTCTGGAACTCTACCAATATTTGAAGGCATTGTTACTGGCCAAATACTAGTGGAAATATCATAGTTAAAGTGTTACTTAGAAAGGCATCATTTTGTTTCTTTCATATTTGTCTGTAAAACAGTTATCCATATCATAGTGAAACGTTGCTTTAAGCGTTTATGTTACTAAGGTACAAGTAGGAAAAGATACTACCTGGCTAATCACAAAAAACAAAATGGCTGCTGTTAATAATTTGGGAACTGTAATAACTCATAAAAGATCATTTCACAGAGAATTTGCAGGAATAACTTATTTCAGTACAACGTAGAATGGAGGTAAGTCCACGGTAAAGTTCTGAAGTATGGTAACACAAAGCATCATTTTGTTGGTCACCTCATTGAGTTTTCGTTTAAAATAATATATTCTGACCACTGAAAGAGGCAACGTATATCACATGTTCTGTGCAATCTGAGAAGTATACAACAGTAAAACACCGGCTACATCAGACTCTTCTTAAACCTAGTCTTCAGAGTAGGATACTGATCCAGAAGATTACCCATCTACGTGCTATAGCCCAAAATACAAACAAGTAACATTCTAAATTAACAGTCAGCTACCCTTTGGGTGCCTTTGACAGTTTTTCACAGTCAAAACCCCCATGTATGAGTGTCTGTATAACTATCTTCATTCTTTAATCTACTTTTTTAACAAAATTTCAAGTTTCTACGTGCCTTATTAATCTTTATTTTGCCATGGTTCAAATGTATTATGTCCAGTTCTATTATGTTATCTCCCACCATTGTTTAGACATATCACACCATCACCAAGCCGTTGGTCCTTGTATTTCCATTGGTCATTGAGCTATTAATTAATGACCCATTCTAAGGAAGAGTCGGCCTTAGTTTGTAACAAGACTACACCTCATAACTCATGTATTACCACTCATCACACTCATCCTTCGCCACATATTTGCCTTAAAATACCCTCATGAGAGTGGTCAGCATTTCAAATAGTGATTTAGTGACATAACTTATGGCTTTTGTATCAACTGTGCCTATATAAATAAAATTGCGGGTCTGTATGGAAAAAGAACCTAGACACGACGAAATTAATTGGCTTGTACAAGACAAACTATCCATGATGTTTTGCCTTCCAAGACATTTCAGCCTAACTTCTTGCAAACAATTCTCAGTAATTGAGAACTGCAAAGGTGGACCCAAATTCGTCCGCACAAGGAACACACGACACCGCGCACGTAACAGCTGGCTACTACCACTCATCCTTCACCACATATTTGCCTTAAAATACCCTCCGAGAGTGGTCGGCATCTCAAATAGTGATTATGTAATCTTGTATGAACAAACTTACATAGAAAGCAGACTTCATGGCTTGCAGCGGTTGACGTAGTAGTCGTAAACGTACGCTGCCATCTGGGCCATGTCCTGGACCGGCATGGTGGAGGCGGGGGTGGCCGTGTTTAACCGCTGCGTCGGGAATGTCTCCCCGGGAACCAACATCAGCTGTAGCGGCCGCTGAGCCAGCTGATAACACAACACACACATTGTTCAGTTTTACAACAGTTTTACAACAGGAGAAAACTAGCTGACAAATAGGTTAGATTATGGAAATAAAAAATAAGCTGGGATATATTATTAAAAAAGGAATAGAAAGGAGAGCAGGCTGGATAAAGTAGAAACACATAAGAGAACACACACAAACTGTCAAATTTTCAGTCCAACTGGGGCCTTTGTCAAGACAAAAAGAGGACGGAAAATTTGACATTTTATGTTTTTTATGTGTTTTTGCACTATCCAGGTTAGCCCGCATTCCTTTCCATTCCTGTTTGAAAAATAGGTAGGTTAAGTAAAGAAGTATGGGTTTAGACCAAGCTCGTAAGCTTATAGCAAAAGCTTGTAGACTACTAATTTAAACTTTTAACATACAAATAAGATTGGATAAGATAAACAATGTCCTACTGCAACACTTAATATTATTTACAAATATTGAAAGGATTATTAGTTTGAGTTTTAATATCTCTTTAAATAAGTTAGGAGTTAAAGTTTTGATGAGGCAAAGTTAGGACTACACAAATCTCTGTACCAATCAACCTTTACTGAGTGTTACTGCTAAGTGACTTTACAAATGTAAATGGTGACTGTGCGGATCGAACCCGTGCTAGCGGAGTGATCACGAGCCTTGGAGTAAAATCTTCAAATTTGTCAAATTATGATTATGAGTTCTTTAACAAAGTGTGTTAAAAATACACTTGACCACTTTTAGATGGTCAAAACAAAGCGAGAGGGTTTACAATCTGTTTACTAACCTGGTGGATCGCAGGAGTGAGTTCAAAGCAGTTGTTGAAGAGGTTGACTCTGGCGAACACGTACAGCCCGAGCCTGGCTCTGGACATGGCCACGACCAGACGCCTCACGTCCCGCAAGTGTCCCACTGCCTTGGTCCTCACCAGACTCAACAGTATGTAGTCGTTCTGCTGTCCTTGGTACTTGTCTACTGTAGTCACCTGCCAACATATCAAACCTTGTTAGTTGTTCTAACTTCTAGTCGAAGTGCCACTACACTACCGTTCTTGCCACCCTCGTCATCACCGTTGAAACTGGTGGCCTGACCAATAAACACTAGGACTGTGCGGGAGATTTTCAGGCCAGGATGGGAACACTAGTGGTAAAAATATAGTGCTAACTGACAACAACACCTTGCAAGAAGAAAATCTAGCGACATTAATGAAATTATTGTGATATTGGCGGCAAGAACATGTCGGAAAGAATCAACTGGCTAATAATTGATTTTAGGGTTCCAGCTGAGTTTTTCTTGGATAGAAGGAGTAGAGAAAAGGAAATGAGGTCCCTAATCTACTACCAATAGTTGCTAGGCCAACGGAGTAAGGCAGGGTTACTACTCCCTTCACAAAGATTATTTACTCATCAATGAATTTCTGTGGGAAAACTAATAATTTGAATTTGTGATAACACTACAATACAAAGAGACAAACGATACAAAGATTTGTCATTCTTCTGTAAACAAGTACAAAATGGGGTCTTATTATTCAACAACACGCTGGTGTCTGTTGCATACCTTGTGTGGGCGTCCGATAAGAGGGTTGCTGGCGCAGCGTATGTTGATGACGTCTCGTATCAAGTGCTTCTGTCCATTGTACGTGGTCAGGATAGAGATCTTCTCAGCCGGGTACCCGAGTAGTCTCATGTACATGAACACAGCCACACAGTACTCTGCCTCCGCTAGGTTCTGGAAACAGCAATATCTCGTATGTTAGTGTATCTGGAGTGTTTAGATGCAGAGGTCAATACTGGAATGGGTGAAACCGAGAACTTCAATCAATTCAAATCTGAAATATAGGCAACGTTTGGGTAAAATTGAATTTAATAAAATATTACTTAATAATAAAACATATTTAACCTTTCAGGGTCTTAATTTATTTTAAAGATTTTATTAAAAGCCTATCGTATGGGTTGCCCTATCCCTGTGAACAAAATTTCAGCAAAACTACTCCTCTCTGGTACGGTGCATTACCAGCCAGAGAACCACTCCTCATAGAAGCTCGGGGATTTAGCGCCTCCCTAAGCTCAAAAAGTACCACTCCCCGCCTCACTGGATTTGATGATCTATTTTCTCTTCAGTGATCCTCAGCAGGTCATTGTGGCCCCCGCACCCGGGTGATTCAACGACTAGAATTGCACCGTACCAGAGCGCGCTCGGGTATTGTTCTCGAACCCACTCGGGGGAATCGAACCCACCCTGTGACAGACAGGGGCCAGCTGTCCGTCATTAGAACCACTAGACCACCGGGCTCTTTACCATGGGCAGTCAAATTCACACGCGAGTTGGTGTTGAGGGGTGGTAGTTTTGATATTCTCTCCTAGGTGCCGCTAGAAAGCAGCATCTACTCGACGGACCCGGCGCGTTAGTGTAACTGACACCGTCCTATGTGGGCACACTAGATGAGAGTTACTATAGACGTTTACGTCACTGAAGAGTTAATGCTAAAACAAAAGGCAAAGTTAGGGCTAAACAGCCCTTTTACCACATAACCAAGTACTTACGTTTTCTATACTTAAATGAGTCAGGTTGGGAATATGATGGATTTCTTTAATTAAGAATAAGGAACTATGAAGATATTATACCGTAAAAAGTAGGCTGTTAACCAAACCACCCTTTAGAAGAGGGAGAGTCAAACTAATAATGTTCTGTGTTGCACACTTAATTCTTTTAAGTTGATAGCATTGATAAATCTTAACAAGCAGAAATAAAAATTTCAATTTATAGTCTAAAATGGATATTAACAAAAACCTACCTACATTGCATTATAAAATATCCTGAAAATAACAAAATTTAAATTCTTCTTATTACTAAAGTATTCCTTCAATGAGGACTCTATCCTACCTATACTGAATAAAATTATTTTCCGCATATTAGACGAGAATAATGTCTCAACTGTAGCAAGCGGAGAGTTGTGAAAGTATCTGCTATAAATAAAACACAGATAATTTTTAACCTAACATTTTACTTACGGTATGGAAGTGTTTCATCTGACTGTACCTGGTAGAAGTACGGACTAGGTTCCGATTCGCCGACACCGTTGAAGTCCTCGACGTTGACAAGTTGGAAGTCGTAGGCGAAGCCGGCGTTCGCTACTCGATACATCGACCAGTTCTCCACATGAGCCAGGTTACCCAGCTTCTTGTACCTCCAGTTGTACAGGTTACAAATACTGCAACACAATATTAGCCCCATCGACTTAAAAGCAATAATTTTAGCATCTAATTTTGTTGCAAAAGGTCTCTCTAGAACTCTTGTTCACAAAAAGAAAACTTAATTTCATCTTTAATTTTGGAAGGTTGTAATTCACCGTTTTGCGAACTTAAGTAGGTTAAAGAGTAAATTAAATACGGTTCCTGTTATTGACACTGGCGGCAGAATGTCATGCAATAGTGGAGAAAACCCCTTGCTTTAGTTTGATATGTGCTCCGATCTTCAACGTCAATATGACAAAGTATAGTTGAAAGAATGCTCTTCAATATTAGTATAATATAACATGTCTACAAACTGTGTCTGTTTTAGAATTTTTGAACAGAACTTAATTTTAAAATAGTCCTTATAGCTAGCTACTTTCACCTTAGTTTTGGGCTCATTATGGTGTTAAAAGCTGGAAGGAGATGACAGGGTTAAACTCAGAGTCTCTTGTGACCTTTGCCCAAGGCTAGGGCTGACTAAACACAATATCTGGTGTATCCTGGCACATTTCACTGCCATGGTTGCTCGTGACTTGTGTTTTATTTTTTACTATTTCAAAACCGAAGAATTAGTTTGATTCTCGCTGAATAATTGCTCTGATTGAACGCTTAAAATAATAGTAATAAAAAATAGCACCGCTATTTCCTAAACTACAAAAAATAGGACTCTTGGGCTTACCCATATTTCAGTATCCAACTTAGTGTCCACATACCTTGGCCTAGCTCTGCCCTGAGCATCCAGGTCCACAGTGGGCACCCCGAGCCTCACTATCCGCGTGAACAGACTCTGCTCCATGTTGCTGTACTTCTGGAACGCCATGTTCTTGATGACGGGAGGCAGCTGGTGATGGTCTCCGATCATGATCCAGCGCTTCAGTCTGCTATAGCCGTCCTGTGGGTTCTGCAGAAGCAGGGGGATGAACGTCTCGATCTCCAGGATCTGCGCTGACTCTTCCATCAGGATGTTGTCGTATTTAAATCCTAGTAAGATAGATGTTTATATATACTTGAACTATTTTAGGACAGAAAGGTAACTACTAACTAATATAAAAACCCATTTCTAATGAAAGACTTTTGAGACCTTGGTGATTGCTTAGCATTATTAAACACAGCCTATTGTCGGCTCAAGCTATTTGTTTATTTTTAGGCTTATTCTGTCTTGTACTGTCCTGCCCCAAACAATCCGGGGTATTTGAAATTTTTTTCTTGACCCATTCTAAACTTTGACCTTTTTTATCCAATCCACCCCTACCACCCACCCATATTTCTTGAAGCCTAGAATTATTCCGTGCAGGGTCCTGGTGTTGTAAAATTACCACTAACTGTTTGTAGACTTTAATTTAAAACCATGATGTATAGCTGGAAATGTGAACGTACCTAGATCAACGAGTTCCTTGCGCTTGAGCGCGGCGTGAGTGCAAGTCATGGCGATCACCTTGGCCTCCTTCACTAGCAGATACTTGGATCTGTCCAGTCCACTCCTCAGCAACTCAAACGCACGGAACTCCTCCAGTTGAGTGAAGATCTTCTCTATATATCTACACAATCACATTCAAGTAATATTTTCTAGATACGAGAAAGAATACTATTTATTTATACACACTGCTAATTATACGGAGGTTTTAAAACTGTCACAAAGTTCTCAAAAGACAATTGTCACATTATCAATATATCAACAAACCAATGCTGATTCCCTTAGTTGATCTGATGATGAAGCCAAATATTCTGATGACCCTCAGATATTGGCAGCAAGAGAACTGTAAGATATGTCCCCACCCTTCAGTCATCAACGCATTCTTGCTATAGCACTGTGCTTCGGAATCATTAAGAAAATAATCAACTGCAAAATTATTCTTCATTCAACCGAAGGAAATCACACTGCATTTTATGGCGTTGATCGACATATCGTTTTCAGCACACCAATTATTGCATACTCTTGAGTGTAAGCTGAATATTACGGGATGCTTAATAGGGGCTAATGACTGCATTCAAGGATATCGTCTAGTACTCCGTTAACGTGCGAAGCAAATATAAAGCTACTTGCATGATGGGTTCTGATTACAAAACAATTGGATAGCAACAGTCCGGTGAAAGAATCACTGAGGCAAGTAAATTTTCTCGTAAAAGCAATACTACTTCACTTGGGTGTGTGAGGGCAGCTGGATCTTTATTAACAACTGGATCAAAAGAACCGGAGGAT
This sequence comes from Matsumurasca onukii, assembly GCA_018831715.1. Taxonomy (NCBI): domain Eukaryota; kingdom Metazoa; phylum Arthropoda; class Insecta; order Hemiptera; family Cicadellidae; genus Matsumurasca; species Matsumurasca onukii. The sequence continues at coordinate 18,113,396 of CM032058.1, read as the reverse complement.
CATTTGCATGGGCTGCACAGCACAGACGAGGACGGAAGACAGCGATATTGGGGATTAATAGGCAGTGAAGGGATGAACATCTTAAACTTTTTGAAAATGTTACAGGATTTTCATTTATTATTTCAACCTTCACAAATTAGTTTTTCGAGTAATCAGTTTTTCTTTCAAAATGCAAAATAGACTACATTTGAAACACAATTTTACCTTCAAAGTTTAAGGGTAAAACGCTTATAAGATTACCTCTACTTTTTCAATGTTTAAAACTAATGTCTATTTCACCTTTGAAAACAAAATCCTGGATCCTACATTTTGTTCTCAATAAAAACCATAGTGCAAGGAAAAACATTTGGACTCGTAGCGTGGTCCTGTAATCCAGCTTCATGGAGGTCAAGTTTTGAGGATGATATAGGTCTAAAGGCTCAGATAATCTCAGTGATCATCTGATGATACCCGCATCAACTCCCACCTTCGTTTAGACATATCAGACCATCACCTGCGTGGTTTGGAAGTCACGTTAAGCCGTTGGTCTTTGTATTTCCATTGGTCATTGGGCTAGTAATAAATGACCCATTCTAAGAAAGAGTCGGCCTTAGTCTGTAACAAGACTACACCTCATAACTCATTACTACCATTCATCACACTCATCCTTCACCACATATTTGCCTTAAAATACCCTCATGAGAGTGGTTGGCATCTCAAATAGTGATATACTAGTGATATTTCTAAATGGTTTAAATTTTAAACTATTACTTTTGTCTTTGCAGGAAGGATCCTAGCTACTGAGAGCAATAGTTACCTGAAGCAGCCTTCGGCAATTTCCATATCTTCTTCGTACGTGCGGCCTTTAAACAATGGTTTGGGAGCATTGTCAAAGAACTTGTGGAACGGAAACTCGTCATTGATTAGCTTGATTGGTACAATCTGAAAAGTAAACCAAGAACTGTATATTATCATCAGATTTCTTTGCAACAAAATCTTAATAAAATTAAAATTTTCTTGTCCAGCTCAAGAGCAAGTTCTGCTATAAGAATTCACAGTTAAGTTGACACTCAGGACTGCCTCACTGGAATAAAACCTATTGTAATGAATAGGGGAGGTGTAAAAATACCCTTGTTCAATGAGGACCCCATATTGTGACAGTTGATCCTATCTGATGTTTTTGACTGAGGTTAGCTTTTTGACTTGACAGCCAAGTACACTTATCTGTTACCTATACTTGCATACATCGCCGGTGCATTTACATCGTCGGATATTAACAGAAAGAATTTAAATCTAGAAGGTTGTACTACCAGTATTCTTGAGTTCAATACTTACATTCCAAGAGATAAAAACGTTAAGTTTAGAACTTGTAAGTAGACAGGGAAGTTTGATGTTTCAAGAGACAAAATATTGCCCATATTGTCTGATTAAATATGAGATTTTTTGGTTGAATAGTATAGAGGAATGACCTTGTTATTGGCAGGTTTGACGGTGGCGAGGAAGATCTCCCAACGAGCCAGCACTTGGTAGAGGAAGAAATGTCCTGCTGTCTCGCAAGTGTATGCTACGCCCCGGACACACCCAGACTCTCTTGTAGTCTCTGTACCTCGGTCAACAGATCCAGCCGCTTAGCTAGCACATAGTTCACACGACCATACCTGTACACATCACGTGTTGGTTAGGTCAAGAGCAAGCATCTCCTGCACCAAATTGGTCCAGGAACTCCTGGTACTGCAGTAACAACTTTTTCATGATGGCAACTCACTGTGATTCAGAAGTGACGTTAAGCCATTGGTCCATTCCATTGGTCGTTGGGCTATTAATAACCAATCTAGGGAACAGCCGGCCCTAGTTTAAAACAAGACTACACCTCATCTAAACACTCATCACCCTCACCACTCATTCCATATCATATTCACCTGAAAATACCCCCAGGAGTGGTTGGTGTCTCAAATCAAATTAGGATGTATGTTTCACTCAAAGAAACCAATGAGTAAAAATAGAAATCCCATATTTTTGCCAAAAATTTTAAAACTTGTGAAGAACTCAGTCTGATTTAAGAGAACGTTGTACCACTTCAGTTCAATCTCAAGCCATACCATTATCAACTCACCTACTGAAATCCTTTTCAGTTTCAAGTGCTTCCTCTCCATGACCCAACCGGAGCAGATGTCTCTCGTCAATGTCGAGGGCCATGATCTTCTCGAAGAGCTGATTTAAAGCTTGATTGGAGTGAGTCACAATCAGTGTTCTCTGAGCCGGGAAGTTGTGATACAGGTTGCTGATGATCTGAACTGCCACGTCTGTTTTTCCAGTCCCAGGAGGTCCTACCACCTGCACATCGAAGCATGCGTTAAGTTTAACTTTTCTCTAACAAAATGTGGTTTAAGACAATTTATCAAAGAATCAGTTAGGGTGCAGACTATGCGTTAGTTACACATGTTAGTTTACACAGCTCCTGGAATTGAAAAATATCTTCATCCACAAAGAAGTTCAGAACCGTTAACAAGAAGAGATAATCACTTACCAAAGTTAGTCCGGGTTGCATTCCAGCTCTGATAGCTTCTACTTGAGTGGGTGTGAATGGTATGGCATTCCTACACAAAACAATTCTTTTTTAGTCTTGGAATATCTAATTTAAAAATAGACAAATAATATCAACATTAATAGTTGTGTAGCAAATAAATAATTGATTTTATTAAATAAGTAAACAATTATTTTATTGTAGTCTTACATGTGACTAATTTAGTAAATTGGGATTTTATAATTTAAAAATATTACTTTCCTTCCAATCTAATGCTTCCACTCTAAAATTTTAGGGTCGTCTTCTCATCAAATGTGCTTTATATACTAAGCTTAAATAGAGTTTCAATCCCTTAATATAAATAATGTAATTGTTTCAACATTAAGTAATGGCATTTTAAAATTTCAGTATTTAAAATTTGAAGGAAAAATAGATACTAACAACTAAAAAGGGAAGTAATTTTTACACTTTATTTGGTGAACTTACTTTTTAGGTTCATTGAACAAATATGGACCTCTGCTGGGAATCACATGAGGTTCTACGACAATTGCTTTCTTCACGGCTTTGTCTTCTTTATCCTTATTATGTTTGTTCAGTACATCCTCAAAGGTAAGTCTGCAAAAAACATTGTAATGAGCTTTCTAAATACACTACAGTCCGTTAATCCGAACTAATTGGGAATCGACCCAGTTCGGATTAGCGAAAGTTCGGATTAACCGGTAAAAAGTTGCTAAATGATAAGTTTGAACGAAAATTAACATGTTTTTATGCAAAATAACGTCTAATTAAACAGAACAACGACGTACGTTATATTTTATTGATCAGTACTGTATAAATGTTAGGTCATTACATCGGAAGGACTGCAATACTTTTGTGTGAGATTATCTGCTTGCACAGCCACTTGTCACTGCCGCAACTGACTGGGGTGCCGGTTCAAGGTCAGGTATTACAGTTCACGGCACTGCCGCGGTGCCGCGGTCGTAGTTGCGTCTGTGTCGCTTACTGCGCATAACAGCCCCTTCCTCAACTACCCCTCCAACCACCGCCATTACTTCATTGACAATTTAACAAGGTTAACTATCTGTACTGTTTTTGTTTTCCAACTGTTTCATTAAAATGTGTTCTAAAAGTTAGTATTTTGTTTTATTTCTTGCTTGTGACAACAAAAATTTCTTTAAAAATTTCTAGAAAATTTCAAATTTTTTCCCAATTGATAGTTTGGATTAACCGGTAGTTCGGATTAACGGGACCTGCAGTGTAGGTTAAACGTAATAAAACATGGTTATGAAGGTTTTTTCATAATTAAATTATAAAATCAATAACAGTGCTATTTTGATTTGACAAATTGTTGAATCAATATGGTTTACCTGAAAGGTGGAACGAGTTTCCTTGGGTCATCACATTTCACTTTTATTTCATACTCAGGAAAACTTGCTCTTAAATGGTCCAGGTTTAAGAAGGTGTCATTAAAATCCATTGTAGGTATTTCATCCGGCATCCTGTAAACAAATTCCAATAACTTTTAAACTGATAACAGAATATTTAAAACTAGATTTTATGTTACGATAAAATTAAAATCCTACCTTTTGAAATAGATTGTTTTGGAAGAACTAAGGTAATGAAATGAAAAAAAAAGTCTTTATTTCTGTGGTGAAGTTAGGACTTTATAGTCACTACTTAACCACAAGCAAAATCTATGTTTTATTTTCCCTAAGTAGGACTGTAAAGCGATCTTTCAGAGGTGATGAAAAGTACTTCAGATAACCGCTAATATATGTACAAGATTTGCTTGAAAACTTTAGTCTTTGTACAATTAAAGGTAAGAGATCATGGTTGTTATGGAACCTCCTCTTCAACAGCCGGTCAGTCAAGTGGTACCTCTCACCAACTGTAAATGTTTTAAGTTTTTCTGTTTTTTTTTTTTACGTTTTTGTGCATGTTGCATGGCTTTCAGGATAGTTTTCAAGATTTCTAGAAAGTGGCACAAATAAGTTTGTGAAAAGAAGGGTCAAAAAAGATACTGGATTTGTTGATACAGCTGGTATTTGAACTTTTGGAGATAACTTTTTCACATAATCAGCTGATAGGGCATGTATTGGAGTGATATTAGTAACGTCGAAGAGGGCGTTGACGAGGAAGCGGGCAAACTTTGCTGCCTCGGAGCGGCAGATACTTAAATATGTCCCTGACTCGACTATGGTTTACTTACTCAGTATAGTGAGCAGCGCCCGGGTCCCCGTAGCCGAGGATGATATCGTGCAGCCAGTCCGGCACCACACACTCTGTGTTCATCAACTCCCGGATAGTCTCCAACACTGCCTTGAAGTTGTTCTCCTTCGGCTTGCGTCTCATCAGCACATTGAACGTTTCGTATACATCCTGCAACACATTCACTAGTGTAAATAAAAGTGTTGTCTTGTTTAACGAGGCAAAGTAAGGACTACGTAGACCTCTCTACCTCGGTCTCTTAACAAAATGTTAGTTTTAACTGCAGGGATTGAACCCGCACTAGTAGATTGATGAGCTCCGGAGTTGCACGCTTCACCAACCTGGCACGGGTCCGCTAGGGTGTTTTAGATTTGCTAAGTCTCTTAATAAAAGGTAGTAGATATATTTAAGCACTTTCAGTAGTACAAGGAAGTATGGCATGAGGGTAGGGTCAAATATAATGTGAACAAAAAATTGATTCAGTAACAATTTTTCTCTCAAGATCAAGGCTCAAAACAAATTTAATATCAAAACAAGGATCAATTATCAATTCCAGAATTTATGTTCATTAACAAATATAAACCATTAAATCCATAACTACAAGTATATGACATATAACATGAACGCTGGACAAACCTCCTTGCCCTGAGCAGCGTTGTCCATGTCCTGTCTGTACTGGTTAGAGTCAAGCCACACACGGAAGGTACGAGAGTCTCCCGAAAGCTGAGGTCTAGGTTCTGGCCCGTCCTCGATAACTCGGCCGTTCTGATCCAACATGCCTTCCATCTCACAGCCTCGCACGTACACCAGCCCACTCTGCGCCAGGAACGGTGCTCGGTGGTCATACTTCGTACCTGACACAAATGTAATCAAGATTATGGGGACATTGAAGGTGGACCGTTCCTTGCCCCTAAGCCAGGGGTGACAGGAAACACAAAGTTAAATTACATACATTATGAAAAGTTGACAAAGATTAATTATAAGCGGCGTGAACCCTTGGACCATTTGTTGAAAACCAGCTCTGCGGCAATTCTGGACCGTTCCTTGCCCTAAGCCAACGGAGGTGACAGGAAAAAAACAAAGTTAAATTACATACATTATGAAAAGTTGACACAGATTAATTATAGCGGCGTGAACCCTTGGACCATTTGTTAGAAAATCACGCCGAGCCAGCTTTAAAAAGAGCTTGATTTATTGTCTGCAGACCAGTAAATATATATTATATTAAACAATTCAAGTGCTGGCGTTACAAGAAAAATTAAAGAATTAAAGTGGCTGTGGCGACTTGCAAGAAATATTAAATATTACATAAATTTATACAGGAAAATTGTGTGTTTCGGCGATTAACAAATTAGCTAAAAGAAACATGTTTGGGAGGGGTGCAGTCCCTAGACAAAAATAATTATATCATAATGAAATCTAAGAGACTTAAGTGAATTGGAGAAGACCAGTGGTGACTCCTCGCCTCGCTCTCGACACACACACTGCCTGTTTGTTATACTGTTGTAATCACGAACTTAGTCGTGACAAAGGGGCAGTTCTTAGGGGTTTGGGGCTGTAGGAATGTATTTAATAAAGTTAACCATTTATCTCAGAAGATGTTGGGAAGCTCAAGACTGCAAACCGTTTTGTTCTCTCTGGTGATAGAAGTGAATACCTCTATTTCCTATGGAAAGTCGTTAATCAGTAATCATTCTGAAAATAAATTCAGATATAAGAGGATCTAAAGCACTTACCGATAGAGAGCTTGGGCCTCACAGTGACGAGGAAGCAGACGTCGTGTTTGCGCAAGTTCTCCCACTCCCCTTTGATCTCATTACGCACGTTCAGGTTGACAGTGACGTCCGCTCTTACTCTTGAAGGCTTCTTTTCACCTGCAAATACATAGTAGATTTTAGTCACTGTAAAATATTCATTACACAAAAAATCCATATCTTTGGTTGTACTGCACATAGTAGTTTACATAACAGATGTTAGATTTAGTTTGTGGAGTAAAAGGCAAACTTACCAATATTGGGTTTCGCCACTTCCACCACTGCAAAGGAAGTGATTGGTTGAGCCATACGAGCCCATCCTCCAAAAATGCATTGCCATCCTCAGCTTTCCTGTGAACACAAGACGGTTTCCTTTTGTTAGTTTTATATGTAAACCTTGAGTTGTAAAATGCCAAGACTGTTTTTGCTGATAAAGAATGTTGTATCAAACATAAATGAGAGATTTAAATTATACCCTGTATTCTAAAACTGGGTTTTTTTTTATTAAATGTTAATTCTCAATCACAAGCTGCTGTGCACGGAAAACTCAACTGTTAAGACAATTTGAGCCCTTTGTATGGGTTGTTTGGAAAATTTATTATTTAGGTTATTTTAGTCAGTTATAACACGTTATTCATAATTTCCTTCTACATAAATTTAAAACAAAGCTATGTAACATAAAAAGGAAAAGTAAAACTTAGTTTTGCAAATTTTTCAATTTGAAAAGAAATACTTTAGTAGAAAACAAGTTTTGAAAAGAGGGACCAATCATTAAAAGTAATTTGCATGAGTGATATTTAATTTTTAAAATAACCAAAATGTTATAACAAACCATTTGTCCAGTTTTATAATATTGAAGTATTAAAATGTATCTAATGAAAGGATTTTCTTAACAAAATAATGTATTAATAGAGTATAATGTGTTACACACCATTTTGATAAGAAACCATGCCTTGTCTATTGGTAAAATACACTTTGACAAGGTACAATCACACTATCATAGATTTAGCAAATAAATATGTTCATTTTGACTATTAATAACTTTTGACAGTTGGCCTCACAAAAAAATCGTTCAGAAGTCGCTGGGTTAAAGTTTTCATGCAGATAAACAATTAACACCCCTAGTAAGGACAGTTGATGGGAGTTTTCGAGCTGCAAATGAATAGCTTCTTCAACGTACTTACTGAAAGGCTTGCAGAAAAAACATCCGTGAGTTATGGCAAAATAAAATATCTGACAAGAGCAAGAGTGTTTTTAATGATAGTTACAGCAGCCAGTATGCGTTTGAGGAACAAGAAGGAGGTTTGCGTCTGGAGAAATTTATTGGGCTTCCAGTAGTTTCCCAGTGGTCTTGTTTTTAGTTATGCATAATTACTTATTACTATTACTATCTTATTATTTTTTTTATACTTTTATAATATTTTTATATATAACTTAATAAAATTTAAGTTATACAAAGGAGTTAAGTTGCATTTCACAAAGATGAAATTTGTTTTTTGCATCATTAAAGCTTCTTCGAAGTTTCAACTCCAAATGTTTTAACAAATAAATGACATACTTTCAGTGAAGAGGAAGATTAGTGTGAAGACTTATAAAATGAGACTGATTATTCAATTGTCATTATATGCATATCAAGCATTGATTCAAAAGTTTTCCTTGAGACAAAGAATCTATGCAGTTATTAAGCAGTTCTAAATACATTATTAAATTATCAATGTTAGGTGAGGTTACTTTGATAAAACTGTAAATCAAATTATAGCCCAAAAATATCTTATCAGGCTGACAATAACAATCCGAAATTCATCACCACCTACTTTAGGCTTACATAAAATCAATAAAGTTTGAAAATACATACTTATTTTTAGAAATCATCAAGAAGCGAAAATTTATTCTAAAAAAAGCTAAAATTATCTTCAGAAACCCAAATTCTGAAAAACATTTATCTGTCCAAAATTTAATTGCAAAAAAAATACACTTATGAAGTAAACCATGTAACACAAGATCAGGGTTATGTAAATTTACAACTTTCAAAATGGTTTACCTAGCAGCTCAACAAATTTGGAATATCCCTTCAAGGAAGTATAAATTGTTGATATGGCTAATGTAATGGCACCACATGCAAAAAAATTGTCCCAAAGATTACATTGGAAATTAACCCCCTTAGATTCGGATAACTAATCATCGATTCGGCGTTGCTCTTAAAATTCAAATAGACCTTTATCAGCGATGCATAGGCACAAGCGTAAAACCTTAGAAGAAGGATTTACTCTGAAAGCAGTGTATGTAGAAAACCGGACGGAGAAGATTTATTACATATGCAAAACTACTAGATGTGAGAGACTGCACATCAACTTGTTTAAAACTTACAACCAGTAGGCTGAATATAAGATGAAGAACTCTTATTATTCAAAGCATGGATGTGTAAATATTGTTTTATTTTGAAAAGTGTTTTGTATATTTTTGTTAGGCTATGAATAAACAGCATGGATTTTGAGATAACTTTTTCACATAATCAGCTGATGGGGCATGTATTGAGGGATATTATTGACATCGAGGAGGGCGTTGACTAGAAGGGGGTAAAACTTTGCTGCCTCGAGCGGCAGATACGTAATACTTCCTGACTCGACTATGGTTTACTTACTCAGTATAGTGAGTAGCTCGGTCCCTGTAGCCGAGGATGTAACCAGTCCAGTCCGCACCACACACCTGTTCATCAGCCCCGATAGTCTCCAACACTGCCTTGAAGTTGTTCTCCTTCGGGTTGCGCCTCATCAGCACATTGAACGTTTCTGTACACATCCCAAACAAAAGGAAGTAAGGACTACGAGACCACTCTACCACCCAACCTCGGTCACTTAACAAAGTGTTAGTTGTAACTGCAGGGATTGAACCCGCACTAGTAGAGTGATGAGCTCCGGAGTTGCACAACAACCTGTATCAGGTCCGCTAGGGTGTTTTAGGTTTGCTAAGTCTCTTAATAAAAGGTAGTAGATATATTTAAGCACTTTCAGTAGTATAAGAGAGTATGGCATGAGGGTACGGTCAAATATAATGTGAACAACAGGTTGATTCAGTAACAATTTTTTCTCTCAAGAGCAAGGCTCAGAAAAAATTTCCTTACAACCAAAACAAGAATCAATTATCAATTCCAGAATTTATGTTCATTAACATATATAAACCATTAAATCCATAACTACAAGTATATGACATATAACATGAACGCTGGACAAACCTCCTTGCCCTGAGCAGCGTTGTCCATGTCCTGTCTGTACTGGTTAGAGTCAAGCCACACACGGAAGGTACGAGAGTCTCCCGAAAGCTGAGGTCTAGAGCCTGGCCCGCCCTCGATAACTCGCCGTTCTGATCCAACATGCCTTCCATCTCACAGCCTCGCGACGCATAATTCACAGCCCACTCTGCGCCAGGAACGGTGCTCGGTGGTCATACTGCACCTGACACAAATGTAATCAGGAAGAGGATGTTGAAGGGGCGCTTTGGGGTGGGGAACACGTATATAGTAAAGTTTTGCCACTTATCTCAGAAGGGAAGCTCAAGACTGCAAACCGGTTTGTTCTCTCTTATAGAAATGAATACAGTCAACTATCGCATTAACCGGTGCTTATTATCCCACTGCGGATCAACCGGGTAAGCTACTAGAAACAAAATTAAATCAAAGCAACTACCATAGGAACGTATGTCATGAAAGAAAAAGAAATTGCCAATACAGTAAAGGGATCCCATACTAATTACGCTACTCTGTGATTGTAGCCAATATTGTGTAATCTGCGGCCCAAAACTGAGTACACTTTAAGGACAGCTGATCGACATAGCTGACGCTGCACCGCTGCTGTATCCCAGCTACCGCCAGGCACTCTAACGCAAGCGAGCAATTGAGATTGAGTCAGGATCACAGTGCCGCTTGAGCATTCCTCCACTCAGCCAAGGTCACTGACACACACCTGTCAGTGTCAAAGTGAAAGTGGTGCAGTTGAGACTATAATTTAGCGCCGCTGACCTAGTGATGTTTACTTAATACAGCACTATGTCTCAATAAACCTTCATATTCACAAAAAAATGTGAAATTGATTTATTCCTCATCAAAAAATGTAAGGTAAGAGGGAGCTATTTTAGCATGTATATATTTAACGGTTAAATTCAATCGTAGAATTTTATCCTCAATTTAGTCAATTTTGGCCAGTTTTGGACTTTTTCTTTTTTTTGTTATCCGTGCTCTCCTCCTTAATTAAGCCCAGATAATCGGGAGTTGACTGTATTTCTATTTCCTATGGAAAGTTGCTAATCATTCTGAAAATAAATTCAGATATAAGAGGATCTAAAGCACTTACCGATAGAGAGCTTGGGCCTCACAGTGACGAGGGAAGCAGACGCCGTGGTTTTATGCAAGTTCTCCCACCCCCTTTGATCTCATTATGCGACGCTCAGGTTGACAGTGACGCCTGCTCTTACTCTTGAAGGCTTCTTCACCTGAATTCATAGTAGATTTAAATCAGTGTAAAATACCATTACACAAAAAATCCATATCTTTGGTTGCAACGCGAACAGCCTACATAAAGTTAGTTTATGAAAGTAATGGAAAACTTACCAATATTGGTTTTGCCACTTCCAACCACTGTAAAGGAAGTGATTGGTTTATGCTTCTATATGAGCCCATCCTCCAAAAATGCATTGCCATCCTCAGCTTTCCTGTAAACACAAGACGTTTCCTTTGTTAGTTTTATATGTAAACCCTATAGCATATTGAGTTGTAAAATGCCAAGATTGTTTTTGCTGGTAAGAAATATTGTATCAAACAATAACGTAGATAATCTAAACAATATAATATAATGGTTACTGCAATTGAAATTAAAAACCTGGGACCATTTATACATCGCTTTTCTTTTGTTTTTTGTCTTAAATTTAAAAAAAAAAAAATGCTTTATTGAAAACAAGTTTTGTTGAGGGGGACCAATCATTGGATGACATTTTGCATGAGAGATATTTAATGTCCAAAGTAGCCAAAGAGTCTCAAATTTAATCTAGTTTTATAATTTCAAGGTACTAAAATGTCTCATGAAATATAGGGATTTCTTTTATCCACTAACAAAATACTGTATTAATAAATGTTAATATCTTATACACAATTTTGAGACTAGAAATTGTGCCTTGTCCATTGGTAAAAGAACAACTATTCTTAAGCAAATATATAGCATTCTTAAAGCACTCAAAAAAAGTTATACTCAGATCGACTATTAATAACTTTACACAGTTGGCCCCTTTAAGTTTGAATATTAATTAATAGTCATTCAGCCGGTTAACACTATCACCGCTACTAGTGGTAAAGTTGTTAAGTGTAGAGTGTTAACGTTTTCATGCAGATTAAAATGAAACTTACCAAGGACTCAACCTGCTTATAGCATCTCCGATGTCTTGGCGTATTTCATCTGTAATCATACAATAGCTCATTGATTGACAACTCAAGAGGAGGGGCAGTAAGAGGAGGATTGTCTCTTAGATAATAGCTTGAATTTGACTTGATAATGTCACATTGTGTCTATGCATGTTTGCTTTGTTTGGTTACAGAGACAGCACACTAAGACTACACTTTTTAAAATTGATTTAGCAAGATTAGTGGTACTTGCAAATATTAAGTAACCTAGTAATTTGACTTTTGAAAAAACTTGCAAGAAAACTTAGCTCTAAAGTAACATAAATAAAAAGACTGTGCTAATGGACAAGAAGAAAACATTAGTTGCCACTCAATTTGAATCCTATTAAAAAGTTTCTAGTTCACTGTTTGTATACTACAATTTTCTTCAGAAAGGCCCAGATGGAGTCCGAGCGGCACTTTGAAATGTAGGGGTTTTAAGATGTGAAAGTTTTTCAAATGATATTTTAATTTCCAAATCTTTCTGTAATGTATTTTTAATTTGTTGGATCTTACATATAAAGAATACAAAGCAAACTTTCATGAAGTTTAGGTCTTCCTACAAACGCAGGTTGTTAAAAGAACAAAGAATATTTTTACACATTTAGTTTACATGGTTTTGTAAATTCCGTAATGGTTCCTCAAAAGCCCTTAATTTTTGAATGGCACTTTGAATACTAATAACGGAAATTTTGTGTAAAAATGAGTTCAAAAAATTGTGTTTCCTCCAAAAATCTCTAAAAAATTTGGACACAGTTCCTCTTGCTCCAATGAGTAAACCAATCACTCCAAAATTTTCCATGTTGAATTTTTTGAATAATAATTTGTTGTTTTGTTATAAATATTTTCTCTATATTGACTACTATATACATTTAATGTGGTTTAGTGGTAGAGTTAAAGTTTTGACTTCGCCACGTAAATGAAGACTTTTCCATTTCATGTTTTAAGTAGATAAACGTAAAAAATGAAAAAACACATAAAAGCAAAAACTTAAAACTTCCTTACCAAATAAAATGTTAAAGCTACAAAGTTGTTCTTATGGTGAAATCTAGTTTTAAATTACCTAACAAATAATTCATAGTGTGAAAAAAGTGTTTATATGCAGCAGCCACAATAGCTCTATGCTTCCAGTGAAACAGATTCTATTTAAGTATGTTAACCAGTTTATTGCAATTTTTACTACATGTTATGTTATAATGGCCGTGTCTAGTGTGAGGCTCACAGCCGCTCTATCCAGACTTCTCTCAACTCCAACATGAATAATAAATATCAACAGCTTACACGTAGATTCTAGCCGGAAGAGGTTGAGGTTGCGTAGCAGGTAGTCGTGGAGAGTGAGGAACTGAAGGTTTAACTTGGGCAGAGCGAGGCATCCTTCTCCCGAGAAGTACTCTGTCGGCACGATGTTCTCGTTCCAGATGATGTCCTCTGTCGGGTACAACGGCATGCTGTTCAGTTCTTCCAACTGAGACGTGCGTCGTTCATGCCGAGATATCTGTCATCACAAGGCAAGTTTGGGATTGTCAAGAAATAAGAACCTAAGTAATTTTTATATGTGGATTTTTTTAAGGGGGCCAAAGAATGGAAAGTACCAGGTGTTGCAAGTTTACTAAAATAAATAAATAAAATAAATACATGAAAATAAATAAATAAAAGAAACCAAACTACCGTAGAAGTGATAAAAACATTGCGGTTGTTGGGACTAACCTACTAAAAGTGGCAGAATTTCTTGACTTGCCTTGGTGTGTCTTATTATAACTCTTTAGTTAGTTGTATTCAATAGAGAGATAAGAACATAGCTACAAAAGAAGCTTAATTTCAAACCGGGCACAGATTAAGTAAAGTTGATCAAAAAAGAAAACCTTCTTACTTGGGTTTCTAATTTAGGCTACCTTGTGAGGGTTCAAGATACTCTTACTAATTTTGTTAAAAACTTAGTAAAATAAAAATTTCTGCGGTCTCTGCTATAAAAACTACTACTCTCGGAAAGGTTGTTGGAAAAAGCCACGACATATAAGAAATCCCTGGCACAAAATACAGAAGAGTATCGATTATCCGACCTAAACTGGCCGTGGCAAGGTCGGATAAGCGAAAAGGTCAGATAACACGGGAATCGGTAAAAACGACGTTGAACATGTGTTAAAGTAATTATATTTACACATACAAATCTTTTAAAATACATGTAGCGTACTAAAACATCTAAGTTCACTTAATGCAAAGTAATAACACATGTTTTACAGCAGAAAAATAATGTACAGTCGGGTAGGAAAGGGCCTGCATCATGCAGGAATCTGCTGTGTACAGTCCGGGTATGATGAAAGGGACTGTTTTGCACAACAGCCTTCTGCAAAAACTTGTGATAAATGACCAACGATAAATTGCCCCGGTAGGTCGGATAACCGAGACTCTACTGTACCACTATTGGAAGATTGGCAAGAAAAATAAGAGGAAAAAGTACAACTTTTGGAACATACACAAGATAAAATATGACTTTTGCGGGAGAAAAATGTTTTTTGTAAGAAACTGTAGTAGGAAACTGTGCAAGCTTCAGTAACAGTGGGAATACACATGACTCTCGGGAGGGGGGGGGGGAATATGTTCTTAATTTTAGATCATGCATGCTCCTGATAAAAAGATTAACTCTTTTCACTAAACTAACAGTTTCTGATCAATAATTTTCACGTGAATTATAACAAATTCACACTAACTAATGACAAACTGCTAAATAACAAGTACCAAACCAATATGTTAGTTTGTAGAGATTCTTAAAATAAATTAGTCACTACTTTTGTACAACTTTTGCAATATCCAATGAAAGCATAACGACCAATAAGTGAAATTTAATAATTTATTTGTAAACAAGTTAGTCATCGTATTGATGGAATGAGAGTTAGCCAACAAAATGACTGATGTAATAGTCTTATCAGTTCTAAGCATGATGTAACTAGAAAAATATTAAAACTAGCTGTTCATGTAAATTACGTATTCATCGAATCCTCCAGACAGAAGTGAATATTAGAAGGTTGTGAGTTGCCTCGTTTGACACCTAAAGCATCGGTACACCTAACTATGTATCATCCATTATTTCTCATAGTAATTTAACATATTGAAAAAATTTCATAACTTACCAGAAGCTCCAGCAGGAATTCATAATCAAAGCGAAACCAGGTTTCTTCTTCAACTTTCTCATGGGGAGGGACCAGGTTTAGATAAGTTGCGATCGCTCTTAGTTTTTCATCACTAAAACACAGATTATCAACAGTTAGACAATCACCCAGTGCAACTCCACCAAAGATACAAGAAGAACTAGAAGTTGCTAAGAGACCACAGAGTGTCAGGAAGGCTCCTGACAGACTCAACCTCTCATAAAAGAAAGAAGAGCCCTTCCAAAAGAAGATATTGTTTTGAAGAAAGTTTTGGGTTTTTTTTATTATTTTTAAAATGTTGGAAGGGTCATACATTTTAATGTAAATAAGTCAAGTTAAAAAGTGAATTATCAAGAAGAAGAAAATATATCATTTTGTTTTTTAAATAAGTCGGGAGGAGTGTTTGTAAAGTACTATAAGTACAAAGGTCAAGATCAAAAGAACAATGGGACAGCTGATGAAGTGGACCGGTCTACGTTATGCGCTCGGTACGTACAGTTGTAGTGGTTAATAGTTACGTTTCCACCAGCCATAATTTCCTTAGTTCTAAAGTTGATTTGTGCAATCTCTTACAGGTGGTTCAAAATTAAAAACAAGACTTTTATAGCAATAGGCGTACGATAACCTTGGATTGAGGTGCTCCGCAGTAGCGCACGATACATAACAATCCGCCAATCCAAGCACAAAGTGTGATGCACCTGAATTAATAGCTCTTGTAAGTCATTGATTTAAAGTTGCGTTAGTACTTACTTGAGAGATCCGAAGTGTTTCATGAGAGCCTCCCTGGTGTCTACACTGGCGACATTTTCGAGGGAAAACCCTCTCAGATCCGGGAACTTTGCAAATGCAGCTTTCTGCAACACAATCGGAACCATTTTTCAAACATTATATGAATTCATAAAGAAATATGAAATCTTTAAAATGGAAACAATATATATTCATTTTCTGCACTGCCCAGAGGAAATCGTAACGATACGACAGGAAAAATATGAGGAAAAAGGGCAATTTAGTTGGCTATTTTTAACTTATGTTTTTTCTGAAATTGTTATCAAATTCTAATAGGAAAACTTCTATTTATTACAATTTGTCTATTGAATTTGGTGAATAAATGGTGTTATATCCTCACTGAGCCAAACACAAAAATGAAACATTATTGAAACACTAATTTCACCTTCAAAGAAGATACTTTTGGACTTATTAGTCTAGAAACCTCACTCGTTAAATATAGTTGCAATGCACATTTTCACTATTATTAAGTCTAAATCACAGAAGAGTCTCACTTATCCGTCCTTCGCTTATCCGACATTCTGTACTATCCATCATCATCCAACCAAGACACAAACATGTAAAAAGTCAAAAGACAATCACATATTTGCTTTCATGGTGAATTTTGTGTGTCAAGTTACATGGGTTTCTTTCACTTTTTAATTCATAATAATTATACTTCCATTTTGTTCAATACAATACGATCTCATTAATCATTCCCCTTCGGTTTGGAAGCGCCCGGATTAAGCGGATTAGTGGAGGTTCACTAAAAGATTCACTTTGCCAGGAAAAATATTTCTTACATTAGAGGACTATTCACTACTCTTAAAGAATGCTTCAATTTCATTCTTATTCTTCCTTATGTCTGTAAATTTTTATCTGGCGATGTTACTATCATCACCTTATAATCATTTTAAAATCCGTGCTTTTAATCTATGTCAAAGTAACATGATTAAGTTTTTGCAATAAAGAATGCACGCTTTACAGAAGTAAAGACTTGAAACAGGACCTAAATGGCCGGTCTGGCGGCCGGATTACTGGACATGTCGGGTGAACAGCCGGATTATAGAGACTGTACTGTAGTAGAAGGTTCCTATCCTAAAGTTTAAATGGCTTTCCTCAAGGTGTCCGTGTTATCTAACATTTTTGGTTATCTGCCGGCCCGTTTATGAAGAAATTTGCGAATCCTGTACTTCCGCAGTTTTTCAACCATGGTTGTTACCTGGAGGGAAGTGATGCTGCTGTAGTGGATCTGAGTCATGTCATGGTCGGTGAGAGGATCTCCAGTCTCATCGCTGATCTCAAACCTCGAGTAGAACTTGAGCGAATCCAGCAACTGTAACCAAATATACAGTATAAGTATTATGTATTGTTGAAAAGCTGTTACGAGTATTATGTATTGTCGGGTGTTTCAAGTTCTCTCCGCTCACAGCCTTCGACCCATCTTTCTCTGTTGTCACTAGTGTATTTTAAAAGTCATTAAAATCAAATTTAATTCTGACAGGTAATTAAACCAGCAGTTTTGAAGAAAACTCCCCCACATGAGAGGGAACTTCCGGTATTCTGATTTATGTATTGTTATAAGATGAGGAGCAGATAGGGCTACTTTATTGAATAACATTGTGAAAACTGAATTATAGTTTTAGCAAATTTGTGGTGGGTAGGTATCGAACCATACATTTTTATTTTGAATATCTTCGAAGCTACTCAAGAATTTATAGTTTGTGTACCCATGTACATCGCGAGTGACTTTGAACCTTATCACTCCAGTGGCACAAGTTCGATCCCCTTAGTCATCACTAACAATTTGCTAAGTGATTTAAAAGTAAAGCTAGGTAAAGGTCGAGGTTGATTGGTATTAATGACTTTGTAGTCCTGACTTCTATATGGCGATAGAAATGAATCTATTTCCTACATAAATTCGTTAAAAACATTATTTTAATGAAAAATTTATTTAGTCATTAAAGTCCTCCAAATACATAATAAGAACCTCGACCTACCATTTTATTCAAAGACCTTTATATTGAATTTCTTTAAAATGTGGTAATGTGAGAAATTGTTGGGAAGTTTTTACAATTTTAAGGAAGAACTTGCAAAAACAGTTATTCTATCATATGTTTTAATGACGATACAAAATGTTTTGTACATTTCCATGGTGTTTACATCGATGACCACCATTTGCAAACAGCTTGAGACTTTCAAAATCATAAAACTTGTATGTTTGTTTTTTTATTTATCCGCTAGAAATGGAATAGCTCACATTTCAACAATATCACAAGCACAGAGAGGATACAGAGATATGTTTGTTGATGTAACCAAGGTTTCTGTGAATGTGTAAGCACCGCCTGGTCAGTGTGAGAATAATCACAAACACATCTACGCGATTCTGTTATCCTTGGCTCAAATGCAAACAGTTTCACACTATCAAACTGAATATCAAAAGCATTCCTGGTCAAGCATTCTCCATAACTTTCTGATTCAGATTACCAAAACATATCAAAAACCTTCGTGGGAAAAACTCCTTATCTCAAATTTGTGTAAGAAACATCAATTGATCAAACTTTCTGAAAATTACAAGATATTTCCTCAGCAAGAAATCTTTAAAAAGCTTTCATCGTCAAACGCTATTACTCGTACATATAAACGTGCAATTATTTCAAGGACGGATTCAAATTATGTAAATTGAATAGATTGTAGTTAACACTTCCTCCATCATTCTTAAAATGAACCTTACCTAGTGAAATATTAAAGTTCGTAGAATGATAAAAGCAGAATTCTTAAGCAAATTTTGACAGGAAAAATTCATTTCTATTGCCAGGGAGAGAACAACACGACGTAGAACAAAACGCTGTGCAGTTTTTTTTAGCTTCCCAACACCTTTTGTGACCAATGGCAAAACTTTATGTATAATTAATTGGCAAATGTAGCCTATTTACATGTATGTATTTTCTGAAAATCAACAAAGTTCGTCTTACTTAAGCAAGATAGCGGCTGAAAATAGTTTTTTGCCGCCAACTTGGTCTGGCAGAACGGATTTTGTTGATTTTTGGCACACTTGTTAGGTACGGTGCCATAGACGGACCTTAAAAATTCATTTTTTGGGGGAAACGAGCCCTCGAAAGGTCATTTTGGGAGGACCCATTTTGCTGGTTGACGAAATTACTCAAAGTATTTACAAAATGAACATTTGTAGCAAATATTGTTAAAAATTGAAAAAAATGTTATTTGAAAATAAGTTCAAAAAGGTAAAAGACGGGTAAAAATGGCTCTTCCAATGATACTTTTACTTTGTTATAAGACATTTGTCAATATTAACTGTAGCGCTTGTGGCTGCGTATCGGCTATCTATTAGTATGTGTTCATAATTCTCGCAACAAAATTTTAACGCCTGGAGAGAAATGGTTAAGCTTAAACGCTTTCAACACTGTATGCATAAAAACTGTGCGGTTGTGCAATTTAAGTAATTACGACCAATAAAATAAATAAATCTGAGTAAATCTCAAAGTGTGAAGAGGTGACAGGCTAGTGATAGTGTAGTGTGATAGTTAGTGCATAGAGAAGTGTAATGAGTGTTTGTCCGACAAACCCAGGGTGAAGTCAGGTTAGAGGTTATCCGCTAATTGAAGTAATAAACAACAACTGTCACGTTTCTAAACTACGTTTGTTTCAGTGCAGTATTTCACTACGACTAACAAATGTGTTGATTTGCCAAAAGTGTAGCGCTTTCTCATCTTTATATTTTTCTTACGTTATTATATCGACTGATATTAACATAAAAATTAAAATTACCACCAAAGACGAATGGAAAAAGAAGGAGTTGAACACATTTTAAATGGACATAGAAACAAACCCATGTACAAAATATCAACAGTAAACGACTTTTGAATGATAAATTAAAGGAAGATTAGACGTACAAGGTGTGATCGATAGGTTCCAGGACAGTTTATATAGTGTGAGAACGCAGCATCAACAATGCTGTTGGCAGCAATGCATTCTCTAGTGATAAGATAACTGATAAGCAACGGGAAAGGAACAGACTGTAGTGTTGGTAGAAGGGGGAGTTGAAGAGAGGGGCAGGAAGCTACAATGACCAGTTTGTGTGATAGTTTGCCGCGCGACAGCTGACCGATCATCTCTGTAAACAGCTGTTTTGTGTCTAGTGATAAGATAACTGATAAGCAACTGGAAAGGAACAGACTGTAGTGTTGGTAGAGGGGGGAGTTGAAGAGAGGGGCAGGAAGCTACAATGACCAGTTTGTGTGATAGTTTGCCGCGCGACAGCTGACCGATCATCTCTGTAAACAGCTGTTTTGTGTCTAGTGATAAGATAACTGATAAGCAACTGGAAAGGAACAGACTGTAGTGTTGGTAGAGGGGAGTTGAAGAGGGGCAGGAAGCTACAATGACCAGTTTGTGTGATAGTTTGCCGCGCGACAGCTGACCGATCATCTCTGTAAACAGCTGTTTTGTGTCTAGTGATAAGATAACTGATAAGCAACTGGAAAGGAACAGACTGTAGTGTTGGTAGAGGGGGGCAGGAAGCTACAATGACCAGTTTGTGTGATAGTTTGCCGCGCGACAGCTGACCGATCATCTCTGTAAACAGCTGTTTTGTGTATAGTGATAAGATAACTGATAAGCAACTGGAAAGGAACAGACTGTAGTGTTGGTAGAGGGGGGAGTTGAAGAGGGGCAGGAAGCTACAATGACCAGTTTGTGTGATAGTTTGCCGCGCGACAGCTGACCGATCATCTCTGTAAACAGCTGTTTTGTGTCTAGTGATAAGATAACTGATAAGCAACTGGAAAGGAACAGACTGTAGTGTTGGTAGAGGGGAGTTGAAGAGAGGGGCAGGAAGCTACAATGACCAGTTTGTGTGATAGTTTGCCGCGCGACAGCTGACCGATCATCTCTGTAAACAGCTGTGTTGTGTCTAGTGTTTACCAACAGTCACAGCCTCTTGGATACACATACACAATCATGCGGGGTTAGTATTTTCTGCTATTATACGTATACTCATTTAATAAATCTGTATTAATTTTATTAATCCTATGGGTAAGACACATATATTCTGCGCTAAATTTATTATATGGCAATGTTCAGCCAATCAGCTTCCACTATACTTAAATTTAAATAAATTTATTTGTACATCAGTTAGTTCCCAATACACTCAATTATAGTTAATAACCTAAACAATTAATAAAAATAAACAGTTTGTTCTAGTCGTTGAGGTTTCAATTTAATACAATACATAGGTTCACACACATAAAGCTATGTAGGCAAACATACATGGGTTTAAACTTTAATTTACAGTAAATAAAAACAAACCTAAAAATGTAAATACAGTAGAATTAATATTCTGGATTGTTTGATTTAATTTTCAATACTGATTTATAGCCGACTTTAAAATGCAAATACTGCAATTTTTAAAGAAACTATTAGTCTGTTATGGTTTTGAATTTACGTTTGAATTTGTTGTCTTCTTTCTTGGTGGTCAATATTAGATGAGTATAAAGAAATAATATCAAATAGATAAAGTTAACTTAGGGCTACTAATGTTATTAGCAAAAAGAAGTGAACAGAATAGTACCCACTTTTAACATTTTTAATTCGAATTAAAAAAGGGTACTATTCTGTTTACTTCTTTTTGCTTATAAAGAAATAATAATTTGAAATACCAAAAAACCAATGTTTAATAATACTTTTAATGGACAGATAGAGGTCTTTCAAAGGCAAGGTCCGCTCAAATATTACAAAAAGTAAGGTTGTATAAAAAGTGTGAAATAAGTTCATTAAAAGTATTAAATATTGGGTTTTACTTTTCTTTATTCTTTCTTGATGTTGAATGGTATTGTGTTATAAATTTCAAAACTTAAAATGTTTGCTAAAAGAAAACGCTTGTATTTGGCTAGTGCCTTGACATTATATCTACCATACTCTTTGGAGCTCTACTGAATAAAATTCCATGTCACTATCAATACTATAGCTTTTGATATCATGGGTTATCAGTGGTTTGAGAACACTTCCTGTCTGTGGGCAATACTTCTCCTCTGGTCTGGCCAGGAGGTTGAACTGTTTTTATCCTCTACCGAATGATTGCGTACGTTATCGACTCCCACCTAGAGTTCTGTCACTTTGCTGGAGTTAACAACAATTGCAGCGATTTAGTCAGCAGTAATTTGAGACGCAAATTTATAAACATTATAACCACAAACAGTTTTGGTTTGGGTAAATCGTCATTTCGTTCGTCCTTCACCTACTTTTTATAGACTGGAGCTTTGGGTCTGCCTTCAAGAGAAAAGTTAGCGGGAAAATGTTGTTTATTATTTTACTGGAAATTAAAGCTGGATAAATCACTATTTGAGATGCCGATCGACCACTCTCATGAGGGTATTTTAAGACAGATAAGTGGTGAAGGGTGAGTGTGATGAGTGGTAGTAATGAGTTATGAGGTGTAATCTTGTTACAAACTAAGGCCGACTCTTCCTTAGAATGGGTCATTAGTTAATAACGCAATGACCAATGGAAGTACAAGGTCCAACGGCTTAACGTGATACTTTGATACTTCCGAACTACGCAGGTGATGGTCTGATTTGTCTAAACGATGGTGGGAGTTGATGCGGGTATCATCAGATGATCACTGAGACTATCTGAGCCGCTTTAGACCTATGTCATCCTCAAAACCTGACCTCCATGAAGCTGGATTACAGGACCACGCCACGAGTCCCAGTCAAAACATAGATAAGTGTTTCGTTCAAACGATCACGTATATACCGAGTGCTTCATGTACCGCTACACTAATTTAATAATTTAGATATAAGAACAAACAATTTGCATGAATTTGGAGTACAACTAGTCTTAAACAAACTTTGGCCGCGGAAACATTTAACAGTACAGACGAGTTTATAACGCACAAATGGGAGGCCCAACAATAAAATTGGCAAACTGACTGAACATCCGAATGCATAGTAGAGAGTGAATATCAAAAACTGTACGTCAAAAGAAATAAAGATGGAAGAACTAATTGGAAATCTTAGCTAATAAATTCAACTTTTGACGATTGTAGTAGACCTGTATAAATAAAACTTCTAGAAAAAAAAATTATTTATTTATTGTTATACTCGTATAATTTTTTTTTTTTGATCAGATTACTTCGCTCTTAACAAAACCAAATTTGGGTCTCCCGTATTATAAGACGCTCTACGACGGACACTTTGGTCCTCCCAGTGTGATAGGTTTCATTTGAACCAAAATACTTTGGGGAGACTGGGACTCGTGGCGTGGTCCTGTAATCCAGCTTCATAGAGGTCAGGTTTTAAGGATGATATAGGTCTTAAGCGGCTCAGATAGTCTCAGTGATCATCTGATGATACCTGCATCAACTCCCACCACCGTTTAGACATATCAGACCATCACCTGCGTGGTTCGGAAGTCACGTTAAGCCGATGGTCCTTGTATTTATATTGGTAATTGGGCTATTAACCCAATGCTAAGGAAGAGTCGGAATTAGTTTGTAACAAGACTGCACCTAATAACTCGTTACTACCACTCATCACACTCATCCTTCACCACATATTTGCCTTAAAATACCCTCATGAGAGTGGTCGGCATCTCAAATAGTGATTTAGTGATTTAGGAACCGCTCGCTATTGGTTCCATGCTGCTCATTCCGGGACGCAGTTCTGTGGCTAATCCCAATCTTTGTTTGACTCCTACAACCTTATACTCTAGCGTTGCAGTAGGTCAAGTACAGTACAATCACAGCTTGTGTGATGTGATGGTGGTCTGCTAGCAAAAGATTAGTTGGTCGAGACGCCAGATGAGTGAGTGTCAACACGCCCCTCCCAGCTTATCTGAGACCTCACATCTGGTACACTGGGATATCCCCGGCTCAAGGCCATTGTTCACCATGTCAACCTGGACCTGTCTCTGGAGTTCACCGACATCAGGGAGTTCAGAGGAGGTCACTGGATAAGTCGGGGATGCTTGAAGAAAATGCTAAATCTACGTCAGGGAAAGGATTTAGGCATTTCAGGAAACTTAGGTCCATAGTCAGAGGAGCAAGGTAAGACAGTCCTCGAAACTTCAATGAAGGGTCCCAGGCCGCCGGGGGTTAGAACTCCTGAATCTTTTGATTAATTTACACTGAAAACGACTTAACTTTTCTTTAAGGGGAGAATCCTAAGATTTTCGATTTCCTCATGGATGATTTGACCATTGATGATTTGGTGAAAAAATATACTTTGCGTACGTACCGGTACTCAATATACCGTGTGATCAGGGGCCATTTCTAAGATGATCACACGGAAAGTATGATCAGCTGACGGGGCTACGGAAAGTATTGTCAATAATTATGTACTAAAATTGAGTAGATTAGTACATTGGTATCGGCGAGGAGGGGGCACGTGGGGAAAAGCTATCCTTCGAGCATTATGTGAATTACATAATTTCATGCAATAATAATTATCAAACTATTACATAGTCATTCAGACTGGGCCTATAGGTGAATAACAATAATAGTTTTTATTTCGGCTTTCCATTGGCTGGTAACAGTTTTGGAATATCCAAGAAACCCCTAAAATCAAGTTTAATTCGCCAGAAATGTGCATTTCCGATTGCCAGCCCATCAAAGTTCCCGGTTTGAAAGAACTCCATCGTATATAGGGAAACAATTCTATAATTATTTGCCTGACTATTTAAAAACAGATGATACAAACTCTTTAAAGAAAGGCTCAGCAGTTGGTTTATAGTATTGACGACTTTTACGTAAAGTGCAAGGCTGAATTTTTCCATTTTTACTCGGATTTTAAATTTATTATTGCATTTTTATGTTTCATTATTTTTTCAACTTTTATTTATTTTTTGTTGTGTATTTTTTAATATTTTTATTTTATAGAGCTATGTGGTATTTCTTGCCTTATACTTAATACCTTAATATACGTTTTTATTTTTGTTTGTTTGTTCATGTATGTTTATTTATTTCTTCTCTAAGATGATAGAAGATTTATTTCTTTTTCTTCTTAGAATCTATGACTATGCGGCGACTGGCGAGTGTAAAGAACCTGTGTAACCTGACCGTGCAGTGTCCACTGTCCAGTGCTGCGGTCTGTCATTGGCGTTTTCTCAGTTTTGCGGTTTCAGCCGACGAGGCATCGCGCGTCACACACAGAGAAAACCACGTCAGGAACCGCCCGACCTTGACTGCGTCCAACTGTAAAGTAGCTCACGTACATTTTCCAGTTGCGTTCCTAAAACATTAAAAATCTGCATACAAATATTCCATCAAGTCCCATGAAATAGATCGTCTGCTGTGTTAAATTTCTCTGTGTGACACTTTATAGGACGTAAATTGAAGAAAAGTCCAAAGAATTTGTTGTCATTGAGATAGACGAAGTACAAATAACCACAAAGGACAAATTCACAAGATACGCAAAGAAAAACTAGGAAATAAAGCATCGAAAAAACATCTGAACAAACAATTGGCCTGAAACTTTCAAAGAAAATAAAGCAAGGTACCGTTTATAACACAAGATAAAATAGCAAATCACGTCAAAAGGAACATAGCGGCTCTTCAATCGATATTGGAAAAGGGTAATCCGTAAAATAAAATAACGAAATCAAATTAAAAATAGCAATTTAATGCTACTTAAAGAAAAGTACCGATCTACCGAGACACTCGTAGCTTACTTAATGTTGTAGTCAAAGTTTAAGAAAAGGTAAAGTTTGTCTTGTTTAACGAGGCGAAGTTAGGACTACAAAGTCCTCTCTACCACTCAACCTCGACCTTTACCTAGCGTCACCGTTTTAGTCGCATTGCAAATTGTAAGTGGTGACTGCGGGGATCGAACCCGCGCCACCGGAGTTTTGAGCTTCGGAGTCGCGCGCGATACCAATTCGCCACGGATCCGCTCAAAGTATACACTGAAAAATTAACAGCCTGCGATACTTCGTACTCATTAGTTAAATAACACTCATCATTCTTCGTAACAAGTTTTTATCGTTTACTCATCAAGGGAACGGCCATCACTTGAATCTCCTCGTCATATACATTTAAGAACAACGAGTAATACAAGTTACACTCTACTCGTAGGTTGTCAACAATTTGACAAAATATCATACAATGATCCAGATCCCTACACGAGAAGGGAGAAGCCAAGGTCGCTTTGAAGGATGGAAATTTTGCTCTATAAACTTTCCAGACTCAGAATCGCATCGGACGGGTTAGGTGCGAAAGCTCCGAGCGGCACAACATGAGGAACACACTCAGTAGGTTAAGCCAACGAACACAGAAAAATATAGAAGAGCTATCGGAATGCTTTTCTGTATTCTCTAGTTTAAGCTTATACAATCCTGAATGGTTGAATGAGTACTATAAATTAAAACTTATTTTAAATAAATTATTAATTTTTAAATTATTTCAGTCCTTATTTAGGATATTTTGCTCGTTTCTTCGAAATGAAGCCAACAGTATATCCCATTTTCCTTCCCTTCTTGTTACCTCCAAAACTTCACGCCACACACTTCGTTTTTTCGCTTTACGACAAAGAAAATAAGTTGTTATCTCTTTCTCACGCATTTATATTTTTCTTGTAAATGAAGGAGATTTCACTTCTAACAACAATTGTCTACAAGACTCCTTTTTACTTTTCATGTTTGTTATTTAATAATTCTATATAGTCAGAAACACAGAAATTACATGTCACTTAGACACACAAAAAACGAAAGAAAACTCAACTCTTTCTAGGATTGCAGTACTCGTTCGGGGTACGGACCCCATGCACACACCAGATCAGCTCCCTTCTCCCTGCTCGCGACGGGATCAGTACCGAGGAAAAGTCCGCTAGCAATTATGGACAAACAAGATCCCTCTCCTGAGCATGGTGGCTCTTGTCTCGTATCACACGCATGTTTGTTTACAGCTATCTGAGGACTTTAAACGTGCGTCTGTCTGGCCGCCGAGCTTATCATCTAGTCAGGCTATTTCCAGCCTCTCCCCACCCATCACGGCATCACCCATGCACTACACCACACAGTCAACAGTAAACCCGGAACACACGTGTAATTGATGGTTTTGTGTACACCCGCACTGAGGGTTTGTTGTTTGCGGTGCGCTGAGGCCATCAATGTTCGTCTATGCGAGAACGTGAAGTTCGCTTGTAAATAATAGTGCATTGTTCGACAGCGTTTCAATCTCTCTTCTTGAGCGACGTATGTTAGCCTACGTCATCATACAAGTTCTATGAATAAACAATGAGTCAGTGACCAAAAGAATTTTATGATAACAAAACTTTAATTATTGTCATAGTATCAAAATATTGTCTTGAAACTTTCAAGTTGTAAAATTAGTGAAATACAAACAACAAATATTCTCACACTCTAAACATGAAAGAGTGAAGGTCACTCAAAAAGAATGAAATTTCGCTCTTTTGGGTATTGAAACCCAGCCACTCACTTTAAGAGTGGCTCGATTTCCATTCTTTTGGAGTGGTTTTCACTCTTTCATATTTAAAATGTACGTAATCTAGGGTAATATTCTTGACATGAATGACATTAATTCTTGACATTAATTACTGACCAAATCTGGGGAACTGTCGGCCCGAGTTTCTAACAAGATTACACCTCATCATCCATCAAAACACTCATCACACTCACCATTCATGCCTTATCAGACTTAAAATACACTCTTAGAGTGGTCGGTGTCTCAAATTCATGGCCCTTGACTGCTGGGTATGACCATAGCTCAGTGGTATAGTGCGTGCTTCGCACCAAATCAGCCCGAGTTCGATTCCCGGGCGCAGTGATAACTTGTCACGTTAAGCTATTGGTCCATTCCATTGGCTGTTGAGCTACTAATTAATGACCTAATCTGAGGAACAGTCGGCCCTAGTATGTAACAAGACTACACCTCATCATCCATCAAAACACTCATCACACTCACCATTCATCCAATATTACTTTCTTAGAGTGGTCGGTGTCTCAAATCTCAAATTAATTAATGAATCAAATTATCAAAGTAACGAAATTGTTGGCGCCTTGGGCACAATTCCAACGATCATGACTCCTGAATATAAGAATAAGAACGATTTATTTCCATTTTTTTACATGAAATACAAAACAAAACTTGTCAGGCTGCCAAAAAATATTAAACTAAAAAATACTATTATTGTCTAAATCTTATAAGGAAATTTAGGGCCTCCAAGGAAAATACCTGATAGGAGGTTCCTTAATCTTAATAAAATTAAAAAATCAGCATCGTTCGGACTTTTATACATACATGAAAAGGTTGGTTGTATGCTCTTATATTGATTCTAAAATAATTAAAGATAGTCCTATATTTAGTTATACATATATACAACACAATTCATCCCGTTACAAACAAAACTAAGGTTTGGAACTCCAAACCTAATTATTGTAGCTTTCCATCCTTCTAAATACTGTAGTTGCGTTGTAAATCATGTCGTCAACAAAATACGTTTACCAAAAGAAATAGTGTTTTGAATAAAATACAGCGTTATCCTGGCAGTCGTGGAGACTGGACGAGAGACTGCCCGATGGTGGGCGACACTGTACCACTGTATTGTCACAGGCTTGTGTGGCTTGCATTCCAATCGCCAGCCTGAGAATGGCAGACCAAGTCACGTTTCGTCACTTAACACTCCTTTGTCGCCTAAATGACCCACATTTTTCTGCTGATTTTCACCGAAACATGCTCAACGCTACGTCAAGTGGCGCAGTTTTTGAACTGTTTGCGGGGAAACGTGCTTCTGTTACTCACGAAAGAGTGTGCGATCAGTATAGTAACGAGGATGTGCTTTTGGTTAAATTCCATTGGTCGTTGAGATGTTAATTAATTACCTTATCTGGGGAACAGTCGGTCCTAGTTTGAACAGGGCTAACTTCATCCTTCACCGAAACACTCACCATTAACCCGTATTCACCTTAAAATACCCTCTAGGAGTGGTACACTTGAAAGTGCGTGGTTAAAAATTGTTTAAGTATAGTCGACGAAATAATTTTCCTGCCCAAAATAGCAGACTGATCATAAATATGTGTGTCATTTGCAGTGATTTCTTATGGACAGTTCTTTTTATCTTTTTTATGAATTCGAAGTCTCGATCTGAGTAGGTATTATAAAAGTGAGAAACGTTGAAATTGCCTTAGGTTGTGAAATAAATACTTCCAGATGAAATGAGGACTGGTTGCCAGCTTCTTAAAAGCTTCTTGAAAGCTGGCAATGACTGAAGAAGTCTTTTCGATAGTGTCACAGCCAATGAGAACATCGACAGTTGGCATCCTTGCTCCATTGGACGGTTGACAGCCCTACCACCAATAGGACAGCAGACAGTCAGAAGCTCAGTTTCAGCTAATCAGTGACTGAATTTGGTACTTATTTATTTATTTATTTCCAACGGTGAACACCATTTTACATTTATAATAACAAAGGTCAGTGCAAGAAATTACAATATTTTGACATACTGCCACAGTTCTTGTGAGGGTGTTAAGCTTACTTCTGAGACCGTTGACATTTTGGTAGTAGCATGCAAGATGATGGTTGGTCCCGTTGGAAACTAATCGTTTTTTTGGATTCTTACAATAGATGGAATGTTATTCTTGAACTTTATTGTTAGGTTATTTTCACCCTCAAGTTCCCTTTGCTTAAGTTCCTCTTTGAGGGATTTTAGGTACTTTTGTTCCTGCGGTGTCCTGTCCCTGCCAATTGACACTGATGCAAAAATTGCATTAGATCTAGCTGAAGGATCTTGGGGGAACGTGGAAAATATATTCCGAGTTTCCTGGTCGGAGTTCAAGATCACCTTGAGCGCTCTAGACTTTCCGTTTTGTCTATTTCCAACCCTCAAAGCCTTTATTCCTTGGCCGCTGAATGAAGGAACAAATGATTTGAAGAAATCAGTGACAAGATTAAGATCATAGGCCTTTCTAGTATCAACATTAGGACTCGAAGACTCAGGGAGGTTGTATACCATGACATTCGATGCGCGGCGTGAACGATCCTCAACGTACTCCACAGCGAGTCCGAAATATCTCAACCTAATTATGAAGTTGGACGCGGTGTGAACCGGAAGAACTAGATTAGGCTATACTATTTCAAATTTTAAAATTTCGAACACGAACACAGCACCAGCTGCACAGAAGACAAGACGCCAGTTCCACTTCACTACCGGAATGGCACAGCTCCAGCCGGAGTCAACATTCTCAGATTGTTTGTGAGGTTTTCACACGAAATTACTTCTCCAACTCAACTATTCCCGCGACATGTGTTGATTGCTACACTACATTTCTGGTTTAGTTGTGGTGGTGTACAACAGGGAACGTCTTTGTCAGAATCAAGATGTGAGATTGAAAGTTCATATTGGAGGAGATCAGTTGTAACATTTTTTATCTCGAACTTTTCCGGCCACTTCAGGAGAAAACTATTCCCTACGTTTCGAATAGTTGGGAAATCACCCGTTCATAGCTCAGTGGTACAGTGCGTGCTTCGCACCAAATCAGCCAGGTTCGATTCCCGGGCGCAGTGATAACTTTTCACGATGGCCATTCCCGTGATTCGGAGTCACGTTAATCCGTCGGTCCATGCCATTGGTTATTGGGCATGACCCAATCAATTAATGACCCAATCTAGGGAACAGTCGGCCCTAGTTAGTAACAAGACTACACCTCATCATCCATCAAAAACACTCACCCTTCATCCCATATTCACCTTAAAATACCCTCTAGGAGTAGTCGGTGTCTGAGATCAAAGTATCAAAGTATCTCAAGAGCCTAATCTGACCCATTGTAGTTTGAGGTTAGGTTAGGCCCTTGACAACGGAAGGAGTTTTTTTTTTCAATTTCCCGAAACGCAGGGAGTAGCTTTCCTTCTGAAGTGGCTGGAAAGGTCTGAAATAAACAATTGTATAAAATAATCATACTATTTTATTTGCAGAACACATTACATGTACAGCGAACATCAGGTTGGCTAATTTAATAAAACAACTTTGACATTCACACTACATCTAGATCGAGATCCAAATTGACATTCGAAAGCAAGAAGTAAACAAACCGTAAGGGTCAGTCTTCGCTTGGTCTATTTAATTTTTATGGTAGGTAGAAAAGTTGGGACACCCTGTATATTGTCTATGCTTTTGAAGCTGCCATTAGAGATGTTATACTTATCATCGACAACTACTCCGCCTTATATCTGCTGAATTTTATAACTCGACTAATAATCAAACAACAAATTCGGCAACAATGTTGTGACATCGGCTTCGGCGCCCATATCACTCAGAGTTATGATAATGCGTACATGATTATCTTGTGACGTCAGAGTGCCATGACGTACATCTCCTAGAGAGGACATATTTCACAGCTATTCACGGTAAATATCACAGCATTTGCGACGAAGTCTTCCAATAACACCACGTTTCTAGAACTCAAAGCCCTTAAAGGTATTGTTTATCAACTGGTTTATTTTTATTGGTTTACAAACGTCACGGGAAATATCGCACTGGTTATCAGTTTGAAGGGATTTCCCACCGGTAACATTTGAGGCGTCGTCCTGTTCGGCTCGGGCTAAACCCACTGGCCGTTTTCCGTGTCTGCGTCAACATGCGCAGGGTTTCAACTTTGCTGACCTCTCGGGAACGTTCACCTCTCGTCCCTCGGGTCCGTCTCAGTGCCATTGCGATACCTCATGCAAGAGGCCAAGGTAAGCCGACACATTGTAAGCTAAAGTTGAGTATTTATACTCATCATAAAGAGCCAAGGAAATCATCTACTCGCGTATAGAGCGCTTATTTTGAAATTGTACCTACTTAACACACAATCTGGAGTTAAAAACATGGAAAATTTAAGTGTTTTTAATTTAACTTGTAGAAATGTACGATATTTATTAAAACCAGGCCGAGACGCAGCTAAGCGCTGAAGCGCCGCTGGCATGAGCAGAGCGAATTTCCTTTGCAATTTGTTACTCTTATTGCAAACGGGACGAGCGCTGTGATAGCAAAAATACACATTATTGGCCGCCATTTTTAAATTTTCATAATTTTTAGTACTTGGACACCTTTAAAATACATTTTTATTTCAATTTGTATCATTTCTAATGAATTTTAATGTTTTAGATCATTAAAACCATTTTTCTTTTACCAAAATCCCCCCCCCCATTTTGAAAAGGATACTTCCCAGAGCCCGATTTTGATTTCGTGGTTAAGTGGTAGAGAGGACTATAAAGTCCTAACTTCGCCACGTAAATAAAGACTTTTTCATTTCATTTCATTTCATTTCATTTCATTTCATTTCATTTCATTTCATTTCATTTTGCTGGCTAACGAACTTGACCGAAATATTTACAAAGGAACAATTGTACCAAATTTTATGAAAATCGGACAAAACATGCGAAAATGCACACATGTTCTGGGGCTCAGGATCAGTGCTCATTTCACGGTCCCGGTCTGGTCTTACCATAGTGACGGCATAAATATCTCATCTTTCGAAAGGAAATTCGATAAAAACGGGCTTGTGTAAGAGTAGTCAATGTCTTCTAGTTTTAACAAATCTTATACATTTCAGTAAAAAATTATTTAAAAAAATGAAAAACGTACCCCGAAAACCTTTGCAAACGTTCGGTTTGACACTTGAGTGAATCAGTTGAAAGAAGGCCCGTCGTTTAACCAGTTCTTATACGCGCGCGGTGCCATGTTTCTAGTGCGGACAAATTTAGCAGTCCATGATAACCCCTAAAGACCCATAAGAAAGGATGTCAATATGATTTTGATATACCATGTATTAATACAACACATACAAAAATAAGTTGTGTTAAACCCTGGGTAAACCCAAAAATAAGGTAATCATCAGATGCTGTTGAGGTGTTCCTTTCATTGTCATATAGGTGTATCAACGGAGTAGCCTAGTAATCCAGGTAATCTGTGGTGTATCTTATGACAAAGACATGTTTAACAAACGCGTCAACCCGCCATCGCCAAGAGCCGATAGCTTAATGGAGTGGACGAACACGGAACATCCGGTCATAGGTTGACAAAACCAGATAAATCTGGACGCAGGCGGTGCCAAACATAGCCGAATATAATTCACCATAAAGCAAACTGCGTGAACGCAACCAAAGATTATGTTATGGTAAATAGATAGCGCATAGCGCAATAGTGGCTGAGGCAGGAAATTCACATAGTCGAGGCAGCCCACGCACAGAATGAGTATTCTTTTAAGCGTTAGAGCCACTGACGCATGCGCAAGTTTATCTACTCTCGAAATCTCACGATTTGGTCTTAGGGTCATTGACATCGGACAAACTCGAGAATTTGAGAATTGTGGATTCGAGGGAGGGAGAAAGACGGCAGCGACCGCAGCGCATTCTGTCTAACTATGTTGATTTTTGCACTATCTACCTACCAAAACATTATCTTTGACACAGCTCAACACCGTGTCTACGTTACAGAGTGTGTACCATGGCTACTCCTGGTGTCTCTCAGCCTGACCTCTGCACTGCCCTGCTGTCCTGACAATCTGCAGATGATTCCAGTCAAGGACTCCTTCTACTGCCAAGACTTCACCAACATCTCGGCCAACTGCCCCAACAGCTTCTTCGCACAAGACCCTCAGGACACCCAGGAGGGAGTCTTCCTCGAGAACAAGGACAAGACGCAGTATTCCTTCGACGACGGCTATTCGTGGAGATCAGAGTAAGTTTACAGGGTAGCTTTAATAGTGAATTTCATGTTTACTTAAGTAAAGAATCAGAGGGAGAATTTCGGTCTTTAGTGCGGAAGGTCATGGGTTCGATTCTCACGGCGCAGGAATTTGGACCTCTCTCCTTACAGGTGTTTACTGTGTTCCCATACCTTAGAATATGTTGAAATTAAAATGCCTCTGTCGTAGACGTCAAAAGAAGAAAAACCAATTTTGAAGGGCAATTGAGTTTTGGAAGGAGGATTGTTTATCTTTTATTTTGTCAGAATGTCCATCCTGAGATCAAAATGTGCACTAATTCACTTTAAAATTTCAAAATTCTGAAAATGCACACATACAACCAAAATTAGGTTTATTAAACTTGTTATACTGTATAGACACAAACCTTTAAATTGAAATAAAACTTTTGGGTCTACCACAATGCAAAAAAATGTTTTGTTTGTTTCAAATTACTTTTATTTTATGTATATAATTATTTTTTATTCTTCTTTTTACAACTGATGATGATTATCATAGAATAATCTAAACGTATTACACAATTAAACACTGTTTTGTATTGTGGTAGACCCAAAAAATTTATTTCATTTATGACAAACCACACAAGTTTAAATTCCAAAAAACAAAAATTTAAATCTTAAAAAATAATAAAACTTTAATACATTTACAATATAGAAAATAATATGTATACAAATCAAACTCATTACAAAAGTACATTACTAATATATTCATCGACAATTATGAAAACTCCTTAAAAACAAGACTACATTTAGGGATTGCAGTTTTGGCAGCGATACAACGTGTAAAATGCACAAGATGTTGCAAATATATAAGAAATTAAAGAGCCTCAATAAGAACATGACACTTGCATTAAGGTATGACATCTGATACCCAGTGTTATAACAGAGACTTTGTACTGTGTGATCATGTTTTCAAATGTGCTTCTTTTAAAATTGAATTTGTTTAGTAGGTTTTGACAAAACAACATTTGGAATTCATCATGCATATATGAATAGTGCTTGCAAAACTCACTATGTAGCATGAAAAAAGTAATTATTTATCTGAAAAGTAGCATAAAAATAATTAGCATAAAATATTACGAAAAGTCTGTATGTATGTAAAATAAAGAAGGAAGTAAGCATATACATGTAATAAGCAAATAATATACAGAATATGTTCCACTCTAATACCTTTCACTGTTATGATAATGTATTTACGTTGATTAATAATAACTAGCCAGTTATTATATAGTTATGATTCACTGAGTGTTCTTAGACCAAAACGAACAATTTATCTCAATTATAACCTGAGATATGACAGGACAAAGCTAAGAAAACATGGGAAAAAGCCTTTTTTGAGTACAACTTGAGAAGGGTGAAAGTTAAGCGATTTTTGATGTTTGATGATAAATCTATACATAAATACCTTTAATTAAAAAAAGAAGAAAATCGGTCTGGTAGAACAATTTGTACTGACTGCCATTAGATTTTCATAAATTCTTTTAATATATAGATTTAACATGTTACAGTTACTGTACGGGCATGTTTCTCAACAACTCTTTGCCGCCAGATCATATACTTGCCAGCAATACAGGAAAGGTGAGAACAATAATAATAGAAAATTTAGAAAATACAAAACAGCAAACATGTAATTAGAATATTTATACTAAATATTTAATTTAATTGGGTTTAAACGTAAAACCACCGAAGAAAAAGTTTCAGATAACATTCAAATGTTCAAATTTGATTAATCAGGTTAATAGTTTCTTTTTTGATACACAGAGAAAATCATGTGAAAAAATGTGAGCATTTTTAGAGTATAATCGTGTACAACCAAAATTAGACGATGTTTCCAAAAACTCCTGGTCTTAAGTAAAACTTGTATGTCTAATCCGAAGAAAGGACCTTAGCAATCTCCTGCTAGACTTAATGTTTTCACCATAACTAATCAGATAGACCTTTTTGCCTTGAGTTTTGCCGTGAGTCATGGACCATCTGTTCAATTCCAGTTGACAACTTGTTGAAAGCTTTGCATTTTTTCAGGATATAATTCAACCTTCATCTTCTTCAACCTTCACCTTACCTTGTTGGTGAAGTTACTGCCATGATCAGAGGGAAGAAGGTATTTTCTGCCTTATCAGGATAATGGACAGAAAACACAATTCGCCTTTCCAATATTTTTTCAAGTAGACCCTGAATTAACCGTCTTTTGTTCCATGCCTAAACTGAGCGAAGTGCCTCGTATTCCTGCAACTCTAGACTCATAATAGAACGCAAGTATGCATTTCTTTCTTCTTGTGTCTTATTGCGACCCCTTGCCCAGATATCTTGGATAAACACTACAGCTTTCAATCTCTTGACAACATTGATAGGCTTAGAATCCGTTTATCACCCTGAAGTTGACGATCTACAAAGTTTCTTCTCTGATTACAGACGATGGCGGTGATCTGCTTCTCCCCGGAAGAACAGCTGGATGAAGACCACTACTCTCTGTGCCTACGTGTCTTCTCATCTCCTGTGTTTTCCTGCTGCTCACTCTCACCATCTACCTGATCCTGCCAGAACTGCTGGACCTGCAGGGCAAGTGCGTGCTCTGCTTCATTCTCAGTCTCATGATCGGCTATCTCTGTCTCGTCTACTTGCAGCTTCCCTTCACCTCTCCGGACATTGAGAACAACAAGTGTATCGTCATAGGTGAGGTTTGATCGTTTGATTACTAGTAGTTTTCTGATAAAAATCACAATACAGTACTATAAAATGACCTGGGAAAGTGGCTCAGAAGGTAGAGTCACAGGTTGGAAAGCGTGAGGTCGCGGGTTCGATTACCGGCTCAGGCACATGGATTTGGACTGTTTTTCTAAATCCCAAAAGTGTTTTGTGATGCCCACAAACTCTAAGCTATGAAACTAAGCAAAAATGTTATCAGTGTAGTCCATCAGTGTGTCTATTAAAAAATGAATGGATATTTTAGTTATAAAGTACAAAATATATCTAGACTGCAGTAATTCACTCCATCTCCTGAACCTGTCAAGATGAACAATATCTGCACTGGAGTATGTTGGTATTGACAATTTAAAACAATAGAGGGATTGCAAATATGGTGTAATAATTGTTGGTTGAGAAATGTTTACTCAGGAATACACTAACCAGGTGAACAAAATAAAACATAGGGCTACTGAGAAGCCTGCGTCATAAGTAAAAAAGGTTCTCCTGAGGGTTTGTTTTATTGACAGTTAGAGTGTCAGTAGATTCTGCTAAAACTTAAAAGGTTAACGTTGGAATGTCAACTGCATTTGCTGACTGGCGCTTTTACTTGTCACTGTGTGAAGAGACCCTTTTAAGAAGAACCAATCAAAGTAATAAAATGGCAGGTGGTTTGATCTTTTAAACAGAAGCTAAGGAACTCTTTAAACAAAAAAATACCTCTGCTTTCCATTCATACATGTTGCGGACTCCCTGTGATGGATCCTTTGCAATTGTCAGAGTCAACAAACTGACCAAGATAATGACCACCTTTTTTCAACACGTGTAAACCAATGCCCTGACACCACTTGTAAACCAGATGTGTCTTGTGTAATACACACACGGCGAGAAAAAATTATGCTAGCAAACAATCTTCACAAAGATTGTTTTTGTATCTACAGAACAAGTATAAAAAGTTTTAAATGTTGCCGACTCGTGAAGATTTTTAAATTTTCATTTGTAATTCTCACAAATACTACTTGGTTTTCAGCTTTCCTTACATACTTCTGGATGATGAGTGCGTTCTTTTGGCTGAACATAAACTCTTTCAACATGTGGCGTTCTGCAGTGTAAGTAATAGTCGTTTTAGCAATTTTCAGTGTAATTAAAGTTATCAAAACCGTTTGATCTGTACTAAAATAATTGGACTCAGAATTAAACCATAATAACTAATAATTAAACCAGAATAGGTTTTTCAAACCCATAGATGAGCTATAGAAAAGAATGGTCAGTTTTGTAGATGTATAATACGGATAAGTTTTCTACCATTGCAGTCTACTAGGAAGTTTGCTTTTATACTTTGACTGTATGGACTCCATGAAATAGAAGCCTAAAACCGTGTGCCACCAGCCTAAACAGGTGGTGCGAAAAATCAATGCTAAAAATAACCTAAACTAAAGTGTTAATGTCAGTAAAGCTTGTAAACTAAAAACTGAGAGATTGTTGTGCGTTTAATGAAAATGGTGAATACATCTTAAGCACTATCATAAATTTTGCTATTACTGTAAAATTGGAAGTCTAGATCAATAGTAATCTGGACATGTTCTGAATATATTCTATCTCATAAATAACAGGAAAGATCATTACATAATGATTGCATTTAAATGTTGAATCTAGTTTAAGACTTTTACTCATGCTTTCACTGTTTTACAGTCAATGGTTTTGCCAATACTATTGTTACAAAAGAATTTTCTTAACAAGCTGTCAAAAGTAGAGCAATAAAATAGATTTAATCAATTAGCCTTTTGATCTTTCTTAGATTATGGAGTTGATTGACACTAATCAATTAATGTCAGTTTGATTTAAAGCTTCTCATTGGGAACCAGATCTATTCATCTATCATTCATCTATCATTCATCTATTCATTCATCTATTTATAATCTACAGTAAAAATTGCCATGACAAATTTTGTGTCCAGTTATTAATTGAGTTATAGCCAATACTTTCAACGGTGCTGAGCGCTTATACGTTGGAAATAAAGATACAACCGGCCATTGCAAATCTAGTCAGGTGCAAAATTCTTACTGAATCCTCAATCAGCCAAAAATCTTAGATTCAATAAAAATATATACCGTAACCGTTTGGAAACTTTTATTCAAAACAATCAGTTGAGACTAAGGGTTGAGCGTTTAATTGAAATTTGCTACCCTCACAGCCTCGCTTTGGCCTCCGGCCTTGGATTTACTTCATTTATTACCAGGTTGTTTGCTTCACTCAAATCCTCACTTTCCCTTACAACTGGGACTCGTAGCGTGGTCCTGTAATCCAGCTTCACGGAGGTCAGGTTTTTAGGATGGTATAGGTCTAAAGCGGCTCAGATAGTCTCAGTGATAATCTGATGATACCCGCATCAACTCCCAACATCGTTTAGACACATCAGACCATCACCTGCGTGGTTCAGAAGTAACATTAAGCCGTTGGTCCTTGTATTTCCATTGGTCATTGGGCTATTAATTAATGACCCATTCTAAGGAAGAGCATACCTTAGTTTGTAACACTCATCACTATCACTTATCACACTCATCCTTCACTACATATTTGCCTTAAAATACCCTCATCAGAGTGGTCATCTCAAATAGTGATTTAGTGATTTTCTTCGCTACGCTCAAATCCTCGCCCAAAATGAGTTTTCTACGTCAAAAGCACAAAAATTGTTGAATATCTTTATTGAAGGGAATGAGTTTCTAATACATTCATACATGAAACAAATATTTTGTTATAACGTTATGTTATTCCACTCTAAACTTTGTTTGTCTACAGCCTCGCCCATATCAGCATGTCAGAGAGACGACTGATGCTGGCCTACTACTCGGCAGGCTGGGGGTTCCCTCTCCTCTTCCTTGCGTTCGCCCTCATCACCCACCACATGCCGGGCAACTTTCTCAGACCCAACTTTGGCGTACGGTCTTGCTGGTTCAGAGGTTGGTTTGAACTTGGAATTTAAGTTAAACATTTTATTTAAGTGAGATTTTTCCTTATAGCAGAAGCGTGATGGGAAAGTATCGTGCACGACTCTAGAGCTCATCACTCTGGTGGCAGGGTTCGATTCTTGCAGTCTCCACTTACAATTTGTAAAGTGACTATACGGTGATGCTAGGTAAAGGTCGTGGTTGAGTGGTGAAGAAGACTCATGGTCCTAACATTGCCTTGTTAAACAGAACTAACTTTACCTTTTACCGTTACTTATTTTTGAAAATTCGCGCATTATCTTTTACTTACTATACTACTAGTAGCACTTTAGTAAGTCCTGAGGTTAAAATGTTCCTAGAGGGGTATTTTGTTTTTGTTCCAATGGTTTGTAGGATAGACACAATAGGAAAGGATTATACTGGTCCATTGCAATGCTTCCAAAATTTACATCCTAATCCTTTTTCCTTAAAAATTTAATTTTTTGCTAAATTGCAGCATGCAAAGTATTGCAGAGTTGTTTGTTGATTATAAGTACTTCAATGAACAGTTAACCTTGTTAAGTCTTAGGCTTAAGCGGCCGGCGTCATTAATAACTAAAGCTTCCGGTGTAGACCACGTCAGTCTCAGCAAGTCCACTGAGGATGCTCCATTGCAAAATGAGCGAAACGTCTGGGGCAGTAGAAGTTAGAAATAGCCAATTGACGCGGTCTACACCGGAAGCTTTAGTTATTAATTAACCTTGTGTTAAAAATTACTGACATATTTGAGAACAAAAATTCTACGAGTTCTAAATCCTTGTGAATGTTCTTCAAATAAATTTAGCTAATAAAATTCCCATTATTTTTCAGGAAAATTTGAGCTATGGAGTTACTTCTATGGACCGGTTTTGGTTCTCCTAACTTTGAACATAATCTACTTCATCTCAACTGCCCTGTACCTGTGGAAAGACTACAGAAGCCCCAACCCCATGCCTCGAGTCAAATCCCTTCGCACCAAGTAAGTAAGCCTGCTATTTTTGTTGATGATATATTGCTTCTATAGGGTGTTTATAAAAAACCCTTTAGAACTTTTTACCATAGAGACAAAAAGATCTGGTTAATTTGAAGAGTGATGTGACTCTAAGAAGCCTGTCACATATTGCGACTTAGTAGCGGCTCCTAGCCATGTGTGCGAAGTTTTCAACATTGAATCAGCTGATTTTTCAATGGTAAGCAATGTTGACATGTTGAAAACTTCACACCATGGCTAGTAGCAACTACTAAGTCGCAATATGTGACAGACTCTTACGTTCTGCTACTTCACAAAAATAATTTATTTTAAATTGAAGTTCAACTCTTACATAATTGTTAGCTGATAAATTGCTGGTTTTCAGGTTTTGTCTCTACTTCAAATTATTCTTGGTCATGGGCATCAC
The DNA here is from genome assembly GCA_018831715.1 of Matsumurasca onukii. NCBI lineage: Eukaryota > Metazoa > Arthropoda > Insecta > Hemiptera > Cicadellidae > Matsumurasca > Matsumurasca onukii. The sequence continues at coordinate 18,072,833 of CM032058.1, read as the reverse complement.
ATGGATATTTGAAATCTTATCATCAATTGACAATGAACCTTGGTGAGTGACATTCCTACTATAATAGGGCTGACTATAACCATTAGAACCATTATTTATTCTATTTATAAACATAAGAACAATGTAAATGTTCAAAATATAATTTAAGGAATTAGAAAATTGTATAGCCTATATTTTTCTATTTGAAGATGTATTGCCACAACAAAAATTAAGTGTAAGAACTATATTCCCAAGTTAATAGATGTAAATAAACTTATGTGTACCTAAATTATACTAAAACATTAATATCTGAGCTACGGTTTACACCACGTCACAGTTGAATTACAAATACTGCTACTTAGCCAGTCAACAACTACTGAGGATGACTCTCCACAGCGAGGTTGAAACGTTTAGCAGTATTTGTAATTCGCTTTAACATTAAACAGAAGCTAATGATGATAATATTTACCGTGAAAGCCTAAGATTTAACATTATGAAATGAAATGAAATAAGTCTTTATTTTGTGGCGAAGTTAGGACTATAAAGTCCTCTCTTCCACTTAACCACTCATTATACTAAATCATGTAGTTTTACTTATTTTAGTTTTTAATTATCGCAGATTTGATGATTTTCTGCCATTAAGAATTGTAATCCCTGCGATACTACAAGTATCGTAAGTCCCGTTTCCCTAACTTTCAAAAAACAAATGTTAGCAAAAAAAGGTTTACCGAAATTTGTTACAATAAAGTTAAAATATCATTATATTCAGTCTCCTGACTTCTCGTAGGTCTTAACTTGGCCATCAGAATTTCTACTTTGCTAATAAATTATAAATTCTTTTCCATTGTCTTTATAACATTAGCACTTCGACCTGTGTGGAAACCACAACCAATTAGACGCTACTGAATTGAGTCTCCTGAATAAAATTAATTTTTCAGACATACTGTATTTACTTTTTATTTAAAGAAATGCTGTCATGAAATTTTCAATCAACGATCCATATCACCAGCTACGACATATGATTGCAGGTACGTGACAGACATCCTCAACTGTTTCCAAGGCGTCATCATCTTCGTGGTGATGATCGTGTTGAGGAAGCGTGTCTGGCGAGCCCTGGCGGCCAAGAAGTTCTGCAACATCCAGTTCAACAACTGCTGGGAGAAGATGGAGGACGAGGAGACGGCCAACGAGATCGTTGACGAACAACAACTCTCCTCAAACACCAACAGCAAACCCTGATCCTCTGAACTGGTATCCGGATGATAATTATGAACTTTTAACATAGGTTTTATGAAAGCTAACCACAAGTTAAGAGGACTATTTCAAGAAGACAGTTGTAAAAAAATAATAGGGGTTTATTAAGAAGGAATTACTTGACACTAAATGTACAGTTCCTACTTTTAGTTTATGAAACAACATCACAAAACCAACAGAAACAGACAGCTTTTAATGGCAAGTAAAAAGAATCAGTCAGTAACTGTTAACAATAATAAAATTGTTGCATAGAAAAAGGACAACAACATTTAAGAAGTGGTGAGAACGAAAGGATATTTAATTGAAGAATTTGGAAGGCCTCAGAAAATGAAAACTAATTGTATTTGGTAACATTAAGATATTTCTAAATTGTATTTAACCTAATCAGAAGAGCTTCATCTCAAGATAGGAAAATAGTAGGAAGATAGTAGGAAACCCCTGGTTTGAGAGATGATTGTGAAATTATAAGTTCAAACGACCTATAATAAAATGCTGCTATGGTTATTAACAACGACATATGTGATAAAACCTTTTTATTATTAGGAATAAATTATCATTTGACCAAAATGTTTGCTTACAGATAGCTATAACAAGTTTGTTTATGCTATCATACATCCATTTCTCGGTTAAGGGAAATAAGATCATTTTTATCTATAAAGCTGTTTATACTTTGCTTATACCAAAGATTTAGAATAGTTTGTGCATAGAATTTCATTTGATAATTCAAACATAATTTAGGTATTTAAAATCAGACGCCGAGAAAATCACAAGGAAATAGTACTTAAGAATTAACTAAACAAACATTTTATTTTAATAGAGGGTTGTATTGGTTATTTGTGCACTGTGTATTGATTGATGGACTATGTATTATTGAAGAAACTTAAAAACTACTTGAAAATGCTTGTAAAAATGACACATTTTTAATGGAAAGGTAGTTGTAATACCATTACGCAATAGGAACAAAATCCTTAAACTTCTTTAAGAGAAGGTTTCTATAAGATTGATTTCTACTGTATATAATGATATTAAAATTAATGTTTACAATGGGTATAGTACCTATTATAGATATGTAAATAACAGTCTGTGTATAAAACAATCAAAAAAATTTTAAATTTGAATAGAGCTTTCGATTTAGGATAAATTACGTATAATTAAAGAAAATAATATTAAGAAATAATTTGTGAAATAATATTAGTTGTTGCCATATTTGTGTAAGTGATATTCCATAATATAATTAAAATGTTTAGTTACGGCCTATGTTTGAACTTTATTCCTGCCTTTAAAAGTAAGTGTCCACCATTTATTATTTATATCGATGAGGTAATGTGCAAAACATGATATTTCAAGCCAATCATGTGTTTGTACATTTAAAACATTATTATAACCATTTAGGTATTTACCATGGCTAAGATATAAAATGGAAATATTTTATTCACCTCTGACAAAGGTAAGCCTTTGTATGGGCTATAACAAAACATAAAAAAGGACATTAAGTAACAATGTTTTTATTCACCTGGTGTTAAGATGTTTTGGAGTATAAATCTTACATAAACAACCTTTTCTTTTTTACAGTCATACATTTTCTAACATCAGTTTAAATATTTCCAATGTATATCATAATTTAATACATAAACATTATTCAGTTCTAAAAAGTATTCAGTCAAAAGTATTATTTATACAGATTAAAACTGGTCTCAAATATCATTTGCTAGAACGCCTGCAGATTTCACAATACTGTAATCTTTACAATATTGCACATCCTACAGTATCACGGAAATTGCAGGAGTCTTGGATAATATTTTGTAACAATGTACTGACCAATCTATTTAATATTATCATCAACCGAGTATAGCAATAGTTTGAAATCTAATCGGAATTACTGTATTTGATAAATTTTTTAAAGAAAACACTGTATACAAAGTAGAATGTTCTGTATATTACTTTCAAAATTGCCAGTTAAAAATTTGTATACAGCACTGTACAATAACAAATTTGGAATGACGAGCTAAATAAAATTACATTATTCATATTGTTCAAATTAATGTAATGATAATTCACACAATTCGCTTTTATAGAAGATTATAGTTTATTTTGTTGGGCCTTAAATATATATTGGTTTTGGCAATAGTATACAAACAAGGTAATATCAAAAATGTCCATACTTGAAAAGACTATTTTTACTAATTAATAATGTATTAATTTACTTATTAAATTTACTCATACTTAACTTAAACTTAATTGTGTTAAAAAAAATTAAGTTCAATTTTATATTAACATTCTTAAGCACGGATAGACGTAAGGTAAAAGTTTGGCTTCCATGTGTTTATAAACTGATTACTGAAATAATTATATCAATACCAGATCAAATTTCTTTGGAGATTGTCGTAATCTGAGATTTTTTACACCATCACGGATATTATGAGATAATTTATATTTTAATTCCATAACGCCCCTTTTTTAGTAAAATGAAAAAAACAGCAACTTTCGTAACTTTGGACACAGTTATCACTCCTATCCCCAAACATATTCTACATTGCACACAAATATGGTTTGATTTATTGACTACCGCATAGAGAAGAGTAGAAATGGTCTAGATTAGCATATGTTAGTTAGCTGGCTCGGGCCACGCCTGCATTACAATCAAGGCTAACCCAGTCAAGCTGTTGTAGCCTTGGAACCTACTATACTACCAGTACTGTAGTTCATATTGTGTTCAAAACAAAGAACAACTCAGTCATACAATAGGAACAATGATTGCAGTGCTGTGCAGGTCTACCGGTCGGTTAAGAAGGAGGCTTCTAAACTCTTAAAGTCCTAAGGTCCTTCTTATTGCTAGGTCCTAAAGTAAAGCTATTAGATACGAGCCTAAGTTTAATCTCCGAGACACGATTGAGAACGTGAGGATGAGCGAGGATCAAAAATATTCTTTTGGGCAGAGCGAAGAACGATACTTTTTGTCATGATGCATGTATAATATCTTTTTTAATACGATGTACTTTAATTCGAAAGATGACCTAGAGGTTGAAATAGTCTACCAAAGTTGTGATGTTTACCTGAAGAAACAAATGTGGTTTACGCCATAGTCCATCATGACCGATCATCAGTTAGAGAGTTGAAATCATTGGTATCGATTTGGAATCGACAATATTTCGAAACTAATAACTATTAATTATAAGATCTGTAGTTAGGAGTAATTGCTACTTACAACAAGCGATTTCTTTACAATATTTCAATCACCCAAAAAAACCAACCCCTTTGAAACAGCTGATGTCCTTGCCACATAAGATCACTAAAATGGTTTTTACTCTCTAGGGAGGAAGATATCACCAAAACACACTTTTTCCTTCAGAATAAAAGTGCAACTTTAGCTCGTCAATTAATGTGCACAAAGCAGCTGTTGAATAAATACAATTTTTATAGCATAAGCCTCCATTTCGGAAACCTCTCAAGAGGGCATTGGCGGTGTGCATTATCCCGCATTCAGGAATTCGCTGATTCACGGTAGCGCTTGTGTTTTATAATAACTACATCACATTTAAAGTGCAAGCCTACCATTGAATATATTTAGCGGATCCGTGGCGGATTGGTATCGCACGCGACTCCGGAGCTCATCACTCCGGTGGCGCGGGTTCGATCCCCACAGTCACCACTAAAATGTGTAATGTGACTATACAGTGACGCTAGGTAAAGGTCGAGGTTGAGTGGTAGAGAGGACTTTGTAGTCCAAACTTCGCATCGTTAAAAAAGGCAAACTTGTATATTGAGCCGTTCCTGGGCTCTGTGCTCGTGCAGTGCACACCAACTGATCTGAAACGCACTGTAGGACAGTAAAGAATGCGCCTATCTCCAGTGACATTTGAGTGCAATGATGCAGTTTAGTGCTGCCATATGGCTGGCGCAACTCACTGTTCCTGTTCAGTGTTCAGGCTACAGGACGTTTCACTTTCTAAAATACTTCTCTGCCGTAGTGTGACTGCATTGTGATTTGTGGACCACTTAAGGGTCCGCCTCAGCTGCGCGACGACTCTTCAATGCGTGTTTTATCTTTCAAAATAATTTTTACATTAAGAGTCCGCCTCAGTGGTCACCGCAGAGAAAGGCTGAAGAAAGGTTCTCCCAAGGAACACATGACATCGGGCTTTCTTTCAACTGATGCGGCCTAACTGTCAAACCCTCCTCTTACAAGGATTTCGTATATAGTAGATAGCGCTCTTATATGAAGATTAAATTCGAATATGTTAACTTTTATGGAAACAGAGAGTTTATCTGTGGTTATATTTTGATAAACCTATTTTAGCTTCTTAAATAAGATCTAAATAATACTCTACATTTTCTAACTTTAACCGTTAAAAGCATAAAATCTAAAACACACTTTGAGAAATAAACTACAGGCAAACGTAGATAATATGTTTATCTTTCATTTAAGAGTTGTTTCGTCAACATAGCATTAATACTTAAGTATCCATTTTATTTCCCGCAAACCTCTGCAACGACGCTCTTCCGAACAGCTGAGGCGGACCTTTGATAAACATAATATTTTTGGTAACTCTCTAGTTTTTTGGAGTTTTTTGATACGCGTGAAGTGAGTTTCTTTTTCAAAATTATGCATCAGTGGATAAAATGAACTTGGCGCTAAAACGTTGATAATTTTTTGATAAACTTCAAAAGAAGTTTATTTTTGAAACTATCTAACAAATTATGAGAAATCGGGCTCCATACGTTTCAGAAAACTGCTCTAGTTTCCATATTTATTATGTTTATTGATTAAAAATTATTTTGAAAAGTAAAAATTATTTTGAAAAACGAAACATTTTTTAAAAGGTGAAAATTATTTTGAAAGGTGAAAAACAGACCGCCGTAAGCCCATGCAGGCGCTTGGTTTGACAGTTAGGCCGCATCAGTTGAAAGAAGGCCCGTTGTTTACCCAGTTGTTACGTGCGCGGTGTCATGTGTTCCTTGGGCGAACGAATTCAGCATTTCTCTGAGGTGACCAATGAGGCGGACTCTTAAGCTATGGTGGAAACGTTCACGAATACCACATAAGGTATACGTTCTACGTAGTTATATAGAAACCCTTCTGAAAGAACAAATTCCGCATACGTCTGACTGTCATGCAGAGTGATGTCATGTAGTCTGGACCACGCGGCACCTTTTCTCTCAGAACTCCACACGTATCGCGAAGTGATGATTCATACCAGTGTCTGACTGGTGACTACAGAATAACGTGTATAGTAGGCCTAGGTGCTGTAGTAGTCATCAGGCGTACACAGTCAGTCTTATATGGCAGTGGTAACTAATACACATGCGTTGTTACGACGGTTCCTAGCACAGTCACGTATTGTAAGAATCGGGGATCTTCTTATGAAAAGAAGTTGAGTGGTTTAAACACTTTGTTATTGTCATTGAAAAATAATATTAGGCATAATAGGTTATTTATATTTAGTTAGGTTTATTTCATTATACGAATTTAGTTTGCTAACTCAAGGTTGAAAACACTTTTGAGTCTTTAAAAAGGTGACTAATTTACAGGTGATTAAAATGTTTGAATTAATTGGTGAAATGATTTGTATAAAAGGTCTAATGATTTATGGCACTCTATACGTCACTTGGCAACAATAACACATCGTTAACAACGGCTCGGACAGAGGAGAGGAACTGTGTTGTTTACAAGGTGAAGGTGAAGGTTGATAAGTAGGACATTCACCTGTAGCCTACACTGCGTACTGCGCAGGCGCAGACAGCTTCACAGATGGTCACACCAGGACTGCAGCAGGACTGGGTCGGGTTTTTCACCTCAAGTACCTGTCAGTGTTAGTGCCATAGAAGTACGAGCACTCGAGAAAGCACAAACACACGTCACATCTCGTGCCGACAAACCAGAGTCAGACCAGAGCCTGAGCACTACAAATCTAACACAAGATTCACCCCGAGGTCTTGAAGGGTGCGCATTAGTGGCACCCTTGAATTTCCCACAAGAGCAATTTAAAAACATACATTTACTTGGGACACCTCACGCCAAACGTTTTAATCAGATTTTTATTAAATGTTTTAGTGACTAATGTGTTATCTTTAAAATAAAACTTATTTCTAAAAGATCTGATAAAAATTGAGTGTGTGGAGTGTCTCAAGAAAACGCTTGTTTTTACTTTGCTCTTATGGGACAAAAAAATGGTAGACAGGTACTGTGCGCTCTCAACTACAGTCTTTTTTAATTGAAAAATGCCAGAGATAATAAAAAAATATCAAGCGGTAACAAAAACATAGCCGACGCGTAGACACAAGCGGTACCGTGAATTCTATGAATTCTCCAATAACGGGGTAAAATTCCACCGGTAGTGCGTTCTGGGGGGGCGATTCCCCAAAACATGGAGGTTTTTGTTATAAAAACTGTACTGTATTTATAAACAATTTCAACGATTTCAATGAATATTGGTAGACATGATTATGACATCATACCTCACATGTGTACCAAAAACTCAAAATATCAATCAGCCAGACCAAGATGGAGGCTAAAACGATTTTCCACCGTCATTTTGGTCTCGCTATCGTGTTACCTTAGACAGAGTTTGTTTGTCTCTGGTGTCACGGTCTTGCAACATCCAGCCCGTAGCCGGTTGTCCATTTCAAATATTTGTGTCCTCATCTTATTTCAAATATTTACGGTTTTGCCGTTGCTACACATGACAAACCCTCTATAATTATTCGACCAGGAGGCAGTAGGTTCGGGGTTCACATACTCTGCGCACGCGCGACGATGATGATGTTATCTCACCACCCTCTTCCTGCTCCTGGGTCTGCGCCCTGTCCCTGTCAAGCTTGAATGGAGAGCGAGGACCGGTTTCAGCTCGGGGTAGTAAACCCAACCCTTCACCGTGTATAGTTGACTATACACGTAACAATGCCTGCCTCTGGATCAATGAAACCTTCAGTGGTCTGTGGACAGACCGCTTGGCCTAGATTCGAGGATCTTTAGAAACTAGAGCAAAGTCCGGTTTACTTTCAAATACTGTACAGCAACTTCGGAGATTCAAACGAACCTTAAATTCATAGCGCTATTCTAATACTTTTGATTTCAGACACCGACCATTCCTAGAGGGTATTTTAAGATGAATATGGGATGAATGGTGAGTTTGATGAGCGTTTTGATGGATGAAGTGTAGTAGCAATGATTATACTAATTGAGATTTAGTATAGTCATTGGTAGTGGTCTTGTTACAAACTAATCTCGATTGTTCCCAGATTGAGTAATTAGCCCAACGGTCGATGGAATGGACCAACGGCTTAACGTGACTTCCTAACCACGGGAAGTGGCCATCGAGAACAAGTTGTTATCACAGAGCATGATAATAAGCGCCGGGAGTTTAGCCCTTTTTTGACTGGGACTCGTGGCGTGGTCCTGTAATCTAGCTTCATGGAGGTCAGGTTTTGAGGATGATATTGGTCTAAAGCGGCTCATATAGTCTCAGTGATCATCTGATGATACCCGCATCAACTCCCACCATCGTTTAGTCATATCAGACCATCACCTGCGTGGTTCGGAAGTCACGTTAAGCCGTTGGTCCTTGTATTGCCATTGGTCATGGGGCTATTAATTAATGACCCATTCAAGGAAGAGTCGGCTTAAGTTTGTAACAAGACTACACCTCATAACATATTTGCCAATATCCTCATGAGAGTGGTCGGCATCTCAAATAGTGATTTAGTGATTTATTATTGCGTGATAGAAACCTCCCGTTGAAACTTAGTTGCAATTTAGTTGCAGCCACAAAGTTGCAGCGTATAATAGAGAGCCTAATAGAGACAACCGGGGTCGATTTGGTGCGAAGCCCGCACTGAGCTATGACCACCCCCAAGTTCCTATATGAAATGGGGAGAAAAAATACAATGTATTTATTATTAGTATTTACAATAAAACAGAGTACCTGAACATATTTTAATTTTACACGACTAGTTTCAGAAATGGAATCATTTCTGAACAAAATTCAGAACCTATGTTCAATTAATTAATAATTAACCCTTTATAGTGAACTCGTCCTTTCAAATGTATTTATTATATTAGCTGCTGAAAATCCTATAGTATAACAACAGAAATACATTATTAGTTTGTTGAATTCAAAACATTTGACTAAGTTACAGCAATGCTTAAAGATTGCAATAATGGTGTACCTTTAATTCATTTCTCCTAGTAAACTTACACTGTAAGTAAATTCTGAATTTACACGTTCAAATTACAATGTAAATTGCCATCTTTGTAGCCTGAAGATCCTGAATGAACTTAGATGCTAGATGCGGTGCTGACGATCGTTTCGGTCTAATAAGACCATCTTCAGAGCACGATCACTACACTAAACTAACACTATAACTGATCATATACACTGTTTATTTACACTACTCTACATAATCAGTTATAGGGGTTGTGATTTGAATGTGTCCGAAGGCTCCTCGGCTAAGTTCATTCAGTCTAAAAGAAGGTAATTTACTTCAAATAAGTCCTGAAACCGGAATCGTAGTTTATTACAATGTAACACAGATTAGAACTGAAAAACGTCGCACGTGCTTCTGCCTGTTATAATCCTTAAGAGAACTACACATTCGTTCCTCGCTTCACTTCCCCTCTGTTTAATGAAATGAAATGAAATGAAATGAAATGAAATGAAAAGCGACTTTATTGGTGGCGAAGTTAGGACTTTAAAGTCCTCTCTTCCACTTAACCACAGAACAAAATATAACAATTTCATAATACCACAAACAATTCAAAATATATACCTACAATTTAATTATATATATAAGAACTCAACTTAAAACTACAAAACTTACGTACAATAGAATTTTAATTACTTGAATCGTGTTAAGGGGAAAAACATATCTACATAATGTATAAAAATGTTGTTTTACACGAAAACAAAAATTTAAGTAAAACTTTAAAGTTAAGAAACTAAAATCTTTGAATGCTAACTCAACTCACATTCACTCGCTCATTCAGACCAAGGTTCGCCCCGACCACGCGCCGCCACACCAGCCATCACCGCCCTGAGACTCCCGCAAGAGCCAAGTCCTGACCTCCGCCCCAAAGCGAGGCTCGCTCCTCAATAATCTTGATACTGTCAGGAAGATTGTTCCACAATCTGCAAGCCGTAATGATAAATGACTTGCCAAAAGTGGTAGTTCTGTGCAGAGGAATGGACAATAATAGATCACCTCTTCTAGTGTTATAAAATTGTGCTGGGACATAAAGAAAAATGTTCTGATAGATAGGAAGGGGATTGAAGTTTGATGAGATTATGTAATAAGTACAGAATATGTAACTTGCAGAAGTTCCTTAAGTTTTAAAGGGAAAGTTGCTCGAAAAAAAGTTACGTGATCACCCGTCTTAAATTGAAGATAAAACGGATGCAATAGTTTTGAGCACGCTGAAGTCTCTCACAGAGCTCCACAGTCATGTCATTAGTCACAATGTCACAGTAGTTGAAGTGCGGTAACACCAGAGTCTTGACTAACATTAATTTAACATTAAAAGGGAGGAATGAAGCAAAACGCTTCAAGCTATGAATACTTGCAAAGACTCTGTTGCAAGTTGTCGTTACTGAATCGTTCCATGTAAGAGTTTTGTTGATCGTTAGTCCAAGGTTCTTTACCTTGTCAAAGTATTCGAGTACGTGATCGTTAAGTTTCAGTTTGGGAACAGTTAAGGGGTTGATTTGTGAAAGAAGACGAGAACTACCTACAATCATGGCTTGGGTCTTAGTTTCGTTAAGTTTTAGTCCATTTCGATGAGCCCAGGACGTGATAGACTCGATATCTTTATTAATCAAAGATACCGAGTTGTCTATATCTTTCAGAGGAAAGTGGCGGTAGATTTGTAGATCATCAGCGTACAAGTGAAACTTTGAGTAAGTAATATTATTTGTCACATCATCGATGTACAATGAGAAGAACAGAGGGACCAAGAACAGAGCCCTGGGGAACGCCACGAGTGACGTGTGCCCAGCTCGATTCAGATCCCAGCCTAACGATTTGCTGTCGGTTAGTGAGGTAAGACCTGACCCAATCGACACAGCCGTCAGAAAACCAAATTGCTTGAGCTTGAGAAAAAGTAACGGATGATATACACAATCGAAGGCTTTAGAAAAATCAAAGAGTGTAAGGATGGTAGCAAGCCTATTGTCCATCGCAAGCCTGATGTCGTCCGTTATTTTCAGGAGAGCCGTAGCTGTGCTATGATTAGATCTGAAACCAGACTGAAATCTAGTCATGGCGTTGCTGGACTCCAAGAAACGCGTGAGTTGGTTGTGTACAACTCGCTCAAGGCATTTAGAGAGGGCAGAAAGAATACTTATAGGTCTAAAGTCAGATGGTGTTTGGGGAGAAGCACATTTGTGTAACGGACGAACTACTGCCGATTTCCAAGCATTGGGGAAAGAAGAAGAACTGAGTGATTTATTAAAAATACTGGTAATGACAGGCAGCGTGACAGGCAATGTCGCTTTGATAAAGTTGATGGGGATATTGTCTGATCCGATTGCATTGCTGGACATCCTCATAACAGCACTTAGGACATCAGCTTCAGACACTGGGAGAGGAAAACTTTCTATCGGGAGCTGCAGGAGGATTGGACATAAGAACTGAGACGTAGTTGCGTGCTCCAGCCAGATCAGGGAATATTAGTAAAGAAATTATTGATTAAATTGAGATCAAGAGTGATTGGAGGTGTAGATTTAGATTTCCCAATTCCAAGGTCTTTTAACTTATACCATAAAGCCTTGGTGGACTGATGCTGAGATAGAGAATTATAATAGAATCTGACTTTGGCATTTCTAATTTGTTGTTGGGTTTGGTTGCGCAATCTTTTATATATTAACCAATCGTGTGGCAATTTGGAGCGCTTTGCCTGGCGAAAAGCTGAATCTCGTTGTTTCTGCAGTTGACGAATGAGTGGAGAGAGCCAGGGAGCAGGTTTTTTGGTGACACGTTTTTTGATAGTAGGGGCATGTTTGTCAAATAGACCGATCAAAAATTTATTAAATTTGGAAACCATTATATCAACTGATTCTGCAAAAACAACATCAGCCCAAGCAAGTTGAGAAGCGTCAGAAAGCAGAAGGTCAAGGTTAACATGTTTGTAATCTCTATAACTGATAAATTTTGGTTTTGACTTAGGGGGTCTGAGATTGTAGGCCAGGAAAATTAAATCATGCTTCGATAAACCAGGGGCGGGAAATTGGCCATGATGAAGAACGAGGGACGGGTCCGTGACGGCCATGACGTCGAGCCAGGTGTCAGAGGTAGCAGTATGGTGAGTCGCGTCCAGTGGAAGTATAGTCATGTTACAGTGAAACATTGTGGTCAAGTATGTTTGGTCGTGAGTAGCGGGTCCAAGCAAGTCTGAGTTGAGGTCCATTGAGTCCAGGAGAACATGTTCGAAATCGGGAAGGTGACGAAGATTTGGAGCCCTGTAACAAACACTGACTAGTATATGTGTTCCATTTACACACAGGTCAATGAACAAATATTCAGGTCTACCCTCACGAGAGGTGTCGGATGAGTGCAAAATATAAGTGGGTAGGTGAGACTTGACATAGATACAAACACCTCCTCCCCCCTTGTGGAGTCGGTCATTTCTGAAAATGGAATAGTTGTCTAATTTTACACTCTCGTTGTTAATTTGAGGTTTGAGCCAAGTCTCCGAAACTAGAATTAGATCAAATAAGGAGTTTTGAAAAATAGATTGAAATTCATCGATGTGGCACAGTAAAGATTGGGCGTTGACGTGGGCGATCTTTAGGCAATGCTGAAAGGGAGAGAGTGTGTGACTGAGGTGAGTGGGAAGGGGGAGGGTTGGAGCGGGGACAGGGGGGGACTCAGTCAGCGGAGACGAGATAACAGAGGCAGCGGACAGCAGGCGAGGATGACACACGCAAAGAACAGACACAACACACACACACACACATCGCACACATAAACCATTTTAAACGCAATCAGTTAACTCTAAACACGTAAGGTGTTCTGCTCCGTTATGACGAAATGAACTTGATCGCTGATTGGTTAAGAATGTAATGATATAAATTTTTAGAGTATAAAAGGTTGTAATTTTATAAAGCTGGTTATTAAAATAAGACGAAAGGCAAAAATAATAAAATAATAATTATTGCATAAAAAGAAAGAAATTTAACTTTGGTTTTGCCTGACTAGGTAGGTCACGACCTGAACTTAGTCGACTGAAATAATTAGGATTGAGAGATAAGTCGATAACAAAAAGGATTGATAAATGCTTTCGAGTACATATCCAAATAGCTACTCTTATTATTCTATATACAATCAATATAATAACAAAGTCTAGGAAAGTGTAGCTATATATACAAAGAAAAATGATACATCAAAATTCCAATGATTAAAGAACGGTATTCATAGCAAATAGCTAGATTAAGATTTAACTTAATTTAAAAATAATAAAATGTTATACATAAAAATAGCTTAATAAAAAAAATCATACAAACTTTTAATTAGAAAGAAACTAAAACACTTAACTTGGTCGAAGATTGATTACAAGCCCGCAAGATGAGTCGCCGCTCCCCGGTTGCCGTCCTTGTCGACCCACTCGTCCGTCGTTAGTCCAGGTGCTGCGTACCCATGCAGTTCCGTCGCCCTTCAACACACCTCGAGCCGCCGCACGAGGTCCTCCGGATAGTGATTCCCGAACCCTTCCTGTGGTCGCGCTGCTTCTCGGTAGCTGGTCGAACACTTCCTGCCGTGGTCCCGGGTTCGGCATTTTGTATGTCCCGGCTTATGGACCTAATTTCACAATGTCCAAACCAACTATGTCAATGTATTCTAAATATAAACTCACCGTAGTAATTGGTTATTCGGGCAAATTTACATTGACATATTTATTTGCTCTTTTGGCCTCGTTCTGGTCAAATGATATTCGATATGGTAATGTTAACCAAAAACATTACCGGTTTTATTCCTCAATTATAAGTTCTTGGGCAACGCGTCAGTTTTAAAGGGCGAAATCATTAACCATATCAGGTGTTTTGGGTATAACATACACCTGTTACATTATATACAATTTGGGCTTGTTATTTAACACAGATAACAATATAATAGCGAATGACGCAGCTAAGTGTTAAAACTTGGTGGCGTAGAATTAGCAATTTTCTTGGCAATTTCTTACTTCAATAATTCTAATTTTTCTTGCTTCTTTAACTGATAGTAACTGAATTCACTATGCTCTGGCTGCTGGACTTCTGACCTAGACTTTCCGCGTGCTCATTTATAATCGTCTTGAATGTACGGGTTGTTGCTACAATCCCTAACACGTCACTTCGGCTGGTGCGTAGATCTGGTTGTCGAGGCTCTTCGCTCGCTCACATATCAGTTGTTTTACATACCACGGGCGTAACAGGGCTGGTATGGTCAGTTTTGAACTTCGGTCCGTTGCGTTGCATTCTACAGGGAGCTACAAGCGAAGCTGACGACGAGCGTGGGCCATCGTTGTCATACCGTGCGGTAGCGCAAAGGCAGGCCCACAATGGTAACCTCTTGGCTGGGCCTGCTCGTCGCGCTGCTGGAAACCACCAGGTGTAGGTGCTCCCTCACTCTACCTTTACGTCGGTGACGTCTCCAATCAATGCTGCAGTTTAATAACTATTGTCGAGTAAAATAGAAACTGTATTCAATAGGGAGACTCATCAGTAGGTGACCTTCAATGTTTGCCCATGGCGTGCACTGCCATTACACCCTTATTCTTTATTTATTTTTCATCCGATTTTGTTATGATTAGTTTAATATCAAAGTTTATGAAACCAATAATTTTATTTGCTGATCATAAAGGGGGGTACCAAACGGGCTGACACTTAATAAAAATTGACAACTTGATAAAAATATTATATGAACAATCATTTTACATAATTGTTCAGCAAAACACGTTTTAAATAGGGTTCTCTTTGAAAAAACAACAGTTAAGAAGATTTCGGTCAACTAATAAATAGAAATTGGTGTTGTAAGTTTGCATTGGGTTAATAAAGAATAAATCTGCAATGGTGTGGGTAGAGCCTGGCCTTAAATGACACATTTCGACTATTTTTGGTTGGTCATTATAGAACAGAACAAATTCGCCTTTTCGCCCGATATGCTAGGACCGAAACTCTAAAACAGTATTCCAAAAGTCCCCATTTCTCACTGGTTTCTTATTTCGAAAATTGTTAACAGAATGTCGCTTTTCCTAAGCTAAGCGAGTTATCGTCGAACTTGGAAAAATAAATACTAAAAAAAAATGGTTTACAGCTCTTAAAAGCCTCAACAAAATATTACGAATATAGAATTTGGACGTCTTCAAAATAAGACTATGATGAGGCTGTGCACTGACTATTAGGACAAATCTAGAGTTTAGTTTTGCTTGAAAATTTAAACACTTTTAACTTTGAGTTTTCTTTCCGTTTCCTCATAAGAATAAAAACACTCTCGTTCCATCGCCAAATTATATGACCTCCGTTCATTGTATTTCAAGGAAGAGAAGATACCTTTGGATACAATTAAGACGAACACATTTTCTTCCTCGAAAATTCAATACGAGATTCCAATGAGAGTTTACTGCCTAAATTTAATCCAAAATACATAGGAATAAAATATAATTTTTAAATTTACAATTTTAAAATGTATTTTGTATAGAAATTAGCTGTAATTAGTGCAGTGTCAACACAATTCAAATATTGTATAATGCCCCATGACCTCAATAGAAATGTTAAATATGTGTATTTTTTATGTAACTATATGTTAACTCTGTTTGTATAGGCGCGATTTAATCCAAACCACCACCAAAATTAACTATATATATTTAATGAATTTAGGAAATGTCTCGGGATACAGGAGGCAGGATTGCATGTAGGCGAGTGTGCGTGCGTGCGAGGCCGTGTCTAGCTAGCACTGCTTGGAGCTTCGATCCCACAGACACTGACCCGGTCACACACAGCTGCCAATCTGCCACTCGCTCCTTGCTATCAGTATCAGCTTGTTAGCTTATCTCTAGTATCCTCGCCTAAGAGACCTCAACATATACACCAGTTTAATGAACGTAATGAGGTTACATCGGTGGATATAATCAAAGAAGCTCAATTATCAATGCTAAAGTTGTGTTCATTTAAATAATTTTATTAAAAATTGGTGACGTATGTATCAGGCAACTGTTTAGTATGAGCATATAGGCCTACTACTTTTATCTTTTTGCTCTTGACCCTTCTATACTCTCAATTTCTTATAGCTTGAAAACGTTTTTAAACGAAGGTTCGCTCAATTAATCTTTTCTTTTACTAGTTAATATGAATATTTATTGAAAGTTGACCAATAAAACTGGCCAGAAATGCATTTGTGAGTTTAAATTTGTGCGAATAACCAATTAAAATAGCTATAAACCGTTTGTGGTCAACATTGAGTACAGGAGCCTTTTCATAATAGGCGTTGGACTATAAAATGCGTGGCAATTTAATTCTAAACAACAATGAGAAATACTGAATGCCTGTGTCAGTGTGGACATGTGACGGAAGTAGTCAATTTAATAACCATGCCAATTCCGCAATTCAAACCGTGATCGTTCAATGAATGAATGAATACTGAATTGATACATTTCCCAGTCTATTCTACAGGGTGGTTCAATTATGACTAAACACGGTTTAATAACTGTTTTAACAGGGAAAGATAAACCCACCAAAGTTTACAGACCTTTTCTAAGGATCATAAAATGCATTTCTACGCAGTTACCCAAGGTTCTGTCCTGGGCCCTGTTCTCTTTTTGCTCTTCACAAACGACTTGCCTTCGAGCCTTCAAACTGCAAACCCTTGTCTTTTCGCTGATGACACTTCTTTATCTATTAGCAAAAACACTCGAACTGATCTTGAAGTAGATGTGTTTACAGAATCCAGTTCTCTACCCAATGGTTTATTCAAAACAAATTGATTGTAAATGCGGAAAAGACTCATCTAATTGAATTTTGCATTAAGGAAGCATCAGCACGACACAGCAGGGATTCCAGTTTCATGATAGGTGATACCTCAGTTACCCCTGGTACAGACTTCCTTTTGGGGTTTTGATTGATTATCAGCTAAAGTTTAATGCCCATGTAGAGTCTGTTTGCAAAAAGTAAGTACGGGAATTTTGTATTGAAAAGTCTTTCAAAATCGCAGAATCAGATGTTCTCTTAACGACTTACTATGGCACCACCCATTTTAAACTACGCGATAGCTCTGTGGGGGTCATAATAATAGTAGAACCAAATTTGTTTTCAAACTTCAAAACGGGCAATTAGAACAATATTTAAAAACCTTCTAGATTTTACTGTAAAACCTTGTTTAAAGAAAACAACATCTTGACATTTCCTTGCATCTACATAAACGCGGTTCTTCTATTTGTGCATAAAATTTTCATTTGTTCCGAGACTCTCAATTGCACGGTATGAACAGATATATCCTTTCAGAGACAAACATGATTTAAAATACCCTTTTTCGAACGCACTTGAAATATAATGGTGTTTCATTATTTAATGCTCTTCCGCAATACCTCAAAATTGAAAAAGACCGTGTGAGCTTTGGAAGGGGGCATGAAGCTATTGTTGAAACATTCATTTTATAGTGTCAAAGAATTTATTGATTTTCCATTCGAGTAGGTTGTAGCTTATCAGTAAGTTAGTACTTATATTATAAGACTGTTTGTGTAAATTGACGCTATTGTACAATATTATTATTATTGTGAAAATAAAGAGATTTGAGTTCTGAGTTGTTGCCCCGATAGCGTCAGTAGAGTGCGTCCCGCCGGGGGGTTAATGTAAATAATATGCAGGTGGCTACAGCGAATTGCACACCATTGGCAGGTTGTTTTTTTTTTAAACAAAAACCAAGCCATTAGCCGAATTTGTGAGTAACTACTTAATTAATTCTTTGTTTGAAGTTTGTTGTTGACGATGGGAGGATTTCAGAAGTTGCGGACTATTATTGCGGACATTTTCCATTGTTAGTGAACAAAACGGATCACGGCGTTTCGGGATCTGTAATCTGATCCCGTCTGCAGGTGAAAATAACCTAATGTTCTGTGTTATGTTTTGGTTATTTTCACCTGAAGACGGATCAGATTAAAATCCAAACGTCGTGATCGTCAACAACGATAAAAATCCGCAACATAGTTCAACTCTGATACTTTATTAAAAGTTAATACCTTAAAAGTTTCAAAAATTGTAAAGCAATTTAAAAGATACGCTAGAAGTAAAGGTTCTGCAAAGAGCTACGGAAAGTCGCACATCGTTAAAAAGGTATCTTTAAAAAATGATGGTGCTGTAAAAGGTAACGATTAGACTATTATGTCCCCAAACATGTGGATAAACCAGAATTATTCCAGAATTTCCTAAACAAAATTTAGTTTTCCAGGACGTTTAATAAAACTGAATTACCATGCTGACTGTAAGTAATAGATTCTCTCTGTGCAAGAGTCCAAGAGGATTTTAATTACTGTGCTGTATTTTCATTTGCCCATTGATTGACCTGAGCGGCGCTGATGTCTGTATAGACAAGCGTCCGACTTCCTGAACTACAACAATGAGCCAATAACAAGCTGACGTTGGCCATGACGATATCGATATCAAAGGCCGGCGCGAATCAGACAGAGCGTCACCACACCACTACTACAGCACCGCTCATTGTTATCGGAGAGGTACTTCCGGCGGGAGTCGCGGGGAAATCTCGTGCAGGCGGGTTGGCACCTCCGAGTGTCAGTAACGGTCCCCCCTCCTGCCGCCAGAGTGCACGCCAGTCGCGCCGTGTCTTGCCGTGCAGTGCTGTGTATGTGTGATGGTAGTTATGTGTTTACGTTACGTGACAGTGTTACTGTGCCTGTGCGTGGTGACCGGGGGTAACATCCCTCCACCCCCCAAGGAGGCCCTGATAGCCGTCAACAAGTGCTGTGAACGTAGCGAGCTCATGGTGGACGGACGCTGCAGACATGTGGACGAGACCAACTCTACCGCCTGGAGCCCCATTTTCAGCGACGCTCAGGGCCACGACAACGTGCAAGTGAAAGGGTTCACTCTGCTGATCGGAGTGCCCAAGTGTTATTCGCGACAACAGTTTCCCATCTACCACATCCCGGGCGAGGCGGACAGGCTGGCGCTCCTGCCCAACGGGCACTTGAGACACTACTACCTACAGAACGGAGGCAATGACAAAAGCAGCGACCTGTGGGAAAGGGACACGAACCCCGGTCCTGATCAACGGTTCTATGACTATCCCCAAGGTCTCTACTGTTTAGATAAGGTTCGTTGAAGTAAACGATTTTGACAACCCATTCCCCGTAATATATACAACATAATAATTAACATTAATTAAGGGCAAACATATATTTTGTTAAATAGTGGTAATTTAAGTTTACATTAGCGCTAAAAAAATTAACCGTGCGAGACAGTGGCGGAAGTGGGAAGCGTTCAAGTCTCCTCGCTCGATGAGCAAGGATGACTCATCAGTTCGGAGGAGGAGAGTGGAGATCTGTGTTTCGCGCGTTTCTACCGGGAATCAGCTGTTTGCATAATAACAGCTGACCTTGCACCGCATCGTCACTCGCCAGGCCGCCGCAGATTAACAACAGCTGACTTTGTATCCAAAACCACTTTACACCATGGTGGAATAAAATACAGTTTAAATTAGTTCTATTAAAAAATAGCATTGTTGGATGACTTTAATCGAAAATTAAATACAATAGACCTTTGAAAACTCCTTTCCTAACTAATTAACAGTTATACCGCCAATATAATGTGTTTGTTTGTTTGTTTGTTGTAGTTAACTAATACATTTTTGTTTTGTAACAATTTTAATTATTTCACTGGATTGAAATACAGTAAATTATTAATTTATTGTCCACTTCCATTGCTGTTTTTTCAGATTGTACTGAGAAAAATAAGTTTTTAATCCAGTGATAACTTCTTAACCAAGTTGTCATTAAACAATAAAAATTACTTTAAAAAGTGGTGAAATGAATGAATGAATAACCAATGGCTGTAATTTGATGAATATAATCAAAGAAAAATAAGAGAATTAGTATCTTTGAAACAGAGTCTCTGATCTATAAGGTATCTATTTATAAGGAATGTAAGGGGCTTTATTTGAAATAATTGTCCTATGAAAAGTAAAATATTACAGATGGAATATTTTATCTGCAATTCTGAGGAAAAAAATGAGTCCAACTGTATGTACACATCAAAAGTAAAAGTTGACTCTTGAAATTGAACATCAAATGTAAATTTAACAAGACAACTAAAATATTAGTAAAATCTTCCACGTTGCATTTTTTTAGTATTACAAAATTGTAGGGTCAAAATCCTACAAATTACAAAAGTTAGTAGTATTTATTTCAACATATTGAACGTTGATCAATATAATTATTTAAACCAAAAATTGAATGGTTTCAATTTTCGGTGGTACAAAACGTTTTCAATATTTTATAACGTGGATATTTTAGTACATTTTACAAAAACAACGGTCCTGAGATCCATCCCTTCAATAAGTTATGTATTCTAATGATACATAGCATACATAAACAACACTCGTACTGACTACTGAGAAATACTCAGGGTTTACAAAACGAATATGTGAGGAGGTTATTTATTTGTCCAATGATTGTTTCAAGGTTCTGCAAGTCGGTGACTTGGTTGGAAAACAGTTCGCTATCGTCTGCAACCCTCACGTCCCCTCACCCTGGCACGACACTGAGGTAACTTTCAACTGATTACTCTTCATGTCTGATGACATGAAAGCGTACTTCAGTGCCACTAGTTGTGATCCCAACACAACACATTAAGAGTAAAAATTGACAATTTTCCGCGGGTGTGCAAGTGACGTGTTTTTTAGCAACTAGAAACTACCAACGTGTGCCTTTTCAAAGATTTACAGAAATAATAACTGCACAGTCATGAGATGAATTTTCTTTATATGTTCCTTTAATGTATGAATCTGTACTTTGTATTAAACTTGTTGACGTACACAGTGACGTTAATCTGGCGTCACTGGGATGAAATTCTTTTTAATATGTTATTGACTATAAAGCTTTAAACTTGGGGTACTTTTCCATTGGCAAGTGCATAATTCTCAAAAATTAAACTTAATTTATGTTGTCAAATCTATGAGTCTTTTGCCACTTTTTTCCGCTATACTGTGCGGCTAAGGGTGAAAACATAGGGTCAACTAATACTAAATTAAAGTCAAATTAACTTTATAACAAAGTTAAAGTTTAATTTTGAAAAAGATTTAGTAAAAATACAAGTTTACAGTATTAAAGAAGGTTTGACAACATACATATATGATCAACTTCCTTGTGTAGCTGGAGTTAGACTGTACAATAAATTACCTCTAAATATTAGATCAGAAACTGATTTAAATATTTTTAAAAGAAAGCTAAAACAATTCTTACTGAACAAAGCATTTTATAGTGTGGATGAGTTCATTGGTAGTTCAAATTGAATATTCATTATCAAGATAAGGCTTCACTACTTTACTTTCAAGACAACTTTTACTAGATAAATATAATTTTTACAACTATAATTTGGCCATACCCGGTACCGGGGATTTCATCATTTTAAAATTTAGTAAGTGTCAAAATTAGCTACAATTACTATATTATGATGTGTCAACACAATCTATTGTACAATGACCTCAATAAATGTTCAAATACATTGTGAGTAGATAAGTTCTACAATCAGTTTCAGATGCATTTTCATCAAAATAAGTATTCTTTTACTATATTTGAGATAATCTGATATTATTTACTGTATACTCAGCAAGCATCTGCGAGTTTTGTTCTATTCACGCGAAACATTTTGTAAGCAGGTTTAAAATCTAAGAATAGTTTTATTCTTTTACGTTAGTACTTTGAATGGCATTCAAATAGACTTTCCGTCAATAAAGAAAATTGAATTGGCATAATTTATCATCTGCTCCTCAACTCCAGGTGCTTATGAGACGCATCGTGGACCCGATATGTCATGGCGTGGCACTCGCTTGCTACATCGCCGTAGCAGTCATACACTTTGTGTTGCCACAACTGCGAGATCTTGTCGGCAACATGATCACAACACTGTGTGTCTGTCTGGCCGTCTCTCAGGTGGCTGACATCGTCCGCATATTCACCGAATTTACTAGCCCCAAAGTCTACTTAATCGCAGGTAAATGGCATTAGTCATAGAAGGTACAAAGACCAACTCGTTATCTGTTGAATATAAGCTAGCCTCTTTTTTTCTGTTAGTTTTAGAAACCTTTTTGAGCAGGTTACTATTTGTCACCTCTAGAGAATTTTCTGAAATGTAAAGTGTTTTCAGGGGCTTTTAAGGACAGTTTCGCTCTAAATTATAGGGCTGTATTACTCTTATTTAGGCGTTAACTGTTTCGCTGCAAAAATTGGAGAGGTCAAGAAATGCAGGAGAATTGATTGGTTTCATTGCAATTACAAAAGTCTGAAGCTCTAAGATATTACAAAATTATTTAGAGTTTTAAGATAAATTTAAAAGACATCTGCCAATATTCCAATAAAGTTAATTTATTAGGCTGAGACCTTTCAAACACCAAGTGTTCATCTTCAGAGGCACATCAAAACAGAAGGAAAATATATACATATCAAATTAGTGAAAACAAATGCATATGTAACAATAATAATTGTGAACATGTCTTAAACCTAAGACAATTTTGACTTTAACAGAAGAAAAAATAATAATACTGTATGCTACATAAAGTCCAGGTTAAACAAATTTGAGGAACGGAGAATTTTGAAGCAAACCGGGATTATTATTTATTAATACACCTTCATTTTTGTGCATGTGTAAGGATTCTATGGCGTCTAAAAATTGGTAATTTTGTACTTCTTGGAATTTTGTACTTTGTGAGTTTTAAGAACTTATAATAGAACCTCTCTTAACCAAATTAAAGGAAGAGGGAAGGAATTTCGGATAACAAAAGTTATTAATTTGGAAAAACAAGTAATTTCAAGTCACTCACAAGGTATTTTTCTGTGGGTCTGTCAAGATCAAAGACCCTCCCTACACCCTTTCCATTTGACTTCACATAGCTTTCACTCTAATCCTCTAGATAATGTAGCCTAACTGCTACCAAAACCTTCACTAAGAGGCAAACAACTACAGGGTTACAATTTTGGTTGTTTTGCTTGATTTTACCATAGTATAGTTATTTTTACTGTGAGAAATGTTAATTGACTGGGTGGGACCCGTAGCGTGGTCCTGTAATCCAGCTTCATGGAGGTCAGGTTTTGAGGATGATATAGGTCTAAAGCGGCTCAGATAGTCTCAGTGAACATCTGATGATACCCGCATCAACTCCCACTCTCGTTTAGACATATCAGACCATCACCTGCGTGGTTCGGAAGTCACGTTAAGCCGTTGGTCCTTGTATTTCCATTGGTCATTGGGCTATTAATTAATGACCCATTCTAAGGAAGAGTCGGCCTTAGTTTGTAACAAGACTACACCTCATAACTCATTACTACCACTCATCTCACTCATCCTTCACCACATATTACCCTCATGAGAGAGGTTGGCATCTCAAATAGTGATAGTGATTGTCTGTTCACAATAATAACGGGAGATTTATTCCAGATGCTGTTCTCTACGCAAGTCTCCTAGGAGCTTTCTTCTGGCTGAACAGTGCCGGCTACTATATTTGGAAAACATTCAGGTAAAACCACTCCATTAACATAAATTAGCATTAGCGGCAACAAAAGCCTGGCTTTTGGTTTAAGGAATTCACTAAATAATAAATATTTATCTCTGTTTTCTCCCAACAATCAAGGGTTTATCGATAATGGTTGTAAGAATGTACTGAAAATATCCTTGAGGAAACTGTAAATTACTCTTTGATTGTAATCCAATCCAGTTAATGGACTACAAAGTACATAAGTATTTAAAAGTAATTATATTGTTATTATTCTTTATAAAAACCTAAGGTGTGGTTAAATATATGCATATCGGCAAGTTGTTAAGCACAAAAATAATCTCTAACTCTGAATGGTAATAAACTACAAAAAATGCAAACTCGTTACGAAATTCCTCAGATCGTTAAAATGATTGAGGTCATTGTTAACTTATCATCAAGTTCACCACCCTTTTAACACGAACACAATATATTGAAAGTTGACTACCTTTTTAATCCAAGATAAACTAACTGAAGACATTTATATCATTTTGATATGAAAGTAAAATTATTTTCCTAATAAAAGAGGTTACTAAATTTCAAGTTAGTAATTTAAAGAATGTTTCAAGACCATAATTATTAGTTGAGAAACCAAAATGACAGCTAACAAGTCTAACTATAAAATCCAAACATATTATTGAAAGTAAAGATATTACTAAGATTTGAAACTAAATATTGAAATCCAGCAAACAAGGAAAATCTTACTGTTATTGTGGTCTTACCACAACAAGGTATGCAATTTAATGTATGAAGGATTTCATGCCGTATCATTTGGATAATTATTGTGGTGATATTTTAAAGACTAAAGTACAAGTTGTAAACCTGTGGCTTTTTCATATTCTCGTTCATCTATAAAATATTAACTATAATCTTACGAGGCTTGAAGTTAAGGTAAGATGTTTGTTCTAAAAATAGTATCCAGACTAATTTCAATTTCATTTTTAGAACCGTTCATTGCAATATTTTTAAAATAATTAATAGTGTTATTATTTTAATTATGGTGTGCAATTTATGTAAGCGCATCCACATAGACAGTAAGTTGGCAGTGAGTATCAATAACTATCCCAAAGTGTAAAGGATAAAGGGTAATTTATTTAGAGGTAACTCGATGCAGCATTAAAGAGGCTCAGTGGTATCGTTACTCAGAGGGGTGAAAATTTGATACACTGAACAGTTGTAAGTCATCTTTGAATGCATTTAAAAGCCAAAGGGCAAAGTTATATCAAAAGCAGTTGTATATAAGTTGTAAAACTAAAAATATATTCTCATGGTTATCATGAACATAAATTTAACAAAACATAACTAAGAAAAATTTATAGAAAAATAATAAAGGAAAAACAGTCGAGAAATTGTTGTTTGTAACATAATTTTTTTCTTTTTTAAAATCTACTTGACAAAGTTTTGATAAATCAAATTTTTTGAACCGTTTCCCTTTTATTTGGTTTTTATCATTTTTTTATTTAAAGTTATGTTTATGAAGTCATTGAGGACCTTAAGAGTAAATATCATAGTTATCAAGAAGTATTCATTGCTATTGACGTGAGAAACCGTATAAAAACCAACATTTTACTAAATTCGTTGAAAAATCTTCTCAAGAAATTGACTTACAACAAACAATGAAAACTCTAACGATCATTGATTTACAATGCAGTCGTAATCCGATCAGTATTGCATGTCAGCGTGGTCAGCCGGTGTTTAACATGCGAGACAGGTGAATAGTAGATGTTAACTGACTTGTCACGGTTGAGTCAACAAGGCATGCACTATGAATCATTCAGCTCTCCCTCCAACACAAACGGTACCACTGTTCGTTCAGTGGCTAACTTTACACAATCACAACAACTTAATTATAGCAAAATTTTCCATTGGAAAAATGATATGATACTCTGGCCGTTATTATGAGAAGACTCAGACACACTAGTCCTGATCACTAGGATTGTTTTCGAGTAATTGTTCAAAATTGAACATACCTATGTAGATGCAAAAGTGGGCAATTTGCATTTTTGTCAGATTTTCATAAAATTTGGTACAAATGTTCCTTTTGTAAATATCTCAGTGAAGTTTGTTAGCTACCAAAAATGAACTAGCGGAAATACCATTTTGGAAAGGAGTTTTCACCAAAAAAGCGGTTTAAAAATTGATTTAAAAGCTTCATTTGATTTTGATGAAAACTGTAAATATATAGGTAGCTCTATTTTTATGTTACCCATCAATAAAACACTAAAATTAATTCAAATCCATTCAGTCCTTTCAAAATGGAGACAACAAAATTGGTATTTCACTATATTGAGCGGATCCGTGGCGGATTGGTATCGCACACGACTCCGGAACTCATCACTCCGATGACGCTAGGTAAAGGTCGAGTGGTAGAGAGGACTGTGTAGTCCTAACTTCGTCTCGTTAAACAAGACAAACTTTTTTTTATTACAGCAGAATGAGTAGCTTTAGCAATTAGGTTGTACGATACTTAAGAAGTTTGCCTTAAAGCTACTAAAAACTATCTATGATTCTAGGTCACGTAATGTGTTTCTGCGGATCACGGATGGACGTAAATACTGCTACTACTCTCTGTACGTTTGGTCTTGTACCGTCGGCATGACAATATTTGCCATCTTCGCTCATCTGACGTTAGACGCCGGTTCTGAAACTGTTCAAGCCATGGACAAGAACACGCCTCAAAGTCCAGACGGAGCTATCGGTAAGTTATTTTGTGTGCGATTAATTTTCAAGGTGATTTCAAAATTGTTCAAAGAGTATTCACTAAATCACTATTTGAGATGCCGACCACTCTCATGAAGGTATTTTAAGGCAAATATGTGGTGAAGGATGAGTGTGATGAGTGGTAGTAATGAGTTATGAGGTGTAGTCTTGTTACAAACTAAGGCCGACTCTTCCTTAGAATGGGTCATTAATTAATAGCCCAATGAGCAATGGAAATACAAGGACCAACAGCTTAACGTGACTTCCGAACCATGCAGGTGATGGTCTGATATGTCTAAACGATGGTAGGAGTTGATGCGGGTATCATCAGATGATCACTGAGGGCCGCTTTTGACCTATACCATCCTCAAAACCTGACCTCAATGAAGCTGGATTACAGGACCACGCCACGAGTCCCAGTCAATCGGTTTTACTGTGTCTTGTAATTATTTTTGTTTGTTTTTACTTAGGTTGGTTGGGAGTGGGAGTCTTTTTCACACCGATTGGCTGCACAATTCTGGTAGACATATTTTTCTACATTTCAACAGTGAATATCATCAAGAGGATGTCCACCTACGGTAGGATACACCACAAGATGAAATACAGGTAAAGAACCGACAACTTTTAATGCCAGTTTTGTTTTTCATAATGATTCAATTTTGACCGCTTGCATAATTTAATTAATTTTCAAATCTTTTGGATATTTATTAGGACAAAAGAATAATAATTGTAACACAGTACTCTGTAAGCATTTTATCGCATCGACTAGTTTCGGTGGTCAAGCCATTTTCTTAGTGTGATAATGATAATTATGAGAATAATTTAAAATTTAAAAAACTATTTTATGATTTGGTACTGGTTTAGGTGTTAGTTATCTACAAATGCAATTACAGGGATGTCTATTTTACTTAGTTCTGATCGAATTTTACATCGTGGGCACATTTTTGGTAGTTGAAAAAGAAGGCATGGAACTTGAAGTCATTTACATTTCAGGCCAAAATAATACAAGGTCTAAAGGATTTTTTAAACTGGAACTTTTATACACTTAAGTTCAAAAGAAAACTAGATTCCTATAAGATATTGCTGGATTTGTCTTTGTTTGTACATTTTCCCTGACAAATTAAGTTTGTTCGAATTCTGTCACTTGTCTATATTATTTAGGTATTGCCCTGACCGTGGAAACTTTGAATTAACCAAGTAAAAGTAGACATTGTCCTCCAAAACTAAAAAGACATTGAAAGATACGACCAAAACGAAGCGCTTGTCTCGAGATAAACAACAGTAATAAGAGGTTGGAAATTAAACTTATTACGAATCCTCATGTTTCAGTTTCGTAACATTCGGCAAGCTACTCCTGGTGCTGACCATGGGCTGGGTGTTCCTGTTCCTCGCGTGGACACCGCAGTCCGGCCTTTACTACAGTTACATCGTCAGCAACGCACTGCAAGGTCCGCTGGTGCTCTACATCTGCGTCTGCAGTCAGAAGCGCGTGCGGTTCCTGCTGCGCAAGGCGTGTTGCTACGACAAGTGCATCTGCTCGTGCTGTCGACCCAAGGACAACGAGGTGCCGGAGTGGGGGGAGGAGTGCATGGCGATGAACACTCGATAGCATTCGCTCTACACCAGACTTGTGCTCATTTATTTTTTCACATTGAAAAACGCCGTACAAAATCGAGTGAGGTAGTGTTGTTGAGAAGTATTCCCTAGGAACCTGAGCGTCAGCAAAATTACGATT
The DNA here is from genome assembly GCA_018831715.1 of Matsumurasca onukii. Lineage (NCBI taxonomy): Eukaryota > Metazoa > Arthropoda > Insecta > Hemiptera > Cicadellidae > Matsumurasca > Matsumurasca onukii. The sequence continues at coordinate 18,044,443 of CM032058.1, read as the reverse complement.
GTTAACACTCGATAGTTGGAGTCATCCTAACAGCAATTGTGGCTATGGTAACTTTTGGGAAGACGGAGGAAGAAGATTTATTGCTTTGTAAGCAGAGAAAATGTAAGAGGTAGATAATATGACATTTTGGAATCTCTATAGGCATTGTTACTTATTGCTGATTTTTTGTACTTGATTCTCTAATTAGGTTGTTAATTTTAATATTGATCTAATAATGCTGGACCCTACATAAACCTACATTCAGACGTACACACTCATTTTTAAATATTTCCCTCAGCACAGTATTTATAGTTTCCAAACAGAAAACATATGCAATTACTTATTCCCAGGCAGGTGGCCATATTTTTCTCTTAAGGTATGATTTCCAGGACGTTGTAACCACTATTTTACAGCCTTTGTTTCAGTGTAACCAAAGGGGATTGTTATCCTAGAAAGCGATAGTAGTTTTAATATGATTGCATTAAAAACAACGTAATATTACAATCATAAAAACGGTCACCATTTTTCTAAAAAAGCTTTAGCGTTATCAATATTTTACGTGTACAGATTATACCCCAGCACAGAAGCTAAATAGGTACAATTAAATCACATTCCAGTTCATGAGTCAGTTTTAAGTCTGGCTTTTTTATGAACTATTTTGACAAATAACTAATGAAAATAGAACTCAGACTGTCTGTACTGATAAGCATTTTAAATGAGTTTTTGTAAAGACAATTTACAATCTTACCTTAACCAAGAATCTCTTATTAACGGATCAACCAATACAGTATGAAAATTCACTTCATGAGGTTTTTAAATATTGATAGAAGTTTTTTTAAACGTATTAGTAATACAAAATAAGTTATAAGAAGCCAGTTCTAAGCTGGGACTTGGGCCTGATGTGACGAGACAATGGATTAAAAGCAAGGGGGAGGGTGGAGAGAATGCCATCCTACAAACATTGTCTAGTGACAACCATTGTTCAATGGGGGTTAAACACTGTAAGGGACCGGACCCTATGTTTTTGACTGAGGTAGTACAGTCAACTGCTAGGTTAGAATTGGCTACATGTACAAATGAGTAGTTTATTTGATCTTATTTTATTATTAGTCACCAAGTCTAAGTCAGAAATGTGTGCTTATGTACTTAACTTATAAAATATAATTTTGTACTTAACTGTAAAGTGTTGATTTAAATATATTAAATTATGGTAGATATATATTATATTTATTGTTTTCTTTTCAACCCTTAACCCTAGAGGGGTCGCGTCGCTGTCTAATCCACCGGGGTGTAGGTTTTTCCTATATAGCTTTTAAACGTAGTGCAGTGATGCGGCCTCCCTTTACATACCTTCTAATGGACTCACCCATTGAATATCTGCCTGCTAGCTTCGCCCCTACCCCAGCTCCAGTCCGCTCTGAAGCGTGTTTCACGTCACTACTTGTGGATTACACTGTCTGGCGCCTGTAGCGTTGTAAAAATAATTTCTTTTTGATTGTATGTGTTGTTTTTGTGGTTTACGATGTCTAGAAGTGAAGAAGAAAGACTTTTACAGCCACTCAATAGTTTTGAAAGAGAAGAGAGACAAGTTAATCCTGGCGCCGTAAGAAGGCATTTGTTTTTGGATGAACCTATTGCGGCATTTGTTGAAGGAGGTTTAGACTCTGACGACGAAGAAGAGAATCATGTTTCTGTTCAGGAAGAAGACAGTGGTTCAGAAGAGTCTGTTTTTTTTGCTGGATTAGTCTTTTCTGTAAAATTTATAAAGTTAACAAGTTGTATATTAAAACTATGGTTTTGAATCATATTTTTTGATTTTTTTGTAAACCTGGTGGATTTCACCGTGCGCGACCCACCGCGCAAAAGTTTTGACGTGACCCCTCTAGGGTTAAATGCACGTGTAGGGCTCACCGAGACCCCGACGTAATTCTCATAGCAGGTAGGTACAAGCGTAGTGCTGTCAGGTACATTTCGAGTGGTTTAAAAGTTACTGCTAGCCACCATAGTTCACCTTGGCCAGTGACACGTACAGTAAACGACAACAGGTTATTTGCATTCTCCGGCATCTGCGGACTCGCGTGACTTTCACGTGGTGTTGAATCTCCATACCCCACGCGTTCAACTGTGTAACCTTTTAGAATGCAAGGGTTGTTGCTGACGGTTCACTTCTGTTGTTAACCGATCTTAGTGATAGTAAATAATCCAAAACGTGTGTCGATGGTGATCAAGAAGCTACAACATGACGTTATTTGCTTGAAGACTTGGAAGATGATGATTTATTTGAAGACTTAGCACTATCAAATGACAATGAAACGGACACAAATCTTATCACAATAGAAACTCTAAAGCCGACAATAGAAATAACAAACCAGAACTTATACAACAAAGTAATAGAATATGACTCCCCAATAGTAATAAATCAATACCTATTTTTCCGAGTGGCTTCTTGAAAACAAAACTTCCTGAAATATACCGAAGATTTCTGGAATTTGTTGTCTTTGACTCAATCCCCAGTGAAATTTGCAACCATCGCTGTTTCCCATTACTACTTACACACATTTAGTTATAAATTTCGATGCAATCAAAAGTAAACATATCACAACAACACCTTGTCCCTCTTTAACCCCTAACAAGTACCGGAATGGTGTCTGAGTCGGTAGTGCTCGAGATTGTGAACGGTCTGTTGGTATTTAATGCGTTGCTAAGGTTACCACACGGGCTGCATAAGTTCACAGTTACTTTAAAAAAAGAGATAGTTCAAAAAGAGATTAAGCTCCTACCTAAAAACCAGAACCCAAAATAAAGCGTGCAAGCAGAAACTGCCTAGTGAGTAGTGACTGACCTGTGCGAAGAGATGGCCGTCCTCTCGCTGAGGCAGGTTGGACAGGTTACACCGCACGACCAAGTGGCAGTCGTCCATCACCGTGTTGAAGAAGCGTCGGGTTGGCAGCAACGCCTCCAAGTCGATCATCAGTTCCAAGAAGCGCTCACAGAACTGGACAGTCTCACTGCTTACATCTCCTAGACACCAAACGTAAAGTTAAGTGGACTCCCATGAAATCTGAAATTTTAGGATGAAGCAAAAAGAGCCACTACTGAAGTAAAATGTTGAAAAATACTACAGTACTACCACTAGTGTTTTGATGGAAACGTTTTCGAAAGGATAGACTTTGTCGATGTTATTTAACTGATGGGTTTTGTTCAATTTAAAGCTGAAATTCTTTTTATCACATGGTACTTAAAATTGACCCCTGTTCTTTAAAAATTTAAATGGCAAAATAATAGATAATAACTTGGCATAATGGACGTCTTGGTCAAACTTACAGATTTATTAATTAGTGCATTTTCTTTAGTTTGACTATGTCTTATGAAAGTAAACTGACACTGTCAATGCATGTATTTGTAAAAAGACAAGTAAAGATTTATTTATTTATTACAATACACCACAGTCCCGTTAATCCGAACTTATTGGGACTGGACCCAGTACAGATTAACCAAAAAGACAATAAATGACAATTTTGAACAAAAATTAACATTTTTTACGAAAATAATGTATAATTAAACAAGAACAACAATGTACATTACATTGTATTTATCAGTAGGCCTACTATATAAATGTTAGGTTATTGCATCGTGAAGGGCTGCAATACTTTTGTGTGAGGTTAGCTTCATGCACAGCGACTTGTCACTGCGACTGACTGGGGTGCCGGTTCAAGGTCAGGTATTACAGTACACGGCACTGCCGTGGTGCTGCATCGTAGTTGCGTCTCTATCACTTACTGCACATGACAGCCCTTCCCTCACCTTCCCCTTCATTGACGATTTAACGTGTGAACTATCTGTACTGTTTGTGTATTCAAACTGTTTCATTAAAATGTGTTATAAAAGTAAGTATTTTGTTTTGTATCTTCCTTGTAACAACAAAAATGTCTTAACAAATTTCTAGAAAAATTTGAATTTTGTTCCCAGAAATACGGATTAACAGGGTTCGGTTTAACGGGACTGTGGTGTATATCAATAAATAATGTGTCCGTTTATAGGCCCCTAAAATGGGTTGAGGGAGAGTTAAGATGGAGAACTCTACGATATACCAATACAGGTTTATGATACTTGTTGCTTGGGGCCTAGAGTGCTGGCACATTGAATCATTTGTAAATTGATTTGGGTCATTTACAAATCAAGTTTTACAAATCAATTGAATGGGTCCTAAGTGCGTTGACACTTTTCAAAATTGATGTTTTAGTGGAATAACGTTCTAGTGGGATTCATCGAGTGGTAAATTTTGTTTGTCGATATTTTCATGTTGGTAGCCCTGAACAGCTGGTGGAAGTGGCGGAAATACAGCTCTGGCGTGAGAATAACGTTCTAACTAGCAGAGATGTCGTCTGACTCGGCGATGTTTTGTCGCGGGATATAGAAAGCGGTTAAACCAGGGCAAAAGCGGAAGTTAAGTGTATCAGAATGGCAAGAGAAAAAGAGGAAAGCTATGAGGAATTCGGACAATTATACTTTTCCAAAAAGAAGCACGTGCCAGAAATCTTCCACTTGCAGATGTAAATAGAATAACGTTTTTCTACAGGCTGGTATGCTGCGCGAGTCACTGCCTACAGTAGCGTACTCTGTTTCTCTTCTCATTGAACACGTAGGACTTTAACGAGTGCATACATAACCAGCTAGTTATGAACAATATTAGATTATGTGCAGTTTCGTAAGTTTATGATCTATTAGGCCTACTTATATTGAGAACAACGTTCTAACCCAACGTCGGGGTTAGAACGAGGGGAATATTATTAGAATAACGTTAGTTAAAAGCGTTTTTCCTCGTTTTTTGAGGTAAAAGTCTCTGTATCTCTGCTATAAGTAGCAATTAAGATACAGAATTTTATAACAACTAAGAAATGGGCTATAAGAACATAGTTAAATGTTTAAAATATATATATATATATATATATATTTACTTTGATTTGTACTTTTGTTTCATAGGCTCCGACGAAGGTACGAAATATAAGCCTTTAAAAGTGATTTGTATGTGTTTTTGATTGTATAAAGAACTATATATATATATATATTGAGTGCAATATTATTTACACAGTTTTGGCCCTCCTGAAAAATTTAATTTTTGTTAGAACGTTATAATGGAGGACCCATTCAATTGCTTTCTTATTTTTAGACGGCTATGGTTGTGAGTCTATAGTTGATCAAGGCAAACCTAATTCTTCAACTGATTTTTGAGGTTGTTTTAAAACCGGATTATAAAATTATTTGCATAGAATATTTTCATTGTGAGTCTTTCTCATTATCTAAGGTTAGTAGAAGAATATGTTTGATCTACAGGGTCATCGAAAAAGGTGTACGGGATTTGAAGGTGAAATAAACATTTTAATATAATTGGTAGATATTTGATTTTTACATCCATAGACACAGCAAATCTTAAATTTTTTTAATGGAATTTAAAAGATTTCAATGTGAGCTCCCCCCGTTGCACGATAGACATCTAGCAGATAGTCAACCCCCCGCCAGGTGTCTTGGAGCATTTCAGGAGTCACCGTTGAAATGGCTATGTTGATTCTTCTTCTCAGGGGCTGTAGATCACGAATTTTCTCATCATAAACTAAGTTTTTAATGTAACCCCAAAAGAAGAAATCTAAAGGCGTCAAATCAGGACTCCTAGGTGACCACAAAACAGGACCATTCCTCCCAATCCAACAATCAGGAAATCGAGAGCTTCTTGGACGATTAGACTGTAGTGACATGGAGCTCCATCCTGCTGGAAAATGACGTTAATGCCCTGTTCTCTCAAGTTGAAGAAATTGAAAAGAAAATGAACATTAATGTTATTTTCAGCAGGAGGGAGCTCCTGAAATGCTCAAAACACCTGGTGGGAGGTTGACTATCGGCTAGATGTCTATCGTAAACGGGGAAGCTCACATTAAACTTTTTAAATTACATAAAAGAATTTGAGATTTGCCATGTCTTTTGATGTAAAAATCAACATTCTACCAACTATATTAACATTTTTATTTCCCTTTCAAATCCCGTACACCTTTTTTCGATGACCCTGTATTTTAATTAACAAGCACAGCAACCAACCTTCCAGTGGTACAGCCTCCAGTATCTGAAGGAAGTTGAGCATGAGACGGTGTAGGAACTTGCGCTCCCACTCCAACCTGTCTCTTGTCTCGGGCGTATCTCGCTTGTTGATCTTCACCCAGTACTTCTTCCACTTGGGTGCTTTTTTCAGCTCATATTCCCTTCGACCCTACAACACATAATAGTAGTCACATGGTCAAAATATACAAAACCAAACATTTTTTCTTGATCCAACTAAAAATTGTCAGTTTTAAATAATGTTTCAGTTGGCGAGTTATTTGGCACATGAAAAAAATAGACTAATTTCAGGGGTAGTAAAAAAAAGTTGGAATACAATAACCTTATCTAGAGGTTATATTGCCAAATTAGGTGTTTACCATTTGAAATCTGAGACATGTTTTTAAGTAAGTACCGTTTTAAATAAAAAATAACGAGCAGAGATTTCATAAAAAATTGTATTTTAAATGAAAGCCTGTACTTTAAACAATTTTTCTACATAATTGCATTAATATTGGGTCACTTATCATATCGTCCAGCTAGCTTTTGAATTCGATGTCATAGAACTTAGCGCCTGAATTGACAAACAATTGACTTAAATTCGTTAAATAGATGGCGACGCTTGTAGTGCTTCTTCAAGTGAAGGAACATGTGAAGTAAGCTTGGCAAGATCTGGACTGTAGGGAGGTGTTCAAATTGTTCCCAACCAAATTTTCGCATACAATCTTGGGTTCTCTTTGTGACATATGGTGGGCATTGCCATGAAGCAAAATGACACCTTTAGTCAGCATGCTTAGCCTTTGTTCTGGATAGCATGGCGGAACTCGCTCAGGTCTCACAGTAGGTCTCTGAATTGATTGTGTCCCCAGGAGGCAAAAACTCCACCAACAACACCCCCTTCCTGTCCTAAAACACTGTGCACATGATTTTTCGGACAGACATCGTTTGTTTGAACTTGACTTTCCTTGTCATGAACATTGGAGCGGCTATCTTTGCGCCCTGACCCATTTTCTTACTATTCCTTCTCTCATAATGTTTTCTCCGTACACTGCTCTGATTTCCGCGATAAACATCGACTGCTTTCAGGCCTTTGGCACAGAGAAAATTAATCACAGATCGAACTTCAGTCGGCGGGACCTTTGATTGCGGAGACATTTTAAGCGGTCACAGGCAAGCGTCGCATCAGCTAAAATGACCGTACTGGTGTCTGGGCGTGACCAAGAGATGCAGGTACTAGCGAACATCTGTGAGCATAACCGTAGCGTTGCAGCGGTAATTCCAAAGCGGTACTTACTTTAAAACACGCATAGTACAACTCGAATTGACAACTTTAGGGTCATCCCCATAGGAATGATTTGGATTTCCTAGTAAGTTTATTTTGGCTGGGATCACTACAATGCCAAGACAAAAGTAGTAGAAAGTGGTGTTACGTGATATGGGGAGGATGAGGTGTAGGTCTCTCATCTTGATTTGTTCGTCCCTGACACCCTAGTTCACACTACAATACTATGAGTCACTGCTATCTGAAATGACCTCCCCACAACCTACATATTTGTCCTTATTCTTTATTTATTGCAAACATCTTAAGGTCTACTTCAACGATCATTTAAAACAGCTGTTCTCTCATTTATTTTAAAAGAAATGAGGACTAGGCCGAACCTCCTGCAGTGAGATCCACATGGAGAGGGACACGAGTCGCTTGACTTGCTCCCGGACAAGCTCGATTTCCATGCTGTTGAATGAGTGGTTCAGGAACACAATGAGGGCAGTCTTCTCCCGTAGCGACGGTACGGACAAGCACGCCTCCAACATATGCTGGAAAAACCCGGGGAAATGCTCTGGCCGCTTTTTAAAAGCCTGGAACAAAACATGAACAGATTTTATTTTATTGTAGTAAACCTCAAAAACATGCTTACAAAATGTTCATTCCTCTATAAGTAGTTTTTGTTGAAATCTAAGTAACCGGGTTAATATATCGAATTTAGATTCATTTTTGAAGTTAGTTGTTGACAAAAGTACAATTTCTGAGGTTAAAACATTATTACGGACATTTTCCATAGTTTTTAAATTAACGAAAAGTACACAATGTTTGGGGATATGAAATCTGACCCCGTCTTTAGCGTAAGTAAAAAAAGGTTATTTGGTGGTGGTCTGGTGGATGACTGGTCAGCTTGCGCTGATTACTTTTAAGCTAGCTCTTTTACTAATGTTTCATCTCATATTTGAGGTTACTTTTTACCTGAAGATCGGATTCAGAAATGTCATGTATTTTATGTTAACTCAAAAACAATGGAAAACGTCTGCAATGATGATTTAACCTGACAAATTCAGAGTTAATTTAACTCAAAATAAGATGAGTGTTTGAGTAAGTTACTAAGAGATGCACATTTGAAGTTTACAAAAATGTAGTGGCAACTCGTCACAGGAAGCTATAGAGGCCAGGCCTCCTTTATACTTTCAGACTAAAGAATACTTTAGTTTAATGTATTATGACTTAGTCAGACCATAAAAATCTTCATCAAAGTATTAAGTTAGAGACCGCCTTTTCTCTAGCCAAATTGTATACTTCAAAGATGTAGCCTTGCCCTCGGCAATTGAAATGAAACATTTTTTTATTCAAGCAAAATAGGACTAGTAAGTCCTCCCTTACACTAAACTTCTAATGAAAGGGAGCAAAGTTATTGTGTTAAAGCAGCACATGAAACATTTACAACAAATTAATAAGCTATTAGCTAAAATATAATTCTAGGGCATCACACACCTCCCAAGCAGGCACTCGCTCTCGGAACTTCTCATTGAGCATGACAACGATGGACATCAAGTGTTCGTGAGACGCTTCCCCCGTCACATAGTTCGGCCACAAGTAGTTTTCTAAGTATTGACTGAACTCCAACATCATTGTACGGCGGATTGCAAACCTAAACAATATATCATTGGTTGTCATATGATTGTTCACTTGCAGATGGAGCCACTTTATTCAGAAAGACAGTAAACTTAGAACACCTGTTCTGCTTAGGAATTAATAGTTTGTCTCACATGGCTAAGCTTTAAAACTTAATAGGCTGACTTAATCCCATCCTACACTAATTTATCAACTACTAGGCCTTTTATAAATATTTTTTATAAAGGAGAAGAATTACTTACTTGGAGCCACATATCTCCTTGATGTAAACATCTTTAACCACCGATGGGTCAAACGAAAGGTGTTTCTGTTTAGTGTGAGGTGCCCAGTACTGATTCGCCAACTGAAAAAGTAGCATAAGTGTAAGTTTAAACCTGAGAAACCATGCAATGAATATATTCTAAAATTGGACCAAGTTAATGTATTTCAATCATTCAAAATATTTGTAATGTAAAATTGAAAGTACATAATTTGGACCATTAATATAAAATGGCATTTGTAAAATTCATACTTTGACTACATTGAATATTTTACAAATTATTATAAATAAAACTACAAAGACGTAACACTGTGGATGTCATAAAAACCTATGAAAACCACACATGAAACATCCCTTATTGCACAACATTTGTGTACATTACTGGTATGGTGCAAAACTAACAAAAAACATTTCAATGTGAATTACTGTTTACTGGACCGAAGGACTACGGCGCTTTTTATTTTGACGGTGAAGGATAACACTATTGCACTTGGTCCTTGAAAATAACCAACAAAGTCCCGAACCCGCTATTGCTTTGAAGAGGTACTTGCTGCACTGTAATTGGCTAGATAGTACAAATTAGGTGATTAGGACGTCCCAAGTTCAAGTCCACTATTAGTATCCACACTAAACGTGTAGATTGGCCACTTTCAGTAATTCCTGCAGAAATATTTTCAGGATGTGCCATCGAAAATGCTGAGAGATTGTTCTAGTCTACTTCCGGGCTATCAGATTAGCCTTAATACATTTCAATTTAGCATAGTTGCGCCATTAGGTTCTCTTGTATGTCTGGGCGTTTCTTAATTCCTAAACCAAATACAAAAGCTTATATCTAGTATTTCTTTTTACTTAATTATTAATCCATGGCCTTCTTTGAAGTACCTAGGCTAGGCTTACCTGGGTTATTCTGTCAGCATTAATTTGATCAACAGTCGGAGCAGGCCCTTTTGATTTTTGAGGTGCTGTAGAATTCGTCATTTTGTAAAAGTCTTGAGTGAAATCACGACACTAATAACAAGCAAATATATATTAAAAATACATATTGTATTATGGCTAACCCTCAATCTTGTCTTGTTACCATGAAACGAACACAAGCCGTAGCCGATTAGCAAGTAGCGACGTTGTTTTTGTTTTTATGGTCTTTCGGGTATGGAACCCAAAGAGTAAAAGCAGCCTAACCCAAGTTACAATAAGTACTTTATAGTTCATATCGTACTGTTTGGCCTAGCCAACTGCTGTATTAAACCGTAACCTCATCTAGAATTTATCGCTCTTTTATACTTAAAATGGTGTAACTTTTTTTAATTCCAGAAAACAAATCATATATTACGATTGGCTATAGTATAATTTAATTTATTAGTTTACTTCACGCAGAAGAGCAAAACAAAGAATCGCTATCAGTGCAAAAAAAAGGCATCGCTCATAAAAGCTCTTTATTTTTTTACGAGCTTTAACATACTTGTTTGTTTATTTGAGGTTATATTATTTCAAGTCGCTGTTGAAGTAAACTGGTTGGAATCAATAGGATAGGACCGTTAGGACGTACAGAGAAACATTACAATGGCTGGTGAAGTTATTGTTGATGCTCTGCCATATATTGATCAAGGATATGATGAGCCTGGCGTTCGAGAAGCTGTAAGTAGACTTAACACTAGAAGCAGAATTCATGAACTCAATAACATGATTCAAATGGAGATACGTTTTCAAAACTAACTACCTATTCAATTGTCACGTGATACTTACACAACATATTTTCCTAAGGAAGTATAAGTTTGGCAAAAAATTTAAACAAGTCAAGGAAAACGTTCGTCATTGTTTAGATTTGAGTCCTTCGAAAGAATGTGTCATTACTACAAATATCAAAGTATTATTCTATGTTAAAGTATGTGGATAAATAAAACGTTATTAACTTTCCTTTTGATCACCCTTGGAAACATAATACAACACACTGTAAAACTGTACACTGAAATAATATAACTCTTCAGCTAGGATTTAACTAAACTATAAAACTCAAATCTACCCATTCTTTAGGCACTGGCTATGGTTGAAGAAGAGACGAGGAGGTATCGTCCGACTAAAAACTACCTAGAACATCTGCCACCACTCAATATTGCTGCATTTGAGGTAAGAGTATGTTCAATATCACTAGCAGTGCGCTTTAGAGACAACCAAAACCGACAGGCTCACTGTACAGTCTACTCAAGATCGGACTATGTGTGCAAAGGCTCAACACTGTGGGTACAGTATTGGGTAATAGAGCAATTAAACCCTTCAGGAATACTGTACATCTATCGAGAGGCAGCCAACCTCGGGTGTTGGTGGACTTCATGCCACTTAACTTACCATATGGCCTGCAGCGGGCTGCCAATCATTTCACATAACACTATCCAAAGGATTCAACAATACGTTTCCTCCATTATTATTACCATCCATTGCAAGTTGCTGTTCAAACTTAAGTTTTGCTTTACTGCTGTATTCTAAATCAATTGTATACTTGTTACTGGACTTGGCTGGCTTATAACTTCAGGTGTTCTCAAAATATGACCAGACTAAAACAAATAATCTTAAGGCGTAGGCTTGAGCAGCTGGAGTCATCTCTACCTTCTATTCTTCCAGTAGCATATTGCAATAGGATACTAACTTCTGTAGCCGTTTGTGAATCCCTTTCAAACAAGTACTATTTAATGTTTAGACAGAGCTAATGAAGAATGAGTTTGAGCGGATGCAGCAAAGACTGCCGATGGACACTCTGAGTATGAAGAGATACGAGCTGCCGCCACCTCCTGCTGGCAAGATGACTGACATTGCGGCGTGGAATGAGTCGTCGAGAACTCACTTGCCCAACTAGAACATCAAGCCACAAGGTAACGGGAGAACTTATGTGTTACAATTGCTAGTTGCTATAAGGGTATCTAATCAACCAACCAGTATGTCCTGGCTTAATGCATAAAACCTGGTGAAAGGGTTTGGCTACCTTGCAACAGTCGTAGACTCCCGCCAACACAATAACAAACATTGGTAATGTTTGTAGTAAGAGTTCTGAACCCTTTAGTATTCAAAATACAACTATGATATCTTTCAAAAAAATATTAAGGTGATTAGGAAACAATGAACGCACTTCACAGAGCTCATTATCTGTTGTGACTTTTTAGAATATGTAACCTTGAACTGATGATGGACTATGGCACCGAAGCGTGGAAATCTTACCTGGAACTTCTAGTCAAGTGCATCTCCTCAGCTCAGAAACAACTTCAATCACTCAGGTAAAATATGTAACTAGTAATCAGACACCTTTATAAAATAATTGTACTTAAAATACGGTATAATATCAGATAATAACAGCAACTTACTGTGTTCGTCAAAATACACTCATGGACAAAATTATGGAACCAAATGATTTTCTTTAATTTCATTGCCCCTTTTTCGTTAAAATTGGAATTTTCTTTAGCAAAGCGTACATAAGTATTAAAAACCAACTAAACGATTACAAAAAACTCAAAATCATACAGGGTGTTAAACAAAAAAGGGGAGATGAAATGAAAGAAACCCATTTGGTTCCATAATTTTGTCCATGAGTGTATAAAGTACCAGGTAATCTTCATTCTTTGACAGATATTGTTGTGCTGCCAGCTGCCAAAAAATTCTTTTCAGAATCAAAAGTCTTGTTTGAAGTAATTGAATGAGTTGAACTGATTGATTGTCTTAAACTGTTGCAGAGGTGTTTTTTCAGTTGTCCTAGCAGTTGGTTGTAGAAAAGTTCTTCTGTGTATGATTGTTATTTTTGCAGAAAAGGGCTGATGAAGGACCTGGCAAAACTTGTACTCAGCTATTGTGAGTTTTTAGTGATTGCATTTAGAATTACTCCCCGATTGTAGAGTGAGACTGCTGGGAAAAACTTTTAACTGTGTTGAGGAATTTTAGCAGCTATTCACTTCAAGTGTTACAGATCACATTTTTAACATATACGAGGGGGTACCCAAAAGTATCGGGAATCGGTCGATGGCGGTGGGGAGCATAGTTTGCATTTTGGCCGCTAGGGGATGAAAGCTCAACTTTTCCTGAGTTCAGAGCACTCACTGTGGTCAGTCTGAGAGGTCGTGAAGAGGAGCTTTGTGTGTTTTTCTAAAAGTAGTTTTCGTTCTGCCTCGTTTTGTTTTGATGGTGTAATTAAACAGGGTGGCCACTGGACCGTGAAAACCGTGAAAACCGTGAATTAGCCGTGAATTTTGGGAACCCGTGAAAACCGTGAATTAGCCGTGAATTTTACGATAAAACCGTGAAAATCTCAAATTTCAGAAAAACGCCCTTTCAATTATATACTTGTTCAAATTTTCAAAATAATAATAAGCGTACTGTTGGAAGGCGATCGCTGAGATTACGGAGCAAAGAAGAGACGGGATGGGAGAAATGGCGATATGGGTGAGAGGGGTGAAGAAGAGTACACAAAGAACACGATAGCGCACAGCTGCAGGTTGCCGTACGGCTCAGCTGATCGGAGTGTTTGTTGGAGGGTGGAGAATAACGTAATGCGCCGCCTGTCTTGTTGCCACTCTTGCTTTATTCTCCTTCTTAAAAAAGCAAGGAAGGGAATATGCGGAAAAGGTAATGAGGTGATCTATGATTAGACAGCTCATTGGCTGATTGACTTCTGCCCTCCCTCCCTTCTGACTACTTCCTTTCCAGTTCCAGTACAGTTATACAGTTCAGTGGTTCATTCCCCTTTGATTTGTTTTGTTCGATTGTTTTTCAGAATGTGCATTTAGTAGTTAAGTAGTGTTTTTAAATATTTTTGCTTGTTTAACATACAATAAAAACATCACTTTTACCAAATACTACTACTTTATCAAATATTATTATTAAACACTTTATTTGTATAATTAATTTTATAATTTAATCTTTTAATTGTTTTTAGTTCTACATATTACAAATCAAAACTTTATATAAAGGCAAATGTTTACGTTATTCGTTTATGGTGATTACAGCATTAAATACTCATCATACAGTATAGTAGAATACACCTACTATATTCGTGTTACTATAAATAAATAAATCATTTATTGCATAATTACATTATACATGTATGCATGTCGTCCAGTTATTAGAAGCTAAAATTTTCCACTCACATATCTAGATCTCTTTCAGACATACAGAATTTTCAATCACACCGATTCATTCATCAATTTTACACTTTAGCCCGTGGTTAAATTAGTGGCTTTTTCTAATATGTTCTCCCAGTCGTGTGCCTTAAACTTCGTCGGTGCTATAAAATGCTTTTGATCAAAACTTTTTGAGGCGAGCTTTAAATGCCTTTGGCATTGGGGCACTTTAATCGAATTTGGCAACTTATTGACGAGTTGAACTCCTGCCTGAGAGGCAAGCGTTCATGAACTACCGTTCTGTGTCTCCCAGTTCGGTAGTTCTCTCTACCTCTAGTTTAGAGTAGAGGGTATATCTATACCTCTTACGAGATCATGATTAGTTTTGAAAAACCTTTACTACTAGTTCGTGACAAAGTTTATACTGCCAAGTGCCAATAAGAATTGTATCACGGTACAGTGTAGTGACGTCGATGCGTAGTGGTTGTGCACTGTGTGTTGGAGGATGGGTTGACTTGGGCTTTGACCTTTGCTCAAAATAGACACTCCTCTCGCCGCCATCACCCTGACTCACGCACACAGTTACATACATTTGTGTACCCGACCCTGTCTGAATTAAGCGGACTTGGATAAGCAGGACTGTGCATAAATCTTTGTTGCATTTAAATAACAAGTTAAAATACTATTAACCCTAGGTATCTATTTTTGTGATTGGGACAAATCACCTTTAATTTATTATTACCGGTTTTAAAATGTCCTTCAACACATACACCAAGTAGCTAAATTGCTTTGTATTAGATATAAGACCGAACATAACATATAGATATTAAACTTGATACTCGATTATCACTTTTACTTTTAAACCCTATTATTGCCATCTCACGTTTTCTATTCTGCTTCTCTTGGCGCTTGCGATAAGCTAATCTTGCAGCTTCTTGTGAAGGCTACTGCAGCATCACTGTACTTCCTTCATCCTTTTCACTCTCTATTCGTATTTCGTCTCTAAACTACAATAAGTGCCTCAAATGGTTTTTGTTTCAAATTATTGTTGTGCCAAAATAATTATTTTGCAACCGATCATTTTATGAGTAAGTTATTTCTGACCGTAAGCTAAAGAAATAAGCATGTGTAAAATTGACCATGTACAGTTGGCTATTTCACGGTTCGCAAAATGCGAGGTTGTGGGTTCAATTCCGGGCGCAAACAGTTAGGTTTGGACAGCTTTCCCATGTCCAAGCGTTTTTTTGTGTAACCTAAAACTCCAAAATTAAGAATCAAATAAAAAATCCGTAAAATTGACAGTAAAAAATTGTGGGGTAGTAGGGAAAGGGGTGTATTGGGCTGTCATTTTACCAGTAATTTTGCCAAAAGACCGTGAAAACCGTTGAAATAACCGTGAATTTCAAAATCATTTTTAAGTGGCCACCCTGTTAAATGAACAAAGTTCAGCAGCGAAGTTTGTTTTTCTCAGTAAGCAGCGTCAGAAGCGGTTGCAATTATTTAAAAAGCTTACAAAGACCATGTTTTGAGCAAAAATAGAGTGTAACGGTATTTTCCCAAATTCAAGATGGCACCCTGCCGATTGAAGACAAGCCTCGTTCTGGACGACCTTCAAATTCTGGGACTGGTGAAATTGTTCAGAAAAACTGTTAATATTGCAAAAGACCATTGAGAATGCTTCTTTGCTGTCTGTAGTGTGAAGAAATTCAGTATAGCAAATTTCAACACACTCCAGCCTAAATTGTGGTGATATGGATTGGTTCTTTCATCATGACAAAGCGCCTGCCCTCTAGCCATCTCAGTGCGCTAGGTTTTGGCCAATACCAGTATGACCACCCTTCCCCACGACATACTCACCAAATCTTGCTCCATGCGACTTTTTTATGTTCCCTAGACTAAAAATTACATAAAATATCACTGTTATGGCGAAAATGAAGAGTGAAAAGGCAGCGAGGATGGAGTGTGCAGCCATTTAGACTAAGGGGTATGAGGGGTGCTTTAAATCATAGGAGCATCGAATGGACAAATGCATTACACTAAATGGAGAGTGTACTGAAGGTATACATGTAAATTTGTAAAAAATTATAAAACATAGTTTTTATAATGGAATTTCCGTTATTTTTGGATACCCCTCGTTATTACTAAGTTATATCTTCAATTTTGTTTGTTTTGTAGGAAAGAAATTCAAGAGATTAATTGGCAGCGGAAGAACATGCAGTTGCAAGGAGGTGAAAAGTTGAAGAAGCTGGAGACGATGTGGGTCGGACTCGTGAGCAAGAACTACGAGATTGAACAGGCCTGCGTCCAGCTGAAGGAGATCGCGGAAGCAAATGCAGATACTTGAGTCTAGCCACGATGTGTCACAAGTGTATTACTTCAATTTCTGTCTGGAGTGATTAATTAAACAGAGTTCTCCAAGCTGGATTTGTAAATATTTTTAACTTCCAACTTTTGTTTAGTTTGTCAAGCTTATAACTTGGAATAAATTAAAGTTTTATAATTCCAGTTGTTTGTTCTATGATTTCCTTTACATCAGGTATCCCTTGTGACTATTCCCTCACCTTGAACAGCTGGCTGAAAAAATGATTTGTTTTCTCAGTGAAAGCAAAGATAATACAGTAATATGATAGCATGACGCAGCAAGTTACGATAGTATCCAGCTGTTCTGAGCATTGTGTTGCAATGTGGTATACATTTATTTCATCTCTTTTGTCATTACCTTAACACAGGGTGTCCCTTATAACTGAGGGTAGCCTAAAAACCGTACTATTTTAGTTATTTTGTAATTATAAGAATAGTAAATGTACCACATTGTTACGCAACGCTCAGAATGGTGGGAGTAACTACAACTCTTGGAAGGTAGCCAGACATTGAAAAGTTCCTCTCTGGTTTACTAATAATTATGTGATAAGCATTAGGTGATTTGCGACCAGTGACTCAGTACAGTGTTCATGTACAAGTTAAATGTTATATACCTAACATTTAAGAGTAAATTATAGATTTTAAATTTTTTTACAAAAGTAAGGATTACACAATACCGGGTGTTTCTAAAAGAACTCCTTGATTTAAAGTTGTATTAGTATACAGTTTAGTTAAAATAATAGTTACTAAACCTATATATTATTAAAGAGAATCTTCTCAAGTTTTTTGATACCTAATAAAATTCTATATGAGCATCATTTGTTGCCCTGGCCACGTCTAAACGATAATTAGTTTCTTCCCAGGTATTCAACAGCATATCAGGCGTAGCGGATGCTACAGCTTCAACAATCCTCTCCCTCAGATGGTCAATGTCACGGATCTCCTCAGAATATACAATGTTTTTACATGACCCAAAAGAAAAAAATCTAGTGGAGTCAGATCTGGGCTCCTTGGTGGCCTAAGTGGTTTGCTCTTAAGTGTTATTCCTAAAATGATATCCTACAGCGTTTTTCCTAACAGGTGGATTGGTAGGCCTGGGCCAATTGCATGGCCACTAAGGAGCCCAGATCTGACTCCACTGAATTTTTTCTTTGGGAATGTAAAAACATATTATGAAGATCGTGACATTGACCATCTTAGGGAGGATTGTTGGCTGTAGCATCAATACCTGATATGCTGTTGAATACCTAGAAACTAATTATCGCAGGCGTAAACTAGAACACAACTCATCAGTGCTCATTTAAATTTTATTGAGTATATTCTCTTTAATATTATATATGTTTAGTAACTATTATAACTATACTATATACTAATATTTTAAGTTCTTTAAGCTTTACCAATACTATATTTTAAAAATGTATACAATTTGATACTAAGCTAATGTACAACCTGAACTCCAAAACTTATTTCAGCACAAGTATTGCCACTACCAGAGGACCTGAATGTATTTGATCACATACAAATGATTGGTACTGTAGGTTCTGTGAGGGTGCTTATGAAACATTTGGGGTGGCCATAGCTCAGTGGTATATCGTGTGCTTTGTAGCCCAGGCGCAGTAATAACTTTTCACGATGGTAACTCCCCGTGGTTCGGAAGTCCCGTTAAGTCGTTGGACCATTCCATAGGTCGTTGGGGTATTAATTAATGACCCAATTTGGGGAACAGTCGGTCCTAGTTTGTAACAATACTACACTTCATCATCCATCTAAAGATTCATCACATTCACCCTTCCTCTCATATTCACCTTAAAATACCCTCTAGGAGTGGTTAGTGTCTCAAAGCAAAGTATCAAAACAATAATACTACTTTGTTATGAAATCAGTGCATCAAATATTTAAAAATATCCCCAAAATGCCTCAGAGCTCACCAATTTGCATCAAAGTTTAGTCATTTTCTATTAAATCTCCCAGCACTAAAACCTCACAATCCTGTAACCCCCTCCAAAATCCTGGCTACACTACTACTTAAAGCATTCCCCAAATTAAACTCTATGGTCAATTTGACTTTGCACTGGAGAAACCCATTATCATAATAAGATAATGGAAATGTTCGGCAAATATGTAAGCACTGTTCTGTCTATTCACAACCTAAGCACAAGTGGCAGAAGCAGATATTTAGCTGGGATATTTTTTCGACGCTATACTTGTCTAAGCCTCTCCGAGCCTCGTCGAATTAGGAGTGAAGCAGGGATGTCTTTTGTCACCTACTCTGTTCGTATTTACCCTGGACTGCATGGTACGGAAATCAACAAATAGAAATAGAGGTATAAGATGCGGGGACTGCTAGATTTTGTAGATGACCTTTGTTTATTAGCAGAAAGTTTACAAGTTAAGGAGATGAAACTAAATGATCTGCAAGTAGAAACCAGCAATATTGGGCTGAAAATAAACATAACGAAGCCTAAAGAATTAAGAATACACCCAAGAAATGAAGCCCTACAGCTTAACAACGTTATAAGTAAATAAGTTATAACACTTATGTTAATTGTTAAACCAAAGGTTGGAATGTGAGAGTACATTAGAATGTGTTAATGTTCCTTTTTATTCTCAGCTTGATTTATAATTTAAGCATTGCAATACAATTATTGTAAATATTGTCTATGCAATAATTCTAAGTTGTCTAAAATCACTATTTTTTTTTTAAATTAATGTCTTACACAACATTTTATCGAACTAAAAGGGTTTTTTTAGTGGGTTGAACACAATAAAAGTGATTTAGTTTCCTGCGTGACGAATAGAGAATAGCCTTAACCGTGGAAATGGAATTTGCTCGGAGCTTCTAGCAACACACCTGCCATGCGCCAGCTGTATTCGGTCAGCTGTTTTAGTTCTATCTCCCTCTCGTTCGTTCTAGAATCTCGTTCTCGATCATTCCGCGCGCCACTATCGATCTCTCTGGGCCGCTGTGATTGGTCGAGAGTCGGAGCTTCCAGAACAATCGGGAAGGCTTTGTTTGATATATAACCGGCAGAGCGCGCTCAGGGAATCAGTTCAAACTGAAAACCTCCGTGAGTTCAGAGTTTGTGCGATTTGTGAGAGTTGAACACGTGCTTTAAGACAAGTTTTCATCGGTTTCGTCGATACACTATCAAAAGGTATGTACACTATTTGATTTTGTTTAATGTGTTGTCACTAAATAATGGTCGTTTGTTGAGAGTATTTTAATATTTCTACCCCTTGCGTATTTTACATTATGCCTTCTGGTATTACCGCTAAAAGAAATTACCATCGTGGTGTCTTCAGGTCCCTTTTTGAAAATCATAAACTCTATAGCAACTCTTTACTATTGCTTTATGTTCCCAACACAATACCAACACAAAATATGTTTTCTCTGACAGCAGCAATTTTTGCTTGCCAAAGTATTTGACAATTGTTAATACATTATTGTAATGTCAATGACAAATAAAGATTCTTGATTCTATTAATAATCTAGTTGCGTTCAATAAAAATTTGCTAACTTTATAAATAGTTAATTTTTTAGTAACAATGTTAAGATTATTATTTTAATGTTAAGATACGTTATTCAGGGTAGCGTTTTCTATTTCTTAAAAATATTTTCAACATTTAGCAGATAGCCTAACTAATATCATAAATGGTACCTTTAGTAGTTTTTCTGCCTAAGAAGATTTAGTTATTTGAAAGGTTGTTATGAATTTATTCACAGCAAAGTTGAAAGTATTGCTAAAGTAAAAATAAAGCTATCACCTTCTCTAAACCATAAAAATTGCTTTTGGTTTTAATTCTTAACCTAGGTATTCTACATAAATTTCAATTATAAAGGTACAACTTATTTCAAAAGTAAATAGTACTAGCTATAATATTGGAGAGCACCTTGTTAGAAAAAAAGTAAAATGCTAATGGGAATTGTAGTGTAATCAGGGGAGACCGGGAAAAGCCTGACACCTTTCTCCCGGGCAATGCTGACACCTTCAGTTCTGACCACATTCTGTGTTCACTGAGATGCTGCTATCTAGAGGAGAGTGTGGCAATTCAAATTTACTTACTGTTAGGGGTTTATTTGACAAACTTTTTTCGTCTGCAAACAACAACATTATTTTCACCTACTCACTGATTACTTTATTACTTGTTTATATTATGTGATGCATTGAATCAGAGGAACATAATATGATCATAGCAATTGGAAAACTCCAGCAATTTATATGCAACAACTTCCTATTGGCACTTACGGAGACTTGGACTGGATTTTAAAAAAGTTGGAGGGGCTGGGATTGTTTACAAAAACACATTGCTGAGAAACCCTGCAATGTATATCTCCAGTAAATTACATTTTAATAACCTTCAAATGTAATTTTCAGATGTCTCTGGTTCCCTTGATTGTCAACGAGTTGCTGAGTGAGCTGGACAGGCCCACTTACGACAGCCACTTCTTCCACCCGTACGAGAGAATGATGTCTCCTCCCTCTCTGCGTGTTGGCTACCTGCGCCCTGGCGCACTAACCGGCAGGAGAACAGTGGCGTGTCCTCCGTCACCGACGATAAGGACGGCTTCAAAGTCAGTCTGGACGTACAGCAGTTTAAGCCCGAGGAGTTGAATGTCAAGGTTGGTAGCTTCTTCAAAACTTTAAAGAAATATTTAATGTTTTTGATCATTTTTCTAAAATTTTAATATTGATTAAGTTCTAAAAACTTATTTCTATTCATTCAACTTGATTGCGGAAAAAAGTTATTGATTTTATTTAAAGTTTAAAACGTTATTGTAGAATGGTAGAGCTGAAGGAACCGAACATTTTCAGTTAATATAACAAAGTTCAAGGATATTTTCATAGTTTGAACTAAATTATTACCGCTTTTTAGGCTCAAATATTTTCTCCTAACAATTTTTCTTAAGCTATACCTGCATGTGTTTTGCAAACATGTAAACTAATATAATTATAAACACAAATTAAACTTGACATAGAAAAAATTAATTAGCTTGAAGATTTAAATAAATGACCCCTTACGGTCACCTATAGTAGACCGTATAGTGTACCTATAGTAGACACACAACCCCAAATTGTTAAGTTTAATTAGTCTTCGGTTCTGTCAAAAACACCTGAGGTTAGTTTACCGGGACGAGTGTAAAGGCATGTTGTTAATATTATAAAACGACAACACTTAATTGTGAATTCTTCATTATACTGATTTGTAAAATTTGCTCGTAGGTGGTCGACGACTTCCTCTGCATCGAGGGCAAGCACGAGGAGCGCTGTGACGAGCACGGGTTCGTGTCTCGGCAGTTCTCCCGCCGCTACAAGCTGCCTGACAACGTGGACAAGCAAGCTCTGGCTAGCAGCCTGTCCTCGGACGGAGTTCTACAGCTGACTGCTCCCAGGCTCGCTATCGAGGGGGAGAAGGAACGCTCCATCCCCATCGTGCAGACCAACAAGCCAGCCATCAAGCAGAGTGAGAAGAAGCAGAAGCTGGACAACGGCCACTCCAACCAGATGGAGAGTTAGATCCGTAGATTGATTTCCTCATGTTCTTCATGTTTTTTGTAGTTAGTATTTTTATTTTTGTGTTCCTGTGTTTGATAGAATAATGTATCACTTTTATACTTTTGTATTGTTTCTGTGTTAGTCACATTCTGTAACTTGTAAGACTGAATATTGATTGTACTCCTATTAATTTAACAATAAATGAGTTTTGTCTGAAATGATGTTTGTTTATAGTTCCTTTAATTTTTAAACATTTTTGTTGTGGGGGAGTCAAGTTTATAATTTCAACTTTAAAAAGTACTTACTTAAAGGGGTTTTTGCATTGTTAAATCTCAGTATAGATATTGGTAATAACTGCTTAAACTTAAAAGAATGCTTAAAAAATGTGTTTGAATTTAATTTAACTGTAATACACTAAAGTCCCGCTAATCCGAACTAATTGGGACCGAATCATTTTTGGATTAGCAATAATTCGGATTAAGCAGATTTTTTTGTATACATTGGTGCATTTTTTATATATTGAACATAAGGTCATATATTGACTTAGAGCGACTAATATTTTATATATGTAATGAAAGAAATTATGTATGTATGTCCGTAGTACTCTGCAATAATAAACAGCTCGGAAGTAACAATGCAGACGTGACGGGCAGACCTTTCCACCCCAACCTCCGCCCGCGCACAGGCCTTTACAGTACAGTCATATTATTAAAACAAACGGTTTTGTACTGAGTGCTGGTTCATTATTAAACACATACAGTTTTACATAACTTGGAAAACTAATTTTATTTATTTTACCTGGTCAACAATTTTATAAATTTTTTCCCCCAACAGTGTTTGGATTATGCGGATTAACGGGGTTTGGATTAGCAGGACTCTAGTGTACTTTCATATAAATTGACCAAATGGAAACACAATGTTACAGGCTTTGAATGTATGACATCACTTATTTCAACATTTATCACCTGATTAAAAAATATTTAAAAGAGTTTTCAGGCTGAAATTGTGGCTTCAGTAATTTTTAACCAAGATTTCAGCTCTTATTTTGAAGCCTATAACAGTTTTAAAAACCTTTTGTTTCTAAAAATGGCACTCCTCCTTTAGCGTGTTATAAGTGAAAAAACACTTTACCTAAGAATACTGTGTACTTTACTTTTTGGACTAATGAGTAATGACACATTTTTATGTAAAAAATATAAATATCCTTTAGAGGTAAAATCTGTGAGGAGATATTGAGGATAATTGTGAATGAAGTATGGGATAACCCATTTTCTGCTGTTACTTAAAAACTAAAAAGACATGACCATATTTTAAGGTGAAATCAGTCACCATTCGTTCATTTTTCAATGAAACATTTTATTTAAAAATACAGGTACATCTGTCTAGTTCTAAATCATTATTTAACAATGCATAATAAAGAAATCTTATAGCCTATAGCAAATATATTAGAATGACATGTTTATTGAATTCGTGATGAAATACATCTTTATTACTGTGAATAACTTTAATAATAATCAATATTCAATAGTAATACCACTTGTTTTTGGCAGTAAATATTTTCTAACTAATCGCTTAAAAACTGTCTCCTTAATGCAATTCCACTC
This sequence comes from Matsumurasca onukii, assembly GCA_018831715.1. NCBI lineage: Eukaryota > Metazoa > Arthropoda > Insecta > Hemiptera > Cicadellidae > Matsumurasca > Matsumurasca onukii. The sequence continues at coordinate 18,020,660 of CM032058.1, read as the reverse complement.
TTCTAAAGGATAAGGATAATCTGTGATCATAAAAAATAAGTTAGTATGCACTTTAATAAAAAAACTAACAGTAATTCAATTATAGATATACTGATATTTATTTTTATCGAGCATACAAATTCAATCATGTTTGTAATTAAGTACAGAAATGTGATACTAAATGATACCTATCCTGTGCTTCAGAAAATCACCTTTAAACAATTTATTATTAAAAACTTGGAAAGATCACAAAAAAGCTTGTTTTCAAAACGGGATGGCCCAAGAATATTGTGGTCAACGACCGACTTTACAGTATCTAAAAAAAACATTTTATTCAACTTTGAACAGTTAGAAGTTCAGGGAAAATATTTGTAAAACCTCTTTGACGGTACTTTTACTTCTGCTAGATAGGTTAGCGTCGACCTAAGGCAAATTTAGCCCAATAAGTTTCAAAATGGGAGAAATTTTAAAAAGGTTACAGAAAAAAATTAAATGACAGTAAGTCAAACTTACAAAACAAAACAGTGTTGTAGCCCATTAAATATACCGAGTAATTTAAAAAGATGAAATGGAACAATAATTTTGGTAAGCACAATGTGGTTAGAGCTTCATAGCAGAAAATACCATACTAAGCTACCACAAAGAGCCTGCTATATCTTTTAATAACTGAGCTCGAATATTATTAAAAAAAAAGGAAACGAATAGCAATTAGAAAAGCAATGACAACTAAGTAAGGTTTTATGAAACAGAGTACGTTTGAAACATCTTTGTATACTTCTAAACAAACCACAGTTGACGAAAGCAATACAAATCAACATAAAAATAACAACTTCAATAGTCATTGTCAGCAAAATAGGAAAATAAAGCTACCTTTTAACACATCTCAATCCAACATTCAACCGCAATCTTTATAATCGTATCACAAATCGAATTAAACTATATAAGTTACATTAAAATTTATATTGCACCCAGGACCAAAATATAGTGCTTCCACCTGCAGATTAGAAGATAATCAGACGGGCTTCACCCGGGTTCTGTTCGACTGGGCAATACGGACACTTTAATCTGAAACACGAATCAAGTATGATAATAAATACTGTTATCGTCAAGTTCAGGCAAACCATTTCATGATTACCAATTATTCACGTTGTAAAAATGCTTAAGTAAATTTTCCTTCTTGACTTCCAAATAGCCTTAGACTGTTAGCATTTTACCTCGGCAAAATTGTTGACAGAACAAAACCTTGTTCAGGATTGTATTGTTTTGTAAAATTCCAAGAATTCCCACTAAAGCATTTCCCGCCATCTTAAAAATAGTGTTGAAAGCATAGAGTTGTGAAACTTAAGTTTAAGTTACACAAGGAATTGATACATTTGGCCGATTTCCCAGTTATGGGGTACAATATCATTAGGTTTCTATTCACATTTGGATTTTTTTTTAAACTGTAGGAATGCTTTAAATAGAGTCATAGTTACTCCAACCCGTGTTTGGCTTGTAAAAAGTTATATTCCGTAAACATCAGTGAAAAACAGGATGTTCGTTACCACTCATGCCAGAATCACTTGAGATTCCAAGATCAGGAAACCTGTCTGAACTGGAAGCCTACTAAAGCAGATCAACTACTCACTTGTTAGTGCTGCCGAGTTTGTTGAGCGCGTCGCGTGAGATGACGTGTCCGCAGACGAGTCTCATTGGAGGATTTAGTTCACTCCCTTGCTGCCTCAGGATCGGACACGCAAACACACTGTGGTACCTGTGGTCCTGGCCCAGGTCTATCTCTATCTGTTCAACAAACAAAGTCACTAGTTAAACCATTGGAGTGACAAGTTTTTGTTTTGATTACAACTTTTTTATAAAAACATTTAAATATTAAGACAAATGAGCTGTTAAATGTATCAAAATTGTTATAAGGGACGTTTCAGTATTTTCCTTTCCTCGCTAAACTCCCACAGAAATTATCTTCCAGGACAAAGTATCTTTTTATTTTACAAAAAAAAATCCTTCAAAAATTTGTAATCTAAAGAAGAAAGAGAGCTGCAAACCATACTTCAAAAGTTTCAACATTCTACAATTTTTCAATATATATCCTAGAATGTGCGATGTTATAAAGATACTTATAAAGATGTGTTCAAAATACAGAAGGTCAGAAGTATCAAACTTTAATATAAGCTTTTTTAAAACATATTACGGTAGACTCCCTCTCGATCGGCCATTTCCAAAATGGACCTTCGGCCGAACAAAAAAATGGCCAGACTATTCGAACACAAGGAAAAGACATTTGGGGGCCCTTCACAGCTCCAAAACTGACAAAGTTAAGTTTTAGGCCTATGTTAAGTGACCTAATAGAGTAATAAACACAAATATTGTAAAACAAAACTTTCCGATTTGGAAATAATATCAAATACAACCGCTAAAATGGATATACACTTTTCAAAAAATAGTAGATGTAGCCTATGTTTAGGCCTCAGGTGGCCGGCCGGATTATGCGACGGCCGAACCAAGCAAGGCCGAACATGAGAGAGTCTTACTGTGTCACAATTCAACAACAACAATTCAATAAACAATTAATGAACACACTGCAGTTCCTAGCCTAGCACTTGAGTTACTCACTGGTAGTTCGTCTTTGCCGTTCCAGATCCCGGAGACTTGTCTCTGCTGCATGACTTGCTTGATGTTCAGTAGAGCCGGCAGAGCTGTGCTTCCCGCGTTTATGCTGCAAACAGAAATAACAATCAGTTTGACGATCAATAGTTGACACTAGACTAGAATGACTTTTGAAAACCCCCTAGCCCACTACAAGTTGTTCAATTAATTGTGAAAATAAAATTCACGGTTTTCAAGGTAAGTAAGGTGGATTTGTAAGTTTGTGAAAGTTCTCGAAACACAAAATATCAACTCACCATACACTTAGAGGACTTTCCACACTGAGGCCCAGTTGAAAGCAAGCGTCACGCGGTGAATATATCGTATATTTCCGACCACAGCCTTGGTTCCAGTAGGTGCGCGTACGGTGACGAAAGAATTCCGTGAGGTAAATACAGGAACATTCCCATCATGTTTTGGATTTCTGTTGAAACAAGTTAGTGAACAAATTTGAAACTCCAAGCAATATAGAAGGAATGTGCAACGTACAATGTATGTTTCATTTCTAAACTAACTACATCACATTTATAATCTAGTTCTTCCAGTTCACACCGCGTCAAAACATCATAATAATTAGATTTGATAATAATAAAACATCAGTCACTAAACACTTCATGATCTTATTATAGCCAACACAATACTAAAACCGCTTTCAAAATAAAAAGGGTTTATTTTGACCCATTAATTTTGAAAATGGTTTTAGTATTGTGTTAGGCTACTAATAAGATAATGCTAAGTGTCGTAAATATTCGTTTTTAGACTTGATGTTTTAATTTATTGTAAATTAAATATATAACCGTTTGGCAAATATCATCCTGAAATAATAATTAGCTTGAAATATTTCGTGACTAAAGCTGGTACTCCACAGCGAGATCGAAATATTTCGAGCTAATTATTTGATGTTTTGACAGGTGTTAACCGGATGAACTAGATTATAGTTGTGAACCAACCGCAAAAGCCTAAGAGTTAACTTTACATCACATTTCAAGATAATCCCAAACATTCTTTTAAATACAATTTGAAAACTGATCTTCCGCTAACCCTTGGAAAATAATATTCTGTTTTGACTTGAGTATGTTAAAATGCTTAAAAGCTCTTATATTTGGATAAAAGAACTACCAGGCTTTACCGAGAGTAACAAACCTGTACAATATTGTTGCAACGATTTATTTTATGTAGGTACATTTTTAACTATGTTGGTTCTAGTTTTTACAACTATAAAAGCTGTTGAAAATGCTTCCAGTCTACTATATATTTTTATAGATCTTTTTATGGTGAGGATTAAACCTTTGTAAATAAGCTTAAATTCTCAGAGTAAAAAATTTAATTGTAATATATCCCAGAACATTTAGAAATACAGATGGTAGTTATTTACTATGGTTTCTAACGCTAACAACAAGACCAGTGACTCACCTTTTTCATGCCGTGTACGAACTGACTAAGATGTTGTCTCGCTTAAGTAATCGCTTCTGACTGAGCAGAAACACCTTGCTGTATTAACCCTATAAAGCGTAGTTGGTGTAGCTTGAACTCCAACACTGAATTCTAAACAGACCAAACATAATTCTGTAAGGAAAGCTTTACAATTTAGGGAACTAAGTAAAATGTTTCAAACATCCTTAAGGAAACGTATTGTTTTGCTTAGCTAAATGTGGCTTCTGAAATAATGGTTTTCAACAAGGCTTTACAAGTGTATGATTGTCTTGATAAAAAGTGGCATACACAAATAGTTTAAAAAATAAAACTTGCAACAATCTTAATTAAAAACTTAATTTAAACTGTCTTGTAATCATACGGAGGCAGCTTCTTATTGGAATTTTACAACAATTCTTGAACTTAACTCAAACAATTTTTTATTTTCTGGGTGAGGCCTTTCAGAAACGATGTTTCTATCTTCGGACCTAACACAAACTAGAAGTTATTGGATTGTTTGAGTTCAAACTTGAATTAATTGTCTCGTAATCGCCTTGATTTAAATACTTCTGTTGCATCACAATTGCAACGGACATCAAAATAAGCTTTGATTAGAACTTAAAACATATTGGTACTAGTGTAAAATTATAAAACAAATACAGAACCTGAGCCTCTAAGTTTTCTCTATGTTGTTCGGCCCACTCCAGCGCAGGGCCTAACTCTTTCTGCTTCAAGCTGTCTAGGATTCTATTCAACTCAGTGAAAGGTTCCTTTACATCTTCTTCTGTTTCTAATCCAGCCTCCTAGAAATGAATTTTGTCAATTGATTTTGGTGTGTCAGGGTTTCTCTGAACAGTGAAAACCAAATTTATGGGGTTTCAAGGGTTTTCTTCATCTAACAGCTAATTTTAAGATTAAAAACTCATTTTGGTATTTAAAAAAGATTACGGTCACTTTCACCACTTGTTTCAAAAGTCACAGTTACTTCTGTAAGGTTATATGACCTTTTATGTTCCGCTGCACTCCTGCAATGTCTGCCAGAAAAAAACCGAAAGACATTTTGTTTCCACCAATTTCTTGACGGGAGTAACTATAACTACCAAAGGTAGCTTTCTTACGGTTTTATGCAGCCATTCCCAGATTTTTCCAGGCAGGCTAAATTTACAGTCAAGTAGACAACCTATGTTTGCATAAATACTATTCAGACATTGTATGCTGTATTTAAAATGAAGCGGAATAACAGTACAAAAACTAGCATTAGAAAAGTTTTGCAGAAACAACCTATTATTTAAACTAAAATGAATTGAAAATATTTATATTTCCAAAAGAGCACCACAATCTTATTTTTCTTTTTTATTTTTCTTATTCTTACAATCTTTTTTTAAGAGGCAATCGATATTTTTTCACTGCTCCATTACATTCTACTTAAAGATGGTACTTTTTTATTTAAAACCATAACCTTCTCAAAGAGAGTTTTACAGAGCCTAAAAGAGCTTCAATATAGCGCTTTTTACGTCCGTGGCTCAGTGGGTAGAGTCACAGCTTGCAAAGCTCAAGGTCGCGCGTTTGATTCTCGGCGCACATAGGTTTGGACCGCTTTCCCAAAAAGCGTTAGGTAATGCCTACAAAATCCTAGGTTAAGTCTCAAAATAAAAATGCCATTGGAAGATGTGAAAAATACAGTCAAGTATTTTTGCAGTCCTCATTGACTGCAGAGTACCTCTAAAATATTTGTGTATCAAAAACATTAACTGGCATAGTAACTAATTCTATTAGATAATCCTAACATAAACAACGTACAAAGTAGGAAGGATTCAAGTTACCTGGGCTAACTCTTGGGCGATATCAAGCATTCCTTGGCGGTAGAAGTGTTGGCAGATCACTTGATTGAGAAGCATTATTTTATCCGAGCCTGCAAACACATCTTCTCTACTGGTAGATGCAAAATCCGCAACAAAATTCTGAAAGCAAAATGCACGGATACGTACAATGTTTCTTTGAGTAAATCAGTCAAGAGTCTTTGTGTAAATAGGTTATTTAATTAAAAAAGGATACCAAACTAAACTCAGTAAAGACCATTTATGATGTAAAATGATTTATTTCCTTGTCACATTCTTATAGAGCAACAAATCTCGTTCATACAAACCAAATTAATTCATGTTCTCTTAATAAAATGTCACCCAGCTACCTATGTTGTAGAAAGTAAAAACAAATTTAATTTTAACTTGTGTAATCACCCTCTAAAAATACCCTAGATCAAAATTCAACATTGTTATGAACCTGTATCTTTTCAAACCTAATTACTAAAGTTACTCCCACTTTAATAGTTCTAAATACCGGCCGCTGTAAAAGGTTTAGAAGATAAACAGTTTCACACTTCCTCAAGAAACGGCTAAAGAATAGTGGTTACGACTCTATTATGTGACAATCTTTTAACAAATAGTTTTAGTAATAAATACAGTAGACCCTCGATAGAACGGACTAATGTGGCGGAAGGGTGGTCCGGATTTCGAAAAATCCGGACGATCAGGGGGATACCGATAAGCATATCCTGGTGCATTAGGATCGATAAAAAAAGACTCAAGATGACGTAATTTGAGGTCCAGATCGGTTACTGATGTGTTTAGCTGAGCCACATACCTTAAAACCACTCACTCTCGTAGGCAGTACTCACACTGAAGGTCTTACGATATAAAAACACATTTAACGTTCGACAATGTATTTATTTTGTTCAAAATACTGTATTTTCACAACTTATGTACAATTCATATTTACAGTAAAAAGGTTTCTAATTTTAATAAAATTCCTCCATACTAATGAACACTCTCTTTAGCTGTCCGCCATCGTAATCAATAATTTAATCCTCACACACTAACACAAGTTATCACAATACAGATATCACATCGCAAATCAGCTTCATGTAACTCACTGTTGTTTACAATTGTGACAGTGCAGGGCGGGAGGGGTGATCACGTGCTAGTAGATAGCCTGACATTATCGATCCACTCCTGCTCCAGTCTGCGCTGTGTATCCTGACAATCCAAACATCGATTCAGAAACTCAGAACTCAGTTATGCTCTGCGTAGCTCGTATTGTCAACGGACGTTAGTGCACTATATTGTCATTAAATATTGTTTAAATTACTAGGGTTTAACGTTGATGTTAAAAATACTATATATAAAAAATATGTTTTTCAGATATTTAAATTTAATTTTTTACCGAGGGTGGTCCGACCATGCCGAATCGGTCGGCAGGTCTGTTCGAATGAAGGCCTACTGTATTGACACAATCTATTTCATAAGGATCTCAATTAAGAAGAAAGTTATAAAGTATAAGATGTCTAGTAGTTGCAGTGCTTACCCTATCAATAGCCTTGCCAACTTTGGAAACAGTACTGTGTAAATCTCTATGGTCAGTAGCAAGCCTCACAACTGTTTCTCGTACTTTATTCATGGCATGTTTCAAAATCACAATCTGTCCGGCTGTCAGTTCATGGTCTGGTGGAGCTGAAATACACCATTAAAAAATTGTCTTAAAAAGCGTTGGGTCGATTCCGATTCCCAATTCTTGATTCCCATACCACAGAATCGAAAATAGGTTTTAGAATCAGAAAGTTACTTTCATGGATTTCTACTAATAAGACTAATCCAATTAGCACAGTAAATAAACCACAATTTTATGACAAACAAAATAATTGACACATATCATTTGGAATGGAATTGATAAGGAGAACTATTGTTGTTGCACAACAAATTTGTGTTGCCTGAAGATGCTAGCCTTGCTAGTGACTGCCTCGCAGATAAAATTTATGCAGTATTGGTTTTTGTTTCCTTTTTAAATTTAAAGTTTAGGGTAAGCTCGACCTATATTTTATGAGACAGATTAGGCCTACTTAAATTAGGCTTATTCAAATGCACAAGGCTAAATGTCCCTATGTAATGTATATAGCTTAGTGACCGATGGTCTTTTATATATTTTATCTATGGTATATTTTAGGACATAACTCAAGGTGAAGAAAATTACGTTTGACAATTTTGTTCCATCTTCAGAAACAAGAACACAAAAGTTGCTTAGTCTCTGTGATGATCAACAGAACCCTGACAATTGTATAGTGTGAGTTTACGCTCCCAAATTGCTATACAAATTGTTCACTCCTTCGGTCCCCAGCTTTGTCCTATGGACTATGACATGTCTTTGTTTAAATCTGGCACGACCGAAAATTTTATAAAAATTTGCCAAGACCTGCCTTGGTTCATGTAGCAATACTATTCAACGCATGAATAAGCCACGGAATGAATAAAACTCTGAAAGGGTTTTTCTGATTTCTCAATAAGACGACGAAAATGTTAGTACTCACAATCTTCCAGCTCCTTCTTGAGATTTTCAATGTGATTACAGATATCTCGCATAACCCGAGCTGCGTGCTCATTTATTCCACCAAATTTGTTTAACACTTTATCAATTTCTCTTTCAACAGCAATACAAGCTTCCATAATTTCTTTCGTTTTAATTACAAGCAAAGCAAAACGGTTGCGACGTACTGATTGTTCAGAAGAGTGAAAACAAAACAATCTATTCTGATTTCTTCTAATCTGACAGCAACACCAGCTAACATAATGGAACATTGGAACCTATAAGCATATGGCGAGTTTGCTGGTGACAGGACAAGAGAAATAGTTATAATACAAGTAGAACTACATAGGTAGATCGCACTATATTATATGCAAAGATGTAAGGCTTTCAGCAATGAGTTTATTAGATTAATAAACACACTTTAAATTAGTAGACATAACAATTGTTATGAAATAAAGAACGTAGAAAAAAATCAGTTGGACTAAGGGATCAAATCAAACCTCTTTTAACAGCCCCATAACGACCATGGCTACACAGGAGGCCAAGCCGGGGGCGAAGCGAAGCTGTAAGCGTTGCGAAGGCCCGTGGTAATAGAACGGTCGAATGCAGAAGCGAGTTTATAGACGGAGTGAATTAGGGACAAATTGCGTTAACTCATGCCTGCGGTACTTTAGCGCTTAGCTACGTGTCGGCCTGGTTAAAAGATTTTATTAGACTGTGGAAAACTAAGCGAGATAGGACTATGTGTTAAGCGAAGTTTTTGGATTAATTTTGACATGATAAATCACCTGGTGACGTCTGAGTTCGTAGTTAATGGACACTCTGTATAAAAACTTGTGGCATTGGCTTTTAAAAACAATACATGGTCATGTTGTGATACTTTGAGAGCTATACCCCTGGGTGAAGTAAGATCACACACTGTGGGCGCTTACGATACCGCAGGAATCCGCAGCCCCGATATATTATTACTATAAAACAAGACATAAGGTTATCATTTGAAACGTCTAACGGGAACAATAACTCACGAAAAAACAAGTAAATAATAAACATGGTGATGAGTGCATCACTCTGCTACCTAGCGGAGAAATCTACAAGCTCTCAGTTGGTCCGGTCCAAATAGTTCACAAACTCCTCACCAGGCCTCAGCACAAAGCAGAGACCCGCTCGACTCTATACTTAGTTCACCAGTTTGCCACATGTGTCAGCAATTGAGCAGCAGCACTGTACAGACAACGCATTTTTGATATATGAAAGGATTGCCGAATGCGGTACAACCGTACAAGAGCTGCTACAGGTTTCAAACTTCGGTGTAGGCCTAGTACGACTATGTTTCTTGTCAACATGGTAGTGAAGTCTGGTGGGAAAGCCTATATGAGTCAGCTGACCTAATCCAAGCTTAAGCTAGTTGTGGACTTTCCCGCTAGATAGCAGGGCATTGCACTTATTGTAATATTATGACCAAGTATAGTTGCGAATTTTCCCGATAGGTAGCATGCAGATACACTTTTGAAGTCTTGTCAGTAGTATGTTATATTAAGCTTTAGTTGCGGATTCCTCCGCTAGATAGCAGGGCAATGCTTTTTTGAAATGTGACTTGTCAACGTACATTTAGTCAATGGTTGAGCACAAATTATGAGCATAATACAAATACACAGCCTATCCAGTGACACTGGTCAGCGGCAAAGAAGTGGTAACAAGGTAAAATATCTAGTGCTTTTAAATTCATAAGAAGCAAACATTTTATGCTCAATTATTAATTTGTTTTATGTACATTTCTTCTTTAGTAGGCCAGCTTTATGCTCAGCCCACAACCATTCGAAAATGGAATAAAATTTGTATGAAGATTTAGTGCATAATTGTGCTTTCAGAATAAACCACTTTTATATTTGGTGCTTATCAATAAAGCCAACAATCAGCAAACAACCACTTTAGAGTTTCGGGGCGGACTAAATGCCGCTAAGTCGACCACCGCTAGTAAATGGAATGTTGATTTCTATCAGGATTTAGTGCACTTCGGGGTTTCCATTGTTTTTACACGTACGTTACAACACAATAACATCTTTATTTACCAATTCGTAGAAGAATTGTAAGGGCGTCAAATACAAAAGATTTTCATATTAAAAGGCTTGATGTTTACACACATTCATACAGTCTACCTTTCACTGTATGGATGGCGAAAATCCTAAAACTGTACAAAGAGTTGAGAATCCGGGTTCTACAGTTAAGAGGAAAAAAATGTTGACATCATGATTAATTCAATTTATTTTGCCAATACTCTAATTATGTTACGTTTTAAATTTTCACAATGTACAGTCGAAAGGAAGTATCATTATTTTATGAGATTATACAAATTTGTAGAAACAACATAACTACAAAACAATAGTAACAAAACTATTTCCAACAACAAAACAAATTGAAATTTCATTAATTTGTTAAGACAACTCGGGCTCTATCAACGATTGGGGTTTGAGGATGAAACTATTTGTGTAAATATGATGGTTTATTTGTTCAATAATTCACAAGGTCTACCTACTGTTTAATTTAAATGTTAGTTTCATCATGGAGCTAAACCTGGTATCTTTTCAGTACTGTAGTTTGAAAAAAAAAACTAAAAAATTCCAGTCGATCAAAAAATTAGTTATTGTACATACTTTTAAAATAGAGAGAAATTTTAGAACAGCTTAGAAAACCATTTGTACTTGCTTGTCTATACATAAAATAATAACCAAAGTGTCCTACCATTTTATATGGCTTAACATAATGTGATGTTTAAAATTAAATACTAAATAATATTTTATTTCCTTTGAATATTAAGACTAACATAGGTTAGGGACAATAATAAATTACTGCCACGTTTTATTACAATGTACACAGGAAGGAAGGCGAAAGTTTAATAACAGGTACAAAAAATTACTATTAATTATTATTATGGGAAGCAAAACATTAGTCAATGGTATTTTTTGTGGGTAATAGAAAGGCTAACCGGAAAGTAAGGTCTCAGTGTGACTTAATTTTCAAACTATTTGTTAAAAATAAAAACCCTTTTGCGAATGGGATGGATCCAACATGCTTAACTTTGTTACAAGACAACATTGGACATCAGCCCAAATCTTCAACCCTGCATCGGGTACTTCAAAGAGATTTCCTTTGTGTCTTTTTGTTTATATCAATAAATCAATCTTTAGAGGGTAGATCAGTCTGCCCATTGCAACTGACTTTTTATATAAACTGGACTATTTAAAGTAAAGAATATTTCTAATAAAATTGCTTTTTCTGAAATTACAACAGCTTATATTTTACTAAAATAATGAGATAATACAAAAGTTGAATTTAAATATTTAATTAAAGGAAGCTTAAGAAAACGTTATTGAGATGATTAAATTGTTTTGTAACCTTTTTAAAAGTACATTTTTGACATGTTAAGAGTAAATAATAAGTGTCTGAATCGTACGCGCATCTTTGTACATCTGAATACATCTTACTTTCTGGATAGCCTTTTTATTTTAAGTAACCAAATTTTGTACATAATTCAATGTCTTTACAAAATCTTTCATAATAAAATAATTGTACAATTACATTTACTGACACCACTATACCACTTGGTTGACTGAAAAATTGACAAATCAAACTTGTTTACAACAAAATTAACGTACGTCTGTCCATCCATTATGGATTAATCTGAACTGAAAATTAAAGTATCACAACCGATAATATTGTTCTATTAAAGCGTGACTCCACGATTACAGTCTATGGCACTGACACTCCTGCAGCCCTGGTTGATGATAGGCCCTCAGTAGAAAAAAGTCCATTGGCACAACTTTATTTATATTTTAGTGCCAAACACATTAACTACTCGCACATATATATTACAGATTTGATACATTCTAAATAATATACACATACAAACACAACTTAACATTTTAAATATGACGTTACGAGATGACCGTATTTACAGGAAAAATGCTATCGACGCCAACATTCGTTCATTAACAAAGATCAATCATGCCATTCTGACATACAAGTTCAAAATATATATATATATTTATAAAATCGTGTGTGTACACCGACAGAATAAAAATACAAGGTGTAAAAAAATCCTGGGGATTACGTGTACCTGACATTGTGCTAAATCCACTTTGTGGAGGAAACTGTACAAATTTTATATAAATAAAGTAGCACGAGCTCGCTACGGCTAGACAGTAGACACTCTCTCTTGTTTAACCGTGCGTGGAAAGACCTTTCCTGTGAGCAACTGACATGTTTAACACTACAGAAAACTATTCTTTGCGATGGGACAACATTGAACTTATAGTAAGACCCAAACACAATCTCTTTCCAGGGTTCATGTGGAATATTTAATCTAAAATACTTTGACGCAACAGAATTTGATACAAGTCCATTGTAAAATTTATATTTTAAATGACAGCATTCATTCAAGTTTAAGCACCCCTGGAGTTTGTTGCATCGAAAATTAAATATAGTTCAATCAATAATTTAGATGTAAGTTGGAAAGGAAGACCCTTTCTGTTAAAATAGATGTTTTTTAAAAACAAAACGGTACCGCTAAGCCACAGCAATCATTGTATTTTCTGTTCTACAGTGCATTTTTTACACATTTAAAGAGACACTAAATTTATGGCACAAGCACATCAAATCTTAGATGAAAAATAACATCAGGGCGTCGGCCGTACCGTGGTAAGAAAAAGGATGCCGTGGACCATTTCTACCTTGTCAGCGTTTACATCTCTTTAGTGTTTTCCAGGAACCCTGTAATGTACCAAGTGGCTCAAAGTTAAATTTACAAAAGTTAACAAAATTGTGTTCAAACCAGAGAAAGATCTTTCCGTTAACACAGGGCAATTCGGAGTTGTAACAGACAGAGAGCATTGCTTTCACCGGGACTTGCGAAGGCGTGGGCGGAGGGGATTAGTTGACCATGAGCGTGTGAGACTCCATGGGTGCTGCCGAGTCGTACAGAGTGTCCGTGTCTTGTGTCGGCTCTCCTTGCAACTGACATTGATTGCTCAGCGTTCCAGCGCCACAATCACAGAAAAACCTGCGACACGCCGAGTTAATCAACAACCGGTCAAAGACATATTTAAGTATTTTCCACCTCGAGGCAAAGTTTGCTTGTCCTCTTGCCGGCGCACCCGGTGTCATTAAGATCAACCCAAAAATCTTGTCAGCTGATTATGTAGAAGTTATCGGAAAATGTCTGCAGCATCAAATCCAGTAACTTTTTGGAACATTCTTTACGGTCGTATTTTGAGCAGTTTTCACATAAAACGCAACGTGATGCTGACTTCTGATTGGATGTATGGAATGCAACGTTTAGTTTTATCTAATCAGAAGTCAGAATCACAAGATGTGGCGCAAAAATAGTACAAAAAACTACATGGAACACTTTTCCTCAGGGGAAAAACTAGAGATTTTGATTGAACACAGTTCAATCCACTGAATAGACTTTCCAAGTAAACTAAAATTTAATTTTTCCGTACTTCCGTTTTTATGACATGTAAAAAGTAATAAGAAAATCACATATTTGCTGTCATGGCGAATGTTGTGAGTTGTGTTACATGTGGTTCTTTCACTTTTCATTCATATATTGTCATTTTGTTCAATAGCGGTATTATATGAAAGATGACATTATTAAAATTTACATGGTTTTTTCTTAAGGTTTCCGAGTTATCCAGCACCTTTAATTATCCGTCCTTCATGTGGCCCGTTTATGACGGATAAGCAAGACTGTACTATCGGAGAAACAGGTTATACAAATCTTGTAACATTAGTCAATTATCATTCATAAAAAGTAAATATTCTGCAAGGCTTCAAGCAAACAAGCTAATTCGTATGAGTATTTTTACAAAAGCAATCTAAACCCAAAGTGTTTGTCCAGCTACACAAACTAAGATGGTTCGGTTCTCAACGTACCTATCGTGTCTGATGAACTCCACGTCATGGCCAGCATGACATGTTTTGATACAGTTGACACAGATGGCGTTACGATCAGTTGTGTTGCAGGTCTGGCAGCGGTAGAAGTCGTGCATCGGGAACGATGTGTAACTCGAGATTTTGTACAAACACTGGCCGTTGCGCACCGCTTTCTCCACTGCGTCTTGATTGCTAAATATTTTGTTGACTGCAATCACAAAAAATTTGTTGTGAGAAATTAGCAGAAATTTTATCAATTGAAGCAAAATAATTGAGAGTTCATTTTGGACAGGCGACATAATTGTTAAAAAAGGCTACAGAAGTCATTGGATTAGTTGATTGAAGGAGGGAGTTATGATCCCGTACCAATCACAATTTTACAATTAAATTTACTCTGAGGGCTGTTCCAAAGTTAATAAAATTATTCGTCTTTGAATAGCTTGATTCAATTAGGATAGTGTCTTCTACTTTGTTTAGCCATTTGAGCGGATCCGTGGCGGATTGGTATTTGGTATATTGAGCTCATCACTCCGGTGGCGCGGGTTCGATCCCCGCAGTCACCACTTTCATTTGTAATGTGACTAATATGGTGACGCTAGGTAAAGGTCGAGGTTGAGTGGTAGAGAGGACTTTGTAGTCCTAACTTGGCCTTGTTAAACAAGACAAACTTTACCTTTTTTTTTGTATGCTCTTGACTTTGAGACTAAATTATCTCTACATGCAATATTCCCGGCAGTTAAATAGTAGCCCATCAACAACCCACTGACCTAAGGACATCAGCCCTTGGCAATCATAACCTCAGTGAAGCTTGCAGGGCAATAAAAAGTTAACTCATCTAGCTATGGACGGTCGAGCAGCAAAAAAAAACGACTAATACTAACCCAACATGTACTTAGGGTAAGTCTAAATTGTTAACAAAAATCGCTAAACTTAAAAAACAGAAATCTTTTAAAAACCATTTGATTTTTGTATTAATTAGTAATATTTTCTATCATTATCAGTTAGGGCCAACATGGATGTTTTTCAACGAATGCTCAAGCATATGACGATGTTAGAACACTTACGCCTTGTGATAGGTTGTACTCCGCTGGCTAAACACAAGCCTCCGAACCGGTTGTTGAAGATCTGGTTGTCTTCTAGAGTTGCTGTAGCATTGTTCGTGATCTCTACTCCTGCAGCTAAGCCGTCGAAGATACGATTTCTTCTGAGGATCGGGTGACTCTGTGTTGAGATCAAAACTCCTGCTTGAGCGTTGCGGAAAATATCATTTTCTTCTAACACCCCTGAAAGAAAATTCCGCATGAAGAAATTTTAATTTAAAACTGTGACACTCGGAAATGAAAGTGATCATGGTTGTGTGCAACATAAAACCAAGACTTCAAACTTTTTGGGCCCAGGTTCTCAAAATCTCGGTAAAATATTTAATGTTGGCGGAGTTTACATTGGTTAAAAACCCAAACAATAAATAATCAATTTAATATTAATAAATAATTGAATCACACGGGTAAAATAAAACTTAACTTTTGATAATAATATCCCAGTTGCGCTCTTAAGCAGCCCTCCAACATCCGGCTCGCTAATTTTAGGTCAAGTCTCTGTAAAACTCACTTGTCAAACAAAGCAAATTAATTCAATGATCCGAGTGTATAAACGGGTTTAGCAATGACTAGAAACTGGAGCAAGCACCCCACATCGCTACTGTCGAGGTATATGGAAGCGGTGCTGTGACATCATACCAATACTTTGTACATCATTTACCTTTTCCACCGTTGAAGATACAAATGCCGCCGTCTCTACCGTCGAATATTTTGTTCCGTTTCAACGTTGGGTTGGAATCAGTCTTTATCCACACGCCGGCCATCGCGTTGTCGAATATCTCGTTCTGCTCCAGCAGCCCGAGACCTCCGTTGTACACCAACACTCCGCCGTTCTGCCCTCCCCAGATCTTGTTCCCCCTGATGATCGGGTTACTCCCAGTCCTGGAACATGTCAATGTCAACTATCAACAAGAAAGCTCGTGTTAAACAAATCAAATCCACTTGGAATCTATTGACTGATTTCAATATTCAATTTACCTTTATTTTAGATTAGCACCTTACTCGGGATGAAATAAACACACTATTATAATTACCATTACCTCAATTTCTGGATCAATCAAAGACAGAAGTGTTGTTAAAATACTGTTTTCAGCTAAACAATTTTTGTTTTAAGTAAACAACGTAATCTAAAATTCAATATTTCTACAACGGATCATATTTTTGAAGAATTCGCCTTTTTAAGAAGTTTTTTTATACAAATTTCATCCTAAATACAAAATTAAGTATTATGAAAATAATTTATTTTGTATTCCCCACTATCCTTTACATTGACAAAAAATTGTATAATATATGATATTATTTTATCACCGGTAACAATAAAATTAAAGTTTTGGTAAATTATCAATTTGGTTGATTTTGGTAGAAAACATCCCCGGCCGTGTAGAAAAATTAATTTTCTGTAGTTTATACAATGCAGGTATTTTCTCTTAGTCTCCCTGGCGGACGATTTTAATAACCTCTCAATCTCTTTAAACCTAAAACTACACAATTGAATAAAAATTGAATATGGTTGTCACTTGTATTGTAGATGTACTGACTTGACAGGGTTAGGATTTATTTGTACCCGATCTGCGATCAAAAGAGAATATAAAGAAAAGCAGAATCATTTGGATAATGAAGAGCCCCATAAGAGAACACAAATTGTCAAACTTTTAAAAGTTCTCTTATGTGTTTCTACTTTAATTATACAGATGAACTTGCTCTCCTTTCTATTCCTTTTGATAGCATATCCTGGCCTAGTGCCCTGTTTCCTAAATCTTAGTACCTGATCTGTACGCCAGAGTAGAGGTGATTGAATATATCATTATCCTCTAGCTTGCCGTGCCCGTTGTCGTAGAAGTAGACGCCGACTTGTTTACCGGAGTGGATGCGGTTCCGCCTGAGCACCGGAGTGGAACCGGTTGTGATCCACACTCCCGCCAGTGTGTTTGCGTACACTTCGTTCTCCTCTATCAGACCTTGGCCCTTCTCGTGAACGTAGATGCCGCCGTGTTGTCCGTGGTGGATCTTGTTGTGCCTCACGATCGGGTCGCTGTTTGTTCGAATCTGGATACCTGCTAGTGCGTTACCTGGACAAATAAAACATGCCAATTAGTGAGATGTGAATTAAAAGGAGATACAAAGGGATTAAGAGTACAGAAGACTCCCTCTCGTTCAATAACCTTGGTGGATTGGGCCTTCACTAAACTAAAAATGACCGTCATTAGAGAAAAAGAGTTTAAGAGAAAAAAAACGTAGTTTAGCATCAGGCCATGTTAAGTGGATTAATATGGCAGTTAATATGGTAGTTATTAATTACCATAACTTTTCAAAATAGCTTCTGGTTAGGCCTCAGTTAACCGGCCAGACCATCTGACAGCCAAACGGCTGTGTTTTATTTGTTAACACTTTTTTTCATGATCACAGATACAAGCAATCATAAACAATAGTGTTAGCTGTAAGACAGCTATTTTATTTTGTTGTGAGATTTTGTTGGGTAAACCTGACTTATCCCGTTGAAATGCTGTTCCTGGTTGCTACAATAATAGGAGCAACCTCTGGCTACAGATAACTTCATGAGCGAGCTAGCTGATCTCATGCGAGCAACACTGGCAGACGTAGGGCACGAGCCATAATGCACTTTCTGCAAGTGTTTACAGGCCAGGAAGATCCTCCACAACTATTCTTAGGAGATATTCCCCATGACCCTTAAGACTGCCTCACACAGCTATCATAGTGTCAGCACTAAACTCTGGAAGATTTTTCCACCATCTTTAGCGAATGCTTCAACCGACATGTTAAATAGATACATACCGTAAATATTGTTGTGTTCAACGAGTCCCCTTCCTTCACCGAAGATGTAAGCGCCTCCCTGATGACCGTTGTAGATCTCGTTGCGCCGTATCGTAGGGTTGCTGTTAGACGTTATCCACACACCGGCAAAGTTATTCGAGTGTATTCGATTGTCTATGAACTGTCCTAGCCCGTTTTCATGCACATAAATGCCGCCGGTTTGTCCATGATGGATTTCACAATGCACTACAGTCGGGTTCGCTTGAGCTTTCACTTCAAATCCTGCTATCCTGTTGTTGTGGATGTCGTTTGCTTCAAAGAATCCCTGCAAAAATACAATTTGTAAGAAAACTAGGACATAATTGGTGGTGTAAGTTCTTTATACTTTTAAATTTTTGTTTTATTTGTGAGTTTGATCAAAGTTGTGTAAAGGACTGATTAATTATCCATGAATTTAATTTTATCATAACATAGCAGCATCAGCATTTACTCTCTATCTCTAAAAAGAAGTAAAAATTGAAATCTTGTTTTAAAGCTTTTTATTTGTATAGAGATTAGGGTAATTTTTTTTATGCATTTGACTTGAAAACTGATACTTTTGCAATCATCAGACAAGTAAAATTTTCAGGCCTGTGCGAATCCTGAAATTCTGGTTCGAATCCGAACCCGAATCTTTGATTTGTAGCTCCCAAAATTTCGAATCCGAATCCGAATCTGCTCAATGTCCCGAATATGGTTCGAATCCGAATCTTCTGAAAGGGTAAAAAACCAAATCGAATCCGAATCCTAAATTCTAAAAAAAATCGAATCCAAATCCTAAGTTTAAAAAAATCCGAATCTTCAAAAAATTTGAATTCAAGATTCAACTGAATTCTTTAAAAAAACAAACCCGAATCAAATCCTAAATTAAAAGTTCTCACTTCCACCTAAACACATCCAAGGAGAAAACATAACTCTTTAGTCACTTACCGCATATACTCAAATCTAAGGCACCATATTTTAGGCTCTAAAATAAGGATGCATCTTATATGCTTGGATCGCCTTAGACTTCGCACAATAGGATGAAAATATTAGATTCATTTGAAGAGTTACAAAACGTCGTAGAAGTAGGCGCCGACTTGTTTACGGTGGATGCGGTTCGCCTGAGCACGGTGGAACGGTTGTGATCCACACTCCCGCCAGTGTGTTCGCGTACACTTCGTTCTCCTCTATCAGACCTTGGCCCTTCTCGTGAACGTAGATGCCGCCGTGCTGCCCGTGGTGGATCTTGTTGTGCCTCACGATCGGGTCGCTGTTTGTTCGAATCTGGATACCTGCTAGTGCGTTACCTAAACAAATAAAACAAGCCAATTAGTGAGATGTGAGTTAAAAGGAGATTCAAAGTGATTAAGAGTACAGAAGACTCCCTCTCGTTCAATAACCTTGGTGGATTGGACCTTCACTAAATTAAAAAATGACCGTCGTAAGATAAAGAGAGTTTAAGAGAAAAAAACGTAGTTTAGCATTAGGCCATGTTAAGTGAATTAATATGGCAGTTAATATGGTAGTTATTACTTACCATAACTTTTCAAAATAGCTTCTGGTTAGGCCTCAGTTAACCGGCCAGACCATCTGACAGCCAAACGGCTGTGTTTTATTTGTTAAAACACTTTTTTTCATGATCACAGATACAAGCAATCATAAACAATAGTGATTTGCTGTAAGACAGCTATTTTATTTTGTTGTGAGTTTGATAGGTAAACCTGACTTATCCCGTTGAAATGCTGTTCCTGGTTGCTACAATAATAGGAGCAACCCCTCTCTGGCTGCAGATAACTTCATGAGAGAGCTAGCTGATCTCATGCGAGCAACACTGACAGATAGTAGGACACGAGCCATAATGCACTTTCTGCAAGTGTTTACAGGCCAGGAAGATCCTCCACAACTATTCTTAGGAGATATTCCCTATGACTCTAAGACTGCCTCACACAGCTATCATAGTGTCAGCACTAAACTCTGGACTCTATGTTTCCACCATCTTTAGCGAATGCTTCAACCGACATGTTAAATAGATACATACCGTAAATATTGTTGTGTTCAACGAGTCCCCTTCCTTCACCGAAGATGTAAACGCCTCCCTGATGACCGTTGTAGATCTCGTTGCGCCGTATCGTAGGGTTGCTGTTAGACGTTATCCACACACCGGCAAAGTTATTCGAGTGTATTCGATTGTCTATGAATTGTCCTAGCCCGTTTTCATGCACATAAATGCCGCCAGTTTGTCCATGATGGATTTCACAATGCACTACAGTCGGGTTCGCTTGAGCTTTAACTTCAAATCCTGCTATCCTGTTGTTGTGGATGTCGTTTGCTTCAAAGAATCCCTGCAAAAATACAATGTGTGAGAAAACTCGAACAAAGTTGGTGGTGTAAGTTCTTTATACTTTTAATTGTTTATTTAATAATAATTTACAAAGGAAACTTTTGTTCTATTTGTGAGTTTTATCAAAATTGTGTAAGGGACTGCATAATTGTCCATGAATTTAAATTTATCATAACATAGAACTTAGCAACACAACTAAAAGACAGAAAGCATAAGCATTTACTCTCTATCTCTAAAAAAAAGTAAAAGTGAAATCTTATTTAAAACATTTTTATTTGTATTGAGATTAGGGTAAATTTTTTTATGCATTTGTCTTGAAAACTGATATTTTTGCAATCGTCAGACAAGTGAAATTACCACAAACATGGCAGATTTTCTACAAATTCCCCTTAATTACCCGATCTGTCAAAAACTCCCTTTAAATTACCCTTTTGCTGAAAATCACTATATTAACCTAGTTTCTGAAAATTCTCTCAAAATTGCTTCCTCTAAAAATATTTTTTGAATGTGATTCCCACCTGATTTATTGGATTTTAATTTTAGCCAAAGATTTTCTAGACATCTCAAGACCTGCCAACCCTAAAAGCTAACCTGATTTTACTTAACCAAATCATTTGTCAACCTCTACTAAAATATTTTGACAGAGTAACTGCGTGAACAAGCACTCACCAAGCCGTTATCAAATGTGAATATTCCGACATCTCGTCCGTGGTGAATGTGGTTGCGCCTCATGATGGGGTTTGCATAGTTCTTCACCCAGATGCCAGCCAGAGCGTTGCGTGAGATCTCATTGTCTTCGTAAGTACCTTGAGCGTAATCGGTAACGTACAAGCCTACATTTTCACAGTCGCTAATGTCACAGTGTTTGATGGTGGGGGAGGCTCCTGTTCCAGTCACACACACGGCAGCACCAACTGAAACATTAATCATAAATTGAACGTAACGTAGGAGTGAAAACAAAATATACGTCTTCATTAAATTTAGATACTACTCAACCCTAGAGTAAAACGTTTTTGGTAAAGTAGATCCCAAAAGTGTGAATTTTATGATTGTTTAAACACAAATTCGTATACACAACTTAAACTTAGCTTAAACTTGACAAGGAAGCTGCTCTTCCATTCCCTAATTTGATGATGAGTTTAACCAAAGACAATGTTTTAGACTCAAAGATTCAGTCATATAGTAGGTAGATAGCGATAGATGCAACATAGCTGAGGCAGGAATTTCAACAAAGTTGAGTCTCTGCGAGGAAGTCCCTTTAAGTCTCAAGTAAAGCCACCGACCCACGCGCAAGTTAAGTTGTTTTTGGAAATCGCACCCTCTGGTCACATTCTACTAAACGCAAACAGGTCGTATTAACAATATAGCAAAACTCGACATGATGCAAAACATTGACCATGGTTCAACGGTAAACAAATGTGCAACCAGTATAACATTGCGCATTGGTGATACAACAGTGTCACGGTGATATACGAAAGTAAGATAATAATAACAACATAAACACTAACAATACTCCGTCGCCATTTTCTGGTTGCTGTGGTAACCAAGTCTTGTGACCTGTCAAGAGCTCGACGCTAGCGCTGCTGATCTCTCAGTAGCTAACTAAAACCGTGGAATCAAGGTTACCGTAACGCGCGGTCCGACTCCACGGTGTTAAAATACGGAGAACTAATCAATGACTAGATTCCAAATACACAGCTTACTGGAATCTGTTATGCTTATTTTTAGTTGTTTACGTCTTTATATACCTCATTGTACAATAATTTTGAGCTTTTGCGGATTGTGATTTTGCTGATCCCGGCTTTATCGGGAGTTGACTATACAAATATTTTAGAACATGTTCGTAAGGTTTCCAATTGAATTAAGACACTACACACTTACTGACACTACACACTAGTTCCTAGCCGAGTAAACTACGGTTGAACCAGAGGAGGACTCACCAACAGAGGAACTACGTATGATACAGTGGTCGATGGTGGGACTGCAGTTCTCCCCACCTCCAGGCAGTAGTGCTTGTTGTGAGGCACTGTGGAGGTGACGTCGGGTGAGAACTTGAGTGTGAGGTGTCCTGCGTACGCGTTCTTTGCTCCCTCTACAAACATCATCGTCGACTCCGACTCTCTCTCCAGGATCACTGACTCGGCCACGTTGCCGGGCGCAGATCCTGAAAACAATCAATTTTCATGACTAACGTTTCACATAGTGAAATATTATAGAAAATATAAGTTGCAGAACTCTTTCTCAAAGTGATTTTACTGCTTATGAAGTGTGGGATATCAGTCTTATCACTTAAACTGGCCCTCTTGGGCGATCACTTAAACTATAGACTTTTGACTCTACTACAGTTTTTAGCTTACTCTCAAGTTGCAAAAGCTACTCAGGCTTCTTGCTGCAGGTTTTCATGATATAATTTAGCTTAATGGAAAGTTCACAAACAGGGTTGTGAAAGACACCCTGTTTTTAACTGAAAAGCGAAGCAGAACCAAGTGACCATACTTTTAACGCTTGTGATTCAAATGGTAAAATAAATTGTTTCCAATGGTAAGGACATTTTTATGGTTGGGATGATTGGTCTATGGCAAATTTGCCTAAACTGAGTTCTTGTTAAATGATAAACTTTCCACAAACAGTCTTCAAATCAAATTCTGTAATAATAAAATGTTCTCATAGAATTCCTGATTACTCAAGCTTTTAATTTTCTCAGTTTTGTAGCTATAGACGATAGTGCAATATAGGAGAGAAACTCACCGATAATAGAAACATCAGAGTCGATGACGAGAAACTCTCCTCTGTAGGTGCCGGCGTGAAGGAAGATGATGGAATTGCCGATGAAGTCGTCTACGTGGTCTAAAGCGGCTTGCACTGTGTCGAAATGAGCGATTCTACGACCTTGGCGAGTAGAGTTCTGCAATGATGCAATTATATGAACATAAAAATCTCATCTAAGGTTAACTAAATTGCTGGATAGTTAATCCATCTTAAAATATATTAGAATAGAAACGTTTTAACCGAAAAAGAACCAATAAAAATTAATTTTCACAAAATAACCAATTTTACCAATCTACTTTAGGTTGGTTTAGTTTAAAATTTATATGTTTATCTCTCTTTTTGAAAACCAAAGACATCACTATACGTACCTGGTAGCCTGGACGCACATGCACTCCGTCGTACAGGTGACGGAAACTCTCTTTCCAAGGATGAGAGTGTTCGCTCTCCTCGGGAGCGACAAACTCAAACCGACAAGGCCCAGGGTTGAACAAAGGCAGATCGTACTCGTACACGTTATGATAAAGTGTTTTCCTGCAAATAATAGCAATATGAGTATTTTATACGTTTGTATGCTTTTTGTACGTTTAAATCAGGTTTTAAAGGACTCCCACTCAAAACTTTCCAAAACACTGCCTAGAGCTGAAAAATTGCTGTGGAATAATTTAGGAGGTCTTATAAAATATTTTAAGATGATCTCAAGTCAAAATCAATTTATCGAAAATTTTGATTAGCAAGTTCTGGTAAAGTTCTAATTTTACAGTAGAATCTCTCTTAACTAAAATAAAGGGAGGGCTAGCAGCTTGACTCTTGTTGTACGAGGGTCGTTCGGAAAGTAATACCCGTTTTCCAATAAAGGGAAGAAAAACCAAAATTTTGTAACGAAACTTTGTATTTTACATTTTTATATCTTAACCTACTTTTCTACATAATTTCCATGCAAATCCAAGCATTTATTGTACTTTTTACAAGACTTTAAATGCCTATGTCATAGTATTCTGCCGCCAATCCATTGAAATAAGCCAGTAGTGTTTGTTAGACGTTCGTTCATCCTCAAAATGTTTCCAACCCAGAAAGCTTAAGTTTTCTGAACAAATGATAGTCACTAGGGGCTAGGTCTGGGCTGTACGGAGGATGGTCGAGAACATCCCATCGGAAGTGGTTGAGTAACTGCCTCGTCTTTTCAGCTGCATGAGGTCGTGCATTGTCATGCAAAAATTGCTGCAGCCATTCGTTTCAATTTGTGATTATCGGTAAGCATGCTCGGAACCCACCTAGCACAAATTTTACGGACTTTAGGTGTTCTGTGAGGACTTCGTAAAACATTTGGGAAATTTTCACTAATTTCATCTAAAGTCACTCTCCGATCCTTTTGCACAAACGTATCAACAATTTCAACGAGCATAACCGTGATGACACTCAGGCGGCCGTTTCGCTCCTCATCGTATGTTTACAAACACGGTAATAAGAGTTGTATTGAAACGAAATTCAGTAAACAGCCGACCAATGAGATGCTAAAACCAGCTGACTTTGATTCAATCATCTGACAACACAGAGATTAAAATAGGTACTACTTTCCGAACGACCCTCGTATATATGGCCACTACTAAACTGGCACATGGCTCTGCAGTACCGAAAGGCGAGTGGAGAGTGAAGTGACAAAAGGCAGTTCTGTGTAAATTGTCCAGTGACAGGTCTACAGACCCTACACAATGTTTTTGACTGAGGCTAGTACAGCTTTTATTTTTAGACAAAAACAGTGAATATGGTGGCAAGGGGTAGCTAAAGTTACACGTCTCACCAGAGCTCGTTGTCGTTGGCGATGGTGTGGAAGCGCTTGCATACTTGACTGACGCGACACAAATCCTGTTCCAGCAGGTAGCTGAATATCGTCAGCAACACTTCGTCCGGCAACTCGTACTGGAGGTAGTGCGTGGCCGGATTAGAACACCCGGACACGGCTGAAACGGAACAAACTAAAAATTTACTATATCCCGTTTCGGGACTTATTAAATAACAATTACCCAGAGAAATCTTCTCTGCCTCAGGATCTTTAGGCACACTAAACAATGTAACCAAACTAAACTCGACTGGAAACCACATTTGCTCATTTGTTTACACTTGGGAGTTATTTTAGTGGGAATATAAAGAAAATAGGTTCAGATTTAATTGGTAGGGGTGACACCGCTCCAACTTGTTAAAATTGTTTAATAGTACAGTAAGGTTAGGTTTGAAAGGAAGAGCCTTATGGCTAAACTAGGTGAATTTTACAAGGAGAAAGAGGATAGTAGCTAGCTTACCTAAGAAAAAAGTTTAGGGGCCAACAAAAATAGGCACACTGAAGAGTTACACACAAATTTCAATGGCCATTTTGTTTTTTTGTGTTTAGTGTTAAGAACTCTGTGCTTTGATAAAGCCCTTAGTAACGGCAAAATATATAATGATTTAAAAGTAAACTAAATTTAGGACGTTGATAAACTATTTCGATCCATAAACTCACCTCAACTGTAAAAAGAACCGTTAACTAAATAAGACTTTAATTTGTTTTTGAAACTTTTTGAGTCCGTTAATAATTTGGTTTCTTCTGGAAGTGATTGGAACAACTTTATACTGGCCTGAGAAGGTAGTTTTTCAAACAAACAAAGACGGTGTGGGTTTGATCTGAAATCGTTCCTATGTCATGTGTCATAATTATGTACGTCAATGCCTTGATGTAGAGCACACTTATTTACGGTAAACATTTAAGTTTCATAAATGTACAAACAAGGGAAAGTTAACGTGTTCAATGTTTCAAAAATTGTAAGAATAATGTGTTTAGCTAACTTTATAATCAATTTAGCCTCTAAATAAATGAAAAACCTGACTGGATTAACTTACAGTCTGTGGAGGAAGAGCAGGTGCGTCACGGGCGCTTCCTAGCAGGCAGGACAGAGAAGGAAGCGCTACCGCTGCCGGAAGGTGTGAGCGAGGGTGGGGAGCTGGGGTCGGTGTGGGGTGGGGACTTGCGGCGCAGGTCATACGGCGGGTGGTGGCAGTGTGCTGGTCCAGCAACAGGAGCTGCAGCGGAGGTGCTCGCGCCACTCCCGCTCGTGCCCGGAGTGCTGGCGTGCATCATCTCCTGTGCGACCGGTATCGGCTGACAGGGTGGCTCACATGGTTCCACTGCAACAATAATTCAATACATTAACTCTTTTTTGTTTCCACCAGGGCAGGAAAGCTTAGCTACGCAACGCAGCCACAAGCTTATCATGCTACACAACAGAGTGGAAAGGATATGGAACAAATTAAGCGAGGGAACGGGTCTCCTACCATCATGCTTGGGCTACTGATCTGGATTTGACCATCTGGAAAAGGATAAAAACCAATGTCTATATCCTTACACCTAAACCAGTCATCTTCAAACTGTTTCAGAGTGGTCTTCTAGATCCTATAAACGGAGGTAACTAATAATATTCACTTTTCTGCCAATTGACTTTCAAGAGTGAACATTCTTTAGCACACCTCCCTCTCTTGACTCATAGCAAGGAAATGTCTTACTGAGTAGACATGATCGCTTTAGACGTACCCAACTTTAGACATGATCGCTTTTCGCCGTGCCCCAGTTCAGGTTATCCGCAAAGCTTAAAAAATACCAGTCAGATTCCCACTGGGAGAACATTAATTTTTGGGTAGTTTTTCCTCAGCGTATACATGAGCTTGTGTCATTGTCAGGCTTTGTGTGATATTCCTTCAAGCTTCTTAAAACTCATTGACTATACTCAACTATCAAGCTTGCAGATGTTTTAAGAACTATTCCAGCGGTTTAAAATTCTCACCACTAGATAGCATGAGGCTTAGAAGGCGTATCAGCTTGATATTACGCTGATTAGATAGCATCTTATCAGTGTTGGCCATAATCTTATCAGCGTTGTTAAGTTTTGAAATTTATCTTTATCTTTATAGACCGAATGAACTCTGTCTGAACATTCATGCTACTTATAGTGATTTTTTAATAGACATGTATAAGTGTATAATTTTATTTATTTATACTAATGATGCTGAGGCTCAACATGTCTATTTAAAACTACAAATGTGGTAAAAATTACCAAATGCTTTTATTCTATAGTATTGAATACCAAAAGTTAATGGAGACAACACCGAGAAAAATATAACAGATTAGTACTGAAAAAAAGACAGTTAAGCGCCCTTAAAAACATAACATCTACACTACCGGTTATGGCTCTTAGCATGGATCATATTTGGCGTTTACCTTAGTACAAAATAAATTAATATACAACAAAATGGTAAACACAAAATTACAAAGCTTTTTACACAATTTTATGTTGTTTAAACATTCAAAATAGGATTATTGGTACTGATATATTTTGTGATTTGTCGTAAGATTATTAATGTGATATGATGTTTAGTAAATTATATAGGCTTCTGGATAACATAAATATATAAGTCTTCTTGGCAGTTCATGCTATCATTTTTTTATCAGTTTTTAAGATTCAAATTTTTTTCCATACTCAAATATGTTTCATAGATGTTGTGTTATTAGATTTCAGTGCTTGAAAATGAATTTAACACCTAGATTTGAAGGACCTGTTGGATCGATATAAGAAAATTGTTTATAAAATTTAACTGAATTTTAATTGTATTTTGTTCAGTACAAACTTTACTTGTTAAGTAGCCCTGTTTGAACAAAAATTTTCAAATGTAACAGGTTATGCTCTTTAACCTTCCAAAGGGCGCATGGATTTTTAAAACGTGAGAGGGCGCACCCAGAGGTTACTTCCAGGTGGGTTAAAACCTTGGTGAAAATGGCAAAACATCGTTGTTCTTACAATATGGCATTTGTATCATCGTTTTTTAGAATTAAAAGCAATTGGTGAAATGAAACTCGGAAACTATAAAACTAAAAAGAATGATACGATGAATTCACCTGCTACAAGCAGGGTCGCACACGGAGGTTAACTCCGGGTTGCTCCGTAACGCGAGGAGGCGCATCATGGAAGTTACCTCCAGGCTCTAATATAAACAGTTAAAAACTAACTAAATCGAAGCTGTAAGTGGCTAAATTATATTTTATCCTGTTCTAAGAAAGAAAGCCGAAAGGTACACGGATTCACAGGTTTTTGGCTCTTGTCTAGGCGATTTGATTAAAGAACACAGATACACCCGGAGGTAACCTCCGTGATGCGACCTCTGGAAGGTTAACTTTAGCTGAAGAAGAGGTTTCCTGAAATATAAATCATCATGTGTGACTGTTTTTCTTTACTTATTTATTTAGAACACAAGCACATTTTTCTACCTAGATAGGAATTTATTTTTGAAGACCCACACCCCCTCAATTGAAAGTGTGACAGATTGAGGTTGTAAAATTGAACTTGTACAAAATATTATAATAATATATCGGAAACTTGATATATTTTATCGGTATGACTACCATGACATAAACAATGTAAAAATAAATAGTTATAAGTTAGAACTCCACAAGGCTCTACAATCAACTACAAAAAATGTTGTTCTATCCTCATATAAGTTAAGTTCTGTAAATTTCAAAGAATTGTTTACAAATTTGAAATATGGCTTTAAAAGAAAAAAATTACTTCATGAAGGATTTTACTCCAGTTGATTAAAATAATCTACACCACTACTACCAGTTTTATGTATTGCCTTCGAGACTATAGCTTTGGAGTGTGAACCGTAATAGCTACATCGTGGACAGGTATATGGTGGATTAACCAGAAAACATCATAGCATACTTTCAATGCCACTTCATGATGGCTAATTTCAATAATTGGTTGAGCTAGACTCTTGAGTGTCTAGGCTAAACAATTACTAGATAGGTTTGATTAGTTTCATTGTTTCTAGTCTAAATGTAATTAAAATCCAGTTTACACTTTATTTAGCCTTTAAAGACTAGTGGCTTAGCATTTCAGGCTTGGTAAAACTTAATTTGAGAGTTCTCTCTCTAGGTCCACCTAAAGGTGAAGGTCCAAACTCTCAGGGACAATAAATTGGGTAGGATAGAAGGTCAATTGCCTGAAGGCCAACAGAATTCTCAGTGAAAAGATATTCCTTAATTTATAAACCTATAGCTGACAATGGTTCCCTCTATATTCATATCGAAGCGATCACTAAGTTTTAGTAATAGAAATATTAGCATGAAGTAAAACATGGACGATTTCCCAAAATGCCACATAACAGGAAACCTGATTTTGACAGATCCTAGCATATGAAATCGACATATTTTTATGTGCTAATCTGATATTCTAGTGACTTTGAACATATATATAATGAACATAAAAGTTGGAGAGATAATTGGGTAAACTGAGAATGCCATATTAAACTCAGACTTGTGGTAGAGCTATAAATGAAGTGAATAAGGATCGACATTTTAGAACATAGCAGGACGAGTCCATGGTGAACCCGATTACGGAAAATCGTTTCTTACCTGAGCTTGTTCTTGATGGAAGAGGGATCCGGTTAGCACCTTTTCTTCTGGAACGTCTTAAGTATGATCGGGATGAAGTAAATGTTGCACTCGGCATTTTAGTTAAAGTTCACTTGAATATTTAATAACTAAAAGACTAAACAAAGAAGACAGCGACAACAGACACAGCAGCCATTTTCTCGTACATATTTTGTAGACGGAAACTAGCTCGGCCAATCACCGTCAAGTTTGGTGGTCACGTGACTATGTTGCAGAAATGGCTGATATCCCTTCAATGAATTTCCCTTGTGTAAGCTCAATAAGTGCTTGTTTTATTCTCTCGGTGGTGTACGTTTCAAGTCTTTATGTATGGAATTCCCCACACAGCAGGTAAAAGGATATGTACAATTATTATAATTCCTAAATTATATTACAAAAATAATGGCAAAATCTTTTTAGGTCTCGGCCCCTGTAATTACATGGTGACCAACATAACCTTACATGACGAAAATTCCCAGACGACTGTCAAGTTCTCAATCAATACTAGGAATCCTTAAAATATATTTCTTATTCACTTATTTCGTAGTTCTATTTTTATTCACAGAAAAAAATATAATTTTAAATACGTATTCGCTTGTAAGACGGGTTTATGTTAGGTCAAGATCACCATTTATTCATAATTGTCACAACTATACAGGGATATTATGTTTTTAAAACAAAAGTTAACCTTTTTTGGGCAGGTGTAATTGATTTGCAATGAAATAATTATAATAATGCTAATAACGCTTAAATTTGTTTCATTAATTTAATACTTTGCTACATTTTTCCAAATTCAGGATTAATGGACAGCAATTCAATGTCAACATCTACATGTAAATCAATGATAGAGAAGACACCCTAAATGTATAATAGGCCTAAGCAATCAAGACTAAAATAATAAAGTTCATGGCTTTTAAGCCTATGACAATTCAAAAGTAACAAGTAAATTCTTGCTTAAAAAACCACTGCTAGGTCTATCAGTACTCTTTACAACCAAACTTTGACCTTTACTATGGATCTTACATCAAAGATCAAGATCTTCTGACAAAGATGTTTTATTTTATTGGGCATTACCGAAAATCATCGGAATTCAATTGATATTAAATTTCTTCTTGAATTTCTTCTTCTTGTCATTGGTGACTGTGGGAAACAAACAAGTCAGGCGTGGGCTCTGAAATCGTGCACATTACAAATTCACTGCTAGTCCACTAAATAATAGATAACAACTTTTTTTACTGATCTCATTTTTATTTTTTGCTTTATACGCCAAAGGCATTTTAATGAGTTACTTAACTTAGGGTCTGCTGGCATCACAAAACATTTTAAGGGTAAGCGGTCCAAACCCTTGTGCTGGTGCCGGAAATCGAACCCGCAACCTTGCGCTTTACAAGTTGTGACTCTACCCACTGAGCCACGGACGCAGGCTTAGTGATTACTTAGTTTTACATTCATCACGTTACTTTCAAGTTCTCTAGTACTAGTATTAATAGTTAATGACCTACAAATAAAATAATTCACTTGCCAGGAGGAAGACTAAGCGTAAATCTATCTAATGCTCTTTCTGTTTTAAGGCTATCGTAATCATTAGTATCACTGCTAGAGAAGAACCCCTGACCTCTGTGGGCAGGGAGGGAGAAATTTATCATAATGGTTGAAACTTAAATTGTAGCCTGTATAACCATACAGGGAGTTTTAGACCACCCTTATCACATGTATATTTCACAAAATTTCAAGTAATTATGACTGAAGAGTAAGGAAAAATAATTTGCAGGTTTAAGTAGACAGGATGTTCTGAAAACCAAGGGTTATGGGGCGAATCTTGGTTCTTTCAGGTTTAGAAGAGAGTTATGTTCAACATTTTGAAGCCTTTTCATTCATTTTGAGACGGTGAAAAGGTTTTGAAAAATATTTATTTTTCAAAATGATGGCAGTCAACGTAATATAACTAGTATTTGAAGCTTCGGCTAAGTTAGTCAAATCTATTTACACTGACATTGATTCTTCCTAAATTGGAGTTTTGAGATCTGATGTTGCCAATAATATCTTCATAGGACTGTGTGTCTAGATACGTTTTTGTTCTCGCATATACAACTGATAATTTGTTATATTTTCTGTTCTGTTTCAGAGATCACCCTTCTACCATCAAGAAAAGATTTTTCAGTGTTTTCGTAATGATGTTTGTATCTCCTCTTTTCCTTTACTTATTTTCTACCTGTGATACATTTGAAAAGGTAAGTCAGTGTACTTACATTTTACATAGATAGGGTAATTGAAAAATGGCTCTAAAAATGGCCTTTGGCTAGCTGTGGTTTTTGCAAATTTATGGCCTTGCGGTTTCAAGAACCTTAAGGCAGTAAACCTTAAGGCCATTCGCCACACTTATGGCTAGTTTGTTACAATAGGTCGTTAGCTGCTCCATTTTTAGGAGTAAGTCCCCTGCCCCTGCCACCAAAGATATTTTTGATTTTTGGTGATTTACTGATTAGTTAAGGAACTATCTAGGCTTAGTTCGTTAACTAGTAAAATCAGTTAATCACCAAAAACCGGAAGTTCATGGAGGGGGGGTTAACGTGGTTAAGTGGTAGAGAAGACTATAAAGTCCTAACTTCGCCACGTAAATAAAGACTTTTTTCATTTAACCCCTAAAATGTGTTTTAACATAGTAAAACTGCCATAACAAGTTACCTATTCAAGAAATGAAGAAAAGTGATTGTAACATTTCCGATGGATATGGGCAATTGCAGCCAAACGGTTAACATTATTGAGACCAGAAAAACAAATTTTTAAACACTGTCAATTTTAATATTGACTTTTGTTAGCCTACCAAGCCTTAAATCTAGTTCCACTTCAAATTATTAAAGTATTTTTCTAATATATGAGGTCTGTCCAATAAGTTCGCGAACTGGTTCAATATGGCGGCCCTGAGGGGGCGTAAAGCTCCACCAACTACATCACGTGACTTCTTGACATCCAATGAAGGGTCAGTTCTTGTTTGACAAACAAGCTGTGCCTATCAAGCTGCCTGTGTCAGTTTATATTTATTTGTTTTTTCTGTTCGTCGAAAAATGGAGATTGATCAAATCATTGAACAAAACAATCAACATCAAGTGATCCAGTGATGCCCTCTCACCAATTTTGCATTTTGGAAAAGGACAAAACACAGGGGGCAAAATCTGGCGAAAATAGAGGGTGGTCGAGAAGGGTGATGGAATATGTTGCCAAAAACTCACGAACAATCAAAACAAAATGCAGGGCGCTTGTCGAAGATTCCATCCATCGCTTGACACAAATTCGCCTCACTTGACGGACGCCACCTCTCAAGCCTAAGGACGCCAAAATATTCAGATGTTCGCCTGCAATCATTCCAACAGTTTTCCGGACGCATCATCAGACACCAAGGGTTGCACACGATCAACGCCATCCACACATGAGGTTGAAGGTTGTCCCTGCCTTGCATCATCTTTTAGCTCTTTCATGCCATGTTTGAAACGCTTAATCCACTTGAAAATGGACGTTTTCAAGCAACATTATCTCCATAAACAGCCCTCAACATATCTGTAACATCTTGAGAGCTTTTCTCCCTAATAAAAATTTTATGTTGATTCGTTGTTCAGTGATTTCATCATTTCCATTTTTCACCTAACAGCAAAACAATAAAATATAAACTGACACTGACAGGTTAAAAGGCATAGCTCGACTGTCAAACTAGCACTGACGCTTTGATGTCCAGTAGTCCGCGGATGTAGTTGGCGGAGCTTTTACGCCGCTTCAAGGCCGCTATGTTGAACCAGTTCGCAAACTTATTGGTCAGACCTCGTATCTGCATACTTCTTGCACACGCTCGATCAGTGATTGCAATCTTCAAACTCTCCAAGGTGGTTGTTACAGAATACGCTATGGGAACTGTTGGGGCTGCGATGGCCGGGCTTGTTCCTCGCTTCCACAGTGCCTTTACTCCTCACGATGATCCTCTTCCTGGGACCTTTGGCACTGCAGAGGCACTCTGGCATATGGGTCTTGTACGCAGGTATTATTACAGACATTTTCTGTTGTACTTTAGTGAACAAGAAGAACACAAAGTTTTGGGGTCAGAAATCTGATCCAGTTTTCTAGTGAAAAGTTTCCTGAAACGTAACTCAAAAAGTAAGAAATGAGCTAGCCTAAAAGTAATCAGCGAAGAGTAAAATAAATAAATAAATGAGTAAAAATTAGTATTTGAGAAGAGTTAACTAGTAAAATGAAGTAGAATTTCTGGAGTTGAAATATTAAATCACTAAATCACTATTTGAGATGCCGACCACTCTCATGAGGGTATTATGTGGTGAAGGATGAGTGTGATGAGCGGTAGTAATGAGTTATGAGGTGTAGTCTTGTTACAAACTAAGGCCGACTCTTATTATTAAAACTCTGTTATTAAACCATAAGGGTTTAACCAATTCCAACATTCATCAACGTTAACTCAAGAGTATCCTTAGAACCTCAGTGGAAATCAGTTTCAAAAGTCGCGACTGTAAGTCTCGATTTTGAAGAATCAAATAACTACAAGTATTTTCACTGATCTGCGTCTGGAAAAAGGAGAACACTTTCAGCAGATTTGAGCTAAAACTACAATTTTGTTAGCCAGAGTAGCCTGTTCTGCTTCTGGCCCGAAGACAGTAAGAAATACTCTCTGTATAACATTAATTATTCTTGCTCAACTAAGATCAAGAGTCTATTCTTATTTGTTGACGTTGGGGTTTCCAGAGCCAATGTACTGGGTGAATAACTGGACGAACTGGATCTGGTTGAGGAATCACGTAGTGGCACCTCTCTCTGAGGAGTTCACATTTCGGGCTTGCATGTTACCCCTACTGCTGCAATGCTTCCGTCCATACAATGCCATTTTCATCTGCCCTCTTTTTTTCGGCACTGGTGAGTTCTTGTGTTCTATATAGTACACTTTGCTTAAAGGTTTTGTTAACCTTATGGTTTTTGTTGTTAGCAATAGTATTTTAATTGTGGTTAGGTTAGGTTAGTGGTTAGGGTTGTGGTGTGTATGTTAATTAGTTCTATATGATACTGGTTGTCTATAAAATCCTGATATGTTGAATTTGATCGGCTGAAAATATTATTTAATATTAAAAATGAAGGTAAACAGAAGTATTTTTTGACATTGCTGATGGTTTCTCCCTCACTCTCTAATGGTCTCTGTTTTAAATTGCTAGCTATCCTTCATTTTTAAAATTAAAGAAAAGAGACATCTAATGTAGTTCATTATTTTAAAGCTTTTAACCACTCATAAACCAAATCTGCAATAGTTTTTTATCTTGAAATGATGGTACCCATTTTTCTGCTAAAGATTTGTTAAGGACCACAAGGGTGGTCTGCCCAGTCCCACGTTTATTCTTTGGCTTCATAGTCCTAACCCTACCTTGTTAAACAAGACAAACTTAACCTTTTTGAAACCCATTGTGGTGGTAAAACTCAGTGATCCAAACATAAGGGGTGAGTGAAAAATAATTCAAAAAGAAATCACGGAAATGAAAACAATAACTCTGAAATTATTGCAGAAGTTAAAGCGTACTCGAAAATTAATCCAGGGAGGAAAAGGATCCTACAAGAGGAAATCTGGGAAATATGCATGAATTTGATTGAGCTACTTTAGTGGCTGCCCTGTCACAGTTTCTAAAGCAAAATGTTACAAGATACGAACAGCTGGTTTACACGCTTGTCTGGTTACAGCTCATTTCCACCTTGTAGCCGAGCGGCTGAGCCACGGTATGGATGTGAAGAGAGCTATTGTCCTGTCTTGTAAGTAAACACTTTTCACAGTTAAGAACAAAGTTCATGGTATAGTTTACAACAGAGATATGATACAAATAAATAAATCAAAATGAGAATTGAGATTGTTGAAGTTCAATTTGATCAAGGGTAGATTGTTGGTTACTGTTACTCAAGTTTAGATTACAGCGATTTAGCTTCATATTTAACTTCTCAATGTTTTTCCTGATCTACTTCCCAATTTTTGTCCTGTAGCGGAGAACAGGTATACACAGCTAATAAATAGCAGTTCATGATGGCTTCTCATCAAAATGTTGAGTATTTAAAATAATATTGGAAAAGGTCTGATAGTTCAATCAAAAGTGAATACTGCGTTGGGAACCAAACACTGACTATATTTAATTCTTTTGTATCCAAAAATTTAAAGCACAAAGAATAGAGGGTCTACCAAGATCCAATGTGATAGGGTAAGTGTTTTGTAGTTAAGTTGTCATTTCTACCAGACCATCACCAAGTGCATATTATATACCAGTTGCCATATCGTGCAGAATGGCCTGTGGGGGAGTAGTTGACGATTGGGAGTGTGCACTCCGCAGATATAGCAATTACACTCGATGATGGATTTAGTGATTTAATTAGCCTTTTCTTTTTAACAAAATAATGGATGTCTATAGAGAGTTTCTATTGTCTGTCAAAGTGTCCACTTGACCAAGAACACCTTGAATAAGCTTTGGATTTACCGAACTGTGAACAAGCCGGGAATAAGCGGTGAATTTCTCCATATAACCGTGAAAAGCTACTTTACGAGAGTCATAGTTAATTCTGCCGGTGGAATTTCCGAGTGAAAAGGCACTGAGAAGCTATTGCTGGAGTGAAACAGCACATAGAAAGGCGGCCAAAGTAACTACAACTTTAGAAACATGTTGCTGGAGAAACTATAACATTTTATAAGTCTCAAAATGAGTTTTTTCAACCTTACAATTGAGACTTTCAAAATGAAAAACCTTGAAAAACTGTGAATTTTGTTTTCAGGGGTCAGGTATCTTGGTCTGCTTTACAGCCTGAGGTCTATTGTCCTTAGAACAGATATTGAATTCCGAGGGCTGTTTAATAAGTACCCGTGTTTACTTACAATTTTAGCCGTGAATTCTTTTTCATATTGTCAGCTGTTAGAGCAACTATTTAAACAACAGCTGGATAAATTTAAAGCCAAAAAATTATTTTTTATGTTTTGGCAGCCATTTTAAGAAATCATCTCCAAAACCTTTGCTAAGATAGATAAAGAACCGTATTGATCTGTGATTAGACTTTTGTGTTGAGATAGGGAGAAATTTGAGGAAATCCGACAAATAACCTCATATCCTTATACACCTCCATAAGTTTTGTTGGATTTCCTTACATTTTTCCCGTCCAAACACACAAAAGTCTTATCACAGATCGAATCAAGGTTCTTTTTCATGTTAGCAAAGTTTCCGGAGTTGATTTATAAAAATAGCTGTCAAAACACACAAAAATAATTTTTCGGCTCAAAATTTAGCCAGCTGTTGTTTACATAGTTACTCTAACAGCTGACAATGTGAAAAAGAATTTACGGCTATAATTGTAAGTAAACACGGGTACTCGTATTTATAACAGTTTAAAAATGTCTCCACGTTTCCTGAACTCCACATGTGTTCTCGACAGGTTTCCAGTTCCTCACACACATTGTTCGGTGCGTACTCGCCTACTTGTTCGTGAGGACGGGACACTTTGTGGCTCCGTTCCTGGCGCACGCGTTCTGCAACCACATGGGGTTCCCGGACCTGTCCGAGTTGCAGTTGTACCCTGAGCCGCAGCGCAGTGTGATGATGTCTCTCTACGTCGTCGGCCTGGTCGCCTGGTGTCTGCTGCTCGGTCCTCTCACCAACCCCGCGTGGTACTCCAACCAAGTCTTCTTCAAGTCGTAACACACTCTGGCATCTGTGCTAGGTTGTTGCAGTCACTAGAATATCAAGGTGGTAATTATGTAAATTTTGGGGGTTTCTCAACTATAACAAAGATAAGAAGTATGCTTTATTTTGACGGGAGGTTACGTTCAATGATGTAGTAAATGAGTTATTTGTCATTGATAATAATGTTTTTCTGAAGAATACTTAGGAATTTTACGTTTTAAAAGTTTATAAACAAATAAGGAATTGATCTAACACTACTAGAAATAAGTCCTTGTATTGTTTATGTCTACAGATCAAATGTTGTAATGTAGGTTTTCAAATTTAAATTAAGATTTAAAAAGGAAACAATAAACATGATCACAGTATAGTTTTAGGTTTGAAAGGAAGAGTCTTATGGCTAAACTAGGTGAATTTTACAAGGAGAGAGAGGATAGTAGCTAGCTTACCTAAGAAAAACAAGTTTAGGGGCCAACAAAAATAGGCACACAGAAGAGTCACACACAAAATTCACTGATATTTCGCCCTTACTAAGGGATTTTTCAAAGCACAGAGTTCTTAATACTGAACACAAAAAACAAAATGGCCACTTCAGGACAGCAGAGCAGTAGAAGAAGACAGACAACAACAAGTGGCCATTTTGTTTTTGTGTTTAGTGAAACTCTGTGCTGAAATCACAATATCAGCGGTTTTTGCAAGACTCTTCTGTGTGCTATTGACTTCTATTTTTCTTAGGTAAATTAGCTACTACCCTCTCTCTCCTTGTATATTTCAGACAGTATAGCTTTAGCAAATATGAAGTTCTTGCCGAACAAATTGGAATTGAAGACGTACATTTTAACCTTACCTAACGGGAATCTAGATATTGTAGCAAACACTCACGATAGTGTGATTTCATCATGGAATCGGCAGTAGTTTTGCTGGTTTCGGAAAATGGACAAAATTTACCCTGAAATATGCGGGAACAATATGGGAATTTTGTTTTTCTTCAACGCCTTGACATAAAACAGACCGCATAGAACTCTCCAAACAAGTGGCAGGAGTAACTGTGACTGTTCATGAGTACCTAAATAAATTTTAGGTGAATACAACAAAAAGTTACTGGACCAAAGTTGTACAACATACGTTCTTGAAAAAAAAATGCCAGATCAAACGTAGCATTT
The DNA here is from genome assembly GCA_018831715.1 of Matsumurasca onukii. Lineage (NCBI taxonomy): Eukaryota > Metazoa > Arthropoda > Insecta > Hemiptera > Cicadellidae > Matsumurasca > Matsumurasca onukii. The sequence goes on along the minus strand of CM032058.1, from coordinate 17,982,036 downwards.
GTCCACTACAGCTGAAATTATAAAGCAGGGTTTTTTGAGATGCTTCAATTACCCATTAATGGTGAACCGATTAGTTTCATTTTCAATACCAGTCATCAGCAGATACCAACAAACATGTATAGAAAGTTTCAACTGATTCTGTTATGTTTTGCTTGATTTTGTGTGTGGAGAGACAGATAAACACACACCTGAACAAAATACGTTTTAGCTCCCAAGTATAAGAATTTACTCGCTAAATTTGCTCATCAAATCATCAGTAGTGTTCCTAATAGTAAAGATAGTTCGTAGAAGCTGTTTGTTCTGCTTTAATATTCCTGTCATCTGATCCACTTCAATTTGAAATTAAAAGCATTAAAAGTAATTGGTGGAATGGTCGTTTTTACATTTTGTACACAGCCTAGATTAGCTTTATTGATAATTGACCAGGCAGCTTTAATTTTGTTGGGGGAATTTTCAATAAAATCAGCATTAAAACTAAGTTTAGTTTTGTTTAAGCAGGATCTGTAAGCATTCTTGAAGTTTGTCATAAAATATCTAGGGGTGAGAACTTTGAATTGAATTCTAAGGTTTTGGTGGTTTTGAGTATTATTCTTTTGAAAGCAGCTTTTTGACTTAATTGTTCACTCTAAGGAGTTTTATTTAAAGCCATATTTTGAAGCTGTGATTTTAAACGTAGTTGTTAGCACATGTATATTTTTGTTTGTTTATGATACTAATTAATTAACTAATTGTAAGATTGTTACTTGTATCTTCTAGTGTCTTCAAGTCTACTCAATCTTTAAATTATTTTTCTCTCTTCCTGTCTTATTTGAAAAAAGAACAAATAGTTGACAATAATACATTTTTTGTCCACTTTTATAATTTGTACAATATTGTTACAGCAAGTTCATTTTACTTTCTTTCACCATTTGAGATTTATGTTCTGCCTGAAAATAGAAACTCAGTATAAACGTGGCCACTACATAAACATAATAAATTTAGTTTTAAGTTTGGATTCACTTGCAAGGGATACTATATATAGATTAATAATATGTAAAAAAGAAAAACATCGAGTACCCTGTAAAGTTTAATGGTCACGACCGCGGTTTTGGGTCTAGCCCATCATCCGATAAATAATAAATAATAAATTTAATTTAAAGATGAACTCCATCCTAGAACAATATTGTTTGTGCGTTTCCCGTACAGTTAATTTTTTTAGTAAATTTTAAATTTTAAATTCAGTATACAAGGTCATCTATGCAGATTTGCAGATCTATGCAATTTGTATTAGAGCCATGAAATAGTTTTCAACATTGTTTTTGCTTAACAATTTGTTGCGAGGCTCCCTGACTTGAGCAAAGTGGTCTTTTCCTAAAAGCTAAATTTCCATCCATACATATGTGTGTGCATATGAATGAGCTTGTACACTCTTACAATTATGAATTGATTAAAATGATTTTACCAAAAGTGTAACAGTAAATACTTTCAACACTTTGTTATCCAAAAACCCTACAAAAAAGTTAGCACAAAATGAAGAAGAAGGTATTTTTTATAATTCATTTAAGAAAAGGGATGTTCAGTTTTTAATTTATTCTTTATTTAAAAGAAGTATTTTATTTTACATAGTTTTAAGGAGAAACATAATTTACCATATAATTTTCATTTTATTGTTACCTATATACATTTTTGTCGTCAAATTGTAAAGATTCATACATAGACAACAAATATAGGAGAATTAGAAGACCCTCCTCAAGTATTATAGGCCTTCATCTATTGTCTTTGTTCATCCTTCATGATTTGAGGGTTCAAGATGTTGTGTTTAGGATGAAAATTAGCTATACGAATTTTTAAACTTTCCTAATCCTAAAATTGCACAATTATAAATAGGAATTCATGACACTAGTATAGTTTTTCTCATTAAGAAATGGTGCTAAAATATAGTGTTCAAGATGTTGAATTGTACGTACTTATAAACGTAGAAGTCTAGTTTTAGGATGAAAATTAGTAGACTGTTTAATGTAGCACATTTCTGAAAAAGGGTAGTTTTTGTTTTTGTTCATCTTAAGAATATGTTGATGGTCATACTAGAATCAAAATGGTTTTATTTTATGTAATGAAAGTAATGAAGATGGGCTGTATGAATTTACTGATATGACGGTAAGGTTGCCCTACAGCATAAAAGCTGGATTGGACAGAGATTTACTTTCTTACTTGCATAGATTACTTAATTTACTTTGAAGTTAATGCAAATATGAAGCATTTATGGTTTTACTTGTGTATATCTACAAAAACAGTTCTCAAGTAGTGGTACCAACGTTAACCCTCCAGAGGTCGCGCATCACGGATTCCTGGTGAATCTCTGTTTGTTAATCAAATCGCCGACACATCAGCCAAAAACCTGTGAATCTGTGTACCTTTCGCCCTTCTTTCTTAAAACACGATAAATTATAATTTAGCCCTTTACAGCTTCGATGTAGTTAGTTTTTATATTAGTCTAGAGTCCGGAGGTAACTTCTGTCATCTCGCTACTTTGGCCAACCGGAGTTAACCTCCGTGCGACCCTGCTTGCAGCAGGTGAATTCATTGTACCATTTGTGTAGTTCTATAGTTTTTTTGTGTGTAGCTATTGCACTTTACTCTGTTAAATTGTTGATAAAAAGGCCATACTGGAAGAAATATGATGTTTTGCCATTTTTACTTAGGTTTTAACCCACCTCTGGGTGCGCCCTCTGGAAGGTTAACAAGGTAATATTTTTTCAGTTCTACAGTGTTACCCTTTTGTAAGTGTTTATTCTACTGACCTGCATGTGCAAATATAGTCAATTATCAGTGTTTATGTTTCACTAGTTACCTTACAACTAAATAGAAGTATTAATTCTAACATAATACCGTAATATTCCTATCAACTAAGCGTTAGCAGCTACTACAGTAACGCAAAATGATTTTTGTAAATAGTTAATAAAGTAAAAAGAAATTTTATTTAGGGTGTTGACAAAATGTCACGAGTTTTATGTAAATATAATGTGTTCTTTTATAAAGGAATTTTTATTTTCATTTGGAATGTTATTTTGGTATTAAATTAAAATATTATTTTCTAGGTATTATTTATTTTGTACTAACATTTTTGAGTTTATTTACATGATTTTGACTTACAGAAATGTTGTTGTATTGTTTTTTTAAACTTTGTGCCTATGTATATTTTTGAATAAACAATTTAACAAGTTTATGTTGGATTCAGTATCCCCAATCTTCTGTTAATTCCTAATACTCCATACAAACTCATTTTTATATAGATCTCGTACACTGTGCCTTATGGACTTTACCCATAACTGTGATCAACAAATCTTTTACACCTCTGTACATTTTGAATTGTTTAGAATTCTCACACATCTACACAATCAGCATTAAATTTCAATACATTTTCTTTGTGTCGAAGCAGATAGGCCTACTCCTAAACGATTGAATAGAATTTTGGTAACACTTTATTGTCACAAAATACATCTTTCTACATTTAAGCTTAAACTAACTTCTCTAAGACAGATGAGAGTGTCAACATAATTCTAAAATATAATAATATTGCTAGTGCTACATAATAAATAGTACTTTGAAATAAGTTTTATACTAGGTATCTCCGTCAATATCTAAAATTGTGTTGAAGGTTGTTTATTACATCCCTGGGATGTTTTGATGTGCAAACATCATCGTCAGAGTGCAGTCTTTGTAGATATCCGCCCATTGGCAAATTATTTAAGTTGAGAAGTAAAAACATACCGAAATAATTTGAACTGTCAAAGTATATTAATTTATTTTTGTGTTTTGACTTTCGTGATATGTGTTGTGTTTCACTTCTGAACCAAGAAGCCACCAGGCAGATTTCTACAAAGACTGCACATCTGACAATGATTTTTTACATAATTGTCAGATATTGACGAAGGTAACTAAAACCTATTTTATAGTGAATTGATATCCAGGGGGCAAACGATGAATCTTTATAATAAATAGTATTGTTATTGTTAACAATAAAACTGGTGTTGGCAAAAAAAGTAACCAAATGATTATGAAGATAAATTATTTTGAGATAGGAAAAGACATTTTAGATGCTGTCCTGTTTTGGTTTCAGTTTTCAATTTTCTAAGTGTTATAACTGTGCTCTACTCTCACATAGACAAATCTCATGAGACACAAGGAGTTCAACCACATAGTTTTGTCCTTTTTCTTTCAACTACACATCCATCTTTATCTCTTGTTGTATAAGCGTAGTTGGATGAATTTAGTTGAATGTGGTGATTTATTTCTAAGGGCTGCTCTCAGCAATGTATTTGTTGCTAGCAAGACTTTCGTCACTCGTAAATAATAAAACAACTCTCAAATTGTATTTAAGATTTTCCAAATTAAAAGTCCAATTGAACTTTATACGTTTCTGCTAATGTGTGATCTGTGACAAATATTAATTTTAAATTATTTTCAACGCTTTACCCTAAAAATAAATTGTCTCTTTGTGTCATATAACATTTCAGCAAGATATTTAACATGGAGAAATGTTTGAGCTATCAAGCTGTTGGCCGAAGGACCGTTGTGTCGACCGGGGATTCTTGAAGTTGTTGCGCCTCCTCCGCTTCAAACAGTGTGGAGTAGCTCGGTGCTCGACTCACCACATCTTCGTAGCGAGGAGGCAAACCCAGGTCTGGAAACTGGTCCTAGAACACACATTGTTGAGAAAATTAAACTAACCTACTATATGTATAGTTTTCAATTGGCCAAATATTAAAACTTGGAACAGCGAAAAGTATTGAATAAAAATTGTAAAAAATCGGACCTTTAATAACGTGTAATCAAAAAATATCATAAAAGACACACTACATGGCGAATTTGTATAAATTGTTTTGAGAGAATCACTGATGGTGGTAATAATTGTCTCCTAGCAACACTGAAATAAATTTATGTAGAGTGTAGACTATTGTTAGAGGTTTTAAAAATATGGTGTTTGACGTGGAATGCGGATTGCTGAACATATTCTACGCTGTGTTGCAGACCTCTCTTCTAGGCCTTTCAGCTTTACATTTAGGTAAGTACTACACATCATAAACTACAATTTCTATAAAGTTATAGACTACGGAGTGATACAACGCCATTAGTCTTACGGAATTATATTTTGGGGTAGCTGTGCTGAAACAAAACTGTTAAGAGCATTAATCCTCCAAAAATCTGCAATTCGAGTTATTTGTAATCTATTGTCAAGAACATCGTTTAGAGATTATTTTAATTACCTAAAGATTTTACATTGGCATCAATTGTATATCTAATTGAAACTGTATGTAATCTATATAATTAGAATTGTATGTGAAATATAGCTTTTGAATCTGAAGACTTGTAATAGGTATTTAAACGGGTATAACAAAAAATCCAAGACAGATAATTTTTCTTTGCGTCGTTGCATTTGTGTTAAAATAACCTTTCTTTTGAGGGGCCACAAGAAAGAGGTTCGTATTTCAAAAATTGGCCCCGCCCAGTTTTAGGTGGGGGGTGGGTGACGCAAAGTACGTCAAAACAAACTTTAGGAACTTAAACAACATTCCCAAAAAAAGGGGTTTCAAAATTTTTCATATTTCAAAAGATTTGGGGTAGGTGGAGGGCGGTGGGAGCGGGACTATTAAAAACTCACCTTGTATAAATCGCATGTTATAGATGGACCAGTGCACACAAGTCATTGTAAAATAATTTATGTACAAATTAAATTCTCCATTATTGTAACACTATATTATAATTGGCGTATGCCTTGTGTAAATAAATAAATATATAGACATAAAAAATACGAGTTAGTGTTTAGTTTAATGTTCAAAATAATGTTTCAGCCCAGATAATATTAAAACATAATTATTGTTATATTACGATTTTGTATCATTAAATATAAACTGTATAACTCTGTCAGTGTTGTCATTATTTTGTCGGAATATAAATTTGAATACAAAGTTAAGAAAGTGGGTTTTAACACGTTACACAATGAATTATTCATGTCATATAGAGAAATGTGACAAGCTAGGTACAATAGATGGCTCTACAATCAATAATGTAAATAACTAGTTGTTTATTTCCAGCTTTAAGGCCTTTTTGACAATTAAGTTACCTGGTGTAGTAGCCTATAGACCTTAGGGTATTGTGATTTCCCGATGTACATTTCGACCTAAAGGTAGGTCATATTCACGGGGATGTTGTCTATTTACACTAAACTATATACAATTGTTGGTCCCATATGTGTTGCGGTAGCGCGGTGCGGTTGGACCCTCCGGTGAGGGGTTTGCGGGCGTAGCGCGCGGTCACTCATTTTCGACTGGTTTTCCTGTTGTTCTTTCGCCCTTCTCAAGTTATACTCAAAAAAGGCTTTTCCCCAAGTTTTCTTAGCTATGTATATCTCTCAGGTTCTATTGTGATAAATTGTTCGTTTTGGTCTAAGAACACTCAGTTCATCATGCTCTTTCATTATAGATATCATTTAGTTACATCTAAGATGAGCTATGCGTGGACAAACGATTTTCTTGGCAATGTTGTGGAGAAATACGGGTCATCTAGTTTTATATAAATGTTTTTACAAACACAAACCATATTTACGAACAAACCACATAACAACTGTCAGTTTTCAGCTGAAGCCAACCAAAGGTGGGAAAGTGTTTACTTATATTCAGTAGCAAATCTGAACACAAGAGAGTTGACTGGGACTCGTGGCGTGGTCCTGTAATCTAGCTTCATGGAGGTCAGGTGTTGAGGATGATATAGGTCTAAAGCGGCTCGGATAGTCTCAGTGATCATCTGATGATACCCGCATCAACTCCTACCATCGTTTAGACATATCAGACCATCAACTGCGTGGTTCGGAAGTCACGTAAGCCGTTGGTCCTTGTATTTCCATTGGTCATTGGGCTATTAATTAATGACCCATTCTAAGGAAGAGTCGGCCTTAGTTTGTAACAAGACCACACCTCATAACTCGTTACTACCACTCATCACACTCATCCTTCACCACATATTTGCCTTAAAATACCCTCATGAGAATGGTCGGCATCTCAAATAGTGAATTAGTGAGTAGTGAATAACCTGCCAGCCATATTCTGTGCAAGTCTACCTGAAACTGTCCTAACCTGTTTCTGATCTCGTACATGTAGGCATATTTGTTGGAAAATGTTTCGTACTCTTAAGGTCCACAGTATTTTCGTCGACGGCCATGAAGCTGCGTTAAATTATCCTCAGAAACTAAAATCAACGCAATATTTATTTTAGAAGCATTGCGTATGATTGGTAGGGTATGTTTTCAATGCATGTTTTGCTTGTCGTAGAGAATTTGATCCAAACTAACATTTTCATAAACTGGAGTTAATCACGGCGGCCGATAATCCAGAGTTTCGAATTTAAAACAGTTTAATATTATGCGTTGAAATGTGTTCTTGACTGAGCTATCAGTAGGGAAGTTTAAATGTTGGACCAGTTCGGTTGTTTACTTGTTCCAATGTTTGGATTGGGAGGGAATGTAACGACGTGGACACCCTGTAGAAGAAGGAAGCACCATGAGCTCGCCAAAGGTAACAATGATTATTTAACGTTTTAACAATAAGTTATTCATATCTTTAGTTTTCAACTAAAGGAAACAATAATACAAAAACACTTGGAACATTCTACCTACAGTATATTTTGAGATTTGTAACCTTTGATATATTTTTTAAACTCAACGCGGTCGTTTATTCAGGATGGTGAATTATACACATTATAATATTATGGTGTAATGTGGTCGTGAAGACCAATCAATGAAATAATTGAGCAGTTTAAATTATGATTCAGTTCAATTGTTTACTAATTGTTCTAATGTTTGGATTGGGAGGGAGTGTAGCGACGAGGACCCCTGTAGAAGAAGGAAACACCATGAGCAAGCTAAAGGTAACAATGCCAATTTAAATGGTTCTAGTAATAAGTTATTTATAACTTAAGTTTTACACTAAAAGAAGCAAACATACAAATAACACTTGGAAAGTTTGATTACCTTACATTTTAAGCTTTATAACCTTTGACCAGCTTCGTTAATGGTCTTGGCTATTAGTTAGAAAATAGTTTTTAAATACTTTGAAATTAATGTTCATAATTTTCAGACTGTTACAGAGTTTGTCATATAATGTTATACCCGCCTGTGAAGGTAGCTAGGAATAAATTGTAAATCTGTGTTGGTTTATTCTAACCGAATAGTCTAATTTAGGATTATAGTAATGCATTGCTCTACCTTGAACTAAATTACATTTTGATATGCGATTTATAGTTTCATAGATGTAAATAGATAGTTTCATAGATGTAAATAGATACTTTCATAGATGTAAATAGATAGTTTCATAGATGTAAATAGATAGTTTCATAGATGTAAATAGATAGTTTCATAGATGTAAATAGATAGTTTCATAGATGTAAATAGATAGTTTCATAGATGTAAAAGCGATAGTTTCATAGATGTAAATAGATAGTTTCATAGATGTAAATAGATAGTTTCATAGATGTAAATAGATAGTTTCATAGATGTAAATAGATAGCTCATAGATGTAAATAGATAGTTTCATAGATGTAAATAGATAGTTTCATAGATGTAAATAGATAGTTTCATAGATGTAAATAGATAGTTTCATAGATGTAAATAGATAGTTTCATAGATGTAAATAGCGATAGTTTCATAGATGTAAATAGATAGTTTCATAGATGTAAATAGATAGTTTCATAGATGTAAATAGATAGTTTCATAGATGTAAATAGATAGTTTCGTAGATGTAAACAGAGGGAAGTGTCAAAATGTCTACTGTTTCAAGCGCATGTATACAAGAATATCTATTACCAAGATGGGAAATTATTCCTAGATTAAAAAGTTACAGCTTTAAAAAGTCCAACCAAATTAAGTTGTACAGGTGTGTAGCTAAAGAGTAAGCGTGGAAGAAGGATATCGAGCGGTGCCTGTTATCAGCTGAGCGGTGCTGAGCCGATCAATAATCGATAGTGATAACTGATAAGAGCATATTCACACAAACAAGTCCTCAGCATTGCGCTACCGGTCTATTCTTTTGCACCATACTACCATCATCACAGTATGAACACTTTCTATTTGTCGAAACAACTGATTATCAACCAGCACTCCAGCAGTTTTATCAATGGACAATTATTGTAACAAACTATTACACCTATAAGTGTTTAGAGAGAGCTACATACTAGATATCTTATGGAGTTCTGACGAAAAACACACAGTGTCGCTGTTTCAAAGAAAACACACATTTTGCACCACCTAATCTATTTTCCTATCTTCCGAGGCTATTTCAAGAAAGTACAATGATACTTACAACACTCCTGTACCTGCGACGCTCGTACGCTCTGGCTACCAAGATCACGGGGCTGGCGACGATCATGAACACCGCCACCACGATCATACCGACCCCCATAGTGTAGCGCTGACCGACTGCCTCAGCAGGGCCGGAAGTGGCTGTGGCATTGTCCCCTTCCGGGACAATGTTCCTCTGCAGCTGGTAGCTGGCTTGTACATTGCCGACCCCCCTGGACAACAGGAGCAGGATGGCTATACACCAGCAGGCGGACTGGAAGGCGACGATCACCCTGGTGGCCCACTCCTTGGCCATACATACGCGCACCAAACTATGTATTCTGGCAACGGTTCGGTGTTCTAACTTCGGTCGGACCTTGATGCGGAAGGTCGATTATCGCACTGTTCGATAGTGATATATCGATGCATACGCGATGACAGAAATACGCAGATTGGTATGTCAAAATTGAAACCATCAAAATTTCGTCCAAATATAATGTGACGTATTTTTCTTTGTTAACGATTACACTTGGCTCAGAATTAATTATATGAGCGACGTTATTACAAATTGTAATGCACCGATTAAAGGTTTTAAAGTAAGGTTTTCCAACATTTAAATTTTAATTTGCATCCTAATACTTTTTTACCATATAGCTGAAGATGTTTTAGCTATCTTTTCTTACTAGTGGTAGTAGATTTTGTGTGTGTTTTTTGTTAACTAGTTAATTTGTTGTCAACACAATTATTAGATATTGTATATTGACAAATAAAATTTATTAAAGTAATTTGATGAGAAGTTTTAGCTTAAATATTAGGCCAATCGGCGTAGCTCTGTTAGTTGGCTGAGTGAAAACAGGTGAAGTTTGTCTCGTTTAACAAGGCCCCCTCGCTACCACTCAACTTCGACCTTTACCTAACGTTACCTTATAGTCATTTGACAAATTAATGTAAGTGGTGACTGCGGGTATCGAACTCACGCCAGCGGAGGCATAGGCGCGCACGATTCCAACCCGCCACGTCTACTTTAAATTAATTTAAATAGTTCGCGCCAAATGTTTTAAATTATTTGATTTTGACGTTAACCCGAATTAATCTAGATACTTAACAATCTGCGAATGAGTGTCCATACAATAAAGTTATATAAAGAAATCATCCAAACTATAATAAACATACATTTTGAAAACCTTAATAAAAATTACTCAACGTCGAAAAGACTCTATAAAAAATGAATAATCGATGAGTTTAGCTATCGATAGTAGGTATCGATTCGTGAGTCACCTCTAGCCTCGAGTATCATGTGACACTGCTTGCATAAAGCCGAGCTCACGTCTAGCCGTGCTACGTGACACCCTGTATATGTGCAACCACGGGGGCCTCCTAGACGGACAAGTGTGCAGCTAACACGAAACTGTGTTTTAGTACTAACGAAATCGACGTAAACACGACTTTATCTACTTTACGCGCTTCTAAACAGTTTTTACTATTAGTTAGAAGGAAATTGATTTATCCATGTAACGCAAGACCAACTTGTCATGATAAATACCACGTGACTAACACTTGTAGTTTAATAACAGACACACATAGACTATAAATTAGTAAAAAAAGGTCCCGGTAGACCACGCGAGTAATCGGTGTATGAACCAAGACGAGTGGTTAGCTAACTGTGAACCCGACACGGTTTTGATTCCAGTGTTCGTTACCAGGAAGCAATACGAGGCGTACTTTGATTTGAAACACCGACCATGCAGTTTAAGAGGGTAATTTTAGGTGAGTATGGGATAGATGGTGGGATAAGTGTTTCGATGGATGATGAGGTGGAGTCTAGGGCTGACTAGTTCTCAGATTGGGTCATTAGTTAATATCCATCGTCAAATGGAATGGACCAACGGCTTGACGAGACTTCCGAACCACGGGGAGTGGCCATCGTTTAAACGTTGTTATTGCAGCGTCAGGTTGAACCCGGGCCGTAGTAACTCACTTGTCTCCCGCAGCTGAGAGGACTGCTAGGGGATAATTGAGGTGCAAGTCCATACGCCTAGAGGGGGAGTTGAACTCGGAACCTCAGGCTCCGGATACGGTAAATTGTAATGTAGGAGTATTCAAGATGGCGGCAATGTTTTCTTTGAAGATTTAGGGGTGTTACCCAGGTTAGTTTTTGATACGTTCAAGGTCTGGTTAAAGAAAACCCAAGAAAGGAATTCCAGAAAAAAGCTAGTTTTCCAGCTCGGTTGACATTTTTCCTATACTACTAATCTAATCCCTACCACAAAAACTCCAGGTCAATACCTTAATTTACTATTTTTTTATTTTGTAGTAGTATTGTTTTGCGTTAGTTTTGTTAAGTGCTACTAATTACAATATTAAATCACTAAATCACTATTTGAGATGCCGACCACTCTCATGAGGGTATTTTAAGGCAAATATGTGGTGAGGGATGAGTGTGATGAGTGGTAGTAATGAGTTATGAGATGTAGTCTTGTTACTATCTAAGGCCGACTCTTCCTTGGAATGGGTCATTAATTAATAGCCCAATGACCAAATGACCAATGTAAATACAAGGACCAACGGCTTAACGTGACTTCCGAACCACGCAGGTGATGGTCTGATATGTCTAAACGATGGTGGAAGTTGATGCGGGTATCATCAGATGATCACTACACGAGCCGCTTTAGACCTATATCATCCTCAAAACCTGACCTCCATGAAGCTGGATTACAGGACCACGCCACGAGTCCCAGTACTTTTTAATTACCAATTCAATACTTAATAATAAAAGAAAACCAATTCTAAAAATGTACACGTCCAGTAAAGTAAATCCCGTCTTGCTCTAAGACGGCACTGAGGAGTTCTATATTAACAAAGATAATTGTCACATTCATATTCAAGAAAGTGGAGGAAGCACCACATAAAAGAAATAAATTCCACTCGGGGCAATAAATTTTAGAGGATTCGACGTTTAGGAGACAAAGGCAGTTGGGTTTAACTAATTGTTATTTGAAAAGGTCGTTTGTAAAAGATAAACGATAAAGAGTTGACAAACGATGAACAGTCGGGTACCAGCTGTGGTGACGACTCTATACTCTCTGATTTATCATTTAGGGATTCGATATTAATGGATTTCATAACAAAAACAACTAGCTCTGAACATGTTTAACAAATCCAGTTTTAATAAAAAGAAATTGTTTACAGACAAATAAGATGTAAAAAGGTAAAGTTTGTCTTTTTTAACGAGGCGAAGGTAGGACTACAAAGTCCTCTCTAACACTAAACCTCGACCATTACCTAGCGTTACCGTATAGTCACTTTACAAATGTAAGTGGTGATTGCGGAGATCGAACACGCGCCAGCGGAGTGATTATCTCTAGAGTCGCGCACAACTCCAACCCGCAATTTGTCAGAAATTTTAAGCTGTAGAAAAACCGAAGTACAGTACTGTGCTCACTAAAAACTCTTAATTTTAATTACAACTCCCCCACCCCAAAAGGCTAAGCTTAAAGAGGGACACGAGGAAAGAAACATAAACAAGTTTGTGATTTCAATATTTAATCATGTGTAGTAATTTGTACAATAAAGTTGTGTTCACTACTACCACTGGTAAGACAAGGTCTCATTCATTTAGTTATCATTTATCTAATTTTATTCACCTTCAACCTTTACTGTACATATTTTAGTTTTCGAGGAAGTACAGTGGTTACACGTAGGGCTACAATCGTTAAACAATATAGCTGCAAAAAGTAGGTTTATAACTTCACAATCGATTATTAGTTCTGTCGGTTCTCAGAAGTGGTCAGTTTTAATAGCATCATGACAATAATAGTTTCAACTATTATAGAAGTGCATCACAGTTGTCAACAAACCCAAAATAAATAGACTTGAATGAAAATATCGTGATATTGCAGAATTCGTCCTTGAGTCAATGGTGCTCATGTTTGCCCAGAAGCTGTAGTAGCGATCTTCGAATGCAGACACATTCATGGAAGAGATTGTGGAGTCTATGACAAGGTATTCTCCTTGATCTACCGTGGGCCAGTCACTGCCTGGAGAACTGTAACACACAACACCGTGAACATACTAATAGGAATATAGTTATACACTCTTTGGCTTACAAATTTGCGAGTAAAATCGTTGACATAAAAATCTACTAAGATCGACTAACCCAGTTTTGGCGAAGTTAGTCCAGTAGCGCACCATGTGATCTTTGACTTGCAAGCTAGCCTGGTTACTGCCACAGGTAGACATGTCTTGGTTGCCCGACTCACTCTCGTAGAAGAGGTACCTGGTATCTGCACCATGCTGCACTCCGCTCATTCTGTACTTTGTGAAGATCGAGGGCATAGGAGCCCACGAACCCTCGTGAGTGAACAGGTAGCCGTATGTCAGGTTGGCAAGAATTTGGATACCTTAAAAAAATGTAAAATTAAAGTTACGTCAGCAAAACTCGTCGATGAAAGCCGTCAGTCGATGAAACTTGAAACGAGTTATATGGTGGAAGGATTCTCCAAGTTTTCAAAACTCACTCTAGCATTCAGTTAGAACATTCGGACTTACAGCAACTTGTGGGTAGGCGAATGCATAGTCCGTGTACAGATCCACGAGTCCGCGGACTTTGTTCAGGTCCGGTGTGTCAGGGAAGTATCGCTGTTTGATGTCCGCGGACAACTCCATTTTGTCCTCACTGCTCAGTGAGGTTTGAGCACTGTAGGGGATGAAAGCAGCCAGGTTGTTCTCGGCATCTTTCCAATAGTCGTATTCTAGGAAACACAAAAATAATTTCTGTATATAAATAATTACTCATTTAAGTAAATAGGTGTCATAAAATTAAAAAGTTAACCATTTCAGAAATTCAGATTACTTTTCAGAAAACATTTGATCCGATGACAAAATTCATACTTTGAAAACATCTGAACATTTTATCGTTCATTTGAAATGTTTCTGTTCTGCTGAAGATACTTAAACCTGAATTTTCGGAGGTTTAATAACATTAAGAAAATACCTTAACTAACATACATTATTAACCTACTAAAACTCTTGATTACTTTGAAACAAAACTGATGCATGCCTTACATCCCCAGAGATGATATCCTCGATGCCCTGATTTTTACAGCACAGACGAGTACATGGCACATAACTGGAGACCTCTTAAAACTGACAAACAATTGGGCTGGAGTGAGAGAATGATTGAAATGAATGAAATGAATGAAAGATGAAACAGATAAAACAGAATGAAATGAATAAATTGTATGTCTGAAAGATACTTCGATATTGAATGAATGGACAATTTTAGAAAACCTAAATCACAGACGATTGCGATACAATGTATATTGTTTATGCAATAAAGATTTATTTATTTATTTATACACTTAATTGAACGTATTAACTAGTACAGACCAAATTTGAGAATTCCCTCGTCCAAGTTGTGGCCTGCGATCATTGGTTTGCCCCTTGCCAAAGCCTGCTGCATCAGGTTAGCCAAGGTGTCGTTAAAGAAAGGAGTTTCAGATGTTGAACTTGAGTCCAGAACTGGTATAAATACTCGGTAGTTGGAGGAGATTTTATCCTGAAATTGAAGTGTAAATAGTAAAAATAAATAAGCATACAAGACGTTTCGCACAATCTGTGAAAGCTTGGAAAATAATTGTAAATTATGGGTACGTTATTAACCTACTAAAACTCTTGATTACTTTGAAACAAAACTGATGCATGCCTTACATCCTCAGAGATGATATCCTCGATGCCCTGATTGTTGATGATGTCTGTAATGTTGGCACTCTGCAGACAGTTCAGGATTTCCTCGTCACTCTGAGAGGTGTTACAGCTGACTTTGCTGGCCAGCACCAGTGCTCGTCTCCGCCCTTCCTCAGCAGTGTAGTGACCCCAGTCCGCCAGTGCTGAGCCACTCTGTGCTATTGCTCTCACAAACATGCCTGTCACAACAAGGGTGTTCAGATCACAGAACAAGTCGCCAAAGACGATGTTATAGTTAGTAGATTGCGCATAGTTGCAGCATGGCTGAGGCAAGCAGCTCAACATAGCTGAGGCAGCCCACGCAAAGAGTGCGCTGCGAGGGCTGCGCCCGGCTGCCGTCTTTCTCCCCCCTCGGCACCACATGCTCGAGTTTCGATAACGTTTTGGTACCAACGTAGATACCGAGGCAGAATACTATTTTCCTAATCACTTTGTTTGTTGTTTACACTGCATATTTTAGAACCCCACTTTTACAAGTTGCCGAAGAAAAAGTTTTACTGGTTGAACCACAGTAGAACTAAACATGTCTCACCAGTTGACAGAGGTGACAGATAGTGCAACTGAGTCATGACGCCTCCTGAGCTCTCGCCGAAGAGTGTGACTTGTGTCGGGTCTCCCCCGAAGACGGAGATCTCGTCCTGTACCCACTGCAGGGCCAGGAGAGTGTCGTGTAGGCCTAGGTTCCCAGGGGCCACCTTTGACCCCAGAGTCAGAAACCCTACAGATACAAATCACAATGAAAGTTTTTAACCAAGTTTGTAAAAACGGTTACTTGGTACTTCACGAATCTCAACTAAGACACTCCATTTGAAACCTACACTACAATAAATAATAGAGGTCCCCACCCTATGATAAATCAACTAGACTCCTTCCTTACCTGGAGCCCCGAGGCGATAGTTCATGGTGACGAGGATGACAGACTGGTTGACAAGGAAGTCAGGACCAAACATGAGGGAGGAGCTTGAGAAGAAAGTGAAACCGGCGCCGTGGATGTAGACCATCACGGGGAGGGTGGCGGGTGTCGCGGTGGCGTTCTGAAGTCAGACAAGTCACAAGGTGAACCACAAAGAATAAAGATTCTTCTGCGGGATAGAGAAAGGGTTAGTTGTCAAATACCAAGCACTGTTGCCAGAGTGCAGAGTGGCTAGCGAAGGAAGAGCGGTAAGGGTGGTAGTGCAGGGAGGCGCACGATGTGGCAACAGTGCTCGGTGATGGATATTGGATTTAACTACCTTAACGAAACATAATCGTTTGTAGAAAGTTTCTATTATATGTGGTAAAACTAACACTTAAAGTTTTACAAACTATTTGTAAAATTATAAACGGTAAGCTCTGCTGAGTCGCGTTGCGCAGTTAAGCGAATTGAAAATCACTCCCACTAACGAGAGAATTTTAGACGTTCTGTTACTGTGCTTATTTTTAAATTTCAGTGTTGTTACTATAACAAAACTCCATATTGAAGTGTGTTCAATTAAACAGGTCGTTTATAGGGTTTAAATTTCACAGTTAAAATCGCAGTTTCTCCAATTATGAAATCGTAAAAGAACGAAGAGAGCGAGGAGAAGCCAGTTAGAATATTAAATTATAATGTGCCTAAGGGATGCACTAGTCTAAGGATCTTACCACAGGAGTGTACACGTTGATGTAAAGGCAGTCTTCGCTGAAATTTGTCCCAGGCTGAGGGCACATAGGTCCATCAGTGTTGGTGACCAGGGTCTCTGTCCAGCTGGAGCTAGGGGAGGCTACCTGAAACAATAAACAAACAAGCTAGTCACTTTTGAAATTAAATGTTCTTATTCGTGCTTGTCACTTTCAGACTCCAAGCTCTTTCCAGATTTGGCCATTAATTAAAAACCTGACGACCAATAAAAATGGAAGAACGATTTAAAGTGACTGATGGTCTATGGAGAGTGGGTCAGTGTCAATGAACCACAGCGCCGGGAATCGAATCCGGACCGTTATGGTGCGTAGCGCACATTATAAATAAAAATAAATAAATAAATCATTTATTGCGTAGGAACAAATACATGTAATTGCAATCGTCAATATTGTCAAGTTAATTTCCCTAAAATTTTACATTCACTCTCCATCGAAATCTCATTCAGACATACAATATTACATTCACGCCAATCCTCCTTCATTCGAATTTTCCCACTACTGCTTCTTGTGCCGGTCTGTTGATTATGGGGTCTCCCAGCTGTCAACTCGTCAGAACATAAATGCCTGAAGACAGTTTTAAGCAGACGTGGTCTACGTGGCAATCCCAAGTCAACCCTCGATCGAGGTGTACCAAGGAATTTAGACGCGTAGACCTCCTCAATCTCAGTGTCGTCCAGCATGACCATTGGACTGTGATTTGAGTTTGTTTGTTTCAATGAAAAATGAATGAAATTTGATTTCGTTGAGTTTGTTTTGAGATTGAGTTCATTGAAATGTTGAATTGAACGGTTGAGTTCGGTAAACGTTACCATCTCAAGTTCTGCTTTTGATTTGGCATTAAAACAGAGAGTCGTGTCATCTGCATACTGGACCATTTGCCCAAAGTGTAGCGATGAGCGAACATTGTTGACATACAGAAGGAAGAGTAAGGGACCGAGGATGGAGCCCTGATTATACCATTGGGATTTGGCCAGCCCTGCTTTAACCTCTGAAATTCTCACAGAGAAATAAAAAGCTTTTACTTATGCCTCTCAGACATTTAAACGTAGGTACCATTATAGGCGAATTGAACAGTTGTGACTAGTTTGCTCTTTGTTGATCAAAACTGTAAGGCGAACTGTAATAATTACATAAATGGATCACCTGGAAGCGAGCTGGTATCTGCCCGTAAGGAATGCCGAGGAAGGCGTCGAACGAGACCCCAGTGGCTGGGTTAGGGTTGTAACGTACCCCGACAATAGGCCCCTTCTTTGTAGCCAAGGGGACATCGAGGTTTTGGCTGAAAACAGTATGCATAAGTAAAACTCTTCATGCAACCACAGATTATTGTTCATTTATACGATTTTTTATGCACTTTGAATGTAAATACTACTCACTTGTTCAATGTAAGATCCTGCTTCCGAAAAGCCACTGTGCTTAATAACGTATAAGTTGGCCCAAACGGCTTCTTACGCTCTATAGATATGCACTAAGATAGTAATTTGGCTTCCAAGGACTACATAAGGTCAAATTAGAGTTTTGCCAAACACCGCCTTCCACTAACCTAAGAATTTTAACAACAATTTTATTTGTCAATATACAAATTACACTTTGAGTTGACAAAAGAAAAAAATACAAAGTCACTAGTAACAACCAACTAGAGAAAGAACTAAACCTGTGAAAATTTTAAAGGAAACTTAATCTATAATATGATTAATTATTTGGATCCATAAATTTATTTAAACTGTAAAACGAATGGTTAATTAGATAATGTTTTAGGATTGGGTTGAAGGTTCTTGAGCCTCTTACCGATTTTTTAAATTAGGAAGTGCTAGGAACAATTTAATACCTGCCTGAGACGGTAGCTTGTCAAATAGACAAAGGTGGTGAGGGTTTGACCTAAAATTGTTCCTATATTGCATGTCATAATCGTGTATGTCGATGCCTTGTTGTAGAGAACACGTAGAAAATATCCAAGTAGAAACCAAGTCAAAACTTTGATATTTTATGCGGGGGTCAATGTTCTTTTTAAAAATGTTTCAACACGGAATATCCAAATAATTTAAATTTATGGTGAGTTACAAGTTTAATAAAACTACCGTAAAACGTAAAGAGCACGAACAACAACACTAAAGTTATTTTAGTAAAAATTACGGATTGTGCAGTGATAATATTTGGTCCTATTTATGGTTGTCTTTTTAATGGGCGTGATTTTTTCATTTTAAAGCTTCAAATGGCATATTTTGAGGTGCACAAAGGTTTTATCACTTTTGCAATGGAAATTATACTAACTAAAATGTGTTTAGAAATCTGTTTGGTAAACATAAAAAAACACACATTGATACATTTTGTCCTTAAACCTGTCTTTTTAGACGTAACCAGAGTTTCACCGTTTAAAGAGGCTATTTTCTAATCCATTGCATAGCTTACCATAACACGGTGTTGAAACTACATATTAACAGGACTAGTGTTAGAAATGACATTTTACAAACCACTGAAACATTAACAACACAGTCTGTTAATCTGGTGCGCGGATTTGTGTTATCCTTTTATTAGATGTCGTAGACGGATTAGAACCTTTAATAGCCCTTGAAATGGTACTACTTCTAATTAATCTCGCAATTAAAATATTGTTTTTGTCACTTTGATCGAAAACAGCTGCTTAAGTGCCACTATTAAACCCAGGTAAATATAGGATTGTTTTGATGATATTTTTCTCCCTAGGGGAAAAAGATCATTTTAATGATCCAATTATTACTCATAGGCTTGAAAATATTTTCTCGAAATTTTCATGTATGATTTGATTGAGATGAAGCAATTTTGAACTGTTCATTTCAATGTATAGTGATTGATACAAAATAGTTTTCCGTTTAAGGCACCGTATCGTATTTTTGCGTCGTTGAACTTGTATTAAAATAACCTCTTTTGAGGTGTCACAAAAGGCAGGGGATTTTATTTAAAAATTGGGGCCCTACCTCCCGGTTTTTAGATGGAGGTGGGTGACGCAAATTAGGTGAAAACAAACTCAGGGTCCAATAAAATCATTCCATAAAGGGGTTTTAAAAATATTTCGTTTAAAAAAGTTTTGGTGGGGCATTTAAAACTCGCTCTGTATATAAAAAGGATAGTTACTGACCTTACTTCCCAAATTCTACAACACTCACAAAATACCAAAACTGTGTAAATGTTTTGCACAAACTTAACTTTTAAAACAGCTGTACTACATAATGTTGTCAAGAACCCAATTTTATTATCCTGGTCAACTCTCAACGAGTATATGCAGAAAAGTCTTGGAACCTTTTGTAGCACGTTGGCATTTCCGGGTCAGTTTTTACAAACGCTTTGTTACAGCTGAGAAACAATAACCTGCATACAAACGAGTTGGTTATAACACAGCATAACAACGTCAGCGGCGGGATACTGCTATGTAAAGTACTGTACTGTGTATACTATATAAAGTGATTACATATGTATGCAGTACACTTCAGCCAAGTCTGTGCTGTCCTAGTTTCCGAAATCGTACTTCCCACTAGTGTTTGTGTACTCAAACACTTGACTATTTTATTTTATTTTTTACCCCAGCAGATAATTCAATATTTATTAATCGTATGAAAATAAAATACTTACTTCACAATCGTCAAAAAATATAGACAAATACAGCTTAAATTTTGCATTTACTCCTTACATCGAAATCTCGCATATACAATATAAAGTACATTACTCAAGTTCTCATTTATTTGAAATTTTCTCAATTATTTAAGCCCTATAATTCGTTGGGTTTCCCGATTTTGAACCAAGGACTCGTCTATACTTTAGAACGCGTTCGAAATCAAAGTGGCTTTTAGACGAGTGTTAAATGCCTTGGGCATCTTGGCATCTCTTATTGAATTCGGCAACCTCTTGATGAACTGAAATCTTGCCTCTGAAGGCAAACGTTAAACACGATCGTTCTGTGTCTTCCAGTTTGGTAGTTGTAATGCTACTTTGAAGGAGACATGTGAGTACGTTATATCATTACCTGAGTAGGGCAGTATTTGCATAGCTGCCTCAAAAATAAACGCCTGATACGAGTAGTTTTGAGCACACGTGATCGACATGAGGGTCTCATCTCGATCTTTGATCGAGATGGATTCCTAAGAACTTTATTGGGGAACCTCTTCGACCTCAGTTTTATGCAACATGACTGTTAGACTGTCACCTGTACTTCTTTTCGCAAACAAAATTTGCAGAAAGTGACTTTGGGCATATTTGTTTTGAGATTTGAGCTCATTGACGTGTTGAATTGTTGAGATCTTTGAAAGAAACTATTTCTAGTTCCCCGTTTGATTTTGCGGAAAACAGAGAGTCGTGTCATCTGCGTACTGTGAAGTAGCGATGAGTCAACGTCGTTGACGTACAGCAGGAAAAGGAATGGACTGAGCATAGAACCTCGGGGGACTCCATGACTCAGAAATCTCTCCCCCGACTGTAAGTCTGAAATTTGGACACATTGTTTCTATTACTGAGATACGATTTGAGCCATTCGGAGCACTCCTCGTATCCCGTAATTTTCTAATTTGTGGACCATGGTTTTGTGATCAACACAGTCAAATGCATTTATTAAGTCTAGAAGTACACTTAGACTTATCATGACGACTAAACGTATTTTTCGAATAACAATAACACACTATTTATTATGAAGAGTATTAATCATCTCAAGGGCTTTCAAAGATTAGAACCCATCTACAACAAACACCTGACAGAGAAAAAACATGAGGATAAGATAATCCGTCCACAGATGAGTAGGTTGTTTGGTTAGTTTTCAGTTGTTTATGAAATGGCATTTCAAACAGCAGTAGTGTTCATATTTGTAATCTTCAACAACGTGATCTGGTAAGCTTTATAACGCATATAAAGAGACGTAACTAAAAGGTAAAAGTTAATTTAAAATAACTTGCAAATAATCTATTGAACACATAAACAGTTATGTGTAGTAACGGCTTCAAAAGAGTTTTACTTATACATACTGTTTTCAGCCAAACCACCGATGTTCCCTTGGCTACAAAGAAGGGGCCTATTGTCGGGGTACGTTACAACCCTAACCCAGCCACTGGGGTCTCGTTCGACGCCTTCCTCGGCATTCCTTATGGACAGATACCAGCTCGCTTCCAGGTGATCCATTTATATAATGATTACAGTTATTTTTATATATCTTCACATTTTGAGCAATAAAGAGAAAACTGGCAGTATCTGCTCAATTCGAACAAGAAGAAATCGAAGTTTCTGCAATCTGATCTCGTCTTCAGGTTAAAGATATCCATAGCACAACAACGGGTGGGTGGGGCATAGCCCAGTGGTATAGTGCGTGCTACGCTCCAAAAGAGCCCCGGGTTCAATTCCCGAAGCTGCTGTTGAAACTGTATACACTGGTCACTCCCATGGATCAGAAGTCACGTTAAGCCGTTAGTCCATTTATATTGGGCCTAGGCTATTAATAAATGACCCAATCTGGGAAACAATCGGCTCTAGTTTGCCACAAGATTTAAATCGCATGAAATCAATACTCGTACTGCAGAAACGTTTTAAAAATTAGACGATTTAAATGCATGCAAAGATTTTGAAGTCATACTTACGCTAAAACATGAAGATAAACATCTAGCTTCAAGCTTGATTGTAATGTTTAAGTGCAGTTATTTAGAAATGAGTACAAGTTTCAGCAATGGTTTACTAGAAAACGGTGACCGCTTTATTATGTCCAAAATATTTCGGTAAAATTTTTTATAATGCATTCATTTAAACGTGGTCCTGGCTCATCGCTTTATAGCAAATCATAGATTAAATTTACAAAATAAACTTTACAATATAAAAATTGAAAAAATCACAAGTGGTGCGATAAAACTTATTTACTGTTCCAGGTAGCCTCTCCTCGTTCCAGCTGGACAGAGACCCTGGTCACCAAAACTGACGGACCTGTGTGCCCTCAGCCTGGGGCAAACTTCAGTGAGGACTGTCTATACATCAACGTGTATACTCCTGTGGTAAGATACTTCTCAGAGCAAGTAATCAGTAATCATTACATTATGTATTACAACTCTCGCACGAGATACGTTACCACTCTGCACTCTGGCAACCGCGCGTGGTGATGGATTTGACGACTAACACTTTCCATATCCTTATTCCTTCTATATCTGTATTCTTTGTTGTTTACCTTGTGATTTCAGAACGCCTCTGCAAATCCCGCTTCACTCCCGGTGATGGTCTACATCCACGGCGCTGGTTTCACCTATCACTCTAGCTCCTCCTCTCAGTACGGTCCTGACTTCCTCGTCAACCAATCTGTCGTCCTCGTCACCATGAACTACCGCCTCGGGGCTCCAGGTAAAGAAATAATCCAAGATAAAGCATACATTGAAATAAAAACACCCTAACACTGTGTTAATACTTTCTTAGTCATTTCCAAGCGTTTTGGGACTTTTGTAGTTTTAATTAGAATGAAATTTTCTGCAATTATTAAAATATAAACTTTCTAGTTGTATCTAAAATATGAACCTTGCCACAGGGTTCCTGACTCTGGGGTCTAAGGTGGCCCCTGGGAACCTAGGCCTACACGACACTCTGCTGGCCCTGCAGTGGGTACAGGACGAGATCTCCGTCTTCGGGGGAGACCCGACACAAGTCACACTCTTCGGCGAGAGCTCTGGAGGAGTCATGACTCAGTTCCACTATCTGTCACCTCTGTCAACCGGTGAGGAGTGTTTAGTTCTACTGTGGTTCAACCAGTGAAACATGAAGACATAATCTATACAATGAGTGTAGTTTCTTCGACAACTTTTAAACATAGATTTTATAAATATTCAATAAAATTATAACCCAGGTAAAGAGCTTGGGTCATATTCGAGCGGTAAACATCGGGCAAATTCGAGGACGTGGTGTCGAGGCGGGAGGGGGAGAGATGGCAGCTCTCGCAGCGCATTCTGTACGTTGGCTGCCTCAACTAAGTTGAGCTGCCTGCTTTAGCCGTGCGCTTTCTACCTACTATAACACCGTCTTTAGCGACATGTTCTGTGATCTGAACACCCTTGTTGTGACAGGCATGTTTGTGAGAGTGATAGCACAGAGTGGCTCAGCACTGATGGACTGGGGTCACTACACTGCTGAGGAAGGGAGGAGACGAGCACTGGTGCTGGCCAGCAAAGTCAGCTGTAACACCTCTCAGAGTGACGAGGAAATCCTGAACTGTCTGCAGAGTGCCAACATTACAGACATCATCAACAATCAGGGCATCGAGGATATCATCTCTGAGGATGTAAGGCATGCTTAAGTTGGGTTTCAAAGTAGTCTAGGGATTTCTCAAAATTAAACCATTAAAATGAAATTAAATGAATTAATGGAACTAAAACTTTTAAAGAACTGAAGATTAAACTAGGATCTAAATAGCAATACCACTCGGAAGGGGAAAACAGGGAGTTTTAAGTAAAACCATTGATTCTTTGAATTCGATATTTAAGTTGTCCTACTTTACAATTTGGTTAAACACAATTTTAAAACGACTCAATGAGTTTTAATAATTTTTGGTAAACTGGTAAATACTTCAAAAATACATTTTTATCTTTAATTTAATCAAAATCGGACGAAGTTTACTGTTTTTAGATCATTTAAACTACTTCTTTACTAACCCCTCCAAAGAAGGGTTTCGGTAGCCCGATTTTGCTGGTTAACGAACTTGACCGAGATATTTACAAAAGGAACATTTGTATCAAATCTAATGAAAATCTTGAGACAAATGTGACCAGTAGAGAGTCCACACATATGTATACATAATTATGTATATAAAGTGTAGAAAAAATTATCAACTCGTGTTCACGGTCCTGGGCTTGATCTCACCATGATGATGGCATGAATATCTCATTTTCCCAAAAGACATTTGATAACAAAAGCAAATGAATTAGTCATTAAAGGCTAGTCATACGGTACAATAGAGGTTGTTTGTACTGTTTGACCACTTAATCACATTAAGACAATCTTAATGGGTCTCTCAAGGTTTCCTTTGATTTGATTTAAAAAGCAGTTTTCACTGTATTACATCATAACAGCTTGTAAAAAAATATTATGTTCCAGTTTATGAAACAGTCCAAGCTTTCAAAACATTAACATGTATAATAAATTACATAATAAACTAATCACAGCTAGGTAAAACCTCTTGTATTAAAACTTCTATTTCATTTATACTATATAAACTTTAATTTCAGGATAAAATCTCCTCCAACTACCGAGTGTTTATACCAGTTCTGGACTCAAGTTCAACATCTGACACTCCTTTCTTTAACGACACCTTGGCTAACCTGATGCAGCAGGCTTTGGCAAGAGGCAAACCAATGATCGCAGGCCATAACTTGGACGAGGGAATTCTCAAATTTGGTCTGTACTAGTTTATTGTTTATTTCAAGTTTAATTTAACGGGTTTTATTTACAGTTATTTACGTTCAAGTATGACGAGATTGAGTTAGTTAGGTTAAATGTGTTATGAATAGTTATAGAGGTTTACAATTAATTAGTTGCATTACATATTACAGGTCTAACCTAACCTAATAGTTCTAGTGGAAGCACCACAAATGAATTATGTAACTTTCACTAAATCCTGAAATCATTATTAGCTTTTAAATTTTTCGAAATAAAATCAGACACCTTTAGTATAAAAAGTATTTAAAAAATCTTGCCATCTGTAAGTATACCGAAAATCTGAAATGGTTTATTGGTTTCATAGAAGAAGACTATTGGAAAGACGCCGAGAACAACTTGGCTGCTCTCATCCCTTACAATGCTCAACCCTTACTGAGCAGTGAGGACAAAGTGAAGTTGTCCGCGGACATCAAACAGCGATACTTCCTGACACGCCGGACCTGGACAAAGTCCGCGGACTCGTCGATATGTACACGGACGCTGCGTTCGCCTACGGACAAGTTGCAGTAAGTCCCAATGTTCTGAGTTGAAAAAGGATGTGATATACCAGACGTTAGAGACAAAACTGATGAAGTAGAGGTAACATTTCTTTGTAGTAAAGAAAAGGCTAGTTTTGACTCAAAATCCAATATTGAAAGCGGTTGATGCACCGTGATCCTTACTTTTCCTATCATATTAAATATCTGTATTCGCTCTATTATTTGTAATGGAGCCTTTTCATCTTAAGGTGCTTAAGACTAATCCTGATGGCCTTCATCAACGAGTTCGCTGACGTAACTTTAATTTGATATTTTCAGTTCTCCAGATTCTTCGCCAACTTGACTTACGGCTATCTGCTCACTCACGAGGGTCCGTGGGCTCCTATGCCATCGTACTTCACCAAGTACAGAGTGAGGGGTGTACATCATGGTGCTGACATCCCGTATCTGTTCTACAACAGTGTCTCGGGCACCCAAGACATGTCCACATGTGGCAGTAACCAGGCTAGTTTGCAGGTCAAAGATCACATGGTGCAGTACTGGACTAACTTCGCCAAAACTGGGTGAGTTGATCTTAGTAGTTTTGTATCTTAGATTTTACTCGCAAATTTGTAAGCCAAAGAGTGTATAACTATATTCCTATTAGTATGTTCACGGTGTTGTGTGTTACAGTTCACCAGGCAGTGACTGGTCCACGGTAGATCAAGGAGAATACCTTGTCATAGACTCCACAATCTCTTCCATGAATGTGTCTGCATTCGAAGATCGCTACTACAGCTTCTGGGCAAACATGAGCACTATCGACTCTAGGACCAACTCTGCATCATCACAATCTATTTCTTTAAGTCTGATTGTTTTGGTTTTGTTGACAACTTTGATGCACTCCTATAGAAGTTGAAACCATTATTGGCCATGATTATATTGAACTGACTACGTAGAACATAATCAATAATGGAATGGAATTGAGAATCGCTTTGGATTGAAGTCGGTTCTTTATTCTTAAATCACATTAGAGATCCGAGTATATCAGTTTTGTTTGCCATGACGTTTCCCAAATCGTAGTAAGTTCTGGCTTGAAATTATAATCATACCAGCTTAGCTTAAACATCAACTATAATTTTTCAGAAGGTACGTATTTGAGGCGGTTCCGGGGACCATAGGTCTATGTGGCCTTTTCCGGAAATCATTTTAAAAGATCCGCCATGTTGTTATGAATATTCACAGAAAGTTTAGTGTAGATACTTTTACTCTGTGGTGAGATAGAAACTTTTTTTCTAGAGAGCTCAAGCAACCTACTATGCTTCGAGAACTTTGTTCTCATGTTCTCCCCATTCAAGTACCTTTCTACCATGCACACAGACTTATTAAGAAATATAACTCTTCTACTAGTACTTTCAGTTCCTATTTCAGAAGCAAAAGAGAAAGATGTAAGAAGTCTTCTGAAGTTCTTGCCTCAAGAGGTCAGTGATTAAATTGAGTTCCCCCTCAATGAAAAATTGATAGCGATACTGTGTAGATCAAAGCTACATTGTACATAAGTCTTAGATTTTTACTGTTTATTAGTAGCCTAATGTAATTTTTACATTTAAATATCAAAAATAAAGTGTTATTCTAGCATAACTTTTATTTTTAAACCTTTTTGTTTGACGTTTTGAAAACGAGCACATAATAACCAATTTTGTTCAATCAGTTTTGTGTAAATTAAAGAAATGCAGTCCAGAATTATGCGAATAAAGACGTGTTCTGATTTTTGTTTTCTTTTTGAACATGTTGAGTTCAAAGCTTTTAAGAAACACTATCAAGCACTATAAAATGTGTCAATTGTAGATCAGAATGTGAGATTTCAGTCACTCTTAGATTGGCGACAACGGCTAGATACCATCAAGTGTACCAAGTAAGCACACTTATAGGTTGTAAGTTCTATTTACCACAGATTAAAAATAATTGTTGTCAATCCTTTATCGAAGAGAAAATTTGTTTATTTATAAGGTGAGTTTTAAATGTCTTCCCACCTTAACTCTTGGAAAGGAAACATTTTGAAAATCCTTTGGGGAATGTTTTTATAGAGTTTTGAAGTTTGTTTTGACGTACTTGTCGTCACCCACCTCCCATCCAAAAGCCGGGGGGAGGGCCTTCCAAAGTATTCAAATACAAACCCCACCCCCTTTTTGGCACCTTTAAAAGAATGGAAATTTTAATACAAATTCAACGACGCAAAGAAAACCTGTTTATATCTACTAGTTTAAAAAAAAAAACCTATTCAAAGATTGCAAAAAATCTGCTTGAAAGTGCCACATTTCACATACAATGTTTTTAATGAAAAACTGTGTTGAAAATTTTTTGAGAGTAACATCACAATCTATAACATAAGCCCATAGGGTAGTGTGAAGAAATATTTGCCATACAACATTTGTTATGTGAAATGTAGTATTTTAAAACAGATTTTTCGTAATCTTTAAATGAGTATTAAAAATAAGTCGAGATTAAAAATTTTTCCTTTTATCTCGTCGATGAATTTGTATTAAAATTCCCTTTTTAAGGTGTCTAAAAGGGGTTTGTATTTAAAAATTAGGCACCTCCACCCCAGTCTTTGAGTGGGGTGGGTGACTCAAAGTAGTTTTCCTTTTTCAACAGTTAAGGGGGGCATTTCAAACTCACTCTGTACGTTTTGGGCTTGTATGTATCTGATTAATTAACCGAACCACCTTGGTCGAATCTACCGGTTCAGTTGTACTGAACATACTCTGTGGGTTGACCTCAGCTGTGGATTGTTCAAGTTGTGTGACGTCACACACGTGTGACCGACTCGACCAATCACAGACGAGAGCCAATTACAACTCCACAACAAGCGACCACAGTTCACAGTTCCCTACTCAACTCCTAGCCACTGATTGCCGTCTAACTCGTCCACTAATTCCAGTGGCTTCTTCTTTAGGCTATATTGGAAATTTAGTGATTTTCAGGGTTATGGTGTAGGGTGGTATTTTACGAGAGTTAAAAATGAAACAAAGCCTTGCAGCTGAGTTAAAAGAGTGCGCTGCCAAAAGAGTAGGCTTACGCTACAATAACATATTTGTAGCCACTTAACTGAAGCACCTTGAGGACAACCAATCACCACCAAGTGAAAGGCACAAATATTTTGGCGGAAGAAAGATTTCATGAACAAAAATTGCGTGAAGCTACCCCTTTGAAAATGACATAATTTTAAATTTGTCTGCCTTTTATGTTGACTACTCTCTGACAAAACTACTGGGCCAATTTTTATGAATTATAGTTTTGGCTCTGGTGGCAGATGTGCCTTTCGATACTTTATTATGCAAAAACAGGCCCAACGCATCTAGGATAAAAAAACAACCGCAAAAAGCTACTACTGTAACAGGTCGAAAGGTTGATATTTTCAACTTTGAATTTCTTATGTTGTAATTACAAACATTTTGTATGTTTACATAATGTAGTTTACTCTTCTTTGTCTACGAAGCTGACGATGTCTACATAGCGTAGATGAAAGGTTTTTTATTTTGATACAATTAAAATACCTTTATCAATATATATCACTATATCACTATTTGAGATTCCGACCATGAGGGATGAGTGTGATGAGCGGTAGTAATGAGTTGTGAGGTGTAGTCTTGTAACAAACTAAGGCCGACTCTTCCTTAGAATGGGTCATTAATTAATCATTAATTAATTTAGTGGTTTCATAAAAAACGTCTTTACATAATTAAAGATTTTTACAGTTTGGGTGAGTTTATAAATCCAAATATTAATCAATCAAACAAATTTATTTTACTTTTAAAGTTTTAAATATTTTGTTTTTACTAGTTACGTTGTGTGTATATTTTTACATATGTCTATTGTTGAGTGTGTTTCATATCCTCGTATATAAAAATTGTATACGACACAAAATCATACAATTTAATGAACTGTTAAACTGTTAATCACGTACATTACACTTCCTAACGCACAGCTACCTTTTTTCACAAACAGCACTCAAATCGAAACGATGTCACTGCTTTTGAATCATAAAGGAGATTATGAAATTAGAATGAAAGCAAGGCCTCCATACATGTAAATAGAAACTTCAATACTAAAAGCAGGAAAGAGATGAAAGAATAAATAAACAATGTGAAATAGAATGCATAACGAGACAGTGAAAATGTACTGCGAGCTGCTCGACAACGCGTATGCATTAGCTACGCCTTTCCTGCGAGTAAATAATTAGTCAACAGTGAACAGCCTGTATTTACTTTTGATACTTAAATTTAATTAATAACAATTGAATCTATATGAAACAAGCGGTAGGGGACAGCTTGCAAGTTACTCATCGCAGAGCGTAGATTAGAGTTTTTAAAGGATTGCTGTGCAAGTTGTTGTAAGACTATTAAAAAAACTTCCTTTAGGAATAAAACACTTAGGAAATTCTGTAACGTTCGAAACAACATAAAAGCGATCTGAGAAGGCTTTTACTCAAAGATAGGTTTATCAACAATTCCAGTTCTTTTAGCTTTCTTTATTCATATGGATGTTCAGATGGACTGGAGGAGGTGGCAGTGGAAAGGAAAAGAAAGGAAAGGAACTCCGATGATCGGTCCTTTCTGAGGAATGCGACCGGGAAGGAGGGCATACCAGGTCAAGACCGGGAGCTCCTATCTCCTGAACCTACAATGGGTGAGGTACGCTGCTGGAAGAGGACCGGAACTCCTGGGGAGACTCGTGTAAAACGTTGATTCTAGAGGGGTAGATGGAAACGGGCCTACCCTACACGTGGTTAAATTAAAGTTATTAAACCAGTACTTATCTCGTCATCCACCATTACAACTATACTACGGGATAGTTAATCCTGACGCAGACAACTAGTTCGCCGTGGAAAAAAAAAACACACACAAGAAATATGATCGAGCTGCAGAAGATGTTAGAGAGGCATTTAATGCCCTGGTTTGCACTACGGACTGTGTCCTCCTTGAAGAATTAAAAAAGTCCTTGACAAGATAGTCTATACTCTAAGTATTAAATGGCAGAAAAACTACAGTGTAACTAAAAATTTTGTTATGATCGAAACCGAATTTGCCTCAATCAAAGCTGCCTATATGAGGCTCCGTGGAACAAAGAAAGCTGTTTCGTCATTGCCATTAGAAGATGGTGCTAAGTTCAATTTTGTTATGATTTGTAGCTTTGTATGTTGTTACAATATATTGTACGAGTTATATTGTATATTCTTTCATTTCAACACACAACTACTCCATCAGAAAACAAACAAATTCTCTAATAGCAACCCAGCCTACGCACAGGTTTCGTGCCCATGTAGGCTATTAAAAAAAGTCAGGTACATATATTATGTCATAGTGTAATTAATATACTGTAATGTTATCTTATAAGTGTATTAATGTATCTTAAATATAATAGCTATAAGTACTATTTTGCAACTGTGGTTTGTTCTGTTTATGTAAATTGTACCATGTTTATAAACTATAATTAGAAATAAACTATATTTTCATTAATTTATGACCATCTTCTACACTCCTTTAAAATATGGTCTGATGAAAAGGTTTGATGTGACTGTGAACTTGGTTGTAAGTGCGTGTTCTGTTTATTGTTTTGTGTTTTGTTTAATGTGTTTTTGTTTACCCCTGTGTTCATGGGGTGAATACTTTTTAATACATTACCAAAACAAATTCAAGATTTGGCATTTGAAGACAAAATTTAGTTTGAAAACAAATTGAAGAAATGGTTAAATTAATGAATGTTTTTACAATTTCGACTTTTTAAAGCATATTATATAATTGTTGTTAATATTTCTCTTGTACTATACCTTACAAGTGAGGGGTTTTGAACAAAAATAAATAAATAAATAGCTTTTTTACAGGTTTATTTATTTATTTATTTATTTCCACGGCATTCACCACTTTACAATATATGTTCTCATAATAATAATTACAAAAGAATTTATGAAATTACATGCGTATACAATGTGTTTGAACAGATTGTCTTACAAACTAAATAACTGAATAAATAACTCACTATGAAATAACATTAATAAAATATCTAATTATAACAAGAAACGATAACAAGTATAAATTACAATAGAATATGAATTATAAACAAGGCTCGATTCAACAAAGACAAGGATTATAAGTGATTAATGATAGATAAATATATAAATATACAAACATACAAACAAAACGGTACACAACAACAATAATTTAATCCACTTGTCTAAGGAAAAATAATAATTATTTAATAATTTACGGCGTTTCAGTCATTTGTGCAGGCCGTCCTTCTCTCCTGAGTGTTGTAGTGCTGGAGCTGAAGATATCAACGCGACTGCAAATCCTGTTCCCAGTTCGCATCAGACGAGGAATGACGCTGTGTTGCTGGTACGAAGTTCTAAGATGGGATACCTGAACACCTGGGGACGCCTCGACTGACGAGGGACATGAAAGTTTTTTCCAGCAGCTCTCGACAGTCTAAGTTGCCGTTGACAAGTTTGAGCAGAAACACAGAGTCATTCAGCGTTCTTCTGTGAGTTAGAGAGAGAAGGCAAGTGAGTTCTTAACTCCTCGATAGGCACATCGATGTAGGCATATCCCATCTTGAGACCGATGTAACGTATTAAGCGGTGTTGGACTCTCTATATCAGAGATCACCCAAGCTGGTATGGAGACCAAATTGTAGAGTTGTACCTAAAAATAGAGCGTACACGGGTCTTTAGAGTTGAGATGGTGAAAGGTCCCTGGTCAATCTAAAGATGAAACCCAGCAATGTGTTGGCTCTAGCACAGATCTTATGAACGTGACGACTGGGATGGAGGTCTGGTAGAAAAGGACACCAAGATCCTGAACCTCACTCTCAGTTTTCAGGATATGCTGTCCAATCCTGTATTCGAAGGTATTTTTTTGCTGCGAGCGAGTAAACGGCATAAGTACGCATTTCTTATCGTTCAGGGTCATGGAGTTGTAATCGCACTAACGAAGGAGATTATTCAGATTGCACTGTAAATTAATTTGGTCGAGAACAGAATGAACTTCAGTAAATAGTTTCACATCATCAGCGAAAAGCAAAAACCTCACATCAAGCACCTCAGAAATATCGTTTATGAAGAGATCAAAGAAGAAGGGGCCAAGGAGCGAACCTTGCGGAACACCTGAAACTGCTTCCAAAGAATATGACAAGGCTGAGGAATGTCTAACCACCAGAGTTCGGTCAGATAAATATGACCTGATGAAGGAGAGTAGAGGGCCAGTTATTCCGTAGGATTCTAGTTTTCTGAGAAGATGCGGGTGGCTCACTCTGTCAAATGCCTTGGAAAAGTCTAAATAGTTTGTTTGTAAATAGGTTTGTATGCAACGTTGATGTTGTCTGGTTTCTTTGTTGTTTTGATCTGTAGTTGTGTCGAATATTGATTGATAAACGGATCCGTGGCGGTTTGATAGCGCGCGCGATTTCGGAGCTCATCACTCTGGTGGTGCGGGTTCGATCCCCGGAATCACCACTAACCAATCTGTAAAGTGATTAGGTCGATGTTGAGTAATAGAGAAGAGTTTATAGTTCTACCTTCGCCTAGTTAAATAAGACAAAGTTTACTTTTTTTACACATATTTATTGATTTTTACCAAGAGAAACACAACAGTGTGTTTAAAATGAAACACAGTTCTGACCAGCACATTAAGCAGAAGTCAAACTGTGCTTAAACACAAGTGAACAACACTTGGTGAGTGTGTGAGTGTGTGTGTGTGTGTATGTGTGGATGATGGGGGTCCGAGTTCGCCAAATGTTTGTCATTTATCTACTGCAGTTTACTTGGCCATTCATCTCATACCAGCTGCCACTATTTGTCAACTTGTGTTTGTCTTCTGCAAATGTTGTAGTGACCTATTTGCTGAAACTGTTACATAGTTAACTAACGAAATACAGTGCTCTGTATTTATGCAGTGCTCTATTTTTAAAACTTGTAGTAAAAAAAATAAACATCCGAGACCGAAGGCTTAAATGAGGCCACGAGCGTAGTGAATTATAAACGAACTATCGCAAAGGAAATTCGTTTCAATCACGCAAGCAGTGTCTAACTACTTGACCTGGTTTAATTAGGGTTTCTATTAATGCATAATAAAAGTCGAGATAATTATCACGAGGTGCAACTCCTAGAAGGTAAAGATGAGCGAAGAGTTTAAAAACTAACAAAGTATGTTGTTTCCGACAAATCCCGTTTTGTAGACTACAGTAATAATTAACTTCCTTATACAATATCAAACATTATAATATACCGGGGTTCATTCTAAACCTTAAATCGGATGAACAGAATATTAATATTGGCTACGATGCAATATCTAATCCGATTTGGTAAATTGGGGTTGTTAAAATATATTGCTTGAACTCAATTACATTCATACATTCAACGGTTTTAGCTTATCTGAGAGCTGTACTTGCTGAACCATCGCACTGAAAGTGAATATTGTGATTAATAGTTCCTTTCGGTTCAGAGTGTATGAAGAATAACGTATAATAACGTATACTTTTTCCTTAGATGTTCCAGAGGTTCGACTGATTTAACTGCCATTATTGTAAATTGGCGATTGCCGTATACATTGAAATAAATAAATACACTGATATTTCGAGCAAGAAGTAAATCTGAGTTTCATAATTAAAACAAAATATGTACTTTTTTAAAACAGTATAGTTTTACTAAATTTACCTGAATTTATTTACTAAAAGTATATTTGTTTCAGACTTGACTCTGTCTTTTTTATTGAACAGAATTTAAAAATATACAATATTCCAATCGTAGGACGCTAAGCTCATAGCTTCGCTTCGGCCTTCGGCCTCAGTTTTGCCTGATGTAGGATTAGGAGTGTTACGAGGCTGTTTGCCTTCGGCCTCAACTTTGCATTATTTTTTTATCACGGGTATTACGAGGCTCACAACCTCGCTTCAGCCTACGGCCTCTGGCTTACTTGGTCTTGTACTGCACGTTTTAAAACGTATTATGAACTTTTTCTAATTACATCGAAAGTGGACTACCTATAACGCCGTTGTAGCGAAAATTCACTTTTGGCCGCCATTTTGAAACGACTTTATGGATTTTCAGAATTTTTGGTATATTGATGATACTTTCAAAATACATATGAATTTCAAATTTCTCAAAATAGGATGAAATTTTATGTTTTTAGATAATTGAAACAACTGTTTTAATCAAAGTCCCCCCAAAGGGTACTCTGGTAATCCGATTTTGCTGGCTAACGAACCTGACCGAGATATCTAGAAGAGATTAGAACATTTGTACTAAATTTCATTAAAATCGGACGAAAAATGCGACTTGCAAAGAGTACACACACATCACATATATATATATATATATATATAATAATATTGATTTTGTTAAATATGTATATACAGTTTGTGAAATATACTTTCATTCTCAAAACGTCAGGATCCATGCACATTCTACAGTCCCGGATGGGTCTTACCATGGGTATTTCATTTTTCCAAAGGAAATACGCTAATACTCCTCATTTGAGCCAAAACCACAAATTGGTTCAATATGTAGCTTTAGAGGGTACAAGTTAAGAGCCTGTGATAATTTTCACGAAAAGGTTTCAGCCTGTAAAACCTTTTATTGGACAGTTTGGTTCATTTTAAAATCTAATTTGGAAAAAAGGCACTATTAAAGAATTTGCAAAGCACACAAATGTAATGGTCAAGCCCTCTAAACACAGGGATTTCAACCGAGGGATAGAGGATTTTAATTTCAGCACAGCAGTTAAAACAGATGCTATGTAACATTTTGTGAAATGTATTTTGATTGTGCAAGGCATAAAAATGGATATTCCTTTGTTAACGTTGAAAGGCTTATTCGTATGCAATATTGTACTTCATTGGTGGCTACCAGTAGGAGGGATAGGGGAGTTTTCTAGTCTACAAAACCAAAACTCAACAGTTTAGAAACTTTCCACTGTTGACTCACATCCTACGTTGGAGCTATTATTGGCTTACTCCTATATCTTATATTCCAGATATTGCAGTTATTATCCAAGATCTGAGTATGCTTGTTCAAATCTTAGCATTTCTTTTGAAGAATTCCAAGAACAATGTCCCTTATTCTTAATGAAGTAACTAACCATATAATTGGTGTAGTTGATATGTGTTTTCCATCGTGTTTTAGTGAACAAGCAGAACACAATGTTTCGTGATCTGGAATCTGATCTCGTCTTCAGATGAAAAGTAACCTGAAAAACTTGGTGAACAGTCGAACGGTGTAATGTAGTTTCATTGAGTGATTATATGAAACCTCTATTATGGATTTAAGGATTTATTATGAAGGTATAGCGCAATATAAAATAAAGACAATTTTAATTGAATACCTTTCTCTAAATTGTTTATTAACGCAATGGATGAGTTCTAAGATATCTTTATAATGAAGTTGATACCCGGAAAACTGACAACTAACTAAATAATAATGATAAGGTTGCGAATAATTAGTTTAACAGTTTTATAAAATATTAAAAATTTAGTGCTCAGTTTCATATTTTCTGAAAGAGTTTTGGTAATGTTTTCTCAGTTTAGAAACAAGGTCGGAAGTAAAGATACAGGACAGTTCAATATTAGGAGGGTTAAAGGGGGAATATTAAATCAAACGCGTCCGGTGTTTGGAATACATATACAATTACTTGACCTGGAATATCGAGAGGAACCATTTCACAGCCGTGGATTGAGTTGTGCCTTATTTACTAAAAATACAAACTCATTAAAATACCAAGGGGAGTTCACAACCCCGCTTCTTAGTCAAACTAAAAGGCTTCGTACAAAATGAAAAGTTCTAAATTAGTTGATGAAAAACGTTCGAATTC
Organism: Matsumurasca onukii; assembly: GCA_018831715.1. Lineage (NCBI taxonomy): Eukaryota > Metazoa > Arthropoda > Insecta > Hemiptera > Cicadellidae > Matsumurasca > Matsumurasca onukii. The sequence continues at coordinate 17,945,584 of CM032058.1, read as the reverse complement.
TTAAACATTGTTAAAGCTACTACAAGGTTTGTCCTTGAAGTAAAACATGTCATCAGATATTAAAATATTTAAAACCTACACATTAGAAATACTAGTTTTAGCTGAGATTTATAAACGAAATTACTTTAATTCATGTAATAAACGCCACTAGTAGACTCGACGGATAATTATTTTCAATTGATGTAAGTTCCCTTGATAAATCAATTTAAATTATAACACGAACGCAGTAAAAATTGTTTTTAAATTTAGTTTTGAATAAGCTTAAGCTTTTAACATTTCATAGTTCTGGAGGAAGGAATTATTGAATAGTTAACTCCTGCCTAGGATGGAAATTTGGAATAAATATCAGCTGTATGTTGGTTACTTCAAGGTGAGTTTGCAAATATTATTTTATGAGATTGAATGTTATGGTCTCGGATTCAGCGGCATTTTGAAGAACCGTGACTATTGTTTCTAAAATGTACACTGATGGCAGGGTCATACGGTTTAATGTTTAAAACGCAGGGTTCCTTGGAATGATCTATCGTACCAAGACGACAAATTACAACTTTAGGTGAATACGTTTTCTCACAGTTTTAGTTTTGGGACAGTTATTTCACACTCATATGCCATTTGACAGGTAAGAATGTTTTAAAAGAAATAATGTGTTTTATCAACAAATGTCAAAGCACTAAATTTTATTTTGACGTGAAAAAGTTCTTAAATTGTAAGATTCAAAATATTGCAGGCAAACATTTGCTGATAGTGATATATACAGGGCGTCCCATAAGTAAAGTGCCAGACCCTAGGAAAAAGTTATATGGGTAAAAAAAATTAATTATTAAAAATGTTTCAAAAATGCTTAGTTAACCAGATATTCGTCATTTTGTATTCGTCTAATTATTTATTATCTCCCACACCACTTATAGGATTTGACTCAAACTTAGCGTAAATTTGTATCAAAGCCAGACAATTTATGGAAAAAATTACCAGCATGATCTAACTTATAATTTTAAAACAGTGGCTATTGCATGGTATTTTTAGGGAATTTTTGGCGTTACACCTTAAATAGCGAAAACACGATGCCTTTTACGATACAACGTTAAGAATACTGTTTTGTAGTAAATTTTATTACCTACCCCCTAACCCCAATGTCAAAAAAATCTATAAAGAATCAACAGAGTTACAGTGGAAACCATGGCAAACATCAAGATTATTATCTTGAGGTGGAAAATTGTCTGTTTTCAGCCAGAGTTTCCGCTAAAGCTTCGTCATTTCCTAATACATTCTTATGACTTTGGTATAAATATATAGGTAATAAAATTCACTACAAAACGTTATCATTTACATTTTATCGTTAAACTCGATTTGTGATGCCGATTAAATCACTGTCGTATCATCAGCAGCACATTTGACAATAGATTTAATTTCGTTTAGCGAACTAAGTTTTTTATTACAGTAAGTTAGGACTTAGTGTAGTACGTTTTTCTTAGCGAATCGTTGAGTTCTAAGTTATAAATTTACAACTCAAATAATTTAACTCTTCACGGAACATGTGGTGGGTTTTGTAAGAAGTAGTGGGTTTGCAGAGTGACCAGCATTGATTATACAGCATGTCAAACAAACTCTGCAAGCAAAGGCTAACAAGATACACAAACTGCGTAACGAGGCTTCTTTGATCCACTCTAACTCACTTTGATCTCGTCTGTCAACTCACGAGCGACTTTCAGATCAAAATCCGACACTTCAACACGCTTGTGCAGATGAAAGGCGTGCCTACACGGGAGTTTACGGTTAAAACCAGCTCTTTTCGACACATTATTTTTCAAAATGTATTTTTATAGATGGCTTTGAGAATAAAACTGTATACCCCGTTACAAATTATCAAAGAATGTTTATAGGTAGATGTCACATGAATGAGACAGGAAAATCAACATAGTTCGGCGCCCAAGCACAGATAGCGCTGCGAGGGAATTATTTCAATTGATTCGAGCCACTAACGCCTGCTTAAGTTCATTCGATTGCGAAATTCAAACAATTTGCCCACATTAAAAGGTCATCGCCAACGGACAAACTCGAGCATGTCGAGCCGAGTGGGGAGATAGCTAGAGATGGCAGCGCCCGCAGCGCTATCTGTGTTTGGCTGCCGCAATTATGTTTATTTTTCCGCCTGCAAGTGGGATCTATGCCCAAAATAGTACCTATATATATATATATTTTATGATAATATATATATATATATATATATTAAAACATAAAACTGTCGTTCGACTTTAAGATAAAAACAAAAACTTTTAAAAATGCTTAAAAGGACAAGTATATTTCGGCTGTATATATATATATATTATATATATATATTATATATATATATTTGCTAGGAGGATTTTCACATACATATGAACAAAAAGGCGAGTGCAGGCAACTTGTTGAACAGCACCAATGTAGATGTTATAAATCCCATTTTTGAATATATTAATAACTTATAATGCATAATAATTTTAGCCTTCACACTGTTGGAAAATCAACCATCTGTAATATTTATTTATTTGTTAATATTTTATACCTTTGATTTGTATACAAAGCTAAGTATTTTAGGTCGCTATCGTGATGCTTTGTACCACCAGGAAAATGGGATAATTCCCGAAACCGGTAGTGGTTGAAATAAATATTTAAAGGGTGCTTCTCAGTTGTATCAATTCTTGTCGTACCTATGTATAGTATCTTTGACGTTACCAAAATTAACAGTTTTGAGAAGATAATACAAAAGAGGTTCACGAGTATAAGATGTGGCTTTAAAACTAAAAAAGGAGTTACACACATTCTTTCATGCTTTAAAACAAGCAAATTTCTTTTGCTTCGTATATTTTGGACTTTATAAGACCACAAACGTTACTCACGTGTTTTTACGTTTACTTGGTCACAAGTCTTAGACTGAGTACAGGCAACTTAAAAGAAATGCATTATGTCTATTAGCTTTCGCCAGAGTTAAAAGTATTAATTGTCTAGCATAAGAACTAATTCCTGAGTTAATGGCTGAGAAGGGATGGGGTGGGGAGGGGTTGGGGATTAAAGAACAGCTGACTGGGTATGAGAGCGGCCCAGCTGCTATTGACAGCTTCATGTTTATATGCGCCAAAACTACTACCGATTCCAAATCCAACTAAATCTCCCGCCTTTTCCACCTGCTCTAGTCCACGTTTTTACCAAACAACCATAATTTAGCTGGAGGCTAAAGCGTATACCATTCTCTTCCATCTAAACACTGTACACAAGCTGGAATGTCAGTCAGTATTGCCACACGTTCTATTCTGACACTAAAGTGCATGAATTTTATTGAGTGATGATGTCAACGTCGGAAGTTTTAGTGTAGTGGTACTTATGTTTCTTATAATCCTTAAATGGGTTATAACAAAAAAATGAGTCGAGATATATAAATTGGTTTTGCGTCGTTGATTTTTAGTTGAAATTCTTTTAATTGTAGGTGCCACAAGGGGAGGATTGTATTTGAAAGGTTTGGGGGTCCTCAAGCCAATTTTCTGGTGGGGAGAGGGGCACAAAGTACACGTCCAAACGTCAGGATCCTATAAACAAATTGCCTGAAGGAGTTTTCAAAATATTACATTTTTCAAAATTTGAGGGGGACATTTGAAACTCACCCTGTGAATTGCAAAGTGCCTATGAATCACTGGTTTATATATATTTGGAATCATAGTTTTTAAATAAACTATAAAATATTTTAAACTACTTTTTTGTATGACATTTTATCAATGGCAACAACGTTCTGATTTCTCATATATCTAATAAATTATCTAACGAAATACTCAGAATAACAGTTCAATACCCAGACACAGCTGGCGAGTATTTCTGCTGATCCTCGTCTGAACTGCAGGAAAGGGAGGACATAACTCCTGCTGCCAGCCCCAGACTTGTGGAGGCGACCTGCTGACGTCACAAGTTTCCTTCCCCCTCCCTCCACCCCTCTCTCATAGTGAAAATATCAATACATTTCGGCCTTTTATACAGGGTTTGAGCTAAACACGTTTAATAATGTATTCAAAACGGGTCCGCCTCAGTGAGAGACTTCACCAATTTTGAAAACTAGCGTTCCTGTCAATTCCTCATGTACCAGTGTTCTTGAAAAGAAATGATGAGTTATGCCGAAAATTAAATTTAAAACCAAGTTAAAACACAAAATACTCTCAGGGATGGATAGTTATCGAGACTATACAATTTTAATGACTTAGTCTAGGAATCGAACCCGGCCTGATTTGGCGCGAAGAACACAAAAACAAACCGAAACCATAATACTTATGCAACAAAACGGTATAGTAAATAGCCTACATGTTCAAGCAAACCTCTAGGCAACAACCACATCTTCAAAAAGTTGAAATGTCAGATGCAATAAACGGGAGATGATATCCAATAACAGTTGAGCTGGATTGTGGATTGCTGTTGGAGCACTTCTGAACACTTGCCAGAAGTCATATAAGTTGGTAAAACTTGTGTTGTTGGACAGAGATCCAACAATTCCTCAGACAGTTCAAAATGTATTTGTTGTCAGTATTACGTATAGCTCATATCTTCTGTGGATCTTTGAAGGTTCATATACTGTATTATTACTTACTTTTGCAGTTAATGATGTTTTTGAATGTTGTGACTGTGTAATTGATTCCCCTCAGTATAATTTTATCACATTGCGCGACGATTCTTAATCCTAGGTTTTAGCGCTCGTTTTCACCTTTTAAAATAATTTTCATATTTATTAACATAGGCTTATATATTTAAAACTAGAGAAGTTTTAACACGTTTATAAAGTGAGTTTCTTGTTGAAATAATGTGTTTAACTGTACAAAATGGAGTTAAAAAGCACTAAAACTTGGACAATTTGAAAGTTTATTTGTAAAGCTATTGAACAACTTATGATAAATTGAGCTCAATGAGCGTGTCGGAAAACTCCTCTAGAATCTCAAAATATCATGTTTATTAATATATAAACGATGAAAACGAGCCACCGTAAACCTTTTGACCAAGCTGGCGCTTGGTTTGACAGTTAGGCCTCATCGGTTGAAAGAAGGCCCTTTGTTACGTCCTGGTGTCGTGTGTTCCTTGGGCGGACGAATTCAGCCTTACTTTGAGGGGGCTACTGAGGTGGACCCTTAATAGTTTGTAATAATTATCCCCTGTTACAGAAAATTCGCTAGAACTCACAGTAGCGCCACGTAAGTTCCGTTTTAAACCACTTAACACTGATAAAACGCGCGGTTCGTGCGGTTATGGCGGCCATATGTGCAAGATAAGCGTGTACACAGTTTTGCACTCAGCTGTGACACCGGATCAGGGCAGTGTTGCCAACCGTACACACACACAGAGTAAGGTATGGTGTGTCCACATGAGAATGTGTATGTGCCGGCGGGTACGGGGAGCCCGGGGGCGGTGTTCCAAAACTACCCTCAGCTGCAAGTCAACATTGACACCAACCTGGGGCCCTACTCGCCACAGGGTAGCGGTGGAAGTGAGTTCAACTGAGATTATTAATGTACTTCGTAAATAAAATACGCAAGACTCAAAGTCGGTAAGTTATTACATTTCTGAATAACTGTTTAATTCATGAACTTGCTATATTTTAGAACTAGAATAAATGCGTGCAGTCTGACATTCTTGATATAGATTAGAAACAGGGTTAGGAGTTAGAAACAAACCATTTAACTCTTAAGTAGGGAATTACAGTGTTTTCATACCTTTACGTTTGGCTTGAACTAGGCCCTGAGGAGCTAGCTACCTTATAGGACAATCAATTCAAAAGATCGAGAATATATTATGGTTTTATTTTGAATGCAACAATTTGACAACGAACAAGACCTGTAGAATGCTTAAATATTATAACCATACATCGTATATTTTCGTAATGTCTACAAATGGCTAAATCAGTTATGATTTCTTAACCATACGTATAGCCGACGTATAGCTACAAGCATCTTATAACGTGATTTAATTTAGAAAGTAAGTGTCATCCTGGGAAAACGTTTTTAAAAATGGAATTTTGTGCTATCAAAACTGTAATTATGATCAAACCAAACTAACTATAAAATTTGTGAACCCTAAAAGCGTTTGTACCAAAGTACGTGAGAATCGGACAAAATGCGGCCTGCGGGGGTTTTACGTTTATAATCCCTTTGCCTTTGTTTTGGAAACCTCACAACTCCAACCTGTTTTGTTTAAACGTTCCTTTCTATGTGCCAAGAAATAAATGCCTCTGTTTTCTTTGAAAACTTGTTAGTTAAGATATAGTTAAACAATTTTACTTTATTAAAATTAACCGACCAAATATTGTTTAGGTGAAGTCAGCTGACAAGCACCGCAGCTGTTGTCAATGGTGCATCATCCCTCTCCTCGTCAGTCTGCTGCTTCTGGTCTCAGCTGCTGTGTTCATGCTGCACAATACCTACGTATCAGCTGATCACTCTTCACAACATCACGTGACTGCATTTACCCCAGCTGTTCACAAGTATACAACTGCGAGCACCTCGAGGGTGACGTCAGCACATCACGTGACTACATTCACCCCAGCTGTTCACAAGTATACAACTGCGAGCACTGCAAGAGTGACGTCAAAACACCACGTGACTGAATTCACCCCAGCTGTTCACAAGTATACAACTGCGAGCACTGCAAGGGTGACGTCAGAACATCACGTGACGTCAGAACATCACGTGACGTCAGAACACCACGTGACGTCGTCACATCCTACAATAATTCGCCAATCCTCTATACGCTCTTATACTGAATCCAGAACCACTTCTACACCGGCAGGTACACCGGAGAAGAGTACTGACAGAGCAACAAGAAGTTCTATGGCAGAAAATCGAATTTAAAAGAATGACAATGATTTCAATTGTATTTACAAGGGCAACATAACAAGGGCTGTACTAAGTATGAGAGGTATAACTTACTCGAGGCGAAAGAATTTATCAACGTTAGGTTGAGACTATTAAGTCTGATATAATACATAAAGGGTATGGCTGCACTATAATTTAAGTACACTGAAAACTGTTTAAATATAAAAATCCGAAAGCTTAGAGCTTTGACCGGACTAAATGAAATTTGGGAGCTCTTTCAATTAGTTTTTACTTTTGTTTACAGTTTGTGGAATAAAGAATGCACGGAGTGTATAACAAATGTACACACGATATAAACAGATGTATTTATATTTGAGTTAACCATATACATGATTTTGTGTGTTTGAAATGTATACATCTTCAGAGTACCATCTGTGACTGATGATGGTACTCCTCAGCGAGGCTGAAATATCTCAACCTAATTATGAAGTTTGGACGCGGTGTGAACAGGAAGAACTAGATTACACTTTATATTTATCATCTGTGAAATGTTTTGAAATTTTTATTTATTATTTATTTACAATTAGTTTAACTACAATTGTTATACGCGTCAGTGGCTACATTCACCCAAAGACGAGCTCAGCTCGAAACCGGTCGTGAAACAGTAACAAGTTCATACGCACTTTAAATTGTACACTTTGTTTAATTTATTTCGTAAACACCGACGTGTTTGTGTGAACTATACATCCAACCAGCTGTGAGTAGATTGATTAGTTTGACTGTAAAAGTTGGTAGAGTGGGGTAGAGTGGAGTGGATGGCTTCTGCGTGTCAACTTCAATATTTACTCTGGGAATGGAGTTGGACAGGAACAACATGAGATGTACACTTCAACCTCACTGAGTGTTTGTACTCTAGGTAAATATTTTCCAACAACTTTCTGGTAGGTGTGGTGCCGAATCAAACAAAAATAAACCGAATAAAATAACTTTCTAAGGCCAAATTTGAGTTTTCTGTGTAGACATTTTTATAAAAATCATTAAAGAGGAAGGGGAGGGCGTTTTCCCCAAAACCTCCGATGTAAATTTGTCCCCGATAAAAAATGACAGGTATTTATCGGTAGCCACGTTTGTTTTAAGTGCTTTTCCCCTCTGAAATTCACTACAATTCTTAGCACATGAAGCCCCTTAGTAGTTAGATGTCCCTCTAGGCTTACTAAACTCAGTCCCCAAACTACTACGAGTAGCTTAGCTGGCTCTAATTCCTAATTAATCTAACCTAATTAATTAATTTTTAACAACTAATTGAATAAAAAGAAATTATATTGTAATGTTTTTTCACGGGTACGAATAATAAGGCGTCAGTCTTCGTTAACTCACTATTTATTTACACAGTCTGTTTGTAATTACACTAATATTAAACGCAATTAATAATTCACTTAATGGCTACAAACTATTACACTTTGTACAGTTTCTTATCACACTATTTGCACTTCACAGTCAGTCTTGCACTCCGGCGCGAAGCCCGTTCACTCACGTGTCCTTGTAGCACTCTTCAGACGGTATCCAACGATGGGTGTCGTCCCTCGGAGATCACTCGCAGCCGACGTTCGCAGCGGGCACAATGAAGATCACTGACACCGAGAATTCACACTGACACTGTTCACGCACAAGGGTTGTGACCCTGTATGTTCACACAGCACTTACACTTTCACTAGGTGCGCGGACCTTCTTACACAGTCTTACACTGGACTGAACTATTCGTTCACAAGGGGAACGCGGCCCCGATTCGTTCACACTCATTCACTGCCCGGAACTGACTACTCGAGCTCCTGAGGAGGGCTATATATGAGCCGGTGGAATTTGCTAGAATGTTTAAAGTAGGGGCTCTTTCCAGATGTTTCGAGAGAGGTCTAGTAAACAAGTCGCTCGAAATTAGGTCAACGCCCGCGGTGAATAGGCACAGGCACCGAGGGTGGCGGCCGCTTCCAGGAAGGCCTCCAATACGCTCGTGAATCGATGCGCCGTCCAAGCGGTCCCCGCGAGACCCTATGTCCGCTACATTACCCCCTCCTTAAGCCTGTTCTGTCCCAGAACAGGAAGATCTACTGGTCTTCTTTTTGTTGAGGTCCTGGCTTATCGGATGCAGCAACGTCATCCTGTCTCTCGAAGCCCCGGGGGTCGAAAATGCACACTAGAACCTCTATTGCCGTGTTCTTGAATACGTCTTCGATCATGCTCCTCACTCTTGACCACTCAAGTCCGTCGAGCCCACATGACAGCTTTGGTATGGCAAGTTTCCGGATCCCCAATCGAATCAAGGTCTGGCGCAGGTCAATCAAACTCCTTTTAACCGACTCATATTGGTTCCCATGAGACCATTGCTTCGTCACCAGGTAGAACAGGTGTTGATGGCCATGTCTCAAATGCAACGTCTTTCCTACAGCCGGGCACCTCAGTTCTTCCACACGCCCGAACTTGCTTCTAAATACCCGGTGATTCCTCTTGACATGTTTAAACTTGGCAACACAATGCGAGCATCCTCCTGTGGAACTGCGAAGAGATCTCTGTAGACGATCCTGCTTACCCACGATGACGACTGTTCCTTGAACGTTCCTCGTCCTTGTTCCCCAGGGGTAGCCTGTAATTAGTCAGCCTACAAGGGGAGTTGGACGTCCCCGGGGCCCCGAGTTCCACAGAGGGTCTGTCCTCTGTGTCCGCAACCTCCAGCCAGGAGTTCCTCTCTCTTTCCTTCTGGCTACCCAATCCTATCCCCTTCCTACTAACTTTTCCTTTTTTTAGGGTCCCTGTTAGGAAGAGCCTGCCTGCCACTAACACGGGTTTCAGTGAGAATGTTCTTCGTATGCGAGTGTTGGTGTGAATGATTAGGCAAACCAGGGGCGGCTTGTCAAAAAGAGGCAGCCGGTGTGGTTGACCTTGAAAAACACGGAGGCGGATCGGGAACCGGGAACGTCTTGGTCTCCAGGGCAAATGGTCCCGATTCGAGCTCTCCCCCTCTCAGGGATGAGCCCTCCTCACGTACTCTGGTCGGGGTGCGGGGGGACGCTTAGTGGGGTCAACTGTACTGGTGAACTCCAAACCAATCCTGGTGGGCAGCTGTGGAGATCAAATTGCTCTCTGCAGGTGGCCACTGTTAGTAAGCAGCCCCCGCCACGCTGAAAGCAGTGCTTCAAAATTGTCGGAAGCTGTTTGAAGAACTATAGGCATATTCCCCGGCCTGCGACTGTGCTAGGTGGGCTTGAGGGGTGCCTGAGGAGGTTTGGTCAGCAACCAATAGGATGTGGGCCTAGGGCAGTGGAAGGCATCGGAGCGATTGGCGAGAAGCTCCCAATTGACCGAGGGACCAAAAAACCCAAAGGAATTATGAAAATTTGTTATACAGCTTGAGTGTCAAAGCGCAGAAAACTGAATTTATTAAATTGAGATTATTCAACTGAGATGGCATCAAAAGAAGATAAATTAAAGATGGAGGAGGAGAGGAAAAGACTGGAAGAGGAGAGACTAAGAATTGAGGCGGAGAGGGAATTCATGGAAAAGCATCAGAGGGAGAGAAGGCTCAGCAAGGCTGGCCACTCCGATACCAGCAGCAGGGTAGACTCTGAATCGGAGACGGAGACCCGTAAGAAGAGGATAAGGAGCCCTTCGGAAAAGGAAAAAGGCTGGGAAAAGAAGTCCAAAAGGACTGATGAAGAAGATGAGGATAAGGAGGACTCTACGGTATGTTTAGGGAAGGATCCCCTGACGAATTTGGGCCTTATTCTAAGGAAATTGAAAAACTGGTCGAGGATACCAGGAGTAGTAAAAATGGTCAGGAAGAGCTATGCTGAAGGACTGGAGAGGATAATGGACGAAGTTCAGGAGCAGATTGTGAAGGCAAGGGAAGAGAGGGTGATCCTTGAGACTCGAGTTGAAGAGCGAGGGAAGATAATGATTGAGAGCCTTAGAGAGGTCGTGGGAGGAGAGGACAAGATGGAGTCGGTTCAGCCGAGAAGTCGATGCAGCTATGCTGACGCTGCTGCCAGGAATGAGATTCCGAAAGTCACGGGGCTGAAGGGCCCTGTTCTCCACCCCAAACTCGTGGTTATCAGGCATGACAAAAGGAAAGTGAAGAGGTCAAGAGAAAACTGAAAGAATTGGTAAAACCGTCGGATATAGGCCTGAAGGTGAAGCGGCTCAATATGATCAAGAACGGCGTCATTATTGAATCGGAATCTGAGGAGGGCCTGAAAAGCTGATGGAGAATGAGGACCTGAAAAAGCGGGTATGAGTGTAGGATTGCCGACAAGGAAGAACCCCGTCGTTTTGGTCTACGACGTTAAAGCTAAATTGAAGGACCAAGAGATAAAAGAGGAGATTTTGCAAGAAATATGCAGGGCAGTGACATTCAAGAAGAAGAGTTTACAGAGGAATTCAAGAAGACACAAATACGCTGAGAAAAGCGCAGGAAAGGAGACAGCAGGAGAAATCACCTGGTCACCGAGTGTTCAGTAAGAGTACGGAACTGGCTAAGAAGGAAGGGAAAGGTCTTCATCGAGTGGGAGTCCTACAGAATAAAGGACTACGTGGATGTAGCGAGGTGCTACAAGTGCCAGAGATACGGACACGTTGCAATTCTGCAAGAGCAAGGGTTGTTGTCCTGGTGTGCTGGGGAGCATGAATTTAAAGACTGCAAGAAGAACAAGCAGGAAGATGTAAAGTGCGTAAACTGCACTAGAGATGGGAAAAAGGACGTGACCCATCCAGCTGGAGGAAGTGCCCAGTATATGAGAAGGCCGTGAAAAGGCAAAATGAACAGATCGATTATGGACTGTAAGATAGGTCAGATTAATGTAGGACGAGGCAAAATAGCAATGGAGGAAATGGTCAGAGTGAGCAGGAAGGAAGGCTTAGAAGTCTTACTGGTACAAGACTTATGTCAGTGACGGGCAGATTAGAGGATGTGAAGGAAGGTGGTACTTTGACAAAAGAAACGGAATAGTGGTAGGAAGTGCAGTAGCAATTTTGGAGGAATCTATTGACGCCCTGATGATCGACCAGGAAACGGACGGAGCTTGCGTCACTGTGAGACTGAGAGAAGAAGAAAAACACTAAAGTTGTCAGTCTTTACTGCCGCCCATCGGAAGGATAGATGCCCATCTAAGAAGAATTGCCGAAATTGTCAGAACCAATAGGAGGAAAGGAGTTGTTATCGGAGGAGACTTAAATGCGAGATCAGACTTTGGTGGAGCAATAGGACTGACAGAAGAGGAGAGAAGGTCGAAGAGATGGCAGAGGCATGTGAACTAGAAATAGGGAACCAGTCGAGTAGGTGGACCACCTTCCAGAACACGCAGGGAGGAATGTCGAATATCGACGTAACTTTAGCCACGAGAGATGTGATGAGGGACTTAAGGAACTGGGAAGTAGTAGAGGAGACGATGAGTGACCACAGACTCATAAAATTCGAGGTGAGAAATGCGGCTCGAGCTAGAACCAGTAGGAACGAAATGAAGGAAGGGTCTTGGAATCTCAGGGAAGTAGATTGGCAGGAATTTGATAGGGTATTGGTACAGGAGGTAGGAGGGCGGATTGGATGGGAAGATAAGGAAGTCGAGGAATGCGCGAGAGAACTTCAGGAACTCATAGGAAGAGTGATGGAGAGGACTGTACCAAAGACGAAAAGAGGACAGAAGAAGGTACCTTGGTGGTCAGAGCGGATAGCCGAGCTTAGGAGAACGAAGAGAACACGCGAGAGGAGGTGGAACCGATCAAGAACGGAGGAGAATAGAAGAGCTTTTGTTACGGCCAGGACAGCGTACGTATGGGAGATTAGGAAAGAAAAAAGAAACTCATGGCAGAAGCTGCTGGACGAAGATGGTCGAAATGACCCGTGGGGAAAGGCCTATAAGATTATCATGGAGAAAACGAAGAAGGAAACAACGCTGGTCAGCATGCGGAATGAGGACGGAAGTTATACTACGACAGTAGAAGAGTCTCTGAGAAGAATATTGGAAGGACTCCTTCCGGACGACCGCGCGGAAGAGGATACAGTGGACCAAAGGGCTATTCGTAACCTTATGGAAGAACCTTTTGAAGGCCTGGATGAACCAGAGTTCACGGAAGGAGAGCTGGACGCTGCAGTTAAGGAACTGAAGAACAGGAAAGCACCAGGACACGACGGAGTCAAGAATGAGATCGTGAAGAGGATGTATGGAAGAATTAGAGAGCACCTGCTCACTCTGTACAACAAAATGTTAAGGGAAGGAACATTTCCGGCCGTATGGAAGAAAGGAGTAGTTAAGATATTTCTGAAGAGCAAGGACAAGGAACCAAGTGAAGTGAAGTCATACAGACCAGTGACACTGCTCTCAGTTTTAGAAGTAGAGAGAAGCTGGTGGTAGGTAGAATGAGGAAATGGCTGACTGAAGAGAATTTGCTGAGTGATAGGCAGTATGGATTTATGGAAGGAAGGGGAACCGTGGACGCGCTGATGAAAGTTAAGGAGAATATTGATACAGCTGCAGAAAAGTACGTTCTGGCAGTGTCTTTGGATATCTCAGAGCATTTGACTCAGCTTGGTGGCCGGAAATAATGAGGGTACTTAGGAATTGGAACTGCCCCAAGAATTTGTATAGCTTGATCAAGGATTATTTCCAGGGAAGAGATGTGGTTTTGAGGCTAGGGAACGGGGAAGCAGAGAAGAGAGTGACGAGATGCCCGCAAGGATCTGTGGTAGGACCGATATTGTGGAACATCATGTTTGACAGCTTGTTGAGGATGGACTTTGAGGAAGGCGTAACAATCACTGCTTACGCAGATGATGCCCTGCTGTTGGTCAGGGGCCGAGCCACTCAGCAGCTGATCGACAGAGGAAGTAGAGCCGTAGAACAAGTCATAGACTGGGGAAAACAGAGGAAGCTGACATTTTCAAGGCCGAAGACCGTTACAACACTGCTGAAGGGACGATTAGTGAGAGGACCGAGACTGTTTGTCGAAGGGAGCACATAGGGTGCAAGAAGGAAATGAAATATTTAGGGGTGATTGTCGGAGGAAAGATGAACTTTGAGAAACATGTAGAAGAGGTGGCAGAAAAGATCAAAGGAATTTATAGGAGGTTAGTGGCGCAAGCAAAGGCCAACGGAGGCATGACTGGGAAGCATTTAATGACTTTGTACAAGGGATGTGTTGAACCGGCGATGTTGTACGGATGCGAATTCTGGGAAAAGATGCAAGGAGGATAGGATCTAGAGAAAACTAATGAGTGTTCAGAGAAAGGTGCTGCTAAAAGTCGCAAGAGCATACAACACCGTTTCACACGAGGCGATCAGGGTGATAACAGGAGCCATCCCATTGACCTTCTTATTGAAGAAAGGATCAAGATTTGGGATGACAAGGAAAACGGAAGAAACGCCAGCGAGAGCAAGAAAGCTAGAAGAGAGAAACTTAGAAGAGTGGCAGCAGAGGTGGGAAGAGAGTGAAAAAGGAAGAGAAACGTTCCAGTATGTGCCGAACATCAGGAGGAGGCTTGAGCAGGACTTTGGGAAACTGAATTCTACATGACGCAGTTTCTGACAGGACACGGGAATTTCAGGCAAACAAGAGAAGATTCAACCTAGTAGAGGAAGACAGATGGCAGCGGTGAATCAGAACACAGCAAGCCACGTGCTGATGGACTGCCCACAGTTCGAAGAGGAAAGAAGGGAACTGAAGGAATCGTTGGAAAGGAAGAACTTGGAATGGAGGAAGGAAAATTTCGTCATCGATAAGTAGACTTTTGAGATTCTCAGGACAGTCACTAGGAGGTTAGGTAGGGAAAGAAACATTCAGACTGTGACCTGAAACGATTGAATGACAGATTGACAATTCAATCGGAGAAGACAAAATTACTCCTGTGATCCCTAACGCAGGGGGCGTTAGAGGGAGGGGACTTGGTTTTAGGGTAATGGACACAGAATGTGTCCGAGAAGAAAAGGGCCGGAGCGTGAGAAGACTTGAAGAGTTAGGATCGGGTGTTAAGTTGAGCTTGCAGAATAAGCTACGGCTTGACGGCAGGGTTGGATGGTGGGAACGCGGGGCTTCGGCCCAACCGTCCTCGTCCTTGTTGATTGCCGTTTCTCCCGGCGTACGATATCTGACCTCCTGCTCCCTCCGAAGCTTATTCTCTGCTTTGAAAGGCGCCAGCCGATTGATGTGGACAACCCGAGGTTTCCCATGCGTTGGCTTCCTAATTCTGTAGATCAAATCGTTGATCCGGGTGACAACTTCATACGGACCGTCCTTAGTTTCCTGAAGGTTCAGAGGGTAGCTTTGGCGGTTCCTGGGATTGTTCAACCATACCAGGTCTCCAGCGTTGTAAACCCCTTTTTCCGCTCTGACGTCGTAGCATTCTGTCATCCGTTCACTGGGTTGCAGGCTGGGTCTGACTCGCTTGTAGACATCATTTGCCCGTTTCTTAACATGTGGCACATGATAATCTCCGGCCAAATCCTCATCTGGCTTTCTACCAATCTGCATTTCACACTTCAAAATGGCGTCTTCCTTTCCGTTCCTACGCAGTGTCTTGTCTCGCCATTGGTCATCCTCAATTGTGATTCTTCGCAAACACGCGACTCTTCGTGGCTCCTCCTTCGACGGTTGATTTCGTGGTACAGGGTCCACGGGTAAACTCCTTCTTCTTGGTTGCCTCAGTTTACTACAGTTACAGCAGCGCAACTCCGTCTCCAAACCGATTAACGCATCGACAACCTTTTGAACCAGATCATCCAGGGTCCATTGCTGTCCTGCTCTCTCTGCATTGGCGTATTTTACTCTTGCCTGGCACCGTATTGACTCTTTGACAGCCTCGAACTCTAGAGCTTGGGTGAGCGCCTCGTTCAAGGTTTTAGGACGGGACAGTTTAACTGCTTGCTGGGTCTCAGGTTCCCGTAGACCGTCGATAAACCAGTCCATAGACAACCGCTCATAGACCTCTTCCGGCAAGGCGGGGTAGGCGCTCCGTACAAGTCGGACAATATCCGCCTCAAACTCCTGCAAGGATTCGTTTGGCTGCTGGCATCGGTCCCTCAACTGCGCGCGATACACCTGCTCCATGTGCCGATGTCCGAACCGCATCTCCAGTCTCCTGATAAGCTCGTCATAGTTCAGGCGGTCCACAACCGGAATCGAATGAAGGACGCCTAAAGCGTCGCCCCGTAGCGATAGGCTCAACACAGACGCCTTAGCCGCAGCCGTCCACTGGTGTACTCGTGCCGCTGTTTCGAAAAGAGTAAAATACTCCTCCCAGGGCGTCTTTCCGTCAAATGGGGGCAAGCTTGTGTGTCCAGGAATTGAAGGCGCACACTTTACCGGCTCGGTGATCTCTGCTGAATATCCTGTAATCTGGCTTGTTAGCAATTTAGGTTCAGTCTCCTCAGCATCTCTCGTACCCGATTCTAAAAACTCAATACGCTTCGTAGCCTCTTCTAATTTTTTTTCTAATTCGGTTTTGACTTGTTCAACATCCTGTTTAAATTTTTCCTCCAAGCTTTTTGTGTTCTCCCTAAGTTCCTCTAATATTTTTGAATTTTCATTAAATTTGTCTTCTAAAGCTTTAGAATTTTCGTTGAATTTTACTTCCAAAGTCTTTGATGTTTCTAATAACTTTTCTTCTAATGTTTTTGAGTTTTCACGGAATTTCTCTTCTAATAGTTTTTGTGAATTTTCTAACAATTTGTCTTCTAATGTTTTTGAATTTTCAAATAGTTTTTCTTCAAAGGTTTTTGAATTTTCACTGAATTTCTCTTCCAATAGTTTTTGTGAATTTTCTAACAATTTATCTTCTAAAGTTTTTGAACTTTCTTTGAGTTTGTCTTCTAGTAACTTACCGAGATCAGCCGAGCCGCGGGATATTTCGAACAGTGGGCTGTCTGGATCGCCCCCTTCCTCTAAGACTGCCGCAGACTTTCCTCTAAGATTCGTTCACACTCATTCACTGCCCGGAACTGACTACTCGAGCTCCTGAGGAGGGCTATATATGAGCCGGTGGAATTTGCTAGAATGTTTAAAGTAGGGCTCTTTCCAGATGTTTCGAGAGAGGTCTAGTAAACAAGTCGCTCGAAATTAGGTCAACGCCCGCGGTGAATAGGCACAGGCACCGAGGCGGCCGCTTCCAGGAAGGCCTCCACGCTCGTGAATCGATGCACCGTCCAAGCGGTCCCCGCGAGACCCTATGTCCGCTACAATATCTAAAGCTGAGTAGGCTTTTGGTTTTTGGTTACTCAGTACGTCATTTCATTTGTAATTTGTATGAGTCAAGAGGGACTACCTGGAGGTGTGCTAGAGAAGGTCCACTCTTGATAGTCAGTTTGCATAAAGATACACTGGAGAAAGAGGGAATATTATTATCAAATTTCCTTTGGAAAAATGAGATATTCCTGCTGTTGTCAGCATGGTATGACCCAGACCTGGGCCCATGACATAACACCAATCCTGACCCTGTAGACGCTGTTTCGTGCATTTTTTTACACTTTATATACATATGTATATATGTGTGTACTCTCTTCAGGTCGCATGTTTTGTCCGACTCTCATGAAATTTGGTACAATTTTTCCTTTCGTAAATATCTCGGTTAAATTAGTTAGGCAGTGAAATTGGACTAACGGAACCCCTTTGGGAGAGGGGGGGGAGTTTTGGTCAAAACGTGGTTTTAATGATCTACAAACAGTAAGTTTGATCCGACTTTGATGAAATTAAACATAAATATGAATTTTAATAGTATCCATAAATGTACCGACAATTCTGAAAATGCATTGAGTCGTTTCAAAATAATGAAAAAAAACGATTTTTCGCTGCAACATTCTTATGAGTAGTCCGATTTCAATACAACTCAAAATACGTTTTCCCTTTACGTTATGTAATACAATTTACGCTGTAAAAGAACACGTAAGTCTGAGGCCCAAGGCCAAAGCGAGGCTGTGAACGGAATGAATACGAGTAACAAACTGCAAAGGTGATTCAGTTCACTCATAAAATTGGTGCTTTACCTTCGGTTTAAATCTAGAAACCCTTTGAAAAACAGTTTAGAAACAACTAGTTTAGGTGGATAAAGTCTAAAACCAAAGCTTTCAGCTTGGTCAAAGGCCAATCAAGATGCAGTTGATGCTATTCCCTTCCTTACTTTGTTCTAAATTTCCCATTTTATTGTCTAGCACAATAAGTCTACGTTTTCCTAGCTAAGCCTTTTTATTGGCGGTCCGTGTGGCCAAGCCAATTGTAAAGATCCCAAATGAAACAAATATACATACTTTTCATATAGTTTTAATCATTCACAAATACAGATTACTAAATATCTTACAGTTATGTTGTTTGAACATTACATAGAGTTCTGTTATGGTCACCTACAGTAAGCGGTTTACTATAATGCAAAATATGGTAGGAAACGACGCTAAATTAGTCGTTTCTCATTCACCACCTCGGTGACCTTCAAATAAATTTTTAAGATGCCCAAAACATCTGATTTATTTAACGTACCAGAGACAGTACTTTGGTTCCACGCCAAAGACTTCCCACTGTATTACACTCAACTGTTTATGATAGCCAGCACGCTCTCCCTGTGAAACACAGAGTAGTGTTTACGTATTCAGCAGAGGGCGGGGTGGGTTTGACAAGTACAAAGGTACAAAGGGCTGATTACGACAAAGTTGTACATAAACAGGCACGCCCGGAGACGTGACCGAACTCGACAAACTGCGCACAAGATGTGTTGATTGACTCGACTCAAGTTTAGTTCTGGTTATGATCAAACACGTGTTCTGTGTTCAACGTTCTCAATGTTCATGGAAATTAGTTAACAGTGTGCAATCAATGATTAACCGTACAGTGTGTGTGTTTAGTTTCACCAATCTTAGGCCCATTCTCCACGAGCGGGTAAAACGCGACCGTTTGCCGGCGCTCCCGCTCGAAAATTTTTCCCATTCTCCACGAATAGTTGATTTAACGCCGGCAAACGGCGACCAACCCGCGAGCAAACTGCTCTTCCATACTCCACGGGCAGGCAAAACGCGACTGTTTGCCGGCCCGAGTATCGGAGTATACTGATGGCAGTGATGAGGCGGATGAACAGCGCGCAAACCGCTTTGTGGAGAATGGCAGGCGGTTCACCGGCGCGCGGTTGTGACGCCTCCTTGGGCGTGCGACCCGCTCACCCGCCTGCTCACGCGTCCTCCCGCGACCGGCAACCTGCTCGTGGAGACGGCTCCATTTAAACCCATTGGTTCTGTTACTCGCGCGGTTCAGACACCTGCAAACGGTCGCGTTTTACCCGCTCGTGGAGAATGGGCCTTAACCTTTTCTCTGAGTAAAGTTAAATGACCCCGTAAAACTGCTTGTGTCAGTACAAACCACCATTAAGAAAAACCCAAACAATTTTACCATTCCAGCATGTCACATTAATTCCTTATGCGTAAGATTAAGCAGGGTTCTGTATCTGCTCAGGAGGTTGAGTGAGGAGGTAGACGCAACCTACCTTAAGATGTGTTATTTTGCCTTCCTCGACTCGCACATTAGCTATGGAACCAAGCTCTAGGGACATGCTCCCAATGTACATAAGATTTTGATCTTACAAAAAAAGGCAATGAGAATTATTTCATTTAAGAATGGCCTAGATCATTGTAAACCTTTGTTCTTACAACATGAGATTGTGCCTGTATATAAATATTTATAATCGTGTCATCGTGTCTATTAAAGAAAGACTAAGTGATTTTATTCCAAACAATGCACTGTACAGCCACTCAACCAGAGGTTCTTCTTACCTCTTTCTCCCCAGAACCAGGCTGACTAAAACAGCAAAGTGTTTTCCTGTTTCAGGTATCAAACTTTTCAATTAATTGCCAACTCACATAAAAGAACTACCCGACAGATCTTTTGCTAAAAACGTCAAAAAAATGTTACTACAAATTCCGCTGTACAGTGTTAAAGAGTTTTTTGAGTTGGACTTGAGAAAAGTATAGTTTATATAGCCAACATACATTAAGAAAGGGCAACTACACATACTAATAACAATGCCTGTAACATACTTCTTCTAGTTAAAGTCTGTATTTATTTATTTATTGACGTGGTCTATTATATGTATTATGTTAAATGACAATAAAAATCTTGAATCAAAGATTATGTTATGGTAGGTAGATTGCACATAGATGCAGAATGGCAGGAAAATCAACATCGACGAGGCAGCAAAGAATTCATTGAAGAGTTTCAAGTTGAGCCACTGACACACGCGAAGGATGATTTCATCTTTAGTTATAAGCCACAAATAAATATTATTAGGGTTGGCAGGTGTCTTCGACAAAATGTTATTTATAGGACATAGAAATGCTTTGTCGAGAGCTTTAAGTAAATTATCAGCAATATTACTAAAATATTCATCATGGTGTAGTAGTTTAGCATAACCCCCCGGCAAGCGGGAGATTCGGGTTCAAGTCCCGGTTCGGTCTAACATTTTGGCTTCAAATTTTTAATAAAGTATTCATCAGTAATTTGGTATATTTTGTCAAACATTAGTTGATTCAGTGGTTTTAAACGTTTGTTTTGATTTTTTAATGCTATTTCATTCTCAAGTTTTGTACTTTTATTAGTTTCTTCTTTTATAATTCGCCAAGTGCACTTTATTTCATTATTAGACCTTTTTATTTGCCTGGCCATTGCAAGTTTTTGGCTATAACTAGCACTTTGTTGTATAGTTCTTTAACCAAATTTTAGGGTTTTAGAAAATATATTTTGACTCACTAACTCAATGTGAAAGTAAATATCCTTAAAAAACTAACACACAAACTGATGATGGCGTTTTAAAGTGAAACTTAGGTCTAAATACAGAAAAAATAAGGACTGACGAGGAATATCAACTATGGAACATTGAAACGGAACAAAACCACAGGAATAACATCAGGAGTCAAGAGGCTGTGAAATGTTGTGGTTCAGGACAATGTTTACTCTAGAAATGAGGTTGACAAAACAACACTCTGCCTACCTGTGCCTGGGCCCAGCAGTGCTCTATACTCTGATTTGTTGTCATACTGGCTTGTAACAAAGTAAGATTAATAGAGAAAAAGTGATCAAAAGCTGGTTGATGCATTGCATAAACATGTTAAAAAATATACAGAGTTATTACAAATGATGTTCCTGATTCTGATTATAAATATTACTGGGTAAATTTGCCTTTAGACCATTTTAATTGGTACCATTAGAAAGAAAAAACTCGTAAAGTTTTATTTGTACTGGTTTGGGTGCGTATCTGCTGTTTCTTAGGACAATTGTTGTACGTGTTGTAAAACGGTTGAATTTGAAAGCACTAGTGCTTGTCGTGTGATGGATTATCACATTAGCCAATTTTGTATTAGTGTACAACCAATTTTAGAACCATGTTTAATATCCTCCTAACCAATCTAACCGCAATTAGTCATTGAAGTTTAAAACAAATGGCCGCATTTGTAAAAAAATGTTACTAATGCTCATCATTTGTGCTTGGGACATGGATCAGGCGTGGAGGTCCGAATGAGGACTCCTGAATTGGCCTCCAATATCTTCGGATGACTTCATTACTTGTAATTCTTGAAGTCTACGTCGTTGACCAATTAATTGGATAGACTGCGTCAATATGGTTAAATAATTTTATGTACACATTTACAAAAATACAAAGAAAAGATGGCGGATGGCGATTACTGCCTAAACAGTGGTTCCTCCTCAAACTCGAGCAGGGAGTATAGGGGTCTACTCCTCAAACAGTCTCTCAAGCACTTTCCAAGGCTCTTTGTGTCAAGTTCGTGCACTTTGGTTGGTAACGAATTAAACAGTTTAATTGCGGAACGCGGGTAACATTTAAGTGTCTGCGCAAGCCGACATCGTGGCAGATCCAGTTGATGAGCCCCACGGGTCCGGTGGCTGTGGAGATCACTCCTCCTCTCAAAGTCTCCTAGGGTGCTCTTGACTTGAACTAAGGAGCAGAAATGTATGCTTGACACTACCTATTATTTTTTCTTGTGGTGATACACCAAAGATAAGGTGTACAAACCACCATTACTATTACCGGGATCCAGCAACGGATTACTAATTCCATCGAAATAATAGAAATAATCAAGACACTCTTATCAACGTATACCAAGAGCTTGATTATAGGTTTGACATCTTTTGTAGCACAATTGCCTAAAGGGTATCCGTGTCAAACTTTTGTAGTTATGAGTACTTGTGACGAAACCTTTTGAGATTGTCTTAAAATGTAACCATTTTGTTTCTTTATATAACATATAAACATTAAATTGTATATACAGTTGAAATCGTGAACATCATTTGTGATAACCCTGTACTATGCCATAATCTAAATATAAGAAATAACGTATTAGGTTAAAAGGTTTTGTAATGAATAAACTATTTTGTTTAGAGCCCACAAAACGCAAATTATTGTGAAACGTTTTATTTTTGAAACGTTATAATAAATAAATATAGTCAATGTTAATGTACGCACAACTGTCGAATAGAAAATAAGCAACTAATAGTTACTGTCACATTTTATTTAGATTGGCATGTTCTTCCACAAATTGTGTAACATTTGTAGAGTTTCAGGGTTTAATGTAAATTTTGCTCTTTCCTTTGGAGTAAGTGACCAGATGCAAGCTAGAAGTTTCCTTTACTGTTAAATAAAGTTCTCTGTAACTGGTTGAGCTCTGTGCCCGGGCAGATACATGCTGAATCACTATCACTAAATTACTATTTGAGATGCCGACTATTTGAAGGATGAGTGTGATGAGTGGTAGTAATGAGTTATGAGGTGTAGTCTTGTTACAAACTAAGGCCGACACTTTCTTAGAATGGGTCATTAATTAATAGCCCAATGTTGAAAAGCAATTGATGCAAAAATGCTTTTAACATGTCTAGCAGGAAAGTTACACTATGGCAAGCCAGGTGCCATTGGCCTAAAGCAGCAAGGTTCATTTACAATACATATCGTGGCAATGCAGAACTTATTGTGAGGGATTCAACAAGCAAACTGTTCAGTAAGGAGGGAGTGATTCAAGGTGATCCTTTGTCTATGCCCTATATGCTTTGACCACGTTACCTCTCATCAAATCACTATCAACTGAAAAGGATATTACCCAATGTTGGTACGCTGACGATTCTTCTGCTCAAGGAAAGTTTGAAAACTTATTACAATGGTGGAACAAACTGACATATGAGGGACCATCTTATGGTTACTACCCCGAAGGATCGAAATCCTGTCTAATTGTGTCGGAAGGCGACAAAAAACTTGCCGAAGAAATTTTTCATGACACTGGTATTCAGGTTGTAACAGGAAATCGTTTTCTTGGAAGTTACGTTGGATCAACAGTTGAAAAAACACATTTCGTCAAGAACAAAATTGAATCTTGGAATTCAACTCTAGAGAAACTAGCAGAGGTTGGAAAACATGAACCTCAGTCAGCATATATTGCCTTTGTTAAATCAATGCAATTTCATTGGACATTCTTCCAACGCATATTAAAAAATACAGAAAATGAATTCAAGAGGTTATATGAAACAATGACGACTAAATTTCTTCCAGCAATATTTGGAAATAGGATTTCTGAAGAAGAGGCATTGTTATTTACCTTGCCTGTAAAGAAAGGAGGTTTGGCAATTGGTAATCCAAGTGAGAACGTAAAGAATAATTTTGAAGATTCTCGAAAAAGTTGTTCAACTGTAATATCAGCAATAATAAATAAGGAGAAATTTAGTTTGCAACAACATCTAGAAGTTATGAGTGAAAACAAAAGAAACATAAGATCAAAGAAACATATTGCGGATGAAGAAAAACTACAAAGTCTTTTAAACACGTTCCCTGCCGAAAGAAAACGAGCCATAGAAAGATCTGTTGTTTCAATCACAAAAAACACTTCATCAAGTTGGTTATCTGTCATGCCTTTGAAGAGAGATCATTTTGATTTATCACCAAGTGAGTTCAGGGATGCTCTCGCAATCAGATATCATAGACAACCCGTAAACATGCCAGACAGGTGTGATGGTTGTGGGAAGACTGGATTTACTTTGAACCATGCTCTTTGTTGCAAAACTGGTGGCTTGGTAACACGAAGGCATAACGAAATCAGGGACCTTCTTGGTGAAATGTGTGTAAAATCCTGGGGCAATGTAGTCAAAGAACCGATCATAAGTGAAGAAGAACCATGTCTGCGAGGGATTTGGCTGTACGTGGGTTTGGGAGGCTCAGAGGGAGGCATTGTTTGATATTCGTGTCGTAGACACTGATGCTCCCTCCTACACCTCCCGACCTGTACTGTCCATCCTGTTAAACGCAGAGGAAGAAAAAAAGAGGAAGTACCTCTACGCTTGTGAACAGAGGCATACTACCTTTACGCCCTTAGTGTTGTCAGTAGACGGAGTCTTTGCCCCTCAAATGAACTCTTTCTTTAAAGTACTAAATGAACGACTTGCCGAAAAAATACCCCTACAGTACGGATATATTAAAACCTGGACCAGGACAAGAATTTCATTTGGTATAATAAGAGCGGCCAGTATGTGTATAAGAGGGACCAGAAGAAGGTTCGCTACTGGAGAGACCTTATTGGGATTCCAGTAATTATTCATATACAACTATATTTTCTTTGGTTTTTTACAACTTTATACTATTTTTTCTATTTTATTTATTTATTTTTTCTATTATTTCATACTATTATGTTTTATTTTGAATGACTTTAACTTGTTGTCTTTATATTATATCGTAAAATCTTTCACAAATTATATAGACATATGAAATCTAAAAAAAAAAAAAATTAATAGCCCAATGACCAATGGAAATACAAGGACGTTGGGCTTAACGTGACCACGCAGGTGATGGTCTGATATGTATACACGATGGTGGGTGTTGATGTGGGTATCATCAGATGATCACTAAGACTATCTGAGCCGCTTTAAACCTAATATCATCCTCAAAACCTGACCTCCATGAAGCTGGATTACAGGATCACGCCACGAGTCCCAGTCGAAGCTATCCAATTGACCCCGATCTAAGAGAAAAGGGGCTTATGGAACTGCAATAGCAAGGTAGAGGACCAGAACCATGAATCATGACTTATTCACTTTATTATTAAGTAGCAAGCATTATTATGCACACATTTCCTGGACCCCCCTCTTATTTGAATTTAAAATAATGTATGTCAAAATTTTGAGCCCTTTTACTTATTAAGAGGCCGCCGGATAGCGTGGCCGTCTGGACATCTCTTATAGCTAGAACAAGGGGTAAAAACTGCGAAAAATGTTCTAAACTGAGTAACGTACTTAAAAAAATTGCATTGAAAGCAAAACGTTGTGTTTTGTGGAACAATTACACATAGAGTTATTGTTTATATAATCTTTGTATTGTTTTAAAAGGTGACGATTTTGTATGAAGTTCTTTTGTTAAAACATAACATAGTATTTTATATTTATAAAGCTTAAACATTTGGATAAAAATCAAGACAAATATGGATGTAAAACATGGCAATGCGCGCCATATAACTGCACGGAAAACGCTCAAAATCACCTAGGCAGAGCTGATTCTTAATACCCGAAAAAACTTTAATAAACCTTAATATAAGAAAGAAAAGAAAGGGAAAGTATCTAGAAACTTTCGCTGTAGTACAACGTTTTCAACTAGTAAAAGTAAAGACAGTAATTTAACTAACCTAACTTTCCTTAATTTTTCTAGTTGAAACGATGTAATACAACGAAAATGTTTATATCATTTCCTTTTTCCTTTCTTTCCTATATGAAACTTTATCAAAAGTGTTTGTAAATATGTCATTAGGCACTTCAAGGAAAAAATAGTATTAATACCTTTAAATTTATTTTCATGATCCACTCATCTATGAATCCTTTGGGCTGGCGTCTACAGGTAGACACCTCACTATACTAATATACTCGGTCATAGGTCACGTGACTATACGGTGGCCTGTCAACACAGTAGTGGTTTATGTCCTTTGATACCAGTTCACCATATATCACAAAGCCACACATGGCTAACTCACTCAATGCATCAGTACAGGATGCAGATTGGATCAGACCACTAGCTCAATCCATTTATGAATACCAGATTGGGAAATAAATAAATACGCAATATTATATGAGAACAATTTTCGTAAAATTTCATTATTTACGTGAAGTTATCTTGTGAAATATACTTATAATGGTTCCAAATTTTGTCTATTCAATCTAAGAATGTGCTAGCCGAATAATTTCCCGATATAATTCTTCGCTCCTTCTTTTTTCGCACCTTAACTTTTCAAAAAGAAATACTTTTAAAACCCTTTAGGGAATGTTTTCATATGATTCTGAAGTTTGTTTTGTGTACTTTGCGTCATCCACTCACACTCAAAATCCGGAGGGAAAGGCCCCCCAAACTTTTTAAATACAAATCTCCCCTTTGTGGCATCTAAAAAGAAAGGAAATTTCAACACAAATTCAACGATGCAAATAAACACTTATCTTGACTCGTTTTTGTTATACCAATTTAAAGACAACATAAAATCAGGTTTAAAATGCCAAATTTCACATAAAATTGATTTTGAATGTCAGACTTGTCTTCAAAATATTTGAAGGGAAACATCACAACCATTTATGATAATCCCATAGAGTATTTTGAATAAAATTTTGTCATTCAAATTGAATTGTTTGTGAAATGTGGCATTTTAAACCTGATTTTGTGACATCTTTAAATTGGTGAAACAAATAAACAAGTCGAGATAAAAAATTGCGTTTCATTTCAGAAGGAACAAATGTTATTATTGCCTTTCAGAATAAGTCGAATTGTAGAACGGAGAAACAAATTGATTTAGAAGTTCAAAACCCAATTACTTTTTTGTAGACGAGACTTTTTAGTATCAATGATATTTTTGTCAAGTCCTCAACACAAATTACAACTGAAAGAAAAAGTGTAATTTACTTTTTATTTGTGTTGAGGACCTGACGATAATGTAATTAATAATAAAGAATATCGTCCATATAAAATGATTAAATATTGGTTTTAAACTTCTAAATTGAGTTTCTTTTCTTTTTAAGAATAACGTTCTAGTGAACGCTGGTTCTAACTTTACTAAACCCTATCATATCTAAAAGTTTGAACCATCAAAGTGAGTTTTCGTTTTAGTCAAAGGTAAAGGGGATTCGATTGAATGTTCGTAATATCGGAAAAATCTTTTCACTTTCTAAAGTTGTTGCCCAATTATGGCCGAATAGGCACTAAAGAGAAGAGAGATTGTTAAGTCCTTTGACTGATCGCGAGACTTCGATAATGAGCTCTTCCTTTAATTTCACTTTTCATTTTGATTTTCTAATAAAAGTGTAAGCTTTAACAAGCTATTAAGAAAATTCTTTGGAAAACTGCAAGTTTTAATTGGTATTTTTGTTTTGAACGGGTGGTTTCTTTGAAAGTGTTGTGTGATATTTAATTTGATGAACTGTTTGTAGTCAAACTTGTCAGCAGCTATCGAATAAAACAAGTGTTTATGACACACAACTTAAAGTACTTAATCACTCATCTGATCGGCTTTGCCCTTCAAGTAAAATGGATTGATCGAAGTCGGTTGTGCTTTGCATGTAAAAGTAAGTTCCCCAGACCCCTTCGCAGTTTTTTTTGGATGGCCGATCCTCACATGTAAACTTAAGTCATGCTTAAGAAAGGTGTCATCTTTTGTAATGAAATAAACAGAATTATTCGCGACGTAAAGATACGTGAAAAAGCCTTTAAGACATAATATGCAAGCTGCTGTTAAGCGTAAATTAAACTTGTATATGTTAACTTTTTTGTCACAAAATCTTGTGTCTATTGGTATTTTGTAAAGTAAAAATTCCATACACTAAGAAATTTGAACCGTCATTTATTTCTGAAGCTATTATTGAAACAATGTTTGCCCAATAATGTGCTGTAAAGAGCTAGTTTTTTAGTGTAAACCCCCGTGTGACACGCCTTTCATCTGCACAAGCGTGTTGAAATGTCGGATTTTGATCTGAAAGTCGCTCGTGAGTTGACAGATGAGATCAAAGTGAGTTAAAGTGGATCAAAGAAGCCTCGTTACGCAGTTTGTGTATCTTGTTAGCCTTTGCTTGCAGAGTTTGTTTGACATGCTGTATAATCAATGCTGGTCACTCTGCAAACCCACTACTTCTTACAAACCCACATGTTCCATGAAACGTTTTAATTTAAGTAATTCGTCATGTTTCCTCATCAAAAAATTCCTTAATGTACATGACAAGAAAACCAATTTGTTTTTTACAACGTGTTACCCTATTTAGCTTTGTCATTTTAAATGACTATGCTCAATCTTCGGCAACAGATTTCTTCTGTGTGATCAAGAGCGTTACGAGTCTGCTCGATCCGATCTCACACCTTTTATGAAAATCGGAAAAATGTGACCTGTAGAGAGTTGACCAATATTTAGCCTTCATGTAACTCATGTATGTATAGTTAAAGAGTTCTCAAAACGTCCTCTGGAGGTCAGGATCGGTCCTCATTGCTTGATGCTGGTAGTAAGTCTTACCAAGCTGACGGCGTGAATATAACTTTTTTCAAGGAATTTTGCCATTATATAGAGTTGATAAAAGACAGTAGCGTTAGTGGCTTTCAATGATTTCTAAGCTGTGATGGGTTAATGCAAATGGATCATACAACTGGACGTTTAGAAGGAAAACCCGCTAACTAAGTGTGTTGTAAGCAAGATTGCAAGGGTTGGAAGAATATTGAAAACTACTAAGAAGTTTTAGACACAGTTATAAATATACTATTTATTTAAATTGTATGTTTGAATGGTATCTGGATGTAGTGTGAATGTCAACTTTGCTTTATTAAATTAGCCAAATTGATAAATAAATAAATAAAGAAACCTTTTGGAAAATACCACTGAAAATGCTGTTTTAATGATTTAAAACATACAAAACGTTTCGTCTAAACTGTGTTAGACATCATCAGTTGTATAAATGAAGAATATAAAATATAATATAGATAAAAATGTAAAAATTAATTAAAATGTATAAGTAGTATAAAATTCATAGTTAAAATAATTTTTAGTAAAAGTTTAATAATTTTTATAATAATTTTCCAAAAAGTTTCTTTATTTATGATCAACCACTCAAGTCTGAAATTGAAAATAGCCAAATTGATGTTTGCCATGCACGTAATATGAACAGCAAATACAATATTCTGACTCTGACATTCTGAGGGCCCATGACTTCTGGATTATTGTTAAATTAACAAACGTTTGATTTAAGTTATCAATTCGACAAAAGTAGTATCGATACGTACTTTATCCTCAGAACTTCGATCAAGTTATGAACTTGAACAAATTAAAGAGTCATCGTACTCTAAACACACTGAAGCCGTACTGTTAAACAATAGTTGTACTTAACTCTTGGGATTTCGTGGCCGGTGTCACAACTATAATCTAGTTCTTTTAGTTCATGCCGTGTAAAATTTCCTGAAAAAAATCATCCTGAAGTATTTCGGTCTCTTATGGAGTACCACCATTTTCAATCACTAAATCAGAAATCATTTTATTGGGCAAAATTAACAGAATACAATTGCATTAGCCAAGTCACATTGCATTAAATTATCACAAAATAGGCTCTTATTTTAACAATATATATATACACACAGAAAAATCACAAATTTAGCAAAACTTCATTAGAGATATTCATTAGCCGAGTTTTAAGCATGTTTCTAAATTTTGAAGGGTTTGATTCGGTTGAGGGATGTGGGGAGGCTATTAAACAGCTTTATGCCGTTATAGAGCAAATGTTTTTTGAAAAAGATTGTTGAATGTTTTGGGATAGCTAATTGTTCGACATTACGGAGGTTATAGGAAGTTGGGGTAGAAAGGTTGAATTGAGATAAGTTTTGCCTGACGAAAGTTAAGGTTTGCATAATGTAAATGGATGGAAAAATGAGTATCTTTGCTGCCTGGAAGTGTTTTGCAGGATTGGCGGCGGCTCAGCGAAAAAATAGTTCTCATGGCCCATCTTTGCAGTTTAAATAAGAATCTCGTTTTTTGATTTTCATAACCCCAAATAGGTACGGCGTACGCTAAATGGGGATAGATGATTCCGTAATAAGTAGCTACAAGGACATCAGTGTTTGCTACGTTCCTAAGATTACGTAGCACAAAGATTCCTGAGCTTAGCTTTTTAAACTATCCCTTATCGGCAGTATCACTAATCGGCTGATACTGAGCTACTTGCAGTCTGCTATCCTATTGGTGGCAGGGCTGCCAACCACTCAATGTAGCAGGGATGCCAACTGTGGATGTTCTTGTTAGATGTCACACTATCGCAAAACCTTCTTCAGGACTGGTTGCCAACTTCTGGAAAGTTTAATGCTGCCTTCTCTGTCGAAATCATCTCGTTTTTAATTATTTTAACGGTTTCTCGGATGACTGTCGGGTAATAATGTCAAATTATGGACAGTACTGCATCCCTGCTCCATTGGACGGTTGGTAGCCCTGTAACCAATAGGATAGCAGACAAAGAGTCGCTCAGTTTCATCCAATCAGTGACTGAAGATGATACTCCACAACGATACCAAATTATTCCAGCCTAATTATGAAGTTTTGACGCGCTGTGAACCGGAAGAACTAGTTGTAATATTAAATGAAAGAGACAAAGTTTTATTGATCGGTGACGCGAAGCGAGAAGTTGCGGCGAGGACAAGAAGCGTTTACAAGAGCAATGTGAAACTAATCAGAGTGGGTGAAACTTACTGTCGGTGATTACAACTTCTTTAATTATAACTTCAGACTCTTCTCTCGGCTTGGCTTCTGTCACGACTTCTTCTCTTCAATCTTAACCCACACCGCCCTGCAACCTACTCGCATCGTAACGTTAAAGTATTGAACAAGACAAACATGACGTTTCAGTCTGTTTCCGTCTTCAGGTGAAGAGTGACGTAAAACATGACACAACACACGAGGAAATGAGTTTAAAGGGGATCAATGTAATTGTTTTACTTGATTTATTTGATTTTAGAACAACAAGCCTAGAAAACAATTAGCACGTTAAAGGTTAAAAATAAAATAAAACCATAGGGGAAACCATGCATGTCCACAGCCAGTGACCGCTGACTGAGAGAACAAAAAACCAAGCCAACACGCAGCTAAGCGCTTAAGCGCCACTGGCATTAGTGAAACAAATTTCTTCTTTACGAAGTTCCACCTCAGCTTGGCCTGCTTTATCATGAGCGTTACGAGGCAGTTCGCTCCGCTCACACCCTCGCTTCAATCCTTGTCTTCAGTATTACGTGCTAGTAAAGTATAAGTTTTAAGTGTTTATTCTATAATATACTTCAAATTCATGATAAGCTTTCAATGAAACGCTTAACATAAAATACCTAAATTAAAAAAAAAAAATAAATAAAGAACTATTTGCTTTAAAACTAATTATGTCAGCCTAGAAATTTACGACAGCTAAAATTAATGTCAGTAAAAACTTATTTATTTATTTCCTTCCAACGGTCGAGGACCAATATACAATATTTTACAATTCAAGGTGGCTTACTTTACCTTATAGTATATTACAGAGTATATAAATAATAATAATATATCTGCTAAATGAGTACATGCTAGAAATTGAGCCATGAAAGTAGTATGTAAGCGTAGATAAAGAATTACAACATGGATAAATATTTACAAGAGTAATAATATATAACAATAACAACAATAAACTATAAAGAGTGTAACAGAGGTGATAATGATATATAAATTAACAACAAAGGTTACAATAAATTACAATTCAAGGTGGCTTATTTTACCTTATAGTATATTATAGAGTATATAAATAATAATAATAATATATTTGCTAAGTGAGTACATGCTAGAAATTGAGCCATGAAAGTAGTATGTAAGCGTAGATAAAGAATAATTACAACATCGATAAATATTTACAAGAGTAATAATATATAACAATAACAACAATAAACTATAAAGAGTGTAACAGAGGTGATAATGATATATAAATTAACAACAATGGTTACAATAAATTACCAATACAAATACATAATTAAGCAAATACATTCCTCTTATTTTTTTTTTTTTTATAATTAATCTTGCAAATTGTTGAAGATTGCCAGAGACTCTCTTCTAATCGTCCTGGAGCTGTCAAAAAAGATGTCAATGCTGGAGCTGATTTGGTTTCCAAGGCGTAACATTCTTGCAAGCGGACTGTGATAGTCGTATGCCCTTGAATAGTGCCTTCTGCTGAACAGGTCCTGAGAGCGTGTTCTCGTTGGAACTCGGAAATCCACTTCAGACAACAGATCAGGGCAGTCGACCAGTCCATTCAGAAGCTTATGCAGAAAAACGATGTCACTAGCAGAACGTCTTACTTGAAGGCTGTGCAGGTCAAGCTCGGTTTGAAGAACGTTGATAGGGACAGCACGGAATTGGAAGCCTTGGCGGACGCCCACAAGTTTCAGAAACCTCCTCTGGATGCTGTCGAGTTTACTGATGAGGCCCAGATGGTGGGGTGACCAGACAGGACTGGCATATTCCAGCAGTTGCCTAATGAAGGAGCAGTACAAGGTTCTGAGCTTTTCTTAAGCATTAGTTCTATTTCAGTCTCAAGATTTTTTAAGCATTATGATTCCTTCATGCCGAAACACTATTTTTAATTTACAACCAATAATGTAGTTGTATAAGCATATATTAAACAAATTAAACACATAAATGCGTGAACCACGTGTCCAAATCACTCCTGAACCTAGGCGTTGGTAGAGTGAGCACTCACTTGAGTACGCTCAATCGCACTCACACCAGTCAGTGTATTGAGCCAGTGAACACACAATTGAACGAGTTTACTGCCGGATTCAAATCAATCCTCACTAACAGCCTGATTTATATATATTAGCATATTTTACATACATTAAACACATAAATGCGTGTGAACCACGTGTCCAAATCACTCCTGAACCTAGGCGTTGGTAGAGTGAGCATTCACTTGAGTACGCTCAATCGCTCACACCAGTCAGTGTATTGAGCCAGTGAACACACAATTGAACGAGTTTACTGCCGATTCAAATCAATCCTCACTAACAGCCTGATTTATATATATTAGCATATTTTACATACATTAAACACATAAATGCAGGAACCACGTGTCCAAATCACCCTGAACCTAGGCGTTGGAAGTGAGATTCACTTGGAGTACGCTCAATCGCACTCACACCAGTCAGTGTATTGAGCCAGTGAACACACAGTTTAACGAGTTTACTGCCGGATTCAAATCAATCCTCACTAACAGCCTGATTTATATATATTAGCATATTTTACATACATTAAACACATAAATGCGTGAACCACGTGTCCAAATCACTCCTGAGCCTAGGCGTTGGTAGAGAGTGAACACTCTCACTTGAGTACGCTCAATCACACTCACACTAGTCAGTGTATTGAGCCAGTGAACACACAGTTGAACGAGTTTACTGCCGGATTCAAATCAATCCTCACTAACAGCCTGATTTATTCCTAGAGCAATAAACTCGTCTTTATGTGCGACACTTCGCTGTCTTGTTCTCAACTAAACTTCATCTGGGTAAGTGACTTTTTAGTAGGCAAAGAAACACTTGGTTTGATTAACGTAACAAAATGTTGTACTTTTGAAATTGGCCAATTTTGGTACTTCTTAGTGCTTTCAAATGCAAGCACTGAATACATAAATAATTACAACTGATGAATAATTATTTCGTCCTGTACTATCACAAGCAAATTAATTAAACGTGTGGATACGCTCTTAACATAACATCTTATTGTCAGTATAACAAAACATATTTTGTGTTGACAAAAAATAATAAAACAGAACAAAAAAAAACAAAAAAGAAACTATTTCACCGAAGTAAATTGATTATTGATCGGTTTAGCACATCTCAGCTGATAACAGACAACGCTCTTTTTGCAACGTACCTATACAAATAATATTGGAGGTTTTAAATTTGTATAACGTTTTACTTGAAAGTTAACTTCAAAGTAACTAGTTCTAATTGATGAAGTAATTTAATAACATCATACTCGTACGTTTAAACGTAATGATGAGGTGTAGATGTTTAATAAAGTCCAAGGTATGATTCCATGGTCTGCGGACCCTTAGACGGTGTGCTCTTTGTACATTTCTGACCCCTTTATTATCCATCGGGATTTACTGTAGCTCTGTCCAAACGGGTGTTTCCGCGATAATGTCTTGTGTAACATTTATGATGCATTTTCATTTTACGCCTGTTGCAAATATGGCGTGGAAAGGAACTGAAGTGGAAGCGATTCCTCGGGAAGCTGATCCAACCAACAATGTTCCTGCTTTGCGTGCTGACTTTAAAGTTAATGGTATCTGGGAGGCTGAGAGGGTAGCGTTTTTTGACAATCGCATTATTAATACTGACGCTCCTTCTTATCTCAACCAAGATTGGCAAACCATATCAAGAACGCATGCAATGCAGAACACACAAAGTACAATAAAGCAGCTGACGATGTTAGAGGAAGCTTCACTCTGATATGTTCCACAGAAAGAGTACTTCACAGAATACGCAGCGTTCCAGAGAAGAACGAGTGAGGCTCTGGCTACTAAATGGTGCAAGCCGTTTTCTCAAGTTCTGGGATGGCTTGTGTAAAAGCCAATTATCGGTCATCCGGGCAGTGTCACTTGTCTTCGTGGAACGAGAAGAAAAATATGATCGAAGATGGCGCTGCAATACCTCCTCTTCTCTTCTAAATTTTTTTTCTATTTTTAGTTTTAGTAATTTATTATTTGTATTTATTTTTACGCCTGTTAAAATGGTCACATGTTGACAACCTACTCTCTACAACCATTAACCAAACATATCGAAACTTAGACATACACGAATACAACATTTGATAACCATATCATAACACAATTCATACATTAAACCTGAAACTTCCGTGTCGGAGAGGATTTTGTTGATTCCAACCGGCAAGGCCTCTGTCACACGGTTCTGCGGTCTCTTGGAGGCGTTCTCAAGCAAAACATGATCAGAGTAAAGTTGACTTCTCCGGCTACCTGGTACTTCGGGAAACTTGTGCTTCTCACCACTGTCTTTGGTTGGGACCATCCTTGTAAGAAGAGGGAGAACTCTTGTAAGTGTAGCGTTAGATATGAAGTTTCGTCTAAGTTTTTGATCACAAAACACCCTAAGGGTGAATGTTTTGAATGTGAGATGAACCTCCTGAGATTAGTTTTAATTTTAGTAAATGAAACGTTGGTAAGAGTATTTGTTGAAACTACCAAAACTAGTAGGGGAAACTATTTATTAGAAAGGAAATTATTTTGATTTGACAAACAAGAACTATAAAGTTCTAAATAAAGAAAAATGAATTAACTGGAGCTAGTATTTCTTTTTAATGAGGACAATGCACTCTGGGGGACTCTAATGCACACCAAAACCGGATGAGTTGAATTTTATTTCGTATCAGCTTTATATCGTAAACATTTCATAATATACAGCAATCTCTTCTGGGCCGATGAACCCTCACAACATCACGTCCTATATTGACCCACGAGGGGGTCTTTAATAAAGTCCAGCTCGGGAAAACTTCGTAATGCACAAGTCGCTAAAGTAAATATGACTATAAGAAAGAGGATGAATAATTGTATAACTTGTTTTAATAAGTTTAATGGAATGTTTTTGTATTTCAAATATACTATAGACTAGCATTGATTATACAGGTTATACACAGTCTCCCAATTTAATATTATTGAAACATCTGCTGGTTTTGAATTATAAAAATAATTAAAACAACTAAAATGTTCCTTGGAATATAAATAAAAACTTAGCACTAATTTGACTTTAATCCATGGGTTAATATATGATATTAAAAGATTTAAGTGTATTATCTATTTCTCGTCCATTTGGATTTCAACAAAAAGTATCGTTGATCATTCGTTTCAAAAGTTTCTTTTTTATTTTCGCTCATTTTCCATCTCCAGGCACGCCTTGGACGTTCATTTGAACTTCGCTTTTAGACCTACTTAATGAAAAGTATTTGTTAAAGCTGTAACTTAGAGATAAAATATAACTAATAAGAAACGCCTTTTTAGGTCCTATTGAAGGAAAAAAAGAAAAAGGACCCTCCTTGATGGAAATATCTTTCGACCGGAAGAAAATAAAGAACCGGGCATTGGTTTACAAAGCAATTTAAATACAAAAATGGAAACAACTAGTAAGGGTATTTGTGTGTTGTTAAACAATATTTTTTACAATGTTATATTACTCAGTTTTTAATAGTAAAGAAGAATCGAGTGGTTCCTGAAAAGGTTAAGGATATATATCATGTAAAAAACATTACTGTATTGTATAATTATGTTCAAAAATAAATCTAAATGTTGTTTACTTGTCGTGTGCTTATTTATACATTTATATTGATGTAAAAAACTTTCGTAGTCAGATGTTAAATGTAAATAAGAACAACGGTTCCGAAAAGCTTCAAAAGCTGATAGTGAGGTATTTTACAACATATGTGTAGTGTAAAACAGTATGTTTGTTAAAATTGCTTAGCTCATCTCATGCAAATTTGTATATTTTACATAAAATGTACCGTAATGGCCTTTTTTGAACAGTAAACGGAGCCGTGGTGGTTTGGAATCGCACGCGACTCCGGAGCTCATCACACTCGTGGTGCGGGTTCGACACTCTGGTTACCTCACTTACGATTTGTAAATTGATTTAACGGTGACGCTCAGTAAAGGTCGAGGTTGAGTGATAGAGAAGACCAGTCCAACCCCCCCACCTCGTTAACAAGACAAACATAGTCAACACAGTTTGAAACAGACTAGAGCCCAGGTGGTGGAAAGTGTGGCAGCAGGGGAAGGGCACCACATAATCCACATCAAGCTTTATGTCACTCAATGATTACCCCAAGGGACTAACACACTCTGAGTTTCAAGATAGTCAACACAGTTTGAAACAGACTATAGAGCCCAGGTGGTGGAAAGTGTGCAGCAGGAAGGGCACCACATAATCCACTATCAGTCCTGGTTATGTCTTACTTACTCATGATTACCCCTAAGGGACTAACACTCTGAGTTTCAAGATAGTCAACACAGTTTGAAACAGACTATAGAGCCCAGGTGGAAAGTGTGGCAGCAGGGGCCACTAATCCACTATCAGTCCTGGTTATGTCTTACTTACTCATGATTACCCCTAAGGGACTAACACACTCTGAGGTTCAAGATAGTCAACACAGTTGAAACAGACTATAGAGCCCAGGTGGTGGAAAGTGTGGCAGCAGGGGAAGGGCCACTAATCCACTATCAGTCCTGGTTATGTCTTACTTACTCATGACATTCCCCTAAGGGACTAACACACTCTGAGTTTCAAGATAGTCAACACAGTTTGAAACACCATATAGAGCCCAGGTGGTGGAAATGTGGGCAGCAGGGGAAGGGCCACATAATCCAGTCAGTCCTGTCTTACTTACTCATGATTACCTAAGGGACTAACACACTCTGAGTTTCAAGATAGTCAACACAGTTTGAAACATACTATAGAACCCAGGTGGTGGAAAGTGGCAGCAGGGTAGGGCACCACATAATCCACCATCAGTCCTGGTTATGTCTTACTTACTCATGATTACCCCTAAGGGACTAACACACTCTGAGTTTCAAGATAGTCAACACAGTTTGAAACAGACTATAGAGCCCAGGTGGTGGAAAAGTGCAGGTGGGGAAGAGTAACACACATAATCCACTATCAGTCCTGTCTTACTTACTCATGATTACCCCTAAGGGACTAACACACCTGAGTTTCAACATAAACACAGTTTGAAACAGACTATAGAGCCCAGGTGGTGAAAGTGTGGCAGCAGGGGAAGGGCACAACATAATCCACTATCAGTCCTGGTTATGTCTTACTTACTCATGATTACCCCTAAGGGACTAACAAACTCTTGAGTTTCAAGATAGTCAACACAGTTTGAAACATACTATAGAGCCCAGGTGGTGGAAAGTGGCAGCAGGGGAAGCACCGGCAACTACCATGTCCAGCTGGTTCTACTTACTCATGATTACCCCTAAGGACCAACACTCTGACAAGATAGTCAAATGTTTAAAACCATAAATGGTGGTGGAAGTGTAGCAGGGAACACCACATAATCCACTATCAGTCCTGGTTATGTCTTACTTACTCATGATTACCCCTAAGGACTAACACACTTGAGTTTCAAGATAGTCAACACAGTTTGAAACAGACTATAGAGCCCAGGTGGTGGAAAGTGTGGCAGCAGAGTAGGGCACCACATAATCCACTATCAGTCCTGGTTATGTCTTACTTACTCATGATTACCCCTAAGGGACTAACACATTTGAGTTTCATACAACACAGTTTGGAACATACTATAGAGCCGAGGTGGTGGAAAGTGTGGCAGCAGGGGTAGGGCACCACATAATCCACTATCAGTCCTGGTTATGTCTTACTTACTCATGATTACCCCTAAGGGACTAACACACTTGAGTTTCAACATAAACAACACAGTTTGAAACAGACTATAGAGCCCAGGTGGTGGAAAGTGTGGCAGCAGGGGAAGGCACCACATAATCCACTATCAGTCCTGGTTATGTCTTACTTACTCATGATTACCCCTAAGGGACTAACACACTCTGAGTTTCAACATAAACAACACAGTTTGAAACAGACTATAGAGCCCAGGTGGTGGAAAGTGCAGGGAAGGGCAGCCACATAATCCACTATCAGTCCTGGTTATGTCTTACTTACCCTAAGGACTAACAAACTCTGAGTTTCAAATAGTCAACACAGTTTGAAACAGACTATAGAGCCCAGGTGGTGGAAAGTGTGGCAGCAGGGGAAGAGCACCACATAATCCACTATCAGTCCTGGTTATGTCTTACTTACTCATGATTACCCTAAGGGACTAACACACTCTGAGTTTCAAGATAGTCAACACAGTTTGAAACAGACATAGACCCAGGTGGAAAGTGTGGCAGCAGGGGAAGGGCCACCACATAATCCACTATCAGTCCTGGTTATGTCTTACTTACTCATGATTACCCCTAAGGACTAACACACTCTGAGTTTCAAGATAGTCAACACAGTTTGAAACAGACTATAGAGCCCAGGTGGTGGAAAGTGTGGCAGCAGGGGAAGGGCACCACATAATCCACTATCAGTCCTGGTTATGTCTACTTACCATGATTACCCCTAGGGACTAACACACCTGAGTTTTCAAGATAGTCAACACAGTTTGAAAATACTATAGAGCCCAGGTGGTGGAAAGTGTGGCAGCAGGGGTAGGGCACCACATAATCCACTATCAGTCCTGGTTATGTCTTACTTACTCATGATTACCCCTAAGGGACTAACACACTCTGAGTTTCAAGATAGTCAACACAGTTTGAAACATACTATAGAGCCCAGGTGGTGGAATGTGTGGCAGCAGGGAAGGGCACCACATAATCCACTATCAGTCCTGGTTATGTCTTACTTACTCATGATTACCCCTAAGGGACTAACACACTTGAGTTTCAACATAGACAAACACAGTTTGAAACATACTATAGAGCCCAGGTGGTGGAAAGTGTGGCAGCAGGGAAGGGCACCACATACTCCACTATCAGTCCTGGTTATGTCTTACTTACTCATGATTACCCCTAAGGGACCAACACACTTGAAAGATAGACAACACAGTTTGAAAAAGACTATATAGCCCAGGTGGTGGAAAGTGTGGCAGCAGGGGAAGGGCACCACATAACCACTATCAGTCCTGGTTATGTCTTACTTACTCATGATTACCCCTAAAACTAACACATTTGAGTTTCAACATAAACAACACAGTTTGAAACATACTATAGAGCCCAGGTGGTGGAAAGTGTGGCAGCAGGGGAAGGGCACCACATAATCCACTATCAGTCCTGGTTATGTCTTACTTACTCATGATTACCCCTAAGGGACTAACACACTTGAGTTTCAACATAAACAACACAGTTTGAAACAGACTATAGAGCCCAGGTGGTGGAAAGTGTGGCAGCAGGGGAAGGGCACCACATAATCCACTATCAGTCCTGGTTATGTCTTACTTACTCATGATTACCCCTAAGGGACTAACACATTTGAGTTTCAACATAAACAACACAGTTTGAAACAGACTATAGAGCCCAGGTGGTGGAAAGTGTGGCAGCAGGGGAAGGGCACCACATAATCCACTATCAGTCCTGGTTATGTCTTACTTACTCATGATTACCCTAAGGGACTAACACACTTGAGTTTCAAGATAGTCAACACAGTTTGAAACAGACTAGAGCCCAGGTGGTGGAAAGTGTGGCAGCAGGGAAGGGCACCACATAATCCACTCATCAGTCCTGGTTATATCGTACTTACTCATAGATTACCCCTAAGGGACTAACACACTCTGAGTTTCAAGATAGTCAACACAGTTTGAAACATACTATAGAACCCAGGTGGTGGAAAGTGTGGCAGCAGGAGGGCACCACATAATCCACTATCAGTCCTGGTTATGTCTTACTTACTCATGATTACCCCTAAGGGACTAACACTCTGAGTTTCAAGATAGTCAACACAGTTTGAAACACATACCTAACCCAGGTGGTGGAAAGTGTGGCAGCAGAGGAAGGGCCACCACATCCACTATCAGTCCCATGTCTTACTTACTCATGATTACCCCTGGGACTAACACACTCTGAGTTTCAACATAAACAACACAGTTTGAAACAGACTATAGAGCCCAGGTGGTGGAAAGTGTGGCAGCAGAGGAAGGGCAACACATAATCCACTATCAGTCCTGGTTAATTTACTCATGATTACCCCTAAGGGACTAACACACTTGAGTTTTAACATAGTCAACACAGTTTGAAACAGACTATAGAGCCCAGGTGGTGGAAAGTGTGGCAGCAGGGGAAGAGCACCACATAATCCACTATCAGTCCTGGTTATGTTTTACTTACTCATGATTACCCCTAAGGGACTAACACACTTGAGTTTCAACATAAACAACACAGTTTGAAACATACTAGAGCCCAGGTGGTGGAAAGTGTGGCAGCAGGGGAAGAGCACCACATAATCCACTATCAGTCCTGGTTATGTCTTACTTACTCATGATTACCCTCAAGGGACTAACACACTCTTAGGTTCAGGTATCCAACACAGTTTGAAACAGACTATAGAGCCCTGGTGGTGGAAAGTGTGGCAGCAGGGGTAGGGCACCACATAATCCACTATCAGTCCTGGTTATGTCTTACTTACTCATGATTACCCTAAGGGACAACACACTCTGAGTTTCAACATAAACAACACAGTTTGAAACACCTATAGAGCCCAGGTGGTGGAAAGTGTGGCAGCAGGGGAAGGGCACCACATAATCCACTATCAGTCCTGGTTATGTCTTACTTACTCATGATTACCCCTAAGGGACTAACACACTCTGAGTATCAACATAAACAACACAGTTTCAACTTTCAAACAGACTATAGAGCCCAGGTGATGGAAAGTGTGGCAGCAGGGTAGCACCACATAATCCACTATCAGTCCTGGTTATGTCTTACTTACTCATGACCCCTAAGGGACTAACACACTCTGAGTATTCAAGATAGCCAACACAGTTTGAAACAGACTATAGAGCCCAGGTGGTGGAAAGTGTGGCAGCAGGGAAGGGCACCACATAATCCACTATCAGTCCTGGTTATGTCTTACTTACTCATGATTACCCCTAAGGGACTAATACACTCTGAGTTTTCCTAATAGCTCTATTATTTATGTTTCCTTTACGGTGTAGACAAAATGGGTTTTAATTTTCGTTCGTGATAATAATTATTTTAAGCTGTATTTGTGGAAAATAAATATGAATGCTCGTTTTAATGAGAAACATGTGGCTTCTTTATTTATTGCAATAAAATGGATTCGGTAATCAGTGCTATTGTTAAATATAATTTTGTTTCTCCAAGAGTTTTCTCCAAGCACGTAATACAATGTTCAATTAAGTATTATGGTTTCACATTAGGATACAAATCAATCAGTTATCTGGGAAAACTCTAGGACTGAGATTAACTGTTGAAACTTTAATCGTTTTAGGAAATATGGAACTTAAAACCTGAATCGAAACAGAAAAACATATACATCACGTCGTCCAAAAAATGAGGTGTAAAATTTCAAATTCCCTAGTTTATAAAACTAAACCGGTTTTGGAAGATTGTACAACTAGAAAATCGTATTCAATTTAGGCTGTGTCTTACAAAATCGAATTCATGAGTCGATATTATTAACATTCCTTTGTCATTAATGAATACTCTCAATTTTCTTTTAGAATGTTTGTTTGTGCAACTGCTAACTGGTCTATAATAAATAAATCCCAAAAACACAGATGATGCATCAAAAATACTTCCCATGTAATCAAAATAATTTACTCAATTTGCCAAGTTTAATGTTTAAAGAAGAGCATTCCTTAGATAAAGTAAGTTTAAGACAAAATACTAAGTTGTAGGAGTGTCAAAAAGTCGATGTAGTAACATTTCTTACGTTTTTCTTTTCATAAACAGCTGTAACAAATAAAATTCATGATGCAAAATTCACGGTTTTGTTAAAAGCTTTTGAATACACAAACGAAAGTCTTGAAGCATGTGAAGTGAGGAACATCCTAGAAGTCAGGCACCAACCACGAACAGCGCGGTTGTAGATGTGTTCCCCAGCACCCCTGAGTGGTCGACAGCACCTCCGTGGTCTCTGTAGGCATCGTGTCCAGTATCATACTCAAGACGACCGTGGCAGCCAGCACGATCATGCACAACAAGATGGCGGACAAGCACAGGAAGTAGACATCACAGCAACGTCTCTTGCGGGCACCGCTGTGTCGCTCATGGTGACACACTGCGCTGTGATCTGTTATCAGCTGATAGCAGTGTTGTTGTTTCAGCCTGTAATGGGAAATCAGTGTTAAAGTCAATGGCTTAAGTGGTATTGAAATCACTTTCATATAATTGTTGAAAATTCATATTGCTGATGTTTTAACATAGAAATAGATATACTTTTCTACCGATTATTCTTATAGAATATAGACTACTGCCGGATAACCCCTTCAAATGTTTGAGGGTTGTCCTGTCATACGTTGTGAATGTTTGTTGTTTGTCACTGTAGAGACAGGTTTTGATGAAACTAATGTGATAAGTACTATTCATTGTATTAAGAAAAAACCACTATAAAAAACTGTACATAAAAGTTCTCTTCTTAGTATAGTGTGAGACTGTAAGGGGTTTTACAGCTATTACCGAAAACCTTTCCCTCTTTTGCTATGTTTCCATATTGGCTTTCCTCTTTAATATTATCGTGTATGCTCCTTTTAACTCTAAAATTTCCATCTTACCAAAATAATTTGTTAATTTATTGAAGAGACTGTATTGAACTGAGGCTATCTTGTAATACGGATTAAAAATATTAAATTTTTAAAGAGTTAGTTTGGAATTTATAGGCTGCGCAGTACGGGTTGAAAAATAACAATGCAGAAGGTTGCATTCTATGGCTCGCTTTGGACAATACTT
Source organism: Matsumurasca onukii (assembly GCA_018831715.1). Lineage (NCBI taxonomy): Eukaryota > Metazoa > Arthropoda > Insecta > Hemiptera > Cicadellidae > Matsumurasca > Matsumurasca onukii. The sequence goes on along the minus strand of CM032058.1, from coordinate 17,902,235 downwards.
TTATGATCTAAAACGCTCTATGTAAAGTTATGTAAAATACTATGTAAAATTACAGATACTTACAGAATACCCCCATATGAGAGCAATTCTTTTATTGCAAGGGTCGTGTATTTAAGCTTGCTCGACATTTCGTAGCTATGAGACCTACGAAAACACCCTTTTCACCGGTGTACTAGTCAGATTGCATCGTAATTTATTAGAAAACTTTAATACTACTAAAGAATACACAATAAAATTTTATTTCAACTCGTTTCTAAAAGAATAAACAACAATAGAATAATGTGGTCTCTTGTATCAATCGTCCTCAACTGTATTTATAATTAAGGATTTCGGTTCTTAGATATCTAAAAAAGTACAACCTTTCAGTAAGTTTAAATAAAATGAAACAAATTCGTCTCCGCGATGCGGTGAAGGTGTATTTGCACTAAAAGGCAAATTGAATAGGTCGGTAAAAGCCAAAGGGAAGAGTTGAGAGTTATAATTAAAGAAGTTGTAATCACCAGTAACTTTTACCCTCTGAACCTCACTGATTAGTTTCTCATTGGTCCTGTAAACTGGTTCTAACCAGAGTTTACTGCCGTTGTCAAGAATCACAGGAAAATTAGTCGATTCTTTGTTGTAGGGTAGAGAGCACACTTGGTTGGAATTAGTGTACTATAGGCGTAACATAAATGAGTTTATAGAGTTTACCATTTCTAATTTAGATGAAAAAAGAAAACTTTAAGTGTATTTCATGACTTAACCAAAGCATTCGATTGCCTAAACCATGCTAAGCTTCTTGATATCTTATATTCTTATGGGATCAGATGAATCGCTTATGATTAGATTAAAACCTATTTGAGTAATAGAACTCACCAAGTACAAATTGAAAACAAACTATCAAAGTCGTAGACCTTAACCACGGTGTCCCTCAAGGGTCCATTCTTGGACCTATTTTATTCAATCTTTATGTTAACAAATGCAAAGAAATTACATTAGGCAAAGCAACTGCAATATTATCCAGTATGCTGACAATACGACACTCAGTTTTAATGGAACCAGCTCTGCTGATCTTCAAAAACTTGCCGTTGACGTAACTAACAATATTGCGTTGAGTACTTCAAAAATCTTGATTTAAGTACCAACTTTAATAAAACATACTAAATCAATTTTGGATTCAATCAAAAGCCATACATTAATTACAAAATAAATAATAGTTCCCTTCAAAATGACTGCGTCAAATTCTTGGGTCTATACATAGATAAAACTGTCATGGGATCAACACATAGACTCAGTTTGTAATAAAGTGTCTAAGGGCTTATTTTTACTAAGGAGGCTGTCATTATATTCTACTCAAGATGTTTTAAAATTAGCATATTTTGGAATAATTCATCCCCATATTTCTTATGGAGTCTCTTTGTGGGTAACTGTTCTGAAACAAAACCCAAAAGTTTTGTTTGCAAAAGACAGCAATGAGAATTTTATCTCGTCTTAATTATCGTGATTACTGCAAGGAATCATTTAAAACTTTATCAATTTTACCTTTACCGTCTCAATACGTTTTGACACGGTATTGTTATTTTATCAAAATTTTCCTTTGACCAGCAACCAAATTATACATACAATATTAGAAACTAATCAATTAGGCCAAATTATCACAGACTCCATATTTATGATAAACTTCCTATCAAAGCGGCCGAAAATTATACAATAAATTACTTGACAATATAAAAGCTGCGGTGTAGGTACAATAAAAATAACCTTAAAATATTTAATTCAAAATAGTTTTATAGCGTACAAGAGATTTGGATAGCTAGTTAAAATTATACTTTCCTTCAAGGTCTTACCAGTGGTCGTAAATTTTGTTGTTATCATTGTTTTAATTTTGTTGTTTCTTTTAACTTTCTTTTTTTTTTATTTTGTCTTGTCATAGAAACAATTTTATTGTAAAAATGTTACAATAAACATATTATTATATTGCTGCAGGCGATCTCCAATACAGATAACCCTCTACTGGGACACAGCAAAGAGAGAGCATGTCTGAAGCTGTTTTTTCCATTCAGTACGATATTTCATTTTTGCGGGGATTTACCGGAAATGCGCTTAAGAAGGTTCACTCTTAAGAGTCAATTGGCAGAATACTCTGAAGAAAGAGTGAATATTATTGGTTGCCACCGGTTTAGAACTAGAAAATCTCTGTGAAGCAGTTTGGAGGACTGGTTTAAGTGGATATGGATAAAAAACCAATGCTTTCATCTTGGGCGAAGTCCAAATCAGTCATCTAAGCATGATATGCTAGCACCTTGATTCATATCCTTCCCACTCCGTTGGCATAATAAGCCTGATCCTCCATTCCCCAGCTAAGTTTGTTCTTGGCTCACGACCCATGTAGTCAAACAAGAAATTGTGGACAAAAAAACGTACCCCAAGAGCTATTCAGTTTTATTTAATTATATACATGTCAAAGGTAATAAAAAGTAACGTTAGTCTTATTTAACGAGGTGAAGTTAGGACTACAAAGCCCTCTCTACCACTCAACCTCGACCTTTATCTAGCACTACTGTACAGTCACTTTACAAATGTAAGTGGTGACCGCGGGGATCGAACCCGCGCCACCGGAATGATGAGCTCCGGAGTCACGCACGATTCCAACCCACCGCGGTTCCCCTAATGTACGTATTATAATAAAACTATGCAATAATCTAATAAAAACAAGGTCTTCAAGATATCACTATATCACTATTAGAGATGCCGACCACTCTCATGAGGGTATTTTAAGGCAAATATGTGATGAATGATGAGTGTGATGAGTGGTAGTAATGAGTTATATGAGGTGTAGCCTTGTTACAAACTAAGGCCGACTCTTCCTTAGAATGGGTCATTATTAATAGCCCAACGACCAATGTAAATACAAGGACCAACGCCTTAACGTGACATCCGAACCACGCAGGTGATGGTCTGACATGTCTAAACGATGGTGGGAGTTGATGGGGTATCATCAGATGATCACTGAGACTATCTGAGCCACTTTAGACCTCTATTAACTCTCCGAAAGTATAATAGTGTAAGTAGACTTTCTGTAACTCTCAAACTAATGCTTAAAGCTTAAAATGATTTCCCAATTTCAGAAGATGAAAGGCCTCAGTTGTACAAGTTATCCTACAAGGCGGGAATCTAACTTTTATGAATAATAGCCAAACTTTGGAACAATATTAATACAAACAGATGAGAGTTTGTGTCGCTGTTAATGTTCGGGCTCATTATGGCAGAGAGAGTAATTATTTAACGTCGTGCCTAATGAATTAATCCCAGATGATTCCCAGATGGAAGTCGGTCCTCCTTTAGTTTCAGCAAGCGTCTTCGCAGCAAAGCCATTTGTTTTAATAGCTAGAGTCGAAAACCTACGAAGATGTTATAATACTTTGTTTTGATCTAAAACAGCTGCTTAAGACACATGTTTTGGCTTGCTTAGTTGTACTTTAACTCAATCAAGGTTCGGTAAGTTTTCTTTTTCAAAATAATGAAGATGTACATCAAATGGACTAATCCAATAAAATTATATTTCCAGTAAATAAAATCTAAATTTTGACTGGATTGTTTTATGTACACCCAGACCATTAGCCATTGTTAGACCACTACCCCTGAAACAAAAACAGTACTTATAAATTTTTGAATTACCCTCTGGAATTTCTTATATTATCATCAGACTTAACAAACATAAAAGATATTAAAGAATAAAGATTCAGACAAATTGAAAGCTCTAGTTAAACACGAATTTACCCAAAATTGTGTAAATTTTGAAAACATCAACATAATTGCGAGAGAGCCCTCTTGGAAAATTAGGAATAAATTAGAATATTAGCGAAGGTTTTCTATTTAGAACAAGAAGAACACGATCTCGAATCTGATCCCGTCTTTAGGCGGTGAAAACCCTAAAACAAAACACTACTGGGAAATCAGCTAGCCTAAAAGTCATGAGCGTAAATTGACCAGTCACACAACACCAAACACCTAGTTATTTTCACCTGAAAACGGTTTGAGGATCCAGATCCCAAAACGTCCTGTTCTTCTTCACTAAAAACAACGGAAAACAACCACGATAATATTTCAACTCACAAGTACAAACTGTTATTATTACAACATCGAATAAATACAATGAAACTAGTTCACGGTTCGATTAATTCTAATTAACTACATTACCGCGGTAATTATGCACTCTTACCAGAGGAGTGATATTGATACTTGTTCATTCATGTTATAAATCAAAAGTGTAAACACACATTGTAACTAGTTACCACACACACTGTAACTAGTTACTAATTAATAGCCTCGTGCAGTTATTCCGCTGGATTAAATGACTGGATAATGTTACAATAATCGGATTACGATACCTCACAACCCTCCCCCTTCACCCCACCCCACAACTACCCCTTCTGCAACCCTCGGATGAAATAATTCATGTTTAATTATTCTTCATTCATTTATTTCAACGATGCTCCGAAATAGAGTTATTAATGGAGTTGTTTGAATTTAGAGTTATTGTGTTTGTTTCACAGTTAAGTATGGAACTATTTTTAGTTTTGTTGAACACGTGTGTCCACTTTATTACTTGACTCTTTAGAACTATGTAACTCACGTCATTGTATAGTATGTTTAGAGCAAATTAAATTGTTCAAGAATTTGGTAATCGGTATACAATTTGATTTACACTAACAAATTTGACCAGTGCTGATCATTTTCAAAAGAATAAAAACTATGGTTTATTATTACTTTCAAGTTGAAAAATTTGAAAATTGAAGGGATGTTGAGGTTTAAATACAGTACATACATTCGAAACCAAAAAATTCTTGGTTAAAGAATTTTTTTAAAACAGATTTAGTGATTTGTTTTGGCTTCTGCGACCATAGTTCTATATTGAATTGAGTCCTATGTTGCATCCTTTACTGATTCGTATATTTTTCATTTGTTTTAATAATTTTAATTTCATTGGTAATGGTCGAAACCAGTAATGTATATTAACAATAATCTAGTTTTCCAGTTCACACTATGTACAATCAGCCAATTAGTGATGGTACTCCACAGCGAGGCCGAAATATCTTAACCTAATAATGAATTTTGAACGTAGTGTGAACCGGAAGAACTAGATTATAGGTGTGACACCGGCCGTGAAAGCCTAAGAGTTAATGTATATTAAATTTGATACTGATTACTAAATTTCTGAACGATTCATTTTACATGTATTTTTACTATAGTTAGTAATCTGTGGTTGTACAATGAGTTATACAGTAGTTAGTATTAGTATTTTCCACAACATTTTCCAACAGATAATGGTTCACGGTTGAGATTCCGACTCTATAGCATCATTATTCTCAACAAATCTGTTCCAACAAATCTTTAGTCTAACAACGTCCTCAGACGATTGCCTCTTCAACTTTCGCTGTATTTTCCTCATCTCTTCTCCGATTTGGAAGGATAAAACATCGCGAAATAACTGATGTTGGATTTAGCGTAATAGTTGGCTAATAATAGTTCATTAGAGTAATAATGGCTAAATATTAATATTGATGTTTAAGTTGTAAATGTATAATTGTAAAATAAGTACCGGTATTGACATTAAATATTATTTGCTTAATATTATTACAGTACCGGCTAAACCTTTATGATTAAATTATTAATATATCCCCAAAGTTGTTCGTTACGCTTTATTCCTCTAAAACTTTACAAAGCATTTTAATGTAATTTCTTACCATATTTTCGAGCCATATCCATACGCACCTCTAAACAAGTGTAATAGAATGTGATTATTCTGAGCGAGCAATAAGCAAATAGCAATGTTGGTAACAGTGGATTGGGTTTGAGGTGAGCTGAGATTAGCCACAAATGTGACCGAGGCAATAATCACTACAGTATCTGTGCTGTGGTGCTTTCACCACGTCCCTGATATCCTGGTACTGTATATAGTATGTAGTTATTCTGAGAGCAATAAGCAAATAGCAATGTTGGTAACAGTGGATTGGGTTTGAGGTGAGCTGAGATTAGCCACAAATGTGACCGAGGCAATAATCACTACAGTATCTGTGCTGTGGTGCTTTCACCACATGTCCCTGATATCCTGATACTGTATATAGTATGTGATTATTCTGAGCGAGCAATAAGCAAATAGCAATGTTGGTAACAGTGGATTGGGTTTGAGGTGAGCTGAGATTAGCCACAAATGTGACCGAGGCAATAATCACTACAGTATCTGTGCTGTGGTGCTTTCACCACATGTCCCTGATATCCTGGTACTGTATATAGTATGTGATTATTCTGAGCGAGCAATAAGCAAATAGCAATGTTGGTAACAGTGGATTGGGTTTGGAGGTGAGCTGAGATTAGCCACAAATGTGACCGAGGCAATAATCACTACAGTATCTGTGCTGTGGTGCTTTCACCACATGTCCCTGATATCCTGGTACTGTATATAGTATGTGATTATTCTGAGCGAGCAATAAGCAAATAGCAATGTTGGTAACAGTGGATTGGGTTTGGAGGTGAGCTGAGATTAGCCACAAATGTGACCGAGGCAATAATCACTACAGTATCTGTGTTGTGGTGCTTTCACCACATGTCCCTGATATCCTGGTACTGTATATAGTATGTGATTATTCTGAGCGAGCAATAAGCAAATAGCAATGTTGGTAAAAGTGGATTGGGTTTGGAGGTAGGCTGAGATTAGCCACAAATGTGACCGAGGCAATAATCACTACAGTATCTGTGTTGTGGTGCTTTCACCACATGTCCCTGATATCCTGGTACTGTATAGGTATGTGATTATTCTGAGCGAGCAATAAGCAAATAGCAATGTTGGTAACAGTGGATTGGGTTTGAGGTGAGCTGAGATTAGCCACAAATGTGACCGAGGCAATAATCACTACAGTATCTGTGTTGTGGTGCTTTCACCACATGTCCCTGATATCCTGGTACTGTATATAGTATGTGTGATTATTCTGAGTGAGCAATAAGCAAATAGCAATGTTGGTAACAGTGGATTGGGTTTGAGGTGAGCTGAGATTAGCCACAAATGTGACCGAGGCAATAATCACTACAGTATCTGTTGTGGTGCTTTCACCACATGTCCCTGATATCCTGGTACTGTATATAGTATGTGATTATTCTGAGTGAGCAATAAGCAAATAGCAATGTTGGTAACAGTGGATTGGGTTTGAGGTGAGCTGAGATTAGCCACAAATGTGACCGAGGCAATAATCACTACAGTATCTGTGCTGTGGTGCTTACACCATGTCCCTGATATCCTGGTACTGTATATATGTGATTATTCTGAGCAATAAGCAAATAGCAATGTTGGTAACAGTGGATTGGGTTTGGAGGTGAGCTGAGATTAGCCACAAATGTGACCGAGGCAATAATCACTACAGTATCTGTGCTGTGGTGCTTCACCACATGTCCCTGATATCCTGGTACTGTATATAGTATGATTATTCTGAGCGAGCAATAAGCAAATAGCAATGTTGGTAACAGTGGATTGGGTTTGAGGTGAGCTGAGATTAGCCACAAATGTGACCGAGGCAATAATCACTACAGTATCTGTGTTGTGGTGCTTTCACCAAATGTCCCTGATATCCTGGTACTGTTTATAGTATGTGATTATTCTGAGCGAGCAATAAGCAAATAGCAATGTTGGTAACAGTGGATTGGGTTTGAGGTGCTGAGATTAGCCACAAATGTGACCGAGGCAATAATCACTACAGTATCTGTGTTGTGGTGCTTCTCACCATGTCCCTGATATCCTGGTACTGTATATAGTATGTGTTTATTCTGAGTGAGCAATAAGCAAATAGCAATGTTGGTAACAGTGGATTGGGTTTGAGGTGAGCTGAGATTAGCCACAAATGTGACCGAGGCAATAATCACTACAGTATCTGTGCTGTGGTGCTTTACCAAATGTCCCTGATATCCTGGTACTGTATATAGTATGTGATTATTCTGAGCGAGCAAGCAAATAGCAATGTTGGTAAAAGTGGATTGGGTTTGGAGGCTGAGATTAGCCACAAATGTGACCGAGGCAATAATCACTACAGTATCTGTGTTGTGGTGCTTTCACCAAATGTCCCTGATATCCTGGTACTGTATATATAGTATGTATTATTCTGAGCGAGCAATAAGCAAATAGCAATGTTGGTAACAGTGGATTGGGTTTGGAGGTGAGCTGAGATTAGCCACAAATGTGACCGAGGCAATAATCACTACAGTATCTGTGTTGTGGTTTCACCACATGTCCCTGATATCCTGGTACTGTATATAGTATGTTTATTCTGAGCGAGCAATAAGCAAATAGCAATGTTGGTAACAGTGGATTGGGTTTGAGGTGAGCTGAGATTAGCCACAAATGTGACCGAGGCAATAATCACTACAGTATCTGTGTTGTGGTGCTTTCACCACATGTCCCTGATATCCTGGTACTGTATATAGTATGTGATTATTCTGAGCGAGCAATAAAAATAGCAATGTTGGTAACAGTGGATTGGGTTTGAGGGGCTGAGATTAGCCACAAATGTGACCGAGGCAATAATCACTACAGTATCTGTGCTGTGTGCTTTCTCACCAAATGTCCCTGATATCCTGGTACTGTATATAGTATGTAGTTATTCTGAGTGAGCAATAAGCAAATAGCAATGTTGGTAACAGTGGATTGGGTTTGGAGGTGAGCTGAGATTAGCCACAAATGTGACCGAGGCAATAATCACTACAGTATCTGTGTTGTGGTGCTTTCACCACATGTCCCTGATATCCTGGTACTGTTTATAGTATGTGATTATTCTGAGCGAGCAATAAGCAAATAGCAATGTTGGTAACAGTGGATTGGGTTTGGAGGTGAGCTGAGATTAGCCACAAATGTGACCGAGGCAATAATCACTACATATCTGTGTGGTGGTGCCACCACATGTCCCTGATATCCTGGTACTGTATATAGTATGTGTTTATTCTGAGCGAGCAATAAGCAAATAGCAATGTTGGTAACAGTGGATTGGGTTTGGAGGTGAGCTGAGATTAGCCACAAATGTGACCGAGGCAATAATCACTACAGTATCTGTGCTGTGGTGCTTTCACCACATGTCCCTGATATCCTGGTACTGTATATAGTATGTGGTTATTCTGAGCGAGCAATAAGCAAATAGCAATGTTGGTAACAGTGGATTGGGTTTGGAGGTAGGCTGAGATTAGCCACAAATGTGACCGAGGCAATAATCACTACAGTATCTGTGTGTGGTGCTTTCACCACATGTCCCTGATATCCTGGTACTGTATATAGTATGTGATTATTCTGAGCGAGCAATAAGCAAATAGCAATGTTGGTAACAGTGGATTGGGTTTGGAGGTGAGCTGAGATTAGCCACAAATGACCGAGGCAATAATCACTACAGTATCTGTGCTGTGGTGCTTTCACCACATGTCCCTGATATCCTGGTACTGTATATAGTATGTGATTATTCTTAGTGAGCAATAAGCAAATATCAATGTTGGTAACAGTGGATTGGTTTGAGGTGAGCTGAGATTAGCCACAAATGTGACCGAGGCAATAATCACTACAGTATCTGTGCTGTGGTGCTCACCACATGTCCCTGATATCCTGGTACTGTATATAGTATGTGATTATTCTGAGCGAGCAATAAGCAAATAGCAATGTTGGTAACAGTGGATTGGGTTTGAGGTGAGCTGAGATTAGCCACAAATGTGACCGAGGCAATAATCACTACAGTATCTGTGCTGTGGTGCTTTCACCACGTCCCTGATATCCTGGTACTGTATATAGTATGTGATTATTCTTAGTGAGCAATAAGCAAATATCAATGTTGGTAACAGTGGATTGGGTTTGGAGGTGAGCTGAGATTAGCCACAAATGTGACCGAGGCAATAATCACTACAGTATCTGTGCTGTGGTGCTTTCACCACATGTCCCTGATATCCTGGTACTGTATATAGTATGTGTTTATTCTGAGCGAGCAATAAGCAAATATCAATGTTGGTAACAGTGGATTGGGTTTGGAGGTGAGCTGAGATTAGCCACAAATGTGACCGAGGCAATAATCACTACAGTATCTGTGCTGTGGTGCTTTCACCACATGTCCCTGATATCCTGGTACTGTATATAGTATGTGATTATTCTGGAGCGAGCAATAAGCAAATAATAGCAATGTTGGTAACAGTGGATTGGGTTTGAGGTAGGCTGAGATTAGCCACAAATGTGACCGAGGCAATAATCACTACAGTATCTGTGCTGTGGTGCTTTCACCACATGTCCCTGATATCCTGGTACTGTTATATAGTATGTGATTATTTGAGCGAGCAATAAGCAATAGCGTTGGTAACAGGATTGGGTTTGGAGGTGAGCTGAGATTAGCCACAAATGTGACCGAGGCAATAATCACTACAGTATCTGTGCTGTGGTGCTTTCACCACATGTCCCTGATATCCTGGTACTGTATATAGTATGTGTTTATTCTGAGCGAGCAATAAGCAAATAGCAATGTTGGTAACAGTGGATTGGGTTTGAGGTGAGCTGAGATTAGCCACAAAATGACCGAGGCAATAATCACTACAGTATCTGTGCTGTGGTGCTTTCACCACATGTCCCTGATATCCTGGTACTGTATATAGTATGTGTTATTCTGAGCGAGCAATAAGCAAATAGCAATGTTGGTAACAGTGGATTGGGTTTGAGGTGAGCTGAGATTAGCCACAAATGTGACCGAGGCACTATGTTGTGGTGCTTTCACCACATGTCCCTGATATCCTGGTACTGTATATAGTATGTGTTATTCTGAGCGAGCAATAAGCAAATAGCAATGTTGGTAACAGTGGATTGGGTTTGAGGTGAGCTGAGATTAGCCACAAATGTGACCGAGGCAATAATCACTACAGTATCTGTGCTGTGGTGCTTTCACCACATGTCCCTGATATCCTGGTACTGTATATAGTATGTAGTTATTGTGAGCGAGCAATAAGCAAATAGCAATGTTGGTAACAGTGGATTGGTTTGAGGTGAGCTAAGATTAGCCACAAATGTGACCGAGGCAATAATCACTACAGTATCTGTGCTGTGGTGCTCTCACCACATGTCCCTGATATCCTGGTACTGTATATAGTATGTGGTTATTCTGAGTGAGCAATAAGCAAATAGCAATGTTGGTAACAGTGGATTGGGTTTGGAGATGAGCTGAGATTAGCCACAAATGTGACCGAGGCAATAATCACTACAGTATCTGTGCTATGGTGCTTTCACCATATGTCCTTGATATCCTGGTACTGTATATAGTATGTGATTATTCTGAGTGAGCAATAAGCAAATAGCAATGTCGGTAACAGTGGATTGGTTTTGAGATGAGCTGATTAGCCACAAATGTGACCGAGGCAATAATCACTACAGTATCTGTGCTGTGGTGCTTTCACCACATGTCCCTGATATCCTGGTACTGTATATAGTATGTAGTTATTCTGAGCGAGCAATAAGCAAATAGCAATGTTGGTAACAGTGGATTGGGTTTGAGGTGAGCTAAGATTAGCCACAAATGTGACCGAGGCAATAATCACTACAGTATCTGTGCTGTGGTGCTCTCACCACATGTCCCTGATATCCTGGTACTGTATATAGTATGTAATTGTTCTGAGTGAGCAATAAGCAAATAGCAATGTTGGTAACAGTGGATTGGGTTTGAGGTGAGCTAAGATTAGCCACAAATGTGACCGAGGCAATAATCACTACAGTATCTGTGCTGTGGTGTTCTCACCACGTCCCTGATATCCTGGTACTGTATATAGTATGTGGTTATTCTGAGTGAGCAATAAGCAAATATCAATGTTGGTAACAGTGGATTGGGTTTTGAGATGAGCTGAGATTAGCCACAAATGTGACCGAGGCAATAATCACTACAGTATCTGTGCTGTGGTGCTTTCACCACATGTCCCTGATATCCTGGTACTGTATATAGTATGTGGTTATTCTGAGCGAGCAATAAGCAAATAGCAATGTTGGTAACAGTGGATTGGGTTTGGAGGTGAGCCGAGATTAGCCACAAATGTGACCGAGGCAATAATCACTACAGTATCTGTGCTGTGGTGCTTTCACCACATGTCCCTGATATCCTGGTACTGTATATAGTATGTGTTTATTATGAGCGAGCAATAAGCAAATAGCAATGTTGGTAACAGTGGATTGGGTTTGAGCTGAGATTAGCCACACATGTGACCGAGGCAATAATCACTACAGTATCTGAGCTGTGGTGTTTCACCACATGTCCCTGACATCCTGGTACTGTATATAGTATGTGTTTATTATGAGCGAGCAATAAGCAAATAGCAATGTTGGTAACAGTGGATTGGTTTGAGGTGAGCTGAGATTAGCCACACATGTGACCGAGGCAATAATCACTACAGTATCTGTGCTGTGGTGTTTCACCACATGTCCCTGACATCCTGATACTGTATAGTATGTGTGATTATTATGAGCGAGCAATAAGCAAATAGCAATGTTGGTAACAGTGGATTGAGTTTAGAGGTGAGCTGATTAGCCACAAATGTGACCGAGGCAATAATCACTACAGTATCTGTGCTGTGGTGCTTTCACCACATGTCCTGATATCCTGGTACTGTATAGTATGTAGTTATTGTGAGTGAGCAATGTAAGCAAATGTTGGTAACAGTGGATTGAGTTTAGAGGTGAACTGACATTAGCCACAAATGTGACCGAGGCAATAATCACTACAGTATCTGTGCTGTGGTGCTTTCACCACATGTCCCTGATATCCTGGTACTGTATATAGTATGTGATTATTCTGAGCTAGCAATAAGCAAATAGCAATGTTGGTAACAGTGGATTGAGTTTAGAGGTGAACTGAGATTAGCCACAAATGTGACCGAGGCAATAATCACTACAGTATCTGTGCTGTGGTGCTTTCACCACATGTCCCTGATATCCTGGTACTGTATATAGTATGTGATTATTCTGAGCTAGCAATAAGCAAATAGCAATGTTGGTAACAGTGATTGGGTTTGGAGGTGCTGAGATTAGCCACAAATGTGACCGAGGCAATAATCACTACAGTATCTGTGCTGTGGTGCTTTCACCACATGTCCCTGATATCCTGGTATGTATATATGGTTATTCTGAGCGAGCAATAAGCAAATAGCAATGTTGGTAACAGTGGATTGAGTTTAGAGGTGAACTGAGATTAGCCACAAATGTGACCGAGGCAATAATCACTACAGTATCTGTGCTGTGGTGCTTTCACCACATGTCCCTGATATCCTGGTACTGTATATAGTATGTAGTTATTGTGAGTGAGCAATAAGCAAATAGCAATGTTGGTAACAGTGGATTGAGTTTAGAGGTGAACTGAGATTAGCCACAAATGTGACCGAGGCAATAATCACTACAGTATCTGTGCTGTGGTGCTTTCACCACATGTCCCTGATATCCTGGTACTGTATATAGTATGTAGTTATTCTGAGCTAGCAATAAGCAAATAGCAATGTTGGTAACAGTGGATTGAGTTTAGAGGTGAACTGAGATTAGCCACAAATGTGACCGAGGCAATAATCACTACAGTATCTGTGCTGTGGTGCTTTCACCACATGTCCCTGATATCCTGGTACTGTATATAGTATGTGATTATTATGAGCGAGCAATAAGCAAATAGCAATGTTGGTAACAGCGGATTGGGTTTGGAGGTGAGCTGAGATTAGCCCCAAAAATGTGACCGAGGCAATAATCACTACAGTATCTGTGCTGTGGTGCTTTCACCACATGTCCCTGACATCCTGGTACTGTATATAGTATGTGATTATTATGAGCGAGCAATAAGCAAATAGCAATGTTGGTAACAGCGGATTGGGTTTGGAGGTGAGCTGAGATTAGCCACAAATGTGACCGAGGCAATAATCACTACAGTATCTGTGCTGTGGTGCTTTCACCACATGTCCCTGATATCCTGGTACTGTATATAGTATGTAGTTATTCTGAGCGAGCAATAAGCAAATAGCAATGTTGGTAACAGTGGATTGGGTTGAGGAGAGATTAGCCACACATGTGACCGAGGCAATAATCACTACAGTATCTGTGCTGTGGTGCTTTCACCACATGTCTCTTATATCCTGGTACTGTGTATAGTATGTGATTATTATGAGCGAGCAATAAGCAAATAGCAATGTTGGTAACAGTGGATTGGGTTTGGAGGTGAGCTGAGATTAGCCACAAATGTGACCGAGGCAATAATCACTACAGTATCTGTGCTGTGGTGCTTTCACCACATGTCCCTGATATCCTGGTACTGTATATAGTATGTGTTTATTCTGAGCGAGCAATAAGCAAATATCAATGTTGGTAACAGTGGATTGGGTTTGAGATGAGCTGAGATTAGCCACAAATGTGACCGAGGCAATAATCACTACAGTATCTGTGCTGTGGTGCTTTCACCACATGTCCCTGATATCCTGGTACTGTGTATAGTATGTGATTATTATGAGCGAGCAATAAGCAAATAGCAATGTTGGTATCAGTGGATTGAGTTTGGAGGTGAGCTGAGGTTAGCCACAAATGTGACCGAGGTAATCACTACAGTATCTGTGCTGTAGTGCTTTCACCATGTGTCCCTGATATCCTGGTACTGTATATAGTATGCGATTATTCTGAGCTAGCAATAAGCAAATAGCAATGTTGGTATCAGTGGATTGAGTTTGAGGTGAGCTGAGGTTAGCCACAAATGTGACCGAGGCAATAATCACTACAGTATCTGTGCTGTGGTGCTTTCATGTCCCTGATATCCTGGTACAGCACATATGTGATTATTCTGAGCTAGCAATAAGCAAATAGCAATGTTGGTAACAGTGGATTGGGTTTGAGGTGAGCTGAGATTAGCCACAAATGTGACCGAGGTAATAATCACTACAGTATCTGTGCTGTAGTGCCTTCACCTCATGTCCCTGATATCCTGGTACTGTATATAGTATGTAGTTATTCTGAGCTAGCAAATAGCAATGTTGGTAACAGTAGATTGTGTTTGGAGATACGCTTTGGATGGTCTTTTTGTTTGAACGCACAGTTACTTCTACGGTTCGTATTTTCTGACCTTACAAATGCAATAAAGTAGAATTTATAGAATAAACGTGTCCAGTGGTAAAATTTGCCTGCTAAAGCATTAACGGTAACGACGTATCAATTAACTTCAAAGTGTGTTTGTTAGTGATGTTTGCCAATAAAGTTATTACTATATATTTAAATACTAGCCTAATGTAAACTGTTCAAGTTTTATTAGAAAACAGATATTTGTTCAATTTCTTTTACGTCTTGACAGACGGTAGCGTTTATCACTTGTCCTAAGATGTACTCGTATTTTGATACTGGTTCCTCTAACGCCCTGAGCTTTGATATAAAGAACCTTGCAAATAAATGAGTTCAGAATAAACTTAGTACACTTGTTCACCCTCTTGTTGCAAGCCACATAGAACACGAGGTTTTTATAAACTAAAACTAGCTGACAGCCCCGTGCTACGCTACGGGATTCAAAAACAGAATTTTCATAATTAAATTTACCAATATATTTCTAAACAAATTTAATGTTGGTGTTGTTTGGTAAATTACACTGTTTGCCTATCAGTTCACCTTGTTATGGTTTTAGTACCTAAAATTGGTTATTCAGCCATAAGGGGAGGCTGAAAATATTATGACCATGTAGTTTACTAAGAGGCCGCCGGATGGAGCGGCCGTGGGACCCACTCTGGGCATCGTTTTTACGGTGTAAACGACGTTTTCGACCGGTTAACGTACTTAAATAAAAAAAATCTTTTCGACAAAAGCACTAAACTATTAAGGTTGCTTCAGTAGCCTAAAACAAAATTCCAGTACAGCATTTTAACCAATACTGTGTGTCAAGATTCGTTTGATAGCGTTTGATTTACTCGTACCCTAGTTAATTTCAGAACTCATGATACAAATAAAAAGTCAGACGGTAGTGATTGTTCCTTTGTATCTTATTTTAGGATTTAACCACAGTTACGCGCGAGAGTCGTTGGCAGTTCTGCAGACAGTGTAAACAGTGTGGACAGAAGCGTTCTCCCCACACCATACAAATACCCCCGCCATATTAACTAAATTGCGGCAAGTTGCATATCGTTAAAAATTTATGTTCACCAAAAACAATGCTGCAAGCCAAATTTTTAAAGGACTATTCCATCAAAAGTTATTACCGTTAAAACTTAAAATGTTTGACATTTTAACCGGCAATAACCTAAGACCGGCCAATTTCCCAGAAACGGTGTTTGTCACATTAAAAAATACCTTTTGTTAAAAAATACCTTTTCAAAATATGCAATGTCCATTTTAAAATTTGACACCTTTACCCATGCTTATACTTTTAATTCAGCTTTCATACTTTTACTTATCATTCGATACATCTTTATAATTCTTAAATTGCTTTATTTAAGTACAGTACAGTTGCAGTATTGAAGAATTCGAACCTATAACCATTCTAGAACAGTAATATACTCGTCGTAACTGTTTCAACCATTCAACGTAGAGGTATGTCTATCTTAGTCTGAATAAACGTTGAATAAATAAAGTATTCTGCAAGGCCTAAATAGTAGATTAACAGGACATTGTTATCTGAAATTTTACCTACACAGAGGCAGCAACTGGATAGAAGAGGGGGTCAATATGGTGAGGTGGAGCGCGGGGGAAACTGGGCCAAGTGACCAGATTTTTACATTTTGCTCAATAACTCGTAAACTTAGAGAGATACAAAAGGTGTTTGATATAAAACTTGTAGATAATTTCATGCCACACTAACGATTTTTCATCAGATTGAAGATCGGATCACTGTTTAGGCGCTAGCGGTCAAATAGTAGAGACGTACACGACCCATTTTGCTTATTTCACCCCTCAAAACCACCCTTAAAATCAAAATTTTACAAAACCGTTTCTTAGTGGGTGGTTTTGGGCTACCTACAAACAGGAGTGCAAAGTTTCAACTCTTTAGGCCCTGTAGTTTTGCTCGATGATGAGTGAGTGAGTCAGTCAGGACAAAGCCTTTATAAATATAGATTAGAAGAAGAATTTCTAGAAGCGTAATTGTTACTTGCGGGAAATCTTATAATTTTGGGAATTTCTTTTGGAAAACGAGATATTCATGCCGTCAGCAGGTAAAACCCAGACCCGGGACCATAAAATGAGCACGGATCCTGATCCTTAGAATACGTCTTGAAAACTGTTTAAAAACTTGTTTAAACATGTTTAAAAACTTTATATATACATAATTATGTATATGGGTGTCCTCTCTACAGGTCATAGTTTTGTCCGATTTCCTTGAAATTTGGTACAAATTTGTAGTTTTTGAAATTGCATGATTCGAGACTTCCGTAATTTTTCATTATACACGGATGGTAAATAAGATATATCCTGGGCACATTTACAATTACAAATACTACTGCACAGGTCCTATTCAATGTTCAGTAGAGCATTTAAGTTACTTGGAAGAGTAATTACAAGAAGCAACCGCGGTGACAGTGCAATCACACAGAAATGTTGGGAATGAAGATGAAGACAACTTCACTTGTCACACAGGAAGCTCTTGGTGCTGTAACTATATTCATCACATTTATTGGTTTTAAACTCAATCCTAGAGTCAGTTTACGCAAGTTTTAACTTGAAACGAGTTTTGATTGGATAAAAAGCCTTTGAGTTAAGTGATTTGTATGATACAGTTTTTGGGCGTCTGGTTTGTTAATAAGCGTTTCGTTCAGCGTCTCTGATTATATTGAATTAAGTATGAGCGGTTAAAGGATGTAATGGAAAATGGTTAAATTTGACAATTAAATAGATAACCTTGTTTAACGAGACTGGCTTCGCTTCAAAGACTGTGCATGGTATAATAAAATTTCAGAGTGTTAAAATTGAATTTATATAGAAGGTCAATCCATTTCTTCTTAGTCGAAGGAACTCTCCAGACTGTAACTAAAACTTGTAGAAACAAACCATTATAAAAGTGTAACTAGTTGTCTTTTTACACTTTTACAACTATATTGTAAAACAATTCTTTGGGAAAAATTTATTTAAATACTCTTATAATAAAATGAACCATTCTTAACGATCATAGATGAAATACCGCCATCTGATCTCGGAGGAAACTCTTACCTATGCGAACAGGTCAACTTGTGCTTTGGTCAATGGGTGCAATTTTAAGCACTTACTATAAAGGTAATCTTTATACAAATCATGTGTACCTATAAGAATGGTCTGCATAATTATAATTAAACATGTATATCGAAAAGCTGATCGTCTCAGCTACTCTTATAATGAGCTTACAGAGACGATATCCTTAAATTTGGAGCGAAACCGGTCCTTGACAATAACAGCAACCGCAAGTACACGATCGAACGATTTGTGGTACAGCTTTTCCAGAAGGATGAAATCAATATACAAATGTAGTTTAGTTCCAATTGAGTAATTTGTATTGATATGCCTTCTTTTAATATGTTTAAAATACAATACTTCAAACACGTTTAATCGCCTAACGTTTAATCGCATAACACAGTGGAACTACCACTCGCTTTCAAACAGAAGAAGGAGAGCACGTACCCAAGGAACCAAAAGAGCGCTGCCCATAAAACCAACAGCACATTGACAAATTGAATAAGGAAAATTCACAAACTTAATGGGGTTCGCTCCAAGCTCAGTTAATGGGAATTTCAACAGCCCTTAAGTAAACACTTCATTGAGATTAACAAAGTGAAGGAACAATTCGCTTGCATTCAGCGAGTAACAATCTCAGCTGAGTTCAAATGAGTTGCTAAATCAAGACAAGTGCAAACGCAGGACTGAGCACCACTTCACTTGAGTCTCAGCTGATTCTCGTGGCTCAAACTCAGTAGAAAGAACAGTTTGAATTCTCATCCAAGGATCTTTTTCAGAATTGAACATCTTAAGACATCTTCTTGGAGGACTGGCTGACTTAGAAACTTTAAATAAGGTGCAATGTTCGAGTAAGCTTACAAATGTAAAAGAGATGTAAACTTTGTTATTGAAACATTGCCACACGTTCCTGGAAGGTGTCCCGTTTTGAGCTCTTCTTCGAAATCAGAGGAATGCAAGAATAAGAATTCTCATTGATGATAAATTCAGGAACTATAAAGAAATATCAGTTCATAAGTGAGTGCATTGTTGATGCAAGTTCTGTTAGAAGAAACAATAAATATTGTTGTTGATGTTGCAAAAGATGATTAGTTTCGGACACACTTATTCGTTTTGGCCAACCAAAATTGGTTAATTAACATCAGAGGAACTATTCCAAAAATTTTAGTGAGTTTGGGGCAAGCAGACATTTTTTGGAGAAGGAAACACTAAATTTTATTTTGATAGTTTGTTACTAAAATTGATAAGTTTTATTTGATATTTGAAGCTTACATTGTGTAAGAACATCTAAACATTTTCCCTCGTATATGAGTCAGGTAGAAATCCGTAGTTGTTGCTCGTGTGAACATAAATCTTTGGCCAATTCCTTTTACTACAAGAATTTTTGAAATAAAACACCATTTTGTTTTACATTCAGGAACTCTTGTTTGGTGTTTATCAAATTTATTGACGTATTATTTGGTCATAGTTTTGCATCTAACTTTGCAACAGTTTTTATTTTCTAGAATGAATTTAAAAAAATGTATACTAGTAATAGAAAACTTACTTAGTTCTCGTGTTGGTGCGAGATTTTAATTTCTGTTAAGATTCATGTGACAGAATGGAAGGATAGTTAAAAATAAAGATGATAATTAAATACCTACTAATACTATGATAAAACAACAAAACCAAAGTCATATGATAGTCCACCCAACCTAACCTAACCTAACTATACCCAGTGCAAAAGTCCTGTGTTTTATGCTTGCAAAATTGTTGTTAAACGTATAGAAAGCCATGTATATATATTTTTTAAAGAATTTGCGGAAACATAAACATGTTATGTAATCCTCATATTTATTGTCTGAACTAAAATTTTCCTTGCATTCTGACATCGAGGTCCCATTCAAACATACATTTTGTTCATTCACTCTCTCTAATTCATTCGAATTGTTCCACTATAGCCCTCCTATTGTACGTCGTTAGGTTCTGCAGTCTCCCAGTTATGCGCCATAAACTCGTCTGTACTGTAAAATGCCTTTGTGACCAAGATTTGTTTTAGACGAGCTTGAACGCCGTCGGCATTTGCGCACTTTAATCGAATTTGGCAACCGGTTGACTAGTTGTCCTGCCTGAGAAGGTACGTTCATGAACTATCGTTCTGTGTCTCCCAGTTCGATAGTTTTCCCTGCCTCTTGTTTCATAAGAGTGAATGTCACTTCCTCTTATGGGTCACATTTGATTTGAAAAGAAGACAAGTTTGAAGAATGTAGAGGCAAGGTAAAGTCAACAATTTCAAATTTTGGAAAGTTGGCCAGCACGACTCTCTTCTTAGAAGTTTTGCGATTGTCCGAACTGCTCTTTTTTGGAGAATGAAAGCTCTGGAAAATTTCTTTTTTGAACAACCAAATACGTCCAAAACGATAACACTTAGTTTATGAGATTAAAAGGAAGTAATAAAACCAGTGAGTCACGTGAGAGGAAAACACAGAAAATATACGAAAATGTATTGAAACAAATAACGTTTGGGAAACGCCTCAAGCTTGCTACTGAATAACTAATATTTTCGTTTGTTCACTTTCATGAGTTAACAGTTTTTATCCGAAAACGTGTTCAGTGAGTAATTAGACTTGTTAGTAACCTATCGATTTAAAAACAAGAAAGAACTTTGCAATTTTCCAGTGCTATTTGTAATGTTCCCCTTATGATAAATTGCAGTAGTTAGACAACACTACTGTATATAGTAAACTTATGTGGATTACTGATGATATTTTATTGAAAGTAAACAGTTATGTGATCATCGCCAAAAACTTAGTGGATAAAACCACCCCGCATACCTTTTGCGTATCCTAAACACCCGCATGGTAGATTTGAATTATTGTCTTTAAACACTTTATTTTCTCGAGGCTTACCCGAGCAGGGTTGTTATGTTTGCTTCATAAGGCTTCTAGGTCACCAGTTGTGTTTGCATCTTTCTCGTTTTCTTTAAGTTTTCCAAACACTCCGTCAACAAGTCCTAACTTATCTATTAAACAAGTAGGGGACTTGCAAGTATACTGGTGTGAGAGGTAAGTGATAAAAATGAAACAACGTGTTTACAATTGTCTTTGTTTAAATCAAAGTTAAACCAAGCACAACAGATGCCATGGATCCAGGAAGACAGTTAAGTCGAGCTTTCACTATTGTTAATATGTGTATAAATTTATTAGGAGAATTTGCGATGAGTGTTTGTTTGACTTGTGAGTGAAAATGGGATCTAGATGTAATGCGAATGTCAGAATAGTTTCATTAAATTAGCCAACCTGACGTTTGACATGCATGGAACATGTTCTGCAAATGGAGTATTCTGATTCTGATTATGGAGAGATTCGCACTGGCACAAAGCCAACATTGAGTAATAATTTTGGTTTTATTGTTTTGTACTAATTTTATTACAGCAACACTGTCAAGTTGTTTTAAAGTAATCAACTGGCCAATTGATAGTCATAGCAGTTGAATATTGAAAGTCATTCAATCAAACAGGGTTGGAGACCCGAGCCGAGTTTCAGTTGAACAAGGGTGGCAAAGGGAGATCCGAAGACCCTCGTGACCTGTCATTCGCATCCATAGCTGCCTCGACCGTGTCACGTGACTTTGGATTGTACAGCAAAAATACACATGTATCGTTCATCTGAGGTTGAAATACAATTACGGAAGTTTTCCATATTTTTTAGGGATTGAAAAGAACACGACGTTTCGGGATCTGAAATCTGATCTCGGCTTCAGGTGAAAAGTGTCCTAAAACAAAACCCAAAACATAGGAGATGAGCTTGACCAAAAGGATTCAGCACAAGTACTCAGCGAAACCTACTTACCTAGGAAGAGTCAGTAACTAAATTATGTGTGAAGTCCAACCGCTTCGTTGTTTGAAGTTTGTTGTTGACGATGGGAGGATTTCAGAAGTTGAACTATTATTGCGGACATTTTCCATCGTTAGTGAACAAAAAGGATCACGCTGACTACTTTAGGCTAGCTCATTTTCTAATGTTCTGCGTTATGTTATGGGTTATTTTCACCTGAAGACGGGATCAGATTGCAGATCGAAACACGTCGTGATCCTTGTTCACTAACGATGGAAAATGTCCGCAATAATAGTTCAACTTCCAACCACTTGCAGAAGAGTTACGCCAAATACAAACAAATAGACCCCACGGTCTTCTAATTATTATACACATGAAGCAGTAGCAAGTTGATAAGTTGTAGGCAAGAACAAAGTACTACTTTCAACTCCCTGTCCTTTACAAGGGGGAGGAGGTGTCAACCCCTTACTTGTCACCCCTCTCTTCAAAGTGTAAACACATTATCTCGCCTTGTGTCAGTCTCATCCTCACTTCATGAATATCATCCTCATCCTCATCCACGTCTGTAATTGATCTGGAAATACCTCGAATTGGTTCACCGTGTGCTTCCTGCCTCTTTACATTCTGACCTCTTCAATAAACAAGGATAGACATGAAATAAGAACAGTGATTGCGTCTAAAAGCAGATCAAGTAAAATGCAGCCGTGTTTAATTTTAGGCCTGTTGCCACCATTTTGGAGTTAATGAGCAGTTTGAGCCACTGATCAATTTGTAATTCAAATGCTTTTTCTTTTACTGCAACTAATAATCCAAGTATATAACCTGATTATACATGATTGCATAGAAAGAGAGTAGTAATAATGTATTGAGTAAATATCAGCCTAAATACTCATATAATCCTGAGGAACAACACGATGTCTTTTTTGTTGTTGTTGGTCAATTGGCAGTCACATGGGCCACCATCCAAGGAAACACTTAGTTGGGCAAACGCGGTCTCAGGCGTAATGTGCTAGCCAACGGAGTGGGAAGGATATAGGACAAGGCAAGGCAAGGGAATGGTCTGCTAGCATCATGCTTGGGCGACTGTTTTGGAAAGTTATTTAAGCTAAACTATAGTCGTCTCCAAACTTCTCCGCAGAGGTCCTCTAGATCCAAACCGGAGGTTCCTAAATGTTCACTCTCGCTGTAAAATCACTTTCTTCTAATTGACTCTCAAGAGGGAACCTCCAGTTAGTCCCTCTCGTGACCTTAAGCCGTTGGTCCTTGTATTTCCATTGGTCATTGGGCTATGGTGTGACCCATTCTTAGAAGAGTCGGCCTTAGTTTGTAACAAGACTACACCTCATAACTCATTACTACCACTCATCACACTCATCCTTCACCACATATTTGCCTTAAAACACCCTCATGAGAGTGGTCGGCATCTCAAATAGTGATTTAGTGATTTAGTGACCCATAGAATGAAAACGTCGTATTAAGTAGCAAAGCCCTCCACAGCTTTACACATGATCTCTCTTTCCTGTGCATAAGATTATCTGTACAGGTAAAATATCATTTAGATCCCGACTAGGGTCATGTATTTCTTTTGTTATACCAAATATACACCATGATAAAGATACCCGTAATTCATTTTATTCTTACGTTCGATTTTTGTCCTATTCCTGCTCCGCTGTTAACTCATTTACTCAACCTAAACTGTATTTTATCTCAAACCATGTTCAGTCAATATTTAAGTGCTATTCAGCCCAGGTTAAATAACAATGCTATCAAATTGGAAACACTAAAGCTTTCAAATAACGCTCTGAATAAACTCAGAAAAGCAATTATTTACGACAACACTCGTTGTGAGATTAAAAGAATACCTCTTCCCCTCCCCCCCACAATATCACGTGACACAGCTTTGCATATATTACAAAGCCATCAATAAACAGTGACCGTTTTATCTGTTTCCAACGTACACAACATAAAGTTCACAATATTCTCATACGTGTTTGGTTCAAACTCACCGAACAAAGTGGAAACCAAATTCTTGTTTAAAACAGTTCCAGCATTACTGTAATTATTGGTTTATCGACCTTTAACCTAAGTAAACATATGTTTTACTTTTCACATACATTTCGCCTCTAAAGTTCACTGTGCTTGAATTTTGCTAAATATCGGGAAATTGTTTAGCTAATATCTTCACCAAAGCACAGAGAACATTTCAAGATGATTTTTTGAATTAGATGTGTTGACCCTCTCGAATCTAAATGTGGGCGTAGTGTTACACCATTGACTTTCCATCTTCCAAAAGGTCCGCTCTTAAAAGTTGTAACCATTGAATTATGATGGAAGATGGAAAGTCAATGGTTACAATCTTTAAGAGCAGACTTCTCCATCTTGGAAGATGAGAAGTCATTGACTTTCCATCTTTTACAACTTTTAACATCGGGCTTTGGAGCACCCCGTTTTCGACCAGGTAGGACCCAATCAACATTCAAGTAATAAAGGGGATTCTCCACGTTACAGTAACCCATTTTATTTATGTGCTTTGAAGTTAGCTTGTAAGTTAGTTTAAAAGGTCAATTAAATGGTTCAGGCGGCTTCTTAATGCCAATGCTGCGCTCATGTTCGTTGCCATGACAACCATGGAGAGAGTGACACATTTAACCTAAAGTTAAGTTCTAAATCAGTTCCTACGACTGTTCTTCTATCCTCTAAAGGAAAAAAATTGTCAAGGTCAATATTTCTTAACGGGTAAGTCAGCTTTAAAGAGTTTAGAATCCTTGTTGGGGGTCAACGCAAGGAAAGGCTTAAGCACGTCTTTCAGGATCGGCAAAAGCGCTGAAACAGGTTTATTGATTCGATTAAACTATTCAAAAGATAATTCCAGTTCTAAAGTTTATTTTTAAACAAACCATTACATCAATACTGTCAGTCCTTGTTTATCACCCCTCGAATTTAAATAAAACCATTTGAGAATAACTTCTATTGAAGTGGTAGCTCAGCTCATAGCATATGTAGATTTCCATGTGATGGGTCTAAAGTTATCATGGGAAATGTGTAGGCCAGGGTGAAGGTGGGGAGGGGGTTAATCCCCTTGACCCAATCAGCTGATCTCTGATCATCATTCTGCCTCTCGCCGCTTTGGCTTTGCATATTTCACTCCTCCACCATTCATCCCCTACCCCGTGTAACTCACCTCTGACCAATAAAGTTACACTGGTTGTGAAAAGGATTAGTTAAAAACATGAATGTCCATAAAACAAAATTTATTTTTGAGGTGCATGATTCAGATAAGTTATACTACACATAGTTTTCAATATATCAAAAATTATGAAATCCATTCTATTGTTTTAAAATGGAGGCAAAAAAGTGGGTTTTCGCTATAAAAGCGGAATGAATAGTCATATTTCAATGAAATTTAAAATGTGTTATCGATAAAAGATACGTTATAAAACTTGCAGTAAAAGAATATGTAAGTCTGAAGCCGAAGGCCGAAGCGAGGCTGCGAGCGGAGCGAATTAGAGTAACAAATTGCAAAGAAATTCGATTCACTCATTCCAGCGGCGCTTTAGCGCTTAGCTGCGTGTCGGCCTGGTTTCCCTTGTGTGTGTAAATGTTTCCGCCAGTCAGTTTTGTCTTATGGCATAATATTCTGGGGTTTCACCAGGAGGCAAAACGTAGACAGGGTTTTCGTCTTGCAAAAGATGGCACTAAGGAGAGTTTGGGGGCTTGATTGGGCTGATAGCTGTAGAGGGCACTTCGAGACAGAGAACATCTTGACCGTACCTTCATTAATAATTTACTTTGCAGCTATTTATATTTTTCAAAATCAAACTAAATTCATACACATTCGCCACAATATAAACACAAGGTACCAATCACAACTAACGCCTCAAATTACGTTTAATTTGGAGCTTTGCAGAAATTCAATTTTTTATCAAGGTATAAATTTATTTAATAAACTTCCAGGCAAAATTAAACAATTACCTGGGCTAGATATGTTCAAACGCAGACTAAGATGTTATCTCTCTCGAAGGGTCCTTTATAGTTTGTCGGAGCTTTGACATGTTCTTAGCACTTAATAAGCTATTTTAAACTGTCTTAGTTTTATCTATAGAACTTAAAACGATTTGTATTTGATTGAGATATTATGCCTGACTTGCATCGAAATGTAATTGTACATATTGTGATGTCAATAAAGAATTTGAATTTGAAAATAATTGACGGATAGAGCTGAAACCTTTAACAGTTACTCTTGTCGCTCCCATTGGTTGTCATCTCATTAATTACCACCTTGATTTAGTTTATGAAACAAACCTATTAAACATCACATTTACACAATTTTATTTTCCAAATGAAGTTTTCAGTATAAAAAAACTTTGAAGAAGAGTTGTAAAATAATGAAACGTTACAGTTTTAACTCATATTGAGTATTCAGCTCACAGAAATGTTGACAAAACGTGATTTGTTTTGACTTTTTAGTAAAAAACGATATAATATTTTTATATTTTGATCTACAAATAACGTTATTGATTTCATGAGCTTTAATGTACAACGAACCCAAATAAAATTGAACAAAAATTATGACAAATTTGGGTGTAAACCAGAGCAATGTACGACATACATAAACTACACACGGGCTCAGGGTCACCAGACAGAGCTGTACCTTAATACACTTAAAAGTTGTATTAAATTTTGTTTTGCACATAGGTATTATGATTATGAAGAATTGCTTCATACATTTGGTGATGACAGGGGTCAGCTGATACGCCATTCCCTTTGTGCTACTTCAATTATCTCAGCTCATGCCCCTTGTCCCTTCCCTTTCCCCGTGTCAGTGTTAAGCCCCCTACTCTAATTACTGAGGGTTGGTGCGCGTTCTGACAAATGACACACGCTTTGCTGAATTATGTTCAAGTTACAATGCTACTTAGTAAATATAAAAAAAAGTTTTAAACATTATAACTGCGAGCTTTTAGTTGCCTCCTGGTAACTTTTGTTGAATTAACATTCGTGAAGTTAACTATTGCGCGTCACTGTTCTATGAAACAATCATCAACTTGATAGCTTTACACAGACAAATCTTAAGGGGCATTTCAAGGTGAACGTGGGATATAGGTTGAGTGTGATGATTGTACTGGGATACATAAAATGTGAAAGAGTACTCTTAAAACAGTGTAGTTAATGCACTAGGGATTTACAGAAATAAGGCACATCTTAGAAGTAGTACGCGTACAAGATTGAAACCATAGATGAAGTCATTGAACTGAAACCTGGGAGTGGTTGATGCAGTTTCTCTAATCTAAACTTCAAAACAATATATTGATTTCGGGTAATATTTTGCCTCTCAAATTAATAGTCTTCACATAAAGGTTTTGAGCCACATCAAACTACTCACATTTTGTTTGTTATTGGCCATAACTAAGCATGTTTTGATCTAGTATAACTTACAGATGGTATACGGCCTTGATTCCTAGCAGCACATTGGGGATGGAACTTAAAATGCAGTTGTTGACCTTAGTTTTGCTTCTAAAGTTTAATCAGAGATCAATTACGAAAAATAGGTTATACTGTATGAACATATAGATTGTTCATATTGTAATTATAATGATATATAAAAAAAATCCTCCTAGAGGATCGTATAAATCTGAAACAATAAATAAGCCAAACACCCTAGAATTAAATACTGATATTATATTATTATTATTATAAACCTGCTTTCTATGACACGAGATGCCTTTAGTTCAACTCAGCTTGCCAAACGACATAAAAAACGACGTTTCACACGCCAAAATCCACGAGATATTTGCGTTTTACGTATACTATCCTTTTTTTTCAAAACAACCACTTATATAGTTAATAAGATGTACGTTGCCTTTAAAACAAAATTATACATTTTTGATTTCACGTTAAAAGGAATCTTCTAAATTGTAACTATTTTGTGTGTTCACAATGCGTCAAAACATCATAATAATTAGTTTGACATATTTCTGTCTCGCTGTGGAGTTCCATCATCAGTCACTGATTGGCTGAAATTATACTTAAGAGTTAAGGCCAGGCTCTACGACATCTTGGATTTATCCTCCATAAGCTCAATGTAAACAGATTTTTCTCAATTACTTTACATTAACCGTTAAGTGTAATGTTATTTGAAAGATAGGAAAATTTAAAATGTGATTAGTTGAACATAGAACTATTGCTCATAAAACTTATGTATTAATTTAAAAAGTGACGATTTTGATGTTGTTTTGACTTTTTTTAGTAAAAAAAGGATATAATATTTTTATAATTTGATCAACAAATAATTTATTGATTTCATGAGCTTTAATGTACAACGAACCCAAATAAAATTGAAGAAAAATAATGAACAAATATGGGTGTAAACCAGAGCAATAAACGACATATAACTACACGGGCTCAGGGTCACCCAGACAGAGCTGTACCTTAATACACTTAAAAGGTAAGTTTATTAAATTTTTGTTTTGCACATAGGTATTATGATTATGAAGAATTGCATACATTTGGTGATGACAGGGGTCAGCTGATACGCCATTCCCTTTGTGCTACTTCAATTATCTCAGCTCATGCCCTTGTCCCTTCCCTTTCACCGTGTCAGTGTTAAGCCCCTACTCTAATTACTGAGGGTTGGTGTCGCGTTCTGACAAATGACACGCTTTGCTGAATTATCAAGTTATAATGCTACTTAGTAAATATAAAGGATAAAAAAAAACAAGTTTTAGAACATTATAACTGCGAGCTTAGTTGCCTCCTGGTAACTTTTGTTGAATTAACATTCGTGAAGTTAACTATTGCGCGTCACTGTTCTATGAAACAATCATCAACTTGATAGCTTTACTTAAGACACAGACAAATCTTAGGGGCATTTCAAGGTGAACGTGGGATATAGGTTGAGTGTGATGATGTACTGGGATACATAAAATGTGAAAAATATTATTGATTTCATGAGCTTTAATGTGCAACGAACCCAAAAAAATTGAAAAAAATTACAGAGAAGTTTAATGTAAACCAGAGCAATGTCCGACATATAACTACACGGACTCAGGGTCACCCAGACAGAGCTGTACCTTAATACACTTAAAGTTAAGTTTATTAAATTTTGTTTTGCACGTAGGAATTATGATTATGAAGAATTGCTTCATACATTTGGTGATGACAAGGGTCAGCTGATACGCCATTCCCTTTGTGCTACTTCAATTATCTCAGCTCATGCCCCTTGTCCCTTCCCTTTCACCGTGTCAGTGTTAAGCCCCCTACTCTAATTACTGAGGGTTGGTGTCGCGTTCTGACAAATGACACACGCTTTGCTGAATTATGTTCAAGTTATAATGCTATTTAGTAAATATAGAGGATGAAAAAAGTTTTAGAATTTGAACATTATTGCTGAGCTTTAGTTGCTTCCTGGTAACTTTGTGGAATTCACATTCGTGAAGTTAACTATTGCGCGTCACTTTTCTATGAAACAATCATCAACTTGATAGCTTTACTTAAGACAGAGACAAATCTTGGGGCATTTCAAGGTGAACGTGGGATGTAGGTTGAGTGTGATGATTGTACTGGGATACATAAAATGTGAAAGAGTATTCTTAGAACAATATAGTTAATGCGCTAGGGCTTTACAGAAATAAGGCACCGCTTAGAAGTAGTACGCGTACAAGATTAAAACCAAAGATGATTTGACTGGGACTAGAAGTAGTACGCGTACATGATTAAAACAAAAGATGATTTGACTGGGACTAGAAGTAGTACGCGTACATGATTAAAACCAAAGATGATTTTACTGGGACTAGAAGTAGTACGCGTACAAGATTAAAACCAAAGATGATTTGACTGGGACTCGTGGCGTGGTCCTGTAATCCAGCTTCATGGAGGTCAGGTTTTGAGGATGATATAGGTCATAAGCGGCTCAGATAGTCTCAGTGATCATCTGATGATACCCGCATCAACTCCCACCATCGTTTAGACATATCAGACCATCACCTGCGTGGTTCGGAAGTCACGTTAAGCCGTTGGTCCTTGTATTTCCATTGGTTATTGGGAACTAATTAATGACCCATTCTAAGAAGAGTCGGCCTTAGTTTGTAACAAGACTACACCTCACATAACTCATTACTACTACCACTCATCACAATCATCCTTCACCACATATTTGCTTTAAAATACCAGGTCATGAGAGTGGTCGGCATCTCAAATAGTGAATAGTGAAGTCATTGAATTGAAACCCAGGAGCGTGGTTGATGTAGTTTTCTCTAATCTAAACTTCAAAACAATATATTGACCTCGGGTAATATGTTGCCTCTCAAGTTAATAGTCTTCTGCCATAAAAGGTTTTAGCCACATCAAACTATTCGCCATTTTGTGTTTGTTATTTTGGCCATAACTAAGCATGTTTTGATCTAGTATAACTTACAGATGGTATACAGCCTTGATTCCTAGCACACATTGGGAATGGAACTTAAAAATACACTTCAATACTTGACTTAACAACACTTTTCGAGAATTAGCGTTGAAAAACATGTACCTTAGTTTGATAAGTGATCTGATTTTAGTAAGCAAGTAACGACCGGTGGTAACCTCCTGGTTATTCCTCGTACACAACTTTAATGAATAAAATAGTAAACTCTTACAAAGAGTTAGCCAGTATTAAAACACAATAATTTATGTTTAATTTCGCCTCCGCTATCCCACGAGCGTGGTAGGCATTATGCTAATTGAAGGGGTGGACAGTGGACAGTGGCTGATCCTGTTTAAGGGGTGGAGGGGGTGAGTGTCAAGGGGTAATTGTCTGGGATCAGCTGTGCGACTGACACAAGCAAGGGAGGAAAGGAGAGGGGGAAAAGGTAGTTTAACAAATTCACATTATATATACCTCAAATATACTTATATGCGATATAAAACCCCCACCGAGTAACTTTTTGACCCTACTGTATTCTTATTCTTTCGATACCCATAAATACATAATAGAGGTAAAGGCCGTCCAGTTTGACAAGGCTAGGACTACTAATTGCTATCTACCTCCAAAACTCGAATTTCACCTAGCGTTATTGCAAAGTCATTTAACAAATTGTTAGTGTTTACTGTGGGGATCGAATCCACGCCACCCGAGTGAAGAACTCTGGAGTCGCGCACCATACCAATCCGCCACGAGTCCACTAATCTTATTGCATCCTTTCACTCAATTAGCCTTTAATAAAATGTGCCTGCTGTATACCGACATTGTTTTCAATCATTGCTCAATGCCCTTAGAAGGTATACTGTCAAGAAAGTGGATGTAAATAAGAAAGAAAGGTAAAGTTTGTCTTGTTTAACGAGGTGAAGTTAGGACTACAAAGTCCTCTTTACCACTCAACCTCGATCTTTACCTAGCGTCACCGTATAGTCACATTACAAATTGTAAGTGGTGACTGCGGGGATTGAACCCACGCCACCGGAGTGATGAGCTCTGGAGTCGCGGGCGATACCAATCCACCACGGATCTGCTTCAATACTTAGCTATGAATTTATTTGATATTTGACACACTTACCTTCAAACAATGTAACGTAATATTGATATGAAATAAAACTAAGGTTATCTTCGATCAACATTATTTAATTTAACACTACCAGTTTCAAAAGTGACTCCATCTTTGGGTGTCTGTGTACAAATAAAGTAACAATAATATATTAAAGTAACATTTACATACAAAATTAACTTTTTTATTTTTCACTAAACAATTTGAAACTGTGTTAGTTGAGAAAACGACGGTCAAAATAATACAAGTGAAAAAATGAATGAATAAATTGAATAAAATTAATTATTATAGCATTTAATTTGACATGGGGATTAATAATATTATTAATTCATCCACGTAATATTTGTTTTATTTATTACTTATAACTTTTAAATTAAATTGTGTTGTTCACTGTAGTTATTGTTCTTAAATGCAGTAATGTTACATTAAGATAAGTTGACACGAGTTGTTCTGTAAACCAGTTGTAACTGAGGAACGCTCAAATAAAAGACATTTTTATTTATTTATTTAATATGGTTAACAAAGATATCCATTCAAATGATGCGATATTTCAGATTAAAATTTATCTATGTTGGCTTCCCAGAAAATCGTCATATTATTGTACTGATTTTATCCATATGAAAGCTAGCTAAAAGGATTTTGGTTAAACATACTGAAACAAACAGTGACGCAGTTTAGTGTCGCTTAAATGAAACAAACGAGTAATATATTTTATCTAGTGAACAAAAGCTATTGATTTGTTCAGTGTTCAGCATAAACAAACACCATTCTAGCATTGTTTGTACAGCGAGGTCAATCTAAATTTAAATGCTCGATACATCTAAGCTGTGTTTATCCATGGTGCGAACTGTTGCAAATATTATAGACATAAATAATATTGGAATAACTCCTCAAATTTGGAAATCAAAGCCTAGCCATAATAGTAAGTTTACAAATACTTAGCCAGTAGCTTCAATTTTCAATACTTTTTAAAATAGTATTTTTTTGTTTCGTTTAAGTACAGTACATAATAATTTAGTCAAATGGATGAACTGTTGAAAATATTAGAAAAGTTGAGGAAGAGGATTACGAGAATCAGGGATAGACTGAAAGAGTTAATAATTTCGGGAGATGGGAAGAAGGAAAAGTTTTTGAAAGATTTCGAATAAGGAAGGAAACTGCAAGATTATTGCTTAATTTGATTAGTGATTCTTTGAGTAACAAAAATCGAGCCTTGTCACCTGCGGATACATTTTAGTGCGCATTGAGTTTCTATGCCTCCAGTCCTTTTTTATCGACGTAGGGGAGTTGGGCAGAATGCACAAGTCCTCCATTAGCAAAATCATTAAGCAAGTGTCTAATGCTCTAGCCCGTTTGTGTCCGCGTTTCATACTTTCATACCAATGGAGAAGAGTAAACGGGAATAAGATAGAAATTGCGATCAAACAAAATAGGCCTATCTTGTTTACATTGGGAGTCAGTAAACATAACCTCAACTCTGATCGAACACACTTTTTTTGTCTGTTTCTACCGAAATCAAACAGAAAACAGACATGCGAGGTTTAATCTATGCTGTGCCAGTCAAAAGTTGGGGAGACGCCTCGGAGTTTAAACCCGAGGTATACATATTTGATCGCTACAAAGTAAACCAGGACAAGGAATTTTGGAAACCGGCCCTAAGAGTGGTTGGTGTCTCAAATTAGTGTATCTAAGGTATAATGACTGAAACTCCAAAATACAACAATGAAATGGAAAGTTAGATCGTTAGCACTAATACACCAAATTATACTAAGACACACACACACACCATAAATAGCATAAATAGGTGATCCGGATGGTGCAATGGTTAGCATAATACCCGGCAAGTGAGAGATCGGGTTCGAGTCCCGGTTCGGTACACACATTTTGTATTCTAATTTCTTTGTAATAAATGAGCTATTTAGCGTTTATACAAATTAATACCTAAGAAACGCAAACCAACATATTCCAAAAATCATTACTAAATAATTATACACTTCTAAACAATATTATTTAAATAAAACGTATGTATAAAACAATAATAAAATAAAGTCTGTTATTTATATGTCACGTACTGTCGTGGTGAAAATCAAACAATTATTAGGGCGAGATAAGATATTATAAATTGATATTACTCGTATCTTATGGTCAGGTGTAATCTGTGGTTTGTTTTAACCTCTCTCTACAAAATGTCGAACAGCTGACTGCTTGCTCCTAGTCAAGTTGTTACATGAATGTTATTGATCTGTTTCATTGAGTTTATGCGTATTGCTCGTGAGTGCCAAATTTGTTAGGTTTCGGGTTCGGGATTACTTTTATTTAAAAGTGTAGTGTCTGTGAAATAATAAGACAATAGTGAATGAAGTTTCCAAACTTACCTAAATGGAATTGAAAGGTAAAAATTAATATTACAACTAACGTATGTTAGACACATTCTTACTTAACATATTTAGGCTACTACTATTAACCATGTATTTCCTTAGATCACTAATTATCTATACAGTCAACTCATGACACATACTCATGAAAGATATTTTTATGGATGAATTGTGAAGATGAATGGTATGATTCAGGTTCAAACTAATTCAATATCTACACAGTATGGTATTATAATTGGATAACATAGCTAATGACAGTTTTATTATTCTAAAGTACACTTAAAGTTCACACTTAAGTTCACTTAAATGTTTGATTAAATCTTCAGAGCCCTGTTTCACATAAATTATTATTTTCAAAAATCATGTCTTATTGGGTGCTTATACTATAAAAGGAATTTTCATACAAAATTTCAAGTTTTCAGGCCTTGTGGTGTTGGCTCAGCGATGATGAGTGAGTCAGCCATTCAGGACAAAGCCTTTTATAAATAAAGATAACCATTAAGATGTTACAACAACAAGTGTCTGCGTCCTTGACTCAGTGGGTAGAGTCACGGCTTGCAATGCGCACGGGTTCGATTCCCGAAGCAGGCACATGTGTTTGGACCGCTTTGTGATGCCCATAAACCCTTACCTAAGTAATTCAAAATGTCGTTAGCGTAAACCGTGAAAAACAGGCATGATTCTGCCAAACAGTGAAACAAATGTTGAGGCAGTGGAATTGTAAACTGTGGCTTAGCAAACACGCATGTATCAGCACTGTGACATTATCAAAGTTTACTGGGTTCCGAATGAAGTACGACGCCTGAACATAGAGATAACCTGTGCAAACAGAATGTGAAACATAGCGGCAGTCTCAGGTTGTGATAAATTCTGTTGTGAATGTTTTACCCTATTTTAAAATTTGAGGAACATAAAATATACGTTGAAAGATTTGTACCAAGTAGATTCATTTGACAAAAACAAACAAGTAAGGTAGAAATTCTGTTACTACCACTATGCAACAAGTTGTATCTATTTGCATTGTTATAGTACTAACTGTGTTAATATGCATGTAGCCTAGACATGGGCGGAGAGGAAGGTATGGTCTTAAGAAAGTGTACTTTGATTCCAGAAGATGTTTTAAAACATGAATTCGACTGAATCGTATATTTTAAAAGACTACTGACACATCCAGTATTATCAATAATTATTTGAACAACTCGCAAAGTAGTCTTGAATAGTTAAAAGATAAAATTATTATTCTGATAGTGTGATCGAAAAGGACGGCGTGATACTAAAACATAACCACAAACACTACCGTGACTTCTAGCAAATCTCCCACGACGAGGTATAAATAACACAGGAAATGCAATTTATGGGGGTCCGTCTAAAAAAGGGGTTTTATTTTTACAATTGTATTTATAATCAGATTGTTATTAAACTGGTATACACATTTTTGACACCATACGTTTGAACGAAATCAAAGCACAAATAAATTATAGCGTATAACACAGTTTTTGATGAAAAATGCATCTTAAAAGCCATTTTTGTATTCCGATTTTGCTGGTTAACGAAATTTACCTAGAGATGTTTAAAAGAAACATTTGTACCAAATCAGTTTTGTCTACCACGTTTCCTTCTCTCTGCTGATAGACATAAATAGCTCCATTTTCTATGGAAACATTATAAAATCAGGCGATCAACTGCTGGAACACAGCACAACTTTCAGTTCATACTCCACGTTACTCAACAAAAGGCTGAGCATGAAAATAATTAATTCCCAAATCAATAATTTCACGCGTTGTAAGAAGCGGGGTTGGGGCCTCGCATGAGTTAAAGGGGATAAGACCGAAGTAAATGCGCGATAATGTGTTTGCTCATGGATAAGGGTGTCGGGGAAGTGGGGAGAGGGATGGAGGTATGAATTTACACCCCACACAAGGTGTCCTTCACGGGGATAAGGGCT
The DNA here is from genome assembly GCA_018831715.1 of Matsumurasca onukii. Taxonomy (NCBI): domain Eukaryota; kingdom Metazoa; phylum Arthropoda; class Insecta; order Hemiptera; family Cicadellidae; genus Matsumurasca; species Matsumurasca onukii. Next base: position 17,866,425 of record CM032058.1, on the reverse strand, counting down.
GAGGGAGGTTCTTTGTTTCATACTCTGTGTATTATCAACTTCCGTCACATTTAATGATCTCTGTGTCACTTCCTCTGAGTTACACCGTGGGGATTGATAACAAGAGATCTGCCTTGTACTTGAACAGTTCCAAACATACAGTTAAGTAGTGATTTTGAAAGACTGGAATTGAAATTTCTTTGCTCACTGAAGATCGACTGTATCTTGTGTTCGTGTGAATTGTAGTAATCGTTACTCTCGTATTCATTTTGCATTGCCCAGCGTACTATTTGAGTGGCATGGTATGCAATATAAAGTAATGAAAATAAAACTATTTTTTAATTTTTGAATTATATTGGGGTCTCTGAACAGAAACCTTCTTCGGATTACAAAAATTCAGATTTTGTAATCCGAAGAGGACTTCTGTTCAGAGACTGAAATATAATTCAAAAATTAAAAATAGTTTTATTTTTATTATAAAAGAAGGTTTGCTGCCAATCAGCTATTAATAATGAATGAACCACCTTCAAAACCATATCGACAAAAATAAATTAATGAGAAAATAATTAAACCAAAACATTAACAAGGCTGAACAATTCCTATTAATAAATGATACTTGTTTGACAGTTTTCAAAATTTTAAATTTTCAAGCAACCGCTCTGGCGAAAATATTTTTCTTACAATTTGTCAACGTATATTTCATGTTTCACAAATTTAATCGCTGATTACAAGCGCAGTATTCAAGTCCATTTTATTGAAACATGTCTAAAATTAATGCAGTAATGGAAAAGTAAAAGTTTTAAGTAAACTTCTAGGTGACAATAAATATTTGTCTTACTTATTGGTCTCATAGCAACACATCAACATCACATAATTGTGTTTTAAACAAAAAGTAAACAGTTTAATTTCCGCGAATACGAACATTTGATTTTTCTTACTTCGCTGATTCTCAGTTTTTAAACCCTCCTTAAATCTTCCTCGTTTGGATAGTTTCATCTCGCACTGCGCCCATAACGGAAGGAAGACTCAGCTGAAAACAGATCTACGCTGGTCCGAGCAGGCTAAGGTGTAAGGGGGTAGGGTTGGCTACGCTGCTTGGCAGTACTTTTACCCTCTTCTCCCTGATGGTAAGTCAACAACTAATCTACCATTTAGACTCTTATCTGCTAGAAAGTAGAGTGTTTGTTCTTTTTGTGGATATTTTTGAAATTTTGACATTCGTGGTCGAGTTAGTTACTTACTCAACAACACTGGTTTTACTTCTAAGAAATAATAATATAGTAATTATGGAATAATAAAATGATTAGAATACATAAATTTGAAACTCACGTGTATACAGCTTCTAACTCAAGCCCATTAAATAATCATAGTTGTTAGAACAACCATAACACGACAAGAAAGCCATACACACTGGACAGCGCCTTCATAGTTTTAGCTGCCAGTCCCGCAGTACAGCGGAGTAGTCGTTTTGCCACCGGCGCCGTGCAATATACTGTACTAGTATTTAGGGAACACTGGGCTCACATTGAAGCGTTCAATTTGTACATTCTAGTGAAAGCTAAATATTTGATAATGAACTTGTCTGTTCCTGGTTTTATTTTTAATAACTTTAAACCAACCTTTTCGTCACTACGTCCTTAGGACATTTTTGTAATATAAAATATAAAGAAAAGTTTTATTTAAAACATCATCCATCGAAACACTCATCACACTCACCATCATCTCATATTCACCTTAAAATACCCTCTAGAAGTGGTCGGTGTCAAAGCAAAGTATCAAATAGAAACAACTTCCAGGACGATTCAACCTATAAGACGAATATAGTTGCTTCAAACTTTTTAAAGAGTTTCTTCATATAACGGTTTATTTTATAGATCTTATTTTGTGTGAACGCTAAATAGCTCATTTATTACTAAAGACATTTAAAAAATTTTTGGTCTGAACCGAGTAATGAACCCGTGTCTCCCGCTTGCCGGGCGGTTATGCTGACCACTACACCATACGGCCCAACTATTAATGGCTTCAAGTTTAGAGAAGTTAAATTTGGATGTTTATCCAAAACATTTATTTGATATGTTTTTGGAAAAAAAAATCCGCTATAAAATTGATTTGGATCATAAATTGACAACAAGATTGAAAGACATGACCCTGCGCACTTGACACTCAGGTGTATAATGCATTATCGACTACACTACAGTGAGGTGTAGTATATAGACTGTATACTACACTACAGTGAGGTGTAGTATACATACTGTATACTACACTGCAGTGAGGTGTAGTATACATACTGTATACTCGAGGTGTGTTCACAGCTCACCCTTATCAATATTTACAGGGTGTCCCGGTGACGGATGATGCAGACGTGTGACAAAGATAAAGCATCTGTTCTACTCCATATATACAGGGTGTTTCAGCGAACTGTGGGGATATAGAAACGTGAAATGGATTGCTTTCAATGGATATTGTGTATTTTGAAAAGTTTAGTTTTCATCATCACTAACCCAACAAGCAAAAACATCCCGGAACCATTTTAGGGGATTGTGAGGTTTATTTTGAGAAAGTGTTGAATGTGAATGTAAGGAACACGTGTCACATTTTTGTAGTCTACTTTCTTCTTGTATCTTGAGGGTGTGACCATAAATAATTGGATTTTGATAACTAAGAAAGTTACCTTACCAACTTTGATAGTCTTCTTCATAAGATTGCATTATAAGCACAGTTTTCAGAGTATAAAACACTCTTTTTTAGAGGAACCTCCCTTCCTTTAATTTTAGAATATAGGATTTTTTAAAACCTGTTAGTTTTGGTTTGAAAGCAACAGCATGACTGTGTGATATTTACCTGAAACACGTGAAACTTTGATTTTAGATCCCAAATCGACAGGGATGCTGTCAAACAACACTATTTTACAACCATAATCTAGTTCTTCTGGTTCACACCGTGTCAAAACATCATAATTAGTTTGGAGTATTGAGGTCTCGCTGTGGAGTACAATCTTCAGTCCCTGTTGACTATCCTATTGGTGACATGGCTGTTGGGCCAACCAAACGTCTATTGGAGCAATTCTTGGTAGTGCCACAGCCAATGAGAACATTGACAGTTGGCTGCCCTGACACTAATAGGATAGCGGAAAACAACCAATAGGAAAGCAGGATAGCAGGAAGTACTAGATTATAGCTGTTGTGACACCGGCCGCGAAAGCATGAGAGTTAAGCAGCGTGTTATTTAAACCAAAAAATTAACCCATCAAACCACAGATAATAGAATATATATATTATAACATATACCGGGGTTTCACCTTCCCGAAATATTTAAATTACAATAGACCAGTGGAAGTGTATCGCAGTGGTTCACATCGGCATTGCTTGCCTCGTGCTTGCAGTGATGATTGCTGACAGTGGACTCCAATACTTGTGCGTCAGCAGAGTTGACCTACGGGGTGCAACCGTCTGGGAGCGGGGCGAAGGTCTCAGTCAGGATGATGAAGAGACGCTAAAGACAGACTGCCCGCTCCCAGACGGTTGCACTCCGTAAGTCAACTCTGCTGACGCACTGTATTGGGTCCACTGAGAGCAATCAGCACGAACAAGCACATGCCGATAATGACCACTACTCACTGATATATACTTCAATATTTCGGATCTATTATAATTTTAAATAAAATTAAAAAATATATACATCTATATATGGAATATATATATTTTCCTATCTGACAATAACATTCCAAATCCTCTACACTTAAATATAAACTTTGCTATCAGAAAGCGAGCCATTCATTACTATAAATGCTGCTTCGAGATTAAAACCGAGTATTACCCGGGCTGCACCCCCGCACCCCACCACACACCAGCTCATGTGACGCAGCTTTGCATATTTCACAAAGCCATCAATAACCCGTGTGACCCTTCTATCTATATCCCATACATGCACGAGCTTAACAATATACTCGTACATACCGTAGACTGGTGAAACAGTTGCGAAGCGTTCAACTGACTTTGCTGCATGGTTTTTATTTGAAGGATAGCTTGGCCTTAAGCGAATAAATCACTAAATCACTATTTGAAATGCCGACTACTTTCTTGAGGGTATTTTAAGGCAAATATGTGGTGAAGGATGAGTGTGATGAGTGGTAGTAATGAGTTATGAGGTGTAGTCTTGTTACACACTAAGGCCGACTCTTCCTTAGAATGGGTCATTAATTAATAGCCCAATGACCAATGGAAATACAAGGACCAACGGCTTAACGTGACTTCGAACCAGGTGACTGATATGTATAAACGATTGTGGGAGTTGGTGCGGGTATCATCAGATGATCACTGAGACTATCTGAGCCGCTTTAGACCTATATCATCCTAAAAACCTGACCTCCATGAAGCTGGATTACAGGACCACGCCACGAGTCCTAGTCTAGTAAGGGAATACCCCCGTTTTGTCTAGGAAATCTTTAAATAGTTGTGCCTGTGAGGGTACGCTGCTTAGCTGAATACTGATTATTTACAATCAATATTTACAGTTGTTCAATTTATATGCTATAAAGCTGCTGTAGAGGTGACTGACTGACAGAATGAGTAAATGTTTAGGTACTTCCCGGCATGCTACCCCTCTCAACCACATACTCTTTTTGAAGCTGTTGGTGTTGAACCGTCAGGAAAAACCGAACATTCTTTTTTCAAGGCTCTGACAAGTTGGCGGCCAAACAATATGGCGTCTGAAAATCTGCCCTTATTTTATTTCAAAATGAACAAACAACAGCGTAGTTTTATTTGTTTTGAAATCAGAAATTTAATTATTTTGCATCATAGCGGCGTAACAGTTGCGAATGCCCAGAAATTATATGGCCTCTAAATAGTTGCGCAGCCCGAAGGGCGAGTTAATAGATGTAAAACTGGGTAATCGGAAGAAATATACTTCATGACACGTGTATAGTGATACGAGTACAGAATATTTACATAATATTTACGAAAGTGGGTAATTTAGCTCACCAAATGCAGTTTTCTCCGCCCACTGTTCCGCAGTAAATCCACCGGACCACATGCGTATAGTCATAAATAAACTAATAAATACTTTTATTAGATGACCACATAAGAGTTTTAAACCTGATTTCTTGTTATCTTTAAATGGGTATTACAAAAAAAATAGTCAAGATAAACATGTTTCTTTGCGTCGTTGAATTTTTGTTAACATTCCCTTTGAGGTGCCACAAGTAAGGTAGATTTTTAGGTTTGTTTAAAATTTTCTTTCAACAATAACATATTTAAACATTGTCGGGACGATTATTACATAGTTTTCAATAGGTGCCAGTTTTATAATAAAAATTATACTTTTTCTTGTAAGTCATAGTGTAAATTTTCACTTGAATACTTGAACAAAATACTCATGAATACATGCAATCAGGTCAGTTATAACGTGAATAATGAATGCACTGTGTTTGTTTAACAGCGTGTTTGTTTTAGCACAAGTGTTATATCCTATTATAGACAATAAAAAAACATATCTGCAAATAAAAGTTAAACAGTTACAACCATCTAATTTTGTATATTCGTTAATGACGACACAGTTCTAACGGACATTGCGTTTAAAACTAAATTTTACAAGGTACAACTACATTGCGTTTCGAGAGGTATGAAAACACCTCTCGTCATCAAGCCTAACGTCTTAACCTACATCGTATTTTACTCCAAAAATTAGTACACTGTATTAAAGAAACAAAGAACATAATGCTCTTAATCAAATCTTAAAACTAAATAAACTAAATATGTGAAATGCTAAGAGTGGTCATCGCAGAGAAAGGCTTACCATGACACTGGGCACGTAACAACGGTTTTTTTTCGACTGATGCGGCCTAACTTTCAAACCCTCCACCTGCAAGGGTTTCGTAGAAAGTAGATAGCGCTCTTATATGAAGGTTACATTCGGATATATTAATTTTATGGAAAGATAAAAGGTTTATCTGTGTTTGCCTGTGATTAGATATTTTGTGATCAAACTATTTTTAGCTTCTTAGATAAGGTCTTAAAAACACTATATATTTTCTAACTTAAACCCTAGCTGAAAAATATTTTATAAATTTTACTACAGGCAAACCTAAATAACATGTTTAGCTTTCATTTAAGAGTTGTTTCGTCTCCATTTTATTTCCCGCAATCCTCTGCAACGACGCTCTCCCGAGTAGCTGAGGCGGACCTTTAAGGATATAACGTGATACCTTTTGACAATACAAACAACTGACTAACCCTTGCCCTGGAATATTTCAAGCCACCCCCCCCCCACCACCCCTACGTTACCAGCTGACATCCACCCTTACGCTTGTGAATTATTTATCCCGGCAATGTTTCCTGATTAGGTTTCTCCGTCTAAGTCCTAATTGCGCTTTCATTCCGCCAGTGTCAATACAGCCACCGTTGTTTCGTTTGTTTGTAATGTTTCTTTGTAATCAAGCTTTGAGCCGGGCTGGTCCAGTACGTTTGTGAATTAAAACACTGTTGTGTTACTGATGGAACTCTCGTATTTATGAGCAGAAGCGGGGTAAATGAGTTTACTACGGTTTTGTCAGAATGTACGAGCGTAGGCCAGCTTGCCCAGTGTCTTTTATTAGCGAATTTTAAAGGAAATAGAGATATTTATTTCTATCACCAGAGAAAATAAAGCGTCGTAGAATAAAAAAAGGTTTGCAGCTTCCCAACATCTTTTGAGTCAAGTGGCAAACTTTATATACTAGGTTTATGTTTATAACTGTGTATACAGGGTGAGTTTTAAATGCCTTCCACGTTATCTTTTGAAAAGGGTATATTTAAAAATCCTTTGGGGAATGTTTTTAGTGGATTCTGAAGTTGGTATTGTCGTACTATGGCGTCACTTAAACCTCTACCAAAAATCCGGGGGAGGGGCAGATGTTTTAGATACATGGGTGGGGATGTGTGACACAAAGTACGTCAAAACAAACTTCAACTAAAACATTCCCCAAAGGATTTTCAAAAATATTTCCTTTTAAAAGTTAAGGTGGGGGCATTTAAAACTCACTCTGTATAGTGACTATAGTTTTTTACAAATATATGTAACTATATTAAGGGTCGCACTTTTGTTTCACGAAATTTGTTACAAATGTTAATTTTGTAAATTAATGTAGGTTAACCAGCAAGTCGTTCGACCGAAAGTGACCTTTAAAGGCATCCCTTAAAATGGACCCTCTCAAAAACAAATGTTTTACTCTTTCTGCTATACAAATTTCTTTTGCGATGGCGGAAATAGTTGTTTATCCGCTATCTTGGTCTTGTTGCTGGTGGGAAAGTCCCCATTTTCGAGGGAAACCCCTTCCAAAAGGGCACTTCTGGTAACCTTATTTCGCTGGTTGATAACCCTAACTTAGATATTTACAAACAAAACATCTTTAACAAATTTCGTGAAAATTTGACAAAAATGCGATTTGTAGAGCGGGTACAGAGAAATGACACTTTCGGTTCAATTTGTACCCCGTTATGAGAAATTCGTCTAACATTCACGGTAACGCTTGTGTCTACGTGTCGGCTATGCTGTAACAAAATCAATAAATATTAACGAAGCAATACACACCGTATATAAAAAACAAATTAATCTTTAACAAACAATAATCAAAGTATATTTTCACAAAGGATTTCATATTTCACACTGTCATACGTGTCCAACGTTAATTTTCTATAAACAAATTAATTTTCGAATGGGAAAGTTAAACAATCAGCAAACGCGGAATGATGAGCACCAGGGATATAATAACATTGCTGCTGCTGCCCGTTGTTATGTCATGTCAACCAAACTAACGTCTGACAATTATTTGGATTGCTTCTCTTAGCACTTTCACATGTTATCACACGTCCGTTTCCGCTGTGCCTCATTATCAGTTGCAAATTGATGTGATAATGCCAGCTGAAATGTATTGTGTTATTGTGTGTTACTTTATAAACAAATGTATGGTTATAAGTTTGCTCGTCATAACGTTTGTTATTAGCGAAACTTCCTTTGAAAATAGAGTTATTCAATTATCTTGCCAAATAGAACAAAAAGTCGTAGAAGAAAACGTTTTGCAGTTTTGCAGATTACCATCAACCCCTGAGCCAATTGGGGTCCTTTTGCAAATCATTAAGTTAATTGTTCGTTAACCAGTTTGATCGGAATATCCGTTTCAAAATGGTGGCCATTCAACTTTTTTTCACAATAAAATTGTATAAATACCATAAATGAATGCATAATTAACCCTATATAATATTTTTACCTTTTAAATGTACCAAATTAACTTCTGTTACTGTAGAACTTACCGTGCTAAAGTCATATTTGTTTAATTATTTCTTTCTGTTTCTTAATTCTTCTCGTTAAAAGCATTTAAGAAAAAATAATTATTATTAATCCGAATTTCTGCACTTTGACGTTCAGATCACTGGCCCCAAACTCAACTGTTTCTAGCCTAGGTTTCCTTGGATACAGAAGGAAAACAACCTTATATTTAAAAAAACTACAACTATTAAAAGCGGTTTTTTTTTTACTATAGAAAACAAATCTTAAATCATAGACTAAACAAAGCAAATCTTAAAAACAGAAATTGTAAAAGTTACCGATAGTGTATAAAATAATTTATTTACATTTAAAATAATAGATGAAAACCTTGTCTGTTTTATTGTAAATTTCTGGTGAAAAGAATATTCTCCGTCACGGGAAATTTGCTAAAAGTAAAGATCGCTTGTATTTGTATAATATTATATTATTAGTTTAATTTATTAGCCCTAATTTTTAAATTTATGAGTAAAGTAGGAGTCTTTTTTCTTAACATTGATAGTACATCATTATTATTGAATAGAAGATTTTCTTAATTCCTTCTGATCTACTACCAATAACTCCCGACATACCGGCAATTTTGTAAATTCTACCGAACATGCTTAAATAATCTATTAAAATTTAGTTAAATCTCTGTTTGGTCCACAAACCCAAGTTAAATGCGGACTACCAAGCACAATTAGGACTTAGACGGAGTACCTAATCAGGGAACATTGCCAGGATAAATAATTCATCTCGCGTGAGGGTGGATGTCAGCTGGTAACATAGTGTGGGGGTGAGGTTATATGGGGAGAGGTTGCTTGAGGTACTCCAGGGTTACTCAATTCAACCAATTATAATGGGCTGAATGCACGTAAGGGCATTAATTAGAAAGGGGATGAAATTGTATTTATGTGGTAATTTAAGGAATTATGTCGCTTAGAGAAGCTTAAAATGGTTAAGTCCATCACGCAATGTGAGATATAAGTTGATGTTTATGCGTCTCATAATATACCCCTTTGAACTCTGACTAAGGTACAAAGCGAGTATTCATTATCGATGCGTGAAAGTAAGGTCATACGTTTTTAGCTGAGATTAGAAAAATAGAATCAACGGACTAAATTGAAAGTTTTTTCTTCGTAAAATGCTTGATGAAACTGTGTTGGGTTTATTTAAAAGCACTTTCGTTGGTTAAGGCATCATCAGTTGTTTATGTACAATAGAAGGTATTTATACATTTTGAAAATAGGTTGTAACTGTGGTAACCGGTTAATCTGAAAACATTCATACGATTACCTTCAAACACTTCGTTCCACTACTATCTCCAAAACATAGTCAATACAACTTAAAATGAAGTTCAAATTTGCAACTACCTGAAGTTTAAAACCTATACAAAGTAAATGACAGTTGATTTATTTTCCCTTTAAGTTTAAGTTGATCTTTCTGCAGGCCGTGCAGCCTAAGTTAACATTTTAGCCCCTTTTAATATGATTTCAAATTTAAAAAAACCTCAACTTAAGTCGTATCTATTTACCTTACTTTTCATCATATTATAGATAACTATTTTGTAAAACTACTTTATCACAAAGTGTTTTCTTCCAATCAGGTTATGCTGGTGATAACAACTATACAACACAAGTTGTCCTCCGTCAACGATAGTTTTAATACCAATGTGTCCAATACTTGAAACAATACACCACGGCGAGAACCATGGTGCGAAGTTAGTCATGTTGGAGTGGTGGGGGAAGTGGGTGGAGTGGGGGGTAAGGAACTGTCAGTCTACCGCGAGACGCTGTAGAGTGCGGACGTGCTTGTGACGTCAGTGAGAGTGACCAAGGCATGTAGCATGGCGCCACGCGCATCTTTGGATACGTTCCTGCTGCTCACGCTGGTCATCAACTTTCTATGTGAGTTATTAAAATGATGCAATATTTTGACATTAATGTATGGTATTTCTCTTAAGAGTACTGTGCATCGTGTTTTGATGCCACAATGGTTTTATTGACATTTTGCAGAGAAACATTGAGTGACATAAACTAATAATTTGTATGATCAGTGAATTAGAAATAAAAAACGTATGATGTGGAAAAACAGCAAATATGCTCAAACGCATTTATATGTATAGTTGCAAAAACCTTTAATGCGCGATGTTTGTATTTATGCTTTGCATATAGAACTTTTCCGTAACTTCAAGTGTTATTAAATATTCCTTCAGATTAAGAGTGCCTCGGTTCAATGAGTGATTTTCTATTAGGTTCAACTGGTAATTTTAATTTTGGTGATGACAAAATGTATTTACGCGGTAATAGCTAAATGGAATACTGTATTAGTAAAAGAAGTATTGAAGTGATTTATATTTCAACTGAGTAAAAATAATCTAACAAACTAAGAGGTGTCATTATACAACTTTAAAAACGATACGAGGTGAAGGTAGTTTCAGTTTCTATGTAAAAGTACGTTTTATGGTATAAGAAAACACATTGATCCTCTTAGCGATGCCATTAATCCCCAACAAATCTAATTACAACTCAATCTTTGCATCGTGTACTTTGTCAATTGAAAAAAGTACATGTTCTAGATGTCTAAATTCGCTTAACGCAATATTCTTAAAAATAAGTAAAAAAAATAAATTTATGTGGAAAATTGATAACTTAATGACACTATTGTAGGCTGTTTTGATTCTTTCCGATTAGAGAAAAAACAATAGCAACTAACAATGGTTTCAAGAGCTCTTTAGGCCCTTGAAAGAGCAACTAAAGGAATTAAACAATTACATGTTTCAGGCTCGTAACTGTATTCATTCTATACTGATCCACGAGTAGTAGACAACGAACCGATATATTTTATTTTTCACGATAGTACAGTGACTAGCGCCTTCAGACTCAGACAGACTAGGCCCGCAGTACAGCCACGTACCTCTGTCACGCTCGGTGGCGTACGGCACCACTCGATACAACAGTGAATACTGTAAAAAGACCCATAATCTTGCTCTTGGAACATTTATCGAATGCATTTTTCTGGAGTTGCCAGACAAAGGTTTCTACGCTTACTAATTTGAGTTTTCATCTTGTGTTACTCGTATGACTAGACTCGGAGACTATTTAAATTAATTTTGTCGCCGGCAATCCAACTTGTAATGTCAACATGGGAAAGTTACCAATGAATAAACACGTCATGCAAAGTTAACTAAAACGGGAATGGATTATCTCGTATTTTTTCGGTCCAACTGGTATATATTTTAGAAGATTTGGAAAATAAAGAAGATGCAAATGGACTTTGTGATTTAAGTATTTTTCTATTAATTGCATTGATGTATTTGTATTTTTAAATGCAAAATTATGTTCAAAAGGTTAGTAATGTAACCCTTAATATTAAAGTCTGTAACCTAAGAAGTATGAATTAAGGTATCTAATATGTATATTGGTAATTACCTAACATTTTACTAATTGTATGATTTACACCTAATTGAAGCCTTTACATACATTGTATCAGTAGATTTAACCGATAGTATTAGTAAAAAAACGTAACGTTTGTTTTGTCTAAAGTCTGCAAAGTCCTCTAACACTCGACCTCGAAAACCCTTGACCCCTGAATAGTAACCCTTGACATTGATTATTTAACGGGCTATCATAAGCAATGATTTTTCTGTGTGGGCATTGCACAAAGCAGTGAGTTAAAAAAATACAATAGAGATTTAAAATGCGTTCACCATATGTTAGTCTAAAACCACTTTGATGATTTTAACGCAGCAAATTGTATAATTAGGGTATAAACTCTGATTGGCTTAGCGATGGCAATATTTATTGACTTTCGACGTTTGACCGCATAATTCTGTTTCAAGCTTGCATTTCCAACTAGTTGAACTAAAAATGTAAATTTGTCTTCGTAGATTCGCCCCTTTACTCTTGGAGATTTTAAATAACACTTCTTTTTACGTTCAGCTTTTTGTGAATAATTTAAAGTATATTTCTGTCTCGTGGTACTTTTACCATTTAGTGTCGTCGAGCTACAACACTACAGTAGACATTAAACATAAAAACTCCCAAGACCTATTTACAATTCAATCCCATCACCAGGTGCATTCAACGAAGTTGAAACAATATAATGGCGAGGTTAAAGAAAAGTCGGACGTAAGGAACAAAGTCAAGTATCTGAGAGGAAATAGAATGATTTATAAGATTTCTTACATTACGGGCTCGGTTCCCTGGAGGCAAGGTAAAGTCAACACTGTGCGCTTGTTCCATCAAACCGATCCACAATCTCTCGGATACCTGACCTTCTCCTTCAATAACAGCACTTTACACAATCCATCCCTTTTAACAGGAGTTTAACCTGAGGTTTTAGTGTAAACGATGGTACAAGCAGTTTGTGTATTATGCATAACAGCGCTTGCTCTTTTCGTTGGCGTATTTTCTTTAAAAATGGGTTACTCATGCTGACAGCGTGGTAAGATGACCTGGGACCTAAAATGAGCACCGATCCTGACCCCAGCATTTTTTAAAGCTTTATATACATAATATGTATGTAACTATTTGTGTGTGTACTTTCTACAGGTGACATGTTTCCGATATTCATAACAATTTGTAAAATTAAACGTTCTGTTTGGAAATATTTCGATCAATTTCTTTGGCCAATAGAACCTCAGAGTCCCCTTTTTTAGTGGTAGAGTTTTCACCAAAAAAGTGGGTTCAATGTTCTATGAACAGTAAAATAATCCAATTTTGATTAAATGCGAAATAGATTTGTGTATTTTAGTTGTATGTAATTTTGTATTACTGATTATTTAAAAAATTAACATTAGTAGAGTTGTTTTAAAATAACGGCGAAAACGTGATTTTTGACTATAACAATGGAACGAGTGGTCCACTTAACTCTTAGAATCTCGGCCGGTTTAACAACTATAATTGAGTTCTTCCGGTTCACACCGCGTCCAAACTTCATAATTAGGTTGAGATATTTCGGCCTCGCTGTAGAGTACAACTTCAGTCACTGATTGGCTGAAACTGTTTCTCAACCTAATTATGCAGTTTGGATGGGTATGAACCAGAAGAACTAGATTATATATGAGTGGTTTAGTTTTAATACAATTGAAATGCATTTTCCTTTTTTAACATGCAGTAAAATTTGCAGTAAAAGGTCCCGTTAGTTTGAAGCCGAAGGCCGAAGTGAGACCGTGAGCGTAGCGAGCAAGAGTTACAATACAAGCAGTTATTCCTTCCTTTTCATATAGTATTTTATTTCAGAGCTTTTTGAATCGTAAAGTTCTGCATGGCTTATTTAATTGTTTTCACTTCGTCAGAAATATATACTTATGCTCTCAATACAACATTTAAAACCCATAATACATTAGCCTTTTTCCAAAACATACAACTGAATACTATTCAAACACAACATTAAAACCACACCTTTCCCCCAGCGTTAATTAAAACGTTCCTTAGCAAATCTAAAGTTGCAGTTCAGCGCAATTGAACATTTACAGCTGTTTAATTCAATTAATAGGTGTCTCGGAGTTTCTGCGGAGAAGTGGTGGGGGTAATGTGGTTTGGAACAGCTGTTCATTTAAACTTTAGTGAACTCAGCTGTCTGCTGTAATCGAATGAGGGTCCGACTGGAATAATTCAAGGACTGGGTCACGCCTCAAGCGACTGTCAACTTGTCCCCATCAAAGTCAGCAAACATAATGGACTGGTCAAACTTGTGTTTTATGCAATTCAACACTGGACCTATTGTTGGATGTTACGCTATGACTTGAAAAATTCTTGTGTGATTGCGTAGACCCTAGTGAAGTTGTGAGATAAAAGGTAAAGTTTGTCTTGTTTAATGAGGCAAAGTTAGGACTACAAAGTCCTCTTTACCACTCAACCTCGACCTTTACCTAGCGTCACCGTATAGTCACAATACAAATTGAAAGTGGTGACTGTGGGGATCGAACCCGTGCCACCGGAGTGATGAGCTCTGGAGGCGCTCGCGACACCAATCCCCACGGTTCCGCTAGTTAAATACCCTTGTCAAAAATCCAGTTTATTTTTAAACCAACGATTATAACATTGATGTAATCAAACATTTTAATCGCATGAGGTTGAAGTATTATTACTAGTTTTTGTAAACAAGAAGAACACGACGTTTCGGAAGCTAGAATTAGACTTCGTCTTCAGGTGAAAAGTAACCTAAAACATAACACAACACATTAAAAAAGAGCTAGCCTAAATCTAATCAGCGTACGTCGACCAGTCACCCACCACCAAACAACATGAAATTTTCCATTTTGTTATTTTTGTTTTCCCCAGTTAACTGTTTTAATTTTAGAACTACTAGTCTAAAAACAATACAACATGCACAAAGACGTTAAGATATTAAAACACAATAATTGAAACCAAGCACGTCCACAGCTACCCACTGACTGACTGGCTGGCTCGGTGGTTGCAGTGGACAACCAATCACAGGCATGTATCAGACTAACCAGCTATAACAGAGAACACTAAGTACCTCTTTATGCAAAGGCAATGTAGGGGAAAACGATGGAAAAAGTCCGTAATAATACTTCAACCACAGAACAATTCTACCATTGTCAACAATAAACTTCAAACAAAGAACTACTTTAACTGTTAATACTTATTCTTCCACGTTGTCTACGGTAGTACCTAGCAGTTCTGTTTATCATTTCATACCCGGCCAAGAGACAGGTTTATGGGTGCGTTACCATCGACTGTCACTGCATCTCAAGGGGAGAGCCACCCTTATATATTTCACACTGTCAAAGTATATCACTCCCATCTATTTACTATCCTACCACACCGACATTTTCCCTTCCGTGTGTCGCACGTTTATAACACTGGAATAAAACCAGGCCGACACGCAGCTAAGTGCTAAAGCACCTCTGGCATGAGTGAAGCGAATTCTTTTCGTTTTCACGAGACTGTTCACAGCTTCACTTCGGCATTAACCTTAGTTTTACGCGGCCTTTTACTGCAGGTTAATTACTATTATAAAAACAAATGGAAAAAGTATTGCAAAATCCATTAAAATCGGAGTACTTATAACGCTATTTAGCGAAGAATCACTTATTTGGTCGTTATTTCGAAACGACGGTATATTTGTATTACTTCTGGCATATCGATGCATAACGTTTGAATTCATGATTATTCTGAGCTTCATACAAATCGGTTTAAATTTAAGATTTTAGTTTATTTAAACAGGTTCTTTTACCTAAAACTTTCCTTTTAAAGTGGGATTCTGTTGGGCTAGATAACAAACTTGACTAAGATTTTTACAAAACAATATTTGTATTTAAATTAATTAAAAAAACTGAAAAATGCGACCAGTAGAGATGATAAACCTATAAACATATTTTAGGAGGTTAAAAAAACTCAAAAAAACGTTTTTTGAGAGTCAGGATAAGTGCTTATTTCATGGTCTCGGACTGCCGAAGGCATAAATACTCATTTTCCAAAAGAAATTCACTAAAACAATGGACAAACTATGAATCGAAGAATATCTAGTTGAAAGACGATTCGCTTATATTATTATATTTAAATCCTTGGATATATTTTCTTCTGATAAAACTCCTTGGCTGCAAGGTAGAGGTAGTTACGGCCAAGTGATCGAACTTTACCAAGGATAAAAAGCTCTCAGCTACTCAGCAGGGCACTCCACGTTGACCCGGACCTTTATCAACATAAAACTGTATACGTTAAAATACCGAGTGTCCCACGAAGAGGTTTAAACGTTTAATTTTATATTACGTGCCCATTTATGGCTTGAACTTTTTAAACTTTACACAGTTTACAAAGTAGGTTTTAAAAATATTCTGGGACAATTTCAGCTGCTTAACCTTTGTAGTATTAAAATGGCGGCATATTGAAAATTTTACTAATTTACTTGCCATAACAACTACTTTCATGAGTTATTATCTGATCGTGGAAGTGATTTTTAGATTGGCCGGCACGATCTCCAGATTTAACTGTATGGGACTTCTTTTTATGGGGTTACTTGAGGAAACTAGTTTATACCCATAGCTTCAATAATGATGAGGAACTTAAACGATCAATAGAAGAGGAACTTCTCCGGATATCGCGGAGTTTCTTTGTAAGAGCTTACGAATCATTTCTTAAGCGCTGTCATCAGTGTGTTGCTGTGGATGGGTTACAGTTTGAATAATTTTGGACTTTAAGGTTTTTAATTAGGCTATGTTCTAGTTTGTTTTATTTAAAAGCCACATTGCCCTAGAGTGTAACAATAAAAATATTTTATACAACCAAAAACACCTTTTATAATGTTTTTAAAGTATCGTTTTTCAATATGCCACCATTTTGTTTCTACAAAGGTTAGGGAGCTGAAATTTTCCCAGAATATTTTTCGAACCTACTTTGTAAACTATGTAAAGTTTAAAAAGTTCAGTGCATGAATGGGCACGTAATATAAAATTAAACGTTTAAACCTCTTCGTGGGACACTCGGTATATTGCAGGCTAAAGTATTTTCTTTAAACTGCGTTCAGATAGTCACTTTATGATATTCTAGATGTTCAAATTTTAATTTGTGTTTTCCTAAGGAACAACTGTTATTGTCGAACCTTTGAAAAGCACGGTATATTGACAAAGCACGAATTTGCGCAGCAAAGTGCGAATTCAAGCATCGATTCGTGCTTTGTGGGTTCGGTTCGTTAGCGAGTAAACAAAGAAGAGGTTCAGTCCCCAGTCAGCAGGTCGCGTTGCAGTTCACTGTGATTACAGGTCAGAACTCTCATTACAGCTCTCGTTACGGGATTTACGTAACATTCTATTCATCGTAAATGTCAGGATTTATACAGGGTGTTCCGTTCAAATAGGTTACAGGAAACTGCACGTTAATTTTAATGTACAGGGTGAGTTTTAAATGACCCCCCACCGTAACTTTTGAAAAAAAAATGTTTTTAAACTCTTTAGGAATTTTTTAGTATTCTGAAGCTTTTAGACGTACTTTGCGTCACCCATACCCCACCCAAAATCCAGGGGGGAGGCCCCAAAACTTCTAAATTAAACCCCTTGTGGCACGTCAAAAGAAAGGAAATTGTACACAAATTCAATGACGCAAAAGAAAAAACCCTTATCTTGACTCGTTTTTGTTATACCAATTTAAGGTGACACAATATCAGATTTAAAATTCTTTAATTTACATGCAGTTTATTTTAAATATTAACATTTTCTTCATAATACTCCATGTTATAGGGTTGCGATGTTTCCTTCAAAGTATTTTGAAGGAAATGTAATTAAAATAAACTGTTTGTGAAATGTGGCGTTTTACACCTGATTTTGTGTCATCTTTTAATTAATATTTAAAAAAATGATTCGAGATAAAAAATTGTTTTGTTTCGTTGAACTGTGTTGAAATTTCTTTTCTTTGACTTGCCACAGGGGTTTGTATTGAGAAGACTTGGGGGCCCTCCCTCCAGGATTTTAAGTATCAAAAGGTTTCAAAATCCTATAAAAACATTCCAAAATGGGTTTAAAAAAATATTTACATTTTAAAAGCTAAGGTGGGGGAATTTAAAACACCCATAGCTGCAGAAGTAACTTGGAATTCGGTGTAGAATTTTGAACCTTAGTGGAAATCAAACGTTGATGTTAAAAGGAATAATAAAACCATGACCGAGTTTTAATTTATGACCCGTTTCAGCTGCAGGGTGATACAAGGGTCTGCAACACAATCCGGAATATGTCGACACTATGAAAGTTAAGGTTAAGTGATTACATTTGCTTTAAACCTAAGAAGCTTATCTATGTGCGTCTTAAGCGCATTTTTACGAAGTTATGAATTTTAATGTATTACATGGAGTAGAAATTACTAAAACTTGGACAATTTAGAAGTTTATTTGTGAAACTTTTAAACAACTTATGAGAACCGGGCTCCATAAACGTGTCAGAAATCTAATATTGTTTCCAACTAAATCATGTTTTTAACGTAACAATAATTTTGAAAGGAGAAGCAAGTTTTCAGTTTAACAGTTAGGTCACATTATTTATAAAACAAGGTTGGTTGTTACTCATGGGCGAATTTGTATTCGGTACGTATTTGACGATTTAGTTTAATATTACGTGATTAGCAAGACATTTAATTTTAATACTACTAATTGAATGCAAGTATTAATAAAGGTATTATGCATTAAATGGATTTTGAATATTTACTTTATCCTTTTCGAAAGTAGAAAGTAGATCTTATTAGAAGTTTCTTTAAGTAGGTACTAAAGAAATCATACTATTTGTAAACATTTTCTAACCCCCTAGAGATTTTGACTAATCTGCGTTATTAAAACCTAAAACTACCCTTTTCTGGGTCACCCTGTGCAAGCGTCACTAGAATGAATAATCCTACAAACACGAGACGAGACACAGAGGGCGGAATTCAGTCAGACAGCTGACAGTAGATGGCAGCTCCATCCCCGCTGTCAGTCCAAGCTGACGCTCTGGCGAGGGAGGGTGGATTCCGCTCAAGCAAGCCCATCTTGCTGCTCACCAGAGCATGCTCCAGCTGTCTACAATATTGCATTTTTTAATTACTTTCTGCTCCTGTTTCCGCATTTCTGATCCACAGAGTTTATTATTTAGATTGTTGTGGCTTAGAGTTTGTTTCTGTTTGTTGACGGTGAAAAGTGTAGAGGGTTGCGTAAGCCTAATTTTCTTCAATCAAACGAAATATTTATTCACCTTCGCTAGGGCTCGTGTATTGTCAGTAAAATATAATTATGAATAACCAAGATTTTATTTGGTAGACCATATTTATTGCATCGAAATCGTCGGAATTATAGATAGTTACACGTTGAATAATTTAGACGTTCAATTCTCTTTAATAAATTTATCAAATTTGATTCCATCAATCAAAACGTGGCCTTTGTGGCCAAAAGAATGTGGTGATGTTTTAACAAACGAAATTGAATTTGTATACAACGAAATGTCATTAAATTGATTACTAAAAATAAACGAGTTTAAGCGCTATGGCTTTTTAGGCTTTATTAAATATTTAAATGTTTCTACTCAGTCATGATAAGGTTTGGACAAGCCTGTTATGAAAAGATGTGGTTTAAAATACATACGATACGACTTATTGAAGATGGCTAAACCACCGATGGCATCCATCAGTTTAATCATTGAGGCATACACATAATATTAATACACTTCTGGACAAAATTAACGCACCAGTGGTAAAATATCAAACCCCATTGAAACAAAGATTAGTATCATCCATTGTCTCGTATTACATCTATATTGAATATTTCTTTGTTGGTGATTAGTCAAATTAAAAATTTACTTGCATCCATTCCAAAAGTTTCCAATTTTTAAAATTAAAGACGGATAATTAAAGTTATTAAAAAAACAAAGTTATTCGTTAATTTTGTCCAGGAGTGCATAAACAAAATACAATGATGATGATAAACAAACTTGGTAAATGTATATTACAATTATATAATACTGAACAAAAGGAAAATTGATAATTTAAGTCAAGATAAGTAGTGAAGTGATATGGATGAGTCGTAAAGTCCTTACTTTACCACGTAAATAAAGCCCTTTTTCGTTTCATGTATAGATTTTTTACTAACGACACGTGCATCAAACATATTAGATCCTAATCATAAGACAATTTAGTTTTAAAGTACCAGTAACTCAAACAAGGGGTTACACCTGAACGAAGAAAGTTAGTAATAAAACTCACGGAAGACATCCTTTATTATTATGAGAGTAATTGCTTTCACCGTTGTCCCGGGGGAAAGTAAACCGTGTAAAACAACCGGCCGGAAAGAAAATTAAATTATGAATATTTAAGCATCTCAAAAGTTGAAGTGATGAAAAATTCGGTCACGGTTGCTCGGTTCCTGTCGCAATTAGGAGAAAGTAAGTTATTCATGCGGCTTGTTGCAGTTGTGGCCGATGCAATATGCAAGGTGCTGGCGGGGTGGGAGGTGTGAAATGTGGTGGGGGAAGTGGGTGGAGTGGGGGGTAAGGAACTGTCAGTCTACCGCGAGACGCTGTAGAGTGCGGACGTGCTTGTGACGTCAGTGAGAGTGACCGAGGGATGTAGCATGGCGCCACGCGCATCTTTGGATACGTTCCTGCTGCTTATCGTCAATTTACTATGTGAGTCTAATATTATTATTGTACGAGTTTTATAATACCTTAACGACAAGTTAATTTGAAGTTACAATATTTTACATAGTTAACACAACACGAGCAAGTGGGAACTGCTAAGGAAATAAGTGAAAATAGCTTTTATTATTTTACACTTAAGATTTGAATGTAAAAAATACGGGTATTTACACATAACTTTGAATTGTTTCAAACAATTATGTTGTTTTTATTAGACTGAACAAAAATAATTTAGTCAGACTTCAGTTTAAAGTTTGTTTAATAAAATCCAAGGTACAAATTACTGTATTGTATAAAGGTACAGTAGTTTTCTATGCAGTGTTTCTTTTGTAGTAATAAGCCAATCGAACATTAAAAGTCACAACGATCTGAATAACCTATACCAAATATTGTTGTAACAAACAATAATTTATTACTAAGCAAAGATACGGTTTGGAGCTTGTATTTACATTTGTTTTGAAACTCTAATTTAATATAATTTTATTTTGGCAGAATTGTTATTACACTGAAACATAAATATGATTAGAGGTAACAAGATTTATTCGAGGTCAAGGATCCTTGGAGCCTTTCAACCTTTCTCTTAACGTTCGTTAGGAAAATTTTCTCATTCAAGTTTCTCCAATTAAGCCAGCCGTTATGGAACTCTAATAATAATGTTTTATTTTGAAATTTGAAGGATAAAAGTGTTTATTATGTTTAATCTATATAGCAGAACTGATTGTAGTATTTTTTCGTTTATCGGCTAAGATTTTCGTATAACAGCTTGTATAAGGAAATAAGTGAAAATAGCTTTATTATTTTACACTTAAGATTTGAATGTAAAAATACGGGTATTTACACATAACTTTGAATTGTTTCAAACAATTATTTTATTTTTATTAGACTGAGCAAAAAAAATAAATTTAGTCAGACTTCAGTTTAAAGTTTGTTTAATAAATTCCAAGGTACAAATTACTGTATTGTATAAAGGTACAGTAGTTTTCTATGCAGTGTTTCTTTTGTAGTAATAAGCCAATCGAACATTAAAAGTCACAACGATCTGAATAACCTATACAAAATATTGTTGTAACAAACAATAATTTATTTCTAAGCAAAGATACGGTTTGGACCTTGTATTAACATTTGTTTTGAAACTCTAATTTAATATAAGTTTATTTTGGCTGAAGTGTTATTACACTGAAACATAAATATGATTAGAGGTAACAAGATTTATTCGAGGTCAAGGATCCTTGGAGCCTTTCAACCTTTCTCTTAACGTTCGTTAGGAAAACATTTTCTCATTCAAGTTTCTCCAATTAAGCCAGCCGTTATGGAAATACTCTAATAATAATGTTTTATTTTGAAATTTGAAGGATAAAAGTGTTTATGTATGTTTAACTTACATAGCAGAACTGATTGTAGTATTTTTTCGTTTATCGGCTAAGATTTTCGTATAACAGCTTGTATAAGGAAGTAGGGAAACGAGTATATTACAGTTTAATGTTGTCTGATACATTTTTGGAACTAATCCAGTTTTATCAACAAACGTAATGACATCTCTGGTGATTTCATAAGATATAATGATTTTATACCAAAATATTTGTAATTACAAATCAACTATTGAACTTCATATGATTCTAGAATACATTCATTAGACTGTTCTAGTTTGTGTATTAAAAGTATAGTTAAGTTCATTAAACCTTATCGTCGTCGTCCTTTTGTTTAAGTGACAAAATTTATAGATACTGTTGAAAGTCAGTAAAATTCCCGATCATGACATAATATTAACATATCGTCATTTCACATTAAAACCCGTTTATTTGACCTAATAAAGCTATAACACTCAGTAATTCATGTATTGTGGACAACTCATTTAATGGCGATTTTAATTACTGTTGTCGACGATTATTTTATTAATATTTTCATTGTTCGTCATGAATTTGAATTGACACGCTTTACTGCTCATCAGCTGTTTTGGAATAACTGTTTTGTTTGAATTAGGGGTTTTCCTTACATGAGCCATATATAAAAATGTATTGCTTAAACAACACAACTATTGGCGATTGTTTGTATAGCCAAAAGACAAAATTAAGATAGTATATAAAAAGTAGTCTTTGATAAAATAAAAGACGCGTTGAAAAAACTTAAGAAAAAAAACGAAACCAACTGTGCTCACATCCGAATGTAGTATTACAGGCACTAAAACCTAAGTAAACAGTTATGGCATTTGACCAAGACGATTCTTAACAGACGATAGTCTAGCACGGTGAATCCTCCTATAAATATCTACAACTCCTTTACAGTTACTTAAAATCTGTGGATAGTTAAAGGTAAGTTTTGCTTGTATATTCAAAGTATGGTTCTAATATCGAGGGGAACAGTATTATTCAAAATGAACGTTAGTAGTATACATTAACTATGTTTAATTAGGAACCACCTAAAAACACATAGTACCAATTGTTAACAATCACCAAACAAATAATTCTCGTTCTTGATTATAGATAATGTTACCTAATATACTGACGTATGTACTGGTTTTATTGCTGCATATGAATAATAAATTGGCTACACATTTATGTTTATCTGAACAGTATTTGTTCCAAACCATGGAAATAAAATTGGAACCATCATGTGTTCCTGTTGTAAAATATAATATTCCTTAAAAAATCCACAGCATAGTAGGATTTGCTTTTTTTCGCTGAATTAAAATTAATCGCCATTTTATGACACTCTCGATAATCTGTCTAGCTTATATGAATGTTCATGATGACCAAATATAATATCACCATTTGCGTTTTAGTTACTAATCGAGCACCATTATTCTATAAATATGTAGGTTTAACATGCATAGACACACCGCAATATATCTTTAAACAATTTACTGAATTTGTAAAGAAACAAAGGTTTCAAAGACGTATTAACTCAATTTTTGACACCAAGTAAAGTTCTATGACTGTGCCAGTGGACGTCCTGTTAAGAACTTAGTAAAGAATTAGTTGTATTTTGTGGACAACTCTGGTAAAGGATTCACATTATTGAAGTAAATTTTGCAAACCACGTACCAAAAGGGTCCTTCAACAACAAGTATTCCACTTTAAACGTACAAGGAAAATGGGTTGGAAATGTATTAAACTAAATTCTATTGGCTTAACAAAGCCAACGATAGTTTTCTTACTGATATATCATAGTAAAATATGTTTATTTAACTTACTAAGTAAATATATTATTTCACGACGTAGAAAGTTTCGTTTATTACTGACCAGTTATTTTGAGGTTTTACATTTAACAAGATATTCCTCTAACGAAGTTTTATTTAAAGTTAGTAAACAAACGGTTCAGTTATGATCTAAATTAAAGACATTCTTTGGCGATATGGTGATAAATGTAATAGTAAAGTTTGTCTTATCTAGGATTACAAAATCCTCTCTACCACTAAACCTCGACCTTTACCTAGCGTTGCCGTATAGTCACATTACAAAGTAAGTGGTGACTGTGGGGATCGAATCCGCGCCAGCGGAGTGTTGAGTTCCGGAGTCATTCACGATTCTTACCCGCCACGGGTCCGCTAAAGATGGTCTTGGTGAAGACGGATTCATTGTAAAAATATTAAGTGGCATCACATCCTCTTTAACTCAATTTTTTTCGTTTTTTTCTTTAATAGTACTATTTGAACAAATTGAGTACTATTAAAGAATATGAGATCCCACCTAATATTTATACAAAGAAATTCTTATTTTAAAAGATAACGTTTCTTATCATTTAAATTCATACTTTAAAATATTCCAATTATTTGCAGGAAACATAATTCTTTTGTTTTTCTTGTTGTAAACAAACAAGAGCTATACATACTCGTATAACGGAGATGAGACCGATGTTGCTGGGGATGGGGAGGGGTGGAAAAGGGGTTGGGGGGTTGCCGCTGATCTCTTAATCTGCAATCTAACAAATTGGAGTTTTCTTCACTCCCGGCTGAACCCTTTCCTTAACAAAATTCTTTACAAATACAATCTTGTCAATATTAATTTGACCCAAATTGAAATACTTAATAGGTAAGGTTAAAGCCAAAAGTGTCTAAACACAGAACAAATGGTGTGAAGTATTAAAACTGCAGGATTTTGTTAGGCGAATAGACCAATTTAGAAACTGTTGTGTTGTACTACCTGTCTTAAATTTGATAAGTAACATTTATTATGCTTAATTGACTGTATTTGTGACCTAGATTTTCTACTTTTATATTAAAAATGTTTTTGTTGAATACAGTATATCTGAAGTAAAATACTTGTAACTTTTGGAGTTGCTTAAGGAACGCACAATATAGCCTATTTGAAAAACTACTGTTTAGAGGTGACGAACAGAATATCACATTACCATTTCTACGTTTTCGTACCTAAATTGAGTGTGAACCATTTTCAGCCAGCCAGTTGGGATTAGATAGGTAGGGGTTAGGTTTATAAACGAAACAACCGATATGCAACTGAAGATTATGTTACGGTAAGTATAGATGGCGCATAGATCTCGAATAACTGAAGCAGGAGAATCAATGTAGTTGCGGCAACCCGAGCACAGTTGGCGCTGGGACCTTTTAATCTACTCAGATAGAGCCACTGACGCAAGCAAAAGTTTATTTATTCTCGAAAATTGCAGAATTCGGTCATATTTAAGTCACCGTCATCGAACAATCTCGAGCGTGTGGTGCCAAGAGGGGAGAAAGACGGCGAGATACAGCAGCGCTATCTGTGCTCTGGCTGCCGCAACTATGTTGACTTTCTTGGCCTTTAGATAGCCATTTGGCATCTATGCGCCTTCTACCTATTATAACATAATCTTTTTGCGACTTTTTGCCGTATGACTTTACAAAATGTTTCAAACAAAAAGGACGTAATTTATTTTCAAAACGTTTAAAGACTTTAAATCTGAATAGTTCAAAGCGCTTGCCTAAGAAAGGACCGCCTGAAATCAAACCAAGCTTTGACCGGCATGAAAGCTAAACTCAAGGGAATGTTGGCGGCATTGTATTATTCTTTCATGTGTTCGTTGGAGAGTGGTTTAGAAAGAAGATACTTTGAAGTTATCCTTGAATAGGGAAGCTTCTTCTGTAATTTAAGTTTCAAGGGTTTGTGATTACTTCGAAATCTTCTACGCAATCCGAGAATAAAAAGAACGATTATACAGGGTGAGTTTGAAATGCCTCCCACCTTAACTATTGAAAAAGGAAATATTTTTAAAACCCTTTAGGGAATGTCTTTATAGATTCTGAAGTTGTTTTGACGTACTTTGCGTCACCTACCCCCACCCAAAATCAGGGGCCACACTTTAACAAAAAAATACAACTCCCCACTTATGGTACTTCAAAAGAAAGAAACCTTGAACTCAAATTCAACGGCGCAAAAAGATTTTGTATCTCGGCTCGTTTTTTGTTATACTAATTTAAATATGATACACAATCTTCAAAATACTTTGAGAAAAACATCACAAGCCTACAAAATAATGCCATAGAAATAGTTGCTATAATATTCGTCTAGAGCAAAAGCATATCTTAGCTAATTAGGTATCGATCTCTAATTAGGCTTTGGCCTTAATGTACACTCATGCCAAAAGTGAAAATTGCACATCCAACTTAATGAGTAATTTGAGTACAAGTAGTTAAACCTTGAATACAGAATCATTCAGCTTTAAAATATATCCATTCAGCAATCGTTAAAACTGATTACAAAAACGAAAGAATCGTTTTCAAACAGAATATCAGATGGATCATTAAATGATCCATTAGTCGGGTGGAGCTCCGAGATTACAGGCTGCATCGAATGGATTGAAGAATATTGGAAGTGGATGCTATTGACATTTCCATTCAAGTCAGATAAAAACCTCTTCTAGAGTTTTATTGGGATATCTTGTAATAAAATTGTCTTATCTCTCAAGCCAATATTCTTAGAAATCTAGATTCTAGATTACAATTATCCATAGTGGTGGAAGAACAGTTTGGGTAAAAATAAAATATTCCATACAAGATTCACTGCTTTGTTTGAGGAGATGTTGTTTTAAGGGTACGCCTCAGTCCGCACAAGGAACACACGACACCAAGCATGTAACAACTGGCTAAAAAACGGGCCTTCTTTCAACTTATACGGCTAGTTAAAATAAGCGCTTAAAGTTTACAGCGGACCGTTTTCCCTCTTTCAAAATAGTTCTTACAATAATAAACATGAACTATTTGAAAACTAGAGGAGTTTTCTGACAGGTGCATACAGCCAGATTTCTCATAAGTGGCTTAATAGTTTGTCAAATAAACTTTTAAGTTGCACTCTAAATATGAAAGAGTGAAAACCACCATCAACAGAGTGAAAATCGAGCCACTCTTTAATGAGAGTGGCTGGGTTTCAACACCCAAAAGAGCGAAATTTCACTATTTCTGAGTTCCTTCCCATATTTAGAGTGTGTCCAAATGTTAGTTCTTTTCAACTCCATTTTGTACATTTGAAACCCATTTGTTCGAAGAAAATGCTCTTTTTGTCATTCTGCTCTGTAAACAGCTGCTTTAGACACATGTATTGACAATGTTGTGTCACTTTTACACCCAGGTAAATAAAGTATTGTTTTGATGCCCTGTTGTAAAATGATCCCTGGGAGAAAAATATCATTTTAATGATCTTTTTGTAGCATGGACATGCTTGGTTCAACGAGTTTGTTTTGATTGTTTTGAAATTTAACACTGACGTATAGTAAATCCGTGTAACAACTGTTTCTTCAAACCATTATAATTCAAACTGCTGAGCTCAAAACAATGTTTACTTTATTAATTATTAAATATTTAAACATTTATTGATATTTATTTCTCATTATTATTTGCATCATGACACAATAATAATTTCACTCGGTCCGAAAGTGTCTTTTGACCCTCGGTCATTTAAAACGCCTACCAGAATCTAGTGTGATGAAATATGTACTATTAAACGTTTAGTAAGCTGCTTAGCTTTAAAATTAATGAAAAACTTAATTCTTACTTTAATAGAGACGGCGTACCTTTGTACTGAGCGTCGCCGCGCAACTTAGGCGAATTCTTCAAAATTCAAATTAAAATAGTTATTAGTGATAAGTGATATATTAG
This sequence comes from Matsumurasca onukii, assembly GCA_018831715.1. Taxonomy (NCBI): domain Eukaryota; kingdom Metazoa; phylum Arthropoda; class Insecta; order Hemiptera; family Cicadellidae; genus Matsumurasca; species Matsumurasca onukii. The sequence continues at coordinate 17,838,967 of CM032058.1, read as the reverse complement.
TGATTTTACAAAATAGGATTCACAAGCTTACAAAATTTGGCAAAATGAAGTTTACAACCCTTAATTTAATATAATTTAATTTTCAAGGTCATATTTGATACTAGCGTACATATTTTATCCGAGATTAACAAACAGTTAATCAAGATCATTATGAATGAATGAAAAGTCTTTATTTACGTGACGAGTTAGGACTTTATAGTCCTCTCTACCACTTAACCGTTAAATATATACAATAGCAATACAACAAATCAATATACATTCAATATAAATAAAGTACATTACAAAGATATTTCAAAATTAGGTATTTAAATATATCATAAGACAAACTTAACTAAAACTTCTGAAGAATAAAATAATTTGATTTAATAAACATAGCCTAAAACAGCCACACTTAACCTTTCATACAATCCACTCCCATAAACGCACACCAACGACCCCGACCACCCTACCACAGCCCCGCAGCATACCGTCTCTGACCACCGCCCCACCGAGATTCGATCAATTTGACATTATCAGGAAGGGCGTTCCATAGGCGACATGATGTGATAAATGATTTACCAAAAACTGCTGATCTATGCTGAGGAATTGATAAAGAAGAGCTCCTCTTCGAGTGTTACGAGAACTTATTTGTGACATAAAAGTAAATTCTTCGGAAAGGTAAGGAGGCATTTTCAGTCTGAGGATGGTGTACAGTAGAGTTAAAATGTGATACTCTCGGAGAGGTTTTATTTTGAATATGGAAAGCTGGTCAAAGTAAGGAGTAAGTTTAAAATAAAGCGGATGCAGTAATTTTGAACACGCTGCAGTCTGTCAGAAAGCTCAACTGTCATGTCGTTTGTGACGACGTCACAGTAGTTAAAGTGGGTAGCCAAAGTCTTTACCAGCATCACTTTCACGTTGAATGGAAGAAACAAAGCGCTTCAAGCTGTGAATGCAGGCAAAGACTCTGTTGCAGGTAGCAGTAACGGCTTCGTTCCAAGTCAGTGATTCGTTAATTATCAGACCAAGGTTTTTGACTTTGTCAGAGTAGTTCAGTTCGACGTCATTGAGCTTAAGTTTTGGGAAAGTGAGCGGGTCAATTTGTGAACGTAGACGAGTAGTACCTATCAGTATGGTTTGAGTCTTGGCTTCGTTCAGTTTAAGTCCGTTCCTTTGTGCCCATTTAGTGATTGATGTGATGTCGGAATTCATTATCATGTTGTTAATCGACAGTAAATTAACAAACAGTAGGTAATCATAGGGTCTCTTAATTGAATGCCATAAACTTGTCTGTATCATAAAATGCTTGAGAAATAAGAATTGTTTTAAGACGAGATTTGAATGCCTTAGGCTCAGGGGCATTTTTGAACGAATTTGGTAGTCTGTTGACGAAATAAACTCCTGTCTGAGAAGGCAAATGTTCATGAACTACCGTTCTGTGTCTCCCAGTTCGGTAGTTGTCCCTGCTTCTAGTTTCATAAGAGTGTACGTCTCTTATGGTATTACTTTTTGAATGCCTGAAATGAAAGGGTTTGAATGCCTCCCTACACGACTCTCTTCCTCGCAATTTGGCGATTATCCTGACTGCTCGTTTTTGAAGAATAAAATTCCTAGGCACATTTGTTTTTGTGCAACCTCCCCACAAAGTTAATCCGTAGGATAAGTGTGGATAAATTACTCCGTAATACGCCGTCATCGGTACCTGAGTTGGGCAGTATTCGGACAGTTTCCTGAAAACATAAATTCCTGAGGATAGTTTTGAGCAAACGTGGTCTACGTGAGTATTCCAAGTCAAACCTAAATCAAGGTGTATTCCAAGGTAGCTAACTCATTGGGGGCTAGAGTGGTTACATTCGAATGTATAGGAGAAAGTTAGTGTAAAAAACCATATGTTTGAATGGGATTTAGATGTAAGAATGAAAGGAAAATTTTACCTACACAAAGCTTGACGATTGCGATACATTTATTGTAAATGTCTGTATGCAATAAAATATTTATTTATTTAGTTCTAGTTTTTCTGTGGCTTTATTTCTGTGAGTTTTTATACAAAACCTTGATAAAAGGTTACGCGGAGTGAGAGCCAATTTCGAATAACGCGAAAAGAAAGCTCGGTCTAAGAGTTTTTGTTCATATGGAAGTTATGAAAGTTGGCTAGCGAAGTGTGAAAAGTTGGCGACCGTTCACAGATATTGCGAGCTACGTGAAATGTGAAATTCCGCTCCACTTGCAGCGGTAATGGAACACTGGGGACGATATGGAATCCGCTGTCAGGCGAAACGGCGTCTTCTTTACTAAAATAGAAGCTTTTCTTTAATAACTTTCGACAAAACTCGTTTTGCTTTAATATATTTTGATAGTATTTAATTATTGTGATTGCGGATTTGTGGAAATAATGCTGGTTTAGTTGTGTCTTTTATTTGATTTTTGTTCTATTTTATATAAAACAAAATAAGTCACCCAAATTTCTATAAGAAAATAGAGTCAACAAAATTTATACAGTTTAAGACTTTCTTTGTTTTAGAATGAGTAATTTCAGTTTGTACTCTAAATGTGAAATTTGGTGTGACATTATCACGTGTTTTGAATAGAGATAAAGGTTTTTAGGCTACGAGTTTGTTTGGTACGAGTAATCGTTTATAAATAAACTAATTGCATTTTAAATTTAAACCTGAGTTATAAGTTACAAAATAATAATGAAATCATTTTTGAGGTACACTCAACTCTTAGGATTTGGTTCCAGCCAATCAGTGACTGAAGGTGGTTTCGACAGTGAGGAGATGTTTTTATTATTACAGAAGTTTTTATAGCTTTTTAGTAAACAAGAAGAACACCACGTTTTGGAATCTAGGATCTGATCCCGTCTTCAGGTGAAAACTAATCTGAAATAGTATACAAAAAATTAGGAAATGAACTAGCCTAAAAGTAATCAGCATGGCCGAACAGTCATCCACTATGATATTTCTTTTAGTTTGCTTTTAGTTTTATGTTTTTCCTTTAAACAACTAGCCTAAAATTAAATAAGCTCAAGAAAAACCCCTAAAACGAAAACTAATTTAAAATAAAAATTCATGTAATTTGGTGGTGGATGTCTCGACGGCTTATGCTGATTAATTTTAAGCAAACTAATTTCATTATGTTTAGTGTTATGTTTTAGGTTCCATTTTACCTAAAGATGAGACCAAATTCCAGATCCCAAAATGTCGCATCCTTCTTGTTCACCAAAAATAATGAGAGTTTTAACCTAATAAATACTCTAATCTTCAAAAACAAACTTTATAAAAGTAGGTATAACTTGGTTTTTACAAGGGCTTAGAGGGAGCGATTGATCTCGGTATATAGGCGCGGTGCGGTGTAGGTTCGGGGTTTAAAGCACTCAGGAGCTTGAGGCCTTTGATATGGAAATGTGCCAGTTTATGGATCAGTAATTCAACACCATCAACACTTACCTTGTGCGTGAACACACGACACTTCTCTTTGAACATTTCCACTGTAATCTTGATCACTGATTCGATGAGCGAATGAAATGAGTGAATTCTAGATTTTTGGTTGTACATGCCCTGATTCGAGCGTGTGACTGTAAGGGTCTACAGTCATATCTTACGCAAAATGCGTTATTGTTTTACTTACTCATCGTTTACCCCATCATTGGAGAGTGTTTACATCTTCCTTGACCAAATAAAGGCGACTTTATCAACAAAAAGGAAATGTAGGACCCACTTTAGAAATCATTTCAGTAGAATTTTGAAACCAAAGAAGGATAAACGTTAAATACAAATTGACGTTATAAAACACACATTTACAAACTGTGCACTTGTTTTTAGTTTAAACTCCTAGTAAAAGGCCAATATTTGAATAAAACAGCTTAAAGGTGAGTCTTACTAATAGATCAATAGATCATTCAAAAATGTTCACAAACACAACTTAAAGTTATCTGATTATGCAAGCATTTTACAAAACTAACAGTATTCAAGGGATTTTATAGTGCCTTTTGATTTTATAGGCTGAAATGTCATCGTCACAAAAATCCTTGAAGTATCGGTTTGGGAAAATTATTAACTTTAAATCTTTAAAAACCAGACCTTCCACTGCCTACGGCCTCGTTTTAGGGGCCATTTGTAACTGATTTGCTGCTATGTTGCAAAATAGTTAACTTCCTTAGTTAAAAACAAATAAAACTATAGCAGGTGTTATTTGTTTATTTTAAAATATAAGGGCCGATTTTCAGACATTTTTGCCACCAACTTGTCAGAGCATTAAAAAAGAATGTTAATATTTTTTACGCTTTTTTAAGAAGTCTGAAAGTATGAACACCTCTATTTTAATCCATAGTGAAAATTAGAAAAGGAATAAAAACTACATAGTTTTTTGTAGCTATACAAAATAAAGTAAGCAGTATATTGGGCGTTGCTTGAAAAGTTGCCTTGTTTTAGTTAAACAGCAAATTCTTGCTTGTGATTAAAGATTCCCTGTACTCTTTGAACCGAGAAACTCGCCCTCTTGAAGTTTGCTCTTAGACACTCCCTTCGTCACAAGATAGATTCACAACTTAACATCAACTTATACTGAGCATATTTTAACTTATATTATAATATTGAGATTTTTTAGTTTGATTATTTTGTTGTAAATGTGGCAATGTTGAAATGTGTTTTAAAACAATGACGTAATAAATGTAGTATTTTTAGTTAAAACTCCTGATTGAATGGTCAATACATGGTTAAAAGCGGAATTTTTAAATACAGGTGTTTTTCTAAACAAATTACACACACACAAAATTCACTTCAAAAACCCACTTTTAAATTTCTGGTTTTACGTCTAGGTTTGAACTCCGCTTACAAAATGTTCCTGATTTAAAACCCCGAGGGTTCATGCAAGACAGAGCTAGGAAAACATTATTGTTCTATAACAACATCATCACCTCACCGCAAAGTAGCCAAGAAAGGTTCTTCAATTCACACACAGCAACATTATCTAATATTAACTCTTAAGCTTTCGTGGCCGGTTTAGATCTTAGAAACATCACTAAGATCTAAGGCTTTCGGCTTACACCGCCTCTCGGTTGAAACGAAAGTTCAGTATACTGCTAATCGTTTCGACCTCGCTGAGGAGAGTCATCCTCAGTAGCTGGTTGACTGACTTCGCTTGCTACGAGTATATAAGAAGACGACACGGCCGGCCAATCCAGTCTCAGCCAGTCAACCAGCTACTGAGGATGACTCTCCACAGCGAGGTCGAAACGTTCAACTGTGACGCAGTGTAAACAGGAATCCCTAGATATTAACTTAATCTAACTTCCATAATTTTTTGACTGTCTAAAGCACCCTTCCTAATCTTCCTCTAGCTTTCTGAATACCATAATTCGAGTATATTACAAGTTAAATCATACCAAAATAGGGAGTAATGTGTTGATAATCAAACATAGAGTAAGTAAGTATATTTCAAGTAAAGGGTGATCTCATTATGCTTGAAACTGGTTTACTTGAATGCACCGCAACGTTCATAGTTATGACTAACATCAATGGACTGTACATTACAAAGTAGACCCCACAGTTTCCTTGCTTACATTTGAAATAGCACAACGCAGCTCATTCGTAATATTACTGTTTTCAACCCATCCACAGAATAATATTTAACCGCTTGTTGTGTTATTTATATACATTTATTTAACTATCAATTTCATTATTGCTAATCAGGCAGTTATTGTAGATGATGAGTATAATCCAAATACAGTTTTTGGCCTGCACTTTAGAGATTGGGTTAGTAAAGACAGTTTTTACACTTAACAGACATTTTCCACGTGTAGTCTATGATTTGTAATCGTTGAAAGGACCAAAACTTTAAGGAAAAGCGGTAACAATTTCGGTATTGAAATACAACTATTGTTTCTTAGACCAGCAGTCCTATTCTGTTTCAAATATGTACTCAATTTAACTCTAATTTAAAGGAAAACAGTTATTGCAATGCTTAGTTTGCTTTCAACTTAAATGGTGGTGACAAATTATTTAAAAAATATAAATTTCTAAATAACAACTTTAAAACAAAACAAAAATATGTCAATAATACGCTCTTGGGACACCATCCAAGTTAAGGTTATCAGTTAGATGTGATCATATTTTACCATTCAGTTGCTCTTCTTCCAACGAATGTGTAATGTAATTATATGAACGGAAAGAAATATAAGCATTACATATAAAGCCTTTAATTAAAATTTAAACCCATTTTTGTTCCAACAACCACATTTTCACCTCATTTAATTTTGTTTGGTCCGCAAAGGACCTTTTATACGATAAATAAATTTATCATGATAACAGTAGGCACTGAAATACTCAACATTAGACGTAGTATACTTGAATATTTTGATTTATAATTTAAATAATGTCGTACATTTTAAATCCTTTTCATATTTCATTATAGCTAAAGGATACAGAATCGTATTTTAATTAGGATTAAATTCGTGTGTGCCTTTTTAATTTTCTCATAAGAATGTAGTTAAAGCAGAATGTAATGTAACGCTGAAACACAAAGGCCGAAATCACCCCAACAACTTGAAACTTCAAAAGGCAAAGAGAATTTTAATCACAAGCGCACAAGTTGTCTGCTCAATGAAGGGTAAACTTTCTGGAGGGAGAACTCTTCTCTTACAGAAGAAATAATGAGCGAAGAAACAATAAACAGCTCCTGTAAAATCACAGCACGAACTTCATAACTAATTCTTCTTAAATAATAGAAAAACTTCCTCGTGTTGGTTTGGAGTCCTGCGCGACTCCGGAGCTTAGCACTCTGCTGGCGCGGGTTCGATCCCCGCAGTCACCACTTACATTTGTACGCTAGGTAAAGGTCGAGGTTGAGTGGTAGAGAGAATTTTGTATAGTCTTAACTTCGCATCGTTAGACTAGGCAAACTTTGCCTTTACCTTTAACTCACCCAAATTTACCCTGGCTAACTCATGGTTGATAACGTTTTGCTAAGTAAACTTTGCCATTGAAGGAAAAATATGGATTCCGAATGTTTTAGTTAAATTAATAATAACCAGTACCTAAAAGTTTTTGAAAGTTTTACACAATTAATTTTAAATAAGTTTGTGGCTGTCTGAAAAATAACTAAAAACATTATAAGTGTAAACGTTATAGGATCTCAACTAAATATTAAATTCTGCGCTCGTTAAAGACTACTATATTTCATGTAGTTTGATTTCAATTTCCGTAGGTGCGTCACATAATGTGTTTAAAACACTTAATAAAACTCGTACAACAATAAAAAACGTTAAGGGAAGATATAGCCAATCCTTAAGAGTAGTGTGGGATTAATGCAATGAATAAGATTCTTTTGACTTCCAAAAGCTACTCAATATTAATCAATACTCAGGATTGTATTTAGTTTTTGAAAAATCAAAACAATGTCTTAGTTAACATGGATGATTGAAATATTATTACGGACATTTCCTATGTTTTTTATAACGAACAAGAAGAACACGACATTACAGGAGAACCTGTGATTTCGTCTTCAGGAAAAAAACAAAACAAAAAATGTAACCTAAAACATAGCATGAACTATTGACTGGGACTCGTGGCGTGGTCGTAATCCAGCTTCATGGAGGTCAGGTTTTGAGGATGATATAGGTCTAAAGCGGCTCAGAAAGTCTCAGTGATCATCTGATGATACCCGCATCAACTCCCACCAACGTATTAGACCATCCCCTGAGTGGTTCGGAAGTCACATCAAGCCGTTAATCCTCATAACTCATTATTACCACTCATTACACTCGTCCTTCACCTCATGAGAGTGGTCGGCATCTCAAATAGTGATCATTAGCACAATATTGTTTCTTATTTGGAGGTTTATTCATTCACATGTAAAAAGAGCATAAAAGAGTTATTACTAAAGACACAAATGAACAAGTTCAGCTATTGCTGGTTCCAAACAATAATGCTGCATTGCAAAGCGGTCTGATATCATTCGTTGTTTCTGTTTAAGTGATTATTCATGAGCCACGGTTTATGTAATGCTGTTGTGAATGTGACAGTAATAAACAGGTCGAAATAACGTTCTAATTACAGCGCCAGTGATATATAAGGAATAAGTACTGAAGCTCATTTACATGTTGGGGGTTATTATCACGGTTTTGAATTGAGCTGAGTGTACATAATAGGGGATAAGATAATAGGGGTAAAACGTAAAACGTCCTAAAAGTTTAATAAACTACATTAACTGTAAAATTGTAACTTTAAGTTTAACTCAATTAGCAGTTAAATACAGTAATTGTAATTTTAGTGTTCACTTTTTTCAAAGAAAAAGAAAAACCAGGCCGACCAGCAGCTACGCGCTTGCATGCTGCTGGCATGAGTGAATATTCTCTTACATTATCACGGGCTCTTTCAAATTTTCGCTACGCTCACAGCCTCGCTTCGGCCTTCGGCCGTGGACTTATGTAATCTTTTACTGCCATATCGTGAAGCGATAACATATTTCAAATATCATTGAAATCGGACTACTCGTTCTGCTGTTATAGCAAAAATTCACTGTTTTGCCGTCATTTTGAAATGACCTGATGAAGTTTTATACATGTTTGTATATTGATGAATAACATCTATATTTGAAAGATTCTAGATTTCAAATATTACCAAATCGGGTGAAATTTATGGTTTTAGGTCATTAAACCCCATTTTCTGGTGAAAGGTCCTTCCCAAAAGGAGGGTTCCGGTAATTTGATTTTGCTGGTTAACAGAATTGACCGAGATATTTACAAAAGGAACATTTCTACGAAGTTTGGTGAAAGTCGGACAAAACATGCGACCTGTAGAGATGATACACATATGTACATATGTATACTAAGTGTGAAAAAATGCTCAAAACGTGTTGTTGGGGTCAGGATTGGTGCTCATTTGTCATTTTTGTCTCGGGGCTGGGTCTTACCATGCTTGCGGCATGAATATCTCATTTTTCCGAAGGAAATTCGATCAAAACAAAACATTGATACATCGTGTAAAGTAATAACTGTAATTTTCATTTTTACTTTTAGATCATAGTAAAAGTAGTAGTAAAAGTATAAAAGTTATTAAAAATACAATAGTCATGCATGACAAACAATAAGGCTAAGATATTGTAAAATGTCCAAAATAATCCGATTTAGTTCTTTATTTTTCGATTATTTTAGCACTCAAAGAATTCGTTTCAAGTAAAGCTGCTTATCGCAAGGTAGCCTATTAATAAATCTTTTAAATTCTATTTTAGTTGTTTTGGATACTGCAAGGTATCTTTTAAAAGGTTATCTATAACATAGTTATCATGGAGAGGTCTGACAATATTTTACACTTGAAACGGTACCTGCATATGACAATAATGCGAACTAAAAGGCATTTTCTGCGGTTTTGGGACACATAAATGTTATAATACAATTTTCCCTACCTGCTCACTCAAAATGAAAGTACTTGTAAAAATAACGTTGCAAAGAAAGTTGGCCTTTACAGACTTTATTGGAGAAACTTAGGAATACTCAGAGCTGATGATATTGACATTTCAATTCAACTCGGGTTAAGAGTTGTTCAAGAGTTTTATTAGAGTGGCTTTTATTGGTTATGGATAAAATCAGCATTCGCACAGGTTTACGACGTTAAAATGCATTACTTACATTTTTATTTCCCATTATTTTGAGATCAAATAACTAAATGACCTTTTAAATATTACACATCCGCGGTTTTATTAGTAAAATTTTAATTGTATGAGAAGAAAGCTGGTTTAGTAAAAATCCAATTATGAATGTATTTTGTTATATTGAAATTAATTTATTCTTATCCGTGATTTTCAATTGCCATTTGCAAAAAGTCATGTGTTAAAGTTGTACATCTTGCTAGCCCACAACACAGAAAGGTCTGTTAACATACAAAGTGGTCCGCGCCACTAGTTTGTAGACTGTTGCTGCATGGAACTAAAGATAATGTTCTGGTAGGTAGATAGCACACATATGCCAAATAGTAGAGGAGGAAAATTAACATAGTTGCGGCAGCTCAAGCATAGATAGCGCTGCCATTTCACACCGTCTTTCTCCCCCTCGGCTTCACTTGCTTGAGTTTGTTCAATGTTGATTACCTAACCGTGCGATTTTCGAGAACGAACGAACTTGAGACGCTTGAGTCTATGACCCTACTTGTGCGCTACCTGTGCTTAGGCTGCCGCAACTATGTTGCATCCAGCCATTCGGAATCAAAGCATTATCCACCTTGTTTGCGCTATGGACACCGTCAAGTGTAGTTAAAAAATAACTTTGTGGAACACCTGTTTCGGCAGTACATGGTATTTATGATTTAAATTACACTTTATAATACAAATGAATGAAATGCAATACGACTTTATTGGTGTTGAAGTTTGGACTTTAAAGTCCTATCTTCCACTTAACCACATTAAACATTGAGTAGGCTACTTTATGTAGCCTGACACATAGATATGGCCTATATTAAATAGATTATTAGTTTCAATAATTCTTAGAAATTTTAAATTTTGATATGTTTATTACATTTTGACATAAAACATAACATAAAACATAAAAAAAGTGCAGACATTCTACAGGACTCAGTATTTCAACCGAAAACATGAGAAAATCAAATGTTTATTGGAACATCATCGGATTTTTGGACTTACAAAGGCAATCGTTTTTAAAGGTTTAACAAGGTCGGAACGTAGAGAATATAGTGTAACGCTGATCTCAACGAAGAACAGGATCACCCCAACCCCAACAACTTGAAACTTCAAAAGGCAAAGAGAATTTTAATCACAAGCACAAGTTGTCTGCTCAATGAAGGGTAAACTTTGTGAAGGGAGAACTCTTCTCTTAGAGAAGAAATAATGAGCGAAGAAACAATAAACAGCAGTTTTACAAGAAGTTCCATTAATCAAACTTCAGCAGGGTTGGTTATGTTTAACTAAACCAGTTACCTAAGAGTACATCTGTACTATAATTGTACTTGTAGACCAAGACACTTGTTTTCAAAATAACACAATGGAACACTACTATAACAAAACTAATTTTTGATTGACATGAAGAAAAGAACTTTGCATTGCCAATTAACGAGGTTAATTAAAAATAATTAAACACTATGCATTTTGTTTTAATTACTAATCATGAAATATTCTTCAAAAAATCTTCGAAATTGAAGTATACACTTGCTTGGAGTTTTGATTTTAGTTTATTTTTGAATATATTGATATTAGTTTTTATTTCATAGAATTTGGAAAGTTAATATACATTTAAATACAATTATTAATAGGAATTATTTTTTAAATAGATTGTTCAATGATTTATAACTTTGAATTGATTACACGTTTTTAGTTTTTCTAATTTATTTTGATCTAAAAATGATTTAAACTTAGTTTTGAAGAACATTAAACGTTTGTAGATGTGTACAGAAGAAATTGTCAAACATGTTTTTTCTTCAAATAAATTTACACATGAGTAACTTTGTGGTTTTCAAAAAAATAGCCTTTCTTAGCTGACTTTTGAAGTATCAATAGATGTTTTACAAATTGTTTTACTGCACATAAAGTGTTATTACTAAATTTAATAAAATTTGGAGGCTCAAGACATCCTATACAAGCAGGACCGCATGGTTAGACGATGGTGAGATCATGCTTTACTACACCTTTTAGATGCTATAAGTGTTTCAATGTATGAAACCGTTTTCTCAAGTATGAAACTCTATTCATAAACCTGAAATGTGTGTGAAATTACTGAACTGTACGCTCCAATTCGTTTTGAGTGGTGATGAGATCTTCGCTGTTTGTAATTACCATTTAGCAGCACTTAGATATTTTCAAAGGGGTAATAGTAATGGTCTTTCTTCTTTTAACTATTTGCTTAGATAGGTAATAGACGAAGAAAAAAGTAGAGGTAAAGTTTGTCTTGTTTAACGAGGCCTTTACCTAGCGTTTCAGTATAGTCACATTACACATTGTAAGTGGTGACTGCGGGGATCGAACTCGCGTCACCAGAGTAATGAGTTCCGCAATCGCGCGCGATACCAACACGCCACGTATCCGCTAAAACATGGTAGAATTAACACACTTACTAAGTACTAACTTAGATCAGTGTTATACTAGTAGAGGTGGGACAAGATGAATTCTTGATTGTGATAAGCCCGTTAAAAACTGTCTAGAGCGAATCATCGAAAATAGTACAGTTCGTAATTCTGCTGTTTTATCTAATGGAACTTAAATCTGGTGTTTGATTAAAGATTAAATGTTTAAATATGCTTAAATGTTTGGTGTTAGCGGTTCCGTGGCGCATTGGTATCACGCGCGACTCCGGAGCTCATCACTCCGGTGGTGCGGGTTCGATCCCCGCAGTCACCACTTACAATTTGTAATGTGACTATACGTTGACGCTAGGTAAAGGTCGAGGTTGAGTGGTAGATTGGACTTTGTGGTCCTAAATTCACCTCGCTAAACAAGAAAAACTTTTTTATTTTTTATTTGCGTGTAGCTTAGTAGTATTCAGCTCAACAAGTCTTCTTTTAAAGGGTGTTTTTTAGCTACGTAATTTTCAAAATTAAATAAAGCAATGGAAAATAGATTGTATTGACATTAAAATTACCTTTTAATAACCACAGTGCTATGAAATTAGTGTTTAAAAACATCTCTGGCATACGATTCCAACACAGCCTGCAGGTCTTCAAACACCCTTTCCAGCAGCTGTTGATAAATTCCGTCAACAATTCGTTGAATTTTGACTTCTAAGTCATATAGAGTCTACGGTTTGTCAGCGTGTACTTGTAATTAGTTTATTCTTTTACCTAACTATAGACACAGTCAACTTGGAAATCGATTGAGAAACGACAGAAGTACAGCGAAAACCTTGGTTTGAAAAAGCAACTTTACTAGTAATTACGGTAAACCCTAAAAGGTTTCTTTTAAAGGGTTAAATTTTATTTTACAAAAGTTTTCCATGTAAATGTGTTGTTTTTAAAATGATTTTCAAGGCCATCGTATAATATAATCTATAATAAACGTTGAATTGGGTTCAGGGTTTCCAACAGAGAAACTAAGAAAACCAAGAAACAACCAAGCCAATGGAACGCAATGTTTAGTAGCGAATGAAAGGAAGACTATGTTTGGAAGCGGTTGTTTTTGACCTCATTAACCAGTTGCAGCTGACAGGTAATTACAAGGTTATTTACAACAAGTTAATATCCTCTTCCTGCCTCTAAAATCTTCCACAGAGAATAAAATCTACTCACCTCAAATGTAAATAATCGTCATTTGCAGATTTCAGAACAAAACAAAATCAAGTTCAAAGTTTCTTGCTAGACAATTATGGAATGTTAATACGCTATTTCAAAATAAAAATAATAAAGTTCAAAATTGTGAACCACGACGGGTTTGCTTTTCTTCAATGAATTAAGTAAAGATAATCTCACTTAAAACTTTGACTTAGGAAATATGGCCAAGCAGAATAGTAAGGTTAGCCGGTCATATTAAACTTTATTAGTTGATTTCCGTTTGCAGTTTTAATGGTAAATAGTTTTATATTTGAGTAACTTTGTGAAGTATTTGATTTTGGAAAAATAATGATCGTAATGGACATTAGGTTCTGCAGATCTTTCCTTTCCAAAAAGTCTCAGAATCCTTTTAGCCAGAAATGAAAAAATTTACCCACGAAAGTGCATCCCACTTTAGTACGCTTTTCCTTCAACTGAAGACTTTCATATGTATTCCAGTTATAATACCCTACCTTTTTGCATGGGTAACAAGTAACAAGGCGTTACTCTTTGTAAGTTCAGTATTTATTCATAATCTGAACATAGTTTAAACATGACTTTATTAATAATAGTTGGGTGCTCGTCTTAGAGCAGACTCCTTGATAGTAAATAATCCTCAGCTATAAAGAAATAATTATAAAATTTTAAAATCTCAGATTGAATAAAAATTTTAAACAATCGTCATTACTTAAAATAATTAAAACGCAGGGTGACATTAATAAATTATGTTTAAACAGTTAACTCAGACTTCGTATTAATATTTAAAAAGGATTCTCACAATCTGCGGTCTGTCGCTACTAGCTCTGCGGCAAAGCCTGAAACCAGCTGATCGATATTAATGAATCATTGTCGCTATCAGTTTCTCAATGTTTGGTTAGTGAAGTGGACGATGTCAATGTTTACGTTATTCGGAAGTGCTTTTAATGTTATCTTAATGTGCTCAATGCTTTTAATGTGCTTTTAAGTGAGATCTGTATACAGTTGTATTCGTTTATTGGGTAAGTGTTTTAAATTGTATATAATTTCTAATATAATAGTATTAGCTCTAGTACTAGCCTTTGTCTGAAAGTGAACAGTGGCTGATTGATATTCAAGAAATTGTACTTCAGTGTAAATTCGTCGTGAAATCTTACCGGCCTTTACTGTTCTTAAATTGTTTTTTGTAAGTTGTGCAGCCATCTGATGAAACAACCTTGTAGACATAAAGTTTAACTTTTATTGGGCAAGTTGACTAAACAGATACACCTATTATCCACAGTTTAAAAATAACGTTTTAGCCTATTTCTTGCTAAAATAGGTATAAATTATGTAGCCTATTTCTTTGCTACGATATGTTGTTATGAGTTCGATATGATATGAGGTGATATGATATGGGTTCGATTCCCGGGCGCAGTAATAACTCTTCACGATGGCCACTCCCCGTGGTTCGGAAGTCACGTTGATCCGTTGGTCCATTACATTTGTCGTAGGGCGATTAACTAATGACCCAATCTAGGGAACAGTTGGCCCTAGTTTGTAACAAGACTATACATTATCATCATCACACTCAGCACACTCATCCTTCATCCCATATTCACCTTAAAATACCATCGAGGAGTGGTCGGTGTCTCAAATCAAAGTGTCAAAAGTATATTATATTTGGAAGAAAATACAAACAGGCCAATAATAGTGATCGATTTACGACTAGCGCTTTCGACAGTCATGCTGCCATCTTCAGGTTAAGCGAAAGTTTACAACGGTTGTAACTTGTTTGTATTTTCTTCAAAATATAATCTACCAGTGCCAATAATCTCCTCTTCAAGAATTCATTATCAAAAGTATGACTTATTTTAGATCTAATTCAAAACAATTTAGTCAATCTCTGACTATTGATGTAGGTTAATAATTTATTTGAAAGAAAAGCCTATAATTGCAGTAATACAAGGTTTTTGATTTTATATAGTTTCGATATAAAACCTTATGGTTGAAGTTTTTAACATACGGTTTACAGTAACAGATTATACGCACTTTTAATGAAAGGATTCGTAAATGTTAAAAGCTCAATCTTAGCCTATATTTGACTTAAGCTTTTGGATCATTTCAATGGTCTGTAAAACCCCATAATGCTGTATCCATTGTAATTAATAATTTTTACCGTAATATTGAACAATACTTTCACACCACCAAAATACTTTAAAGGTATTCTCCACTTAATACTTTGGAAGTACTGATTTTTACACGACGATCAGTTGCGCAGACGTTTGAAAGGCTTAAATACTAATCTAAGTTTGTAATCGAGTCTTGCTTGAACTTGGCAAGTTGTAATGGCCATGGTTAAGTACGGTGATTGAAGCATTGCCAGACTTGGAAAACAGGGCAACAACAACAACTTAGTTACTAACAACTCGGGCACTTGGTGTCTATAAAAGGAACAACACTGAAGTAGCTAATTATGTCCGAGAATACTGTAGAATGATAGGCCAGTAATAGATTGTCTTGTTTTAAAGGTAGCTGTAGTTTATTTTGAGCTAGGTCCAAGAATTATGCGTTCTCAAGTTGGTATACTCAATGTCTAACCTGACTTTACGGTAACGCTAGGTAAAGGTCGAGGTCGAGTGGTAGAGAAGACTTTCTCGTCCTAACTTTGCGTCGTTAAGCAAGACCAACTTACCTTTTTATGATTCATCATAAATCTTTAGAGTTGAGTTATAGTTTATTTTTAAAGACAACCAATTTAACTGATATCAATGCTTAGCCTCAAGTGCTACCGTGAACCCTAGTGGATTTCTTATTACGAGGTGTAATTAAAACCGGAAGTGCCCTTGTGGTGAGTGGGGAGGGGGAAGTTTTGAGACACCTCACGCCTACCATTTTCGTCAGATCTTTTGAAATTGGCTTTGTTTTAAAGATGACGTTATACTAAAATGACTCCGCTGACCACCACCGTTCTTGAAAATTTTATTTAACCGACTTCCTACCCAAGGAGGAGGTTACATAAATTGACGTGGGACTTTTTTCTTGTGTGTTTGTACACGCATAACTTTTAAACGGGCTACCGTTTTATTAGTTTATTAGTCAAATCAAGAATCTTTAACTTTTGAATTTATATCACGATCTTATACATTGGAAAATGAATTTTCTGCTAAACGGATCAACTAAATCAATACATTAATGCACTTAAAAAAAGTATACTTCGTATAAATCCGATGAAACCTGTACGTGTGAGGTGTCCCTAGAAAATGTTTTTACACTGCTCTTACGAAATGAACGGTTACAGCCGCTACGGCGCTCTCTTAAGAATACAACTTAAAAGCTTGATATGGTTCTGTAAAAATATTATATTTATTTAACGCACCAGTGGCGAGGCGGGTTGGTATCGCACGCATCTCCGGAGCTCATCACTCCGCTAGCGCGGGTTCGATCCATGCAGTCACCAATAACAATCTGTGACGATGCACTAGGTAATGGTCGAGATTGAGTAGCAGAGAGGACGTTTAAGACCTAACTTTGACTCGTCAAACAAAAATAGTCATGTGTATATAAACAACAACTACAGTGTAATTTAATATAACACTGTTTAAAAAGGTTTCTAAGAAGCAAACAGCATATCGTTACAAATTATACAAATCATCAAAAGGCTCCGTAGACTCCCTTTCTGAAGCAATCAACGCTCTTACTCTGTAGTAAGAATAACACACCACCGAGAAATAAGTATCCAGGCAAATTTCCACTGTGAAGGAAATGACTCTCGTATACGTTATCCCATACTGGATGAACTCCTTGACCCTGTACCCTCCGATGGTGAGGACCTGGAGGAAGTTGATACTGGTGACCAGCAGCAGGAGACAGAAGTGCTGAGTCAACGCTGCTATCAGCACGGTGATGCAGAGTAAGATCTCAGCGACCTCTATCGCCAGTCTAACTCCTGCCCGGGGCGCTTCTTCAGCAGCCCAGTCGATGACGCACAGGAACACCCAGATGTTGACCAGGTGGTAGACACCGCAGATGGAGCCTATGAGGAGTATCCCTGTCCGTAGGGGCAGCAGGAAGCAGCATTTCTGCACCACGCACATTTACGGTTACACAGCTTTACTTTAGCCAATACAACGTGAGTCGGTGTTGTTTGTATACAGTAAACATGTGTTTTTAATAATAATACAATGAAGTTACTACACAGATAATTTTAAAGCGTGGTTTTCTAGTAGAACGGTATATTACATTAAATGTGTACGAGCGAACACCTTTCGTTAGAAAATACCTACAAATTAATGAAATTACCGCCATGTTACAACCACAAAACTGCGGTCAAAGCATCTTGGAAAACCATAGCCTAAGGGTAAAATTAATAAGACCTGCTTAAGGTACGGTTCCCTAGGAACAATGATTACTAATTGTTCCAAGGGCACTCAAGGTCATTTCACTTACACACGCTTTCCTCTTATCTCATCCCATCCCGTCAGATCCATTGCTTTCGTGAACGTGGTGAATTTTGCATTCATTTACTGCGTCAGCGTACGGTTTATACTTGCTCAGATAGTGGGCGGTAAAATGCAAGTTCGTGAGTCAGATGTAGCGGGAATAGAAATAAGTCAAAGGTCAGTTCGCTTATGTGGTGCACACTGTGGGCTTGGACGGAGCTATTATTGTTTAAAGATTTGCATAGATGGCGTAAATGTGTAGTTTGGACAAGATTGCAGACTATTGCATTCATATGAGAAATTGAATAATTGAAGGAATTTTGAAATAAAATTTAAGTAGAATATTTACAAACAGTATCCTGGTAATACGGCACAGTTTTATGTAAATGAAACTTAGTTAAACATTTATAATGTCGAACCAAACAATCAAAATGAACCATGTGTAGGGAAATCAACGAAATTTAATCAGCCAGACCAAGCCAAAAACTTATGGATCGCAAAGGGACTTAAACCCGGATCTCTCACTATTTTGAAATGAAACATCTTAAGAAATAAACTAGCAATTTATAATTTATATACATTTAGACATACGATACACATGTTGGCTACAACACAATACATGTTTATACCAACTTTGATCAAAATCGAAACATTTTTTGAGGTTTTGTTTCCACATGAAATGTTTCCTAGAATCTCTAGGGAGGGAAAGAACTTGTTGTGTTACATTTCACATGAAATGTTGGTGGGAAGTATTCTAGAGCGTGTAAAGTGGAGAGAACATTGCATTCTTGCATTGTCAGGAAGAGAGGAGTACTACACATGGAACAGAGGAAGAGAGGAATCTCACACTCCAGGAGTTGTCTTCACACCTTGTTGGCTCTGGATTCAACATCTGCAATGTAAGGAATTTCACTTCACAGCAGAGTTCTTTTTTAATATCATTTTTAAAATTAAATTCCTTGTTGTATTCGGGTTTTTTATATTTCTCCAGCTTCTGAAGCATTATTTTAGTTAAATGCACCATTGCTTTGTGCCGCATAGGAAGCCGTCCAGCTACAACTTAAGCATTTGTTTTTAAGCAATATTTTCGTTATTTATATCGTCACACAAAATCAAACAAGAGCAGTGTTTAACTCAATGGTTCTTGTGTTCAGTTCTGAACAAGATTTGTGTTGCAACCACAACCGGCACACTTCAGTGGATAATTGTAGTTCAACATTGAGTCCTGGGAACTCTACCCTTCTGTGTCAAACTCAGGTTGTTCTTTGATCAATGCTATCATTTGTTCCAATGTGTCGAACGATGAAACTCAACACTGTTTGTTTGCTAGTTATTTATCTTCAGGGACTGATTTATTAACTAAGAGTTCCTAAAAGATCAATATTGTATAATCACCCAACAAGACAAATATATACCAAGCTGGAAGCATTAACATATCTGATCATTGTTTGTAATAGACAAAGCTTGAACACCGTTCAGTAATTAAGTATCTCACAACGAGAAAGAAAACTCCAGAGGAAATGGATTATATGGACCGAATATGTTGTTGAATTGTAACCACAGATGAACCCTGGATGAGACAATATAGTCCTGAGGCCAAACAAGAGTCAATGAAGTGGATTGAAAAGGGCGAAAAGTTCCCAAGACAGTTTAAGGTTTAGACATCTTGTTTCAAGCTTTTGGCCACAATATTTTATGCTGTGAAGGGGTAGTATTTATCTACTAACTACCTGTAGGAACTGCAACGAGGCGAGTATTATGCATGGCTTTGTGTCAAGTTGCAGCAACAGATTATTGAGATTAAATAGGGAAAGGAATTCTGCTTTTGTAAGACAATGCCTCAGTACACATTGCACATGATTCGAGGCTAGCCCTAAGAGACGCAGGGTGAGGCAAGCTCAACCAACCCACCTACAGGCCCAACCTCGCTCCTAGTGACTACTTCCTGTTCAATAGCCTCAAGAAAGAGCTCCATGGGAGAAGATTTGACAATGACCATGACATAAAGACCGCTGTAAATGAGTATTTTGACATTAAAGATAAGGACAGTTTTTCAATGGTATAAAAGAAATTTATAAACATATAAAAGTGTACTGCAGTTGTAGGTGACTATGTTGTATTTCTATAGTGTCTATAAATTCCCTAGGCCGGGAACCTTTCAGCCTGCCTTCGTAAATTTTACAAATGTTCCTTTGCGAATCTCTATGGGTCAAGTTACCAAATTAATTAAACGACACCTCTTCTCTGTGGAGAATGTTTTCCCCCAAAAATTGGTTTTTATATCATACAAACCATTTTTTGGGGAGAAACACCCTCCAAATAGGCCACTTCTGGTGTAATCCTTTACCCAGTTACAAAGAAACCACTAGGATTCGACTATTTAAAATTCAAGAGTTGAAAGTCATGAATAACTTTGAATATTGACCTAGAAATACTGTAATTTGTATATTTTAATAAAAAATAACTTGGTAGGTACTTGGTATTCCTTTGCTTGAGCTACACGAGACATTGACACACTTGTCGGCGCGAGTGATGCTGGGAATGACGGGGAGGGAGTTGCAGAGGCCGCAGTCGGTATAAGAGAGTCACAACGACAAAGGTTAAGTGTGGCAGAACAATTAGCGCCGTTTTGTCTCTCAAGAGTTCTCCAGTTCTACAAAGGGAATACATTTACACCCATCTCACACCTTGAGCATCTTTGAGAAGCGTTCATGTCTGTGATACAACGGATTGCCGGCGGTAGTCAACCGGAAGTTGTAGATAACGGTTTAGTTATATGGTGATATGGTTGATGGATACAGAAAAACGATTGAATATTAAGTTTAATGTATATGGGATCTGTATAAAAGAACCGAGAGTTTAAACGTGATTTTAATTATGTTGTAATTATTATTGATAAACACTTTTTAATCTGAAACAGATTTTGGCCGTATGAATGCTCGGCAACGGCTGCCATTGCTTCATAATCACATTCCGTCTAAATCTTTCGATAAATGCGTCTAATAAATGCACGAAGGTGTTTGTGGGAGGGGGTTGCACTATCTTGGTGGAAATGAAGTTGACGAATGCTTTCGAGTGCGTCCAGGAAAGCAATAAATGATTAACATATCGAGATACACATTTTTATTTACTATTTTGAAGTAGTAGATTATAAGCCCTAGCTTTATCGCACCACGCCACTTCACTCCTCTCAAGGCTCATAGCTGATCTAAAAACTTAATAGATACGTAAAACAAATTAACGAAACAAGTGTTTTGGATTTCACATAAATTATATATGTTGAAAATAATACTGGGGAAATAAAAAGTAAGAAGGGGTGTTGGAAGCCTGTATAAGCACAAAATAGTTTAACACATGTTATGTTTTGATTATTAAGACAGATGTTTACCAATGTAAATAGTGATGTTTACTGTTGTTGTCAATATAGTTTAATTTGATCCTGTACAAGTCTCCTGCAGTTCTTTATTTTCCCAGTATTATTTTCAACAATATATAAATCCCCTCCACTCTATTCTTTTATGATTAGGGTCACTTTGAGGTATTACTTTAAAATGACAAAAGTTAAAGCCAACTTCCCAAAACGAACTTGTCAATTAGTAAGATCTACAGGACCAACCAGTTTTAAGATGTGATGTATTTTAGTTACTTTTCAGCTGAGAAAGTATTACCTGAAGAAAGAATATGGTTCCAGATCCCAAGACGTCGAGTTCTTCTTGTTCACTAATAATTATGGAAAACGTCCCTTATAATATTTTAACCTCAGACATTCTACCATCGTCAACATCAAAATTCAAACAAAGAACAGGACCAGTTGTACAGTAATTAGTCATAATATTTCTGAATATTTTCTTGTGAACAGGACCAACTTGGATATTTCAACTGAAAACCATGCCCACGGCTCGTTCGGTTATGAACGAAAGTAAACAACGGTTGTCAGCTGGTACATGAAAGTCAAAAACTTCAATGCACACAGAGTACTCATTTCAACAGAGGTCGGCTAAATATATCCGCTAAATACGGGTTTAAAAGCGCAGTAGATGGGGTGAGAGTTTCCAACATAATGAGGCTAACATCCTTTCCTGGACCCACGCCAAGCTATCCCAGCGCTAATATTCACTTTCAGAAAGCAAATATTCACAACTCTTTATGAGCTTTCCTTCATTATGTTTGTTTCTGACAATACACGCCTCGTCATCTACACCGGCTTAGTATTGAGGTTTTGACAGTAATATTCACTTTCAAATGATGTGGAATGTAATTTTGTTAAGTATACTCGTACGCTAAATCATTATTTGAGATGCCGACCACTCTAATGAAGGTATTTTAAGGCAAATATGTGGTGAAGGATGAGTGTGATGAGTGTTAGTAATGAGTTATGAGGTGTAGTCTTGTTACAAACTAAGGCCGACTCTTCCTTAGAATGGGTCATTAATTAATAGCCAACATGACCAAAGTCAAAGTCTGTTAAATGACCAATAGAAATACAAGGACCGACGGCTTAACGTGACTTCCGAACCACGCAGGTTATGGTCTGATATGTCTAAACAATGGTGGGAGTTGATGCGGGTATCATCAGATGATCACTGAGACTATCTGAGCCGCTTTAGACCTATATTATCCTCAAAACCTGACCTCCATGAAGCTGGATTACAGGACCACGCCTCGAATCCCAGTCAGTCTATGTACAGTTACATGGTTTGATACTTTGAAGTTTTAACACATGTTTCGTGCAGTAGGGATAATATAATATAAGGCTGGGACTGTGATTCACTCGTTTTAAGTCCCATTTTTAATAAAGAGAGTACCCGTAAACGATTGAGAGTTTTAGGTTTTTCTGAAATTCTCAACTTCGACAAATTGATCATTTGTGAAAACCAGAGGTTCAAAGGTCAGGGGACTCAACCAGGATCCTTAGCTGTTCGTTTTACTGCTAATACAATTGCCTTTCTTCACCATTTGAACAATTTATAATAACTAAATGTTTATATCTAGAAAATAAAATTCAAACTAACTTGTTTCAAACTAACCTCCTGATTATTCTTTTGCTCTTATTTTCTCAAGTGGTTTGGAAGTCACGTTATTCCATTGAATATAGACTGTCTGACCCTAGTTTGAACCATTAAAACACTCATCAACAATCCATACTCTCCTTAAAGTGTTGTCTATCAGTGGTCGGAGTTTCAAATAAAAAGGATAAAAAGTAAACAATTCTGTATGTGAAGTTTCTTATATCAACCGTGTTAAACGCCTCAGTTAAGTCTATAAAAAAAAAACGTCCATTGGATTTTGTTATAGAATGTTTAAGGTCTCAAACCATCAACAGCTGAAAAGCTCGTCTGACATTTTTGTTGGCTTCCTAAGATGACTTTTAAAAATTGTTGAAGCGTTTTACTGTACATGCTCAACACAAAACTCGGACGGAAATTGGGTTTTCAGTTATTTGTTTGGAATAAAATGTTGGGATTTCTTTGGCGATTTGATCCGGTATCCAATGATGACTCACAGGGAAGGTTGATGTAACAACATAATGATCAGTCTTGGTTTTAATGGTAAAACGACTAAGTGTTAAAAGTCTTAGCAATTAAACATTTAAATAAATGAAAATCTGTATCGCACGTTGGCGTTGTAAAGGAAATATATGTTCACATGAATGTCACTGGAAACATTTTGTCAACTCTGTACATTGTTGTGCAGTATTTGTTGTTTTATGCACGAACGAAATATTTTGCAACTGAATCACAATCAAAACGATATTCCGGATACACCCTTTATCACAACTTAAAAAAAATATTTAAAAAAGGTGTTTGTCAAACTATTATGATGAAAAAAACTAAGTATCCCCTGTAACTCAGACAACCAAATCTTCGTTTAACGTTTTACGCCTTATGAAAACAAAACTATGCCCTTTTTCTTGTTGAATCATAAAAAACAACAAATCTAACTTGAAATACAAAGGACGCTTTGATTAATTTGAATGAAAACGTTCCCTTTCACTAAAAGATTTGCATACATTAAGTTTACCATTGACCAT
Source organism: Matsumurasca onukii (assembly GCA_018831715.1). Classification (NCBI taxonomy): domain Eukaryota; kingdom Metazoa; phylum Arthropoda; class Insecta; order Hemiptera; family Cicadellidae; genus Matsumurasca; species Matsumurasca onukii. The sequence continues at coordinate 17,815,316 of CM032058.1, read as the reverse complement.
TAAGTTCCAAAATATAAGTTAGTTATAAGTTCCATTAAGTATACCAATTAAGTTCTCTTTGACGTTAACCATAGAGTTACGAACATTGACATTTTGTGATAATGTTTTCTAAGTATTATTTAGCGTTTAATAAAATATTCTGTTTTAGCTCTTTAGTAGTTGTTGTAGTTTTACGCAGGTACCTCTTTCCTAATTCAATATTCCAAATTAAGTGAACACAATTACAAACAGGAGAATTTTGTTGGTGCATTGAATCGAATTAAGAGTGCTTGTATGGTACATTTTTCCATATGAGTGGAGTCTAACTTGTGTATAGCTATTAAAAAATCGGCACATTTCTGTATTCAATTCTTTACAATGTTTACTAATCAATGTGAGAAAAATTCACAACTAGTTCAAAGCATTTTGGAGAGTTAGTAAACACTCATCTAATTGAAGCTGGTTAAGTTAAACGTTATTGTAAGAGACATTGCAATGTTAGGCACACGTAAAGGACAAATACCTTTAGATTTGAGCCAAGATATTTAGCTACACAGTATAGAAGCCTTCAGGGACCTGGGTTCAATATTTAACCTGTAATTAACCGAGCTAGAGTAAAACTTGGCTCTGGCTGGTTTAGAACATCAATATGAAATACTCACATCTTCTACAACGCCTTTCCTCAAGTCAGAAACATTATCAAATTGTTGGTAATGTTTCTAGTAGTAGTGGTTTACTGACACAGTAAATATTTATATAACTCAGTAAAATAAAAGGGAGTAAAATGTTAATTGAAACTAAACTCGATGTTATCTTTTTGTTTCTAACCTATCTAGGTTAATGAATTTTCTTTGGCTTGATACAGTTCATAAACAAAAATCAGCACATTTTTCGTTTACGAATCTTTTATGTATTATGTTAGGTTGTTAGGAATACAACTTTAGAGTAAACTTTGAGATATTTTTAGTGATTTTAGTGGTGTTAGTGGCTTGTTCGTTAATACTTATGTTTCATTTCTGTTTGCAGGTAAGTTTCGAGTAAATTCAAGGAAGCTGAAAGCAATAAAAACTAGAGAGTAAGTACTTTTTATAACTAGATTAAATATCCGGTTTCTTTGTTTAAGCCTAGTTGTACGTACTTTACATGTAGATGTTAGATTAAGGGGATGAAGTGGTTAGGGACTGGTTACCCTTATGCACGTCTGCCACGTCTGTTGGGCATATTGCGTTACCACCTAAATGAAAGGAAGTCGGGATTCAGGAGAGGAATGGGACTGGGTTCGGCTGATCAGACAATCATTAGAGGGTGCGACAAGCAAGCCCGCTGACAACCACTTAGGGGACTCTAACCCCCAAGACATGGAGAGCCTTGCCAACACTCGGGGGACCGTTCCCCCCAAAATTATGGCAAGCCTCTCCTGAAGTCGCGGTCTACACTGCTGCCGCAACCCCCTAAAATGATATCTGATCCAACCTCCCCTGATGGGGAACGGAGCGTGTTCAACATCTGGACAACTACAAAGCTGCCCAGTATTTTTGTGAACAACTCTTTTTTGATGTACCCCAGTATAAAGTAATCTGAGCAGGTACTAACCAGACAGATACTGACTGTGGGGGTACTTTACATGTAAGTTATCCATTGGTTATTTTTAAATGAGTCACACTGCTCAGTACTTCTTTCGGTAATGTATAATGTTTTATTGTAATCATTTTAAAAACCCACGCTTCTTAGGCATATTATTATTTAACATTTTAAAACAATGCAGTGTTATTTTCAGGTTAAAACTTAAGTTTATAAAAAAATGAATTTAAAAATATTTTTGAAGGTGGAGTTAGAGTTTAACAAATATTGCAATGAACCACCATGAGTTACACATGAATTATTACAGTTTGAACAGTCTAGAGCTCGTGGTTGAGAGGTAGAGAGAACTTCTTTGTCCAAATTCACCTTGTAGAACAAGACAAACTTTATCTATTTCTAAAGTAAGATCGACAAGTACACTTTAAAGTAAGCTTTACCACCTCAGTACGCCTAGGATTTACAATGCAATCTTGCAATGGAATACACATTGTCAACAAAACAAAGTCAGGGGCACAGTATCGATTGTGTGTCCAGCCCAACGCAAACAATTCAGCGGGGATTTAAAAGCGATCAAAGTCGAACCGTATAGAACTCCCACTCGGTCTCACTGAACCTAAAAACATTTAACCACAAAGTAGTTTAATAGATGCAACTTTAAACTGTTTAGAAAGTTGAAAGTGTTATTATTAGTTTCTTATTGAGTGATTACTACGCTAATCCTTCTCTTTTTAACGAATTTACTTTGGAAAAGATTAGATATTCATGCCGTCAGCATGGTGAGATCCAGGCCCGGTGCCGTGAAATGAGCACCGGTCCTGACCCCCAGAACACGTTTTGAGCATTTTTCAAAACTTAATATACTTATATTTACTATTTGAGATGCCGACCACTCTCATGAGGGTATTTTAAGGCAAATATGTGGTGAAGGATGAGTGTGTGATGAGTGGTAGTAATGAGCTATGAGGTGTATTCTGTTACAAACTAAGACCGACTCTTCCTTAGAAAGGGTCATTAATTAATAGCCCAATGACCAATGGAAATACAAGGAGCAACGGCTTAACGTGACTTCCGAGCCACGCCGGTGATGGTCTGATATGTCTAAACGATGGTCCTTAGTTTTCACAGTTTTTTTGATATACACTCTTGTGAATATGCATGTATGGGTGTACGCTCTACAAGTTGTATCTTAACTCTTAGGCTTTCGCGGCCGGTGTCATCACTTAGATCTAAGGCTTCCGGTTTACACCGCGTCACAGTTGAAATACAATTACTGCTAGATGTTTCGACCTCGCTGTGGAGAGTCATCCTCAGTAGCTTGTTGACTGGCTGAGACTGGATTGGCCGGCCGTGGCGCCTTCCTTATATTATACCCCAGTGAGGGGTTGTATCTTATGTTAGATTTTCATGAAATTTGATACAAATGTTTCTTTTGTTAATATTTCGGTCAAGTTCGTTAGCCAGAATCATCGGATTTCGGCAAGTCCCTTTTTGGGGGGAGTTTTCTCAAAATAAGGGAGTTTAATACTTTAAAAACAGTTTTTTTTGTCCAATTTTGATGACATTCGAAATGGATATGTATTTTACCAGTCCATCAATACACTAGATTATTAAAATCCATTGAGTCAGTTCAATGGCGCCTAAAAAGGTGATGTTTTGCAGTTACAGCGAAAAATAATCCTAATTCAATGAAATTTAAAATTTGTTTTCGCTTCAAGATATCAAATATAGCTTTGTTTAAAAGACGACTTGTCAGTCTGGGTATAAACGAACAGTTCTGTTTTTTGTATCTCTTCAATAGCTGAAAGTTCACCAAAATTGATTTAGCTAAAAATCTTAACCAATTGCCTTTTACGATTGATCTTTGTATATATTATAGATTTTATGGATCGTTCTTGTGTTATAACAATCACAAATTATCGCCGTAAGCAATGTTTATTTTGGTGGAAGCAACGTTTGGTGTTTGGCAACAAACAGTTTTGGGCTTACCATTTAATAAAATAATATTAACTGTTGGAAATTTGTCAATAATTTACCGTGGAATTAAAACACCAGAGCAATATGAAATTTGCTAACACAATTTTCTTGAGAAGTTAACAAAAAAGGATTTTAAGAAAGGATTTTAATTTAGAAAATGATATTAAAAAAGAACTAGTGGTGAAATTCCTTACATTGCAGAACCAACAAGGTGTGAAGACAACTCTCGGAGTGTAGGATTCCAACTCCTCTCTTCCTGACAATGCAAGAATGCAATGTTCTCTCCACTTTACACGCTCTAGAATACTTCCCACCAACATTTCATATGAAATGTAACACAAGTTCTTTCCTGTCCGAGAAATTCCAGGAAACATTTCATGTGGATTGTACTTAAGTAAAAAGAATTGGAAACTAATTCGTAATAACTATGTACACGAGAAATTTTTAATGCAGTTACTAATTAGTAAATCTTTAAATCTCTAATGCCGACAAAGTCAAAGTCATGGGTTTTATTGCCAAAAACATCAACGGCATAGACAATTGTCAGAAGGTTAAAAATATAAAATTGCATGTACAACACACAAGGTTACAGTGTGAAGAACAGCCAGAGTGCGGGCTTAAATAAATAAATGATTAAGCAATGTTTTTATAGCTATATTTGAACACTAGTTAGGTGGAACGTTATTACCGTGGAGAGTTTCTTATTGTTTTGGAACAAATTATTAATCTTTGGACTAGTTTGTTATAAAAGTTATTTATCACCTAGTCTGGGAATGGTATTATCAAATCTATTGTTTATCAAACACTGCACACTTTTCCGTGATCTATACCTATACTAAGGCAGAAGATCGTAAGTCGTAAGTAAAACTTTACTTTCATAAATCTTAAAAATATTACACAAAAGGTTTAACCAGGTTGAATGTTAATAAAATAAGCAGATGTTCAGGTCATACCCTAGAGTAATTAATAAAAACTGTCTGACTTGTTTGCCCAGGGGAAAATAAATATTGCCTGAAATCGACGTTGTTAATCTTTACGTTGTCAGAGAATGTGCAAGGTTTGTTTTCGAAACTTAGCTCGAGCTATGAAACAATTAGCTTTGCCAAAAACAGTTACGTACGTTTAGAAACAGTAAGATGAAACTCTTGGTGCGTTTTTCAAGGTTAAAACTTTTAAATCAAATTTTGTATCGCATATTGGTTGCTTTTCAATAATTCCTTTGACCTTTGACTAATAAAAGTTTAGATTTTAACAGATTACACTTGTTAAATCTGGACAACAGTCAAATACCACGCACATATTTCTCATAGTATCAAATATCCTAAACTGATTGATTGCTGGTTCGTGGAAAGCAATTCAGTTTCAGCGTTGTTATTTCATTTCCAACGAGTTTAAAAGGGCAACACGTGGTAAAACATTCGTTACAATAATAGTAATAGTAGCAAGTAAAGGTATAGTAGGTAAATTGCTAATCAATACACGCTATTGTATAAGCTACTGAGTTCATTTGTATCGAATGTCCTTGGATATTCATGCCGTTAGCATCGTAAGTTTTCCGACCCAGGACCATGAAATGCGAATTGATCCTGATCCACAGAACACGCTTTGAGCTTTTTTCAACACTTTATATACATACAGAGTATATACAGTATAATAGGTTTATCATCTCTACAACAAGCATTTTTTGTCCAATTCTTACCGAATTTGGTACATATTATCCTTTTGTAAATATTTATTTTAGCGTATACCTAAATTTATAAAAATCCATCAAGTCGCTTCAAAATGGCGGCCAAAATTGGGATTTTCGCTATAACAGCGGAATGAGTAGTCCGATTTTATTTAAATTTAAAATGTATTTAAATTCACTAAGAAAAACATCGCAAGTCTGAGACTGTGAGCTAAGTCGCTATTAGAATAACAAATTACAAAGGAAATTCGATTCACTCATGCCAGTGGTGCTTTAGCACTTAGCTGCGTGTCGGCTTGGTTATTATTAGAAGCCTTTCAAGCATAATGTTTCTAATACCAAAATCGAATTAAAAATCTTAAATCAGGAAAGTCCGTTTTTTAATTTCAAATTGGAGTATTCTTTTAATGATGATTATTTTGAAAGATAAATCTGACGGTTTTGTTAGTTTAAAAAAGGTTGTCATCAAACACTATCAAAGTGAAAAGGGTCAAATATCTTTTAAACAGAAAATGACAAATATGATTTCAGCGCATTGTCTTTTTTCAAATGAACACAAATTAAAACGAAATCACTGAAAGCAGTGGCATTATCCTGCAACGTGAAGAATTACAATCAAGCAATTTGCGGGGATAAAGCGCTAATGGACCAATTGTAATGTCACGTCGTTTGGGACTCAGGAATGACTGAGATCTGCATTTTAACACTCTTCCTCAAAGCTCCCCCATAATTTGCTTTCTTCGCCTGATGAGTTCGCAAGACAACGACAATTATCGGTAACAGGACGAAATCGTCTTTTTAGAATTTCAATTGATGTTCGTCTTTGGTTTTCTTTTCTTTTCTGGTCGGGTTTTGGAAGATAATGTATGATATAGGTCAGGTTTTGAGGATGATATAGGTCTAAAGCGGCTCAGATAGTCTCAGTGATCATCTGATGATACCCGCATCAACTCCCACCATCGATTAGACATATCAGTCCATCATCTACGTGGTTCGGAAGTCACGTTAAGCCGTTGGTCCTTGTATTTCCATTGGTTATTGGGCTATTTATTAATGACCCATTCTAAGGAAGAGTCGGCCTTAGTTTGTCACAAGACTACACCTCATAACTCATTAATACCACTCATCACACTCATCCTTCACCACATATTTGCCTTAAAATACCCTCATGAGAGTGGTCGGCATCTCAAATAGTGATTTAGTGATTTAGCTTGTACAATTTTAGGGAATATTTGTAAAAAAGTTATTTTACAATAAGTTTTAGGTAATAACAAAATGATCCGTAAAGTAGTTTGACATTTACGTGTATAACCGCCATTTAAAAATACTGAATATATTCTTGAAGTGTTATATGTTAAAATATTACGTGGAAACAGGTTATTTTATAATCACGTGGAGCTAAATTACGGTGTACAATAATTGAAAGGGTTGAGGTTTTAGCCAATGTCTCATAAGTTAGGACATACTCTATATACAAATAGGGTTAATTTAAGTTTTATATAATTCTATACTTATTATTGTGTTGAAACAACTCTGTCTGATATTTCTTAAGGGTAAAGTTCGTCTTGTTTAACGAGGTGAAGTTAGGACTACAAAGTCCTCTCTACCACTCAATTTTGACCTTTACCTAGCGTTACCGTATAGTCATATTACAAATGTAAGTGCATGGTGACAGCGGGGATCGAACCCGCGCCAGCGCACGATTCCAACCCATCATGGGTCGTCTCTACGTGTAATAGTTCCCATAGTTCTTGAGCTGTATAGATTTCTTGGGTCTACTATGCGTTTGACTGACTAACTTCTTTTTTTCCAGAATCTCCACCAAACTTTGTGCACAACCTTTTATTGCAAATCTCTAGTTATGTTTGGAAGCTAGCAGAATGGGCCCACTGGAAAATCTATTTTTGGGGAGGAGAGGGCGTTTTAACAAATGAAATTGTACAAAACATTAAAACAGTATACTCTAATTGGTGCAGCTTTGACTTAAAATGCACGTTCTTACGCAATTTTCAACAGCAAATTAAACCAATCATTCTAAACCACATTAGTTTCTGAAAAGTAAATAAGAGCAACAAGTTCTTTCCGGAGTTATGGCCAACAAAGTAAACTCTATTTCCTTGATTAGATTGTGCTGTGTTATCTCACCGCAAGGTTTATGTCCCGGAGATAGCAGCTGGTAGAGGGAAGGTAATAACAGTCCGTAATGACGTCATTATTGGTATCAGGTTATCTTCCATGTGCCTACTGTACGTTTCGTACCAAGGACATTAGACATTTTCACGGTGAATGGAGAGAAAAATGAGTGTTTTTAATGCGCTTATGGATATTAGTATAGAGGAGTAACAAGCATTATGGTGTTTAGGACTAATTGTTGAATCCTTGTATCTGACACGATTTCGAGAAAACTAGTTTTGAAAAAGGAGCAAGAAATTAAAATAATCAATTTCTTAAAGGTTGGAATTATTGTAGTGTAAATATAGTTTATTTTGACACGCTAGTTTGTTTAGAATAAGCAAATCTTATTTTTATGGACTTAACAACAGAGGTAAGATGAGAATGTATACATGCACAGTAGAAAGCTAGGAATAAACAAATGTTATTTTTCAAACATTTTTCGCTCTGGTGGAGCATCAAAAACTACATTGACGGCGAGTAGAAATCTTAACTGTTGTTTCTTAGCGCTTCTAAAACATAGCCAACACGTAGCCATGAATTAAAGAAAAACAAATGCTATCATGAATTCTGACGAATGATTTTTTGCTGTCTACCCCAATGGCATTTTTAATTAGTTACTTAACTTAGGGGTTTGTGGGCATCACAAAACGCTTTTAGGGAATGTGGTCCAAACCCGGTGCCTGCGCCCCGGTGCCTGCGCCGGGAATCGAACCCGCGACCTTGCGCTTGGCAAGCCGTGACTCTACCCACTGAGCCACGGAAGCAGGCAATGGGGGGTAGTTTACACTGGAAGTGGTCTTTTGGGGAAGTTGCTTCCCTTTAAAAATTGAGCTTCTGTCGAAATAAAACCAAACGTTTGAAAGTTTAATACATTGAAGATAGTAGACTATACAGGGTGTCCCATAAGTAAAGTGCCAGACTCTAGGAAATGATTATATGGGTCAAAATAAAAAATAAAATTATGAATAAAAATATTTTCAAAAACGCTTAGTTAACCAGATATTTACTATTTTATATTTTTCCTTAACTATTTATTATCTCCCACACCATTTATCGGATTTGACTCAAACTTAGCATACATTTGTATCTAAGTAAGGCTGTCTATGAAAAAATTACCAGCATGATATACCGTATCGTTTTAATACGGTGGCTATTTTATACTAATTTTAGGGCATTTTGGCGTTACTCCTTAAATAGCGAATAAACGGTGAGTTTAACGATAAAATGTAAAGAATAACGTTTTGTAGTGAACTTCATTTCCTATCCATTGACACCAAGAGGGAGATAATAAATAATTAGTGAAAAATATAAAATGGCAAATATCTAGTTAACTAAGAGTTTTGGAAACATTTTTATTCTTAATTTTCTTCTTTTCTTAGAGTCTGGCACTTTACTTATGGGACACCCTGTATATGAGTGACCATCTGGCAAAAGTAAACAAGTAGCGCATCCACAAGAACCACGACTGAACTATTAGACACATGAAAGTTAGCCGTTAACATATTAGGATTAAATTAAGATTCTATGACGTGGATACTAGATGAAAATACACAGCAGAACCAGGGCTGAAGTCGTGGTTTATCTGAAGAGTAATTTATCAAAGCAAACAGTCGAAATGTTTTGCCTGGAGGACAACAGAAATTGCTTTTTAAATGACGTCATTAGTGTGCCAGTAGCAGACCGAGCTGGGACACACATTTCACTGTGATTCCTATATTCATTTTATATTATAAATATTATACACGTATTTTATAAAGTATAAAGATTCGTATATTTTATTCAACTGTTTTTCTTGTATGGTATTGAATTATGTGTAATGTGTAGTTTTAATACCTAGAACAAATTACTGTTTTTAAAAAATAAGCGTTTTTAAATGGACGCAAAGCCCATTTTTAATTAATTTACAAACGAAAAAACGTCGTAATAAAAAATAGTTTTAACTGAAAAATAGCTTCCCACTATCTCCTGAGCCAAATGGCAAAACTTTGTATACATACAAATGCACCCACGATATGGGTAAGGTATAATACATTTGTACACTAAGTTAGATCGAAATCGGCTCATAATTATAACTGCAGCATAAAACCCACTTTGGGAGAAAAGACCCCCAACCAAAAGGCCACTTTCTTTAGTCCAACTTCTTTTTTGGGTTACAAAGATAATCTAAATATTTTCCACTCTAAATAAATACAAATGATCCATTAAAATAAAACTTGTATAGCAATAACAATTTTTTTATTTGATCATTTGTATTGATTTCAAGTTGAAAATTAAAAATCCAATAATGAGTTCTACTAGATGTATAATCTAAATATTTATAGAAGGAACGTGAGGGCCACATTTTGTGAGAATTGGACGAACCGTTCAACTTGTAGGTTTGTGTAGTATTTACCCCGGTAAAGTTTGTCTTGTCTAACGAGGCAAAGTTAGGACTACAAAGTCCTCTCCACCACTCAACCTCGACCTTTACCTACCGTCACCGTATGGTCACATTACAAATTGTAAGTGGTGACTGCGGGGATCGAACCCGCGCCACTGGAGTGGTGAGCTCCGGAGTCGCGCGCGATACCAATCCGCCACGGATCCGCTGTATAGGAAATCCACTAGGATTAACGGTAGCGGCTATGGTACTGTTGTAACGTACGCTTTTTCAACGCCACTTTTACGGTAGACTTTACATAACACAGATTTACGTCTTGTAAAACATTAGTGATGTAAGGTTGGTCAGTCTGTCTCGAAGTCGGTAGAAAGATTCAGAGTAATGGTCTGCCAATGTTTCTGAGAGCCAATTATTGAAGCTTGTTAGGATATTTGGAGCAAACTCTCTTGTTTTCGAAGATTTGGCTACGCAGATAATTTTCTTTTTAATATTGAAGCGATGGATATCTACCGAGTGTCTTTATTAGGTGAATATGGTGAAAATATTTCGTAGGTTTTGATTGAGAACAGGGATGATATATATTATATATATCGTGTTTTATATATATATCGACTGAGACTCATGGCGTGGTCCTGTAATCCAGTTTCATGGAGGTCAGGTTTTGAGGATTATATTGGACTAAAGCGGCTCAGATGGTCTCAGTGATCATCTGATGATACCCGCAACAACCCCACCATAGTTTAGACATACCAGACCATCACCTGGGTGGTTCGGAAATCACGTTAAGCCGTTGCTCCTTGTGTTAAAAAAAACATTAGAATCTCATTTAATGAAAGGTGGACAACAATGTCACCTTTATGTTTATACATAAGTGTACACAGTTTTGGAACCGTTCTCATAACGCATTCTGGGGTACATTTCATGGTCCCGGGTCTGGGTCTTACTATGCTGACGGCATGGATATCTCAGTGAAGGTTGTTGAGGGAGGTTTCGATGTGTTTATGCATCTAGATATGCGAGAGTAAAGCATAACAACAATCTGTCACTGTTGACACTTTGCAGCCTTGATAAATGACACACAACTTTCTTACAGATGAATATTGTGCTAACATCACTCTTACAGCCTTCTCCACAAAACAAGTTAAGTTAGACCTATAAGTTAGATTCAATTCTAATAAACATACATGTTTAATGATACGTAATGTGTTATAAGGTGTGCCACAAACGGCATGTGAACTATTAGTGGAGGTCTTAACCTGATCTTTAGGCTCTGAAAAATCTGTATTTTCATTTTTTAAGCAGAAATTTCTCACAAGAAAAATAAAATTGGACAATTTGCTTCCAATCCGACCGAAAAGTATACTATGTTATCTTCATTTAAAATTTAAAACTAATTACACTAACGGTGGTGTTTGTCGGACCGCAAGTCTCAGCATAGTCACTTTTTCCACCTATATTGCGCAGCCTTTAATAAAAATTTGCTACGTGATTCAATTATGAATTCGTAATTTTCTGATTATTAATTTAACCCAAAATGTTTAAACATTAGTATGACTGGGACTTGTGGCGTTGTCCTGTCATCCAGCTTCATGGAGGTCAGGTTTTGAGGATGATATAGGTCTAATGCGGCTCAGATAGTCTCAGTGATCATCTGATGATACCTGCATCAACTCCCACCATCGTTTAGACTTATCAGACCATCACCTGCGTGGTTCGGAAGTCACGTTAAGCCGCCGGTTCTTGTATTTCCATAGGTCATTGGGCTATTAGTTAATGACCTCATAACTCATTACTACCACTCATCATTCACCACATATTTGCCTTAAAATACCCTCATGAAAGTAGTCGGCATCTCAAATAGGGATATGAATAAAAAATAACACCTTTTTGAAAATGCGCTGTCATTTTTCGGTTACAATGTTTAGTAAAAACGTATAATACAACTTATAAGATTCACAATGCAAAAACTGTAGACCACATTGTTAACAAATAATACTGATTATTAAAATACTGTTTATAATTTTCTCGTCAAGCATTGCATTTTAAACGCACGAAATTGAACAAACATTCCGACACTCACCTATATTCCCAACTGCACAAAGTCAAAGTTTATCGCCGCTTTATTAACATTTGTGTATTTAACGAAACAATAGCCACGAACCAATGTTAACCTGCCTCATTGTTCCAGGGGAACTAAGTCGTATAATCCGTCAGAACCAAAGCGGTGCCATTGTTTCTCATTGTAGATTGTAGCGTACAGTATGTAGTTTCAGCTCTGAATACCCTGGGTCCAGTGTTTATTGAGACATAGATGGACGCTGAACATTATTAACTGTTTAAATATCACTTTATATGTTTTACAGTTGGTATGTGAGGACTAATACGCTTTAGTTGGTTGCAGGAAAGTTATTTAGTGGTGTCTAAGATCTAAGACTTCCGGCTCACACCGCGTCACAGTTGAAATAAAAATACTGCTAAACGTTTCGACCTCGCTGTGGAGAGTCATCCTCAGTAGCTGGTTGACTGGCTGAGACATTCTGAGGCGTGCTGTTGTCTCAGCCAGTCAACCAGCTACTGAGGATGACTCTCCATAGCAAGGTCGAAACGTCGAAAAGTCATTACTTACCAAAATGTAGTCACTGACAACATGGCTCAGCACTGCAACTTTTAATTATATAATCTAAAGGAAATTCGCTAAAAACGTTGCCGAAACTAGTATTAGCGTGAACTTTTAGTATATTGCCGAACCAAAACTGCTGATGCAGCCCCGTGCTGATTTGTTGTGTGAATTGTCAAATGACCCCGACAATTCAAAATGTAGGACAATGAAACGCGTTGAGATGACACTTTACCTATCTTCTGCTGACGCAACAGAAGTCTTCAACTCTGCTCAACCATCGTGCTGACGAAGCTTATGCTGATTGTTGTGTGAGCAATTGAATGGGTCCGACGATTTAGAATGTAGGTCGGTGAATTGAGTTGAGGCAGCATTGTTCTTATTTTTTCTGTCAAGATCAGTTCTTAGAGAGTTCCCGAATTCTTTTCTATTTAACTCAAACAAAATCAGCACGCAATGTCTAGAAAATATGGAACGTAACCAAATGTACAACTTTTGTGCCTGTATCATTAAATTGTGTATTTTTTGGTAAGTCATTGATTCGGGTTTTAATCAGGGCTCGAATTTAACATATGTCTTAATGTGATGTTTACTGCCTCAACTGATGTTACTGCTTACTATGTTTAGTAATAAGTATAATGTACTAATCGTCTCAATTAGTTTGTGAGATGAGCATTAATTGAGTAGTTTAAATAGTAACACAACAACCATTAAAATGTATACGTCATTGATGTAATTTTGAACACTGTCAATTATTGTTTTGCGTTCCTAGCAATATAATGATAAGAATATTTATCTGATTATTTATCGGCAAAACAAACGTAGCAGATTTATTATTCTTTGTTTAAAGATTGTTGTTGACAATTTTGTCGAGAATTTAAGAGTTTAAACTATTATTGTGGACGTTTTCCATCGTTAGTGAGCAAGATGATCACGACGTTTCGGAATCTGCAATCTGATCCCGTCTTCAGGTGAAAAGTAACCTAAAACATAACACAGAACATTAGAAAACTATTACTAAAGCCTAGCTCATTTTCTAATATTCTGTGTTATGTTATAGGTTACTTTTCACCTGAAGACGGGATTAGATTGCAGATCCCGAAACGTCGTGATCATCTTGCTCATTAACGATGAAAATGTCAACATAAAATAGTGTAAACTCTGAGATTTATTATTGCTGTTTTAAGAGTTGTTTTGCAGTCCAATTACCGTAAACACGAAAAAATTCATACACGTTCACATTCTACCACCTCTTATTTACTTGTTTCTCGAGGGCGGAAACCCGGAGAAAGAATATAAAGCAGCTGGATGTGGGTTAGAGCAAACAGTCGGAATGTTTTGCCCAGAGGACAGGCGAAATTGTTTTTTAAATGACGTCATTAGTCTGCCAGACGCAGGCTGGCCAACGTCACAAAAACTGGAGAGCAGTTCTCTACAAATAATGAGCCACTGCATATGAAGTAGGTCCGGTTCTGTTGAGTTGATGATAGTAAAAGTTTATATTCTATTACTGGTATAAATAGTTAAATGTTTAATGAAAAATTACTATTTATTATGCATGAATTTTATTTTAAAGAAATTTAAATAAGGCTGTTTATTTTAATGACGAGATTCGCCTAGTTAAGATTTATTAAAACGTTTTACGCCTGGAAACGGATTATTCTTGTTTAATTAGTTTGGCTGTGCGATATAATTTTTATAAAGTTTACTTGTTGACCAGTATCTTTGTAGTAATCAACAGTACGTTCAGCTGAAAAATCAGATAGATATCTTTTCCGAATCAACTGGCAGGATTTCCTAAAGAAAGGATACAGAAAGTATACATACCATAATAATACCAATAGTAACTTTTACTCCACTTCTTTGTTCAGATTGTGTTTATTTGAGTTGTTCCTTAGCACTCTTATACATGTTGAAAACCTAACTTAATTAGTTATGAGATTGGAAGGGGTAGCTAATGTTAAATTTTAATTAATTACAATCCCCAAAACAATAACACTAACGTCTTAGGTATGTAAAAACCATTTAAAATTACTTTTAAATTGTTAAAGTACAAATTTTAAATACAATTTTCCTACAAGATTTCTACATACAGCATATTACATAGTTCAAGTTCATAGTGTTGCTCTTGGTTAACTGTTGTGATAGTAAAATCAACATATATCAAAACAGCACAACAACGTTTTCTTAAAATAAAAACGATCTTGTCTGGGACTCGTGTCGTGGTCCTGTAATCCAGCTTCATGGAGGTCAGGTTTTGAGGATGATATAGGTCTAAAGCGGCTCAGATAGTCTCAGTGATCATCTGATGATACCCGCATCAACTCTCACCATCGTTTAGACATATCAGACCATCACCTGCTCGGTTCGGAAGTCACTTTAAGCCGTTGGTCCTTGTATTTCCATTGGTCATTGGGCTATTGATTAATTACCCATTCTAAGGAAGAGTCGGCCTTAGTTTGTAACAAGACTACACCTCATAACTCATTACTACCACTTATCACACTCATCCTTCACCACATATTTGCCTTAAAATACCCTCATGAGAGTGGTCGGCATCTCGAATCGTGATATAGTGATAGTGACGTTTTAATTTATTACGGCAAGAGTTTCTTTTGAGTAAATCTTTAAAAAAATCGCACTTAACCTGAAATGAAGCTGCAAATAATTAATCAAACTTGCATCAACTCTAGTCTGGCTGAACTTTGCTGTTACCGGCGAACTTTCAACAGCACCTCAAAAACTTACATTTTACCTAATGGTTGAGAAACTTGTTTATAATTTCAAACGTAAATGTGAGATGTTTTAATAAGTCTTGTACTTTGGTATGAGTTTGTTGGTAAAGTTTTCGTTTTACTAGTTCTGAAACCTTTAGAATGAGTTTCTATTTTGAGTAGAATGTTTCAGTTTGTGTTTCGTCTATGATAAAAATGTATGGGGTGTCTACAATAAGCTGTTCTAAACTAATAGATTATTTCTCAGATATTAAAATAAATTTTACAAAGATCAATAGTGAAAGTAAACCTATGTAAATTTAAAGAAATTTGAAGACAAAATGTTTGGATTAAACCGGGACTTGAACCCGGGTCTCCCGCTTGCCGGGGCGGTTATGTTAGCAAGCGGGAGACCCGGGTTCAAGTCCCGCCTATGTAAATTTCTAGTATTCTTTGTTTGAAGTTTGCTGTTGACGATGGGAGGATCGCAGAAGTTGATTTATTATTGCGGACATTTTCCATCGTCAGTGAACAAAAGGATCACGACGTTTCGGGATCTGCAATCTGATCCCGTCTTCAGGTGAAAATAACCTAAAACATAACACATAACATTAGAAAATGAGCTAGCCTAAAGTAGTCAGCGTAGCTGACCAGTCAAACTCTACCAAACAACATGTAGTTATAAGTCAAACAACAAATTAAACCTTAGCATTTAGGAAAAGCCTAGAGAAAACCAAACATATTACAAACACAAGCCACACTATGAAAGTAAACAGGTCACCGGATTAAATTCAAAACTAATCACAAAACACGTCCAATCACTGAACGAGCTAACCCTAGACTAACTGGTTGGCCAGTGACAGGCCAATCACACACACTAGCAGCAGGCTAGCCAAATGTAACAAAGAAACACAAAATCCCTATTTATTCATAGCCAATGGGAGAAAGGGGCGGCTTACGTTAGTTAAGTTCTCTGTGGCCTGTTTTGCGTCCTTAATACCATGCTATGAGTTTTTTGAGTTATTTCATGTTGAAAATTTACTTGTATATTATGGTTGTCCCTAGGCTTAAGTTCATTTTAATGAGCGGTAGCCAGAGGGGCCTTATTTCAACTGAAGCTTGACTGATTGGACGGTCTTCTAATTTTATGTATGAGGCCTCGATTTTTCTTTTAAAGAGGTGAGGTTCCCGATGTATTATACTAGCCTCATTCCAGTTCATTGCGTGATTTTCAGACCAACAATGTTGAGCAATTTTGACGTTTCTGTTAAACCCTTTCGCGTGTTGTCTTTGTGTTCTTTAACTCTTACATTTAATGGTCTTTTGTCTCACCTGTGTACTCTCTATCACAACTACATTTATATACTGAAAATACAGTTTTAAATTCTGAGTGGCATTTTAGGGTTTGGTTTTACGAGACTTTGCCTAAGTGTATTCTGTGTTTTGAACGCGGTTCTAACTTTAAATTTTCTACCTATCCTTCTGAGTCTTTCCGATAATCCCAGCACATAAGGGATTGACATAAACGCTGGATTTTCATTTCATCTGACTGGTTTTCTGACTCTGTTTTTAGCTCTACATTTTGTTTCTAGTATGTTGCTCCTACATTATTTTCAAAAGTTAACTTATTTCATAATATTTTCGTAACAGTTTGACTTTTGTTGCTGACCGGGAAAGTAACTACATGGGCAATTCTCGTAGCTAGCACGTATATATGTATTAAACTACCGGAGGTGTAGTGGAATGGCTTAGATATTATATATAAATGTACATAGAATTCATACTCAACCAAATAGTTATTTTCGTTATTTAATAAAACACCATCTCACGGCGAGTAGAAGGAGCGTGGTGGGGAACGGAAGTTGGTGTCGTTCATTCTTGTTTAAATTACAAAGTTTGCATGTCGCCAAGTTCTTAAGATAAACTAAGCAAGTCACGTTGTGTTTATTAGTGAAGAAGTTCTAATCCGTGTAATAGCTTCTTACTGTGATGGAAAGTTGGGAAACGAGTTCCATTTCCTTGTGTTACGTAAACCAGGGGAATACGTTCAAGTAGTTGTTCAACTTAAGTTAAGCATGAGTTTATAGTTTGTTGAGTTGTTCTACTTTCAAGAAACACACTTTTATGTTTATTTAGTGTGTAGTATAAGTGAAAGAACAATGGTTTTCAATATTAACTGATTTAAACCCAAATTATATCAACACATACGGTGTCTATGCCATTTGATAGTCTTTGGTTTATAACAACTATTATCATACAATATTCCAAACAGAAGTTAACATCAAAGCTTACATAATTTATGATTGCAAATATCAGACATTTGATTGATATTCGGACGATTGAACATTTTATCGTCTCTTACCTATAAATAACAACCAATGTTCGATGCAACGGGAATGGTTTAGTGGAAATAATTGATTAGTTTACATCTGTTTCTAACTCTTTGGGTAATATCAATTAAGGGACTAAGAAAACCTTTCTTCCCCAGATATTTGGTACAATTTTCGATTTTTTGACTTTTAAGCACAAATATTAAGTAGTTAAAATTTGAACCGTTTTATGGATGTATTACAATAAATGAAAACAAAATGTTTCAAGACGTTTCGTCTGAACTATGTCAGACATCATCTCCAGATGAACTATGTTCAGATGAAAAGTCTTGAAATATATTGTTTTCCTTTATGGTGGTACATCCATAAAACTGTTCACATTTTAAATATTTTGCCACTTTAGCCTTCGTCTGAAAATTAAGTAGTTCTCATGAACTCTATTTGATACTCTTACCTGGTCCTGTAATCCAGCTTCATAGAGGTCAGGTTTTCAGGATGATATAGGTCTAAAGCGGCTCAGATAGTCTCAGTGATCATCTGATGATACCCGCATCAACTCCCACCATCGTTTAGACATATCAGACCATCACCTGCGTGGTTCGGAAGTCACGTTAAACCGTTGGTCCTTGTATTTCCATTGGTCATTGGGCTATTAATTAATGACCCATTCTAAGGAAGGAGTCAGCCTTAGTTTGTAACCATACTACACCTCATAACTCATTACTACCACTCATCACACTCATCCTTCACCACATATTTGCCTTAAAATACCCTCATGAGAGTGGTCGGCATCTCAAATAGTGATTAGTGATATCTTAAATTACATTGCTTCATTGGCTACTGTAGTAAACTTACGGCTAAACTCATCGTACGAGTTGCAAATATTTTTAACAGTCAAAAAATCGTTTGCAACATTAACTTTAGTAGTAAACGTCACCATTGAAGTCTAAGTTTCGGATGATTCAAGATATGGAGAGATATCAGTAGCTGTAATAAGTTAGAACGAATATCACTATTTGAGACGCCGACCACTCTCATGAGGGTATTTTAAGGCAAATATGAGGTGAAGGATGAGTGTGATGAGTGGTAGTAATGAGTTATGAGGTGTAGTCTTGTTACAAACTAAGGCCGACTCTTCCTTAAAACGGGTCATTAATAAATAGCCCAATGACCAATGGAAATACAATTACCAACGGCTTAACGTGACCTCCAAACCACGAAGGTGATGGTCTGATATCTAAACGATGGTGGGAGTTGATGCGGGTATCATCAGATAATTACTGATACTATCTGAGCTACTTTAGACCTATATCATCCTCAAAACCTGATCTCCATGAAGCTGAATAGTTGATAGCTGCGTGTAAAGTCTGGTCTATTCGTTTATCACCAAGTTTATATCGCACTCAAGGTGAACAGTAGGTTCGTGAGTAAAGTTTTGTACTAACGCTAGAGTTGAACCTCAACTTGAGTAAAAGCGATGTCTCCTAGACACGAACTCAAATCATGGCACAAAACAAGTCTCCAACTTCTTTCAATTAAACTCTGATCAGCTGTTAGTTGGTATTTTGTTAGTTTAATAGAATAAAGCATATTAGTACTATAATTAATTCAAACCTTAAAAACGTACGATAATTGCCACTTTTGCTAGCTATTTTAATACTTTGATGTGAGACACCGACCACTCCTAGAGAGTAATTTAAGGCGAGTATGGAATTAAGGATAAGTGTGTTGAGTGCTTTTGATGGATAATGAGGTGTTGTTACAAACTAAAGCCGACTGTTCTTTAGTTTGGGTTATTAATTAATGTCCCAACGACCAATGGAATGGACCAATGTCTTTACGTGACTTCCGGACCACGGGGAGCGGCCATCGTGAAAAGTTATCACTGCGCCCGGGAATCGAACCCGGGATGATTTGGTGCGAAGCACGCACTGAGCTATGGCCACTCGCAATCATAGCTATTAGAGCTATGATTCTATGTGGAGTAAATCTTCAGTTTAAACGTTCATTTTGTACAATTTTGTAGAAAGCATGAGGGTATGAAAGCTAAACTGCTATGCGATTTCAGAAACACTTTAAACGCGTTTGAGGTTATGAGCAAAATAATAATAATAAATCGTCTCTATTTGTTTAAATAAAGGATTAAGTTCAGGCTTAGGAGCATTTTTTTCTACAATATTAAAATTCTACGAGTAAAAAGACGAGTTACACAAATGAACAAGGTATCACATAAATTACTTTCATATTAAATAAGAAAACTAAAGTAGAATGTGACTAGAATAATATTAACCGAGACTACAATTGGTATTACTCAATCACCTGTTCCAAACTTCCCACCACAAAGATATTGTCAATAAAAAGTGAGTGAATAAGCTAGAACTACTTCCATTTAACCATTTGTTCTAGTTCTGCTATTTAATGTACACCTGATATCAAAGAACAGAATAAGTTAGTTAAAATAAAAAACTACAAACCGAGTTGACACGTTTTAGACAAATATTGGTTTTACCAGTTCGGAAGAGTAAATATCTCATACATAATGTAAGGGTTACAGCGAAAAAATGTGATGTTATGTTTTAACGAAAAATAACTTTTAACAGAACACTTCAAGACTGGCCAATCCCACCGTTAGATCGAGAAGATTGGGCCAAGTGTCGTAACAAGCTAAAATAATTGGCTCTTAAAAATCGATGGAACAACACTTTGACGACGTATTTCCTTCGTCTTTCATTCTGTACATTGTCTTCTCTTAAACTTCAATACAGAATATCGTTAGTTATATACGTTGTCGTTGTAGTATATCAGCAAAGATTATGTTATACAGGTAGACGGCGCGTAGATGCTGAATGGCTGAGGCAAGAAAATCAACATAGTTGTGGCAGCCCAAGCATGCATAGATAGCGCTGCGAGGGATTTTTTTAAAAGTTCTCAAGTAGACGCAAGTGAGAGTTTATTTATTCTCGAAAATTGCACATTTAAGTCAATGACATCAGACAAACTTGAGCATGTGGTGCCGAGGGGAGAGAAAAACGGCGAGATATGGCAGCGCTCGGGCTGCCGCAATTATGTTGATTTTCCTGCCTCAGCCATCTATGCGCCATATATCTATTATAACATAGTCTTTGATATCAGTTTATTGTGATTACTTTCGGGTCAAATGATAGCTGTGGTCATAAGACATAAAAAAAAGTAATACCGTCGTTTTCCATTGGAAAATTAATGATCTTACTGTTTTAGGAGGTTTAAATGCCAATTTTGTGACACCCAATTTAAGTTAATTCATTCATAAAATCAATAAACCAAAAGCCAAGTAAAAGAATAACACAGTCATGGTGAAATATAGTTATGGTAAATCATTTAAATAAAAATAATCTTTTCTGTTTTCAAACTGTGTTTTTATTGTGTGAATCATACTTTTAATAACATTTACAACTATAACTTTAGAATAGCTCAAAAGATATTTAAAAAATTGTGTGCCGTTAGACCAATATACATGTATAAGTGTGTTTTAGCAATACAAAGTGTTATGTTGGATGTTTGACTCTTTCAAAGATACATGATATTTTACTGTACAAAAGGCATGTGGTATATAACTGTATATGATAGAAAATCCTGAACGTTGATTATATTCTAAAAAATAACTCTGTTCAAGTCTAAAATATAAACAACATAAGACGTGTAAGACTTAAATAGCAGGAAATCGAAGACCTGTACACTTGGAAACAATTCCGGCTTTGTTTCATGCGGTTAGAACCCATTGTTTTGATGTTTCTATTGTAGTCTTTGTTCTCCAAGTTGTCTCCAACTTAGGGGAAAATTGAAACAATCCAATGTTGTAAGAGGAGTATTTAGTACGTATTTAAGTGATAACTGTTCTTTACGTAACTATCTTTGTTTCGGTAAGAAACAAAAAATTCCGTTGTACATTAGTTACAATATGCATTTCCTTTTCTACAGGGTGATTCAAAAATAGGGCGCCAAATTTCAGGGGTGGGTTCCTTATGCAAAAACAATGAAAAAAGTCCCTATAAACATGGGCATTAAAATTCTTTGTTACTCCGGTAGCCGCTATTTTGTATTTTTTACTTAAAAGTTTATATTTCCAGAACGGTTTGACCGATTGCATTCAAACTTGGTATGGTGTTTATGTGTTCTAAGGGCAGTTTAAGAAAAAATAATTATGTCTTCAAACTATACAGAAACAAAATGGCGGCTGTTTGAATTTTTCAAATTGAAATACCATTTAATTGGCGCATAATACAAAAAGTTTACAAGAGTAAAAAAAGTTGTATTTTATAATTTTACATTAAGATACAAACTCATTTTTCCAAATGTTAAATTAATATTTTCACTTTTTACGTCAATTTACAACTGGTACATTACCAGTTTTCATTGTTAAAATTTATATCTCCAGAACGGTTTAACCGATTGCATTCAAACTTGGTAGGTGTTTATGTAATAAGGTAAATTTTAGAGAAAAACATTATTTTATAAAACCCACATAAATAAAATGGCGGTTGTTTAAATTTTTCAAATTGAAATACCATGAAAATGGCGCATAATACAAAAGTTTACAAGAGTAAAAAGTTGTATTTTATAATTTTACATTAAGATACAAACTCATTTTTCCAAATGTTAAATTAATATTTTCATTTTTACGTCTTTTACAACTGGTAAGTGTACCATGAGGTAACTGGTAATGTACCAGTTGTAAAAGACGTAAAAAATTAAAATATTAATTTAAAATTTGGAAAGATGAGTTTGTATCTTTATGTGAAATTATAAAATACAACCTTTTTTACTCTTGTAAAATTTTTGTATTATGCGCCATTTTCATGGTATTTTAATTTGAAAAATTAAATAGCCGCCATTTTGTTTCTGTGGGTTTTATGAAATAACATTTTTTCTTAAATTCACCTTATGACACATAAACACCCTGCCAAGTTTGAATGCAATCGGTCAAAGCGTTCTGGAGATAAAAATGTTTAAGTAAAAAATACAAAATGGCGGCTACCGGGGTAACGAAGAATTTTAGGACCCATGTTTATAGGAAATTTTTTCATTGTTTTTGCATAAGAAACCCACCCCTGAATTTTGGCGCCCTATTTTTGAATCACCCTGTATATACCAAGAAAGGCTCTGGACGGGTAAGAACTTAATCAAATACATACAAAACTAGGCCGACACGCAGCTAAGCACTAAAGCGCCACTGGCATGAAAAATTGAATTTCCTTTGTAATTCGTTACTTTTATTTGCTTGGCTGTGCAGCCTCACTTCGGCCTTCGTCCGTTCTATTACCATTCGCTACGCTTACAGCCTCTCTTCGGCCTTAGGCCTCAGACTTAAGTGCGTCCATTATTAAAGGCGTTACGTTCACAGCCTCTAGCTTACATCTTCCTTTACTGCAGTTTGTATTACATACGAGATTGAAACGATAAAATATTCAAATTTCACTGAAATAGAAATGTTCATCCCGCTATTATAACGAAAAACACTTTACTGGCCACCTTTTTGAAAACGACTCAAACGATTTTCATACTTTTTCGTGTATTGATGGGTATTATTAAAGAATACCATTACTACACATATGTATATATTTATTTTAAATGTCATCAACATTGGTAGAAATTTCTTTTCTGCAAGTTGTTTTACACATCTTGAAGAGATAACTCATTTTAAATTCATTGAAATAGGACTAATGATTCCGTTGTTATAGCAATAATTATTTCGGTCGCCATTTTAAAACCGACTCAATGGATTTTCATAGCTTTTACTTTATTGATAGACACTAGTAAAATATATATCCCGCTTCAAATTTAATCAAAAATCGGACGAAATTCACTATTTCTAAAGCATTTAAACCCTATTTTTTAGAAATATCACCCCCTTAAGGTTACTTGCGGTAGATCGATTTTCTGGCAAACAAACTTAACCGGTAGTTTTATAAAAGGAATATTTGCACCTAGTTTCATGAAAATCGGACAAAGAATGAAGTCTGTACAGAGTACACACATATCCACACATGTATGTAAAGAGTGACCTGTGCTCAACAGGTTTTCTGGGAGTAAGGATCGGTGCTCATCTCATGGTCCTGGGTCTAGGTCTTACCATGCTAACAGTATGAATATCTCATTTCTCCAAAGGAAGTTCAATAATGATAATGTTATCACAACTTTACGATTAAAAGAAATTACCGAGTTTTTTGCTTGCTAAAATGTACGAAAACATTCGCGAGAGTGCATTCTGTTGGTGAATGTATTTGAACTAATTATACTCAATGTTGGTTTTAAGATAAACTGTGGACAGCTGATTTCCTGTCACGTGTTGATGTTTAGTATTCTCATCCGACGCACAGATTAGACATACTATTTAAACACATTCATCAACCACGACTATTATCTTAAATTCAACAAAATTATCTTGACACGAAACGGGTTTTAAATCCCTTACAGACGTCTAGTTCTGTGTTGGTAAAAATTTTAGTTTTAACTTTTAGGTAAGTGGATCAAAATTTGTTGCTGGAACTGTTTTTTACACAGACAGATGGAAGGAATTCCAAAGGGTCGTCAAATCGTTTTGCTTAATCAATCAAAAATTACGACTTAAGATTCTTACTTTTCAAGAAAGTAGGAAAGAACTTCAGTTGTCGATTAAAGAATCAGTCCTCATCTCCGTGGATTGCTTTCCTTCCACTGCATTGCAGACATTTAATCCAATCCAAGGAGAATCTACTGCAAAGCTCCCCAAACTTATTGAAATGATATCATTAATTTGAGTGAAACAGATACACCTTTAAATATGGCTGAAAACTCCGTGTAAGATTTAAATCACCTGTTTTTGTATATTTTGTTGTTATTTTACTTGTAAAATATTTGCTTACTAGGAGTAGGCTATATATAAAAGAATAAATATTTTATAGATAGCAATATAGTAAAAAAACTGATGAAAATCTAATGGCAGTCAGTACGACCGTTCTATCAGGTCGATTTTCGTCATTTTATTAATGAAAGGTATTTATGCATAGATTCACTTTCAACCGCTTAACTTTCACCCATCTCAAGTTATACTCAAAAAAGACCTTTTTCCATGTTTTCATAGCTTTGTCCTGTCATATCTCAGGTTATAATTGAGATAAATTGTTCGTTTTGGTCTAAGAACACTCAGTGACCATGCTCTTTCATAGAGATATCATTCGACGTACGTATTTAGTTGCATCTAAGAGGAGTTATGCGTGGACGAACAATTTTTTATGCAATGTTAAGCATTTTAATTTGCTTGAGATAAAACATATGGGTAAAGTATTAACAATGCCTAGCTGCTGTAAATGTAAACATCAACAAATAAGAACAATAACAGTGTATAAGTTTCAACTCTCAAGGAAATACCATAACTGAAAAAGTACAGTATAGACATTAGCGAAGTGAATACCCAAACCGAGAGGCCGAAGCAGAACCGTGAGCAAAGCGAACGGAACTGAGGCCACAGGCTTGTTGCTGGCGGAAGGCTAGTTATATGTAATTAATTTGAATTTCATGGTATCATAAAACTGTTTTCTGAATCAGCTGAAAAGTCAGCTAAGTCCTTAAATATCATACTCATTCTTAGATTTAACAAAGACAGAATATTTTGTTTTCCCAAGGTTCTATTTTACGTAAGACCGATCATGAACAAATAAATACGCTTTGAAATTTAATTAGAAAAAATACAACAAATAGTGTTAAACCTTAATGTAAACTTTTTATTAGTAAACCAGATTTTAAACCATTTTGTATTAAGCTTTAAGCTTGATGACCATTAGCTACCGGACAGTTTCAGAAGCTGGCACTTAAGTTCGGCTTGAGTGCTTCCATTTCAGCCATTATGCTTCCAGGGAACTCTGGCGGATAAACCTTTTATCTTCGCTACTCACAAAACCGATCTTAGCGGTCAACGGTGTTTCATGTCTACCTGAATCAAACAATAATAATAATAATACAAACATTTCGATGCTTGCAATATGTAGCCACGAGTTTTTAAATAACCTTACCAGTATTTAAAATATATTAAAAAATGCAACGTTAGAGGTTTTCTCCTATTTTTGAGTCATTCCATTGATTGTACTCGTATACTAAGGTCTAAAAACTCAACGTACAAGAATGGTGCAATATTCAGTATTAGAAATATTTGTATAAGCTGAAAAACCCATTAAGACCTTCCTTAAGAGAGCCTAGTACCCGGTCGGCCATGTTGTTTAAGTCCCATAAAACTTTCTTGAGACACCTCACTCTTAAATTGGTCTTTTGTTATTTATGTTTTTTTTTAATAATCCCTTTCTTGAAACTTATATCTATAAATTTACAAAAATGTTTTGCCTCTGTGGAGACACTGACACTTTTCATACATTTTAAAACAATGTGTATTCCTTAAATTAAAGTCTAATACAAACTATAAGAACAACCTGTTTACTGAGGTTTGAGCTCTCAATGTAGACGTTGGCTTGCAAAGAGAAATACTGAGTTCCTCAATATAGAAAGAGTTCAGGCCAGTCAAACATTTCCTTTCAATCTGATACCGATACAAGCCGAAAACGTCTTTCATAACTTTAAATTTCTCGAGTAAAATGAGCAACTTGCGGGTTGAGAAGCAGATTGGCTTTTTGAAGCAGTTCAAGTAAAACTTTCAAAAGAATCGCACAAAAGAAATTGGTATAAAAGTAAACATTTCCCCCTCGGTATCGCTGCTCCCCTCAACTTTACCTTGCTCCGCACTGCGGCTCTCTCAATCATTCACTCAGTCTGATTCTTGAAGGAGAAGTATTATGTGGGAAGTGCTAGTGTTGTGTCATCACTTTTCACGTCAGCTGTTGAATGAAAACAAACACGAACACGCTCTCTTTACCCTGTACATTGACGTTTTCAGCTCACATCGACAGGTGTGAAAAGAATCATCGGGAGGTATTTTCGTGTCCTTAATTACGTCTGAATTCTGAAAAAGGAAGTATAATTACCTGTATACAAGATGGAGCATTATATTTGGAAATCTGTCGATTTAATCAGAAAACTTCCAAGCATAAGATTTATCTGTTTGGTGGCAGGTTTGTGTCGCACGTGACTCCGGAGCTCATGACTCCGGTGGTGCAGGTTCGATCCCCGCAGTCACCACTTACATTGTTGGGTGACGCTAGGCGAAGGTCGAGGTTGAGTGGTAGAGAGGCTTACGTAGTCCTTACTTTGCCTCGTTAAACAAGACAAACTTTACTTTTTTAATGTTTTTAGCGGATCCGTGGTGGTTTGATGTCGCGCGCGACTCCGGAGCTCATCATTCCGGTGGTGCAGGTTCGATCCCCGCAGTCACCACTTACAATAAGTAAAGTGTCTATACGGTGACGCTTGATGAAGGTCGGGGTTGAGTGGTAGAGAGGCTTACGAAGTCCTTACTTTGCCTCGTTAAACAAAACAAACTTTACCTTATTGATGTTTTAGCGGATCCGGAGTGGTTTGATGTCGCGAGCGACTCCGGAGCTCATCATTCCGGTGGTGCAGGTTCGATCCCCGCAGTCACCAATTACAATTCGTAGAGTGCTTATAAGGTGATGCTAGGTAAAGGTCAAGTTTGACTGATAGAACTTTGCATTCCTAACTTCGCCTCGTTAAACTAGACAAATTTTTCTTCGCATTTGTGAAAAACCCTAATTAAAAGGCAGTTTTGGAAGGAAAGCTTCGCAGTTTTATTGAAACAATTAGACCTACAGTGTGGTATCCAACAATGCAATAAATAAATGTCCCATGTATACGTAAGCATGATGTAACACTGTACTCTGTGGATGCTAAACCGTTGACTCATTACAGCTGACTTGTGAATGGAGAATGGAGGGCAGCTGGTATTCATCAACATGAATACTGTGCTTAATCTATTCAGTGTTAACACAAGGCTGAAATACAATAGACCAGCGGTCAATGCTTTGCTGTATCATAGTCTCGTTAATGTGTGTAAACAAACTGGTTCAAACTTATGAGTAGGTCCACTTTGACTGAGTAGTTCAAATGACGGGACATTTAGAATAGCCATCTAAGTATTTATTACGTCTACATTTTCACGTAAACATTAATTCACGTATGGTAAATAACAGGCTACGGGGTTAAATTAATGTTTTGAAAACATTTACTTCTCAAATATCAGTTAAGAATTATCAGCTGGAACAATCTCTTTGATGACTTTACAGTTTAAGTGTAGGCACAGTTTTCGTGAATCGTTTGAAAATCTTTAAGTACATTCATTAGAACTTAAGCACTTTGTTGTCTTCTCCAGCCCTGCAATAAAGCAATAATGCAGTTTTGGAATCCTTTGTCTTCTTGATATCCTTCGTGTGATATTACAGCTTGTTGTACAAAGAAAGTAAGTTAATTTTGAATACTCAACGGAATGTTTTGACTTGACAGTTTTCGAGCTATCTTCTCCATAAATATGTACACATCATGCTTTAAACGTATTACAACTAAATGTATGTGGCATATTTTTGTTGCTTAATCGAATCAATGATATATTTGATTGACAAACCAGTTGAATTGAACGTAAGCATGGAATTAGCCAAGTTTATTGATAAAACAATAAAATACTATTTTAATGTTTAAAGAGCCAAATACTTCTACTCGATCGTATAACCTGAGCAATAGATTACACTTTGATTCTGTAGTACCATGTTAATGTTTAACTAGTTGATGAGCAGATTATATTACAGTTACAAACTGCAGAAAGATACAATACTCTTATATTTGCTCACTTGATAGCAGAGTCACGTGGTGCAACTATTTCTTGAAGCTCGATAACATTTCAGTCCAAACGTGACTTGTGAGAAACATGAACCTCACTTTTCATGCTCACACTCAACACATCAACTGATAAATATTCATCAATAATGTTATACGGTACAAATAATAGCTATAGTTATTGTAACTTGCTACTACATACTATAAGGTTGTCTAGTGTGGTGTTTTTAACAAATAAACAAGTTTTTTGTAAAACAAGTTGTCTTGAACGGTTTGCAGCTCAGCTGACTGTAGTTTTAAGCGGTAAACTGTCAAGAAAACAAATTCAACGAACGATCTATAATGATCGTTGTAAACGTTTGTACTTAACCAAATTGTTATAAATAAAAAATGTTAAGCACGAAAAGATGTGTACATATTTGGTTGCGAATAGGAAAATAGACATATAATCTTAATATGTAGGCTTAAGCGTACTCTTATATTCTATGCTTGCGGTATCACACCGTGTCGTAAAACTCATCAACGTTGTCAGACGTTTGGCCCATACTGGGATGTGGCATCCTCAGTGACAGTCACAGCTGTGTCTCAGCAATTTATAAATAATTGTATACAGCTATAGGATTACAGGACCTCCTTGGAGGTGGCTTGGTTGTTACTTACAAAGCAACGTGATGTCAGCACATTCTGATGCGTTACTCTAAAATAACCGATTTGCAATCCGGAGTCCCTCAAGGCCCGTTTTTTTTAATTTTGTTTCTTAATCATTGGGACTTTTAAAAGTCAAATCTTCGGACAGTGTGAAAACATGTACACAAGACTTAACGTTAAATCTTAAATCAAATTACACTAAGTTATTTGGGTAGATTAGTTTAAATAGCAATCCGACAGTAACTACCAATAATCATGTACTTGAAGAAGTTAATTGTACTTAATTTGTAGCTTCTTATATAAATCATCATTCTCATCTGACAGCCATCAAAACACTGTTAACTCTATGTTAATACGAGTAATATCACGTTAGCTGCCAGATTTTAAGTAACAAAGAGATAACGCTGATGAATTACGTAACGAAGGCCGAGTTAAGCCGTGTAATGGACGCACTAATAGATTAAGACCTTCCGGTTTAACTTCTTTCATCCCTTTATGCCAAATCTGGTTACATATAATCTACACCATTTCGTTTGAAACATTTTTCAAAACGTTGTTCATAATATCATATCCAACAACAGTAACCTAACTTCGTGTATTTAGTTCACAAGATAGACATAAATGTACAAATTCTTGTGATGTACCTACTTTTGTAAACTAAAAAATGACGAAAAACGTTAGTAATAATATTTTAACCTCAGAAAATAAACGGAGGGAAAACAGTATCAACCCCTCATAAACCATTTAAACACGTGTTCCTGCAAACTACATGATTTATAAAACATTACCAAGCAGTTTCAAGCGTACCCCTGCTTTTACTTGGGTTGTTTGTCTTTTATTATCGATTATGTTCTTCAAGAGGCTCTAAAACACACGTGGTAAAGGCTTTACGACTTCCTGCAAGGTCAAAGTACTGAAATAGTCAGGGGCAGGCTTGTGCTAATGTTGCTACATGATTTAAGAACAGGTGTAATGGACATTATATGGTTATTTGTGAGTTCATACTGGAAAAGTCATATTTAGTTACATTTTAAAATCAAAACTTTGTATTAATACACCTTATAAATGACTTTTTATGGAAAAACGCTCTATTGAAGTATAGTGGTTCGTCTGCCCTTGGCCTAAACAGTCTTCCGAAGCAATACACGTACAGTCAACTATAAAACTATCAAACATACTTTTGTAAAAGAACACCTCTATTGAAGTTTCTTTCCCTTGAACTTAAACTGACTTCAAACACAATAAAATAATCAAACTACGAGTATGAAAGTATCCTAAATAAAATTCTAATCTATGCACCTAGGTCCAATATGATTACATTTGAAAGCATATTGTGGCTTAAACGAATTTTCCGTTGGCTGGAAATCCTTTCATTTGCATAGCCAGCACATTGGCTTGAACATTGGGATTAACCCTGTTTAGTTTCTATTGTGCCCCTGCTGAGTCTTATTGACCTTTAAAATGGGAATAATTTACAGGAAAAAAGAAAACCTCATTGGTAAACCAAAACTAGAATATGAATCATAAGTCATTAGTGAATGCTTGCTTAGTGGCTTATGTTTAAATATAAGTTTTTTAAACTTGGTCGCCTAACTTTAAGAGCTACAGTATAAATATTTAAAATGTTTTTTTCTTTCATTTCAACGCGGTTTATTGAATTACACAATATTGCGTGACTTGTATAGAGCATGTGACGTTTACTTGAAATAATTGGATCGATTCCTCATTTTATCAATCAGCAGTAAATTTGAATCCCTGTAGTTTTGAGCATTTAAAGGTGAGTGGTTTAATATAATTTGTTTCATAATCCTCTTTAGGGTTTTGTGTTTTTATTATCTTAATGTTTTCTTAGCAAAAGATAGCTCCACATTCAAAGACGCATTATGTAGCTTTTGGCATACCTAAATGATATTTTGGTCTCTCGAAAATAACTTAAATTAGATTTTATAGTTTTTATTGATAGTAAGATCTCAAACGCCGATTGTTTAGTTTGAAGTAGATTGAAAATTGCATGTATTGTTTGACAACAAATTGATAAAATTTGTTATTTGAACATAAATTACATTCAATTTATAAACAATTCGTAAACACGTAATTTTAACTACTCAAAGGTTTGAAAACTTCCGGAATAACCCAGCGTTGTTACACCCAAGTATAAATGTACGTATTTATTTATACGACATTGATACTTTTATAGTAATCATGAAACCAGTCACCCACCCAGAAATCTACGATTTATAAAATTCCAAAAAAGTACGTTTCACAGTGTCTGAATTTGTGTCAAAGCACAGAAGCGTTTATCAGTTCACAGTAATGACTGCCTCCATTAACAATGGATTAGAAGGGAGGAAAGGGGAAGGGGGGTTGATAACAGAGTGTAACAGCGGTACCATTGTTGTGTATGGTAAGTGACTGATAAGTGATGAGGTTTGATACGGATTTCAACATCACATTGTTATTATCATAATTGATTATTGATATTTTATAAACGCAGCAATTTCATTGAAATTTAGTTTGTTATTGTTAACTTCGTTACATGAGTAAGACTAGTAGATTTAAAGTAAATATAACATGGTTAATAACAATACAATAACCGGTTAAGCACTAAAGTGCCGCTGGCATGAGTAAAGTTAATTTCTTTTGAAGTTTGTTACTTTATTTGCTAAGCGTAACACAAATTCGCTACGCTCACAGTCTCGCGTTGGCCTTCGTCCTCAGCTTTACGTGCTCTTTTACCGCACGTTTAGCTATATCATAAAAGGAAAACGTGTATTGAGTTTCATTACAGTCAAACTACTGTATCTGCTGCTTTTTTTTACCAATTTTAGTAAATTTTCGAATACATTTTAGTTAAAACACATTAAAATACATATTTGTTCAAAATGTCATCAAATTCAGATGATAGTTACTGTTTGTAAATTTAAACCACTTTTCTGTTGAAAACGTCCTTCTAAAAGAGGACTCCGGTAGATCGGTTTTGCCAATGAACTTGACCAAAATAACATTTGAGCCAAGTTTTATGAATGTGAAACAAGCTTTGAATTAATACTCAAAACATGTTCTGGGGATCAGAATAGGTGCTCATTTTATGATCTCTGGCGCCTCTTCTTACCATCTGACGGCATAAATATCTCATTTTTGTAAAAAATACGCTAATAAATACAATTAGCAGTTATTTAATTCGAAGATAGATTTATTTATCATTCACCTTGAGTTTATTGGGAACATCTTACTATGACGTAGATAAAGGAACTCTGCGTATTGATGATTGTTGTTATCGGATCAAAGAGTCTAATGTAATAAATACAGAAGAAGGTTTCTAGTTCTCGCTCTGTACAAACATCACGTCCGGCAATTTCTTTAAGCTCAATAACACATTTTCCAGCACGTGACTTTCAGTAGATGTTTATAAACACCTGCACCGGTTTATATTTCCAACGCGATCTATAACCTTCTAGAACTTCTATTATTCTCTGTTCTGTTCTAGTTCTTACGTGATAGTTTTAACTGGTGGGATACACGGTAAATAAAATACATAGTATTTATATAATAATGAAAATATGAAACCTCAATACTAACAAATAATAAGATTCAAGCTAGTTTAAAATAAAAATGGGCCTTAGGCTTATTTTTAAGTAAAGAAAATAACTGAAAACCATATAAAATCATTAACGAGAAAGGATCGCAAAATTTTAGTGGGAGTTATATACTTACATCCCTCTTAAAAGTACCGTCCTAAAAATAGCGAACTGTGTAGATATTTCGGCCTGGCTTAAACGTGTTAATTAGTAAGTTCTGGTCCGGAAGTCTTTTACATTATAGTCGTGACCCCGGCCGCTTAAGCCTTCATCTAGTTATTTCGATATATTCTTTTAGAAATAAGTATTAATTATTGAAATTGAGACTACTATTAAAAGTAAAACATTTCAATAAGTCCTAACCTTAGTACATAGAATATTATGTGTAACAGGTATCTGACACCCTAGGCAGTAGCTTGCACGTTTCTGTGTGATGTGTCACAATATTGATTACAGGTAATGTATACATTACAAACTGACACAGAACAAACACGTCGTATCAACTCAGCTTTCCATGTACAAGTCATGAAATAATCATGAGCACGTGACAAGAGTTGTGTGTGAGGCTAGATACCATAAGTAGACAAAGAGATTCTTATTGCTAGCTAAATTCTACCTCTACCAACTTAACCTTTTAAACCTCAAATTTTATTTATTTATAATAGTATATTTCATTACTATGTCCTTAAGTGGCACGAGATCAAGTTAACGTCCGAAGCGCAGCAGATTCAAATTCAAATGCCCGCCTAAATTCAAATGTCTTTTATGAATTAAGTAAATGTGTGTACATATCAAACCTCACTGTAGGGTCAGCATAGCATAAAAACATGAATACAAGTATGGACACCATAACACGATTGTCTTTAATAAATAAATACTAGGCAAGTTACGTTAAATAGATTTACATACATACAACTTACATTAGATAGTTATAATACATTTAATTTGAATATTGACATCCCATTATTAATCTAACGACAACTACTAAAGAGTATAAAGTTATAAATGTTTAATAATGTAATAGTTTTAACAAGTTTTATTTTTTAATGGTACCGATGCGTTTTAAAAATTAAATAATTTGAGCTTCAGTTGGAAGTTAAATGGAAATTGTAGAGTCAATTTTCTATTTAACACAAACAAAACAAAATAATTAAAACACAATTTTCTGTTAAACACAATAATTAAGTAGTGGTAACAATGTATGCTCAATAATTTGAGAACAATCATTCCAATTAATTACGACGTAATTGGAATTTATTTAGTTATTTTGGTACATTCATTTCTGTTAAAAATAAATATAAATTGTTTATATTTTGTTATGGAGACTAGGTTTCAAATAAAAGAATATCGTAATAAGGGTATTTTAAGTAAACTCCATATTTTTTGTAATTGTTTCACAAAGGTTTTTCCATAAACCTCAAAAATGTTAATAGGCTACGCGGAAAGCCATTAGAGCCAGAACCCTTGAGCCACACAACCGCCATTAATTTAAATATGCAAAGTTCCTTAAGTGACCCTTGGCTAAAACTGAGCTTTAAATAACTAATTGCGATTTAAATCTATATAAAGTAAATTAAATATACTATAAAGTCTTATTCACTACTATCTAGTTAAAACTATCAAATTGTCTAACAGCATTTTATGGTTACTACTTTCAAATTGACAATTTTTGCTTTTGACAAGGAAAAACAAGAAAGAAAATACTACCATTGATTTTATAAAATTATTATAAGCTCAACTCAATGCTTATACTTGTTCGCAGCCAACAGTAAGTTTTTCCATAGTTCGAGATCGATGTCTGTTGAGGCGCCACTTTTAACTTATGACAGCTGATAGTTTTAAAGTAAACAACAGCTGTATTGTTGCTATCTACTGATTGCTATTTGCTGTATTGTTTGTTATTTACCAAATCTCCAAAAGGAGCTTCTGGGGTTTGATCCCGATAAAGATGTTATGGTAGGTCGATACCGAATGGCTGAGGCAGGAAGATCAACCTAGTTTCGGCAGCTCAATCATAGATAGCACTGCGGGAGGATTCTTTTAACAGTCTAAAGTAGAGCATACGAACATCGCACGGTTTGGTCACATTTAAGTCATCGGCATCGGACAAACTCGAGCATGTAGAGCCGAGGGAGGAGAAAAACGACGAGAGACATCAGCGCTTCGACAGACAGTCTCAGATTGTAGTCCAATAGTTATGTTGGATGAGACTGAGATTGAAGAAGTCTACTCGACAAACTTCCTCGGAATACACCTAGACAGAGGGTTGACGTGGGATTGTCACGTAGACAATGTCTGTTCAAAATTAGCCTCAGGCATTTATGTTTTGAGACAACTAGCCAAATATTGCCCGACTCAGGTATTGATGACGGCATATTATGGACTAATCTACCCACACTTGACCTACGGACTGACGTTGTGGGGGGGTTGCACAAACGTAAACTTTTCTAGGCTGTCCATTCTGCAAAAATAAGCAGTTCGAACAATTGCAAAGCTACAGTGGAGAGAGTCGTGCAGACCAGCATTCAAAAACTTAAAAATGTTGACACTATCCAGCCTCTACATCTTGGAAACATGTATTTTTTTCAAAAGTAAATGCGATCTCGTAAGAGGTATAGATATACACTCTTACGAAACTAGAGGCAGGGAGAACTACCGAACTGGGAGACACAGAACGGTAGTTCATGAACGTTTGCCTTCTCAGGCAGGAGTTCAACTTGTCAACAACTTGCCAAATACGATTAAAAGTGCCCCAATGCCCAAGGCATTTAAAGCTCGTCTCAAAAAAGTTTTGATCGCAAAAGCATTTTATAGCACCGACGAGTTTATGGCACACGACTGGGAGAACACATTAGAAAACAATTAATTCAACCACGGGGTTAAAGTGGGGAAAATTCTAATGTATGAATCGTGTGATTGGAAATTCTGTCTGGAAGGTCTGAAAGAGATCTCGATGTGTGTGAGTGGAACATTTTAGCTACTAACAACTGACGATTGCGATGTATGTATAATGTAATTATGCAATAAATTATTTATTAATTTATTTTATTTATTTAGCGCTCGCAGCGCATTCTCTGCGTCGGCTGCCACAACTATGTTGGGTTTCCTGCCTCAGCTGTGGTATCAAAGTACTGTCTATATACCATAACATAATCTTTAATACCGACTATGTGCGAGCTAAACTCAAGAGTTCCATTCTAGTTGAACTTCAATGACAATTCAATGATACTTACCTTGACTAGAAAATAACTCTCAATTATTTTTACAAATAAAAGTATGTTTCTGAAGTAAAATTTACAACGGAAATTTACTTAAAAATTACTTTATAAAACAACTTTTGACAGTCACATGTTTCGGATAAACATTCAGATTTAAGTACTTATTTGAAGGCAGGAATAGTTGGGCCGGATGGTGTAGTGGTGAACATAACTGCCCGGCAAGCAGGAGACCCGGGTTCAAATCCCGGTTCGGTCCAAATATTTTTGTCTTCAAATTTATTCAGTAATAAATTAGCTATTTAGCGTTTATACAATTAAGATCTATAATAAGTCATTTGACACAGTATTTAAATTCTGTCTGTAATATTTCCAGCTTGTCGATATAATGTCACTATTTGACAGTCACATGTTTCGGATAAACATTCAGATTTAAGTACTTATTTGAAGGCAGGAATAGTTGGGCCGGATGGTGTAGTGGTGAACATAACTGCCCGGCAAGCAGGAGACCCGGGTTCAAATCCCGGTTCGGTCCAAATATTTTTGTCTTCAAATTTATTCAGTAACAACTTAGAACTTTAATACACTTATTCATAATTAAACTGGCACGAATGACAGCAGAACCCCAATGTTTGAGCTCAATACAATTTGTTATTTGCTTGGAAAGATTTGCTTTTCAGCCAAGATTGAACATTCCAGCTTAAATTGTCCGTAAACACTTCTGACGAAGGAAGGAATTTCATTATTGCTTGATGAAGGCGTTGACTGATATCTCTCTCTTTTAAAAGCTCATTCAGTAATTTTCACAATGGTGTGTAAGAATGAATGCTGAGTAGAAAATGTTCCGAAATATCTATAACTGCTATGGATTCAATTTGAAATCAAATTAGATAAAAAAGAAATAGAAACTATCTTTTGTTCTTTGTTGAAACAGGTACGCTTTATTGTTAAACTATATTGTTTCTAAGAAAACAATCACATTTGGTTTAATAGAAAATAAAGGTTTGCCGCGATTAGAAACGGTATAAACCACATTCTTGAATATCAAATAGTTGGTAATCGACTTTTAAACTCTTTGACAAGTTTGTGTGAACATAAAGTGGTGTTTTGGGATCACAAAATCCTTACAATTCTTTCAATTTATATCCTAGAAGCACTATCCTTCGCTAGAAGGCCTTTTCCTGTTTCCTTTACCCTAAGTCAATACAACTCCAACTTACGTAATATAGAAACAATCTCCTTACACACAGACCCGGACAACCTTTCCTAAACACCACCTCTTGCAGTGTGGAGTGTGACTTTCCAATGGTCTCCCTGTCTGCCTGAAACTAGACGCAACAGCAACTCGTTCAAAAGGTGACTTAAGGTCCTGCCTTTTATAAGGTCAGCGAGTTTCTGAACCATGTATGGTGGACGAATGAAGTGAGCTATATGAACTAAGTACCACCTTTGTATTTAGTAATTCTATATATTTTGACCTGTGTCCATATACAAATGCATTTTAGTGGCAATTTGAATTAATGTTCGTTTTGATTGTTACAGGTAAGTGAGATAATGGTTTGAAACAACTACCTTCAGCTGACGTGCCCTGGAGCTTTGAACTAAGGTTTGATGCATAATTTACTGCTATACATTTGGATTCATCTGGAGTTTTCAATAAATTATCTATATAAGATCACTTCTACCTTGATCATTTATGATCTACAATATTTACAACATGTTTTGGTATCGTGGATAGGGTTTCAAATAATTTATATATACGAGGATAGTAAATAGTAAAGGGCCTAAAATAGAACCTTGCGGTACACCTGATTTTGTGCACTTTTAATTTGACTATATCTTTTGAGTACATCCAAAGAAATTTTCTATATAAAATTACCTCCTTTTTTACACTTATGATCTATAATATTTACAACGTATTTTGGTCTACTGCATCACGTTCTGTTAAATAAGATCGAATAAACGATGAAGTAAGAAGTAACGTTACTTGGAACGATAAAACCACCAGTTCCAAGGCAAGTAACTCAGCCAGTTACTACAAGGTGTTCCCCAGCTGCGAATTCCAGCTGTTCTACATTTTCCTTAACACTGTTTCGTACAATAACTGCTTTTGTTGTTACATGTTGAGCTTATTTACCTCTTAACGCACAAACACGAATTTCTTGTACGTTATTTGTATTTCTTGAAGAATTTTGCAGTGGTTTCTATAGTTATAATTCATAAACTGGGAATACTCTTCAATATTATCTCGACGGTATTTGATTTTAATCTATACATTTGAAAAGTTTTAGAATATACGAGTCCATATCCTTCTAAAAACGGGTGCTCAAAACATGGTAAATTTTTTCTGGTTAAAGTAAGTACTCGAATCTAGATGACGTTCCAAGTAAACAAACTATTTTGTATACAAAATATACACTGAAAATATGATATAGTGACATCCACTCCCAAAAGAATAAAAATCGAGCCACTCTGAGAGTGGTTGGGTTTCAAAACCCAAGTGGCCTTCATTCTTCATTTTTAGAGTGTATCTTTACTAATAAAAAAAGAGTTTCTTGGCGTCCTTTTAACTTTTATCTAGATCTTAATGATCGGTAAAATAAGCTTTTTAAACACTTAGACATCAGAAAATCTAGGAATAATAACTTTTGACTGGCTAAATCTTTAAATTATAGTAATTTGTGAAGCAAGTAAATGCTAGTTTAAAATAGGTAATTGTATATTATTATGCCAAGCATATTGTATTGTCATTGCAAATAAAACCTAGCTTCTCTTTGAACTAACAGGTGCTTGTGTTTTTGTGTGTGTTTTAACGAATAAACTCTTAACTGGAAAGTGTAAGAGTTGAGGCGTGTAAAGAGTTAAAGTGGGAGTATAAAAGATGCCGGTGTAGAACAAATGAAGCGTAGGTTAAAGTCAGCTGTAAGGTTTCTCTCTTTGCTCAATGTTTTATTCAACTGTGGAAACTTATGTTGCAAACAGGTCACTGGATTCAGCACACATGTTGACTCAGTTTAATGTCACTTTCTGAGCTTTCCGTTTATTGTTGTTGGATATAAATACTTGAAAGTAGTGGTCAAAATACCTGTTTGAGTGGCTTGTTTTTGTGATTATAGTGCGTATAACTTATACAACAGCCCACTGCGTCCTTTAAAACATAAAAATGCACTCTGGGTTTAAAATATTATTGCGGTAATTGTCCATCGTTGGTAAAGAAACGCACGAACTTTCAAAATAAATAAACAAAAATAAATACATATATTTTATTGCGTGAACATTTACAATAAATGCATAACCATCATCAGATTAACCACCAAAATGTTCTACTAATTTTCACATCGAAAACACATTCAAACATACAGATTTGTTACATTCACTCTCTCCCATTCATCCGAATCATACCACGCTAGACCCTAGTTAATGTAGTGTCTCCCAATTAAATGCCAAGAACTCGTCTTTGCTATAGAACGCTTTAGAGATAAAAATAGCTTTCAGACGAGCTTTGAAAACCTTGGGAATATGACCATTTTTGAAATAATTTGGTAATCTGTTGACGAATTGAACTCCTGCCTGAGAAGGGAAACATTGACGAACTACCGTTCTGTGTCTCCCAGTTCGGTAGTTGTCCCTGCCTTTAGTTTCATAAGAGAAGTTGTCACTATTCCTCTCATGCCATTGCATTTTGAGTTGAAAAAAGGCATGTCTCCAAAATATATAGGCAATCATACAGAGACATCTGCTGTCTGATCCCGTCTTGAGGTGGAAAGTATCCTAAACATGACGAACTGACCAAACTGTAACAGAGAAATACACTAATCCCAAATTATGCACAGCCAATGGAGAAGATAGGGGTGGATATGAGTTACGTTGGCATTTTTGAATCCTCAAAACCTGACCTTAGTTACTGAGCTATTTCTTGCTCAAAGTTATAAACATCCCTGCACTCGAGATAATTTTGACCCAAAGTAGCAACAAAGACCTTATTTAAACTGAAGTTTAACTGATTAGACGGTTTTTAGTTTTATATACAAGGCCTCAATTTCTCTTTTTTAAAAACAGAACTGCGATATCTGCTAGTTACATTCCCGCTCATGCCGTGATTTCCTATGATCAAAATATGCTTACGTGTCAAGCACAGGGACACATATTGAGAACGCCGATTATCTAAAGCAGAGCATATACTCATGTTTTAAAAATCACAACTAAAAATAGATGAACATTTTCATAACATTGAGATGGTTAAAATATGCACTAACCAAGGCATGATTTTGTGAATATAATCATCCATTTGTCTACTGGGTTTCCTGTAGTTAGTTCTGTTTGCGAAAACAAGAAAGTTTCGTGTAAAAAATCTATTTTGTGAAAGTTTATAAAGAAATAACGTCGTTACGCAAAGCTATTATTTTGAATTATTTTGTATGTTCAAAGCTAAATCATAAAATTGTTTAACATAAAAATCCCTTTAAGTGTCCTAAAACATTTGACTCACGTTAGGAACAACGTAGTTTGGTTCATAATGTCTGCTTTGAACAGTGACTGTACAAGAGCTCATAACAAGTTGAACCGCAAGCCATTTGAATATAACAGCAATTCCTTCTTGGGAATTCCTCCTTGGAGAACGACTTAGCTTATCAAAACTGCTCCAAAACTGTCACGGAGCAATGGAGGAAAGATAGTTTCTATCTCATGCATAAGTACGGTAGAGCTTAGCTTAAATAGTTTCCTCTAAGTTTGTGTTGCATTCAAAATATAACCTGACCGACACGCAGGCATGAGTGACCTAAAGCGCCGCTGGCATGAGTGAAGCGAATTTCCTCTGCAATTCTTTACCCTATTTCACTGCGCTCACGACCTCAGCTTTCATGCTCTGTTACTACAGGCGTTAAATGATCTTTTCTCCCTAGGAAAAATCTTAACAATCCTTGATAACGAGTATAATAATCATAAAAACGACTGTTACGTATTATTTCGACTGTGCATTTCATAGTTGAAAGGAGTTATAATTTCGCCCGTCAACAAAGAAAATGTCTTAATCCTAACTCTGAGATTAGCCACAGATTAATGGAAAGTTTAAATGAGATCTCCGCTGAACTGTTATGAGAAAGTTAATGATGGCGGAACATCAATTAATTACTTTGCTTTCTAATTATAAGGAGGTTTTATGACTTAACAACGCGAAGCAGTTCGTATTGTTTCTTTGAACCTCTTTGTGTTACATTTCGCCTGCAGCGATTAATTAAAGCAATATTTAATGTATTGAAGTAATCTGTTATACAAATAAGTGTTTATACTGAAACTACCACATTGATTCTTATTTATATTTAGGTGTTTTAAATTCTAGACCTTTTGATAGAATGAAGAAAAACTAATAATTAGAAGGTTAAAGGTTAATCTGTTACTCAGATGATTTGTTTACAAAGTTGAGCTTTTAGTGAGCCTGCTATGCAAATCTCTTGTATAAGATACCATGTCGAGCCAATTGTTATAAATCCCTGTTAGTTACAGTATGCGCCAAAATAAACAATACTGCATTTTTAAGATTGTGTTTACAGTGCTGTAGCAAGATATATACACTTAAGACGAATTTAAATATATTTAAATAAGTTCATAAGACGTTCAATATGATTTCCGTTCAGTTTGCGGCAAGACTCATATCGTGCTTCAACATCTCGTATCATTTTATTGAAGATGGGCTGTTTCATCTCTCTTACGTACCTGGTAATTTTTTACTTAGGTCAAAAATAAAGTTAGAACTCTATGGTGGAAAAAAATATTTTCGAATCTTCCGATATTGTTCTCAACGACGTGTTGTTTATTCATTTCATTATTCATTTTCAAAGACTTCTATTCAGTGACTGTAACAATCATTGCTGCAACATTCTCCCTTGATAATAGCCCTTTCAATAGGTCAAAACCCTACCCTTTCCTTAAAACGTGTAAAAACACTAATCATTTCAAATTTATTAGGCGGAGTTTTATGGACATACTCTGGAAAAGTTTAATGCAGTGTGTGACAAACCTGGCCCACTCGCAAGTCCTACGCCGTATGAGCATTAACAATGCTCTACGATAAATGCTTTCTCTGCAGTAGCTAGCACCATGTCCGCAGAAAAAGACCTCAAATATGAAATTTATAAACAAATAAATAAATGTTTTATTGAATAAATATGTTACAAAACATATATCTCAATCGTCAAATAAATATAAGCTAAAATTTTGGTTTCACACACATCTAAATCACATTCAAACATACACAAGTTACACTCATACAGTCTCATTCACTCGAATTTCACCCGTCTGTCTGTATGTTCACACGGTCTCCCAATCATGTGTCATAAACTCGTCTTAACTATAAAATGCTTCTGCGATCAAAATTGCTTAAGATGAGCTTTAAATGCCTTTGGCATTGGGGCACACTTAATCGAATTTGGAAGTTTGTTGACGAAATGAACTCCTGCCTGTGAAGGCAAACGTTCATGAGCTACCGTTCTGTGTCTTCCAGTTCGATAGTTCTCCCTGCCTCTAGTTTCGTGAGAGTGTACATCTATACCTCTTACGAGATCGCATTTTCCTAGAAAAAAAAGACAGGTTTCCAAAATATAGAGACAGGGTAGAGTCAACAGTTTTAAACTTTTGAACGCTGGTCTGCACGACTCTCTCCACTGCAGTTTTGCGATTGTTCGCACTGCCTGTTTTTGAAGAGTAAAAATTCTGGAAAAGTTTGTGTTAGAGCAACCTCCCCATAACGCTAAACCGTAGGAAAGGTGTGGGTAGATCAGCCCATTTATAATAGTCATAAAGACGTTACAACAATCAAAGGTTGTCACAGTTGATCGGCAAGGCAACAACAGCCGATTAAGTTTAAGTATTGTTTATTTTGGCACATACTGTACTTCAAAACTTGTAACATTCAAGCAACTAGTGTACTCTTACTAACGAATCAATGCTATAAATAGGAAGGCAATTTACCCACACGTCAGACCCTTTATAAAGCTAGTTTGCTTGTAACTATACTATACTGTATGTATAAACATATACCTTATCCTCAGTGTTATGCTACAAAGAAGAACGCAACGTTAAGACAGCCATGTTGTGGAAGAACTAAATGTATTGTATTACCTCGAGAGAATAGGTTGAATATAATAACCATTCCTTCTCAGAAACCTCTCTTCATACAACTATTTACATTACTTTGTCCCGAGATCCTTGAGAACTCCATTCATCTCAGTAATCTGACTGCTGTGTCTTCTAAACTGTTTGCTACGTTTGTTTGATGTTATATGTAAATAGAGATATATTATCATTAGAAATAAAATGAAACATGCAGTTTGATGACTATTTTATTAGACACCAAATGTGTATGAATAAAATAATATTGTTTTTCTCATATACGCAAATCTCTCACTGCCGTATAAGTA
This sequence comes from Matsumurasca onukii, assembly GCA_018831715.1. Lineage (NCBI taxonomy): Eukaryota > Metazoa > Arthropoda > Insecta > Hemiptera > Cicadellidae > Matsumurasca > Matsumurasca onukii. The sequence goes on along the minus strand of CM032058.1, from coordinate 17,772,274 downwards.
AAAATATATTTTTTCCTAAGAAAATTAATAAATGTTTCATAAATAGTTTTAAAAGTGGAACTTTCCCGGCGTATTAAGAAAGCTAGCAAAAACTAGCACGTGTTTTAAAAAAGTAAGTAATAGACACCCACTTAGTTTAAAGTTAAAATTAATGTTTTTCGCCTAAGGTTGCCTACACTTGTACACAAATGTAACTATCCATCTGTGCATACAGATTAGAAACAAATACTCAAGACATGATATGTCAGTCAAGATTGGTGAAAATTAGTTGCAAGTCATCGTCATGCTGAAGGGATGAATATCTCATTTCCCCAAAGGTGATAATAACAGCTGTTTGCGTTTTTAAGGCAAAAGAGGTAGCCGTGACGCCGCACCGGAAGTTGTCGAGTACGGAAGGAAGGTCACAGCCTCTGGCACTTCCGGTTTTACAGTGCTGCAGTTTGTAAAGCCAGCGCCTTTCTCCAGGATTAGGGTCTTCAGAGTAATACGGGTATAATATAATCATATCTACCATAAAACACATCAAATTTTGTCACAAAGATCTGAGTGTACATTTTTTCAGAAATAAAATATACGCTTCGTTGAACATTTTATATACGATCTTTTATATAGATGACCATAACAGAAATACTTGTGTAGGCAAGTAGGTCAAAGCATGTTACGATATAAAGTTTATGAAAATATAATACTTTTGTTTTTTAGAGGTTTATCAAAAACTTAATACAAGAATTCTACATGCAATTCATGCATTAAACAGAATAAAGAGTAAATTGTCAACTAAAAGACGAAATGACGGCATCATGATGAGTTATTTGTTTACCAAAGTTAGACACGTTGTATAAAGCAAACAAATAATTGACAATTTGAGCTGACTACAAGTTGAATAGGCCTATTCTTTTATTTAACTTAACTAAAACAACTTCCTGATATTCCACATAAAGGCAAAACACAGCTGCTACTCTCAAAGTTTAATGAGGCCAAAGAGCCATTAGAAAGATCATTAAGAACAACTAGGAGCTGGCGAGATATCAGTTTGAGCCTCAGAAATGTGTTAAGTGTACACCTGGCGCACATTTCGCTTAGTACACAGTAAACACATGAGCGTAACTGTGTAAATCCACAACTGTACTGCTGTGAGACTGTGTAATGACGTTAGGGAGAATGTGTGTTTTCAGTCGGTAATATATTCATCATTGTTCAGCGGATCCGCAATGGGTTGGTATCGCGCGTGACTCCGGAGGCGCGGGTTCTATCCCCGCAGTCGACACTTAAATTTTGAAAAGAAAACCATAATTTGACGCTAAGTAAAGGTTAAGGTTGGCTGGTTGAGAGGACTTAGTAGTTCTTACTTTGCTTTGATAATCAAAACAAACTTTGCATTATTACGTATGCACTATGACGTTAAGGTGCATGACTGTACACGAAAGAAGAAATGAAAAAAATATGAGAAGTAAAAAAAACAGCCTGAATTTATTTAATCTTTACGAATCAAGGTAACAGGTTAGATCGCTTTTGTAACTAAATTAGAAAAGCCTTTTACTTCAGTTAAAACTATGGTTCATTTTGACACACTGTATAGTTTTTGTTTCGTCTAATAGGTTATGTTTAATTGTATTTTCTAGAAAACAGGGCTAAATTTAAATGTTGGGATGCCTTTATTTTGCTGAAGTGAAACATTTGTTAGTAATATCCATTCGTTCCATAGCACAGCATGAGTGTTCAAATCCAAACCGAAACTATTTAAATACAGCCTTAAATTTCAATTACATTCGGACGAGTATATGGTTGACTAACCGCAATGTAAACAAGGGTTTTGTCACGTGGCACTGGAGTTTGTAAATGTTAACAACATCAGCACATGTTGAGGTTGATGAACATGGTGATGTTGCTGTTGGTTTGTGTACCAGGAAACACGTGCGGCAACTCATCGGTGTAACATCAACATGAAACAACCGCATGTGTGCGGAGTAACTTTCATGTGCCCTCGCCAAATTTCAACTCATTATTTTGTATCAGTTTGCCGAACAACGGAGGTGTCAATGGTGCCTTAAACACAATGAAATATAATTATATACACATTTAAAATCAACTATATTAAAGAGAAAGTTTGTTTAAAAAATAAAATTGTTTTTAATCACAAACAGTTTTAGTGAAATGATGTTGGTCTACAACCTTAACACTTAACATTAAACACAGCCACGATCTAGTGTTCAGTTTAATTAGATCTCAGCGGAACTGTAATAAGAAAGTTAATGTGACGAAGATTTGCTTTACTCTTGCTAAGAGTGGTTTGAAGCTTTTAAACTAACCATTTTTCCAAATTCATTTTCATGTACAGTCTTACATTAAACTAACGGTATTTAATACAAATTTTTTACTTAAATATTGAATCTAGCATATTTTGTACAACGAAACCAAGCTCAAATATTTAACAAGTGTGTTTAATAACAAGTTTTTCAATTCAAGCTTTGCAGGTTTTTCGAGCCAAATGAGCATATTGTGGGAGGAAAGGCAGATTGCCTTTCTGAAGCAGTTCAAGTGAAAGTTTCAAAAGAAAAGCTACACAACAAGTACGAGTATATAGAGGTGAACATTTCCCCTTTTGGTATCGCTGCTCCCCTCGACTTTACCTCTCTCTGCAATGCGGCTCTTTTATTCTTATTCAGTGTGAACCCTCAAGTAAAAAAGTAAAGTGTTCTGAAATGTCAGGTTTCATCAAATATCATCCTCAAATTTCATCAAGTATATGTCCTCTTTTCGTAGTTTGGTTTATTTAGATGTACTTCTGAAATATCCATAAGATAAAGCCACAACATGAGAAAATGCAAATAGAATAACCGTTCGATTTTGAACTTGTCGTTAAAGCTCAAGAAACTATTCTAGATTTTCTAACATTAACAAAATATTTCACTGAAATTGCTAAATCATTGATGTCACATCAACTAGAGAATGGAGAATGGAGGCCAGCTGGTATTCATCAACATGAATACTGTGCTTAATCTATTCAGTGTTAACACAGGGCTGAAATACAATAGACCAGCGGTCAATGCTTTACTGTATCATAGTCTCATTAACTCATGTGATCAAACTGTATCCAAGTAATGTCTACCATGACGGTACTGGCATTTTAATGTAGATTTTTAGCCATAAAGTGGAAAGCAAACAAAGAGCAACAGCTCATTAAGTTTTGCCAAATTAAAAGTGTTAAACTGAATAAAAAAAGGATTAATATCAAATCGGTTATTGTTGTCAATCGAAACACGATAAAAGATCCATTTATCCAAAGAAAACATTGTAAACTATTTCGAAAGAGAGATCTCTCAAAATTTCTTTCGATATCAAAATTTATTGTTTAAAATAACGCCCTTGTTACCGATTCGTGCAACAATAACTTACTTCTATGTAACACCAATATGTACATACCATATTAAATTATTTAATATTGAACCGTAAATACCTAGGTTACAAATTATTAACAAAGTTTAATAAACCATCCAAAATAATACACTTATTTAACACTAAATAAATAGTTAAATAGTTAAATAAATAGTTAAATAGTTGTAGTAGTTCAACTATTTAAGTTTATTTTATTGTCTCAATATAGGTACAATTTGTTATGTAGTACCATGTTCATGGCTTACAAGTTGATGAGCAGATTAGATTAGATGAACAAACTGCAGAAAGATACAATACTCTTATATTTGCTCACTTGATAGCAGGGTCACGTGGTGCAACTATTTCTTGAAGCTCGATAACATTTCAGTCCAAACGTGACTTGTGAGAAACATGAGCCTCACTTTTCCTGCTCAACACATTAACTGATAAATATTTATCAATGCTTTACATACGTAAGGTTTGAATCTTAACTAAAAGTAATGAAAATTAGTTTAAAACGTTTTTATTGTACAGTTTTTTTAGGCTATTTCTTAATGAAAAGTGTTACTATATTATAATTTGAAACAAATCAACTGATGTTTATTACAATTGGCAATTATTGTAAGTTTTTTTAACTTATTCATATTGTTGTTTTTGTTATATAACAAAACCACTTACGGTAGAAAATAACTTAAAACTTTCAATATGTATTCAAGAAAATCACCTTGAAGAAATCATCACCAAGAAATCATCAACTTTCAATATGTACCTGTGTAAAATTGGCCTACAATCTTTCCTTTAAGTGGAACAAATCATACAGTGTAACAAAAAAATTTGTAATCATTCAGACACAATTTTCAATTTCCCTAAGACTTCGAGGGACAAGAAAACAAATTAAATGTTTGCCGTATAAAGATGGAGCCATCCTAAATTGAAAATTGAAATGTTGCTTTGACATTATACAACTCTTAAATAAATGTAAAAAAATAATAAAAAAATAAAAAAAAAATTAATAACAAAAGATTAGTATGTATTCTACGTAAAATTGGCCTAACAGGTAAAATCTATATATTCTTTAATTGAATTGGAAATTAAATCGGAGTTACACAGTCTACCAACCATGTTGTTCAAAAACCAAAGAGATTACCCGACTCAGAATATAAACCTTAAAGTCGACTTCGGTGCTGTATAACGTGAGTCTAATTTATTCAATCTAAATTTCAAATAAGATTTCTTTACAATCAATACATCTAAAACTGTTATGATGACACGTGTTTTTCCAGAATCAATTCTCGAAGTGAAGTGGATAGGCTATTAGTAGAGGTTTATTGAAGGTTTTATATAAGAGGCTTAACTCAACGCTTAGCTTCTTCCAACAAAAAACTTCTACTACAATACACTTGTGGCTTAAACTAAATATATTTACTAATAGTGAATACCAGGTAGTTTAGTTACCATAAAACGTATTGGTTGCCATAGATATAATTGTATCATGACTCCTCGCAACTCTAAAAGCAGTCGATAAAATAGATACACAAATTAATTATTGTACATTCAAGAATGAAACCTGTGGACAAGCAAAGCAAAAGCTTTCAGGTAGGATCAGTAATGTAGCAACATCTTTAAATCCTTTAATTTACATAGTCTATACATTTAAGTGGCCATTAAGCTTAACCCGGCCTAATGGCTATAGTACACCGTAACATCGTCTGCATTCAAGCACTTTGACCTTAAGCTAAGTGATCAAGTATAAGTAAGATAACTGTTTTGTTTGTTAATCTGAATTGGGACAAACTAACATTGTTTATAATTTAAATCCATATTCTTCTTACTTAATCAGGTATGTTCATGCAACTTCGTAAACAGTTTAAAGATGTTAGCTTTTGGATTTTAAACTTAAGTTTTAGGATTGATGATATGCAAAGTTCAAGGGTATGACTGGTTTGTTCGCAACAGTTTGTAGGGTTCAAAACACCCTTGTGTGTGTGTGCGAGATGTGTGAGGTTTCAAGTTGTTATCTCACTAATTGGTATAATCAGCCTAAGCTAATCCTCCTTCATCATGTTTAGTGAGCTGTCAACATATCACCACAAGATTATTAACACGAAATGTAAATTTGGGTTAACGTTTGACGTCTACAAGCTATATTGTTAGATTTGAAATAGTTTAAACTCTCAGAAAGGTATAACGGGCGACATGATGCATAGTGAATACTACCCATACACAATATGAGGCATACGCCACCTGTATGTAGCCCGACTGTGTAGCCCGACTGTATGTAGCCCGACTGTATGTAGCCCGACTGTATGTAGCCCGACTGTATGTAGCCCGACTGTATGTAGCCCGACTGTATGTAGCCCGACTGCTATGACTGTGTGTTGTCACTGCTTATACAATGTTAACAGCTGATTGAAATACAGTCTACTAGACATGTTAATGCGATCCCTCTACAAGCATGAGCTTGTCCTAGTAACAGTGTTGACAAACCAATCATTTATCAACAAACCTAAAGCTTATGACAAAAGAATTATTATGAGAATATGTTTTGCAGAGTATAAAGATGTGAATGTGACTGATTTAAGCTTTTATCTTGTATTATCAACGAACTGATAAATGGGTCGGGGAAGGTGGATGACAACGGAACGTAATAGTGGTTCAATTGTTGATCACTATGACTACTTACGGATAAGTATTTTATCAACACGTCATTGTAGAGCCATCTTATCACATTGCTATAATCAATAATCAAAACTGCCATGCCTATAGTTTTTACAGTTTTGAATACTGTGTAAACCCACATTTGAGTATTCCTCTTTTACCTTGCATTTTTTGCGTATCTATACTATTAGTATTTCAGTTAGGGTTGTCCGGAGTGTTGAGATCTCGGAACCTGGCTGGGTAATTCATAATTTTTGAATAACATTGGTCCTTAGTGAGTGGAGAGTGGGGAAACGAATAAAATGTTATATATTTTTTATTTTATGGGGTTTGAGGTCCTTAATTCCCATGTTATAGTTATTTTTTTAGTAAATATTTGTTAGTAAATATCAGCGGATTTGTTTGAAGCTCGACACATAGTTGTATGCCACCAACCCAAAGACCCCTACTGATTTTGGGGTTCGGGGGGCACAATATATGGATTTGGGTGGGTGCAAAGGGGGGGGGAAAAGAAATAAAAAAATCATAAAAGTCGATGTGGGGTATAAAAGAAAAGGAATATTATGCTGATTTTAAAAATATATTGGTTGTCTACCAAATTGTTTGGGGTGGAAGGGGGTTAAAAGTGGGGGTAAAACATCGGGATGGCCGAGCTTTACAAAGCGGGCACCGAGGCCGTTGGCCGTAGGCTTCGCTCGCGAGCGGGCCAGGGGATCTGGGGGTGAAGCACCCAGCTGGCGCAGGAAGTACATTAATAAAGTAACCTTCCCTGACATCAAAACAGTCAACACGTGTTGCTTAACAATGATCAGGAGTTCAGAAAGCTCAGAAAGTGACATTGAACTGAGTCAACATGTGTGCTGAATCCAGTGACCTGTTTGCAACGTAAGTTTCCACAGTTGAATAAAACATTGAGCAAAGAGAGAAACCTTACAGCTGACTTTAACCTACGCTTCATTTGTTCTACACCGGCATCTTTTATACTGCCACTTCAACTCTTTACACGCCTCAACTCTTCCACTTTCCAGTCAAGATTTTATTTGTTTGAAATAAAACTAATCGGAAATTATGGTTTTGGTAGTAAGCTAGCTTACTGTATTAACCGGGTAGCGTTTACTTATTTAATATCATCTAGGAAAGGAAAATAGTATATTTCATCACTAGGTCCTAAGATGACACTTTTGACACGAGGTCAAGTTAACGTCCGAGGCGCAGCCAAGGGTCAAAAAGACACTTTCGGGACGAATGATGAACGATACTTCTTGTCATGATGCAAATAATAATGTGAAATAGATTACAATACATGTTTTAATATTACAAAGAAACTTGAGTAAACATTGTCTTGAACTCAGAAGTCTGAATTATAATGTTTTGAAAAAACAGCCATTACACTGATTTACTATAAATAAGCGTTGAAAGTCAAAACAAATTTGTTGAACCAGCTGGTGTCCATGCCACAAAAAGATCATTAAAATGATCTCCCTAGGGAGAAAAACATCATCAAAACAATACTTTATTTACCTGGGTGAAAAAGTGACACTTTAGCACTGTCGATACATGTGTCTAAAGCAGATGTTTTCAGAGCAGAATGACTAAAAAGCCTTCTAAAAAACGCTGGACTGCCATAGTGTTATTATTAACTTATACACGTCCTTTTTTAACCACTACTTTAAAAAAACTGATGAAGGTTATACAAGAAAATGTTGCTAATTGTAACATAGTGATCGTAAATTGCAAAATAAAACATTAGTAAAAGAGACACAAAAACTTAAGTTAAGAGACGTACCCCTTGACTCAGAACTTAAACTACAATAATTTAAGAACGTAGTTATTGGAAGATATAGCGTTAAGGAAAATGTAAAGTTGCTAGTATTTTCACCTGGGGAACATTTTGTACCTTACTGACTCAGTTACATTTGCAACCTTGTTGCCGGTGGTTTTATCGTGTTCGGTGATACCTATACGAGAAAGTTAAACGACAAAGCAAATGCTTTGTGGCAAAATAAAAACAACATATTGATAGACAGCTCCACTGATTAGTTATTGGTTGATTTAGGAACATCAATATTGACTACTAGGAATATTACAAATTACCTAACCTATTATTCTTTGTTTAAACACGTGACAATGTTGCCAAAAAGCTGTCCTTCCCTGCCATATGACAGCAAAGTAATTATTAACATTATTATTACATACAACTTACATAACATATGAGTACAATACTTCTTTACTGTTTTAATTATTGAGAACCATATTACAACGTAAGCGTTATAACTAGAACAGAACAGAATAATAGAACGTTCAAGGTTATAAATCGTGTTGGAAATATAAACCGGTGCAGGTGTTTATAAACATCTACTGAAAGTCACGTGCAGGAAAATGTGTTATTGAGCTTAAAGAAATTGCCGGACGTGATCTTTGTACAAAGCGAGAACTAGAAACCTTCTTCTGTATTTATTACATTAGGCCCTTTGATCTCATAACAACAATACAATGAAAGTTATGTGACATCAATGACCAATAGCTTCAGGTGTAAATGTGGTAAACTCATATTTAAATATCTTATCAGAGTTTTAAAATGTACGTTTGTACTAGTTTATTAGCAGTTAAAATCTATTTTAAATTTGTATTCTTTATAGTATGATTTATCCCGTGGCAAAATACAATTCAAATTAATATCAAACAATTAACAACTGCGTCAACGTTTTACTTTCTTCACATATGTTATGAAAACATCTGGGGAAATACTATTCGAATACACGCCTAATATACTTATACAAGATACATTCTTATTTCTTGCTAACGGCAATGTGACATGATGGCTCTACAAAGTGATATTGAAATACGTAGCTCTTATCGGTTATCAGTCAACGTGCTCAACAATGACACCGCCATTACACTCTCTTATCATCCCCTTATCACTTTTCATTTTCAATCCACTTATAATGTAGTCAGTGATTACTGTGAACTGATAAAGGTTGTAGTCACTAACACAGCTACAAACTCTTTAAAGCCATAAAGCTTTTCAGTGACTCTTTTCTTAACATTTGTTGATAAGTTGACGGATTTGTTGGCGCCATATTGCTAGGACAAGCCTATGCTTGTAAAAGGTACGAATGAACAAGTCTAGTTTACTGTATCTCGATCAGCTGTTGACATTGTATAAGCAGTAACAATACAGAATCATATCAGCCAGACTGCATACAGGTAACATGTTTTGTAAAGTTCACTATGCATCACGTTCCTCATTATTCTTTTTTGAAGGTTTAGAGTATTCAAATGTCACAACATGTATTGTACATTTCACGTTAATGATCTTGAGGTGATATATCGACGACTCACTAGACACATGATGAAGGAGGATTAGCTTAGGCTGATTATACCAATTAGTGAGATAACAAGAACTGGAAACCTCCTCACACATCTCGCACACACACAAGAGTGTTCTGAGCTTCACAAACTGTTGCAAACAAACCAGTTATATCCTTGTATCAATAATCAATCCTAAAACATAAGTTTAAAATACAAAAGAAAAATAGAAACTTACATCTTTAAACTGTTCACGAAGTTGTATGCACATACCTCAACAAGTAAGAACAACAATTTATGGGTTTAAATGTTAAACAATGTTAGTTCATCTCAATAAAGATCGACAATCAAAACAGATACCTTACTTATACTTGATCACTTAGCTTAAGGTCAAAGTGCTTGAATGCAAACGATGTTACGGTGTACTATAGCCATTAGGCCGGGTTAAGCTTAATGGTCACTTAAATGTATAGACTATGTAAATGAAAGGATTTAAAGCTAACCAAGACTTTGCTACATTACTGACCTGAAAGCTTTTGCATTGCTTGTCCAAAGGTTTAGTTCTTAACTGACCAGAATAATTAATTTGTGTATACTTTTATAGTTGTAAGAAGTCATGATACATTATCTATGGTAATTAATATGTTACATATCTGGGCTCTTCACTTATAAACTAACTATCCGGAATTCGGCATTAGTTTATAATTTGATTTTAATAATACACTTGTAGAGGAAGTATTTCGTTGGAAGAAGCTAAGTGTTAAGCTAAAAACCTTCATCAACCTCTACGCATATCCACACCACTTCAACTTCGAGAATTGACTCTAGGAAAACATACGTCATTATTAAACTGTAACAAATTTAGAACTTAATAATTTTAAATTTAGGTTATATAAATTAAGACTCACGCTATACTACATCGAAGTTGACTTATTCGTGTATCTTTAGAGTTGGGTAATTTATTTGGTAGATTGTTTAACTTAGCTTTTCAGATAACAGGGCCGTTAACAATTTAAATCAAGAATATATAGATTTTATTTTTCGGACCAATCTTACGTCAAATACACATTAAAATTAAACGTTTTAAGTTATTTAACAGCGTAAATAAATTTTGTTATATGACAAAAACAACACAAATATTAAGTGAAAGTATTTAAAATTGACCATTATTATAAACAGCAGAGTTGTTTCAAATTATAATCTAGTTATAATCTAGTAGTAATTATAAGATAGTCTACAAAGTCTGTACCAAAATAATTTTCAAAGCTAATTTTTATGACTTATTGTAAATATTTAAACCTCACGTATGTAAAGCATTGATAAATATTTATCAGTTGATGTGTTGAGTGTGAGCAGGAAAAGTGAGGTTCATGTTTCTCACAAGTCACGTTTGGACTGAAATGTTATCGAGCTTCAAGAAATAGTTGCACCACGTGACTCTGCTATCAAGTGAGCAAATATAAGAGTATTGTATCTTTCTGCAATTTGTTCTTCTAATCTAATCATCCCATCAACTTGTAAGCCATGAACATGGTACTACAGAACAAATTGTACCTAGATTGAGACAATAAAACAAACTCACAAAGTTGAACTACTACTAAGTGTATTATTCTAGATGGTTTATTGGACTTTGTTAATAGTTGTTAACCTAGGTATTTATGGCTCAATATTAAATAATTTAATATAGTATGTACATATTATCGTAAATAGTAGATGTTGTTGCAAAAGTCGGTAACAAGGACGTCGTTACATTACATTTTGCAATCGAAAGCAATTTCGAAAAATCTCTCTTTGGAAATAGTTTACAATGTTTTCTTCGGTTAAATGGCTCTTTTAACATGCTTTGATTGACAACAATATTAACGAGTCAATATTTGTTTTATTAATCCTTTTTTATTCAGCTTAACACTTTTAATTTGGCAAAACTTAATGAGTTGTTGCTCTTCATTTGATTTCCACTGTATGGCTAAAAATCTACGTCGAAATTCCAAACCGTCATGGAAGACATTACTTGGATACAATTTAATAACATGAGTTAACGAGACTATGATGCAGTAAAATTCTAGAACGATTGTGATGGTTTGTGAATAGTTATATTTACGGCATCACTGTTAAAAAAAGTGTAGTTCTTTTTAATATTGATTGTTGGAATTCTTTTTTATCGATAGCATAAATCAATAGCAATGGCGTTGATTAAATATGATCCTTTGCAGACAAAAACAGTTCGTAAAGATTTTCTTTTGGTCGATTTGTCTTTTTTTACTATTATTTAAATAATTAACGAGTATGTTGTTATGTTTCATCTTGTTTTACTTTTGGCTTAACATATACGTCGAAATTCCAAACCGTATGGTAGACATTACTTGGATACAGTTTGATCACATGAGTTAACGAGACTATGATACAGTAAAGCATTGACTGCTGGTCTATTGTATTTCAGTCCTGTGTTAACACTGAATAGATTAGGCACAGTATTCATGTTGATGAATACCAGCTGGCCTCCATTCCCCATTCTCTAGTTAATGTGACATCAATGATTTAGCACTTTCAGTGAAGTATTTTGTTAATGTTAGAAAATCTAGAATATTTTCTTAACCACAAGTTCAAAATCGAACGGTTGTTCTATTTGCGTTTCTCATGTTGTGGTTTTATCTAATGGATATGTTTTAATACTAATATTTCAAACGTACGACTAAATAAACCAAAATACGAAAAGAAGACTTATACGTTTCATATTTTGAGGACGAACTTAAAACCAAGTCGATGATGTTCGATGAAATCTGACATTTCATAACACTTAACTTTTTTACTTGAGGCTTCACACTGAATAAGAATAAAAGAGCCGCATTGCAGAGAGAGGTAAAGTCGAGGGGAGCAGCGATACCAAAGGGGAAATGTTCACCTCTATACACACTTGTTGTGTAGCTTTTCTTTTGAAACTTTCACTTGAACTGCTTCAGAAAGGCAATCTGCCTTTCCTTCCACAAGATGCTCATTTGACTCAGAAGCTTGAATTGAAAAACGTGTTATTAAACACCACTGGTTAAATATTTGAGCTCGGTTTCTGTGTACAAACGCCAGATTCAACATTTAAGTTAAATTATTTTATTAAATATCGTTAGTTAGGGTGTCACTGTACATTTAAATGTACTTTGAATAGTGGTTAATTTAAACTAAAGTTTCCAACCGCTCTTAGGAGGAGTAAAGCAAACCTTTATCACATTAACTTTCTTATTACAGTTCCGCTGAGATCTAATTTAAACTGAACGCTAAATCGTGGTTGTGTTTAATGTTAAGTGTTGAGAATGTAGACCAACATAATTTTACTGAAACTTTTATTTTATTTTAAAACAAACTTGCTCTAAATTTAGTTTAAATTTTTTATGTAATTGCATTGTGTGTAGTTCAATATTGAACATCTTTTGTTCGGCAAAATCAAAATATTGTGTTGATATTTCGAGAGGAGATATGAAAGTTACTCCGCACACATGTGGTTGGTTTGATGTTGATGTTACACCGATGAGTTGCCGAACGTGTTTCCTGTTTCACAAACCATCATCATCATCATATTCATCAACCTCAACATGTGCTGATGTTGTTAACATCCACAAACTTCATTGTCACGTGGCAAAACCCCTGTTTACACTGAGGTTAGTCAACCATTCACTTCTATGTATGTAATTGAATTTCAATGTTACAATGAAATAACGTTTCGGTTTGGATTTAAAAACTCCTGCTGCTTTAGCTACTATGAATGTATGTAAACTATCAAAGCATATTGCATTTTGACAAATACAAAATATTAATTAGGAAACTAAATATTGTATCGAAATATAATACTTATAATTGAAAATAATGTTAAACGTAGGTCAAAAGTTTGTAGCAGAGAGTTTATTGATGACAAAAGGGTTGCTTTTACTTTAATAGTTTTTTAATTAAAAACTAGTCTACCTGTCTCCTTTCCTCTCAAATTTTTATTAGATTTAGAAGTGTTCTTTTCCACTTTATATCGACGGGTTTCTTCTTTAGTTGAAAATCATGCACTTTTATGTCCCTATACATACGCAACTATTATTAATATATTACCGACTAAATCCACACACATTCTCCCTCCCGTGATTAAACAGTCTCACAGCAGTACAGTTGTGGATTTACACAGTTACGCTCATGTGTTTACTGTGTACTAAGCGAAATGTGCGCCAGGTGTACACTTAACACATTCCAGAGTCTCAAACTGTTATCTCGCCAGCTCCTAGTTGTTCTTAATGATCTTTCTAATGGCTCTTTGGCCTCATTAAACTTTCAGAGTGTCTACTTCTGTACTGCTATTATGCTTTGACTTTGTTGAGTAAGGAGTAATTGCTTTAGCGAAATATGATAAAAATAGTAATATTTTCGTTAAAAGATATTTAAAGTAAAATTTTTTAGCTGTATTTTGTGCCCTTAAAAAGGATATATTTAAATATTATGTCATAACACTTCCTTTGCAGCATACGACGACTGAAAGGCATAATCATAATACAGAATTCATGTTTTGAATCTCTAAAATTAAATACAATAAAACCTTGATAATACTTTAACTTGCGTTGTCTTGGCGCTGAAAGCTATTTTAGTATGGGAAACAATTCTGAAGAATATTTTTGTTTACAAAATAAATAGATTATAATTTTTACTAATTTAATGAACAGTTTATTGTGTACGAGTATAATATATTTGACTTATACTACCTTACTTCTGGAGAGGAGTGTGGCTTTACAAACTGTGGCTCTGTACAGACCGGAAGTGCCGGCGGCTGTGACCTTCCTTCCGTAGTCGACAACTTCCGGTGCGACATAAAGGCTACCTCACTTGCCTTTAAAACCAAAAGGTATTATCATGGCCTTAGGTTGTGCGGTTTTTTTACTGTTAACATTATAAGGCGCCGTTCGCATGAGTGAAGCGAATTTTCCTACTACCATAAGAAATACGAGCCTGTACACTACACCCACAGCCTCGCTTCGGCCTTTGGCCTCAGCTTTGTCTGCTTTATAATCACGATTGTAAAAGTTTTGAGGTTATCTGAAGATGACAGCATTGCTGATCAAAAGATTAAACAAATTATAAATTTCAATATTAGTTTATTTGATTTTTAATTTATTCTTTTTTATAGTGGTTGTTTTATCTCTTTTTCAAAGAAGACACCTTGTCTCGTAGGAAGATTTATGGTAGCACGCCTCATAACGTAATAGCAGATGTGTCTAAACGAAAAAAACATTACGTATTGATAAGCATGATTGTAATCCAGACGCACAGTACGAATTATGTAAGGAAAATCTCTCAACTCATTTACATTTAATACTCTGTACTCGAAATGTCAAAGAAACGTAACAAACAGTTTAGAAGACACAACAGTCAGATTACTAAGATGAATGGAGTTCTCAAGGATCTCGGGACAAAGTAATGTAAATAGTTGTATGAAGAGAGGTTTCTGAGAAGGAATGGTTATTATATTCAACCTCTTCTCTCGAGGTAATACAATACATTGAGTTCTTCCACAACATGGCTGTCTTAATGTTGCGTTCTTCTTTGTACCATAACAGCGAGTAAAGATTCATACATCGTATAATTATTATAATTGTTACAACCGACTAACTTTGTTTTTAAGTCATACTTCTGGGCTAAACGTTGTTTAAGATTTATATTAACTTTAAAAGTATTCTATATTATATTAACCTTAAACTTTAATTGAAGAAGAAATTTATTAGTGATCGAAATGACCCCTATTTTGAATTTTATAGGTCAACTGTATCAAATTCTACTATTAGGTACACACATACATTAACAAGGGTCAACTCTATAGTTTTGTAAAAGATTATGAAGAATTTCATTGTACACATAAAGTACCATATTAAACATGAAACAAGGTAGCAACAACTTAAGAGTTTGTTTGCAAATAAATTGTTTTCATGGTTTTTAATTGTTATAATGCGAACATGTATATAGTAATATATTGCACATCATATGTTCTGTATACATCATAATATCTTAATGATCCCCAGTGTTACTGAATTTGAAGCAAAACCAGAAAACGGGTTCTTATTACTGTCATAATATACTAGTAAGTTTATTAGTACCTCATCAAAATCAAAAGATACTAATAAGCTACTTACTAGTAAGCTACGGTTGACACGACGCAAATACACAGGTTAGCAACATATTAATATCATAAGGTTCTACGTAATGTAAATGTATATTATATAAAACATTTAAAGTCATTCGTCTCACTTGTATTAAGCATATTCTAGTTTAGAGACTTCAGACGAAATAATTTGACAGTTCAACAAATTGTTTAAACATTATAGGACTTAGGTTAAGCGATTTCGAAACAAGCATTCTTTACCTAATTCAACTCAAATGTTGTTTTAATTAATGAAGACACAAGTTACAAAAGATACGGTTAGTTAAACGTTGTAAGTTTTCTCACATTGTTAAACCATAAAGCTTCCTCATTAAGTAATTAATTGATGTTCCGCCATCATTAACTTTCTCATTACAGTTCAGCGGAGGTCTCATTTAAACTTTCCATTAATCTGTGGCTAATCTCAGAGTTAAGATTATGACATCTTCTTTGTTGACGGTGAAATTATATCTCCTTTTCAAAACGAGATGGTTTAGTAAAAGTTATCTTATCACAATATTTCTTATACAATTAGTTGACTGAATTATATAATTAGCTATCTGTAGTTCTGTAAGTGACTATAACCCTTATCAGTTCACAGATATGACTAATTACATTACACATGGACTGAAAAATGGAAAAGGAAAAGAGGATGATAAGAGAGTGTAATAGCGGTGTCATTGTTGAGCACATTGACTGATAACCGATAAGAGCTGCTATGTATTTCAATATCACTTTGTAGAGCCATCATACCACATTGCCATTATCAAGTGTTCATATGGCTACAGCTTAACATAAGTTTTGTATAATAACCCAATTTGTGCTGTATATTTTCATACAACAATTTTTCAGTTAGGATTGTTCGTAACATTTTGTTTGCTGCAAATACACCAGATGACTACTTAAAATATTAAAGTAAATAATACTAAAAATAAAAGACACCTTAACATAATTATAGTACCAATAAATTGCAATTTGTTCATTACGAATGTAAGTGGTTCATTTATTAATTTTAATTATGGTTTATACTTCAGCTGATAGACGGCTAATCATTTCAACACCATCAAGGCATTAATTAAATTTTAATTCTGTTGTTACAAGATCAAACATTTGATAAATACAGACGTTTTATAGGTTGGTTTGTATAAATATCACGTCCAGCAATTTCTTTAAGCTCAATAACACATTTCTTGAACGTTGTTTTTATTTGATGTTTATTAACCTCTGCACCGTTTATCACTTTAAACTTAACACCTCGTAGATTATTTTATTTTATATCCGCTCACAGGATTCGTAAAGTTGAAAATTTTCAGGGAATATATTATGATAGGACAAGGCCTAAACAGATTAATCGATCTAAGTTCTTTTAGTTGATGTATTTGAAACTTTTAACTCGTACTAGGCCTAAATGCCCTACGAAGAAAATGATGCCCTACTCTCATGAAAACAAATAGTAAGTTTAAAGTAAAGTTTCTTTCATATATAGCATGTTTCTATTGATTTTGTGGTTTCCAGAAAATACTAAAACAGGGAAAATGAAAAGTAGGTAAAAAATCAAACTATTTTAGTTAGCCCAGAAATACAAAACGCATTATGACCGTCTTTACAATTTCCACCAAATATAGCAAATTCGATTTTTAGGAGAGTATACAAACGTGTTACGGTGAATAAAGTAATATGAAAAATTAGTTTCCCTATTTCATAGTAAACTTTAAAAAGTATTTTTCTTACCAAATAACTAAGTTGTGTTTAAGTATACGCGTTAATAGGGCAGCTGTCATGAAAGAGGTATACTTTCATGACAGCTGCATAGAGGTTTCTGTGTCGCGTGTCACAATATTGATTACAGTTAATGTATACATTACAAACTGACACTGAACAAACATATCATATCAATTTAGGTTTCCAATCACAAGTCATGAAATAATCATGATCTCGTGACAATAGTTGTGGGGTGGGAAACATGATGATGTATGCAATAGAAACTCCAAGTTCATAAAGAGTTTTATACTGAGTGTCCCAATTTGAGGTTTAAACGTTTAATTTTATTACGTGCCCATTCATGCACAGAATTTTTAAACTTCTTACCAGTTTACAAAGTAGGTTCAAAAAAATATTCTGGGAAAATTTCAGCTCCCTAACCTTTGTAGTAACAAAATAGCGGCATATTGAAATTTTACCAATTTGCTTCCTATAAAAAATACTTTCATGAGTTAATCTGATTTTACTACGTTGCGGTTCTAACGCATTGTTAAAAACAGCCGTTTGATTTGTAAAATTTCAGACAATACAATGACTGGGAATAGGTATGCACGAGTTTTAAAGAACATGTCTTGCCCCATTTGACGGTACCAGAAATGGATCAAGCAATCTTCCAACAAGATGGTGCTCCACCTCATTTCGCAAATCATGTCAAGCATTACTAAATGACAATCTTCTTGGCCGTTGGATTGGTCGGAAGTGATTTTTAGATTGGCCAAATCGGTTCACCAGTTTTAATGGTATGACTTCTTTTATGGGTTACTTGAAGAACAAGTTTACCCATAGCTTCATAATGATGAGGAACTAAAATGATCAATTGAAGAGGAACTTCTGATAATCGTAGTTTCTTTGTAAGAGCTACGAATGTTAAACGGCTAAACTAGTTTTTATTAAAAAGTCAACATTGTTCTAGAATGTAACAATACAAATATTTTATAAAATTAAAACACCTTTATAATGTTTATAAAGTGTTTTCAATATGCCGCCATTTTGTTTCTACAAAGGTTAGTTTGAAATTGTCCCAGAATATTTTAGAAACACTCTGTAAACTGTAAAGTTTAAAATGTTTGGTGCTGAATGGCACGTAATATAAAATTACGTTTAAACCTCTTCGAGACATTCAATAAAATGCTATCTAGTGAATAGAAGACCATTTTCAATATTGTTTGACATTTCATTGCAAAGCAAATTGTTGCAGATATATCGTATCAGTTTATAAAATTCAATAGTTTTTATTGGGCAATTTGTAGCAATATCAAGCTTCATGATTATGAAAATTTTATGATAAAACTAAACTTGTGATAAGAGGTTTCTTATAATATATAATCATAATCGTCGGATTCATTTTCAGTTTTTATCTTCTCTAAACCACTCAAGAAATGTTAATGGGTGGAAAGCCATTAGACCCAGACCCTTTAGCCACACGGTGGTCATTAACTGAAATATGCAAGGTTCAGTAAGTGACCTTTGGTCTTGGCCGAGCTTTAATTAACTAATGTTTACTAAAGTGCGTTTACATCTTGCAATAGGATCAACAATAGATAAACTCCTAATACGGTATCAACAAAAAATAAAGTGCTATTTTTCTTCATTGTATTGTTTTCAAATCCAATTAAATATGATACACTTTTAATCGAAACTCAACAGTTTATGTATTTAAATATTATGTTAAAAGGTGTTAACAATGCTGAAAGATCTCCGGAATCAGCTGTCATGTGAACTTGATTAGTCCTTACAGCTTTTATTAGTACTGATAGAACTAGAAGATCTCAATACCAATTTGTACGGACACAAGTTACCTATTGACCAAGTAATAACACTAAACAACAATTCATTACCAAGCAAACTGAACACGACGGTACAGTTTTACTGTTTGGGATTAACGTAATTTGCAATTTTGTTCAGAAATATTGGCTTTACAGTTTAGATTTTAATTCCAGACAAAAGTGTCCGTCAACTCTCCTAATGCTGAAATTATATCATAGACTGGGACTCGTGGCGTGGTCCTGTAATCCAGCTTCATGGAGGTCAGGTTTTGAGGATGATATAGGTCTAAAGCGGCTCAGATAGTCTCAGTGATCATCTGATGATACCCGCATCAACTCCCACCATCGTTTAGATATATCAGACCATCACCTGCGTGGTTCGGAAGTCACGTTAAGCCGTTGGTCCTTGTATTTTCATTGGTCATTGGTCTATTAATTAATGACCCATTCTAAGGAAGAAACGGCCTTAGTTTGTAACAAGACTACACCTCATAACTCATTACTACCACTCATCCTTCACCACATATTTGCCTTAAAATACCCTCATGAGAGTGGTCGGCATCTCAAATAGAGATTTAGTGATTATTGCTTGATAAAGTTGGCTTACTAATATATGTTCCAGAACTTGCTTGGTAATGAATCAGTTTTGAAAATTCACTGATATTTAAACAAGCTCCCAAGTATATGTGCTTCACAACCCTTAACTGCACTATGGTTTACCTGTACAAAATTATGGTTAACAGTGCAGTGTTGTATATGAAATCAATAGAAACTATGTTTTGGTCACATGACAATTCAGCTGCTTAGTTCTAAAATTTAACTACAGAATAGTTGTCTGTGAGGGTAGGTCAGACGGTGAGTTGCGCTTTCTGATTCAGAGAGTCACGGGTTCGATTCCCAGAGCAGTGTTTGAACCGCATTTCCACAGAGTGTTTTCTGTGGTCCTATAACATAACTTGATTACGTATAATCTCAAAGTTCTATCGGCGTGAACAAAAGAAAAATATTTCTTATGTAGTTTGTAATTTTGAACTGTTTGATTGATTTGTCAACAATTTGTACGTTTCCTTGTTTCAGGTAAGTAATTAAAACCATCTTGAGGAGCTTGAATCTTGTTCACAAATTAAGGTAGGCGTTTCAAAATAGTTCTAAAATAGTAAGTAGGATACAAGCTAGTTAATGCTAAAAGCTTTGACGATTGAAATTAAAAACAACTAAAACTTCTCAATACGAGTTCAGGGGGTCAGGACTGGTGCTCGTTTCACGGTCCCGTGTTTGGATCTTACTAAGCTGATGGCGTTTTTACTAGGGAGTTCGTTAAATAAAGATAGAATAAAACTAGGTAAAGACGTATGCTTGGTTATTGAAAGACATCAGACAGTGAAATTTAGATCTCTAGATAATTAGTGAAGTTATTTCTAATGTAACTTCTGCCTAAACCGGTAGATTTGTCTTTTCCTTTGGCGTTTATGAGTTATTTAAAAATCATTGGCTTTGTTATGAAATACCACATTCAAATAAACCGTAAATACTCAAATGACACATAATGTCACTATTTTAAGCGTTAAACCTCCAGTAAGAAGGTTGTTGCCAAGGTAACCGAGTTGGTAAGGTATAAAGTGTTCCCCAGGTGCATATAGTAGCTACTTTACGTTTTCCTTAACACTGTATTTTATTTTCTTACATTATTAGTGAATTTCCGTTGAAAAATATATACTCATGCAGTTTTGTAATATACGGCAATAGTAATTAATTTGAATACCTCCGATGGACCCGTGGTGAGTTGGAATCGTGCGCGACTCCGGAGCTCATCACTCCGCTGGCGCGGGCTCAATCCTCGCAGTCACCACTTACATTTGTAATGTGACTACACGGTAACGCTAGGTAAAGGTTGAAGTTGAGTGTTAGAGAGAACTTTGTAGTCCTGACTTCACCTCGTTAAACAAGACAAACGTTACGTTTTGTTACGATTCTTTATCCTCAGTGTTATGCAACAAAGAAGAATACAACATTAAGACAGCCATGTTGTGGAAGAACTCAATGTATTGTATTACCTCGAGAGAAGAGGTTGAATATAATAACCATTCCTTCTCAGAAACCTCTCTTCATACAACTATTTACATTACTTTGTCCCGAGATCCTTGAGAACTCCATTCATCTTAGTAATCTGACTGTTGTGTCTACTTTAATGTCGCGTCTGTTCCTATCCAACGTATACTATAAATAAATATAATACATTTATAAACAGTTATTTTTAAGAATATTTAATTTGATGAAATGAACATTGGAAAAGTGTACTAATAAACTTTATTGAAATTACGGTACTTCATACAATATTTATTTAATATTTGCCTATATTTACCGAATTAGTATCCATTCCTTTCCTATATATTTTGGTGGCTAGGAAATATTTGATAAACTCCTTTCTATTTTCATGTAACGTTTTAAAGAATAAGTAAACCTAGGGAGTTTGTTGCTAAGTTCATTGGTTTATAAATTTTAGATTTATTTACGGCAAATGTTCTAAATACGAACTTATAAAGTATTTACTTTTGCGGAATAAATGCAAATCACTAAATCACTATTTGAGATGCCGACCACTCTCATGAGGGTATTTTAAGGCAAATATGTAATGAAGGATAAGTGTGATAGTGTTAGTAATGAGTTATAAGGTGCAGTCTTGTTACAAACTAAGGCCGACTCTTCCTTAGAATTGATTAATTAATCAATGACCAATGGAAATACAAGGACCAACGGCTTAACGTGACTTCCGAACCACACAGGTGATGGTCTGATATGTCTAAACGATGGTGGAAGTTGATGCGGGTATCAT
The DNA here is from genome assembly GCA_018831715.1 of Matsumurasca onukii. Taxonomy (NCBI): domain Eukaryota; kingdom Metazoa; phylum Arthropoda; class Insecta; order Hemiptera; family Cicadellidae; genus Matsumurasca; species Matsumurasca onukii. The sequence goes on along the minus strand of CM032058.1, from coordinate 17,750,415 downwards.
CAGATGATCACTGAGTCTATCTGAGCCGCTTTAACTATATCTCCAAAACCTGACCTCCATGAAGCTGGATTACAGGACCACGCCACGAGCCCCAAAGGACTATCGACAACTTCATGATCCTATTATTTTTTCAACGCCAATTTATTTTACAATAAAACAAACGCAAACTCATAATGTTAACAAATTTGCAGATACATTAATTTTCACTTATGTATTATTTACTTAGAGAGTCAACTCGTTTATGTGCTATTACAACAGCACTTACAAAGAACTGGTCGTAACAGCACAATACCTCTCTCTTACTTAAAACATGTGATAAGTTATAACACATATAACATGTGATACGTTTGGATGAGTGAACAAGTGAAAAGCTCAGAACACAAAACAACCCCAGGCTTCGCTTAAACCTCTTGGCTTTTCAAACACGAGTCAGGTAGCCGTGATGCCGCACCGGAAGTTGTCGACTACGGAAGAAAAGTCACAGCCTCCGGCACTTCCGGTTTGTACAGTGACGCAACACTTTTATCCAGGACTTAATTATTTACTCGCACATAGTAACTGGCCAAATATAAATAAAACACAAATGTTGCTATGACATGGAGGACTTTCAGCTTTGCAACTACGTTAAGGAGCTAAAACAAATAACTGAAATATTTGCTATAATCAACCTTTTATAAAGAAATTTTATAAAGAATTGCGAGTATTTTAAAATTAGTGATGTCAAGGCTCAATGTACAATGTCTAGAACAAATAATTGGTTGTATAGTTATTATGATCTATGTAATATAGGAACGATAATAAGGAACGTAAGTAAGGAACAATATCCTGAAGTTTGAACTAGTAGTTTATGATACCCGGTACAGATAATAATAATAATCTTTATTGTCAATACAATAACTATTGTGTGACATAAAAACAACAACAACAAAAACAGTAGCTAACAATAAAAATATATATAAAAGAAGTAAGGTAAATTCACCATAAAAGCCGAACAAAATTGTTTGCTGACCACCAAATTAGATAGTTTTATTCATAACGATTGGCCCTCAAAACATATTAAACATTTCTGGAGGACTTTAAAGAATTTAAAATGCAACTGTCCCATTGATTTTCATTATATTACTTATAACGATACCGGTCCTAAAGTAGTCATATCTGAGTATTGGTTAAACTTGTCTAATTTGACCAAAGCTTACCAACAAAGAGGTGTAACATGTTAGCCCCTTATTTATTGTACAGTTAACTAAAGCATTTCATTTACAGCTGTGTTAGGCCCATTCTCCACGAGCGGGTAAAACGCGACCGTTTGCCGGCGCTCCCGCTCGAAAATGTTGACCATTCTCCACGAGCGGTTGATTGAACGCCGGCAAACGGCGACCAACCTAACATAACATAACCGACTGACATAACAGTTGTTTACTTATATCCTATTTTATATTATTAAGTACACTATGTCAGACCACTATATTCTAGCTGTATGGAATATCTAAATTAATTTTGTATCATCTAATCTTTGTTTTTTGCATTATAAAAACATTTATAATTAGTATATTTCTAAAATTGAAACAAGATTTAAACGATTTAATTACTTAACTAAACTAACCTAAACTATTTAACTAGGTAATTGCCTAAATAAAATTCAAAATAAAAAGATGTGTTATTTATTAAACTACTGGCAAACGGACCAAGAAAATAATTTAGATTTTACAAAAAACCTCACAAAAAAACTTTTCAGTATCAAACACTTTACAACACTCAGTTCACTCTGCCGGTGTATTGAGCACTGATGACAGTGATGAGTGGTGAACAGCGCGCAAACCGCTACGGAGAATGGCAGGCGGTTCACGCGTGCGACCCGTCAATTCGCCTGCGAACGCGTCCTCCCGCGACCGGCAACCTGCTCGTGGAGACGGCTCTATTTAAACCCATTGGTTCTGTTACGCGCGGTTCAGACGCCGGCAAACGGTCGCGTTTTACCCGCTCGTGGAGAATGGACCTTAAAGATTTCACCTACATAAGTTGTATTTTCAACTTCAGGGTAACTGTTTGTTTAAAAAAAAACACATACATAAAATCCAAGTTACTTTTTTATTTAATCCCTTCAACTAATATTTAATATTCCACACAGAAACAAAGGATAACTGCAGTACAGAAGTAGACACTCTGTAAGTTTAATGAGGCCAAAGAGCCATTAGAAAGATCATTAAGAACAACTAGGAGCTGGCGAGATAACAGTTTGAGACTCAGAAATGTGTTAAGTGTACACCTGGCGCACATTTCGCTTAGTACACAGTAAACACATGAGTGTAACTGTGTAAATCCACAACTGTACTGCTGTGAGACTGTTTAATTACGTTAGGGAGAATTTGTGTGTATTAAAGACGGCATTATGTGTAGCATTGTATTTATCTTAATTGCGGGTTTATGTAATTCGCCATTACCAGAAAAGAGCAAAATAACTCATAATATACATAAAGGGAAATTCACTCTTAAGGCCAGGCACTACCGGTGCCATCTTGGATTTATTCTCCATAAGCTCAATGTAAACTAGAAATACAGATTTTCACTTTAATAGTTGACAAAATTTATTGACATTGGTGTTGCTTAAACTATGGCACTATTAAGAATGATTACTGATGTTGAATAATAACCTGGAATTAAGTTTCATATACATTTTGTATTTAATTCAAAAGTGACAACTTTTGATGAAGTGTTCACTTTTTTATAAAAAAACAAGACGACATTTTTTATTTCTATCCACAAATAGTATTAATTTTTTCATTAGCTCTAATATAAAACCAACTTGAGCCGACCCTTGACGCCTTAATAGAAAATTTAAAACATCATTTTCATATACTAATAAAACTTGGTTTATAATTTTCCTTTTTTACAATTGCTCAATACCTAACCCTTTGTCACGACCAAGTCCGCGACATACGAATTAACGAACGATATTCAAAGTAAGTAAGCCAATCAGAACACAGCATGGTTTAGGAGGGAAGGGGAGAAGAGTCCAGTTCGGGGACGACGCACGGCGGCCGGGCAGTGTGTGTCGAGGCCCGGAGCAGTCAGAAGCAATCTTCTACATTTCACTTAAGTATCCTAAATCTAATTATGTTATAAATCTTTTCGTCTAGGGGCTCTGCCCCCTTCCAAACATGTTTTCTTTTAGCTAATTCGTTAATCGCCGAAACGCACAATTTTCCTGTATAAATTTAGATAATATTATAATATTTCTTGCAAGTCGCCACAGTCATTTTCCTGTTAAGAAAGTTGTAACGCCAGCACTTAAATTGTTTTATATATTATATTACTGTAGTCTGCAGACATTAAATCAAGCTCTTTAAAGCTGGCTACGACGTAGATTTTCTAACTAATGGTCGAAGGGTTCACGCTCGTTTATAATTATTTTATGTTAACTTTTAATAATATATGTTTTCCTGTCACCCCCGTTGGCTTAGGGCAAGGGAACACGGTGCACCTCTAAAGCATAGAAAGTAAATAAAAAATAAAATCGTTTTAGTGTAATGCTGGTGTCACTTTGGTGGGTTCGTTCCGCGCAATCATCACTAACAATTTGTTAAGTGACTTTGTGGTAACGCAAGTTAAAGGTCGAGGTTGAGTGGTAGAGAGGACTTTGTAGTCCTAACTTCGCCTCGTTGAACATGACAAGCTTTACGTTTTCAGTGGGTTTTCACCGCGCTTGCAGCGGTCTCCTCCACAGTCATTGTGGTTTGTCACCGTGTTGGTTGTGGCGAACCAATACACAGCTGGCCCAGTCTCGTAGTGTATATTGGGTTTGTTTTGGTAAGTTTGAGGTTCCATGCTTAAAAGTTTGAAAGACTTGAAAACCTAGGGCTACCCCCAAACTGTGATTGATGATTGAACATATAAAAAAGCCACGCAATAGTTACGAGGCAAGTGTTATGTTTTGTTGTGGCGACAAACAGTTCTTTTCCATATTCTGCGCATGCGCGGACCGTAGAACAAGGGTTAAAACCTAGTTTGTTTGAACACGTCCATATGCTTTAAGAGGATTGATCACCTTAAAAAAGTAGCTTAAAACATACTCTCGTAGTCTCCGTTCAGGACGCTTTTGTGTGTAGAGATTAGAAAGGTTGTTTTCCATGTTATCAAAGGTTGTATCTAGGTTTGTATAGCCTGGTTTGATCTAAAGTCCCACGCCAGAATAAACAAAATAATGTAAAGTTGGCCAAATCTTGGCGGTTTTAAACATGTTTTTACAGGTTTTATGTCCTTGTTGTTGTGAATGTTCCTCCTTACTCGTGTATAAGGAACATAGAACCACTCCTACTCTCTCATATAAACCCGTATTTATACGTTTCGGTTCATAAACGACGTCGGAAACAGGAGAATACGAAAAAATTATTTACAACTTTTTGAGTGAGCGTAGCAAAATTGGAATATACGGATTATACGGCCATAATACTATTTCTCTTGACTGGCAAGGTCGGCGTCACGCGCGACTCGTCAACGAACTGAGGCAGACAAGACAACCCTACTAGAGCCGATATTTTTGAAATAGAAGACAAACTTGGATTTTCACCTAGCCCTCCTTTACCGGAGGCAAATAACCAATATTCCGCTATTTCAGTGGTAAACATGGGTTCTTGCTTGGTTGACTAATGATATTAAGTAATCGAACCGCTGCTTCTAGTTTGATTCCTTCCACAATTACCGGGGTCGTGGTGTGCTGGTTGGACAGAGTGAACAAACATAAGAATACTTTTTAATGAAACGCCAGTGTCAAAGCGGCCTAACTTTTTTAAAAGCAAAATCCACAAACAAAACAAAGATAAAACACAACACTAATAAACAGTTGGAAATACAGTAGAGTTAAAGCGGTGTACTCGTAATGTAAAAGTTTGTTTTATAGTTGTGGTGACTATACGAATCACTTTATGATTAAACAAGCAAATTTATTAATTGAAAGTAAAATTGTAGCTTAATAAATTATATACTTGCATTTTATTTTGTTATCGTCTTGTAATTATGCTATAATATATGTCAACACGCTAAACGCGCTAAAAAAGAAATGTACTACCAGTGTTTGAAAGAAAATAAGCACTTGCAGAAGAATTAAGGTGCCATTTCTCTGTGGGCAGAGGCCGGAAGTCAAGCCTGAGGTCTTACTTCCTTCCGGTACAGATGACTTCCGGTTGATCAATACTGGTGCTCAGAACCTGACCTTGCAAGACCACTGAAGTGATCAAGCTTAATAGTGTATACATTCTTGAAGTACTGTCTTGACAAAACTTACCCTCGTTTAATAGCTCGTTATAAAAATAAACAATTATAAAATATGAACTTATTTCACACACCACATAATCTATACGGCTAATAAATGAAATTTTTAACAGGTTTAAGTTTTAACCCTATATTATTAATTACCTTGTATTAGGCCTGTAGATCCTACCGTTGCTGTAAATGTGGATGCGCATTGCCCCGCTTGTGGGGGCACTCTGGCAACTTATTGTCCTTAGTTAAGGACATTAATTAATTGAGGAATTAATAATTGAACTTCGGTCCTACACTGGGTTTCACTTCTAGTAAATACCTATATTATTATCGTGGTATAAACCTACACCAATACTATCACGATAACGTCTCTCAGACGTCTATTTTTAACCTAGCATTTTGGCCCTTAGTTTTTGTTGATAAACCTGACTGATATACGAGTATCAACACTTACTCCGATGTCATTATTTACATAAATTAAATCACAAGTTAATTACTCCCACCCTCCAAACAAATTCTTGTTAATAATTGCTCATTATACATTTTTCCACTATTTGATTCACTTCCACTAATACTACTGAACGTCTGACTGACACCATTACTATAGAAAACTTGAGCCATAGTATTAGACTGAATTTCAAAGTTATCGAATAAACAAAAACCAATACTTAAAATAATGCTTGCTATCGAAAGGCTTCACAATTTAAATTATTTTAAGTATTGGTTTTTGTTATATTTCGATATTTTTGACCATTACTAAGAACCAGGCCGACACGCAGCCAAGCGCTAAAGTGCCGCTGCGATGAGTTAATCGAATTTACTTTGTAATTTGTTTCCATTACCTCCGTTCACATCCTTGCTTCGGCTTTCGACCTCAGACCTACGTATTCTTTTACTGCACGTTCAATTACGTACCTTGAAGCAATAACACATTTAAAACTTCATAAACATATGAGTATTCACTTCGCTATAATAGCAAAAACTCGCCATTTTGAAACGACTCTACACATGTTTATAACTTTTGGTTGGTATATTTATAGATATTGTTAAAATACGTATTTCCCTCAAAATTCATTAAAATCTTATGGAACTTACTAATTTGAAGCGTCGAAACCTCTTCTTTTTAGAAAACTCCCCCCTCCCAAAAGGGAGTTTGTGGTGATCCGATTTTTCCGGCTAGTAAACTTGACCGAGATACTTTAAAAAGATACATTTGTATCAATTTTCATGAAATTCTGACAAAAATGCGACCTGTAGAGAGTACGCAAGTATATACACATGTACTCGTACATACGAGTATCGAAAAATGCTCAAAACGTGTTCTGGGGCAGGATTGGTCCTCATTTCAAGGTCTCGGGTCTGGGTCTTATCATGCTGACGGCTTGGATATCTTATTTTTCCAATGGAAATTCGATAACGACTAATGTTTGTAGTATCGAATGTCTTACGCTACCCCATTCTGAACGAAAAGCTACGGATTAACCTACTTCACAAAGTATTTAATCTACAAAGCATGTTTTAATGCAATGATATTAACGCTAGCCAAGCTCAACCACGGCTTAGCGTTCAGTTTAATTAGATCTCAGCGGAACTGTAATAAGAAAGTTAATGTGATGAAGCTTTGCTTTATACTTCTCTCCAGAGTGGCTGGAAACTTTATATTTATTGCGTAGTTTCTTTTCGTACTGATGTAACAAGGATTGTTGGTTTTTATGAGTAAACTAGGATTCAGAATGAGATTTACACATCTAACGTTCTGAGGTACAATACACAGCGAACACACAAGCGAAGTCCAAGAGAGAATTTAGCGGGTAAATTTAACATTCAGAAGTTGAGACGTATGGTTAGAAGCACAGGAGTCCTACACATGGAGAACTAAAAAAGGTAAAGTTTGTCTTATTGAACGAGGCGTAGTTAGGACTGCAAACTTTCACCACTCATCCTCGACCTTTACCTAGCGTCACCGTATTAGTCACATTACAAATGAAGTGGTGACTGTGGGATTGGAAACCCGCCACCGGAGTAATAATGAGCTCCGGAGTCGCGCAAGTGATACAATCCGCCACGGACCCTAAACTTTAAAAAATATTTGCATCTTGGACAGTAAAATTCCTCCCGAAAATCAAATTAGATAAACGAATACTGTACAGAGCGTATATAAAACACAGAAAGAACAAACATGTCAGAAAAAAATACTGCAATTGACAAAACTTTTTTTAAAAGCACAACACAGAACCATAAAACTGATTTAGACCCCTTCATCGATTTAATAAGTACCCTAAAACTAGAAAATATTAAAATAATAATAATTACCCAATCCACCTTCTGTAATCTTTACGACTAATGTTTTCATAGACAGACCTTCATGATGACGAATGATATACGTAGTGGTCTAAAGTGGCTCGATAGTCTCAAAATCATCTGATGATACCCGCATCAACTCCCACCATCGTTTAGACATATCAGACCACCACCTGCGTGGTTCGGAAGTCACGTTGCCGTTGGACCTTGTATTTCCATTGGTCACTAAGCTACAATGTAATGACCCATTTCTAAGGAAGAGTCGGTCTTAGTTTCAACAAGACTACACCTCATAACTCATTACTACCACTCATCACAATGTTCCATACTCACATATTTGCTCTTTAAAATACCCCTCATGAGAGTGGTTACATCCCAAATATTGATATAGTGAACTCTTAGAATATTCTGCAAGATCTTCTTGGACAGTAAATACCTCCTCCTGAAAACCAAATAAGATAAACGAATATTTACTGAGAGCGTGTTTATATCACACGAAGAACACATACTTTTTATAGAAGTACTGCAATTGACAAAACCTTTAAAGCACAACAACACAGAACAAAAAACTGCTTTATACCTCTTCATCGATTTAATAAGTTACTTTGAAACTACAAAATAATAATATTTAACTACTTCATTGTAATATTTACGATTATGTTTTCTAGTACAAGACTTTTATAGCCACGATTTCACTCAAACTGTTTGAAATCTTAAACTCATCGCACTAATCTATATGTTATTTCATGTTCAAATTCTTGGAGATTCTGGCGTTTGCCATAAACTCAGTACAAGGTCTCGATAAAGAACTATGAATTTTCTATGCCTCAGCTTACGGTATTAAGCTGATGATTTGCAAGTCAATTGAAAATTAACATAGAAATAAAAAATATTCAATTTTTCTTCCCAAAGTGACCGAAACGTCGTAGAAAAAAAAGGTTTGCAGTTGAGCTCCCCAAACCTCTCGAGGACCATTTTAAACCAAACGAGAATTTTTTTTTCTGTTTAAAACCCGTTTTTGTCAACATCTTGGTTGGGTTAGTTTGATGGTAACGTAAGTGTTTACACTAAGTTTCATCCAAATCAGGTCATAAATAGAGCATATTATTCTAGCATATACCCCATTTTTGGGTTAACGCTCTCCCCCTCCAAACGGCATTCCAGTGTAATTCTCTTACCCCGCTTGAAAAACTGCTAAGATTCACGCTAGCACTTGTGTTTTATGTTCCAATGGAAAGTCTTCAAATTGAGAGGTTGGAAAAGAGATGAGAGTGAGTAAAGTGGCTGATCCATCATAGCGCTTCAACTGTGTACAGGAGATGTCAGAAACACTCGAGGCCTTTGAGCAATCATTCTCCATAGTGCTGCCTACTCTTATTCAACAAACTTTCAAGCAACTTCTTTGTAAACTACGGCCCTTTATCAAAACCCATTAGCCGCTGGCATGAGTGAAGCGAATTTCATTATTACCTTAAGAGTTATGAGTCTGTCGTTATTGCCATAGCCTGCTTCGCCTACGGCCTGAAGCTTTTGTGGTGTTTAGCTGCACGTCTTACTACGTATCATGAATGGAAAATTTGTTTTAAATTTCATTAAAATTAAACTACTTATGACGTTGTTGTTGAAAATAACCTTGTCCGCCATTTTGAAACGACTCAATGGATTTTCATAATTTTGGTATATTGATGGATATTGTTAAAATACATATTTATTTTAACAATCATAAAATCGGGTAAAATTTTACCGTTTTAAAAGCATTAAAACCTTAATTTTTTAGGAAACACCCTCCCTGGTTTGTGGTGGTCTGATTTCTGAGCATCAAAATTGACCGAGATATTTACAATAGAAAATTCTCTTTCCCCATTTCACATGGTCGGACAAAATGCGACCTACATGAGGTTCATATACAGTATAGGTAAATACATTTAGGTCTTAGTCATAAATTAGAGTTTATAGAAATTAATACAAGATCATACATAACAATATTACATATACAGTTTTGAAAACATTGCTCAAAATGTGGTCTAAAGGTCAGGATTGGTGAAAATATCATGGCTCCGGGTCTTGGTTCTACCTGCAGAGGGCATGGATATCTCATTTTCCAAAGGAGAAGGAAAACGTATACTTGTTTGATGTTTTTAAATTTCTAAGAAACGAGTAGTTCAGTTTAGTATGACGAAAACCGTTAATGGAATATAACAAAGTTACAGTGGTTTGTAAAATTGATAGAAATCAACGATTCAGCCCATAACACGGGTGAAGGCAAACATATTGGTCCATAAAGATCAAGAAGCTCATCAATAATGAACGTTGTATACACCAGCAAGGAAGGTTATTTAGTGGATACGGGGTTGACACTTGAGTAGAGTAAGACGTTGAGTGGCAGTGGTGAGGTGTGATTGATGGGGTGATATATCTCAGTCTCTGTACCATCAGGTATCAGATACTACTCTGCCACAACCAACACCTCATATACAGGGTGTTCATGATGTACGTTGTATACAACCAGCAAGGAGGGTTATTTAGTGGATAAGAGGTTGACACTTGAGTAGAGTAAGACGTTGAGTGGCAGTGGTGAGGTGTGATTGATGGGGTGGATATATCTCAGTCTCTGTACTATCAGGTATCAGACATACTACTCTACACACCAACACCTCATATACAGGGTGTTCATGATGTATGTTGTATACACCAGCAAGGAGGGTTATTTATGGATAAGGGTTGACACTTGAGTAGAGTAAGACGTTGAGTGGCAGTGGCAGGTGTGATTGATGGGGTGATATATCTTGCTCTGTACCTATCAGGTATCAGACATACTACTCTACACACCAACACCTCATACAGGGTGTTCATGATGTATGTTGTATACACCAGCAAGGAGGTTATTTAGTGGATAAGAGGCTGACACTTGAGTAGAGTAAGACGTTGAGTGGCAGGTGAGGTGTGATTGATGGGGTGATATATCCAGTCTCTGTACTATCAGGTATCAGACATACTACTCTACACACCAACACCTCATATACAGGGTGTTCATGATGTATGTTGTATACACCAGCAAGGAGGGTTATTTAGTGGATAAGGGTTGACACTTGAGTAGAGTAAGACGTTGAGTGGCAGTGGTGAGTGTGATTGATGGGGTGATATCTCAGTCTCTGTACTATCAGGTATCAGACATACTACTTCCACACACAAACACCCATACAGGGTGTTCATGATGTTGTATACACCAGCAAGGAGGGTTATTTAGTGGATAAGAGGTTGGCACCTGAGTAGAGTAAGACGTTGAGTGGCAGTGGTGAGGTGTGATTGATGGGGTGATATATCTCAGTCTCTGTACTATCAGGTATCAGACATACTACTCTACACACCAACACCTCATATACAGGGTGTTCATGATGTATGTTGTATACACCAGCAAGGAGGGTTATTTAGTGGATAAGGGTTGACACTTGAGTAGAGTAAGACGTTGAGTGGCAGTGGTGAGGTGTGATTGATGGGGTGATATATCTCAGTCTCTGTACTATCAGGTATCAGACATACTACTCTACACACCAACACCTCATATACAGGGTGTTCATGATGTATGTTGTATACACCAGCAAGGAGGGTTATTTAGTGGATAAGGGGTTGACACTTGAGTAGAGTAAGACGTTGAGTGGCAGTGGTGAGGTGTGATTGATGGGGTGATATATCTCAGTCTCTGTACTATCAGGTATCAGACATACTACTCTACACACCAACACCTCATATACAGGGTGTTCATGATGTACGTTGTATACAACCAAAGGAGGGTTATTTAGTGGATAAGAGGTTGACACTTGAGTAGAGTAAGACGTTGAGTGGCAGTGGTGAGGTGTGATTGATGGGGTGATATATCTCAGTCTCTGTACTATCAGGTATCAGACATATTACTTACACACAACACTCATATACAGGGTGTTCATGATGCATGTTGTATACACCAAAAGGAGGGTTATTTAGTGGATAAGGGTTGACACTTGAGTAGAGTAAGACGTTGAGTGGCAGTGGTGAGGTGTGATTGATGGGGTGATATATCTCAGTCTCTGTACTATCAGGTATCAGACATACTACTCTACACACCAACACCTCATATACAGGGTGTTCATGATGCATGTTGTATACACCAGCAAGGAGGGTTATTTAGTGGATAAGAGGTTGACACTTGAGTAGAGTAAGACGTTGAGTGGCAGTGGTGAGGTGTGATTGAGGTGATATATCTCAGTCTCTGTACTATCAGGTATCAGACATACTACTCTACACACCAACACCTCATATACAGGGTGTTCATGATGCATGGTATACACCAGCAAGGAGAGTTATTTAGTGGATAAGGGGTTGACACTTGAGTAGAGTAAGACGTTGAGTGGCAGTGTGAGGTGTGATTGATGGGGTGATATATCTCAGTCTCTGTACTATCAGGTATCAGACATACTACTCTAACACACCAACACCTCATATACAGGGTGTTCATGATGCATGTTGTATACACCAGCAAGGAGGGTTATTTAGTGGATAAGGGGTTGACACTTGAGTAGAGTAAGACGTTGAGTGGCAGTGGTGAGGTGTGATTGATGGGGTGATATATCTCAGTCTCTGTACTATCAGGTATCAAACATTCTACTCACTTACTCATATACTTTAAAAATATACAGGGTGGCATAATTTGTTGAACACAATTTGGGATTGAGTGAGTGAATGAATAATCGACTCAAAAACGTGGGAGTTGTTTTATTAAGTAGTAAATTTAAAACAGTTTTATTACTAAAAGAAGACGAAACATTACTGGTACTCATTCTTTTACAAGTAATTTTACAAGGAAAATAAACCATTACCAAGTGCTCTCTGTGGTTTGCACGCTAAGTTTGTGGTCTGAATTCAACATTACACCATGTTTTTTCTAAGCATTGTTAGATATGCTTCCAATAACCTCTCGAACTCTTCTCTTAGGTTCCTCAATGTTTTCTATTGTCTTTGTAAACTCGCTGTCTTTGGCATAAACAAAAAGCTCCTAAACCCTTGGCCTCACGTTCTATAGAAATTACAGGCTTATACCCTTTTCTTTTAGGGGAAGGGGGTTATTAAAAGAACGTAGTGTTCACAAAGAAAGTTCAAATGGAGAACCGTAAGAGAAGAGTTCTAGAAATTATTTGAAGTCTACCTCCAACAATGCTCAAAACATGATGAGAAGTTGAGTTTATACTACAACCCAACACTCTGAATATGAAAGAGTGAAAACCACTCAGTAAGAGTGAAATTTGGCTCTTTTGGGCGTTGATACTCAGCGACTCTCATTAAAGAGTGGCTCGATCTTCACTCTTTTGGGAGGGGTTTTCACTCTTTCATATATTTTGAGTGAAGGAAAGCACGTGGAAGCGGTTTAGTTGTCTTGTAAAATTACTTGTAAAATAATAAGTACCAGTACTTTTATGTAACTTGTCATAAATAAAACGGTTTCCTTAGAATGGGTCATCAACTAATAGCCCAATGACCAATGAAAATACAAGGACCAACTTCCGAACCACGCAGGTGATGGTCTGATATGTCTAAACGATGATGGGAGTTGATGCGGGTATCATCAAATGATCACTGAGACTATCTGAGCCGCTTTAGACCTATATCATCCTCAAAACCTGACCTCCATGAAGCTGGATTACAGGACCACGCCACGAGTCCCAGTCAAACTTCATCTTACGTTGTTAGTAAGTACGCTATGCAGATGTAAAAAGGTTAAGTTAAAACACCTTTACTTATCTTGACTACTTTACCTTTACATAGCTAACGAAAGTGTCCTTTTACAGTGGTACTCAACGTAGTTGATTTGTTCATAGACATTGTCGGAGGGATTTACATTTTCACATTAGAATTGTGTAACCCTTGTCATATTTGCTGATAAATACTTTTTACAACAGCTGGTCTAGTTCATGAGTTCATTTTTAGATTACAATGACAAAGTTGGCGGGAATAGGTACCCAACCAATCTTAAGTTTGAGTTTTGACCGTTGGTCACAAGTACTGCATATTTAATATCTAGCCAAATTTTTTGTTGTGACCTTACCAACACATAATCGACAAGTTCTGTTATACCTTTAATTCCTCTTATATCTTAGTAAGTAGAAAATGTTATGATTATTTCCCGTTTCACTAAGAAAACCAATCGATAAAATGGTTTATTTTGAATGTTGTCCAGCCCAACCTACAGTATGTTTTTATATTGTACGAGAAAATTCAATTTTTCGGTATGTTAACCATTACAGTTACTTCATTTAGCGTTCCACTGCAAAGTCCTGAACCTTACCTTTACTTATGTAAATATATCATGAGCTACGGTTAAAGTTTAAACGGAAAACTTTCCCACTTGAATATAAAATGATTTCAATAACTTCGGTCGGCGGCTGAAACTCGTTTAAAATCACTTCACATCTCTCCCCTCCTTCGACCCTCAATTTCACGGAATATAATTTAGTTTGAATAATTTTGTACTCGAGAAATTCTTACGTGGAAGGATGATTATTATATCTAACGTTCTGATACGATAATTTATTTTGGATTTGATTGGTTAAAGGCTGCTTTTTCTTTGGTATTTGAATATTGTTGGATTTTTTGATATTTAAGTAAAATTTTGTAATTTTTCAATTGCTCAAAAAGATACATTTCTAATAATTTCTAACATGTATAGCCTAATATTAATTAATTTTGAGTGGTTTACTGTGCTTATTGGTTTCTAAAACGATGTAGGTAAAAGTGTATGATATCCCCAGTGTTATGGAATTGTCAAATAATAAAACATTATTTAGATAGGTATTCGATTAATACGTAAGAAAAGCTCTATCCAAATTGAAGTCATGTTTGCTGGATTTAGCAACATTTCTCAGTTGCTTTAGCAGATTTGGTAACTAGTAGTCAACTTAGTCTGTTAAAATAGCTAGCTGTTAAAAACAAACAAGTCTATACACACAAACACAAGTATGCAAAAAAATTTATAGTTGGTTGCGAACCGGTATTAGCATCAGGTATTATTCAGTTTGGCTTCTATAAGAAAACTCAACGGTTAAATACAATAAAGAGAAATATGTTTATAATATCCGACCAAAGTAATTAAATTTAAAATGCTATACGAACTTGTCTTCTTCAATTCTAGTAACTACTTTAGATTTTTTAAAGATTTATGATAAGTAGATTGCACATAGATACTACATAGTTGAAGCAGGAAAATCAACATAGTTCGGCAGCCCAAGCACAGATATCGATGTTGTCTCTCACCGTCTTTCTCCCCCTTGGTCCCAAATGCTCGAGTTTGTCCGATGATTTAATTGTAACTAAACCGTGTTTTTTTCAAGAACCAAGGTATTTGCGCGGGCGTCAATAACTGTACTTGATGCTCTTGAAAGAATTTCTTAACAGTGCTATCTGCGCTTGGGCTGCCGCAACTATGATGATTTTCCTGCCTCAGCCGTTCGGCATCCTTACCATAACATAATCTTTGATAGTATTATGCTTCTCAATCTGAGGGTAAACCTACTTATATACTACTGAATCCTAACCGAAAGCTGAAAGTTTAGCTTAAAACATTTGTAACAGTAAGTTGGCTGCGTTGGAACACACTTTAGTGAAGAAGAAAACTTAGGTATGATGAATGGAAGTTGCTGGATGCGGGCCAACCAAACTTCTTACACATTCTTCAAACTTTGCAATAAAACCTTACTTTGTTACGCTACTTTCCCTGTTTTTACATCACATTGCATTAGGAGTCCAGCTCTTTTGGATTTATAAGCAAATCCAAAGCTTGTTTAGGTATCCTCGCAAATGAATAAAAATGTGTCTTGTTTAGTGAGAAAAGTTAGGACTACAAAATCCTCTATACGATTTAACATCGATTTTTACCTAGCGTGACCGTAAAGTTTCTTAACAAATTGTTAGTGGTGAGTGCGGGGATCGAACCCCTGCTACCTAAGTGATGAGCTTGGGAGTTACCCACACTTATCCTACGGGTGACTTTGTGGGGAGGCTGCACAAAACAAATTTGTCTAGGATTTTTATTTCTTCAAAACGAGCAGTCAGGATAATCCTTAAATTGCGAGGAAGAGAGTCGTGTGAGGAGGCATTAAAACCCTAAAACTGTTGACTCAACCTTGCCTCTACATTTGGAGACGTGTCTCTTTTTCAAATCAAAATAATACCATAAGTACCTCTTATGACGTTGATTAACACTACTCTTATGAAACTAGAGGCAGGGACAACTACCGAACTGGGAGACACAGAACGGTAGTTCATGACCGTTGCCTTCCCAGGCAGGAGTTCATTTCGTCAACAGACTACCAAATTTGTTTAAACATGCTGAGCCTAAGGCGTTCAAAGCTCGTCTTAAAACAATTCTTATTTCTCAAGCATTTTGTGATACAGACGAGTTTATGGCATTCAATTGGGAGACCGTATGATTAGCTAACTCATTAGGGGCTAGAGTGGTTACATTCGAACGTATGGGAGAGAGTGAGCGTAAAAAACAGTATGTTTGAATGGGATTTAGATGTAAGAATGAAAGGAAAATTTTAGATACACAAGAATTGACGATTGCGATACATTTAGTAAAAAATAATGTCTTTAAGCAATAAAATAAAATATTTATTTATTTATTTATAGCTCCGGCTTCCGGATCATGTGTAACCAATGCGCCACGGGTACGATACATAGGGACGCTATTTACATTATATACATCTTATTTAACCCTCTAAAGATAGGACAGTTATCTTTAAAAACGATCGAAAAAGCTTGACTAATATTTCTACCATCTAATTATCTATGCGTAAGGATTTTGGACCTTCCAGATAAGTAATGAGCATTAAAAACGTGATTCAAAGAAATGAAACTATTTTCAGCTCTAAAATACTACAGTAGGTACTTTTACTACCTACACGTAAATATTACGTACACGGTAGTTTTACACTCAAAGTGTAATTTTATTATAAACAATGTCACATTTTTCTCATACGGTCGGGAAAGTCCGGGAATTTCTTTCTTGCGCGTTCGGCACAAACTGCATTTTCACACGGTCGAAGCGGTTGTCCTTTTTTTGGTTACCGCAAAAGCTGCAATACCTAAAAAATAAATAACACAAATTTGTAAAATATTTTATATGTTGTATATAACTAACAACAACTATACAAGGCTAACAAAGCTACAAACACAATACTGTTGGAATAGCAACAGAACAGCTGTGCACGTATTGCCCACTCTGATAACGCACAATTCCCTGAACACGTGACTTGTAAATCTTATCACTTCTTCTGATCTGCACTTCCGTTTCCGTGATCATCAGGCTTACTTGCATTTCAGTCGAGGTCAACGTGTATAGTTTGTTTCTCACTTTTACCTCTTCTACTCGTGGAACTTATAAACATGTGTCGGTAAACCTTTAAATACAGCTGACTTAATTCTTACAGCTGATTTTACAAAGTAGAATAAAATTAATGAAGGTGAAATGAAACCTAAAGAAATAAATAAATAAATTCTTAATTACCGTATGAAATTTTACAATGTATGGCAGTCGTCTTAACACTAGCATTCACACACATCGAAATCACATTCAAACATACAACACTTGTACCACTCACTCACCATTCATTCATACATACACTCAGATCCAATATTTATTTATTTATTAATAACTTTATTAAATAAACTCTAATCCACTCCCTTTCAAAATTCGCGACTGAATAAAAGGAGTTTGTTACAAGAAGGCGTTTTAGTCTTATTGAAAATGTTAAAGTTGTTTATTTGTCTTATGTTGTTAGGGAGGCTATTTATTAATCTGATACCTAATTGTTTGGGAAGCTGATGCGTGATTTCTAGTCTATGCTGCTGCTCTCTATTGACCTAACTTTATTCAAGCGAAGTTAGGACTAGCAAGTCCTCTCTCACACTTAATCTGCAGACACCTTAGACAGCCTTAATTTTGTGGCAAACAAAAATTGCTTGTACGAATTACAGCTACCATTCTCACCGTATTGTTACTACACATTGGATTGATTATTTTCTGGTTTTAAACCTACTGGGTATCGCATTTCAAGCAAATGTTTAAATTTAAATTTTATGAAAGTTTTATTTAATTCAAAATAGTTATTGTGTCCAATACAAAGGAAAACAGAGTACAAACAAGCTAATTGTTACAGAGTACTTATTTTCTCAGAGAACTTTAATACGAGCGGATCGCTAAGAGAAAACTTCAATATGAGTCAAGTTTACTAGTTTTCTCATTTTGCCCGGAGATTTCTCTTGGGGAGAGTAAATAATTTAAAAGCTTCCTGGAACCAAGACAAGCTACAAGTCTAATACAATCTTCTTCCTGTGTTGCTTCTTGCACTTGCTGCGCTTGTAACTGATACTTGCTATTTGAATAGATCTTCAGTGTTTTTTTGTGGAAAGGCGAGTTTTATCAAACGGTTCCGAAAAGTTCATCTAGTTGGAATGATAATACAAGTAGTAGCACATTGTAGGTAAAGGAAATTCTTGATACTGATTATTTTTTCATCCACCAGACAGAGTGTTAAGAAAACTCCTTTGGCAGTTTCACTAAATCACTATGTAACCATTTGAGATGCCGATCACTCAAAATTAATGAGGATATTTTAAGGCAAATATGTGCTGAAAGATGAGTGTGATGAGTGGTATTAATGACTAATGAGGTTTAGTCTTGTTACAAACTAAGTCCAACTCCTCCTTAGAATGGGTCATTAATTAATAGCCCAATGACCAATGGAAATACTAGGACCAACGGCTTAACGTGACTTACGAACCACGCAGGTGATAGTCTGATATGTCTAAACGATGGTGGGGTTGGTGCGGGTAACATCAGATGATCACTGAAATCTGAGCCGCTTTGAACCTACATCATCTCAAAACTGACCTCCATGAAGCTTGATTACAGGACCACGCCTGAATCCCAGTCAATAATATCCCTGTTCATCTAGTTGGAATGATAATCCAAATAGTACATTGTAGGTAGAAGAAATTCTTGATACTGATTATTTTTTTATCCACCAGACAGATTGTTTAGAAAACTTATTTGACAGATTAAAAGGAGGCTGCAGAGAACAAATTAAAGGACATTGTTTTTTGTAAATATTTTCCAACGATAAATAGATACTCATGCGTTTTGTTTTCTACAAGTATACTTCTGTTCAGATAATAATTTAGAACAGAAATCCGAAAATGGCATACAAATATTGTGTAACGCCATAACATATAAAAAAAATCCGTCATCCAAATAAATTTACTGCAAATAGTGGTTATCATGAATTGAATCAGGAAAGAAGATTGTTCTTGTACTTTGGTGCTTACAGACCAACCCTAGTCACTTATTTTTGTATGACCTTTTGTATATTTAAAAACATACCAACCTCTTCGCGGCCAGTGTCACAACTATAATCTAGTTCTTCCGGTTCACACCGCGTCCAAACTTCAAAACTAGGTTGAGATATTTCGGCCTCGCTTAGCAGTGCCATCTTCAGTCACTGAAGATTCAGCCAATCAGTGACTGAAGATGGTATTCCACAGCTAGGCTGAAATATCTCAATCTAATTATAAAGTTTGGACGGGGTGTGAACCAGAAGAACTAGATTAAAAAATAACACAACGATTTCAGGAACGTTATAAATTCTACCATAAATTTTAAAATATTATGACATTTAAAGCAATGTTATGCTGAAGGCAAACACACTTAGAACATACACATTTTATAACCAACAACAAGCATAAAATATTCAGAAAACACAACGAAACCGTAGACTACTTTTCAAGCAACGTCACGGTTAAAAATAATATTTTACAAAAGGCAGTAAAAACACAAACAATTGTTTCCATTTCAAATATTATTTTCATTAAGTGACAGTATAAAAGCGGTGTTTCAACGTGCGTGATATGGCGGCTGGCAGAAGGGCTGAAAGCGCCAACCTTTTGTCAGGGCTGCCACCCTTCTATTTGTCGCCCTTTGACCTGACCTCATTTTGTTATACTGTTTTGTCACTCTGTTTTCACCCGTTCCCTCTCAATTATTTCTGTAACGGATAAATAATTTAGCTAATGATTTCATTAAAAAAACGATTTATTCAAAACTGAATTTATTCAAATGGATTTTTAAATAGAGTGGTTTTTGGAAACGCCTTACCTATTTAAAACATGTGTTCAATTATACTTATTGAAATTCAGATACAGATTATTGGAGTGTGGTTTTTTACACTCGTAGTCAATGGGTAGCTAGAATTTCTCCAATTTTAATTGTTGGTTTGTTTCTTAACGTGTTTTGTACTGTCTATAGGATAGTTGTTCCTTATTAAATAAATTCAGGGGAAACAGCCTAAAAAGTTGTTATTGGTGTGTGACTGGCCGACTTAAGCTAGCTCAATTCCTAATATTATGTGTTTTAGTTAATAGTTGGTTACTTTTCACCTGATGAGGAATCATATTCTAAATTCCGAAACGTCGTGTTCTTCGACGTGTATCATTAAATATTTTTGTAAAATATGATATTTTACATATCATTAATAAAAATTAAAAATTATAATTTAGTAAAATATCATTATTTTATTAAAATTATGGAAAACTTCACTAGTTCGTTAATTTAACCTTAGAAATTCTACCATCCCGAACAAGAAATTTCAGGAGTAAATATCTAATAGATATTTGTATTTGACTGGGACTCATGGCGTGGTCCTGTAATCCAGCTTCATGGATGTCAGGTTTTGAGGATGACATAGGCGGCTCAGATAGTCTCAGTGATCATCTGATTATACCCGCATCAACTCCCACCATTGTTTAGACAATCATATCAGACCATCACCTGCGTGGTTCGGAAGTCACATTAAGCCGTTGGTCCTTGTATTTCCATTGGTCATTGGGCTATTAATTAATGATCCATTCTAAGGAAGAGTCGGCCTTAGTTTGTCACCTCATAACTCATTACTACCACTCATCACACTCATCCTTCACCTTATATTTGCCTTAAAATACCCTCATGCGAGTGTTCGGCATCTCAAATAGAGGTATATAGTGATATTTCATTGCGTTTAAATACAGAATCCAGGTTTAACTCTTCGTTTCACAAACACCCGTACACTAGTGAATTGGTTAAGTTATTTATTCACTCAATTTCAGTAAAGTACGACAGACTTGATTGGATACGAGTAGAACAGGTGAAAAGTACGCCATTACAGCCACATGTGCGGTTTGTTGATTGGCTTGTAGCTGGGGACAGTGTGGCGTGTTCCTTCATGCCAGGACATGATTCCATTACCTGCAACTGGGCTTTGCGTTACACAGTGTTGTGCAATTTCGTTAAATGAGGAAAAGTTCCGAACACATGGTAAATTGCAATATGATTCAGTGAAAAGGTTAATATAAAACGATATTTACCCATAGTAGCTTTAAGTGATCAAAATGAGCATGAAAGTAAATCCAAAGACAATAGTACGGTAGGTAGATAGCGCAAATATGCTTCATGGTTCAGGAGAATACTCGGCTTGGTTAGTCAGGCCAACCCCCCAGTCAGTATCTGTCTGGTTAGTACCTGCTCAGATTACTTTATACTGGGGTACATCAAAAATGAGTTGTTCACAAAATACTGGGCAGCTTTGTAGTTGTCCAGATGTTGATCACGCTCCGTTCCCCACCAGGGAGGTTGGATCAGATATCATTTTAGGGGGATGCGGCAGCAGGGTAGACCGCGACTTCAGGAGAGGCTTGTCATAATCTTGGGGAACGGTCCTCCGAGTGTTGGCAAGGCTCTCCATGTCTTGGGGTTAGAGTCCCCTAAGTGGTTGTCAGCAGGCTTGCTTGTCGCACCCTCTCATGATTGTCTGGTCAGCCGAACAGTCCCATTCCTCTCCTGAATCAGACTTCCTTTCATTCCGGTGGTAGCGCAATATGCCCAACGAGGGCAGACGTGCATAAGGGTAACCAGTCCCTGACCACTTCATCCCCTCAATCTAACATCTAGTCAGGCCACGCCAGTGACCGTCTCTCGCTGTCTTTCTCCCTCGTCTCCTCATGCTCGAGTTTGTCCGGTGTCAATAACAAATGTAACTAAATCGTGTGATTTCCGAAAACAACTGAACGTGCGCATGAGATAAGCTCTACAATTCACTTCACTATTTGAGAGCTAATTTCATTATTTTAAGCATATGGTGCTTGTGCGTGCAGTAATAAGGGCGTTCAGCTTCAACTTTAACGACTTTCCTTAGAATGGAGTCATCAATTAATACCAATGCCTATTCAGGCATCTGTGCGCTATCTTTCTAAGACTAGATGCATAATGATTGGTATCTGAGCCGCTTTTACAAATAACTCAAAACCTAACATACAACCACCCACGCCCAGTAAAGCTTACAAAGTTTCATGCATTCATGCTGAAACTTTCGATAAAGACCACGATTTACGCCAAGAACAATATGGTAAAATAACCAAAAACAGAAATCATAGTTTCGTAGAAACAATTTTTTATCATTGTTTATACATGTTGAGTTTTGATACAATTGCATCTTTGAAACAATCCCTAGATACAAAATTACCTATCATAGATCATACATTTTTAATTTGAGTGGAAAACTTGAAGAATGTGTTGGCATTTGATCAAGTTAATGAGACAAGGAGAGTGAAGAGGTGAAAGTGATTGTGATGTTTCCCTCTGTTTACCTGTAATTAAATACAGTACAGAACGCTCAGCTGAACGTAACGTGATATAACAATATTTACCACCAGTCAGTTCCAGGTAGTAAATACGATCATGCCTATCGTGAACATTGTGTTTCAAACATGTATTCATTGTCGATGTATACAGTAACTTAGAGTTGTATTAATATTTATAGTGACTTCTTAGCATACGTATATTTCACACGTTTTTATGTGTGCTTCAACAAGTACGTAGTTTTCAAATGAACAAAGGTACAATAAACAAATGCACAAAGGTATAACATATAACTAGTTTTTATATTATTATTATATGCCTCAATATGTGCCTAGTATTTCATGCGTTAAATGACAGTTGGATAGTATGGACGCCATGTATATATTGAGAGTACAGAGCTATCCTAAAATATTTTGTTCCGGAATTGAACCTGGATTGTTCAACCTGGATAAGTATATTTCATCACTAGAGTCTTAAAGTGACGACATTTTGAAAGTTAACATCCGAGGCGCAGCCGAGTGACATTCGGGCCGAGTGATGAACGGTGACATGTCATGATGTAAATAATAATAAAAAATGTAAAAAAAATAAATAGTGTTTATATTTTAAAGAATAAATGAAATAAACGGTGTTTTTGAACTCAGTAGTCTTACCTATAATGCTTTGAAGATACAACTACTGTAAACTGATTTACTTTAAGTCAATGTTAAACATCAAAACAAGCTCGTTAAACCAGCTGATGATGTTTATGCCCCAAAAGATCATTAAAGTGATACTTTTCTCAGTAGGGATAATGCAATACTTTACTATCAAAAAATAATTTTTTACCTGGGTGTAAAAGTGACACTTTAGCACTGTGCAAAGCGGCTGTTTTCAGAACAGAATTAAATTATGTGTTGCTAGACAGAAAAGCTATTTAACAATACAAACGTTTAACATTCAACTACAACCTACCAGGAGAAAACTTTAATGTTAGGCCAAATTAGTCGAAGGCCTTTTAACCCTTTGAGATGTATTCTATTTTCTGGATGTGTGAGAATAATATTATTTTAGATCTTAATTTGTATAAACTATTAAAAGCTAATTTATAACAAAATTTGAAGAAAAATGTTTGGACCGAACCGGGACTTGAACCCAGGTCTCCCTTACCCAGACGGTTATGCTGCGGACCCAGGACAAGCAGGAGACCAGGTTAAGATCCCAGGTCGGTCAAACATTCTTTCTTCAGACCCTATATAATATGACATTATTACACTTAAAAGCCGATTCAAAGAAGGGAAAAAGTGGAGGTGCAGAAAGCTCTATATTTCGTTTTAAGACAAACGTTTTCAAGAGAAAAGTGGAAATGAACTTAAAAAAACAAAAATAATGTATGCGCCTATTTACTTTCAAATTGTATACATTATTTTCATTTATATTTATATTTATTATGCTTGCGTGTTTTATATCCAAATTATAATTATCATTAAAGGCCAGACCTGTATTTCATCAACACACTTGCATTCAATACCTAAAGCACTTTTTAACAGTTTGACTCTTCATTTACATATTCTACATGTTCTACATTCTGTTTGTTTCACCATTTGTCTTTATTACCACAGTGTACATTTTCCCAAAATTCTAAGGGTAAGTAAAACACCTGTGAGAGTGTTTGGGGACGAGAAAGCGAATAAAAAGCGTGAACGTTATTCCTGCCGCCTGGTTGTATAAAACCCGCTGCCGCAAACATGCAGACCATAATTTCCCGGCTTTACTGAATACACCAGCCACGGGCAAGACAATTCCTTCCCCCGGCAAGAATATTACTTTTCTCTCGGGTATTTTATGGAAAAGGAATGCATTTTGTAAAAAAATGTTAAATTACTAAAAGGTTTACTCCTTGAATTGTATAGCATTTCAAAGGTAAAACCTTCAATAAATCAGAATAAATTAACTCACTTTTGCAAGAATGGTGAATTAGGGGGTTGCATGTGAGTGTGTCACATCTTGATTGTAAACTGAAACAAATTTATTACCTTAATACATACAAGATAAACTCAAAAAAACTCAAATCAAGCAAGCTCTTAATTGTACCAAATAAGAGGTTGGGTGTAGAGAAGACTTTAAACTCCTGACTTTGCCTCGATAAACAAGTCAAAATTTACCTTTTTTACCTTAACACCTTATCAGATAATGAGCTTTGTGTTCTCTGACACACTCAATACTGACCTGACATTGGTTAAGCACGTAGTGAAGTGTAGCGTGTTGAGTTGTGTTAACTGAACAAGCTCTTGATTGTAGCAACTGACAGGAAACTATTCATCATGTTGTGAGACACCTTATCAGATACTGAGCTCAGACCACGCTTTGTGTTGTCTGACACACTCAATACTGACCTGACATTGGTTAAGCACGTGGTGAAGTGTAGCGTGCTGAGTTGTGTTAACTGAACAAGCTCTTGATTGTAGCAACTGACAGGAAACTATTCATCATGTTGTGAGACACCTTATCAGATACTGAGCTCAGACCACGCTTTGTGTTGTCTGACACACTCAATACTGACCTGACATTGGTTAAGCACGTGGTGAAGTGTAGCGTGCTGAGTTGTGTTAACTGAACAAGCTCTTGATTGTAGCAACTGACAGGAAACTATTCATCATGTTGTGAGACACCTTATCAGATACTGAGCTCAGACCACGCTTTGTGTTGTCTGACACACTCAATACTGACCTGACATTGGTTAAGCACGTGGTAAAGTGTAACGTGCTAAGTTGTGTTAACTGAACAAGCTCTTGATTGTAGCAACTGACAGGAAACTATTCATCATGTTGTGACACCTTATCAGATACTGAGCTCAGACCACGCTTTGTGTTGTCTGACACACTCAATACTGACCTGACATTGGTTAAGCACGTGGTGAAGTGTAGCGTGCTGAGTTGTGTTAACTGAACAAGCTCTTGATTAGCAACTGACAAGGCTATTCATCATTTGTGAGACACCTTATCAGATACTGAGCTCAGACCACGCTTTGTGTTGTCTGACACACTCAATACTGACCTGACATTGGTTAACCTGGTAAAAACTAACGTGCTAAGTTGTGTTAACTGAACAAGCTCTTGATTGTAGCAACTGACATGTAAATTAAAATAGAAGTCAGATCATTTATTTGTTTAATTTGTTTTATTTAAGCTGGTTGTGAATTGATTGCTGCGTGACAGGAAGTACGTTAATTACCGTTCACCTTGTAGTTTCAGAAAAGAACTACCTTTACCCTAATAATTGTTTTCTGAATGGCGGTATATCTAGAAGTAGAACCACTTTTTATAATATTGTACAGTTCAAACGATGTAACATGAGTCCTAACTGCTTTGTGGAGAAGACTTTTTGATACGTCAGTACAGCGTATGTATGGCAACGTTAAGGCAACATGCGCAATAAATTATTAACTACTAAAACCAAACTTTACGTTATTTAAAGCATATAGTCCCCGGACTTGTAGCTTTGAAGAGCTAAGTGATGAAAATAGAGTGAGTTGGTCGAACATGTCTAATCTTGTCGGAACAAGCCACAACTTGTCGGGCCAAACCAATAACATGGCCGCAGATGCGACATCTCTCACCAGAACTGTGCTGCACGGTTCCACTTCTTCCTCTATTCTAGAAATGTATCAGTAGCTAGCTTTTAAAACATTTACAGGGTGTTCATGAAAGCGTGTCACAACCTTTACTGTTAGATTTATTGGGCCAAAATAAAAAGAAAATTTAAAACTAGCATTTTGTTGAAAGACTACTTTGTTTCAAGACATCTGTCATGTTGCATGTTTTTCATTATAGTTATTTATTATCTTCCACACCATTTACTCGTATGGTATTTTCTGGAACTTTACATACATTCGTATCCTGATACTCTATGGTTAGACTATCATGCCTGTAAGCAACTAAGGAAAATTTCTGTAAACACCTTTTAGATACTTTAAAGATGTTTTGGTTTTATCAAGAGATGACCACAATCAATCTAAAATATTAATTTACCATTTTAAAATTGTGGATATTTTGAAGTTTTCTTTGTGTTACAGCTTTCTGAAAAATAAACGTCAAGGTTCCTTATCAAATAAACATGCTAATTGTAATGTTTTACAACAAATTCTATTACTTATCTACTGACACCAATATTATTAAATTAAATTTAGAATCAATAAAGTTACAGTGGAAACTATGGCAAAAGATTATAAGGTGGAAAGTTGCCTGTTTTCAGCCATAGTTTCCACTGTAACTTTGTTGATTTTGATTAAATTTCAATAATTTTTTAATGTATTTATTATAGGTAACATAATTTGGTACATAACGATATTCTTGACATGTTGTTTATTCACTAATTAAGGCGTTGCACCAAAAATTCCCTAAAAATAGCATAAGATGGCCATGTTTTGAGAAACGGTAGAAGTTAGATCATGCACAGCGGCTTTTTGAACTGACACATACTTCGGAACAAAGCTTTACATTTATAATGCAGTGGTGGTTTTCAAATTGAATTAAGCCACAAAAAGAATTTTAAATTTCAGTTCCCAATTTGAAAATAAAAGCGACTGAATTGGCAATCAAAGAAATTATTGTAATGAACAACAGTTTGATTGAAAACTACATTTTTCAGTGATACAGTTGTAAGAAAACCTATCTTTCAAATAGCCAAAACTTAATGTTGTGGATTACACTTTTAATCTTGTCCTATATATCTTGTGTGTAATCAGTGGTCGTCTTGAATAATTTTAAAATGTGTTTTTCCCTAACAGCATAGATATATCTTACAGCATAGACGAGTTTATGGCACACATCTGAGAGGGAGCAGTGGGTAAACACGACAAAGGATAAGAGTTGGATAATTCAATTAATGGGAGCGAGGGAATGAACAAACTGTTTGTTTGATGGGACTTTGTTTTATACGATTTCCAATAAATAAACTTTAAACGATGTTGTTTGTACTACAGGTCAATTTCCGTGTTATTCGTTATAGAACCGTAAAAGATAGATTGTTTAACACTTTTTGAGTTGATAAATAATGAAATGGTCAACGAGTTGTGTACTTTTCAATTTTCGACAAATTGAATCAATAAACTTCTAATATCTGTGATGGTTTTGCAAAATACGAGTTGTTTTATTGTTCTTATAATACAAGCAAAATGGCCGACTGTTGGTTATTGTACAATCTATCAAGACCGAAGTATGGTTTCCAACCATACTTGACTAGATCATGAATTAGTTAAAGTAAAACCGAATACTACTTAAAATAGTTAATTCATTATTTAACAATGAAATATTCAAGCGATAAGGATGACATAGTAAAAGTAATAAATGTTTATTCAACAATCTGGCATCTAAACTCCATTTTCCAGTTGAAAATATTTTAAGTAACTTAAAATGAAACTCATCGTGTCTCATTTGTGCCACATCATGTTTGGCCGCTGATTTGAACTTTTATATGAACCACTCATAACCTGAATAGAGTATCAACTCTTAAGATCTCTCAGACCACGCTTTGTTTTGTCTCATAGAGCAATCTAAACATAAACATTTCTTAAGAACGTTCCGCCTACAACTTTCATTTATCTTTTAAAATAAAATTTATTTAGAAAGGATAACAATGTAACTGGGTATTTCAAACTGAATTGAATTTATTAGTTTACTAGTAAAACCGGAAATTCTAAATACAAAGTTTCTCCAATTTTTGAATTTATATGCCGCGGTTTATAAATGGAAATTGGCTCAGTTTAGTCACTTCTGAGCATTCATTACACTTCAAAACAAGTGTATTTCATAAAATCTGATAAAAACTGTAGACGTGAAGTTTTCTACAGAAAATATGTTCCATTGCTATTATGGGACAAGGTAACGGCCACTACTGCGCACCTATATGAAGTTACTTGCAAACTGCTTGATTCAATCCGGCTTGCCACTTTTCGCCACAGTTGGATAAAGTGGATCTTCTGACACAACTATACTTAATTGTATTTAGTTTTCATATAATAGAATGACTTAATGATTAGGACACATGAAGCTGAAAACAGCGTTGAAGAATTCAGAACTACATCTGATTGCTAGTGAAAGCTAGAGAACAAGTTCGTGTTGTCGGGCTAGAAGCCAAAGCCGCTATATATCAAGGTAAAGGTTGCACTCGCCCCGAGCAAAGTAATATTTCTCCCCTTAATAGATTTGTGAGCTCTCTATAAATCTTCACATGCCAACCTTGACAATGCAAGCTGTTTACAGGTGTTGTTGTCCTTAACAGGACTGTTGTTGTTGAAGAATGAGATACATGCTGTCAATAGATATGAAAATTTAATATGTTTTTTTTAAATGGCTCGATTGTAAATAAGCGAAACGTTTCCCACTGTAAATCATGTAAATAGGTTATTTACACGGTCTGGACCGGAAGCTTCAGATGACAAAACCTTACTTAAATAAAACACCAATCTTCCCTAAAGGTTCACACATTTTAATTCCCCCATTCTATTCAGGCATAAAGTCGAGGACTGTGTATTTAGTTAGGTTAGTGATCTTTGTTTCGGTTACAGAGCAATATAAAAGATATCTACATAAAATGATTGTCATATTCAATCAATATACTCATTTAATTGTTTGTACTGTTTCAGGTAAGTTGCAAAAAACTTCACACCATTGAGTGAGTACGAGTACTTTAGTAATAGGCTGTGTCGTGAAATAAATTAGTTTATTATATTCCATGATGGACAATTATCCTTAATTTGTTATATTCCTTAGTTTTATCTTAATTTGTATAAACGCTAAATAGATAATTTATTACTAAAGAAATATGAAGACAAAAAAGTTTGGACCGAACCGGGACTTCAACCCGGGTCTCTCGCTTGCCGGGCGATTATGGTAACCACTTTACCAGATACACTTCTAGATTTAAGTACCGTACTTCTCTAAATTTGAAGGCATAAATAGTTGGGCCGGATGGTGTAGTGGTCAGCATAATCGCCAACAAGCGAAGAGACAGGTTTCGCTATATTTGAAGTTTGTTGACGATGGGAGGATTTCAGAAGTTGAACTATTATTGCGGATATTTTCCATCGTTAGTGAACAAAAAAGGATCACGACGTTTCGGGATCTGCAACATCTGATCCTTCTTCACTTTGTCTTCAAATTTCTTTAGTAATATGTACCATAATAGAAAGATCTAGACAATTTAGGATACAATTTAAATATTCAAGGGTAAGTTTCCGACGTTTCACTATCTGCAAACCAATCCCTTAAACAGTTGAGAAAAAACGAGCAACATACAGAAGTGCCAACATTTTTGTCTAAACACTTAAACTCAAACATGAAAACAATACATTGGTAAACAAAAGTGGACGATTTAATTTAGTTTGTCTAATATTCTTGATATTTTGCAATTTTAATTTTAAATGTTTACTTTTTAACTCCGTGATCAACTTCTTGCTCATAAAAATTAAAGTCCACAAATTATGTCAACTGACTAAACATAACAGTTACACTTCAACTAGTCGCAACTATTCAGTGTATCAGTAAAATAAACCGTGTTAGTTTGGTGACGATTTAGCAGAACAAACGTGACAATAAAGTGTCGGAAAGACAGTGAACACGTTCAATCTTGTCAACAGGACCACAACTCGCTGTGGGGAACCAATAACATGGCTCCAGATGTGGCCCTCTGCTCTCTCTGTACACGCGCCCTCCCCCCCCATTCAGTCTTGCTATATTACACTGTATACAGGGTGAGTTTTAAATGTCCCCCCTCACCACAACTTTTGAAAAGGAACATTTTTAAAAACCCATTGGGGAAGGTTTTTTAGGAATCTGGCGTTGGTTTTGACGTACTTTTCCTCACCCACCCAAAAACCATGGAGAAGCCCTCAAAACCTTTAAAACCTCTCACTTTGTGCATTGTATGCAAAGAGGAAATTTTAATACAAATTCATCGACGCAAGAAAAATGGTGTATCCCTTTTCTTTAATACACATTGCAAGAAATGAGCTTTAAAATGCAACATTTCACAAATTTATGTTCAATGATAAAAATTTGAATAGAGAAAAAATGTTATAAAAAAATGTGTATGTGAAATGTACTGTTTCAAACCTGATTTCTTGTAGTTTTTGTCGTAATGAAAAAAATCCTTTCTTTGCGTCGTTGAATCTGTATTAAAATCCTTTCTTTTGAGGTACCTAAAGAGGGGGAACTGTATATAAAAATTGGGGACTTTCCTTGGTTTTTAGGTTGTGGAGGGTGACATAGAGTACGTCAAAGCAAACTTCAGGTCCCTATAAAAGCATTCCCCAAAGGGTTTTCTAAAAGATGTTGCCTTTTCAAAGTTAAGGTGGGGGATTTAAGACTCACCCTGTTTATTTATTACTTAGTGCTAAATAGAGGTTATTAATTAGATTTTTATGAACTGTGTGATAATCAGGTGTTATTACTTGCAGCATCTATATGACAGACTATCCCTGGTCTAAATGTTTTTAACCTATAATGCGCAGCCTGATTAACTGACTATTTTTTGGGTCTTGCCGTTTAAATTAGTGATACTGTATAAGTTCAACTAAATGCTAATGGTTGGTTTTCATTTTATTAAGGGTGTGCAGTACGGGTTGTAAAGATTTACGATGAAATCTAACCAAAGTAGTCTAAGGGGTTAAACGTAAATTCTTTTTCAATCGGTTACGAAAGCGCTACGAAACCTATCGTCAACTTTGTTCTACCACTTTTTATTATTTTTAGGGGTATCATTAGTTGTTAATGATGTCAAGAGATTATACTCATATAGTTTGGATTTGAGTTTGGTTTTATGTTTCATTTTAAGTAAATTTCCCAGAGCTTTAAAACCAGTAGTTTCACGGTTTTCAAAGTTGATTTTCTTGAATTAAAACTGACATTTAGACACTCTGCTTCCATTTCCCTATGCCTTTTCAGTTGTACTGTGGATTTAATTTACAATACGAAAAATGATACAGTCGCTTTAAAAATGACTCATTTATTTAGTAACTCTATTTATCGTAACAGTCCAATTTAACAATTTAGATTGACTTTTCCTTTCAATATTCAGATTTTACGTTGTGTGTTTATTTACGTAAATGTAAAAACGATCAAACCTCAATGACAGTCTGTAATCTAGTAGTTTGCACAGCTAAAACATTTAACTCCAAAATAGACCACTATTCTGCTTCTGACAGTTTCTCTGTCTGTTATCACTGAGAGCTACTCATCCAAATTAAATCAAAACTATTCATCGAGATTTAAAACCTTTCCAAATCTTCAAAAAAGATATGGTTTGCAAAGTAAAACCTCTTGTATCTGGCGACCTTTACACCAAGAAAGAGTATAAAACCTTGAGATCAAAGTGAACAAAGGGCAGCTGAAGCGCTTGACAAAGAGAATGCATTGAGAGCGCCTTGAGGTGGCTTACATTATTTATAGTGTGCCTGGCAGTGGAGTTACAGGGTGGGGAGAAACGTGCCGTGCAACATACATACTGTCGTGAACCAATCCGCTTTCATCTTGTGATAATGTGCGCTGTGTAGTGAACTAAGTTAAATGTTTTCGGGGAAGAAATACTTAATATTGTTGATTATTTTTTGTGATGTTTCATTTTGAAATTTCTTTTAGAAGTCGTGATGAATTTCTGAGCCACGACACAACGATGGGAATAATTGTCCCAGCAATTTTTAAAGTCTAGTGCCTGAATAAATAGCAATCTTACTAGTTGCAGGGTAGTAGATTATGAATGTTCTCCAGTTAATTTAAGAGCATAACTACTATAAGCAAGATTCCTTCATTATATTTTGGTGATTTACTTTCTAATGACAAAAATACATCGACATTAAATATAATACCCAAAAGCTTGATTTTCTATTTGAAACGTTTATAAACTAATATATTTAATCAAATCATTTCTATAAAATAGTTTTATGAACAAGGGGTTTTAGAAAGAAAGTATTAGAAAGAACTATAATATAATACAAATTGCTTTGACGATTTTCGACTTACTTTTAAAGTTTCCGCTTCTATTCTTTTAACTCGCTTGAGGTTTGTAACTTACTACCTCAATTTCCTACCAAGGGCTAATGTTTAAGGTCATATTTATGATAGTATTTGAAACAACCATTTATAGTATATCATCATGTACATTTTATCGTAATCGTCAACCATTAAAAAATATATATTAAAAATATAACAGGACAAAAAAATATTACAGGATGTCTTGTACAATGTTCAGACTAGTGTCCTTTTGTTGGAACACCTACACCCAAGACAATTACTTTTCTTTTTTTTTAACAAACTTAAGTAAAGTACTAACTATGTCGTGAACATCGACCGCGAACTGCGTGGAAGGTAAACATTTTAAAAAGAAATCTAACATATCATAAGTGACTAAATAACAAGAATTCTAAGAAATCAGGAAAGAAGCCTGGTGAAGTGGTGAAGAAACCAAGCACTGATCAGGGATTCACTTTGATGAAAGATACTCGGCGTCCGGGTTAGGATGGCGTGTCTAAGTCTGAGAGCTAATATAGCATTCCCCTTGAACCTCCAGTGTCTTGCCGTAAAGCAAGGTGTGCATAACCATTCTTGGATTTCAGCAAACGTTGTCTTAGGCAACCACGCAATGTCTTTGTTCACGACTTTAGGACGTAACGATTGTGCCATCAAACCATTGTTGTTTTATTTTAAATTTTTTTTTGAAATTTACTTGTCATAGTGGTACACCTAACTCATAAGGGTTATGAGTAAGTTCTTCTAAGTGCAGAGAGTCTGGTTAAGAGTTTTGACGCCGGTAAGCTTGAGTCCGTCCTCCCCTAGAGACAGAATGTGTTTGCTGTTTAAAGTAATTATATTAAATGTAACTAACTGTAAGTTTGCGTTTTGATATTTTATAAAGCTAAAGCTACTGTCGATGTCCATTACATTTTGTAATCAGGCGTGGTTTGAACGAAAATCATTAGGTCTTGTATTGTCCTATTGGACCGTCAAGTTTGTCAAGACTACACCACACAATCATGAGGTGCACACTTCACCATCCTTCTAACCCCCCTTGAGAGTGGTTGGCATCTTAAATAGTGATTTATCAAACGTCCACTGCTTCATTGCCTAATGATATGATTTGATTGGTCTGAACACTTTCAGTACTTTAATGTTGTTTCCACAACAACTAAAAATTAATGCACTACTTTCTCAGAAATGACAGGAAGAAGCCTAAGTGTTGAGTTTGTTTACAGCTATATAAAATAGCCTATAGATACGTTGGCCGGCTTGCGCTGCTTAGGCTGCAGCTAGTCAGCCTATTTGGCTACTATTACTCAGGCCTACTAAGAAGGCTTTTTTGGAATTGAAGTATAAAACCTTTTGTGATAAGTTCTTCAAACATTCAATGATTTTATATTCGGAACTCCCAGTTTTTTCTAGGGTCTAAGCTGTTTAAATATCCTCAGCTCTCTGATGGTAGCACCTTTAACACGGTAATTATAAAAACAATGTGATAAAATATCTTATACATCCACTTGAAATAAAATTTATTTCATACTGCCACTATCTAAAAATTGTTCAAACAATTTGATTTCTAGTACAGTCAGTATTGTCCTTAAAAAGTAGAATTAAAGCAATAACAGTTTTAGGTTTTTGTTTAAACTATGTAGTATCTAGTAGTCATATGAACACCCCCTCCCTCAAGAGAAATATCTACATCCAATCCCGACCCATGCTATAACCATCTAGGCTATCTACCACACAGCTTAAAGCAGAGCGTATCTACATGCAGAGCACAAACGCCATAATCTAAATTGTATAAGAAAAGTTAAAGAAGGGCCGAATAATTATTTGGACCAATGAAAAATAGTTTTATAAACTGTTCCATTGTGCCACTGAGAGAAGTTGAAATTGAGTTCAAAGTAATTAAACGTTGTTCCAGCTGTTGTTTTAGTTGATAACATAATTGAAACTAAATACACTGACTGCAGACTTTACACACTCAATTAGTGAAATGTGTTCGCTACACTAACAAGCTTGGACTTCCAAGAAGTTGAAAACTAGTTTAGGCACAGTTTCTTCTCATAATATTGTACATAGTGTGGTATATACGAGACGTTACTCCGATTTACGCATGCAGTTCAACAAAATTCACTTCACTAGGACAGCTTTTTAGCTTTAGTTTTAATACATTTTATACTTATCAGGCCTTCTTTCGAGGCTCTCCATTCTTTTAGAATAAATAGCTAGACCACCATGTTTTAATAGGTTTTGTAGTTTAAGATATAATAAGTCCTTTTTCTGATTAAACGTTTTGCATGTGAAATAAAAATCCGTAGTAAAAATAAACTTTGTTTACAAAAATATAATCTGAGGCAGACTTTGGCTCAAGACGGCTTTTGCGGTGTGACCCCCCTACCAACGGTCGTAAGATATTACTGTTCACCGTGTAAATTAAGTGTATATTCTTTCCAAATACCTGTAAATGTGAAGGTGAAGAGCCATTAAGTTAAGATTCGACCGCACTCTTTAATGTGTGGTTTTAACACCCCAAATAGTGAAATTTCACTATTTCTGGGTGGTCTTCACTCCTTCATTTTTAACGTGTAGACTTAACAAATGGTATGTTTCAAACCCATCCTGTCATTTAGTTTGTTAAGTTCTAAAATAATTATCCCAAGTGTGGAACCACATTGCAATTCACAATATAGTAAATTATTCAACATTTATTTCGCTCATGCTGATACGCGTTTATGCATTGTGTACTGGTAAATTCACACCAAACCTCACACGTATATTAGACCGCATGCTGCAGGAGAAATGCATAGCCGTGTATTTAATGAAGTTGGAACAACATAAATTTCTTGACAAACTTTACGGGTTCTCGTAACATGAAAGATTAATAATCCGATCAAGTTGACTTAATTTTCCATCTTATCCCCACTGACCTTTTTTGCAAAATTAACTTTTTATTAAGTTTAAAATATCAAATTACATTGACTTGAGCTTCATCTAGAGATATCTGTGATTCCTACTTTCAACAATGGGATTTCACCTCGTTTCCCAATTTGTTTAATTTAAATCTAATTTAACTATTTTCGCTTCACACGTAATTTAACCTTGGGTCATACATTACTGTATTCGTTCTATCAAACCTTTGTAAATTATTTAAAGGCCATTATACGTTTAGGTGTAAGGCACAAGCAGGAAGGACTAAATTACTCATTACCCAATGGTGTTTAATTGTTTAACCTTATTTAACTATATGAGACATTTAGTTCCTGGCCATGGTTATAAGCTTTGAATATCAAAGAGATTTACTATTGTATTTTAAAGCTTGACTGAAAATTGGAGGTAAGACTTTAATGACAGAAATTAATAGTTTATAGAAATGGAAGGTCAGCATGTTTAAACGCCTGAGGGACCACTAATGTACTCTAAGCTAATTACAATAAGCTGGTTCACATAGAATGGGTAGGCTGCTGCGGGGTGAGAGCAAGGAGTGGGGCCAGTTTCCAGGTGCATTTAGCCACAAGTCCATCCATCACTCCACCCCTTTATCTTAAAACTTGGAGAAATGTTTGTAATGTTTTTGGACATAGAGTATA
The DNA here is from genome assembly GCA_018831715.1 of Matsumurasca onukii. Taxonomy (NCBI): domain Eukaryota; kingdom Metazoa; phylum Arthropoda; class Insecta; order Hemiptera; family Cicadellidae; genus Matsumurasca; species Matsumurasca onukii. The sequence goes on along the minus strand of CM032058.1, from coordinate 17,714,578 downwards.
TAAACTTTAAAAATCAAACTTCTTTGTGATTAACGGTATGGTATTAATTAGGGCTTCTACTGGAAATATCCAATTCATTAAACATCTAAAAGCATTACTCTGATTAGTATCTTCGTAAGTACTGGTAAAAGCACGCCTACATAGCATGTACCATAAAGTAGACAAGTATTTTTGCAATTTCAGCAAGTGTTGAGTCTAGTTTAAAAAATGCTCAGACCTGGGTGAGAACACAAATGGCACCCACGCCATCACCATGGTTTTAAGCTCTGGCGTTAGAAATCCACTAAATATCTGCTAAATATTTTAAGGAAAAAATGTAATCTGTGTTGGAAGAGAAAAATATTTGAGGAATAAGCATTTTGAACAATAGTCAATAGTCAATAGTCAATAGCTTTATTAACAAATATTCCTTAATAAAACAAATATACAAGATGAGTATCTTGGTTGCCTGTCTTAATTTTTAGGAAAACTGTCACCATTGGGGTATTGTTTGGAGTTTATGTCACCTTGTCAGTGTGAACTTGCGCTGGTTTCAGATGTAAAGAAAGTCCTGCAGCTGATGATGTTTCACGAATATTGGCTCGCCTTTGGATTGCGGGTATAAAAACACTGGTAATCACTTTGATGATTGGAATTTCCTGGAGCTAAAGAAAACCCACTTTGAAATTCATAAAAGCATTGTCTGGAATTCCCTTACGAATTAGCGCATTTTTTTAATCAGTTTGCGGAAAGGTAATATTATAGTGGTAATAACAGAAAAGTGCATGATAGGCGATTTTGTTGTGGCGTCGTCGCTACGCTTTGCAACTTTTTTCCTAGATCTTGGCCTTAAACCTCCAGTACGGTAGATTAATTATTTACTTCAGATGTATTCAATATTTCTTTTAGGAAAAAGTCTTTTTTAACAAAGGTTTAGAAATAAGATATGCTTTCTTTCGAATAGACCTACTAACTTTTTAAGGTTTAAGTTAACGAACAGAAAATGTTCATATTAATAACATTTTACAAAATTGTACAGGTTTTAAAGTGATGGTTTTAAGTAACAGATAGAGTGAAACAAAGTCAAAGTCAGCACTGGTTTGTCTTGTGTTACATGACGGATGAAGGGGATTTGGCCAACTTGGCCTTTAATGTGACTCTATTACTGACACCCGTGTCCGCTTACAACCCGTCGTACATCAACCTGCCAATACACTGACATTCTTTGTTGGAGAATTCCTGATATATATATTGTTGTAATTATTAGAAGATTATTTTCAATTGGTGATTTAAAAATTCTGTTGACAGTGTATATTGGTATGGTTGTTTCTCATTTACCCCATGGAGTAATAACCTGGGGAAAAGTACTATAACATGTTTTATTTCTCCAAAAAGCTGCACTTTGTGTGATTTTCAAAAGCCACAGCGATTCTTGTGTTAATATTTAAAAACGGAGTTTTTACTTTTTATTCTTTGTACATATATGTGTGTGTGAATATTTGTTAAAACCAACATACAATCACGTAAAACGAAAAATATAATAATTATCTAAATTGAAGAAAGATTTATACCGTGCAATATGATCATATTTAAAATAAATTGCCAAATTGGATAAAAGAAATAAAACAACGCTAGCAAATTTAAGAACACTTGATCTATGAGAAAAATCATTTTATTCTATGGAAGACTTTTTGGAAGGTATATCACCTACATTTGACAATAACTCTCAATTTCTAGTTGTTGAAATGTATCAATATTTTTGTTGTTTAACATTTTTCACGTTACTTTTCCATGCAAGCTTTTGTTGTCTGGTAATAATGGAATCACATAATACAACATCTATAGTCTGATGATAATCAATCTAGATTGAAAATTGAAAAGATTTCATCACGATCATAAGAGTCAGAGTTTAATCGGTTGAAATTTAATATTGTTCTCCAAATAATCCTTCTAACTTGGCAAATACGAATTTAATTTTACCGGTGAAACTCCCTTAAAGATTTAAGACTGGGACTCGTGGCGTGGTCCTGTAATCCAGCTTCATGGAAGTCAGGTTTTGAGGATGACATAGGTCTAAAGCGGCTCAGATAGTCTCAGTGATCATCTGATGATACCCGCATCAACTCCCACCATCGTTAAGACATATCAGACCATCACCTTCGTGGATCGGAAGTCACGTTAAGCCGTTGGTCCTTGTATCTCCATTGGTCATTGAGCTATTAATTAATGGCCCATTCTAAGGAAAGAGTCGGCCTTAGTTTGTAGCAAGACTACACCTCATAACTCATAACTACCACTCATCACACTCATCTTTCACCACACATTTGCCTTAAAATACCCTCATGAGAGTAGTCGGCATCTCAAATAGTGATCTAGTGATACGTTCTTTTCGTAATATCTTACCTAAATGTAACACACAACAGTTTAGGTGTTATTAACACAACAAAGACACAGTTATTAACAATTAAATTACTAAAGTTTCAAGTGATAATACGCGTTTGTTGGTAAAAGTAAAATTTAACCACTGAGAAGAGAAAGGGATTCCAACGTAACAACATTTCATAAGATCGTAGAAGCATGAGAGATTTGAATAAAACAAACATTGCATCGTGAACATAAGTCTGTTGGAGTCTCAGTTCTACGACATTTCAATAAACGTAAATTTATTTTCAATACACAACCATACAGTAATACACAATCAGCAGTACGCAATCATTATTGTACTGCTTAAAAAGTAAACTCATGCTCAACCACCGTAAACTTTAAATATTACTTAATTCTAAAACTGTCTTTTAACCATAAAATAGTCTTTGATCACGTCCGTTTATTATTTTAGAGAAAGGAACAAACTTGTAATGTATTATCACGTCAGTATTACTGAACAAAGGAGATTCCTCTGCCAAAATATTGCCTGAATTCGATTCGAACATTTTATGAGCAACAAAAATTCAACAATGAGTCAGAACCATATAGCTTAATTTCTGATGAAGACGAATAACAGCTGTGACAACTAAGTACTTATAAAAATAATTACTACATACCTTATCTTTTACCTTTTTTAATAACAATTGTTGTACAGATTTCATAAAACTAAAACATGATACCAGAGTTTCTTTGTAGTAAAATACACCTTCACATGAATTGTTCCAATTCTTCCTCTTTCTAGTGTTGTTCACCACAAATAGTTATTGGCTACTATTAATTTCCGAGCACCAGAAACGTTTAATTCACAAGATAATTATTACGCCTGAATTTAAGCTGAATACACAAACCTGAGTTTAAATAACAAACAAGTGAGCTGCAACAGCACGAGCCCGCAGACCAGGGCGAGGGGCTTTTAATTAGGAAAATGAGATCACGCAATTATAAGTTTTGTATGGTGAGTGTTTTGCCAGGTGAAAATGCTTTCATCTTAATTAATTTTCCGACTTCAATTAAAACAGTGCTTCTGTCGCATTTTAACTACAGAATAAAAGTCGTCCCGTGGACGATGGATGATGTATGTTAACATATAATTAAAAGAGTAAAAGCGGTAGTTGTTTTAAGGACTGTGTAAAGGTTAATGAATCTTTTGGTCTAAAGACGCAAATTGCATCATGTTTTGTTACCTAAATAAAATTGGACGTATCGAACAAATTATAGTTTAACATTACAAACAAAGGACAAACAGTTTTGGGATGTTTGCTAAAGAGCTACTAACAAAGCTGCAGGTGACAAGGAAAATAAATATTCATCACACAAAGTCATGACACTCATTTTGTTACTTCCTGGCCTTTGTGTACAGTTTAGCTCTGAAACATATGCGGCGTTAAATTATCTTCTTTTGACCTACAAGTTTGATTTATTTATTTTTTAAGATTTGTTTAAACTGTTCAACAGAAAACAAGCTGGAAATTAACATAGAACTCAATGGACCTGTCTACTAGTTATTTTGTTTAAAACCACACAACGTTTCGATAGGTGTAAAAACTCCTCTCGTTGTCAAGTGAAACTTAACCTGAATCATATTTTAATCCAATAAGCTAGTACATTATATTACTGAAACAAATAACGTAGGTAATCAATATATACCTATAAACGTAATATCGTCAGGGGTGGCCATTTTAATATTAACATGCTTGTTTGAATCCATTGACTTGGTGACGTGGCTCAACTGTGCTATACTGAGTATTTTCAGTTTGAATTGCTCACTTAGATATAAAAACTATATTAAAAATCGCTATGTTCAGAAAATACCACTCTCTTCTCTACGTTAAACACTCTCCTCAAGGTAAAACATGAGCTAGATACCACGAATAGAATTATGTGTTTATATGGAAAATTGGATTATTAACTCAGACCTTACAGGCGACTAGTACGTTATATAACCCGGTACAACGCCAACTTGTTTCACACACTCACCTGGCTGTGCAAAAGCACTGAAGGTGTTTGCAGAGGCACAGTTTGAGGTGAACCATGTAAAGGACTATCAAGGGCATACTTCTTCGTCACGTTAGCGGCTGAAGTGGTCCCTTCTGGCCAGTCTAACACTTAACTTATTTCACACGCCGACCTGAATTTAGCTTTTCTTTTCAAGGAAAAAAAAAAACATGTGTTTGATTAAATATTCAGACAACTCTTGTTGTGTTAAGTTCTATTTTTTTATTCACTGTAAGCTTTTGCAATATAATCAGTTGTATCCCCTTTATACGTTCCAGCAATGCCAGCATAAATTCAACTAAATATTGTGAGAACAAAGAAAACGCTATGTCAGAATGAGATCCAAACCTACATGCCTGCGCTGGGAATCGAACCTGTGACCCTCCGCACTGGAGGCCGCAACTCTCTCACACGGCAGTAGAGAGTGAAAGAGGTTATTTTCGTGAACAGTCAATCAACATTTTTTTAGAGATTTCGATAAACAACTCTGTGGTAGAGGTACGTACACTTCTTCCTATCGAAAAGCACTCATAACGTTTCAAAGCACTAAGTCTTTTCTTTATTTAAACCTTTTCTTTATATTCTCTATTTGAAAATATCCTAAGGACCTACGGAAAATAAGTTAGTTTAGAATTATAAAAATAAAACCAGAAAAAGCAATTTTATTATATTTTTTAGCTTTCATTAGAACGACTAACATCGCTTCAATGTCAACCCAGTTTAACTAAAAACTAGTACAGTATATACTGCACGGCGCCGTTGGCAAACCGTCTACTCCGCTGTACTGCGGGACTAGTAGCTAAAACCGCGTCCATCACACTGCTTTCTTGCCGTGTTGTGGTTAACAACTATGATTAATGTATAGGGTTGAGTTGAAAACTGTCTACATTCGTTTTTCCATATACTAAATGAGTTTATGTATACTAATAGTTATTGTATAGGCATTTTTGTATGGTTATTACTTATAAGCTAGATCAGTGTGGTTTGGTTACTAACCAACTAGACTATAAATATAAAATTTTCAAAAATGAATGAATATATAATAAATAAATTTTTATTGCGTAAACAATATACATTGTATCGCAATCATCTGTAATTTAGGTTATCTAAAATTTTTCCATTCATTCACATCGAAATATCTTTTCAGATAAAGCGTATTCGGTTCATTCATTCTGTTCATTCGAATTATTTCCACCAGCCCAATTGTCTGTCAGTTTTAAGATATCTCCCAGTTATGTGCCACCGTCTGTGCTGTAAAATGCTTCCTTCTGAGCTAGTTTTGTTTTGAGACGAGATTTAAATGCCTTTGCATAGTGGCACCTTTGAGACGAATTTGGATGTCTGTTGACCAAGAGAACTCCTGCCTGTGAAGGCAAACCAGGTTCATGAGTTACCGTCCTGTGTCTCCCAGCTCGGTGATATAAAATGTACAAGAGGAAGAAAATCCACTACTTCCTAGCAGATAAAGTGAGAATTGGTAGGTTAGTTGTTGACTTAACATCAAGAAGAAGAGGGTAAAAGTACTGCCAAGCAGCGTAGCCAACCACGAATTCCACCACCACCCTTTACCAATCCACTGCCCGGACCAGTGGTGATCTGTTGTCAGCTGAGTCTTCCTTCCGTTATGGGTGAAGTGCGAGATGAAATGAGGTTGGAGGTGAACCATGTGAAGGATTATCAAGGGCACATTTCTCTAACAAGTTAGCTGCTAGAGTGGTCTCCTCTGATCAGCCCTTCACAATCATTGTATTTATGGCCACTTGTATTTTAACTAAACTCCAGGAGATGCAAAGCGAAGCTTTAAAAACTGAGCTTTGTTTATCCATTTGAGTAGGGCTAACGAAAACATAAATTTGTTGTTAATGCTCATAATGAGCCTTTCAAAGATTTAAGACCAAAACGAATTATGTGTTGATTAAGTTGTCCGCAGAAGAAAAGCCAAGCCTTTACGTGAGTTTTTCCAAAGCTTTTAGTCTCGAGAATGAAAGAAAGTTCAGGATGCATAATACAAAAGCTCTTTGTCTCCTTTTGCTTCTCACGAATCTGTAGGTGACAACAAAAGCTAAATTTCCATCATAATAATCCGTCTTGAGAACCATTTGCACTCTTCTTTATTCCATTATTTCTTCTTTGGGGATGTCTTTTTTGTGTTTTACGTAAATGAGACTGGCATAACTTAAAGTACTTCGAATCGTGTTTTAAGTCAACGACAAAACAGTTAGGTCAAAGGAAAAGCCTGTGTTTGGACCAATTAACGTTTTAAAAAAAGGGTAGTGTATTATTTAAGACTTTGCAATATTCTTAATACTTTAAAAATGATCCAGTTTTTTTAAAGAACAAATTAAGGAAATATCTAGACTGTCTTTCCTATTCTTTTTAAATGTTCTTATAAAATGAAATAAATAAAACCATATAGAAAACATTGATAACCTAATTTTCCACACTTTACTATATTGAACTATGCTTGTTAGCAATTTAAAAAATCTTAGGAGAGATTCATTTGAAAGGGCTACTTACTTATTCAAGAGTAAAGTTATCGGAAACAACCCTGTAGTAAACTTGATTTGATTTCACTCATTTATTAGCATAAACACATCATGCCATCAACACACTAGTGCCTTCAACAAACTATAATTAAAGGTGGGATAAGGCTCAATTAAAAATATATTAGATTCATGTTAAGCCTTTTTGACTGCTGTATTTAATTATATACCTGGTGTTGAATTCCGTCATGCAGTCTTTCCGTACATATTCCGTGTAAGAAGAAGCCTGAGGATGCGTGTGGGAGGGAAAACGGACCGTCGCAATATGTACGGAAAGACTGCATGACGGAATTCAACACCAGGTATTTAAAAATATATATATACAAGGTGATTCAAAAATAGGGCGCCAAATTTCAGGGGTGTGTTTCTTATGCAGAAGCAATGAAAAAAGTCCCTATAAACATGGGTCCTAAAATTCTTCGTTACACCGGTAGCCGCCATTTTGTAGTTTTACTTAAAAACTTATATCTCCAGAACGGTTTGACTGATTGCATTCAAACTTAGTATGGTGTTTATGTGTCCCAAGGGCAATTTAAGAAAAATAGTTATGTCTTCAAACCATACAGAAACAAAATGGCGGCTGTTTAAATTGTTCAAATTGAAATACCATTAAATTGGCGTATAATACAAAAAGTTTACAAGAGTAAAAAAAGTTGTATTTTATAATTTTACATTAAGATACAAACTCATTTTTCCAAACTTAAATTAATATTTTCACTTTACGTCAATTTACAACTGGTAAATAACCAGTTTTCATTGTTAAATTTATATCTCCAGAACGCTTCTTTTCGATTGCATTCAAACTTGGTAGGGTGTTTATGTCATAAGGTAAATTTAGGAAAAAAGGTTATTACATTAAAACCCACTGAAACAAAATGGCGGCTGTTTTAATTTTTCAAATTAAAATACCATGGTAATACAAAAAATTTTACAAGAGTAAAGAAAGTTATTTTATAATTTTACATAAAGATATAAACTCATTTTTCCAAATTTTACATTAATATTTTCTTTTTTACGTCCTTTTACAACTGGTACATTTATTAGTTGTAAATTGACGTAAAAAATGAAAATATTGAACCCGCGACTTTGCGATTTGCAGACCGTGGTTTCCCACTACGGACGTAGCCAGTATATGACCATAAAACCTGCTCTTGGTCTATACAAAGAGTAAAACTGTGAGAGATCTCAATATGCGGCCGACTTGAGATAGAATCATGCAGATATTCCGCTGTTTGAAGAGATTTCAACGAGTTCTGGCCCTCTTGTGAGTTATTGAAATGATTTCCATTCAAGTGCAAACTTCTTCTTGCTTTGCATATTGCATTTGAATATTTTACTTATTTGAACTTTACTTAAACTTTTAAATTAAATTCTAGAATAATGGTCCGTTGTTTTCGTAAGATTAAATTAAAGTTGGTTTAATTGAAATGATGTACTACCATAACGTATTTTTTTAATAAAGATTGTAAATGCTAAAGATTAATTGTTTGTGAAGGTATTGTCATTTGAAGGAAAATAATTTTAAATATGAGGCCAATATAATAAGTGTTATATGAACAAGCGCTTTCAACAACAGGCTATAATCTTAAGGCTTGTTGCACAAAGAAATAAAAACAGTAAAGCTTTTCAAAACGTAATTACTTTTTGTATTTCTTTGTGCGACAAGCCTGAAGATGATAGCCAGCTATTGAAAGCACTTCTTCAAATAAAGTTTATTATATAAGCCTGCTGTATAAAGTTCTTTTTAACATTTAGATTCTTATTATCATTTTACGACTTACCCACTTTGAAATGTGCTCGATTTCAAATTGTAATGCCATTTCAACTCGTACTCATGTGAAGTTTTATATGCATGAAACATTGAGTGAAATTCATAAAACCTTAAATGATTTATCCCTGGTCCAATATATGATATAAATACGAGCTAATCTAAAAGTATAAAATTGTCTGACTAAAAGTATTTCGTCACGGGTCAAAAACGTTGTTTTCATATGATGGCACCAATAAGATATCATCTTGTTCTGCTTTTGTCAGTTGAAAGCATGTAAGTAAAAAAATGACTGAAATAAGATAAACTCAAATAGAATAACTGAAATGTACGATAAACTAATTAAATATAAGCGCAGTAGTGGATGTGACCTTGAATTCGTCCTTTGTCCCGAAGGAAAAATGTAAAAACATCCATTTTCTTAGAACACCTCACACCTACAGTTTTATGGAATATTTATGAAGTTAACTTTGTTTTAATTCGACTGGGACTCGTGGCGTGGTACTGTCATCCAGCTTCAAAGAGGTCTGGTTTTGAGGATGATATAGGTCTAAAGCGGCTCAGATAGTCTCAGTGATCATCTGATTATACCCACCAACTCCCACCATCGTTTAGACATATCAGACCATCACCTGCGTGGTTCGGAGGTCACGTTGAGCCGTTGGTCCTTTTATTTTAATTGGTCATTGGGCTAATAATTAATGACCCATTCTAAGAGTAGATTGTAACAAGACTACACCTCATAACTCATTACTACCACTCATCACACTCATCCTTCACCACATATTTGCCTTAAAATTCCCCTCATGAGAGTGGTCGGCATCTCAAATAGTGATTTAATTTGTATTACATTTTAAGTGGGTGCACTAAGCTGATTTTTTTATTTTTAAGACCATGAAATACCATACATAAATAAACAATGAATAAATAATGGTTATTTCTCAAAATTGTTTCTACACGTTAATAAAGAGAATTGACTGACCAGGGTTTTTAGTAGTGTGGTCAGTTCCAACAATAAAAAATGACTTGAATTAAAACATCAAAAAATCAAACATTTGGATTTCTTGTTTTACTAGAAAACTTTTTGATTTCTGTCCAGTTCGAATGATGGAAATTTGTCGCAGCTGATTCACTGAAACATTTAATGCATTGTAAACAAAGTTTATTTCACAAAAATCCGATGAAAACTGTAAGCGTAAGGTGTCCCAAGAAAACTCATGTGTTTACATTGCTCTTATGGGACGAAATTCAAGGTCACAACCACTACTGCGCACTCTTAAGTATATTTAATCGGCTTATGATACATTTCAGTTGATTTTAGTTTAATTATTTTCTCACAAACATGCTAAACCAGAACAAGAATTAACTGGAGATTACCTAGTGGTGCTATGACGTGGTTTAACTCTTGCCACTACTGCGCACTCTTGAAATACAAGTACATTATTGTGCAGAAGTTGTGTACAGCTGAGAGGAAGGAAAGGGTAGCTAAGAGTGTTACAATGATGGATAGCAGGATCTGGATAACTTGGCCTTTAATGTGACTCTATTACTGACATCCGTGTCCGCTTACAAATCACTGCCATTTGTGCTCTTCCTCTACACAGGACCAGATCAGAGCTCTTTTTCACTTTTCACATCCGATTGTATTGTGGGCATTATGTAGTTCTACGTCCTGCTTTAAGGTTAAATTTTAAATTACAACACGCAGCAAGATGCTAAAGCACCTGCAGGCATTAATAAAGTGAATGTCCTTTGGAATTTGTCATTCTAACTTGCCAATTGTAACTTTAGTCATTTATGCTCATAGCCTTTCTTCGTCATTTGGTCACAGACGTACGCCATCTTTTACTTCTCGTTAACCTTATATGATGGAGGACAATTTATAAAAAATTTTCATGTCTTCTCATTCTGGTATTAATAGTAAAAGCCCGTTTTTGAAAGTTATTTTGAAATGACTCAACGGATTTTCATAGTTTCAACACAAATTAAATTAAATTCGGATTTAATTTACTCTAACTAAATCATTTTAATCACTTTTGGTGAAAACTCTCCCCTCTCACGTCGAAAAGGGACCTCTGATAGTTCAATTTTTTTTAGGCTAACGAACTTTACCAAAATATTTACAAAAAGGACATTAGTACCAATTTTGTGAAAACCAGACTTGTAGAGAGTACACAAATGTATACGTATATCAATTTTAAATGGTTCTAAAATGTTATATAAATAGTATAGACAACTCTCAGTTGCAAATGTTCAGATTTGGGTCATATTTCGGCTACGCAATTGTTAGACCAATACATAACAAAATACATACGTATATAAAGTTTGGAAGAAATTCTTAGAACGTGTTCTGGGGTCAGAAACGGTGCTTATTTCATGATCCCGGGCCTGGGTCTTATCCTTCTGACGGTATGAATATATTTTTATCCAAAGGAAGTTTGTTGATAAAAGAAAATGTTTAGTTTTCCAAAGAGATAGGTGAACTTACTATCGTCACTGAAAGATTGAGAGTGATCATAAATAATCGGTTATATATTCACCATGCGCTGACATCATCCCATATAAGGTAAAGTTTGAAACACCACTTTCTGTTGAATTGGGGTACTTTGGTCGAAAACTCAGCAACATTCGGTTTTAAATTTGGGTTTGACTCATGGTGAGCTCCTCGTTAAAAGCCTCAAAAGAAACGCTGCGTTGTGGTAAGGCCGCAGAATGTTTGTGGGAAATGGCTATGTCAAAAGTTACGTAATTACGCCTCTCTGTCTTGATTTGTGCAGTCTTCAATAATCACAGTTACAATGTTAACAAGCAGGGACAATAAAATGTAATTTTCAAGGTTTAATGAATTGCAATATTGATGATTTTGTAATGAGGTTTTCTGAGTTGCCCATATTAATTCAGTGTAAATGTTCTGATCTGACAATTGTTCATGTTAATTTCATCAATAAATAGTACTTTGAAGACAGCACGTCCACCAAACGTTACATTGAACAACGCAACTTACACAGACAAGAAACCCCTTAAACACGAGATTTTCCAATTTGCACATGTACAGTGTTACAATGGCGTAGTCTACAATGTAAGACATGCGAACAAAGGCCTAGCTATTAGTACAACTGTCAACACAAGGCAACATACAGCTGGCAGTGACATGTGGGGAATGTGGCAGAGCTAGGCACTATGTGTGCGTGTGTGTGTGTGTATTCATGTGCTGGATTTAATCTAAATACACAACACCATGTACTGTAAGCGTTGTGTAGCAATATTTATGAGGTTGAAATGTTACTACGGATGTTTTCTATAGTTCTTATTGATCAAGAAGATCACGACGTTTCGGGATTTGGCACCTGATCCCGTCTTCAAGTGAACGCAAAACATAAGAAAATGAGCTGGTCTAAAGGTCATAAGCGCAAGTTGACCAGTTATCCACTATTAAATAACAAAAGGATAATCTTTATCAACTTAACCAACTCTCAAACAAACACTATATAAACTAGTCTAACTTAGTGTACTAACAATAGGCTTAGATTCTATGAAAATGAACAAAGACTAATTTAAGCACTGGTTAGTAAAATTAATTAAATAAGCATTTAATAATTAATTAAATAATTAATGGTAAAATTTGAACTTTCAATCAATCATCTCACGTTATTACGTTTATCTTAAATTATCTTACGTTATCTCTTACGTTATCTTACGTTATCTTACCTTATCTCACGTTATCTCTTACGTTATCTTACGTTACCTCTTACGTTGATATCTTACGTTATCTTACGTTATATCTTATCTCGGAATAGTCAAGTCAGCTTCCAATGGTATTTGACAATGTTGACAATCAGGATTCAAGAAGAGCCATCGTCAGAATACGTTAAATCACAGGACAAATCATCGGTTAAACAAAGTAATCAGTTTTACGTTAAGACGATCCAGTACAAACAAAAAGTAGTGACGATAGAGAGATGCGTCAGTTCAAGCAACGCTGCAGTTGTTAATCGTGTTACTTAGAGCTCAAAATGTTTAAATGAAATGTTAATAGATTTTTCTTTTATATTTGATAAACACTCTAAAGAAAGAGAATTAATTTGAACAGTACTTATTGAGCTCTAACTCTTGGGTTATCGTGGCCGGTATCACAACTATGATCTAGTTCTCCCAGGTCACACCGCGCATCATAATAACCTTGAGATATTTCAGTCTACTGTGGAGTACCATCTTTAATCAATGACTGGTTGAACCTTTGAAACTTTCAGCCAATCAGTGACTGAAGATAGTACTTCACAGCGAGACCGAACTATCTTTAGTGAATTATAATATTTTGGCGCGATGTAAACCGGTAAAACAAGACTATAATTTGGCTCTAATCCGTTGTACAGGCAATCTTATTAATACCATATACGACTACAAATCATGATGCACAACCTGCAGTTATGAAATGAGGGCAGTTTTTATTGCAAACCTTAAAAGCTACTAAAATTCGCGTGTGTAAGTAAAGTTAAAGCGAGTTTTTATAGTTAATTCAAACACATATTTTACACTTGTTAAGATAATTAAGACACTGGTCAGACTACATCGTAATTTCATGACGCCGCACTGCACTCGCTTTAGTGCATCGATCATCTTTATTTTTAACCATACCCTTTTAAACCAGATGTGATTTAACTCAATTTTCAACCATTTTGTAACTATAAAACTATGTAAACTATCAAGAATACGTAGATAGAGATTGTTGAACCGTGAAGATTGTAGCAGATTCACTGAACTGTCTCCAAGCCTCTCCATGATGTATTGCCCCCATTTATCATCGTATGAATTCGTAATATCCTGTCCCGTTCTGTGACAAGTGTGTGCTTAATACTCTGCATACTTGATGCTGTATGTGTAAGTGCCTTCGTGTCGATATTGCAGTGTTTTTGTAAATGTTTAATATATTACGCAGTTTGCTTTACATATAAAAAATTCTAAGGCAGTATAAACCAGGCCGACACACAGCCAAGCGCTAAAGTGCCGCTTGCATGAGTTAATCAAATTTCCTTCGCAATCTTTTACTCTTTTTCGCTCCGTTCACAGCCTCGTATTGCAATTTAGTTGTTCTATTCCCAAGAACGCTTGAACCGGACTTCATGAAATTCGGTAAAAATGCGACCTGTTGAGAGTACACACATAGTATACACTATGTATATTTAGTGTAAAACAAAATTCTCAAAACTTGTTCTGGGGTCAGGATTAGTGCTCATTTCCTGGTTGCGGGCCTGGGTTTTACCATGCTGACGGCTTGAATATCCCATTTTTTAAAGAAATTTTACAAACCTTCAAGACCATCAATAAAGGAAAAAATAGAAACAATTGAGTTTATCGCGAAAGTTAAAAATGCTTTAAAAGAAGCAAAAGTATATAACACAAACGGACGTTTATGGTGGAAACACATGTATGCAAAACGGTATTGGTTAAAAGTTTGATAAGATGGGAGCTACTAAAAGGACAAAAGGAGCCTCGATTGATGAAAGAAACATACCCCAAAAGGATGAAGCAAATTTGGGAACAAACCCTACTTTTAAGACAGCGTTAATGCACTCTCACGCAGTCTGACTAAGTTTATTTTAAATAAAAATAAAACATAATGAAACTTAACTGATGGGATATTAAGAACCAAAAGCGTGGACTTAACAAATTCTTCAATGCTGTAAAGCTGTGTGAGGTGTTATAATTTTGTTTAACTTTCTTTGTGTTAAATAGTTTGTATCTTTGAAGCTTTTGATCGAGTGATTTATCAAATAACAATACCCTGGTCTATGAAGGTAAATTTTAAATATTGAGTCTTTGAGTAGTTTCACTGGATTTTTCTTGATCAACTACGTGGTTTTGAATGCCTTTGACTTATTAACATTTCGTCTAGGCAAAAGTATAAATTTATAAAATATATGAAGTGATGAGAATATCATCACCTTAGCAAATTCTTGGCTATGTAATTTCTTACTATGGAAAGTAGTCCAAGATTTTAATTCATAATTATGTATATTATTTTGTGGACAATAAATACACGATTGACTTCTCTTTACCAATGTAGAGGCTTAGTAATATCTTGTTGAGGTAGGTTTATTTTCAGTATTTTCATTGCAGAAATGTGATTGCACCGTTCAAGTTCTGTTTTAACATTTTACTTATGTTTGAAAACTATCATCATTGACACATTGTAAACACTGAGATGAGATGATATGACGCTGAAAGACAAGCCTTTGACCTGCTCGACATGATTATCGATCGTTAACTGTATCGGTATTAACTTGATGAAAGGTAAACTCACAGGAAGCTAATATTGTCGTATCGTGTTACACTTCAGGATGTAATTAATTACAGGTAAATATCGACAGACGTGTCGGTAACTTTTCACTTCACCCTCCACTGAACCTACACACAACATCTTCTATGTCGCTTATATTGTAGCGTTGAGGTTATGAGAAACCTTTATGAGAATCATACACTTTGAAGTTTGTTCTTAAAGTCACAAGCAAATAAAAAACGTTAAAGAATGTTGACAGGAAGTGCGAGAATATGCTTTGTATTTCACCTATTTTTATCCTGGACTTTTACACCACAGTAAAAAGCCTAAAATAGAGCAAGGTCAGAGTTGCTAATATACTACTCTATATAACTTAATATTTTACGGTCCGAAATACTACTACACTACAGATTATTTTTGACTAAAATTATTTTATGCCCAAAATGATCACATTATCATGTTATTTATACCATTTAGGTTGGTCAGTAGTCACTCATTCTTCCACGGTTGGAAATGGAATAGCCTACTTTCACATTTTGACAATTAAGAAGCCACCTGTTCGATTTGTGGAACTAACTAGTACCCTACATAGTCCAGGTTTGTCTTGTTTAATGAAGCGAGGTTAGAACTACTAAGTCCTCTCTACCACTCAACCTCGACCCTTACCTAGTGTTACCTTATGGTCACATTACAAATGTAAGTGGTGACTGCGGGGATCGAACCCGCGTCAATAGTGATCAGCTCCGGAGTCGCGCAGTTCAGTACACAGTGAACAGGATTTTGCAGAGTTTTCCAATGATACCTTGTAAAGTTAAAAATGGGCAGGGAATCGACAAAATACTTAGTTTGGAAGCTTTACATAGTGACTTAACAAAACACGTTTTGCAAAGCTGTTATGTTAAATGTGTAATTTTTACTAAACATTACTTGAAAACTTTAACAAGAACGGAAGTGGGACCATATCTACGAGTATTATACTGAAATTCCATGACGTCAGGTGTTTGAAGGGTTCAAAAGGTAAATACTTTTGATGTCGTGTTCGCTATTGGAGACTATTTTTCACACAAAAAAATCGAAGCTGAGCTCAAGGACACAATGTTTGTTGTAACGCAGGTGTACGAGGCGTGCAGATCACTCAGCTGTTTGTGCCTGAGGAAGTCTGGAATGGAACGAGCGAAGCCACCATCTTGGACTGCGAGTACACGCTTACCCCTGCAGACTTGACGAGCACTGCCGGCCTGGTGGTGAAGTGGTTCTTTAACAACGGCCCGGCCCCCGTGTACCAGTGGATCCCCGGCCAGCGGCCACAGGACCTGGGCATACTCAAGGTACAGTTAACACTGGTGTTGTCTACTTGGCATAAATTATGTCATGGTTGTAGTTTTGTTTGCCATATTTTGTAAACCATTTTTTGTTTGGGATCTTATAACCACTTTGCTGTGAAGTTGTAATCATGAAAAATGGGTAGAATAACGGGGGAAAGTTAAAGATAAGCAACTAACTATCCAGTGGCGTTAACCACTACAAGGACGCCCGTCAAGAAGATCATCTCATTGTACAGCTACCACGTAGAAAGAAAATATAACCATTGGTATGTAAGGAAGGATGAGTAGGATAGCTACCTCTTCAGTCTGAAAGGGCCACTTGACGCACTATTCATGACTGTAGAGCCACAATGCAACACCTTCCTCTTACACTCAGGGTTTACTGGGTTTCACAGTCAATCCAGAGACTAATAGTTCTTTTCTACAAGACTAGAAGACCAAAATTATTCTTATGCACAGGGTCGACTGAGACTGGACTACCGCGCGTCAGACCATGAGTCCACCATGCACAGAGCTCTCTACATCCTGAGTCCTACCACAGAACTGACTGGAGAGTACAAGTGTTCAGTGTCTACATTCACTGATGAGGACTTCATGATTGGCAGGATGGTTGTCATTGGTGAGCTCAAGTTTTTAACTTTATTCTATATCTGTCTTTGGAGGGGCGAAAGATTCTTGTGATCTTGTAGTCTATGAATTGTTCAGGACAATCATGGATGACATAGACTGGATCATATAAACCTTCCGGTACACAGCATGTCCACTGAGGGTGATCGGTTGTAAAATGAGCTTAACGTTTGGTATTATAAATAGTGTAAATAGTTTATAGACGTGGTCTGTACCGGAAGCTTTGGACTCGTAACTCCGGTCGCTTAAGCCTTCGTTCTTATGGACAATATAGCTTTTATGGTATCGATTTTAAAAAAAATTATCTGTTAAATTAATTTTAATAAATTAATTTATATTTTGTATTTTAACAACTTGCAATATCAAAAACAGTCACGAAAATAAATTAACGATTTACTCTAAACGACGCTAAAGATTCGGAGAGAAACACGACAGTTTCCAAATGTACAACCAAGATTAACTTTGACTCGTCCACTCAAATATTTAACTCACTGTCTCCATTGATTTAGGTTTTCATGTTGTAAGATCCAAGTGGTTCTGTCTGCAGTATTTCAAGTAACTAATAAAAGTAGTCCATCTTGCAGCCAAGAAGTATTCACAGTGTGACGGATGTACTCTTTTTTGCTATTCAGTTGTGTTCTGAATATACACTTATTTCAAATATTTGGTTTCTAGCTCCAGTAAAACAGCTGCAAATAGAACAGTCCAGAACAGCGATGGAGAGAGTGAACATCAGCTGTAGAGCGAGTGGGGTGTTCCCAGAACCCAAGATAATCCTGTACAGAGAGGACATCATATCAGGAGACAGGTGAGTGAGAAAGATCATGTACCTAGGTTTGCTTTAAGACAGGAGTACGAGAACATATTAAAAAGGACTCAAGTACAGTTTTGTTAACACGATCCTAGACAAATCATTTGACAAAACTTAGGTTTCAATCGGGTATTTAACTTACTAACTTTTATCCTTCTTGTTGATTTTCAGCGTGGAACTGAAGGCGAGAGTGTTGACAATACCTCGCGACTACCACTACGACATAGAAGCCACCACAACGCTTCAAGACGAGTACTTGGACACTCCCACTGTCTTCTACTGTGATCTGTACATCCCGGAGACCACGTACAGACAGAGAAAATCCTACACTTACTATCCAGGTATCACAGAGTTATCATTGGTTTAGTTACTGAATTTTACTTCCTAGGAAGTAGCGTAGCCAGGAATTTGGTATGGGGAGGAGGTCTCCAGAACCAGGACCAGAAGGTCCTCCTAAGCGTGAACCACCGAGGGGGTCTGAAAGGTTTGGAATGCCTTCCAGGTGGAAGGGGGTCAGGGTGCCCCTTCCTGGAAAATTTGCTAAAATTTGTTGCAAATTTGAGGCGGGCTATCCAGATACTCAGTTTAGCTTTCCCGATACTACTCGTAGCTTCACAGGCAGTTCCAAATCCAGGATTTTGATTTGGGGGATTTTCAGAATAATGA
The DNA here is from genome assembly GCA_018831715.1 of Matsumurasca onukii. NCBI lineage: Eukaryota > Metazoa > Arthropoda > Insecta > Hemiptera > Cicadellidae > Matsumurasca > Matsumurasca onukii. The sequence continues at coordinate 17,696,163 of CM032058.1, read as the reverse complement.
GGTCCTTTTTAAGCGTGAACTACCTAGGGCCAGTGAGGGTTGGAATGCCTTCTACCTGAGAGGGCGATCCGTTCTTTCTTGAATAATTTGCTAAATTTTATGCATATTAAGAGTTTCAAGGCGTTTTGAAGACTTTTTATTCTTAAAACAAAATATCAAAACACTGACTTTGTAACAACATAGTAGTAGGGTTGTGTTAGGGCGTTTAATAGGCATGTTAACAAAGTACTTTAATAAAATCGTTCTTTGAACGAATTTTGTATGTCAAAATTCACCAAATTTAACATTAGATTCCCAAAACTATTGTCTTGAAATAGTAATGACTCAGTTTATACATATAGTTTTTGAAAAGAATCTTTGATATTTCTAAAAATAAAACGTATTTCTAGGCCTTCCTTATCGACAAATTGTATGGGTTTACTGAATGACTTGCTTTGGTACTGGGGGCTTTGTATCATATGATTACGTTAAAGCATAATTAATTAGCTTGATGTCCTTTGATAGATATCTCAAAGTAGATGCATCGACTAAATAGATTCCAACGTTTTGCTGAATAATCAACTTAATTGCATTTTTCTTGTCTTGTTTCAGGGAGCGTAGAAAGCCTCTCAAGTGGTAAGTACATGATCTCTACAGTGTTTTAATTAGGAAGTCTACTCGGGTATATATCTTAGAGGAAGGTAGAGGGGAGAACGTAGTTTTATTCTCTTAGATGTGAAGCACACGCCACAATATTAGTTTTGCAATTTTATGTACGGCTGAGCTTAATTCAATGTTTCAAAATACTACGACAGAAGTTCTTTTAAGAGACAAAAAGGGTCGAAAGAAAATTTCGGGCCGTTATATGATCTTACAAAATATTTATTAGTTATGTTTTTGAGAAACGTTCAAAAACTGGCAAAGCAAGTCTGGCATGAGAAATATTGTAAAAATATGTTCAAGCGAATATAATTATGAAGAAATAAGTTAGATAACCGAACGGAGATCTACTCAGAAACCTTAATTAAAGCCCTGGTCTCAAAGGACATGTTCCGATGCTTAACATTAGGAGTCATTAAAAATGTTGACGCGTAAATTTTAATTTTAATTAGTTCTGTTTTGTTTTAGCGTGAACTTAGCGTGTTCTTAAGAAACAGCTTAGAACATTTACTCTAGATTTGCATAATTTAAACTGTCGATTAAACATTTAACGTAGCATTAAGACTTTCTTTTTAATGTACTTAACCAGTGTTCAAACTTGTTGAATCATTTTTGAGTGAAAGCGTTGCAAAGCTCTTCTTTAACATAAATAATGACAAACGTAGTACAGACAGTTTTATTAATATTTTAATTGTCATATAACATATAAACATAGTCATATACATTATTTTATTGTTTCAGTAAGTAACTCAGCAGTGCTGAGGCGAACTACACTCAGCACGCTCAGTTTGCTGACGATATCGCTGAGTCTGAACTGGAGATTTAAGCAGCTCTAGTACCTTCCCTGTCTCCAAGGCCAAAGGTATCATCTATAGATCAAACTGAAGTAAATCTTGATATTAATACAACTTGTTCTCATACTTTCTCTTTCTGTTTTTGTTATAGTTTGAGTAAACGAGTAGCCCACACATGGTAGACAATGTCAAGACGGTATTTTAAATTTGTGTGAGCGCTACCCACCGATATGTCAAAAAGTTAAGCAACCTGGATGACTGCCAGACGTCGGTTAGTTTTGATCATTGCCGCTGATGATTTGATGGTTTCTTCGGTGAGAGCAACAACTGGAGCACCATCTCCTCTTTGCAGCTCAGGGTCCTCTCTGCCCTCCTTAAAATCTTTGTTCCAGCGAAAACCGGAAGCACGAGACATTGCGTCATCCCCAAAATTTGTTTTAAAAGTGTTAGTGACAGTTTTGTTGAGTCTAACACAAAACTTAATCGGATATCGTTGTTCGCACAAACTTGACATAATAAGACGTAGGAGATGGCACTTTCCAAGATGATGTTCAAACGAGCACCAATGAATTCGTGATAGAGATAACACGATTTAGTTTCTGGTGGTAAACAACAGGGTCATAAGGAGAAAGCAACATAGGATGTACCTCTAAATTTATTATAGACACCTCGTCAATTAATCCTTTATGGAGATATTCATCTGACGGTTTTGGCACTAATGGGCCATCATCTGGATGATCTTGCAGATCTATCGGCCATATGGCGTCGTCGGAATTTTAACGCTTACACTTATAACACGAAAGTACATTACGAAACCTTTACGGGTGTACCCCCTCCATTTCCTCATGAAATTTGTTTGGTGGTACTTAGCAACTGTGCAAATTTTATCACCGTGAGCCTACGTGTTTTAAACTAGGCTCCCTCACTTAAGTAGACATTTTCATGACCACCGCAATGAAATCATTTTCTTAATTTAGATTTGTATGTTTCAGTTGATGAATGTCTGGAACTGCGGCGGCCATCACACAATGCGTGCGGATAAATTCAGTATTTTATTTTCTCATTATTATTAATGAATCGTAGTTCTCAGCTGTAGCATCAGCCTGATAATATTACTAAGCATATATCTGTGATTATCAATTGAACAAAAATAGCTGTAGTTGTTTTCAATCGACATTATTTCACACAACAACGACGGTCTTTGGGGAAAATTCTAGTGGAAAAAGACAAATGACGATTTAGTTGAAGCCTACTTGGCCTAAAGCTGTATAAGCTAAACAGGTGTGTATGCCGGAACGTTTTTGTAATATAATAGAAAGTTTTCTGAGTTATTAAGTTTAATATTTTCAAGAACAATAAATTAAAGATTGTAGCTGTCTAGTGAGAGCTCAAAACTAGAGGTATTCGATCAATTAACGGTTCGTTCTTCCTGTATATATGTAACATGCTTTGTACATAGCGATTGTATTTCGACTTGAGAATGTTTATATACTAAATCCTATTTTATTACTAATATGTAGTGGAGTTTAATACATTGTTCTTACTCATTATACGATATTCCATTGTTTTATAAAGACAGGGTATGCTTGTGGGTTTTCAATACACTAGGCTTTTGGTGTTTTACTTAAAATTTTCTTGACTTATAATGGATTATCTTATTGTATTTTATTATATCATGTAGAAGTAAGGGTTTTCATCAATATTATTGTATGGTCGATGAATTGTTTACTTCATCTAGTCGTAATTTGTGATTGTTATAATTACGTTTATCAACATTAAACTGCTGATTTTATACTATTATATTAGTATTATATCATTTATGTTACTGTTAAAACTAAATTTATAAAGTATAAGAATAATATTTTAGAGTCTTTTTTTAATATTGGGCTTAATATTTGTGTTTTATGGACGAAATTGTCCTACAAAACAAAATTCCTATTGTTATAATACGGTTGGAACAGTAAAAGCTATTATTTCTTTTACATGCACTAGTTTTAATTTGAAATCATCGTTGTTCAACATGTCTCAGCCGTACTTATTTTAAACATATTACACGTGCAAAATAGTTTCTTGCCTACTTTTAAACCAGCCGTGAACATTTTGAGGCCCTTAACCAATTCAAGATTGTTATTAAACACGTCCACATATCCATTTTCATCCATAGCTACGTTTAAGGTGTAATAAACAACAAATTTATTGTTAATACTCGTGTATTTTGATTTAAAACCATAAATCATCAAAATCAGAGAAAACGAGTGATTTCAAATCCAATAATTTCCATCGTCAGGTACTGTTTATTACTTATAGGTTGTTTTTTATTGGGTTTGTTATGAAACTATACGACGAACAAAAGTTACCAACTTCTTTGTAGGATATTTCTTTGTATTTACATTTGAATTACTGTAAATAAAAATATTTTCATTACATTACATGATTCGTTTGATTGTTCCTTTCCTGGCAAAGAAGTGTACCATGTTATTTTTTTAGTAAAACCAAGATTGGTAATTATAACTGAATTTTTTGACAATAGAGAATGGTACTAAATTCTATCTGGGGATTCCTTTCTCTGTACAAAAGAGTTTCAAAAGTATGTATTAATCTATTTTATATCCAAGCACTATTTATTTGGCCTTCCTACCTTTTTAACATACTAATCCAAGAGCAGTGGTTTGGTACTATTTTGTTAAAGGACAGACTGTCCACAAACCTTAAACACACACACACAAACACTCATATTTTGATATAGCGTTGTAACAGTTCACACTATACACTTTCTTAATACGTAATTTAAAATCACGCCAAAATGGTTGTGGTATGTTTTTCAAAAGATATTAATACAACAGTAAACGGTTTTCAGAGAACTTTTCATACCAAACAAAGTTTGAAAATCTAAATTTATATCCAATGATATTTAATTCAGGACTACTCAGGCGCAGACATTGATAATACGGTAATTCAAAACCAGAGAAAAAGGAATCGTATGAAACAATAAATGAATCGTATAAAAAAGTATATTCATCGACTTCAGATGTTGTACACAATTCCTTACTGTTAAAGACTTCCTAGAAAATGGTCCCTGAAAAATGTACCTGACCATTTAAAGTGTGTTTTGAGTAATTTAAGATTTGTGAACTACTTGGTTCAAAAAATGGTAACTCCACAAAATTGTTAACTATTACTTGAACTGTATGATCACAGAGAGACACACATAATCATTCTATTTCGCAAAATTAGTTTAAAACAATGTATGAGCTATTTGTATTTTCATTGTATTTAAGATAAAGTGGGAATATACTGACAAGAAAAGGAATGGAGTAAAGGCAAGAGTAAAACTTCACCTCAGCACAGGTTTTATTGAAGACTGTTCTCTTGAATATTTACTTTGCTTTATAAATAAGAAGCCTAAGTGCTGAGGTCTTGAAAGCCAAGTGTTTAAAAATGAGAATACATGGAAGTAGACCAACAATGAAGTATTCAAGTTGTGTAAAAGCCACCATTTTAAGCAAGAAATAAGGTGGAACAAGCACAAGGTAAAAGCTTTTGTATTATTCACAACAGCCTTTCCGTAAATTTCTTTCTCTTCCATACTTTCAAGACGTACTTTATTAGGTGAGCAGGACTGAATCGTGGTAATTAAAATCATTGAGTGTTTAAGCCCATCATTGCCTTAAGGAATATCTAAATATCTTTATGTGTTTTAAGAAAAGATGTTTCCTTGTTTTTAGTAACACGGAGTTTTGATGGTCTTAAATAGTTAGAAAACACTTACTTATTACTAGGGTGAAGTTCGGTTGTTTTAATTCATTAAGTCATTACAGCTAGACTTTAAGTAACGTTGTCTTTTGCGTACCGTTTGAAGAGGGCACCGCGGCGTGAGAGGGATGATCAAGCCCTTTTTTAACAATTTATAGGTCTTGAGGATGGTATTGATCTAAAGCGGCTCAGATAGTCTCATTGATCATCTGATGATACCCGCACCAACTCCCACCATCGTTTAGACATATCAGACCATCACCTGTGTGGTTCGGAAGTCACGTTAAGCGGTTGGTCCTTGTATTCCATTGGTCATTGGGCTATTAATTAATGGCCCATTCTAAGGGTGAGTCGGCCTTAGTTTGTAACAAGACTACATCTCATAACTCGTTATTATACCACTCATCACACTCATCCTTCACCCCATATTTGCCTTAAAATACCCTCATGAGAGTGGTCGGCATCTCAAATAGTGATTTAGTGATTTATAAATACGCTTTTATGTTTTACGGTTACTAGTCAGTAAACTCAAAACTCACATAACTAGTTGATTACTTCTGTGTGCAGGATCGTTTTCGATCCACCTTACCCCTAAGTAATTTTCTGTATAAGGATGTATTTATCTTAGGTAGATAGCGCATAGCTGAGGCAGTAACATCAACATAGTTAGACAGCTTTACGCATAGAATGCGATCGAGCGGTCTTGCTCTACCCTCGGCTCCACTTGCTCGAGTTTGTCCGATGTCAAATAAGACAAAATTATGCGATTTTCGAGAGTGAACGAACTTGCGCGTGCGACAGTGACTCTACTTGAAAGAATGTCCTAGCAGCGCATTCTCTGCGTGGGCTGCCTAACTATGTTGATTTTCCTGCCTCAACCATTCGGCATCCATTCACATGCAAACACAATCTTCAATGGAATGTTAGAATAATTTATTTGTTTTCCTTTGTGACAGCTTTTCCCCGAGCGGGAAAATATGCACAGTTTCGAATCACCGGACCTAGCCGAAGCGCTGTGCTCTGGGCCGAGATCGCTCAGCGTGGAGACGTGGGACAAGCACCAGGGGTCTATGTTTTCAATTGGGGTTTTTATCAAAATTAATGATGAATTTGTTACTGTGTTATTCGAGTAGCTGATTTAAACTAAATTGCCCACTGGCGACTGAATATTTCTCGTCGTTGAATTCAGCTGTTTTACAGAGTCCGGTCTTTTTCTCTGTGGGACAGCGCCGTATGCGCATGTGCCAACTACAGCTGTCACTGTCAACTAGCCAAAACAAAACCTGGCGGAGGTTATGTTTTGCCGATTGGCATTGTGTACTTTGTTCAACATTATGGTATTTGCTTATTAACATTATGGTGTTGTTTATTACATTAACAACAGGCTACAAAGTGTCTGGGCTAGGCATACACGTAAGACATAGACTATGTAATTTCGTGATTTAAAATCGTTGTTTAAACTGTATTTTTTTTACGTTTTGTTACTATCTAGCCTTTAGACTGATTCTTTATACTAGGCTAACCTTACCTTTCCGTTAGGCCTAGATAGTAGGCAGGTTAGGTTTGGGCGGTTTGAACTTCGGTAAAAGCTAGTTTACCCCTCAGTAAAATTGACCCGTCAAACCCTTTTTGACACTTATTCTATTCATCCACAACGACTAATGGGTTTGCTAAACTAACTCCAACTAACATACATGAGTTAATAACCCCCACAATGTACATAGTCTCCTGAGTGGGAACTATGGAGTGTAACAATGTTCTCTACACTGAGACAGAGATACATAGTTAATGACTCTCTAGAGACTTTGTCCTCTCATCTAACATACATGAGTTCCACAGGATAAACCTTGGCTGTACTCGTCTCACACTCACATCCTGCAACTTAGAATTCGTCATTTTTAAAGTTAATGCTCGACTTGGTCATCGAGGAATAACTGTAGCGTTCTAGGAGACAAAAAATTCCTGGGTATATTAAAAAAAAAATCAGGCTGAAAAGCCGGTCGCTAAAGCACCGCTGGCATGAGTGAAGTTTCATCTTGGGCGTTTGCTACGCTCACAGCTCGTTCGGCCTTTGGTCTCAAACTTACGTTGGTCAGTTTTACTATATATCATGGGGAAAACGTATTGTAATTTTCAAATAATCAAAATTGGAATACTCAGTTATCTAAAATATCGAAAAATGCGTTTTTGGCAGCCATTTTGGGGAAACGATTTTATGGGCGTAGCTCTCCTTATCTTTAGTACCTTTGATGGATACCATCAAAATACATATTTATTTCAAATTTAATCTAAATCGGATTAAATTTACTTTTTCAAAGCTTATCAAAACCCTTATTTTTGAGATAACTCCTCACCTAAAAGGAGTCTTGTGGTCTGATTTTTTCTGGCTATCCGAACTTGACAAGATATTTACAAAAGGGATGTTCGTGTCCAAATATCATAAAAATCAGGCGAAAAATTTGACCTGTAGAGTACAAACATATACCATATATATACATGTATTAGGCCCTATACATATGTATATATGTGTTTTGAAAAATTCTCTTAGCGTTTTCTGGGGGTTAGGACGGTGCTCATTTTATGGTCCTGGGCCTGGGTCTTATTATGCTGACGGCATGAATATCTCATTATTCCAAAGGAAATTTGCTAAAAAAACATACAGAAGCCTCCAAAGTATGTGAAACGTAAGTTGTTATTTTAATTTCACTTGATCTCAGACACAATCAGTCGCTTTTGATAACCACTATTGCATAACTCCATACTACACTAAATAATGTTCCAAAGTTATTCGCTTTCTCAAAACATGCGTATAACTTTTTTGCACATTTTAAAAGCATATTAAGTTCAGTTTAACTACGAAGTATGCTAAGATTCATTTCGAAGAATCTGAAATTCAATTAACTTTAGAACCCTTTTGTTGAATCTCTAGTTGAAGTCATTGGCCTTTAAATCATTTACTTCAACAGTGTTTTCTCGGCCAACGTTCCAATTAGAAAATCGTAAATCACAAGAAGTAATGAAGTACCGGGACTAGGAAGCAGTAGAATGAAAAGTCACAAATCACGTGAGGGGCGGAGTTACAACAAGGACTGTTTATTAACCCTCTGTAACGGCTGCAAGGTAAGTTGTTAATGTACAGCTGATTCATGGCTAGGTTGAACGTGTTTGGAGAAACAATTCTTAGTCGCTGAAAGTTTTACACACTGTATAAAATGAAGTACAGAGAAAAATGTTAAGACATTTATTTTGGAGGAAATTACCTTCTTTGAAGCCTGAAGATCCTGAAGAGCTAGATGTAGTGCTGACCACCTTTTCGGTCTAAGAAGATCATCTTTCGAGCTTATTTGTTTTGGAGAATAAGATATATGTGCTGTTGGCATGGTGAGATTTAGACCTGGGATCATAAAATGAGCATTGATCCTGACCCTCATTTTTCATTCTTTCTTTGCACTTAAGCAGTTTGTAAGAATTTTTAGACAACATTAATTTTTAAACATATTTATATATTACACAAAGGATAAGTTTATGGTAAGAAGTTAGCGCATTGATGGCTGAGGTAGGAAAATCAATATAGCTAAGCACTCCACTGCCATCTCTTTCTCCTGCCGAAACAAAAGGCAGGGAGAACTATCGAACTGTGAGACACAGAAGGATAGTTCATGAACGTTTGTCTTCTCAGGCAGGAGTTCAATTGTCAACCGGTTGCCAAATTCGATCAAAAGTGCGCTGATGCCGAAGGCGTTCATAGCTCGTCTGAAACAAATCTTGGTCACAAAGGCGTTTTACAGTACAGACGAGTTTATGGCTCATAACTGGGAGACCGCAGAAAACACCGACTTTCAATAGGGCTAGAGTGGAATAATTCGAATTAATGGGGGAGAGTGAATTAACATAATGTGGTGTTTGAATGAGACTTAGATGGCAGAATGCATAGACAATATTAGTGAAGAAAAAAAATGACGATTGCATAACATGTTTATATGTTTTTTCAATACACTATTTATTTATTATCCTTTCTCGGCTTTAAATGCTCGAGTTTGTCCAGTGCCTGTGACTTAAATGTGACTAGCCTTACAGGAAGCTCAACAGCTAACCTACTTCTAAAAGGGCCCTCTATTTTACTAGCCTATATAGCATCCTTATAGCAGGGGGTTCTCCAGTAGCTTCTTAAAATTAAAACGCTCTGATATCAGATCTTAACTGGACATGGGCACTTCAGGTATCATCTACAGAAATGGGGTCGCATAATGGTAATACTCTATGTAGATGAAACATGCAGGTGCGTTAGTGGTTCTACTTGACACTCAGAAAAGAATTCACTCTCAGCTCATTCTGTGCTTGAGCCGTCTCAACTATGTGAGTATTTTGCCTCAGCCATTCGGCTTCTACGAGTATATGCACTATCTACTTAATATTTACACATAACATTACATAAAAACATTACACAAAACACTTATGAAACATATCTAAATTTAAAAAGTGTTAGTCGAACATATCTTCATCTGTTTAAAATACAAATCAAAGCAATGTTGAATTGTTATGAAACGCTTTTACGGTTCTTCTAAGTGCTCCAGCATGAGAGGGTATTTTTAATATCACCATTAAGGGTTAGAAAGCCTCTTACGCTCGAAGTTAAATATGGAACTCCAATAATCATTATTGAGGTAGGAAAGATGAAAGTATGAAAAGATGAAAAGTATCAAAATAAGAAGTGTGGGATCCGAGTGTAAACAAATTCGATGAATGATGTGACTCATCCATCAGGCTTAAACTTTCAACCATCTTGACATGACAAGTTGTTCTATAGCACTCTAGAAACTTGAAAACTTACGATATGTTTGTTACCGAATTTTCTTTGAAAATAGAGCTATTCATTTTTCTCATGGCTAAACTTATATATACATTTGATTTACAATATATTAAAAACAATAACAAGTCTACGGAATAAGCTTGTATTTCGATACGCAACTTGTTCATAGCCTAACACAAAACTGAAAATCACCTTTCAAAACTAACAAATATTTACAAAAGTTACACGATTTTTAATAATAAGTCTTCAACGTATGTTGAACTCAGATGTGACCATTCTACAGGTGGAATTTTTAGTCTTACTCTCACGAAGTTTGGTACAAATGTTCCTTTTGCAAATCTCAATGTTAAGTTCGTTAACCAGCTTGGTCGGATCATATATTTTAAAATGATGACCATCCAAAGTTTTGTTGTAGTCATTCCCCTAAAAAATTTTAGTCATTCCATAAACAAACACAAATTTTACTCTGTATAGATGAGTTTCACCCTATCAATCTATCAAAATCACTCTCGTTGCTCTAGAACCTACCGTTTTAAAGTAATTTCTGTTTAAATTTTTAATCTGAATTTCTGCACTTTGACATTCAGAGCACTGGGTAGAAATTAAGTCGCTATATAATTTACTAGCCTATGTTTCCTTGGATACAGAAAGTAAAAAGGTAAGGTTTGTCTTGATAACAAGGTGAAGTTAGGACTACAAAGTCCTATCTACCACTCAACATCGACCTTTACCATCGTTACCGTATAGTCATATTACAAATGTAAGTGGTGACTGCGAGAATAGTGTATGAAAGAATTTCGTATAATTTAAAATAAACAAATGAAAATGTGTTCTGATTTAATTGAAAATTCATTAAGATTCACAGTAGCGATTGTTTTAAAATTAACAATAACCTATGACAATAACCATTGTCCCACAGGGTCAGTAGCACCATCTGTGTTTGGGTTGCCGAACTGTGTTGATTTTCCTCCCTCAGCACTTCAGCATCTGTACGCAATCTACTTACCATAACATTATCTCTGCGCATGCCTACTTTTGGTGAGGGTAAAGTGAAGTAGGCAGGATAGAGGGCCTTCACCCCCCTCAGATTTATTTGAGAGGACTGCTTACAATACTAAATCACACTCGACAAAAAATAAACATGACCAACGGAAGTATTCTTGTTTACAAAAGCTGGTATACTTATAAATCCTATTTAAAACAAACATTTCAGAAATGTTACCATAAGGATTGCATTGGAAGTTAAATTAAATGAATCACACCGATTCTAAACTAATTACATTACGAACTAAGCGATTTTTCAAAAATAATACACTATATACGAGAGATTGAATCGTTGTTATGTTGAATCTTTGCAAGGTTCAGAAACAGATGTAGCCAGTTTGTTTTTAATTATGGTTAGTTTTACTTACGTTTGTATACTATCGTCAACCTTTTGGCTATCAGATAAACCCTATTTTGTTTTTGGACGTAAATCATAATTAAACAATAATCGTGCAAAAGTCTAAAAGACAATTATAAATAATCCTATTTATACAGTACAATGACATACAAGTTAAAAAATCAAGTCAGTAATTTGTTGGCTGGTTCATTTCCAATTGTCCCGATCAGCTGTTCTTTTTCGCATAGCAACATTAGCAATGAGAACCAGCCGGCTATTATTATTAACCTCTCGTTTTCGTCTAGGAATAATTTGTTATTTTCCAAAAGTTTTAAGCAAATTAGTTCTTTTGCACTATTCTAGGTTAGCCACGTTATTTAGTGTTGTAATATTGTACTTCTTCAACTATATAGTGCAAGCTCTGCCTTTGGCAAAAATATATCTGTAGTCCGTCATATTGGGAAATCGATTTTGGTGATTCATCGGTACCTTACGAGTAGTTCAGTGTCAGTGTGATTCGTGTCGTGGTCAGTGGTTGTGCGTATCGTGTGTGGTGCCGATGGACATCCTCCTTCCTTGATGGGGTGTTGGAGTGTTGCTGTGTATGGTGTGTAGCTGTATTGGTGAGTGTTTATGTTAGCTTACTAACAATCTCGCTTTCAGTATGTGTGTGACTCGCTTAACCATTAAACGTCTCTACGACAGTTATCAGTTACAAGTTAGGTTTAGGGTGCTGACGTATTTGGTCCAAATTGTATAGCTTCGAATGTTTTGTAACTCGAACAGTTCGTAACTTTTATAGCCTTTCGCCAAGTTTAATTTTTTGAGATTGGGATTTTTTAAGACACGTGTAGGGATAGGTCTCGGTTCATTGATACCGGCAGGATTTGTATAGTTATTAGTTAAATATTGTATAGCAATAATTACTCATGGTAAAAGGTTTAAAACTTTTAATTATTTGAGTTTATTTATCCGAAGCCTACATTGTAGTCACATATCCATCAGCTCTTTACAACTTGCTACACTATTGCCCAACCCTGTATATTAGTTTAGTCTCCATAATAATAATTAACTAGTTAAAAACTGACAAAATACTTATTTGAATAAGAGGTTTAGACAAGGCTGGGCCACAGTACCCGGTCAAAGGAAGCCTAAATGCCCGATGCCATACTTCTTTACGGCAGGGTTAGTTAATAAATAGCTATTCATACGACAGCAAAACTATTTCATTTTTATACTCAACTTCTTATATGATCAAATATAAAATGTTCAGTTTGGGAAAAAATTTGAAACCTCGTTTTGTTGATAAATAAATGTAAACAACACTTAATGTGCTGTGAGATGTGCAAGAGAGACAGCTGGAACTGTTATCATGTTCTCAAAGCAATGCTGGCCAGATTGTCTTGATAACATTATAAAAGTTGGGTAAATAAATAAAACTTACATTATATCAACTTGCTTAGCTTTCTGGATCACTGACAAAGAACAGTGATCGTGCGAGTTAAGCAATTGTCTCTCAAAATTAAACACTCTGTATACACTAGCTTATTTATTTGGACAACCTGACGGAACCTACCTGTTACAGCAATCTCCTTTTTAGAGCTTTTAATTTTAAAAATATAAGAGGTTAAGTTTAGATCACTTCAGAAATATAATAAATATTTTAAAAGAAGGACACTTTTTAAAATATTTTATTGGACAGTATGATGTATTTTTATTTTAAATATTCCAAATAAGTTTAAATAATAACCCTCACAATCACCATACATTGAAATGGTAGTACCAGTAGGTAGTACGATATATTTTCCAGGGCATTTCTTCGACATGACAATTTAGTATTAGGATTCAATGCGTTATACATATTTTGTTGCAAACCAGAAGGACTGTTTGATTAAATGATCAATCTGTAAGAGGGGTTTCAGGGAAGGTCTTCAACATCACAATTTAATTTTGTAACACAATATTTTTAAACAAAATTAGCTTGAAAATTTGACATGAGTAGGACAGTTTCCAGGGTAGGCTGCAGGAACTTCCAGATGCCTCGGAGATCTTCCAGAGTAGTGTAGTGCATGGTGTGTTGTGTCTTGTAGACTCTCTTGTGTTCAGACCACATGTTTTGCGTGCGATCTTTTATCTTCACGAAGAAAGAAGAAAGTTGCAAGTTGCTTGTTCATTCAACAAAGAGTATCTTTAGCTCCTGACGGGTTTCTCGCGCTTCGATTTCTGCATGTTCATTTTGCTAGTTGTAGACTTTTAGATAAGGTTTAGTTTAAGCTATATATTCCAATCGACGAAACATGTGAATATAGTGTTTGTTTGCATAATGTGTCATGTTGAATGTTTTGTAAAAACAAGTGTGATCTGGGATTTTCTCTGTTGGATACCGGGGGTGCCTTTTAAAACATTTCTTAGCTCATCCACAATTTCAAATTGCCGAGCACCAGAGATTTTCATGAAAGTTGGTCAATTCAATTTTATAAACTATTTTAGCTGATTTCAAGCTCCCTGATGTACTTGTATGTCAAAACCATCTTCTTTAATTACAGAAAGACTGTTCATCTGGTTGGATTCACAGGTACCAAATGAAGCAATTTCAATGATTTCTAAACCAGCGTTAGCTGCATATTTTTAACTTTTGAAGTTTCCGATATTTTAACAGAAAAAAGTTGGCATAATAACTTGTTTTTTTTGTTCAAAGCAAATCAGCGTTCAGGCGTCATCAATTTATGTTGTTCATGAATTTAAAATGCTTTACTTATTACTTCTTCTTCTATCATGTTATTGCCGCAGCTCTTTTTTATCCCAGTAAAGTGATGTCTTGCACTACCACTTTTGTAAGTGTATTATCAATATAAATATTAACATGACATTATGAACAAACCAGATCACACTTGTACACTTTCAGCTGAAGCCAACCAAAGGTGGGAACTGTATATTACACTTTCACTAGCAAATCTGAACACAAGAGAGTTATATCCTGTCAGTCATAAACATATAACTGTACTTGAAACTACCCTCCCGGGTTTAGAAAAATTTAACAAGGTCAAAGTTTCCTTCAACGGGCGTATGGTAAAAATATTAAATTCAACATTTTTGCGAACACTAACGCCAATCTTCTCCAATTTCAGAGTCAATGCATACGATTAACAGGATTTTTTGATTGCATGACTTGTGTTTTGCATGTTTTTATTGTCATACTAACATTATTTCTCGAGTATTAGTGATTTTATGCGGTCGTTTATCATGTTTTCAGTATATTGCTATGCGCAATATGATCCAGTTGAAGAAGTTTAAATGTTGCTTTAGTGCAGTTGTTGAAATTTTTTTGAAACGGACAGAAAACAACGTGGACATCTTAGTTGAGGAAGAAGACACCATCAAGCTCATCAAAGGTAACAATGTCATTTGAATTTTAAATGTTATTGATTGGATAGTTTTATAATGATTTAAAGTAATACAACATTTAAAAAATGTGTCAATAGCCTCGTCTGCAGTAATTGGCTATCAATAATTCAATGTATACTAATATTTATAGTGTAACCTTTTAGATACTAGAATTAGGTAAGATAGGTAAAAATTGTTCAATTGACCTTAATCTAAAGGTTAAATGAACGAATTGAAATCTTGCGTATTTACAAAGCCTAACAATCAATACTTAAATAGACGCTATACATATAATCAATTTTACAAGTGGGTGTATGTAAAATTCAAATCATGAAATTTACAGTATTTTCTACGAATGTGTAAGAGTTTACAACGCACGCTGTCGTGCTTCTTGAAGGTTTATTCCATTGAGTTGCGCATGTAACCGCTTTGTATCAAGGTTTAACAACATTTATCAACAATTATTTAATTTCTATCAAAATTTAAATGTTTTACAAAGTTTATTGTAGAAATAGTGCCGGTAAACGCGATAGGTCCCTTGCAATATATTGCAGAGGGCATCCAGGGCAGATCGTCACATGACACCCAGGTGTGAGTGATTTTGTCAACCTGCTCTTGATGTAATGCGGTATGAGAGGTGTTTACTTGTCTTCTCATAGCGGTCCCAACCCCGCAGTCGACTTCAAACCTAGGGGTATATTAAAGTAAAGAGCAAAAATAATATTCTGTAATAACTATTAATTTTATTTTGTGTTTAGGTTTTATAACTTGGTTTAATTAGCGAATTTCCATAGGAAATAGAGCTATTTATTTCTCTCTCCAAAGAGAAGAACACTTCGTAAAAGGTGTGATTTGTTGTATTTTGCTTCCTAACACCTCCTGAGTCATATGGCAAAATATTAATAGTATACCATTGTATAGGTATATATCAATACATAAAAACTGTCATTCAACTTTTCAAAATCTACAAAAACTTCAAAAGTGCTTTGAAAAATTGCAGTATATTTCGGGCTTTACCTTTATCAACTTTTGACTTTAATCGTAAGCAGTGAGACATTTAAATAGCAAACAAACTTTAAGAACAACACAGGAAAACTGTTTGGTGTGCTTATTCGATCACGCTTAAGACCAAAATTATAAGTTTGTTAAGAAGCTTTATTTCTATTATGCAGTGACGTTTTGTCATTTGTAACTTGTTAGTGCTTAGTATCGATTTAGAATCGATTATTTGTCAGATAGTAAACTAAACCCCATTAAGATCGATAGTTGCAATTGTTCTTCTTACATTGGTTGACTAACTTTCAATATATCAATCATTCCGATCAAACAAGCTGACGACCTTGCCACATAAAGACTTTAAAATAATATATTTCTCTCTAGGGAAGAGAAGATGATGAAAACAAACCTTAATTTCCCTGTAAATACAAGTAAAAACTTTAGCTCGTCAATACATCTATAAAAAACAACTTTTTCAGAATAAAATATTTATTTATAACATTGAAATATAGCAAATATGTAAGTGACGTCACAGTGTTCTGATGACGTCAGTTCCACTGCAGTCCCTGCGGGCCAGGCTTGACAGATTCGAGCTTTGACTTGGCTTTGCTTGGCTGGCATTGCTGCAGGCGTTCAACATTGTAGAACTTCCATTGTGTTATTCATTGTTTGGCATTTGATATAAAGCTAACCATTCATGCGTGACTGTGGGTAAATTTCAGAGTTTAAAATATTACAGGTGTAATTAATTTCAAGTAAGCAAGGAATCAAGACGTTTTAAATATGATTCCTCAAAGTTTTCACGAGTTTTATTGCGAACCCTTCCCTTTTTTCTCTGGGAGGTGTGATTGCTTGTACGTAATGACAAAGTGAAATGAAATAAGTGCAAAAGAAACACATTTAATTATACTTTTAATATTTGTTTAATTTTTTCATCGCATTAAATGAGGTACTATTTTGGTCAAACATACTACTTTTATATCATCGTACCACTTATCTTTACATTATTCAAAAATTTGACACAAGTGAAGAATCTGAGTGTGACGTCACTGTCTCTGAGTTCACTGCAGTCCTGCAGGCGATGCTTGACAAGCTTAAGCTCTGACCTGTCTTTGCTTGACAGTGCTGCAGGCATCCAGCAATGCTGCACTTCTCTGTGTTATTCACAGTTTGACACCAAGTGAAGCATCTGAGTGTGACGTCACTGTCTCTGAGTTCACTGCAGCCCTGCAGGCGATGCTTGACAAGCTTAAGCTCTGACCTCTTTGCTTGACAGTGCTGCAGGCATCCAGCAATGCAGCACTTCTCTCTGTTATTCACAGTTTGACACAAAGTGAAGGATCTGAGTGTGACGTCACTGTCTCTGAGTTCACTGCAGCCACTGCAGGCGATGCTTGACAAGCTTAAGCTCTGACCTGTCTTAGCTTGACAGTGCTGCAGGCATCCAGCAATGCAGCACTTCTCTCTGTGTTATTCACAGTTTGACACAAAGTGAAGCATCTGAGTGTGACGTCACTGTCTCTGAGTTCACTGCAGTCCCTGCAGGCGATGCTTGACAAGCTTAAGCTCTGACCTGTCTTTGCTTGACAGTGCTGCAGGCATCCAGCAATGCTGCACTTCTCTCTGTGTTATTCACAGTTTGACACAAAGTGAAGCATCTGAGTGTGACGTCACTGTCTCTGAGTTCACTGCAGCCACTGCAGGCGATGCTTGACAAGCTTAAGCTCTGACCTGTCTTTGCTTGACAGTGCTGCAGGCATCCAGCAATGCTGCACTTCTCTCTGTGTTATTCACAGTTTGACACAAAGTGAAGCATCTGAGTGTGACGTCACTGTCTCTGAGTTCACTGCAGCCACTGCAGGCGATGCTTGACAAGCTTAAGCTCTGACCTGTCTTTGCTTGACAGTGCTGCAGGCATCCAGCAATGCTGCACCTCTCTGTGTTATTCACAGTTTGACACAAAGTGAAGCATCTGAGTGTGACGTCACTGTCTCTGAGTTCACTGCAGCCACTGCAGGCGATGCTTGACAAGCTTAAGCTCTGACCTGTCTTTGCTTGACAGTGCTGCAGGCATCCAGCAATGCTGCACTTCTCTCTGTGTTATTCACAGTTTGACACAAAGTGAAGCATCTGAGTGTGCGTCACTGTCTCTGAGTTCACTGCAGCCACTGCAGGCGATGCTTGACAAGCAAGCTCTGACCTGTCTTTGCTTGACAGTGCTGCAGGCATCCAGCAATGCTGCACTTCTCTCTGTGTTATTCACAGTTTGACACAAAGTGAAGCATCTGGTTGTGACGTCACTGTCTCTGAGTTCACTGCAGCCACTGCAGGCGATGCTTGACAAGCTTAAGCTCTGACCTGTCTTTGCTTGACAGTGCTGCAGGCATCCAGCAATGCTGCACTTCTCTCTGTATTCACAGTTTGACACAAAGTGAAGCATCTGTTTGTGACGTCACTGTCTCTGAGTTCACTGCAGCCACTGCAGGCGATGCTTGACAAGCTTAGCTCTGACCTGTCTTTGCTTGACAGTGCTGCAGGCATCAGCAATGCTGCACTTCTCTGTGTTATTCACAGTTTGACACAAAGTGAAGGATCTGAGTGTGACGTCACTGTCTCTGAGTTCACTGCAGCCACTGCAGGCGATGCTGACAAGCAGCTCTGACCTGTCTTTGCTTGACAGTGCTGCAGGCATCCAGCAATGCTGCACTTCTCTGTGTTATTCACAGTTTGACACAAAGTGAAGGATCTGAGTGTGACGTCACTGTCTCTGAGTTCACTGCAGCCACTGCAGGCGATGCTTGACAAGCAAGCTCTGACCTGTCTTTGCTTGACAGTGCTGCAGGCATCCAGCAATGCACTTCTCTGTGTTATTCACAGTTTGACACAAGTGAGAGCATCTGAGTGTGACGTCACTGTCTCTGAGTTCACTGCAGCCACTGCAGGCGATGCTTGACAAGCTTAAGCTCTGACCTGTCTTAACTTGACAGTGCTGCAGGCATCCAGCAATGCTGCACTTCTCTCTGTGTTATTCACAGTTTGACACAAAGTGAAGCATCTGAGTGTGACGTCACTGTCTCTGAGTTCACTGCAGCCACTGCAGGCGATGCTTGACAAGCTTAAGCTCTGACCTGTCTTTGCTTGTACGTCTGTCCTACTGCATTTCTCTCAAAGTTATTTATCCGTGTGTGTCGTTCAAATGTGAATAAAGGAGATTACTTAAGAAAATTGTATTTCTACGTTACTATTTACCGTAGCACATCTGTGTTGTCATTCATATAACGTTATTCTTGTGCTTTTAAAATATGTACAATGTAAGGGTTTTGAGTTAATAAGCTGAGAAATCTAGTGCTGCCACCATTTTGAAACCGGAAGCTATACTTGTTTACATTTTTTTAATTTATATTTATTTTACGAATAGGTTTATAACCGAACATAGGAATTATTAGGTGAAAAACACATATAGACAAACGAAATACTAAGCGAGATAAGACTGTGTATTACTGGCAATCTTTTGCTTATTTAAACTAGAAAAACCACCTAGTTCTGTTTCATCCCGTAATAACTGGCTCCCCGGTACATAGCAATTTATATACACCTATCATTCAAAAATTCCAATTTCGAGAACTAACACAATGATGACTTTCAAAAACATATTGTCCTTTGGGAGTTTGTTGTGGATTAGAAACGACATTGAATTCTGAATGGCTCTTGATTGCTATCTCCCTGGGGCGTTTTGAAGGAGGGGATTTGGAAAGGGCATTGTAGTCCAGCCCTGAAATCATTTCTACCCAACTCTTCGATCAAGTCAACGTATCATCTGGGGGATAAGGTTGTTCCAATATAAGAATTCCTTAACAATGTGAAAGTTTAGGTTTTTTTATTATTTTATTGTATATCTCATTTTATCTATCATTAAAACGGAAATGTCCACAATTTAATCTCTAATGTTGCTTTTGAGACGCTTTAAAGTTCAGAAACAACCCTGTTAGTACAACCTTCAACTATAATGTTTAAATTTCGCTAAATGTTTCACAAAAAGTACTTTCATATTGTCCAAACAGAATTAAGAGATATCAAATGTAATATTCTTGATGCTATCTCCATTGTCTGTGTTATATTTGTTACTGAATAATAAAATCATAATTTGTTCTTAAAACCACTTCATTTTTAATTATGGCTCAGCATAAACAGTTTGTAAATCATATTTTAATGTAAATAACTGTTAATAAAATTATAGTCTTAAGGTATTAGTCAACTGACAACGACTATCATAAAATATCTCCTCTAAAATCGTCCCTAGAAACTCTAAGCAAATATATTTGTAATCGTTGAAAACATGACAAAGACAAGAATAAACCAGTCAATTTAAGATTTGGGTAACACTTGTAGAGCACAATACTCAAACGGTGTAATGGTGTTCATTATTTTATATTGTGAATGAAATGCAACAGGGCAAAATATATTTTGTGCACCTACAAATATTATGTGAGCAAATAAGTATTTTATTTTTGTTGTAAATAATATAATTGAGCTAATATGTTTCTGAGAGTAGCTGTAAGGTCATATCGTTAGTTATACTCTTGACAATCATGGTTTTAAGAGATTAAAGAACTTACATGCAATTGAATATTAGTAGTGTCAGGGTAAACTGTGTAAATAAACAGTAGTTGTATATATAAAAATCTGTATTAAAATAAAAATTATCCGCCCCTTTTTTTGGGGGGGTTGTAATTACACGGAACAAATACAACAAACTAGTATGTAGTACAATTTTGACACAGAAAATTTGTTGGATTCTTATAAATGGTTTCTAGTATTCCAGTAGAACCTTTTAAAGTCTCACGAATAATAATTTTAAAAATATGTTTGTGCAAATTAAATTTTTTAAAAAATCCACAAAAAAATTTTGTAATGTTTGTCTTGAAAAAAACAAACCAATAACTTCTAAATTTGTAATTTGAAATGTTCTTTGAAATAGTCCGATGTGGGTTCATAAATTTTTTGTTTCTCTTGATTTTACTGTCATGGCTTGGTTCTTGTACTTAAACCTGGTTGGCCAGCATAAAATACACATTTTATGAAGGAATTGACGCGGACGGAACTGAGACAGTCGGAGAGCAAAAGTAACAAAGTTTGAGGTTGAGAGGAAAGTGAAGATGGAAACTGTCAATGGAAAATCAAATTTAGGGGACGACTTCTTCTTTGCCCACGGAAACCTACTCTCAAGGGTTTCAGAATCTGGAGCTTCGTTCAGGGCATTAATTCGTTGGTGGTAAAGTTTAATTAGGTATAATTGTACTGGAAAATATTTATATTACTCACAGGAATATAGTCTGTTTTAAGTTTTAAGCCTACAGTGGGAAACTAGTACAATATACAGCTTATAGTTTACAGTAAAATTGACAATAAATGCGATGATTTAAGTTCTTCTTTTGAATTATTTTAAATTTTGTTTTGCGTACCAAATAACTGTAATTTTTCAGCACGAAAAAACGCCAGAAATCAAGCCAACATTTTGAATTTATTGCCACCATCTTAAAACCAAATTTAATATTCTGACATAATCATGCACATAGTGGTGCAAAATAAATTAGTTTAATAGTATTTTGATACTCTAATTTCTTTAACTATATTGTACAATACTTTATTTTTAAATTCTCTCTTTGACGATGTTGTTTTTGTATAAAGATTCATTGGTAAAGTTGTTCAAAATGTGGCCAACAGGTTTTAATAACTCCTGGTATTTGGAGTATTTGGCTTTCTTCAAAACTTACAAGAGACAATCGGTGATGATAGCTCAATCAGCTTTGTTAATACTATTTGAAAAGCAAATTTATAGATTTAGTGTTACAGTTTTATTTTAAATCATCCTCTTCCTTTTTGTATTTGTTCCATTTGAAAAGTTGTGTACCTGACTAAATCATCGAAAACTAGCACCTAATGTTCTAAAATTCGTAAAAAACCTTGTAGTTTTAGCAATTCAAAACGTTGATTGCACTTTCAAAAAGAATTATTCTTAACAGATCCGGAATGCTCAATAATTATACTTTCCATTACGTATGAAGAACATTTTACGATTTATTTCCGTATGTTGGTACGAGATTTTAATGTATGAAACTTTACACACGGGATAACACGCAACGACAACATTAGGACTGCCAGTTCTTGAAAGAAGGGAGTTTATAAGTAAAACCTTTTACCAGTGATATATGGATCTAACTTTGGTTTTCAAACTTTTAACCTCGTGTACTTTAAACCTTTTCATGACAAAGCAACTTCCGTACGTTACTGACCATTTATACATATGAATAAGTAACATAATTGTTAGGAGATGTCTTAAGGAATATGGAAACCTTCCAGTTAGGTTGAAATCGTTTACACCACGTCACAGTTGAAATATAATTACTGCTAAACGTTTTCGACCTCGCTGTGGAGAGTCATTCTCAGTAGCTTGTTGACTGGCTGAGACTCTCTCACAGACTGGCAGCCAGTCAACCAGCTACTGGGATGATGACTCTCCACAGCGAGGTCGAAACGTTAACAATTAATAAGCTCCAGAGCCTTAGAACATAGTATTTATATATTTAAAAGGTCCAAAACCGGGATAAATAAATTTTACAATTGAGTAATGTTTGTAGCTGAAACATACCATTAGTTATTCTCTTGATAATCATGGGTTTAAGGGGACAAAGAATCCACATGCAATTGAATATAATTAGTGTCAGGTAAACTGTGTAAATAAACCAGGAAGGAGTCAAATATAAAAACACATTTATGAAGGAATTGACGCGTAATGAAACTGTAGCCCAAGTTAGCAAAAGGTAACAAAGTTTGAGGTTGAGAGGAAAGTGAAGAAGGGAACCCGTCAAATGGAAAATCAAATTAGGGACACTGCCTGCCCAAACCTACCGGCATTGCAATCTGAGTCGTCTGAAGTAAAATCTGCTGGCAGGTCAACAGCTTTTAAGTATAATTGTAACTTGTAATGATGAGGATATCTCATAGAACATACAAGTTTAGTTTTATCACATGTCAAAACTAGTACAATATACGATAGCATGTAAATTACTTCACTAGGTATTTAACAAATAATTTGTTGAACTATTTCAATTATTACCAAAATACAAAGTACTTTTAAAGTGGAGAAAACTCCAGAATCGCTTCAAGTAATTTATTGCCAATTTAAAAAACCAAAATTTAATATCTGACATAATCAACATACCATATGTAAAAAATAAACAATTAAAGTATTCTTGGATACTTAATTTCTTTAAATGAACAATACCATTTTTTTTTTAAACCTCCTTGACAATACAAAATGTTTTTAAAATTTGTATAAAGATTCATTGGTAAAGTTTAAATTCAAAATGGGTGGCCAACAGGCTTGAATAATTCCTTAGAGGAATTTTAACCAAGGTAAATTCCCAAACATTATAACTTCCTTTGTTTAAACTCTTAAGGATTTAAATGTGATAACAAACCAAACCAGCTATATTTTTGATAGCTCAAGCAGCCAGCAAAAGCAACCCTATTTTTAAGCCTGCTCATTTAAAATAAATATGCACCCGGCTGCCTGTTGCCAGGTTCTTGTTTAATTAAATATTACATGATATTACATATGGTGTAAACTTTGTAATAGTTTGCATGCAAATTGAATATTAGCAAATTGTTTTGGTAAATATAATTCCGATTTTGTATGCTACCATTATAATTTGCTTTGCTAAGGCAGCTGCTCGACAACCTGTTGCTGCCGTGCAAAATACTTGGTTGATTGAAAGAATTTTGATAATACGGAAGATGCTGGTTTTACAGGACACAGAGGTACCATAGGAATATAATCAGTCTAAAGGAATAGGTTTTATAATAACATATGTATAAGTTAAGTTTGAGTTTATTAATAGCATTGCTATAACATCTGGCCATTGTTGAACAGTGCAGGCAACTTGTTGAACAGCAACCAGTGTAGATGTTAAACCCATTTGAATATATTAATAACTTATATGCATAATAATTTTTGATAGCCTTACACTGTTGAAAATCAACCATCTGTACATTTATTTATAATTTGTTAATTTTACTTTTGTTTGTAAAATAAAGTTAAGTATTTTAGGTCACTATTGTGATGCTTTGTACCACCAGGAAGATAATTCCCAAAACCGGTAGTATTGGAAATAAATTAGAGGTTGTTGTATCAATTTCTGTATTTATATACCAGTATCCCTTAAAGTGAACAAGTTATGCTGTTTCACAATAAAGCAATAAACAAATAGAGTCAAAGAAATGGAGGGGTATTTGACTTTCTTCTTCAAACTTACAAGAGATCACCGGTGATGATAGCTCAATCAGTTTTTTACTACTATCTGAAAAGCAAATTTATAGATTTAGTTTTACAGTTTTATTTAAATCATAATCTTTTGTGTGTTCCATTTGAAAAGTTGTGTACCTGAATAAATCATCGAAAAAGCAAGACCCATGTTCTAAAATTCGTAAAAACCTTGTGAGTTTTAGCAACCAAAACGCTGGATTGCACTTTCAAAAAGAATTATTCTTAACAGATCCGGAATGCATAATTATACTTTCCATTACGTATGAAATTTTACGATTTTATTTCCGTACAGCCGAGATTTTAATGTATGAAACTTACACAAGGGATAGCACGCAACGACAACATTAGGACTGCCAGTTCTTGAAGAAGGGAGTTTATAAGTAAAACCTTTACCAGTGATATATGATCTAACTTTGGTTTTCAAACTTTAACCTCGTGTACTTAAACCTTTCATGAAAGCAACTTCAGTACGTTACTGACCACGTATTCATGCGAATAAGTATACTAGCAATTGTTAGGAGATGTCTTAAGAAATATAGAAACCTTCCGGAAGTTGGTTGAATAGTAGGTCATTAAAAGAATACGCTAAAGGCTCAACTAGTTGGCTGACTGGCTGAGACTCTCACAGACTGTCTCAGCCAGTCAACCAGCTACTGAGATGACCTTCACAGCGAGGTCGAAACGTTTCGTGTAATTATATTTCAACCAGACGCGGTGTAAACCGAAGCGCTTAGATCTTAGTATTCATACTTTATACATATGGTGAGTAAGTGACCAAGCAAATATATGCAACGAGAAATACATCAAACAGGTTAAAATAGTACTGTTTCACACCGTTATTCAAGATTCAATTTCCCTGAGAATCCGTAGCTTTTCATGAACGCGCTCAATTCAAATACACTTTGTAAACAATATTTATAACGATTGTATGCTCATAAATATTATTGATAAATAGTTGCCATCAGCGATCATACAATAAGCATTTACAGGAAAAGGAAATTGTTGTCAGCTGTTTTAAAAGTGACTACACATTTGAGTTTGGAACGAAAAACAGGTAAAAACCTTCTTATCATTTCAACACATCTCTCTTGTGAAGATCCTTCTGTTTGTTTGCCCAAGACGTACGATCTCTTTATAGAAAATTCCAGATATTTTCCTGAGATTAAAATACAACATGAAGTCAACTTTGAGTGCTCTATCACTTTTTCGCTACTAGACTTATTAGAAATTTCTTCGGAGTTTACTTTATTAATCCCAGAATATCCATGACTCAGTGTAGATACCACATTTGAGCAAGGACCAGTAGACTAGGAGTGAAAAGTCTCCAGGGCTTCCTAATTGTTTGCAAGTACATAATAATATTGCTCGCCTTAAGGCCTGGGTCACAGGACGTCAAAATGACGCGTGACGCACCCGATGATTGGCTGGTTATCAGCTGACTCAAAAGCGAGAGCCAATCAGATTGTTTAGTGCGTTTTACGCTTTTGTAAACGAGGCCTTGACCTAGTTTCTTGAGCATTGTACTCCACCTCAGCTGTGATACTTCTTATACCTCCCTCAAACATATAATTGTACACATTATGAGTCCAAACACCGTTGGTTTTCATGCACGTGTCAGACCCAGTGTCAAAACGTTTGTACCAATCTTGGGCGAAATCGAGAATTAATTACGGTTTGCATTACATAAAAACTCTTTTTAGTTGGGGAAAAGGTCAAAAGGGAATTTCCGATAAAACGTACACTCGGTTATTGACAATCAGCTAGGATTCACGGTAAGCTACGCGTCTGCTATCTATTTAACTTGATTGTATATAGGTCACCCTTGAAAAACTCAACTTAGTGGTTTTTATTTACCTATTCTAACAACATACTGCATAGGTCAAAATGAAATCAAAACAACTTGCGTGGCATTTACAACCTGCACTACAAACCTGCATTTACATATTCACAAGATCAAAGTAGTAGGAATAAGCCCGTGCATTACCTTGCTCCACATTGACAAAGACATATTAACAATAGAAGGAAGATCAAAGGCAGTTAAACAAAGAAGTCATTAGCTTGAGTCGCTCTCTACCTGTGGCTCGCCGTTCTTGCATTTTCATTCGAATACAAAATCTGTTTCTTAACTTCAGAACGAAGAAATTAAAACAAAAATAAATATGTCTAAGTAACAATTAAATCCAATATTTTGAGAGTTACTTGATGTACTATTGAATAAAAAACTTGCGGAGCTTAATTTTAAGGAACTTAATGTTTGTGCGTTCTCTACTACAGACGAACTGAAACTGATACATCTGTGATTGGTTGTCCACTGCTTCAGGACAGCTCTATGCAGTTGGTGAGTGGTTGTCACTGGCCGTGGAGATGTTTGGTTTCTCTATGTGTTTGTAAATTTCGTTCCTGGGTTTAATGTATTGTTTTCTAGACTAATCGTTTTAAAAAATAAATAAATCAAGGGTAAAAACAACTCAAAATCAAAACCATAGAAATCGTGACCCATGTTGTTGGTGGTGGGTGACTAGTCAGTTTATGTTGATGTATTTTAGACTTGCTAATTTACTAATCTTTTGTATTATGTTTAAGGTTATTTTTCACCTGAATACGGATCAGATTCCAAACCCTAGTACATTGGGCTCTTCTTGTTCATGAAAAAACCATGGCAAAAATATTCTAACTCATAAATTCTACCATCGCAGACAACAAAGTTCAAACAAAGAATCAATAAATGAAATTATTTAGTGATCCTACCCAGCCTATCATGTAACTAACCATTGAGCAAATAAATAGTATTTTAGGGTTGATAAAGACACAATGGAACAATTTGAGCTTTGAATAGATCACCAGCCAACAGCTCCAACTGACTATCAACACCAGAGAAAACAAACATTACGAAATTCGTCTTTACTAAGCAGCAAAGTTGATGAACTATCGAGTTTGATGACCATCGAGATTAAAAATTAATCACCTTCGGGATCTTGAGGATAATAAATAATTATGAATTTATACCTCACCTACCAAAGATGGATTATCTGAAAGAGTAGAGCAGAAAGGGAACATATTGAACGAATATTACTGCTGTCAACTGGGTATTACGGAGCAAACAAAGCCATTTGTGTTATCATGCAACAATCAGCTGTTTGCAGCCATCAAACCTCGCTTATCAGTTGTTATCACCAGTTCACCACAACATCCTGTCCCAGTAGTCTGTTATCTCAACGCCAATCTACTGTGTTTTGTAACACGTTTATATCAATGTTGTAAATTGGGAAGTGTGTTAGTTAAGTTTGTTTCAGCGATGTGTATGTATTTTAGACAAAATGGTATTCTAAGTTTAAATACATTTAAATATTTTTAATAAAACAAGACATTTAGTACCCTGATGAAGTCAAATAATATTCGGTGTTGGTAGCGCGAATTTGCTAATATACTAGGCCAACGGTGAGTATAGTTAATTCGTCGCTAAGGTCATCGACAGGCAGCATATGGCCATGGTGACTTATGGGTATAAAAAATTAAAGTATGTTGAAAAATAAGGAAGCACTAGCAGAAGGGATGAGTAATTGTTAGTTATTTCATTATTGAATCTACTTATAGAAACCCAACTCAATTGGGACTCTTGTTAGGTGAATTTATCCAACACTCCTTCGGCATCATTCCTAAAGCTTTAGAAGATTTCGTAAAAAGAGAACAAAGATCAAGTTCAACGATTTCGTACAATTGACATGTTTAATCGGACTACTTATTCCGGTGTTATAGCAAAAAACCACTTTTGGCCGTAATTTTGAAACGAATATATGGATTTTTATAAACTTTGTTATATTGATGTATAGTAATAATAATAACATATTTATTTCAAGTTTCATCAGAATCGGATGAAATTTACTGTTTTAAGATCATTTAAACAGTTTTAGTGAAGGCTCCAAAAAAAGGAGGGCGCCGGTAGTTTGGTTTTGCGGTTTACGAACTCGACTGAGATATTTAAAAAAAAGGAACATTTGTACCAATTTTAATTTGTGTCCGAACAAAAATGCGAAAAATGCTCAAAACGTTTGTGGGGTGTCAGAGTCGCCGCTTATTTTATGGTCTTGCCATGATGACGGCATGAATATCTCATTTTCCAAAGGAAATGCGATTACAAATAACCTCTTTGTAGGCCTCAATCCCGAAACAGTTGAATGTGAACATTTATATGCATTCAGTTGAGCTTATATAAGTAATATCAACGATTTTGTACATTAAATGATTACTAGTTTCAATATTGGAATGTAAAAAATAACTTTTAAAATACTTAGTTTGCCATTACGTAAATTTCATTACTTGGTGTTAAACGTATAAATATGGCTGCATCGTTAACAATACGCACATGCATTTCTCATTTTCTTCTAATTTATTTACCTATTAAAAGCTGTTACCTTATTCAAAATTCATCTATAGTCCATTGAATATAATAAGCCACTCAATCAAATTACATTACCTATTCATTAAAATAATTAAAGTTCTGTTAATTTTAATTAAATCTAATAAAGGAAAGCCGGTGAGTTGGAGTTGGATACGGCAACACTCTAGGCAGAGGCAGAAGGGGAGTTTGTTAATTCACTGTGAATATTTTACAGCTGTCCAATATTTACACCCTGTCGGCTCGGACAAATTGTGTACGTTTATCTTTCCCTTTCCACCCCACACACTTTTATCTCACGAACTCCTCTTAGGCTCCAAGCGCACTTTTATTGCAAGTTTCCGTACTTTGTTCAAATTAAATTTTCACCCGGACATAATCGGAACAAAACATATTTTTATTGGAGTTCCTCTGTGGAAGGTACAAACATTAACGTACTGAAATTCTCACACATTCCATCATAAACATTGGTCCAAGACAGTCACCGAAATACAAATTCCAAAGGTGGTAACACAGGTGAAACTTACGGAAAAAGGGAAGTAACACTCATCGTCTCATCTGAGACCAAGGAACTGAACATGACAAGCTTTTATCTATCTTATACGAGCCCACACAGAACACACAGCTCTTCAGATTCCACATAGCAACAGTAGTTGCAAAGAGCAAAGTCTGTGGAGCGAAATAATTGACGTTTATCATAAGCATTAAGATATAATTACATAAATGAACAGAGAAGAACTTCCAGTACATTAAAGGGGACATTACGCAGACAACTAAGTTGGCCAGATTTTGGAAATAGAGGAAAATTGGCGAACGATTGACGCCTTCATCGTTCAAGTAATGAGGACAAAATAAATCCAGCTAAATGATGTATAAAGAGGGTAGGAACTAGGAGCTCGTGAACGGAAGGTTACGATTGATTCCAGATGTAAAGGAAGTAAGCTAATGCTATTAGATGATTTCCTGGTCTGCTCGTTAATAAAAAGCTACGGAAGGAGGTGGGGTTTCAGTGGTTGTTCTACAAAAGCACCCCCATATATTCTGTAGTCCCTACAGTTTTAAGGGAAGCGCACGTTTCCTATATCTTATAAAACAAAACAAACGTGTAAAATCGATTAATTGACCGACACCACACACTATACAGGGTCTATTAAAAGTGTTGGGCAGCCCTTATAAATTTTCAAAGGGTGAAACATGTTGTTTTGCTAAATTTATTTGTATAACATGACCTCCTGACAGTAATTTATTCTTTTCAAAAATTAGAGCCCGCTTTCCAAAAAGGCAGAATAGGAAAACTCACAAAACCTTTTAATATAAATAATTAAATGTTAGTTTCTATTAAAAGACTTCAGTGGACACAATCCTGTTACAATAGGACACACAATTTAAAATCTTCATGACTTTAAAGCGTCCTGTAACTGCTACAAAGATTAATTCACTAATTATACAGACGAGTAAAAGGTAAGGTTTGCCTTCTTTAACGAGGCCAAGTTAGGGCTACAAAGTCTTCTCAACCTTGACCTTTACCTAGCGTTACCGTATAGTCTCTTTACAAATGTAAGTGGTGATTGCGGGGGTCGAACCCACGCCAGCGGATGATGAGCTCCGGAGTCACGCACGATTCTAACCCGCCACGGGTCCGCTTTGAGATAAACCTTTGATAGAGTAAAATCCTCAACAAATCGTCAAACAATATTTAAGTTATTCCGAAATAACGTATTCCAATGTAGCAACGAGGGCGATTCTAAGAGCAATAACACCTCAGTGTTATTCCCATGAAACTTCTGCATGTTTGTCTGAAAGTGGTCTCTCGAGAGACAAAGGTCGTCACGTCAGCTGAGCCCCAGGAACATTGACATAAGTTGTTTTACTGAATGTTAACACTTAATCTGATATTGTAGTGGTTATTCATTACACGATTTTAAAGCTATGATTACTTGGAAAAGCGTCGACCGCTATATTACTGCCGTAATCTTATGGTGAATCCTTTTAAATGCAATAATATGGAAGAGGCCACTTTCTCTAGGAAGCCTCTCATACGACTACATTGAAAAAAGGTCATTGTCAATGGAAGCGTAGACAGTAATATACTTACCAAAAGAGTACTAAGGGGTCCATCTCAAGCTCTTGTTTAGCCATAAGTCTAAACAGAGTAGACTGCGGAGATTAGTCGGTTCTATAACTGGTCACCGGGGGTTTCGCTGTCACCTTTAGAGAATTAGCATACGATTTGGAGAGATTCTCTGCAGGAAATGTGGGGAGGCAGAAGAAACAGCTCACCATGGCATGTTCAACTGTCCGGCACAGCTGAGAAGGAGGCAACAAACCCTGGGTACTTATTGTACGGGGAATGGGTACGAATAGGAGAGTATTGTATCAAGGTTTTTGGAGGGTCTTGATACAGAGTAACTTTTTGTAAATGAGGGTGCACAATAATCTAATGGCTGTGAGGCAATTACTAGGATGCTAATATTCATTCTTATCGCACCAGACAAAATATTATCAGTTTAGAAATGAATACTACAGGCTCCAAATGTCGCAAAATCTATCTCAATATGCAGGAATAAAACTATTCAATAATCTTCCACAAACTTTAAAACTAAAAAGGCGAATGTTCATTTAAAAAAATTACTAAAAGAATTCCTGGTTAATAAAGCATACTACACCATAGATGAATTTCTGAATTCTTCTGGTGACTTTGAATAATTTAGTTCTATTATATTTATAGTATAAATTAGGCCTTATTTGTTAACAGTGGTTTTACTTCAGTAAATTGGTTTTGTTGTCGTTTTTAGTTTCTGTATTACTACTATTGTCAACACAAAATATTTTGTATTAATGACAATAAAAATGTTAATGTTAATGCACATAAGTGCGCAAACTTCGCCCTCTGAAAAAAAAACATAAAAAAGGTCATTGTCATATTTACGACCGTGATATACCGATCACCACTTCCTAGGAAACCATAGTTTAAACATAATATACATGTTGAAAACTCACCGTTATACAATATAATCGTTATTGTAGTAAAGTCTACTGGTAAAAGTTTTGTGTGGTTTCTAATTCATGCATTCAACTCCGTTCTAATGCAAAATGTGAGATTTATCTTTACACCTTGTACCGTGTTCCCTTGCCCTAAGCCAACGGGGGTGACAGGAAAACATATATTCATATATTATTAAAAGTTAACATAAAATAGTGTTAACGAATTCTGCAGCGTAATGCTCTGCTACCAATTCTGCACCGTGTTCCCTTGCCCTAAGCCAACGGGGGGTGACAGGAAAACATATATTCATATATTACTAAAAATTAACATACAATAATTATAAACGAGCGTGAACCCTTAGACCGTTAGTTAGAAAATCTACGTCGTAGCCAGCTTTTAAGAGCTTGATTTAATGTCTGCAGACTACAGAAATATATATATATATATAAAACAATTTAAGTACTGGCGTTACAACTTTCCTAACAGGAAAATGACTGTGGCGACTTGCAAGAAATATTATAATATTATCTAAATTTATACAGGAAAATTATTGCGTTTCGGCGATTAACGAATTAGCTAAAAGAAAACATGTTTGGAAGGGGGCAGAGCCCCTAGACGAAAAGATTTATAACATAATTAGATTTAGGATACTTAAGTGAAAAGTAGAAGACTGGTTCTGCCTGCTCCCGGGCCTCGACACACACTGCCGGCCGCCGTGCGTCGTCCCCGAACTGGACTCTTTCCTTCTCCCCTCCTAACTCACGCTGCGTTCTGATTGGCTTATTTACTTTGAATATTGTTCGTTAATTCGTATGTCGCGGACTTGGTCGTGACAACCTCCATCTGCGTGTGTACTTACACGTTAGATATAAAAACAGAAAACAAGCAATCCCTTCAAAGCGGTTTCTACTGAACAAAGCCGCAAAGACTTCAAGCAAACACTGAATATAGTGTGATATAAGTCTGCAAGGTAGGGAACAGTTTGTATACATTCTGCAACAGGGCTGAAGTGAAGGTCATTTCCCTGTGAGGCAGTAACAGTTTTATGTGAGACCTACTGAGAATGGACTTACATCCTTACATTCATATTCATGTGACAACATTTCAGTGAACTTTATAAGAAGATAAACTAGTGGAGCTTAGTAACCATTTACTTGGCCATGAAGTGCATTTTGACCGCTTGATCATAGGTGAAAAAAGGACAAAGTGATTGGCCAACAAGTTGCTCTCAATGATTATTGTTTTCCTCTACAGTTAATATGGTCTTTGTTTTTCATGTGCCCTACTTGAGTTTATTTTAAGCCAGATAACACTTTGCTGCTGTTGATTTAGAAACCCTAAGGCCTGAGATGAAGTGACAATAAAATGAGCTGATGAAAAGGGGGGTTTCAGCTGAAATAAAAAGAGTTATCATTCGTCCATTCCCAACCATTTAGGATGAACTACTCAAAACTCTCAACTCGGTAATTAAATACACCGAAAACGTAAAAAGTGAATTTTGTAGATAGGACCTTGTCTGGTTATCTAAGAACTTGGTTGAGAAGATTAACTGGTTAGCAATGAACAAATGTATACGTACAAATTGTATATATTTATCCTTGACTTTTTTCGTCACCTTTGAGTCCCAATATGTATTTCAATTACAGTTATGAAAGAGTGTTAGCGTTGCAGTCCAAGCACAAAATGTGATTTTCGATTGCAAGCCAGGTCCCCAACCCTCTTAAGAAATCGAAAATTGCATCAACTCCACCCTCCTTGTAGAATGCACAGCTGGTATCCCCTTTAGAGATGATTCTGCAACTACGAAGCCATCAACGAAATAACTACGGAACAATACTTTAGCCAGTAAACGTTTTCTCGTCAAGTATAAATGTTGATGTTTTCAATAAGCTCTAACCCATAGAATTATATAAAAGATTATCTTTTATGAGTTTGCATAGAGTCCAAATAGTAGCCTATTCAATATTTGAAGACCACTTTACATCTACAAAAATTCGATAAAACTGCAAACTTTAAAACTACTTCTTCGTTTACTTTGTTATTTCTGGTCATATTTTACCAGCTTCAATTATTTTCTTTTATATAACGTAAATTTAATGATGTTATCAGCGTTGTAAACATTTAAATGAGTTTTAAGATCAAATACAGCTCATGAAATAAACTTAACTCTCAGACTTTTGCGGCCGGTGTCACAACTACAATCTAGTTCTTGCGGTTAACACCGCGTCCAAACTGCATAATTAGGTTGAAATATTTCGGTTTCACTTTGGAGTAAACCATCTTCAGTCACTGATTGGCTGAAACTGACGAAATATTTCAACATAAGTATGAAGTTGGACCAGTGTGAACCGGTAGAGCTAGATTATACTCATAAAATAAGTATTTGTAACAATCGATTTCTTTACAATAGATCAATCGTTCCGATTAAACAACACCTTTGGCTAATGCCACAACAGGTCACTAAAATGGTTTCCTCCTTAGAGAGAAAATATTGTCAAACTTTTATTCTTAAATAAATGAGCAACTTTATCTCGCCAATACATGTGTCTAAGGAAAAAAAAACTTTTTGTCATTCTACTCTGAAAACAGCTGCTTTTGACACATGTATTGACGTTCTAAAGTGATGATGTTTGATGATGTTTTTCTCGTGTAAAGTATCACTTCAGGATCTAGTGATGAAATATACTATTGGGAATTATTCAAATCTAAAATTCTTTGCGAAGACAAATACACAACAACTGTCCAGTTCAACAAGCAATACTCACATGGTGACAAAGCTACAACTGAGTAAATTGTGAGAGTACACGAGTTCACAATACAGTGGAGAAGAGGCTTACAAGAAGCTCACCCCGAGGGTGCGTAATGATTTATCCATTGTGTCCAGTCACGTGATCCCTCTCAGATATTGTATACTCAGACTCTGACACAGTCTGCTGGATGAAATAAACATGTGTTCGTAGCTTTGGAGACGTATTGTGGGTTAAATGTTGGCCGGTTGGTTCTTTTCTTACGTATTTTATCTAAAACTAAGACTTTTAGAATGATTTAATGGGATAAAATCACGGCTTGCAAAGCGCAAGGTCGCGGGTTCGATTCCCGGCGCAGGCACATGGGTTTGGACCCCTTCCCTAAAAGAGTTCTGTGATGCCCACAAACCCTAAGTTGAGTACTTCATTAAAAATGCCACTGGCGTAGACAACAACAACAAAAATACCAATAAAAATTTTTTTTTTTTTTTTTTAGGCTTTCAGGGCTGGTATAACAACTATAATCTAGCTAGTACCTTTGGTTCACACCGCGTCCAAACTTCCGAATTAGCTTAAGATATTTCGGCGTCCCTGTGGAGTACCATCTCCAGTCACTGAGTGGTCAAAAAGAATCAACTTTTCATACAATCAGTGACTGAAGATGGTACTCTACAGCAAGGCTGAAATATCTCAACTAAAATATGAAGTTTGGACGCGGTGTCAACCTTGGTAGTTTTAGATAGTTCATCTGAACTTTGGTGTACCTTCAAAGTAATACTGCCACGGTCAAGCAAAACTTTGTAAAGGGTGGAAAATACTTGACCTGGCTTTCCAGCGACACAGTTTTGATAATTTATGGTTATAGTCGCCATTTTACTGGCAAAGAACTAATCGAATTTGGTTGACGATGTGAGCACAGTTGGTGGCCGGATTGAGCAAGCGCGGGTCCAACTCAGGGTTCTTCAACATGGAGTACACGATGTTAAAGCTAGTTAAACTTACACTTAAAATGTAAGTTTTAATATTGAAACATACAGTTATGGTTCTACTGCATATAAATACTAAAACGAGTTTTTAATTGGAATATGCATTATGATTTCAAAGTTTTTTAAACGAGAGTTATTTTTTAAAAGCCTTAAAACATTTGAAATTTTATTTTCTGGTTTCTTGTAGAAACCCCATTAAATACATAATAGTTCACAAATTTTGACGTGTCCACAAAAACATAAAACTCTGCTTAAAAAATGTTATTTTGGAAGATGTTTTCCATTTTTTAAATTTGATACACTGCAGCACTAACTGCTCTGTGCTTTTAGAAAAAAACCTACATTACGGTGCTTAAAACATTGTTTTGCAAATCTCCCCACATTAAAATTTTCAATCTGTAAGAACGCCACTCGGACTCTATTTGGCCTTTTCTTAACATTTTCTTCTGCTCGCGGACAGTCAAGTAAGCGCTCTCTGGAATCCAATAAACGCACCAAACATCGATCAATGTACGAGGGGAACACGCACTGGAATATTTAGAGACAAGGAACCCAATCTGAGTGTAGTCAAGTGTGGTCAGGGTACATCAGTTGTAGCCGTGGCACTCGCCGAACACATAGGGTCAAATTGTTTCATACGTTATCACATTTAACTAGTGCGTATCAATAAAAATACGCAAAAATCGAAGATTTGGTTCATTTCTTCCTTTGTTTATATTTTTCTAAATTTTATGACTAAGTAAGTTTTGTGTGAATTTTAATCGTATAAATAGGATATACATTATATTTCATCTAAGGTTGAAGTTTGCATTTTGACAGCAGAAAGACAAAACTAGATCGCTCATAATAAAAACAGAGCGCCACAGGCGCTACACATAAGGCATTAGCGAATGTTTGGCTGAAAGTGCCCTGTGAGAACTATATGGGTCAACTTTTTTGTCCCATTTTGACGAAGTTTAGTACCAAATGCCGTGAGTATTTGACAAAAAGTGCAATTTGTAGAGGAGTTTAAATATACATATATACTTGGAAGACTTTATTTATTTTTCATTAGACTCATGATGTGTGAGGATGCTAAAACAGCTGTAAACAGGTTTGTTCTACGACGTTTAGTTTACTATGAAGTTAGAAATGAATGGTTATATTTCTTATAAACATTTGACAATAAAACATATTTTTAAATTCATCCGTCATCTTTAACAAGATCAAATCAAACTTGTATTACAGAATATGCTATTAACATGATTTGAACATAAAATATAATTCATTTGATAATTTTAAAATGGCTAGTAACATAATAAGCCCGTAGAGGTTTGTGAGATTTAAAGGATACTGAATTGTTATTCTGAAAGGAAAACTGATAAGAAGAAGTGAGAAAAGGGTGGCTTGTGTCAAATAATTAGACTCAGTTCAACCTTTAATTAACAAACTCTCGCCAACTGTAAGTTGACAACTCTCAACCCACGTGTCGGAGTCGATTCAACATAATCAACACTTTACATCATGTGAGTGCTTTATCTCCTGGTAATGTTTAGAAAGTAAAAACAAGATTTACATTGTATGTTTATGAGAGGTATTTGAGACAACCTTAATATTCAAAAAAAAAAAACAACTATCACGTCGCCGGTAAACAAGATCGTTTTCTAACCATCCAGCCAATTCGTGTCCAACTAAGATTAAAGGCTGTATAGAATTTTCAATTCTGACTACCATTACAAGAGTTTTCGATATTTGGGAACAAACCACTAAAGATGGATTATAACCAATCCGATAAAAGTTCTGGCAAATAAAAGTGTTCCAACATTGATACCTAAAAGTAAGTACACCTCGACTGAGGTCTGACCTGAAATGCCACGTAGACAATGTCTGTTCAAAATTAGCCTCAGGCATTTATGTTTTGAGGCAACTGTCCGAATACTGCCCATTTCCAGTACTGATGACGGCGTATTACGGAATCTACCCACACCTTTGGATTGGCTTTGTGGGGTGGATGCTCAAAATCAAGTTTTGCCAGAGTGTTCGTTGCAGAAAAAGCAGTCCGAACCATTGCAAAATTGCAATGGAGAAGTCGTGTAGACCAGCATTCAAAATTGAAATTGTTGACACTACCTTGCCTCTACATTTTAGAAACATGTATTTTTTCAAATCAAAATGCGGTCTCGTAAGAGAAGGGACATTCACTCTTATGAAACTAGAGGCAGAAAACTACCGAACTGGGAGACACAGAACGGCAGTTTATGAACCTACCTTCTCAGGTAGGAGTTCAACTCGTCAACAGGTTGCCAAATTCAATTAAAGTGCCCCAGAGCTTACGGCCTTTAAAACTCGCCTAAAAGGTTTGGCCGCAGAAGCATTTTATAATATTGACGAGTTTATGGCACATGACTGGGAAAACGCAGAACACACCGAGGGTTAGAGTGGTACAATTCGAATGAATGAGAGAGAGTGAATGCCAAAATGTATGTCTGATTGCGATTTCGATGGGAGAATGTATGGAAAATTTTAGCTTTTTAAATTACAGTATTGACGATTGCATAACATGTTCAATGTTTACGCAATAAACAATTTTCTTAAGTAGTTAGTTCTAATCTGTGCATTGAAGGTGGCATCAAAGCTACCTAAGAATTCAAAAAAGGCTTTGCTTGAGAAGTCAATTATTTACCAATGGTTTTAAATGGCCAATACGAGTATATAAAACGCTGTACAGTGTAGGCACATAGATTCAAAAGTAGATAAGACTACCGGAACAAGGATGTTGTGGTGAACCGGTGATAACAACTGATACGCGATATTTGAAGGCCGCAAACAGTTGCTCGTTGGTTCTATGATATCTGAAATGGTTCTATTTGTACCATAACACTCAGTTGACAACACCTAAAGAGTTAAATGTTATTTTTTGCTTATTTTACACATTTATGTACAACACAAATTTCAAAGTGGTCAATTTTTCGATATAAAAAGATAAAGGTAAAGTTTTGTCTTGTTTAACGAGGTGAAGTTAGGGCTACAAAGTCCTCTCTAACACTCAATCTCGACCTTTACCTAGCGTTAGTAGGATCGTACTGTTGGGATCGTAGTAGATCGTACCGTGCTTGCGGAGTGATCGGCTGAATTTCAACTCACACCCCTAAAGCGAAAGTTCGAGGCGATCGAATTCACACCCGTGAACATCGGAGAAGCAATACGCTTCACCTCACCTTTAACAGGGGTCCTGACAGCTATCCGGTACCTGACTGGGGGTGACCAACACTCACGAGGAAAGAAGTTGGTTGCGGAAAGTGTTCGGGTTGCCTTATCTGAAGCCGGAAGAAGTCCACGACGCTTACGTAGAGGACTTCATGGGCAATCTACCAGATTAGAAAGTTTAGTGACTATTTAGTGAAAACATATTTGGAAACCGGTGCTTTGTAGAGGAAATTTGGGCATCCTTTAACAGAGACAGTGTAACAACAAATCCATGCGAATCTTTCCACGCACACTTTGGAAAAAAGTTTTACCAAGCACACCCCGATGTTTTTACCTCTGTCAGAGAACTGATCAGTAATCAAACATTTGTTTACATTAAGATACAGTCTCTAAATGAACCCCCCAGGAAAACCGGAGGTAAAGCCCACCGACGTGCTCTAGACGAACTCTGTGTTGCCAAGAGTGAATATCTTAGTGGGAAAATATCAAGAAAGGAATGTGTAGCTAAAGTTAGCCAAAGGTTCACGAAACTGTGAGGTGCACATGTACAAATAATAAATACAATTCTGCAGTAAATACTGTGAGCGTAATGGCTGTGAGCGTAGCTAAAAGCCTTTAATCTCCCGTGATAATAGAGCACAAAAAGCTAAGGCCGAAGGCCGAAGCGAGGTAGTAAGCGGAGTAAATTAGAGTTAAAATTAGTGATTTAGTAACGAATTGCAAAGACAATTTGTTTGATTCATTCCAGCGGCGCTTTAGCGCTAAGCTGCGTGTCGGCCTGGTTATATGTGTTAAACCTATAAAATGGCGAACTCATGGGAAACAATACTGTTTACCAAACAACACAAACATTGATTTTTTTAGACACATTTACTTTGATACTTTACTTTTTTGATACTTTGATTTGAGACACCGACCACTCCTAGAGGGTATTTTAAGGTGAATATGGGATGAAGGGTGAGTGTAATGAGTGTTTTTGATGGATGATGAGGTGTAGTTTAGTTCAATATAACACAAAAACTCAATATTTGAATCCCGTAGCGTAGCACGGATATTGTCACCTAGTTGTACAATATGCCGCTTGTCAAAGATGTAGCGATGAGTACTGTAATTGCTCATCCATGTTCACGGGGTGTGAATTCGGACCGCCTCGAACTTTCGCTTTTAGGGGTGTGAGTTGGAATCCACCCGGAGTGATCAAACTCCGGAGTCGCACCCGATTCCAACCCGTTACGGGTCCGCTAACCTCAAAAGGTAATGACACAACAAACTTTAGGGTTAGCCCTGTACAGTAAAATTTAACATTATTCGAATAATCAATAAAAGTGGTTTTAGATTAATTTATTCATACAGTAAACCATGCATTTAAAGTTCGTTATTTTCAAACTACTGTACTAAATTGTAAAGCTTAAAAAACAAGGTTTCGCAAAGACAGATACAGGACAGTTGCATGAAAGACTTAAGGTAATGACTTCTTTGTTGATATTTCTTTGATCTTTGTTCTATTGTTTGAAATGTCTTTGACACTGTTGAGTATGGTAATGTAAATATACAATCCTACTTCTCTGATCTTGTTGACAGTAAATCTTTTTAAATAAAAGGATTTATATTCCAGTTTTTATATTCCAAAACGTCGCAAATCTCTTTTTAAACGATAAAAAATGAATGTAGCAATATTTTAAATTAAAGATTTTTTGAACAATACACTTTAAACAAATACTATAAAGTTTCGTACAAAACACTGTACTGGATCTAGATAAAGCAAAACATTGTCGATTGAAAAAATAGTAACTAATTCCTTAAGAAATAGTTTTAAGAACGTCATAAAGTGTTATTAATGATGTTAGAATAATCATTCATTCTTTGATTCAGAATATATTTACTCTATCCTAACTAACCTAATGTTCAAAAGTGTTTCTATGCTATAGCATAGAAAGCCGAGTGTTTTCACTAAAACACAGCTTTCTCTACACACTACTGTCAGTGATTTGGAAGTCACATAAAGTCGTTAGTTCTATTCCATTAGTCGTAATTAATGACCCAATTTGGACAACAGTCGGTCCTAGTTTGCAACAAGACTACACATCATTTCCATCAAAACACTCACCATTAAACCCATATCCATCTTAAAATTCTAAGAATGGTCGGTGTCTCAATTCCAAGTATTTAAGTAATGAATAAATCATAAGAATAAGTTAGATGTAAGGTGAGGGAAGGGGTGGGCGGAAGTGACAAAGCCTGTCAGGGTTGCAACGTGTTAACAGTGTTCCCACCTTGACATCAATTGACTTCCTGACTCCGACTCACCCCTCATTATTGTCGACGACCTCCCACTCACCTATCACTGCAGGTTACAGCTGATCTATTTTTAATCATCGAAGAGACAAATATTGAACTTAATTGGGAATAAAAATGAGCTATCAATTAAAACAAATTCTCTTCAATTTAAAAAAAAATGGTTATATGATGTTTTTAATTAATTAAATTGTGAACTCTTACAAAGTAGAATAGGTTAGTAACATAACGCTTCGGCTTTTGTGGCTGATCTCACAACTACAATGTAGTTATTCCGGCTCACACCACGTCTTAACTTCATAATTAGGTTGAGGTATTTCGGCCTCGCTGTGGAGTACCCGCTGCAGTCTCTGATTGGCTGAAACCGAGCTAGTTGCTGTCAGTGAGTAGCTCAGTTTCAGGGACTGAAATTAAAAATTAAATTGTCCTTAATTTTGAACCAAGTAAGGAAAAAATTGAAAAAGCACACTGGGAATTCAACTTAATTATGAAATGTTTACTAACCTATTGCAACTCTGGACAAAACTTTCCACCCCTATATCTCTTGAGGTTAGATTTCCACGAGTAAAGAAGACGACGTCCCCTAAATTTGATTTTCCATTGACAGGTTCCATCTTCACTTTCCTCTCAACCTCAAACTTTGTTACTTTTGCTCTCCGACTGCCACAGTTCTTTCCGCGTGAACTCCTTTTAAACACGTGTTAGCTTATTGAAATAAAACCTACCGATTGTAGTTTTAAATTTTAAAAATCCTACTATCGTCGATACATAATTACTTATATAAACATTAGTTTTAATTTAATGTCGTTCTGTTTATATACTCACTGTGGTGGTATAGTTTATACGATACCTTGCATTTGTACTTCAGAAAATCCATTTTGACCACAAATAAAGTTTATCTTTAGTGTTGATATTCTTAGAATCGAAATGAAAATTACCTAACTTTTCAACCCTTGTCTACTGGGTTTTGAGCAACTATCTAAATTCAAGTCCATGAACTAATTAACTATTAGGCTTGAGCAGCCTGTGTCACAACTATGATCTATGACACAACTATGCCCGCTTTAAAAACATCCATATAATTACGTTGAAATATTTCGGTCTCGCTTTGACTAATTAGCTGAATGCCGTTAACAATAACAGTAACCATGCCTGTGATGATAATACGGAAGAGAATTTTGATGGAGTTTTGTGTCCTAACCTTTTAAAATTTTCATGACATAAAGTACTATACTGCATTGTAGTAAAACCATACATTTCCAAGAGAATCGTGTTCCAAAGAGTTGTATATATTCTTTATCATCAAACTATTTGAGATGAATATATAGAACAAAACTATACTGTATAGCCCGAAGCACTACACAATATTACATACGTACAGTGACCTGTACTTTTACAATTGGCGAGGTTGATTGTTGCTGCGTTCCTTTGTACATTACGATGCACTCAATATGTTGCAAATTGAGGAGATTTTCAAATGAAACTCTTTTCAAAGTGCATTACAGGCTGGCCTTGCAGAATGTTACGAAGTAGAAATCGATCAAATTATAGGATCAAAATGATTCCAGGGTCGACTACAATACAGCCCGCCCTTGCAGAACTCCCCTCGATCTCCTGGTCCTGAGGGAGAGTACAATCAAGAACCTTTCAGTCGCAGCATGTAATCTCACATGTTATATTTCCAAAGGTAATGAAATTCATAGCGTAATACATGAAGACTAATGTGTATTTTCATATAATTTTGGGTTTCAGTTTTAAAAATAAAACCAAACTGACACGCAGCTAAGCGCTAAAACGCCACTGGAATGATTCGAATTTACTTTGCGATTTGTTACTATAATTTGCTACGCTCACAGTCTTGCTTTGGCTTTCGGCCTCTGCTTGGCCTCTTGTATAATCACGGACGTTACAGCCTCAAGATTTCCAGGGTTTTATTAGATACTACATACCATGAAAGGAAATCGCATTTAAAATTTCTATAAAATTGGACCATTCCTTTCACTGTTATAGCGATTTTTTTTTTGCCGCCGTTTTGAAACGAATTAACAGATTTTCATAATTTTTTCTTTTCATAATAGTATTTTGATGTATGATAACAAAAACATATTTCTTTTAAATTCATGAACATTTGATGGAATTTACTTTTTTTAGTCCATTAAAATCCCTTTTTTTGGTGAACCTTCCCCCTCTCTCAAAAGAACTGACTTTCAGTAGTCCGATTTTGCTGGCTAACGATCTTGATTAGGATATTTACAAAAAGAAAATTGTACCGCATTTCATGAATATCAATGCCAAAAATGTGACCTATAGGTAGTATGCATATAAAGTGTTGAAAAAGTCCTCAAAACGTAATCTGGGGGTCAGGAGTGATACACATTTCTTGGTCCCGGGTCTGAGTTTTTACCATGAGAACAGCATGAATATCTC
Organism: Matsumurasca onukii; assembly: GCA_018831715.1. Classification (NCBI taxonomy): domain Eukaryota; kingdom Metazoa; phylum Arthropoda; class Insecta; order Hemiptera; family Cicadellidae; genus Matsumurasca; species Matsumurasca onukii. The sequence goes on along the minus strand of CM032058.1, from coordinate 17,653,057 downwards.
ATTTTACCAAAGGAAATTCCATAATAAGTAATGCAAAGAATACTGATACCAATTTGGGAACTGGATCATTCACTGCTATTCGTAACGAACTTACCAAACGTTTAAACAGCCTGAGGCAAACCCAGCCAAAGTAATAATTTAACTCAGTTAAATCCCAAGAAAGAAACCTTTTATATTTAGTTACCCGTTGAACTATACCTTTACCAAGTGTATAAATAGCAATGTAATACAATCATACTACCTAACATCTTGAATGAACGAGCAAATTAAAAGTTAAGTGTATTCTTTGTCCGTGGTACAAGGAGGGGGATTGAGGGGGGGCAGTAAACAAAGACAGTAAGGGACAAGGCCATCTCCCAGAACTCGTAACTTCTTGTCCCTCCTTGCTTGATGAAGAGCTCTCAGTCATGAAAGGGGAAGTCGTCGTAATAAACACAAGTAACGGCTCTCACACAATTCATTACTTATGCTGGACGATCATAGAACTTTAAACATAGCTTTGCTATAACTCTGGTTTTATACAGGGTGAGTTTTAAATGTCCCCCCGCCTCACCGTAACTTTTGAAAAAGAAAACATTTTAAACCCTTTGGGGAATGTCTTTATAGGATTCTGAAGTTTGTTTTGACGTACTTTGCGTCACCCACTCTCCACCTGAAATACGGGGGGGAGCCCCAAATTTTCGAATACAAACTCCCCTTAGTGGTACCTCGAAAGAAAAGGGATTTTAACATGAACTCAACGGCGCAAAGCAAATATTTTGATTTCGAATAGTTTTTTTGTTATACTAATTTAAAGATGACACAATCAGGTTTAAAATGCCACATTTCACATACAATTTATTTTGAGTCACATTTTTTCAACATACTCTATGGGATTATGCTATAGGGCTGTGATGTCCTTCAGAGCCACCCCAAAATATACACAAATAGTTTTGTTACAAACGTTTTTCCTCAACTTGGATCTTCTGGGACCTTTGTACATTTGTGTAGTAAAACTTGTAATTACGTATTAGTCTCATTCTATATTAGGATTTCAAACTAATTACACCTGTTTTTATCAAAGAAGAAAAACATCAGAGTTAATTTGATATTTTGTTTATTTTTCTGAAACACGAGCAGGACCAAATAACATTAATGTTGCTTTTACTCTGCGACCGCGTACTCTGGGGTAATTGCAATGTCAGTAAGAATGATTCCTTGGACCGGAAGGGAAAGGAAGGGGCTTAGTGTCAAAAGCATAACCCGGATAGAGAAGGGGAATGTCCTCGCTTTCAGCCTGCTTCCGGTGAAACAGGTGTTTGGTTGGACTTCCGTGGTCAAAAGATCAACTTTTGTATTATAAAACTTAGATTTGTTCAAGTTTCCAAACCTAAAATATGAGTAATTGATTGAAGAGCCATTTAATGTATTTGATATTTAAAACGTAAGCTAACTTTTGAAACGTTTACTAAACGTAAAATCTATGTTTGAAAGAATAATGCGAATTTTTAATGCCAAATTGTTTCAAACGGAGAATAGTTTTCGTCTATTTGATATTAATCAAAAGTTACCACTTTGTCCGTTTGCATTTTTGGGGGTTCTGAGTAGATTTCTTTGAGCTTCACCTCAGAAGTGTCGTAATGTTTAATGATATATAGACAGGGCATTGGTTTCCCACCAGTATACTTACTGGTTGATTTTCCAATGTAAAAGTAAATAGATAAGCAAGATTATTAAACTAAAAGAATTGAGGTTGATTTTCTTTGGATAAGTTAATGCATAATAAAGTTTGATAACAACTTTTCTTAACCCATATAGTTTTTATGTCAAGTGACTTTTATTTTAGAATGATAGTCATAAATTATTATTGGTAGTGACATTTCAGAACACTAAGTAAATTTTTAGGAACATAGAAAGAAAACAAATTTCTTTAATACATGTATATTTATGTTCTCCTAGTTTTATTTCATTTCATTATTGACCAATAAAAACTGTTCTGACAGCGAAAATTCCGCAAGTGATGAAATAATTAAATAAATAGCAAGTTTTTGATTATTGTGGTTTATGGAAATAAGCCACTAGTAAGAAAGTGGAGAGGCTCTGGTTGAAATAAACGTAATACAAAAATAAAATAGCTCCAATTTAAAATTTAGACTCCTTACATAAGTTCCGTAGTTTTTCTTCAGCACTCGACGTGAAACAAAAAATAAAAAATATTATGTAGATAAAGATAAACCACCAAACTGACGTGAATATTGCTCCATTGTCCAAAACAGTTAGACAAAGCGTCTCTCTGGAGTTCAATAGCACGTAAGGAATGTACAAATGGAGCGTACAGGCAATTGTCTGATTGGCTGAAACCGCATTCTGTGAATCGCATCTGTAACTCTCCCCTCTCTCTCACTCTCTCCCTCTCTCTCTCTCTCTCTTTAGTTATAATGGGGGAACAATAGCTTTCACCTTAGAAACAGAGAAAATCCTTAATACCACAGACTAGAGAAAGAGTCCGTTAGTATACTTTGCAACATTTTCGTAGCCGACAACTTGCTTTGTCATATGTTTTAGTGTTTTAGGTGATGAAAATTATCAATTTGCAAGTGATCTGAACAAAATACAAACCTCTCTCTAGGCCAACAACGTCAAATTGATATAATAATAATCTGGTGCTGTTTTACAGCCTAATATAGATGCAGCTCCAATACAAACAAAATGACAATGAGTTGTTATTAAATATAAACACGGAACATAAGGTGTGGATGGTTTTACTTTTGTTTGAACATATCAGAGGAACTAAATCACTAAATCACTATTTGAGATGCCGACCACTCTCATGAGGGTATTTCAAGGCAAATATGTGGTGAAGGATGAGTGTGATGAGTGGTAGTAATGAGTTATGAGGTGTAGTCTTGTTACAAACTAAGGCCGACTCTTCCTCAGAATGGGTCATTAATCAATAGCCCAATGACCAATGGAAATACAAGGACCGACGGCTTAACGTGACTTCCGAACCACACAGGTGATGGTCTGATATGTCTAAACGATGGTGGGAGTTGATGCGGGTATCATCAGATGATCACTGAGACTATCTGAACCGCTTTAGACCTATGTCATCCTCAAAACCTAACCTCCATGAAGCTGGATTACAGGACCACGCCACGAGTCCCAGTCAAGAACTGTAAGACGAACTTGAATATAATATTTAAAGGGAAGAAACCCAGTTTGAACACTCTGCGTATTTAATGAAAAAAAAAACTTTGGGTGATACCGCAGTTGAGGCAATGTGGTTTCTGAGTCGCAACTTTTGGTACCAAATGTCCAACTTTAAGGGAGGATTTCATGTCCTGGAAAGAAAACCAAAGAAGTTAAGTGCCACGAGCAAATTGAGAGGAGTAAAAAATGGGTAATAAATTTGATGAAAAGAAAACAAAAGCCAACCTACTTTTGTAAACTTATACACGTTTTTGCCTTTGTTTTCTTTTAACTTAAATTTTACTTTCTAATACTACAGCCTAAATACTTGATAAAGAAACGTATTCTGCTTCAAATACGAAACGTTCGAATCTTACTGTACTGAGTATATCTATAAACGCAACCAAGTAGCAAAAATAAATTGTATCTGAATTATTTATATTTTTAACAAAAAACCGTTTGGAGACTGCATGACTTGTACATGGGACAAGATCAATTTTCGTTACCAATTCTTCAGTACCTATTTGCTAACCTAACACATATTGTGTATTTCCAAATCATATAACTACGAAAAGTTTAAGACAACATAATAATAATTAACATTTAGTAAGTGTTTTATATATCAACAAATTTTCGTACCTTACAATGTTTCGTTTTTAATGAATAAGTTCTCAAACTGTTTATCTGAATCGACGAATAAACTAACTTATCTATTTGTTTGCAAAGTCTTCAATAAAAATAGTTTAACGTTAAATACTGACAGCCAAGAAAGAAATGAGAAATTGTCTTTAAACCGATGTACTGTTGTGGACGTGAGCTATTAATACGTAAAGTCATTTTCTTTTTTTCTTCTTTTTTTGTAGTATGGTGAAACACTGAAAACACAAAAAAAAACAAAAAGCCTCGTTTTCTAAAAGCTACAGTATTTCACTGTTGCTCAATCAAATTAGGCTGTCAATTCCCTAATATTGCTTTGTTTTAACAAAAAAGCATCATAGACATAATTATAGGAAGTTAAATTTCAATATATTCTAAAATTAGTGATACCTTTAGTACAATTTACCCCGAGTGATGATTGATGATTGGGGGCTCAGCTGTTGCGTCGACCTTTCAACCCCCCAGAGAGCACTTAGAGAGATAAGCGCAGAGGTACTGCGCACTGTTGAAGGTTATTCTTAAATTTACCTAAACAAACTATCATGATATAAACATAGCCGATACGTAGCTACAAGCGCTATGGTGAATCTTAGCGAATTTCCAATAAAACAGAAAAGGTTTTCATTTATCTATTTTAAATGAGACGAAATTCAATCGAACATGATTAGTAAATTATAATTTATGCCCAGTGCTCTGAATGTCAAAGTGCAGAAATTATGATAAAATAATTAAACAAAAATAACTTTAAAACGGTAGATTCTAGAGGAATGGGAGTTGGGAGTTTTATCGATTCAGAGATTAAAACTCTACTATAAAGGGTAAACTTTGTATTCATTTGTGGCATTGCTACAATTTGATAGGTAAAACGAGCTAGCCTTAAATAATCAGCTTGAGCTGACTAGCCAAGCACAACCAAACAACATGTAGCTGTTACAGTCAAACAAATACTAAAACTTAAAAGCTAGCATGGAAAACAAACCCACGTGCATAAAGACTGGTCAGCTCATCCTGATTAATTTAGGGTAGCTCGTTTTCTAAGCTCTTCATTACGTTTAAGGTTACTTTTCACCTGTATACGGGATCAGATTACAGATCACTAAATCACTATTTGAGATGCCGACCACTCTCATGAGGGTATTTTAAGGCAAATATGTGGTGAAGGATGAGTGTGATGAGTGGTGGTAATGAGTTATGAGGTGTAGTCTTGTTACAAACTAAGGCTGACTCTTCCTTAGAATGGGTCATTAGTTAATAGCCCAGTGACCAATTGCAATACGAGGACCAACGGCTTAACTTGACTTCCGAACCACGCAGGTGATGGTCTGATATGTCTAAACGATCGTGAGACTTAATGTGGTGTTATCAGATGATCACTGAGACTATCTGAGCCGCTTTAGACCTATATCATCCTCAAAACCTGACCTCCATGAAGCTGGATTACAGGACCACGCCACGAGTCCCAGTTGTGATCATCTTGCTCACTAAACTATGGAAAATGTCAATTTAAACTCTGAAAAATATTGTCTGTAAAAATTAATTTTGTACCAATGCTAGATTGCGTTTCCAAAAGTGTTAAAAGTTCAACCAATATACGTGAAACCCAAGAGGAGTTCGCGAGATAAAAGTGTGTGGGGTGGAAAGGGAAAGATAAACGTACACAATTTGTCCGAGCAGACAGGGTGTAAATATTGGACAGCTGTAAAATATTCACAGTGAATTAACAAAGCCTCACCTCTTGCCTCTTGCCTAGAGTGCTGCCGTATCCAACTGAAACTCACCGGCTTTTCTTAATTAATTGAATGTTCGTTAATTGAGAACCGAGTAAACTTACGTGTAGTATAGGGGAGTAATAAAAAAGCTCGACAATTCTTACTTCGTCAACATTTTAGTCGTGTTTGACATTATATCACCGTAGATTTTCCTTCTACGAGCTTCTGTTTACAATAGGTGATTAACAACATCGTTGTAAATTAAACATATTTAGTTTGTTTTCATATACGAATATAAAGGATAGAGGAGAGAAAAAGGTCTTGTTTAGCGAGGCCAAATTAGGACTACAAAGTCTCTCTACCACTCAACCTCGACTTTTACCTAGCGTTACCGTAAAATCACGTTATAAATATAAGCGGTGACTGTGGAATCGAACCCGTGCCAGCGGAATAATCAGCTCCGGAGTCGCACACGATTCCAACCCACCACGGGTTTCATATATATCCGCAGAAAAGGAATATATAATATTTTGTATACCTGTATAATACGTTTTCAAGTACTTTAAGAGATGAGAGGAACTTAGGGATAAATCGGGATGAATTAACAGATTGTAAACACACTTTTGAAAACTAATAAATTTTGCCATCGGATGTGGAGTCATAAACAGTATTTGCCTTTTAGAAAAACAACACTATATAAAATTAAAATGAATTACTATAACGTTTAAGCGAAAAAGAGTGTTTATACTCGTATTTTGAAATTAATCGATTGGGAATCAGAATTAAGAGTATAAAGAGTTATATACTTTATTTGATGTGGTTTGATTTGGTGAACCTCTGTGACATTGTAGCAATTTTCAGAAAGTTTATTATGTTGAGCAGCAAATCGGTAGCTAGTAATTTTGACCCGCAATATGAACACAATTTGATGTATGAGTTGCTCTTTTCAGAAAGTTTATTATGTTAAGTAGGCTCAATTCGGTAGCTTAGTAGGTTTTCAATTCAGTACGTTTTAGTAGGCCTTCAATTCAGTACGTTTTATAGTAGGCCTTCAATTCAGTACGTTTTATAGTAGGCCTTCAATTCAGTACGTTTTAGTAGGCCTTCAATTCAGTACGTTTTATAGTAGGCCTTCAATTCAGTACGTTTTATAGTAGGCCACAATTCAGTAATAATAAGTTTTAGTAGGCCGACCCATTTAGCCACGGACGCAGGTGAATAATTGTTGAGCATTCTAGAAATACTAGTAGGAACAGTCGTTTAAGAGAATTAACTTATCGTAGACTGATATAACTTGTTACAAACTAAGGCTGACTCTTCCTTAGAATGGGTCATTAGTTAATAGCCCAGTGACCAATTGCAATACGAGGACCAACGGCTTAACTTGACTTCCGAACCACGCAGGTGATGGTCTGATATGTTAACGATCGTGAGACTTAATGCGGTGTTATCAGATGATCACTGAGACTATCTGAGCCGCTTTAGACCTATATCATCCTCAAAACCTGACCTCCATGAAGCTGGATTACAGGACCACGCACGAGTCCCAGTTGTGATCATCTTGCTCACTAAACTATGGAAAATGTCAATTTAAACTCTGAAAAATATTGTCTGTAAAACTAACTTTGTACCCATGCTAGATTGCGTTTCCAAAAGTGTTAAAAGTTCAACCAATATTCGTGAAACCCAAGAGGAGTTCGTGAGATAAAAGTGTGTGGGGTGGAAAGGGAAAGATAAACGTACACAATTTGTCCGAGCAGACAGGGTGTAAATATTGGACAGCTGTGAAATATTCACAGTGAATTAACAAAGCCTCACCTCTTGCCTCTTGCCTAGAGTGCTGCCGTATCCAACTGAAACTCACCGGCTTTTCTTAATTAATTGAATGTTCGTTAATTGAGAACCGAGTAAACTTACGTGTAGTATAGGGGAGTAATAAAAAGCTCGACAATTCTTACTTCGTCAACATTTTAGTCGTGTTTGACATTATATCACCGTAGATTTTCCTTCTACAAGCTTCTGTTTACAATAGGTGATTAACAACATCGTTGTAAATTATACATATTTAATTTGTTTTCACATACGAATATAGAGGATAGAGCAAGGGAAAAAGGTCTTGTTTAACGAGGCGAAATTAGGACTACAAAGTTCTCTCTACCACTCAACCTCGACTTTTACCTAGCGTTACCGTAAAATCACGTTATAAATATAAGCGGTGACTGCGGGAATCGAACCCGTGCCAGCGGAATAATCAGCTCCGGAGTCGAACACGATTCCAACCCACCACGGGTTTCATATATATCCGCAGAAAAGGAATATATAATATTTTGTATACCTGTATAATACGTTTTCAAGTACTTTAAGAGATGAGAGGAACTTAGGGATAAATCGGGATGAATTGACAGATTGTAAACACACTTTTTCAAACTAATAAATTTTGCCATCGGATGTGGAGTCATAAACAGTATTTGCCTTTTAGAAAAACAACACTATATAAAAATTAAAAATGAATTAATATAACGTTTAAGCCAAAAGAGTGTTTATACTCGTATTTTGAAATTAATCGATTGGGTGAGATCAGAATTACGAAGAGTTATACTCTTTATTTGATGTGGTTTGATTTGGTGAACCTCTGTGATATTGTAGCAATTTTCAGAAAGTTTATTATGTTGAGCAGCAAATCGGTAGCTAGTAATTTTGACCCGCAATATGAACACAATTTGATGTATGAAATTAAGTTTACAATTTATTACGTTTAAGTAGGCTTTCAATTCAGTACGTTTAAGTAGGCTTTCAATTCAGTACGTTTTATAGTAGGCCTTCAATTTAGTACGTTTTATAGTAGGCCTTCAATTCAGTACGTTTTATAGTAGGCCTTTAATTCAGTACGTTTTATAGTAGGCCTTCAATTCAGTACGGTTAAGTAGGCCTTCAAGTCAGTACGTTTTAGTAGGCCTTCAATTCAGTACGTTTTATATTAGGCCTTCAATTCAGTACGTTTTAGTAGGCCTTCAATTCAGTACGTTTTAGTAGGCCGTGACCCATTTAGCCACGGACGCAGGTGAATAATTGTTGAGCATTCTAGAAATACTAGTAGGAACAGTCGTATAAGAAAGTTAACTTATCGTAGACTGATATAACTTGTTATTAAACACCTTTCATTTATAACCCGATAAAACTAATAATAATTGTTGTAAATGATATCTACTACTGGATAAATAGTGGGTTGCATGCAATGTTGTGGTCCAGTTAGCTAGTTGATAGCTCGAGGTGAACGCGGCAAAATGAATTTTTAACTCAGTTTAGTCCCAAGAGAGACTCGAGGGTTTTATTTTCAGCTTTATTTACACTGCACCACTACACAGAGTACATGTCGGGAGAATATACACGACTTAAGCATATCTGTGAATAAGAATGAGAAAGTGTGTGAACTTTGCGTGCGTTGACATGTACCGAGTGTCCCACGAAGAGGTTTAAACGTTTAATTTTATATTACGTGCCCATTCATGGACCGAACTTTTTTAAACTTTACACAGTTTACAAAGTAGGTTCTAAAAATATTCTGGGAAAATTTCAGCTCCCTTGTAGCTTTGTAGTAACAAAATGGCGGCATATTGAAAATTTTACCAATTTGCTTCCTATAAAAACTACTTTCATGAGTTATTATCTGACCGTGGAAGTGATTTTTTAGATTGGCCACCCCGATCACCAGATTTAACAGTGTGTGACTTCATTTTATGGGGTTAGTTGAAGGAACAAGTTAATACCCATAGCTTCAATAATGATGGGGAACTAAAACGATCAAATTTGAAAGGAACTTCTCCAGATACCGCGGAGTTTCTTTGTAAGAGCTTACGAATCATTTCTTAAGCGCTGTCATCAGTGTGTTGCTGTGGATGGGTTACAGTTTGAATAATTTTGGACTGTAAGGTTTTTCATTAGGCTATGCTCTAGTTTTTTTATTTAAAAGTCACATTGCCTAGAATGTAACAATAAAATCTTTTATTAACCCAAAAAGCCTTTTTAATGTTTTAAAGTATCGTTTTCAATATTTTGATTCTACAAGGTAAGGGAGCTGAAATTTTCCCAGAATTTTTCTAGAGCCTACTTTGTAAACTGTGTAAAGTATAAAAAGTTCGGTGGATGAATGGGCACGTAATATAAAATTACACGTTTAAACCTCTTCGTGGGACACTCGGTATATGTGTCTACGTCACAATTATTTTTCCACTTGGTATTGGTTTTATACAGGGTGTCCAGTAATAACGGGATTAAATTTCTCCAGGTAATTTGTCAACGAAAACAAGAACAAAACATGTCCAGTAACATGTAGTTCTATCTCGCTTAGTTTTCCATCTGTCTACCTGTTGCCTGTGTTTTTCACTAAAACACTTTTATCTTCGAAGTAGATTAAGTTGTTAACTTAACTTTAAACACCTGTCAGTATAATAGAGACGAATAATAACTTTGAGTTATAACTACTTGCGGTTTTAAAATGGCGGCCACATAGAAGCTTAATAACTCAAAACCCTTAAACTTTACTCTGAGTACTCATGAATGACAATACGTGGAAAATGGCTTTAATAACATTTTAAGACCAAGTTTGTTGTGCTGTAATTAACAATAACGGAGAAATTAAATGTTTCCTCAACACAAATTTTTATAAACATAGTTTTGTAACTTAATCGACTTTGAAGATAACAAAAACAATATATATTTGCTTTGGACAATACAAATATTGTCTAGCAAAAACACAAAAACTCACACTTACATGATTTCACACTCATTCCACATTCACACTTAACATCAGACCTGGCTTTAGGGGTGGGAGCGGGGAAGGCAAGCTAAATTAAAATACGGCTTAATGAAATTACTCGTAGTTATCCGTAAGATCACCTATGAACTCATCCACCGAGTAATAAGCTTTGCTCAACAGCAAACGTTTTATTCAAGATTTAAAAATTTTGGTATTTGCAATTTTTTTTAATTTTTAGGAAGGTGGTTAAAGAGTTTTATACCTACTTGAATGGGAAGTTGTTTAAATTTAGAAGTTCTGTGTTGAAGTGGTTGTTTCTTCTTGTGTTGTAACCATGAGTGATTTTAGATTGAACCAACGGTATTAGATTGGCAATATAAAATCACTGCTAAGCTGTAGAGACAGGGAAGTGTAAACAAGCCTATTCCTTTAAATATGCCTCGACATAATTCCCTGACACTCGCTTTCGAAATTATTCTAATAGCTTCCTTTTTCAGCCTAAAAAGCCTCTCAAATTTAATTTTTGCACATCCTCCCCACAACCTTATTCCATATGACAGATGAGGGAAGATTAGTCCAAAATAAGCTATTCGAAGATATTGAATAGAGCATAATTTGGTAAAATATTTTAGTGAAAAACGCAGACCGACAGAAAACTAAGCAACATAGGACTAGGCCTATGTGTTAGTGGACATTGTTTTGTTAATTTTGACTAGACAAAAACCTGGTGAAATTTGATCCCGTATTTAATGGACACCCTGTGTAGAATGCTAAGTATTGGAACTTGAATCGTCATAAGCTTTGTCTCGTGATCTTAAAAGCTGTGATATTGAATTAATCTTTTGGTAGTGTTACAACGGTTATTTTACTCGTATTTAGTTTTAATACTTATAAAATGGTATCAATATCACAGTAAATGGTAGCGATTTAAAGTTACTTGAGCAAAAGGCTATTCATTGTCCGGAACAGTTAGACAAAGCGTCTCTCTGGAGTTCAATAGCACGTAAGGAATGTACAAATGGAGCGTACAGGCAATTGTCTGATTGGCTGAAACCGCATTATGTGAACCGCATTTAAATAACTTTCAATGTTATTCGTGTTATGTTGCTGTTATTTATAAAGTATTTGTTTTCACATTTATCATATTTAAGTAGTTTGACTTCAATAATTAGCACGTAATTGTTTCAGGTTTTAATAATGAGCGAATTGTCATAGGAAATAGAGAAGACAGAGTTCACATAATCTTTATTCAAATTGTAGAAAGCATTTACACACACAAAAACAGCCCCAAATCATTCTATATTATTGGATATATATTTCTGTAAGCTACATTTCTTTGGCCTGACAGGACAAAACGTTGTAGAACAAAATGGTTTGCAGATTTTAGCTTCCCAGCACCTCCAAATTAAAATGGCAAAACTTGATATGTATATACATATGTTTCATTCTTATGTTTTTTAATATTAACTAGTTTAGGCAGATCTTATTTTGTTGTAAAAGACCCGAGACAATGGGCTAAGACCAGAAACCATAAAATATAATGTTTGAAGGGTACTACTCTGTTTCTTTTCTAATCCTAATGGATATATTTTGTCAGATTTTCACGAAATTTGGTTCAAATACTCCGTTATAGAATATTCGCTCGGACTTCCGTACCGCTTGAGGCTACGCGTCGGCTATTTTGTCTTTTTAAAAAACATGCAAGTGACCTCTAAGAAGACACACCACCTACTCACATTCTCGCAAGACATTCCTTTCCTGAAGTTTTAATTCACGCTACCAAACTTTGATAAGAATCGGTCAACACAAATTACGTTTCAATCTGTAGACTCTAGTGATTTCCCCTCTCCAATTCTCGTCCTGCAATCGATCACAGGCGGAGGGAAAGAACATGTGTTTAAATATGCAGGAGGGATGTATCACTGGATAAAAGAGGCACAGCTGGTCTCATCTCCATCAATCAAACACACTCGACACTTCCGGTTACACGGTTGCCAACTACGCAAGATAAAACTTCAGCATCTTTTAGAAGGTAATTCCAATAGGCATATTGTATCAAAAGAATAGACAGTAAGTACAAGTGGTATAAGAAAATAAATCTCTATACTTTGCAAGAAAAACAAATTTTTCGGTAGAGAAATAGTTTTCTTAAAAAAAAGATAAATGTAAACATTACTACACATATGTTTGTCTTAATACGAACACATTTGGAACAAGCTAAAAACATTACAAAAAGAATGTATAATTTTTTCATACTTACTATAATTTTAAAAAGAAGTTTATATTGAAAGGTAATCTAGCCAAATATTGGGTTAATTCCATCAGGCAGTTTGGTTCTAAAAGCCTTTGATGGGCCAATTCCATGTGGGTTAGTGAAACTCGATAATAATTTCGAATATAATGGAAACACTTTATAGATAAACCTTTATTAACACTTGCTTGGGCCAAAATTGGATAGGTAGCAATTTTGGAATTAGTGTCACTAAGATTTTTTTCATAAGAATATGCAATGGAGTTTGGTTTCATAGTCTTTAGGGAGAGATTTAAACGAAAGTGAGTTAAGTTACTGGAGTGACAATCCATTTTACCAAATATCGAGTAAGACCTGTTAGTAAACTGGATAATAAATTCATTTCTTGGAATCATAATTTGTCAGGGTTTGCAGCTTTAGAACAAGGTTAAAACCAAGTTTTTATTTGATACTAATCGTTACAAGTTAGTAACAAGTTTAGGTTTGAACTTAGGAGGTCTTTTTTTACAAGAGTCTAAAGGTGAGATGTTTCCCAATCACAAAAAAAATTAAAACGTTTAAGTTGGTTTTAATGATATTATTACTTTTATAAAAGTCAGGGGGATACAACAAAACCACAGTATTATACAAAATGTAAGGACATGAGTTACGTTGATATTGCGTATCCGTTTCTATGTAAAATAACAGTTGATAAGCTTTACTTGAAGTAATTTACTCCCCCTTTCTTAATCTATTGGGCACTTGCACGCAAACAAGGCACGACTTTGAGTTCTTCATCAAGACTTGAACAGGAGGGCTGGATTATGTATGGGAAAATATGACGAAACTACAGTGTGTTCCGAAAATAATGGACGAGATATACAGCGTAGTATATACGACACTATACATCGTAGAAGCTACTACTATGGCTCAATTTAAAGCTGGTATTGTCAGGATCCTCCCTTTTAATCAGCTTTTCATACTTGTTAGCCTGAAGAATTTACTTTAAAAACAAAACAAAAATTATACAAATTTTACAATTATTAATAAATAAATTTAATTAATTAGTCTGAAAATTAACACTTTTTTGCTTGCGTCCGTGGTTTAGTGGTTTCAGCTACGGCTTGCAAAACGCTAGATCGTGGAGTCGAGGCACAAGGTATAGACCGCTTTCCTTAAAAGTTGTGGTGCCCACAAATCCTTAGTAAGTCTCTAAAATACCGTTGGCTTAGACAGTAAAAAAAGAAAACCAAAACAAATCAGTTGCATTATGGAGAATAAGTTAACAGCTCAGTGCACTGAATGGTTTGAGATAATAGTGAATTTGTGGTAATAGCGAAAAGAATATTTAGAAACGCTTTTAATTGTGACCAGTATTTTGCGATGGTACGAACAATTCAAGAACGCTGGAAATATTGGCGATAAAAAGGTTACGGCAGGCTTTAACTGTCGGTTGATGTCGTTGAAATCATTTGAGTTGCGTATATTCAAAACTCCAGAAAGTCACCTAGAGCAGGTGAACGTGAGTTAATGTGTCTAAGTCTAGTGTACATACAGTTCTTCACAAGCCATTTCACTTTCGAGCGTATAAACCACAACTTGTGCATGGATCGAAACCAAGTGACAAACTGCCCCGTAAATATTTTGCTGTTGGTTTACTAGACCAATATTCTGAAGACTAGCATTTTTTTTAAATATTTAATTGTTAGATGAAGCAACCTTTTACACTTCTGGGAACGTGAAGAGACATAACGTTTGAATTTGGGGTTCACAACTATCGCATCTATTCTATGAACAAGTACGTAAGAGACAGTCCCAAAGTAAACGTCTAGTGCTGAACAGTAATGAAGCTGAATTGTATCTTTAATAATAAAGTATGTGTATCTTTTTTGTCCATTCTTTTTGGAACACTCTGTATTCTTGTTAGTATGTAGCACGCCAGGAGTCTACGAAAGCCCGTGAGGTTTGGGTTCAGTGTATATTGGCGAGACTAAAATATTAATTGGAATAAGAGTTTAGGAACACATTAGACACACAAAACACGAAGATGTCGAAAAGTTAGCCATATCAAAACACAGCTACACCACGAAATCTGCAGTAGAATTCGACAAAGCTAAAGTATTGACAAAATGTTTACATTATTGCCAAAGGTCATCTGAGAAACCATTGAAATTAAAAATGATAAAACTTTAACGAAGAATACAGCGTTAAACTTTCAAGAAGCTGGCAACCAGTCCTGAAGACGTCTTTGCGATAGTGTCACAGCCAATGAGAACATCGACAGTTGGCATCTCTGCTCCAATGGACGGTTGGCACCCAATGGAATAGCAGACAGCAAGTAGCTCAGTTTCTCAGCATCTTCAGCCAATCAGTGACTGGTACTCTAAAGAGATACAGAAATATTTCAAGTAAATTATAATGATTTTTTGACGCAACGTGAACAGGAAGAACTAGATTATAGTAAATATCAAGTTATGTTAAACGTGTTGTCCTAGTAGACCTGAATTGCCCGTCAACATAGTCCTATTCCATTATCAAACCTTTCATTAAGTCCTTATGAATTGCTCCGGAATGGCTCCACATATTAGACTACATAATTGACTGAACTCAGACCAGTTTCCTTGTCTCTAAATATTCCAGTATGTGTTCCCCTCGTACATTGATCGATTGTTGGAAGGTTTATTGGATTCCAGAGGGCGCTGACTTTACAGTTGGTTAACTTCCAAGCTGTCTTCAATATTTTACAAACCGGAAGTAAATTCATACTAATATAACACTTTTTTGGATGGTAATTTTCTTTTGGTATTTACGAGTGCATATCCTTTTGTCGTAGACTTTAAGGGCAATTTATTGTTTTTCGGTATGATTTTGTTTAAGATAAGTAAAAATATTCAGAACCTGGGCTTAAAACTAGTTATGACGATAACAATAATAATGACAATAATGTTTATTCATAGAGAATAGTACATGGCGTTGGTACAATAGACATAACACTAGTATTTGAAGCTGTACAAAAGAGAGAAGATAAATATTGTATACAATGTCTATTGAGTTTTCAGTACAGAAGGAGTTAGATAATTAAGCCATTATGTTTGTAGGAATTCAGCTTCAGTGTAGAAGGGTTCTTGCAGCCAGAGTATGAGTTGTTTCTTTAGTTGTAGGTGTCAGCTGTTTCAAGTGTTCTCGTAGGTTGGTTTTGGTATCACTTTGATGTCTTGGCTGTTAAGTAGTGACCGCGTGCAGTATTGCCTATTGTAGAGTGCGATTAGCTTATAGCTGATTGAAGAATTCTCTGCACCTTTCTTGGTGTGAAGACAAGCCAGGCATCTAATTGCTCTAGGCTGTTGGACCAAGACTCTTCTAGGCAGTGCAGGCTGTTTCTCCCCAGATTGCTATGCCATATCTCATATAATATTTAAAATTGGCATAGTATGAGCTATAGCTGTGTTAAGGCAACGCAAAAATGACAAAGATAAACTGATGAACGTGGGAAGATAAGAAGCTGATGTTACTCTGTCTCAACAGATTGTGATTGGAGTTTTCCAATCGACCGTTATAGCAACAACCCCCATGGATTCCGAATATTTAAAATGTCCGATTGATTCAGAAACGTCAGACATTTTGATGAATTGCTGGGAGCTGAAGGAAAGTGCTGCGTTGTTTTGTGTGATCAGTGTAATCGTTACACAGATGGCATAACTAGTCGGTTTGTCCTTCCAAATTTGACATCGATTGACAGTTCTTGCAACTTTCGATGGAACGTTTTAACTTATTACCTATTACCTTATTACATGGCAAATATTTTAACCTTAAGATAATATAAATAAATGGAAGTTTTCTATTTTGACTTCCATAGCTTTGCTGCAGAGAGAAATGTTAGAACATGTTGAACATAGATGCTGAGCTCATCAAAACTATCACCACCAATTAATAAGTTTATTGTACTAAAACAACTCATTTTCACGAAGGAATTAATCAAATAATAATAGG
This sequence comes from Matsumurasca onukii, assembly GCA_018831715.1. NCBI lineage: Eukaryota > Metazoa > Arthropoda > Insecta > Hemiptera > Cicadellidae > Matsumurasca > Matsumurasca onukii. The sequence continues at coordinate 17,636,547 of CM032058.1, read as the reverse complement.
AAGTATAAAGGTACTAAATAATACGGTTAATTACAGGTTATACATTCCTAACCAATAGAAAATGGAGTATTCATTGATTGGGATTCATGTACTCTACATAAAAAAAGCAAGAGATTACAACAACTTGTGTCAACGCAACCCCCTCAGTGGTTAACTAATACAATCTCCATTTAATTATGAAACAACGAGTAATGGAAACATTTGTACTTGTTGTTTATGTTTAAAATGTAAATAAAACTGGAAGAAAAACATTCGTGTCTCTCAGGAGGAAAACACGGTTAAATATTCATCAGCTGACGGTTACCTCGGGCTATCAACTGCCCTCTCGGATCGAAACATTCAATTGAATAAATTATTCACAAGGGTAGTGAGCTTAACAGTGAATGATGCAGCTGGTTAAAAAACCTTCGTATAAATTGGTGTGTGTTGGGTTCGTTTGAAAATGCGGCGTTGCTTTTAATGAGTCCCGGCTAAGGGATGCAGATAAATCTCAGTCGTAAATTCCATTAGGTATAATTATACAATTTGTTTGGTATTTAAACAAAATAAATGTATGGTTATAGTTAATTGAAACAAACCCTTATGACAGCGATTACTTTCACAAGCTATAAACTAACCAAATATGGTAATTACCTCCGTCGATCTGTTATAGGTCAACTGATGACGTTCTCATCATTGTCGAATCCCTCTTCATTTCAGCCGTAGGCTTCGTCATGGTCACATTGAAGACAAATACACACACACACACACGAACATGATTACAATTAAACACGTACAGGTTTTACTATTTACGCGGACGAAACAGGAATGAGCGCGATAAATTGTAAAAAGCTGTGCAATTGTAATTATGTTCGTGTGTGTGTGTTTGTTTTCAACGTGATCATGACGAAGCCCACAGCTGAAATGAAGAGGGATTCGACAATTGTCAACCCGAGACGCGTCATCCAGACTGACTCTTTACAGACAGATCGACGGAGGTAAATACCATATTTGGTTGAAATTGTCTGGCTTGGGGCCATAATAGTTTTAATAAATAGCTATAAACTCTCGGACACCGAATATCGATTGTCACCGACTTCAAGAGACTTCTGAACCACGCGCGTATAAAGTCGTTCAAAAGTTGTCTATTGATCTTAATTTGTATAAATGCTAAAAAGCTAATTTATAACTAAAGAATTTGAAGACAAAATCTGTGTCCCAGTTCGGTCCTCACAATTTTTGTCTTTAAATGTCTTTAGTTACAAATTGTCTATTGTATTAGTAAGAAACTCACCCCAGTTTTCCAAATCAGTTGAGTCATAAAGAATTTATTCTTACACTAATAAAAGCGCATTGCGAAAATTTTTAAAAAGATAATTTTAAAGCAGTATAACATTGGTAATGAGGTAAAAAGAGACCTTATTTTATGAGTTGAAGTAGTTATTCTCTTAGCGTTATGAACAAACGACGTAACAAAAATGTATGTTAATAACGTGTGTGGCATCGATGAGGATAAACTAATTCAATACGCAGATGACACTACCATCAACATTGTTTCTCAATCATCAGAACTTTTAGAGATTGAATCATTTGAAAGTGTGAACACCTGTACACAATATTTTGAACATTTGAACCTTAAAACAAATTATACTAAATCCAATTATATTTATTTTAATTTGGGAAGATCAAACTTTGGTAGCAATCCGACAGTTATAATCAATGATCATGTACTTGACGAAGTTAATTATACTAAATTTCTAGGTATTTTTATAGATAGTAATTTTTCATGGGACAGCCATATTGAACATATCAGTAAAAGGATTTCCTCTGGAACCTTTCTTCTCAGAAACCTCTGCAAACACTGTAGGCTAGGTACTCTGAGAACGGCTTATTATGGACTAATCCAACCATATATTGATTATGGCATTATTTTCTGGGAATCTTGTTCTACTTATAAATTACTTAGAATATTTATCCTCCAAAGAGAGCAGTTCAAATAATTTCAAAATTAGGACACAGGGAGGCTTGTAGAGACTCTTTTAAAGAACTACAAATTTTAACACTTCCTTGTGTTTATATTTACGAAACAATGATATTCTTTTGTAAAAGTGATCTTTTAGTTCAAGGTTGTGATATTCACAACTATACGACTAGAAATAGTCATAAATATAGAGCTGAAATTCACAAAACAAATATTTTCAAAAATTACCCCGTCAAACTGGAGCCAAATTATACAATAAACTGCCAGATAATATAAAAAGCATACAAAATATGAACACACTTAAAGCCAGGTTAAAAGCCTTTTTGGTCCAACATGCTTTTTATAATTTAGATGAACCTATAATACATCTCCAAAATTATTATCTATCTATTTATGTTAAATTATATTATTATTTGGTGGTCAGCAAACATTTTTTGTTCAGCTTTTATGGTGAATTTACCTCACTTATTTTATATAATTTTTTAATTGCTAGCTACTGTTTTTGTTGTTGCTTTTTTATAATAATAATAATGATAGTAAAATTAATAATGATTATGTTATGTTATTTTGTGGATGTTGTATTGATACAATGCATAGGTAAAGTCACACGATGTAATAAGCTAAACCCTTTAACGAAGTTTCACCAATATAGCTTCAACCGACTTTGGATTCTAAGCGGTCCAATATGCCTTAAAAACGTTACAGGCAGACAGGACTTTTTGATGCCAGTTTCGGTCTTTGCAAATTATATAAACACCAGACAACCAAAAACCGATGGATTCGTCCAATGATTCGGTCTTTGCAAAGTATACAAACATTAGATAACCAAAAACCGATGGATTCATTGCAATTTACAGATAAAAGTCTCATTTTATTTATTTAGACTTTTACAGTTTTTCAAGAATTCCTGTAAAATTTCATTAAAATTGGTCTAAGGGTATTTGCGTGATTGAGAAACAGATACACCATCTCATTTGTATATATTAGTAAGGATAAAGCTTTCAAATATTGTTTATCAAAAGTGTTTAAATTGTTTTTATAAAGTTGGGCGAGCGTTGGGCGTTGAGAGTTAACAGGCTACAGTTGGCGAGAGTTTGTTAATTAAAGCCTGAACTGAGTCTAATTATTTGACACAAGCAGACACTTGGCTTTTCTCACTTCTTCGCAAAGTTTCCCCGTTACAAAGGAACTTTGACCTCGCTTTGAGGCCTTTGACCTTGCAAAAGTCATTCCGGGTGTTTCTTTAATACAGCCACAAGTTTTAAAACTTGTTTCTATTGGAGTAAAATGCTTCTTACCATTGTATTTTTTTTAAAGTAATGTTTCCAGTTAATTAATTGTTGAAAATTCAGAATGCTGCCTTTATTACATTAACACAGAAATATATGGACATTTCTACCAGTTAATGTGTTAAAAACTACACGCCTACTGCCATTTTAAACACCATAACCGGTAGACAAATCAATCAATTTCTATGTTAACAATAAAGTTATTGTTTTAAATAAATTTAAAAAAAAAAATGTCAGTTCAAATTTAAACATTTACTGTATATTTCTTACAAGAACTACAAGCTTCACAGCGAATAACTTGATTTTCATTAGCTATAAATAGAAGACAAAATTTGGTGATGTTTACTTTCATACTCCTCCTTGAGATCACAAAGTTGTGACTGATGTATAAATGCCCCTCCTAATCTTTCTTATTCAGCTTTTTATATAGTTCTTACTTTTATTTGGTCAATTTGCAAGAGCAATGCCAAGATTACCACTTCGAACAAAAGCAGGTTCCTATAATAAATCTACTAGTCAGGTACCTTCACTTTTGGTGGGAACCCAATTTTATAACCCCCGGGTGCGATCCATCAGCGGGGAGGGGAAGCTTAAAATGCCCAAGGTATGTCACATTTTTATATAAATAGCTATGTGATTCAAAACGAATGCCACAAGTTCCAGTTAAAAACGACAATTCATGACAAAATGGCGGCGATTTAAAGTATGAGAGGGTTGAAATTGGAAACGGTTCCACTTTGGACAGAGTGAACCGATTGAGATAAGGTTTGCTGCATTGTCTACTACGTAACATTTTCGTGAAGTATTCCAAAATAACATACTTCACGTAACATACTGATTCAGCTAGCAGTGCGATCAATGAAGCTATATCTAGATTGATTAATCTGAAACTGGAGCATGACTACATGAGTGATACATTATGATGGACACTTTTGTAACAACACTCTTCCGTGGCTAATTGTAAATCATGTTGAACTGTCATCAGATAAAGTGTGTTATCAATGATATGTACTTTATCACGATGATTAAGGCCAAATGCTCATCTAGTTCAACTTATGTGTTTTAACGCCACTAACACTATGCTCAAATGTCCGAAATCTCATGATCTCTTGGTTCGTATTTTTCATTTTGGCTAATTTGTGTATAGCTCTGACAATAAGACGATGAGTTGCTCCCAAACTCCTTGTACACATTACGGTGAAGAACTGAAGACACACTTCACCTCCAGGAACAGCTCTTGGTCCACCAATCACAGCGCGAGGCTTCTGACTCAGATGGACGTGTGTAAGATGGTCTGTCTGTTCCTCATGTTCCTGGTAGGGGTGGGATGTGCTGGACGTCACTCTGGTACTTGGCTGAAGACATCGCGCTTACGCAGGAGGGTGTGGTAGATCTACCCACGATAAAGTCCACCACCTACATGATTGTTACTAACTCTTCACAGAATGCTACAACAATGGAAACCACCACCACGAGTAGTTCTCCTGGCAAATCTTCAACAGTTGAACCATGTAGTGCTTCTTCACAGAGTACGGAATCTTCAAGTGATGCCTCGACCATGGAATCGCTTTCTACAGAAGATTCTTCAATTGTATCTTCTTCTTCTCCAGTCACCACGGAGACTACTGCTGTAAGAAACATTTCCACGTCAACGGAAAACATTCCTGTGTGTAGTTGGTGTTGGTGGAACGCTACAAATGTAAATAAAGTGATTTATAATTGATGATGTTAATAGTTTATCAACATACACAAACATAAAGTTAACGTTAAAATAGTTTACGAGGACAAAATAATAATGCAAAAGAATAAGTATGAAAACTTCCTACATATATTAAAATCAAGATAATAATATAGAGATAATATATTAAGAGATTTAAGAGATGAATATTATTAAAGAGTGCGCTACAAATATAGAATATTCCGCTACTCCAAGTTATTAGCACAGTGTAATTTTAGTACATATGGAAGGGCGAGAACATGTGCTGACCATATCCCTCCCATGTATCCACAACTTTTGACTGCGTGAATTATGATATACTGTTGCGGCAGTTACCAAAATTATAATAGTGGCTTACCACATAAATGCACTTAACCTCGAGAACAAAATTTAAAAAATCTAAACCTTTTATTCGGAAAATATTAATATACAATATGGAGTCCCGCAGGGATCCATCATGGGTCCGATGTTATTCCTAATTTACGTAAACAACTTATTACGTTCAAACACAAATAGGGTGTAATATAATTTTGCTGATGACAGAAATCTACATTTAAAAGGCAAAATGGCAGAAAACAGGGCAAAAATAAATTATTTCTTAGATGTGTGTTCATGTTTTATCACGATGATAAAGGCCAAATGCTCATCTAGTTCAACTTATGTGTTTTAACGCCACTAACACTATGCTCAAATGTTCGAAATCTCATGATCTCTTGGTTCGTATTTTTCATTTTGGCTAATTTGTGTATAGCTCTGACAATAAGACGATGAGTTGCTCCCAAACTCCTTGTACACATTACGGTGAAGAACTGAAGACACACTTCACCTCCAGGAACAGCTCTTGGTCCACCAATCACAGCGCGGCTTCTGACTCAGATGGACGTGTGTAAGATGGTCTGTCTGTTCCTCATGTTCCTGGTAGGGGTGGGATGTGCTGCGACGTCACTCTGGTACTTGGCTGAAGACATCGCGCTTACGCAGGAGGGTGTGGTAGATCTACCCACGATAAAGTCCACCACCTACATGATTGTTACTAACTCTTCACAGAATGCTACAACAATGGAAACCACCACGAGTAGTTCTCCTGGCAAATCTTCAACAGTTGAACCATGTAGTGCTTCTTCACAGAGTACGGAATCTTCAAGTGATGCCTCGACCATGGAATCGCTTTCTACAGAAGATTCTTCAATTGTATCTTCTTCTTCTCCAGTCACCACGGAGACTACTGCTGTAAGAAACATTTCCACGTCAACGGAAAACATTCCTGTGTAGTTGGTGTTGGTGGAACGCTACAAATGTAAATAAAGTGATTTATAATTGATGATGTTAATAGTTTATCAACATACACAAACATAAAGTTAACGTTAAAATAGTTTACGAGGACAAAATAATAATAAAGAAGAATAAGTATGAAAACTTTCTACATATGAATAAGAGTGCGCTACAAATATAGAATATTCCACTACTCCAAGTTATTAGCACAGTGTAATTTTTAGTACATATGGAAAGGCGAGGAAATGTGCTGACCATATCCCTTCCATGTAACCACAACCTTTGACTAAAAATTTTATCGTGAATATACTGTTGCGGCAGTTGCCAAAATTATAATAGAGGTTTACCACATAAATGCATTGCACTTAACCTCGAGAACAAACTTAAAAAAATCTAAACCTTATATTCAGAAAATATTAATATACAATATGGAGTCCCACAGGGATCCATCATGGGTCTGATGTTATTCATAATTTACGTAAACAACTTATTACGTTAAAACACAAATATGGTGTAATATAATTTTGCTGATGACAGAAATCTACGTTTAAAAGGCAAAATGGCAGAAAACAGGGCAAAAATAAATTATTTCTTAGATGTGTGTTCATGTTTTAACACACGCTTAGGAATGAGTTCTGAATATCGTAGTTATTAAAATTTCTCAGTTACATGAGGTCACTATTTTTAATTCTAAATACGTCAAATCTAAATAATATGGTTACGTATTTAAATAAATTGATAAAAAATAGTTAATAGAAAACACCTTTGATATAAAACAATTTGTACATATACATTTTCGTTACTTTTTTGCTCTCGAAGCAGGGTGAAAGAAATATGGAGCTGAAACATGTAACGAAAATTTCCACGTACAGATAATGTTATTCCCAGGGTGTTTTCTGTTATCCATTTGTTACTTTAAACTAGAACATCCCTTTAATTTTCAAATCATTAATTTTCATTACCGTCCTTAATCTAAACCCTTTATAAATTAACCTTTTTCATTGCACAATTTTAGAATCCCACGATTCACCTGGTTAGTCATGTTTAGAGCCTCATAAAGCAACATGATTCAATGAATAAGTATGTTGCAAATGAATAACATATTCACTGCAATGTTGTGTTCCAGTTAGCCAGCTGATAGCTTGAGGTGGACGCGGCAAAATGAATATTTAACTCAGTTCAGCCCCGAAGAGAGACGTTTTATTTCCCTGTTTTATTTACACACCTGTGTACAGTGCCGAGCTCTATTCTGTATAACAAATATTTTAACAGACGAAATATTGGATATTGTAACAATTCCGGTATTTTTTGGTGAATAAATACGATGATTGTGTGCATTTACGTAATAATAGTAAAAATATTCGTTATTTTATCCACAATAATAATTATAGACTGCATTGCCATGATACAGATATGGGCGTGTGCTATAAAGTGTTTTCGAGACAATTAACCGCAAAATTTTGCTTAAAACAAAGTTTTATTTCTTTAGCGTAATAGTTATTTCTTTAGCATCATATACTGATCCCAAAGAAGGAATTTGATAGGGCTTTTCGCCAACAAATAGATTTGGTTCAGGAGGAAAGAATATAAATAACTACTTTGTAACCTCAACGTTTTTGTTCCGTTAACTAGTTTTTGACAAGTTTAAAAACTTATAATTGTTTTTCTACTCTGATATAATCAGTTAATTGATTAAAAAGTCTTGTCGCATTAAAATGAAACGTTTTTGTATAAGAAGTTAGATTTGGTATTGATACTACACATATCTTGAAGAGCTGGATCTTATTAGATTATTTATACATTTAAAACATCAAACTGTCTAATAAAGTAAAATTGTTTAATTCTGAGGCCTTTCAATTGCGTAGCATTCAGCGTCAGAGACTCTCAGCAACTGAAGGAAACAATGATTTCCTCACTCGTATTACCCTCCAGACCAATAAAGATCAGCGTATAATTCTTTAGTCCACCGATTAGTTAACACGCCCTTATCAGAAGACAACTACAAAAAAGAAGTAAACAAATTTTTGTAGACCCACAACGATAACATTTATCATAATTGTTTACAACTTCATTAGTAGCTCTTAATTACACGTACATTTTCTTTGCCTTTAATTAAATCAGCTTCTACTGAAGAGCTCCTCATACTACAACAAATATAACTCCGTCACAACTGATGTTGGGAAGAACAATCAAGACAAGACCTGACTTACCTATCTTAGACAAAACTGGCGAAAGAAGAAAAGTTAAGAATTCCATGAATTTCAGATATATCAGATCTTTTATGATTGGAGATTCTGTTTTTGTGAGAGTCTACAACAGTACGACTGGGACTTGTGGCGTGGTCCTGTAATCCAGCTTCATGGAGGTCAGGTTTTGAGGATGATATAGGTCTAAAGCGGCTCGGGTAGTCTCAGTGATCATCTGATGATACTCGCATCAACTCCCACCATCGTTTAGACATATCAGACCATCACCTGCGTGGTTCAGAAGTCACGTTAAGCCGTTGGTATTTCCATTGGTCATTGGGCTATTAATTAATGACCCATTCTAAGGAAGAGTCGGCCTTAGTTTGTAACAAGACAACACCTCATAACTCATTACTACCACTCATCACACTCATCCTTCACCACATATTTGCCTTAAAATACCCTCATGAGAGTGGTCGGCATCTCAAATAGTGATATAGGGATACATACCAACGGTGGGAGAAAGGAGTGGTCCAAAGGCTTGGAAGAGTCATGTACTTAACTGAAATGGAAGCTGGCAGGAAAACACAAAACATATTGACCAACTTAGGAAGGGACCCTTAAATCTTAAAACAAATAAGCGTTGAGGATTGTTGTATATTTTATACTGTTCATTGCAAGTATTATATACCAGCTGGTTGTTAATTGGTTTAAAAAGGCTAACAATGTTTTGTAGACTCTGTTTTTGTTTTGGTAAATCAGTTTCAGATTAAAGACAAATAAATTTGATTGTAGTTCAATATTTTATTTGAATAGAATACAATATTTACAATGTTATGTCTGTTACCACTCTCATGAAATAATTATAAGGTGAAATAATTATACAACTCACAAGCATATTAATATCAAAGTGGTCATATATTTAACTTTAAAAAGCTTGGCAAAATATTTCATATCTTTTATTTCTCATGTGACTTGTAAATTTAAAAATATTTGTTTACTCAAATTTGAAAGTCAATAATCATCAAATACGACTAGGTTACATCAAAATTTGACTTTTACTAGTCAAGAGAGCTGACTTTGAAGCCAAAATATCTTTCTGATCCATACATTAAATTATTAAATCACTAAGTTGTATTATATTATGAAATTTGCTAGTACGCTATAATGACAAATACAAAATAATCATAGTCATTCACAAAACCGAATACTATATAGCTGTTGGCTAACAACACTAGCTACTTTAATAAATAAGTTTCATTCTTTCAATCTCCTCTCTTGGAAAAGGTTTTGTTCTAAATGACCTAAACATAGAATGTTTTCCGGTTTTATTCATTTTTCATAAGTAACTTTTTCATAAGTAACTAATTGAATAAACTTATAAATGCCAACTACACACTCAATTCTACCAGAAAACATAACTTACTTTATTTACAACGTTATACACAACGTTTGAACATGTGCCTTATACATTAAAGAACACTGCAAAATCTGTTTGACAAAATGTTATATGTAATTAAATTCATACTTTCAACGATAATAATTAATACAGTAAACCCCAAATCTAACTGTAATATTGCATTGACTTTTACACCATGCTCACAAAAGCTAATCCGATAAAAACCAACTAATCGACTAAATAGTACATACAAAATTTGCACAACATGAATTCAATAAACGTTGATTTGGCTATGCTAATGTACTTCACGGCAAACATAGTGATTAAGTACCCTCTGGTCAGAAGCGATAACAGACCATTATTGAACATGTTTGCCCAAACAATTTCCTGCAGAAGATCAGATAGCGCTTGCATCACGTGATGTTTTGTACCGGAAGTAGCACGAACACTTTTAATATTCAACCGGAAATTAACTTGGGTAAATAATAATGTTCAGTAAGATCCATTCAATAACCGGGTTCTTCGGATATATCTTTCTTCGTGGAGAAAATCTGGCAATGTTGTTCGTTGATTTGATTGAGTTTAATTGTCTGAAAAAGATTATGTGTTTTGATAAAGCAAACGGGGTACATTTAAAATCCCTCAACCATAACTTTTGAAAAAGGAAATATGTTTAAAACTCCGTTAAAATGTGTTGATAAAATTTTGAGGTTTGTTTTGACGTACTTTGCGTCACCCACCCCCACTAAAACCGGGGGGCACAACTGTTTTAAATACGAACCTCCGCCTCCCTAGTGGTATCTCAAAAGAAAGGTAATTTTAATACAAATTCAACGACGCAAAGAAAACTTTTTTGTGATACCCATTTAAAGATTACAAGAAATCAGCTTTAAAATGCCACATTGCACATACATATTTTAATTACAAAGCTTTCTTTAAAATCCTCTGAGGGAAACATCACGACCCTATAAAATAATCCCATAGAGTACTTTGAAGAAAGATTGTCATTCAAAGAAATTGTATGTGAAATTGGCATTTTTAAACTGATTTCTTTTAATGAAAACAGTTAGTTTTTCTTTTTAACAAATAAACCTGAAGTGTTGTTCCATTTCTTTAAAAATTAATAGTTCTGATTATTCCAGTCCAACAAAGCGATTATTTCAGTTGAAAACAAAAGCGAGACAAGTTGTCCAATCATTCTCTAAATTTGTTTGTTACTAACCAGCTTCATTAGGTAAAAACATCTTGATAAAGCTATTTCTAGGAAACATTGATCGCCTCTTAGTGCAATGTTTATTATTGGCGCTTAAATGTCAAAGGTAATATCCAGAGAAACAGTTTATTGTTTGTGAGGTTGGTAACCAAAGTTAGTTAACAGTTGGTTCATAAACTCAACACAAACACAAGTATTCAATAGACCTTAACTGACGTCACGGTCTAGTTGTTTAATAGGTAAATCTTCCAGTTTTGATGAGAAATTTAAGCCAAGTGAGTAGTTGTTTTGGCCCACACGTTTTTCAACTATTTGTTGATACTGAAACTAAAAAAATGATTTTTTATAACTTTGAAAACAACAACGTGTATGGTATCGTTGTTCTTTTTAACGAATTTTCTTTGAAAATATAGCGATATATTCATTTATGCCAAATAGAACGAAACGTCGTAGAAGGTGCGGTTTACAGTTTTTTGCTTCCCAGCACCTTCTGAGTTAAATGGCAAAACTTGAGTCCGTTGTTCACAAAACTATTAGAACAAATGTTCTTTTTGCAAATCTTTGGGTTAAGTTCGTTAACCAGCTTGGTCGGATAGTACGTTTCAAAATGGTGGCCATTCAAAGTTTTGTTTTCCCTACAAAATTGTAGCGATACCATAAACGAACACAACGTTTACCATGTATAGTAGAGTTTTCCTCTCTCAATCGATCAAAACAAATCCCGTTGCTCTAGAACTTACCGCTTTAGAGTAATTTCTGTTTGATTATTTAATTCGAATTTCTGCACTTAGACACTCAGAGCACTGGGCATAAACTAGGCTGTTATATAATTTACTAGCCTATACCTTGGATACAGAAAGTAAATAGCTAAAGTTTGTCTTGTTAAACAAGTCGAAGTTTTTTTATTAGAAATTCGCTAGGATTCACTGTAGCACTTGTGGCAACGTGTTGGTTATGTTTCTTCCTACACAGGAAATCGCACAATGAATCACAAATAAAAGACTTCTCCTAAAGTAAAGTAATGAGAAAGCATACTGTCCACCTGTAGGAGACATCCCTCATAAACTGGAATGTCAGGCTGTAAGTCAATACCCTGGGCAAAACATAAACATTTTATGCGCTCGCAGGGAAATTACTTTCTCCTGTCTTATCTAGTACTGTATCTACTAACCTTGAGCATAACTAGATTACTCAATACATGCTTCATGAGAGTCAGAAATAAAAGTTGTCAGATAAAAAAATTGCAATTACGAGTATATTATGAGAAATAGTTTGATGAACAAATGCCATTTGATAAATGATTGTTAAAGCAAATGGTTTTCAATAGTTTAACACAAGTAGTCAACACCAAAAATGTATCCTTTCGTTGCGTTATAAAGTTGATTGGCAACTACAAACCTCATAAAGTTTAATATCGGTAATCTATAAGAAGTTCATTTGCAGCTCTCAATAAGTTGCAATTAACGTTTGCTCTTTGATCTCACCTAGGAATGGAATACTTTCACTACGTTCTTTGCCAGTCTTTCTTTGCAAGTCTGAAACTATTGAAATTTCCTTGTCTATATATTTTGGAAACCTGTCTTTTATATAATAAAGTGCTATCTTGTAGATGTACACTCTCACGAAACTAGAAGCAGGAGAACTACCGAACTGGAATACACAGAACGGTAGTTCACATATCGCCATCATGTTTCGTCAACGGAATTTCAAATTCGATTAAGTGTGTCCCAATACCGAAAGCTCGTCTTAATAAGTGTTTGATCGCAGAAGCATCTTACAGTTCAGAAGAAATTTATGACACATGATTGGGTGACCGTGCAAACAGGGGGACCTGTATGAGTGAACTTGTTATGTTTGAATGTGATCTAAAACTCTAAGTGTGTGAATCCATTGTTTTAACCAATAATTATTGACGATTAAGGTATTTGTGTACACATGTTTCTTCAATAAAACATGTAATTATCACATTATTAATCTTTTCGGAATGAGCTCTTTTCCTTTAATCAATTCAAAATGCTCTTCTCTTTCTTAACACTTCCATCTGAACATGTTTCTAACTACAGTTCTAAACACTTGTTGTCTAAATTGGTTTCTATCTTTATATTCGTTTGTGATACCTGTCCCATTTAATTAGGAAATGAGAAATCGTCGTAAGCTGACCAATTATCTCATTTCATAATGTTTTGTGTTATGTTTTAGGTTACTTTTCACTTGAAGACGAGATCAGATTTCAGATCTCAAAACGTCGAGTTCGTCTAAAAAACTATGGAAAACCTCCGTAATACTACTTCAACCTCGGAAATTTTCCTATCGTCAACAACAAACCTCAAAGCATTTCTCAGAATTTCATTAAAATGGTCGTATTTACCAAATTACTGGAAATGCAATAGCTGTGTCTGCGGGAACCTCCTTTGATCACTTATCAGTTCAGCAGCCATTTACAGAAACTGATAAAATTTTTATCAGTTTCAACGTTTATTTCACATAGACCTTAGCTTAGTTTCAGGCGAGGAATCAATGTCAGTGTAGCTATGAGAGATGAAATATGAGTGAAAAACTTTCTGAGTTAGGTGATAAAGACAAACAAGGATTACGATGATCTGTGTTACATTTATTCAGAGCCTGATGCGTATAATTTGAGCATACATTCAGATGAGAAATTTCAAAGTGAGTTCTATAATGGTGATTCGTATTTGAACTTAAATGGAGTTGAAGATTTTAAATGTTACGAAAGTTGTTCTAGAAATGGGTCAATATTCAAAAATAGACCTCTGCCTCAAATTCCTACTGAAGCAGAACAACAAAGTAACAGCCATGATGTTCGTAAGCCTCGGTTCGGACTTACCAAACTAAGACTAGGAATTTTACTTTTGGTGGTACTCCTAAATGTAATTGCAGGAGGAGCAATTATCTGCTACAGGTTGGGAGATGTTATCTTATTTGTTCCAACAACCACAACTTACAACGAAACAACAACAGCAGCACAAACTCATGCGAGCCCTACCGTCACAGAGAAGCATCTTTTGCCCATGAACATAACTACAACGAGATACGTAACCACCACAAACGTGACAACCTCGAAAACAAAATTATCAACTGAAAAACATCATAAACCTTCCACATCTCAAATGATACCAACCGCACGTACGCAACAAAGAACTACCAGAAGCTCAACCAGAAGAACTACCAGAAGCCCCACCAGAAGAACTACCATAGAAAAAACCTTTTCCACAGAGCGTTTTCCAGGACCTCCTCCTTCAATGCCGCCACATAAAGGATCCTCAGGATGTCCGATGCCTGTTCACGATGACAATGAAATGCTTGACTACTTTAATGCACTTAACAAAATGTTACGTAAAGACAACTGTGAGCATCGTCGTCCACCTAAGGATCAATCGAGAAACACATTTAGGATTAAGTAAGTCAATCCTTAAGTAAGTTATTACCTTAAGAAATATTTAAGATATAATATATTTTATCATGACACATGAATATTATCTCAAGCCTTAAAGATTTCCACATTACATTTCGCCATGTTTGAACAACTGGTTGATGTGAAAACTTTAAATTTAGCACCTTGACGCTGAAAAACCAAGTTTGAGTTTTTGAATTTTTTAGTGTCTATACCAAACGCAAACAAATTAAACATTTATTAACTGTGTCACAATCTAAAACGAGTACTTGTTTAATATTTTAGGTTGAAGAAAACGAACTGGAAGTGAAGTTACTACATCAGGATAACCATTAAAGTACGGATTTACAAGTTGTCGTTTTAAACGAGGCAACCATAACTATGGCGAATTAGACAAAGGTTATATTATTAATCCTTATGATGGGTAATATACTATATTAATAACATAAGTAGCACTATCATTCCGATTTGCAGTATCTACATTCCATACTATTGAAATTTCTTTGTTTCATATGAATATCTTGATGATGGATGTACGGTTTGCAGTTATTTATCACTTTCTTAACAGACTGAGTTCACTTTTTAGACTTTAACTGGCTTAATATAAAATATTTCTAAGTTATAACTTTCAGGGTTGTATAAACTGTTGATGAAAACCAGTTGTTGTTGTATTATGACTGTTATCCGGTTCCAGAGAACAAATTTTCACAATGTAATGCAAAAATAAATGTTTTGTAACTTAACTGTTAGTAGTTCTCTTGTTAGTACCTAGCCTTCATATTTGTTGTGTAATAAATGTATTTATTATCCATCAGACTCAAGACTTACAAGTATTTATTGTTCCAAAACATCCAAATGATCAAAATAATGTGCGGATAACGGTTTTACTGGACATCTACTCGGTTTAAACCGTCTTGGACGAGTGTTATGAACTGCAAATGCAAGCTTTTCGTTTTAAAACTGAAAATAGATAAGTACATGTTATATTCGACTCAATTTTGTTAACGTGTTTTTTCCAAGCCCTTGATCCAAATCACATTTTATATTAATCGTGAGTAGTCTTTTGGAATAAAGCTGCTATCTCCTTAGTTTTTATGTACATTTATTTTAGGCTGTTTATATCCTCAAAACTAATATTTCTATTACATAAATACCGAAGATTGAAGCGTCCCTTTTCCAAATAAAACCTATATTTTTATTATGACATATATTCGAAAGTGTTTATGGGATCTTTGTGAAATATCAGAGAATCGTTCATCCAACAAATTATCAAGTTTAACATTAGTTTAATACGAAAAATGATCAAATTGGTCGAATATCCAAGCCCAAGACACCGAGATTTTAGGTTAAGGGCTTAGAAAATATAACAAAAAGCCGGATAGTTGTAATACAGTCACCAAGTAAAGCAGAAAGCAAAACAAAAAGGATCTAAAATGTTGACTCTTTCAATACAAGTATCAGACCAAAACTTAAGGAACATTTTATACCGACCGTATTTTCTTACTCTCTTTATCCGTTATTAACTTAATTATTGGTGTTTTCTTATTCAAAAAGCGTTATTATCCTTTCTCTAACCACATGATAAACGTCTAAAGCATGGCAATGAGCCGAATAAAACCAAATATTAGAGTACATACCTATGAATATAGCACTGTTTTGGAGGTATTCCTCAATGGAAGTTCGTAGCCTGAAACAAAATAGAAGATAAAAATGTCAACCTTGGTGCGGAAAGTCTCAAAGGGATTGCTGGTAGAGTTTGTTAATTAAATGCTGAACAGAGTTTGGTAATTACTTCAGTTTATTTGACAAGGAGAGAATACAAGGCCTCTTATTGTTGATTATTCCATTATTTCGTTCTCCCATATCCATTTCCTAATACAGTGAAACCGAGGGTCATTAAAGTACCGTGATTTGATATTGCCGATCTAATGTGTGTATATTCGTACTTCAAACATGTTACTGGCGGTGAGAAAATATTACGGACCTAAATGAAGCCTCGAACATTTTCATATTTGTGAACGTAAATCTCGTGGCTTTTCAAAATCTGCCGTCTTCATTCGAGTAAGAAGACACCTAACAGGCTAATACATAACAGAGATATTAGGGAATTGAACTAGCCTAGAAATTAGCGCTAGCTGACCAGTCAAAGAACTTACTTGTTTAGATCAAATCGGAAAATGTAATCATC
Source organism: Matsumurasca onukii (assembly GCA_018831715.1). Lineage (NCBI taxonomy): Eukaryota > Metazoa > Arthropoda > Insecta > Hemiptera > Cicadellidae > Matsumurasca > Matsumurasca onukii. The sequence continues at coordinate 17,619,911 of CM032058.1, read as the reverse complement.
TACATTGTTTCGTGGTGTAAGACTGGGTACTTAAGCCCGCAACCTTTGTTGACGTTGGTAAAGGCCGAAGCGAGGCTTTGAGCGTAGCGAAGAGCCTTCGAACATTCCTGAAAATACAGGAGAACAACTGAGGCCAAAGGTAGCGAACAGCCCCGTAACGCCTGTGGTGATAGAGCACAAAAGCTGAGGGCGAAGGTAGAAACGGTTCTGTGAAGGTAACGAATTAAAGTAAGAAATTGCGAAAATATTCGCTTCACCGACGGCAGCGGTGTTTTGACTCTTAGCTGTTATAGGTCTGGTTTAATTTATAGGTATAGAAGCCCTAATGAATGATAATACCTGTTCACGGCTAACTGTAATTTCTCGAGTAGGTGAGCATTTACTGTTTACTCAATGAATACCTTTTCACCTAACATAAATAAACATATCCATCAACCTGAAGTGATCATTTTTCTTAATTTAATACATTTAAGATGGTGTTGAACTAAAACTGACTTTCCTCGAGCCTTAACTACAAAACAAACGCTTAACGGTTTTCACTTAATGAAACTTCAACTAGAATTCATTTCTTTCAGATGAAAAATATTGTAGTGATCATAAATAGGTATTAATACCTGTACGGTAAAGTACTGAGTTTAACTAAATCACTATTTGAGATTATGACCACTCTCATGAGAGTATTTTAAGGCAAATATGTGGTGAAGGATGAGTGTGATGAGTGGTAGTAATGAGTTATGAGGTATATATAGTCTTTTTACAAACTAAGGCCGACTCTTCCTTAGAATGGGTCATTAATTAATAGCCCAATGACCAATGGAAATACAAGGACCAACGGCTTAACGTGACTTCCGAACCACGCAGGTGATGGTCTGATATGTCTAAACGATGGTGGGAGTTGATGCGGGTATCAACAGATGATCACTGAGACTATCTGAGCCGCTTTGAACCTATATCATGAAGCTGGATTACAGGACCACGCCGCGAGTCCCAGTCATACTGAGTTTAGATGTAGAACAAACTCAACAAACAAACCAATAAAGCCACCTTTTATTTCACACCCAACAAAACCGTCAACAATCTGTATATTCAGATGGTTTATACACACTAGAACTTTAGTAACAACTCAAAAACTGTTGGTATATTAAACATAAACCACAATAAACAAGGATAATCACTCACAAAAGTAGCTCTTGTTTCAAGTTGAGCCTGGAGCGCTGTTATCTTTAGTTTAATGTTTGTTGGCAAACTTTTATGATGTTATGAAGTTAACATTACCACAGTATCATGAACTAGGAGGTAAGTATGAAACTAGAACAGCTTTTATGATGATGGTTCCCTTGTTATGTGTGCGAGGTTAACTGGTTACTTGTATTCAGCTAAACTTGCAGTTGTTGGGGTTTATTTGTTTATATATTCAGACAAAGTTAGTACACAGTGGTAAAATGAATACTTCTAGTTTTATATGGTCTACTATATGGTTTACATTCAGACTTTCAAATTTCAAACATTTTTATTTACCTTTTTACAAATACATACAGAACGTTGAGGTTTCAACAACTAACCTATATAACCTACGACAAACAATATAATAAAAGAGCACAAGAGACACCATCACAAGAAATCACAGACTGGCTGATTACTTAAAAATAAATTATCATAACTGATAAATAATATAAAACATACATTTATTAAAGACTAAATAAATGTACAACTAATTAAAAAGAAAGTTTCAACATTTATAATGTTAATCCAAACCAAAATTTCACCCTTTTCAAAAATTCTTGTATAAAACCTCAAGTTACTCGTTTAGTTATATGACAGCAATATATTCAACGTTTACTTTTAATCTTGAATCAAGTTTACCTTTCCAGCATCTTGTACATGTAGTCCATGTAGTCTGAACAGTATTGTACGTATTAATAAACGGTATAGCTTTTAAGAGTACCTTAAACGGCTAGAGGCTGTATTTTAATTCAAAAATGTAATATTTTCATGTTTTTTCACGTAAACAAACTTTGATTTACACATATCTTCAAGAGCTGGATCTTATTAGATTATTTATAAATTTAAAAAACAAACTGTCTAATAGAGAATAAATTGTTTAATCCTGAGGCCTTTCAAATGCATGGCATTCATCGTCAGAGACTCTCAGCAACTGAAGGAAAACAATGATTTTAAACTAATTAACACATGTTACGAACTATAAAATGATTGAAATTAAATAAAAGAATAATATTAGTTGTTGGTCTTGATACTATATGAGAAACGGTGAATTTTGAAACGCTCCAGGCTCGTTGTTCACTAAATAAAATTAGTTTAAAATCATTGTTTCCTTCAGTTGCTGAGAGTCTCTGGCGATGAATGCCACGCATTTGAAAGGCCTCAGGATTAAACATTTTATTCTTTATTAGACAGTTTGTTTTTTAAATTTCTAAACTTTGATTTGTTAATGGAAATAAAAGAATATTGTTTTGAAATGCATGATACCGTGATTTTCTGGCACAATGCTTTTTAAATCCATGGTTATTTAGGTTTAGAAATCTTATATCAAAACCATTTATTGGTGGTCGATATGGTTTATTTCCGTATGGAAAAACAGTTAATCGTGTAAACATATTCTAAACCCAATTAAAACAGCTAAATTGTAGAACAACTAACTTAAAAAACATAAAACAATGTTCAGTGCAGATCAAGTTGCAGCAGCTAAATCCAACAATAATCCAACGGTAGTATGAATACTGAAGCTTTGGTTACTATAATCTTGGAAATCTAAGCATCATTGAACTACGCGCAATTTGAGAGGCAAGTGGAACAGAACGAGAGTTTGTGGAAAGGAAGTGTAAAGGCAATTATCTGATTGGCTGAAACCTCAGACTAATGAAAATGAGAGACCATCACTATCTTCAGCTTGTCAGCTGTTAATGGTTCCCCCTCATCACTGTTCCTTAGCCGCTTCTTTCTTGTTCTTTTATTCCTTATTTATTTTTTTCGTAAAAGAATGTATGTTTTTAGTACTGTATGTACGTTTTATAAAGTATTTTCCCCATCATAAAAGCCATAGGGGTTAAAATATGTGTTGTTTCTTATTCTGCATGGACTTTGATTTGTGAGTTGTTATAATTTGTATTCACTTAAATTGTTGGAGTCGGTGCTGTTATTCTTTACTGCTTTGGCAGCACCAACACTAACAATATTTTAATTGAATAAAGATTATAACAACCCACATAGTAAAGTTCACAATAAGGCAAATAGTGGTATTCTTATATTTACTGGAAACTTAATATATTTTATTATAATGGTTTCCAAGAAATGAGTACAGCTTTAACATCTCACTTAGTGTAATGGTTATATTATTGCCTGTATGATGTAAAACATCAGAAACTCGTTTTTTATGAGTGTAGCATGAAAAGCAATAAGTAATTGCATTGACCAACTTTTCGAACTTTTTAGAGCATTTTACTGTAGGTCCATCTTTGGTCGTTCACATTTTTTTTGTTTGTTAAGTATTGAAAAAAAATTACTTTCAACATTCTGAGTAAATTCAAACATATTTAGAAAATATGTAAAATGTAGTAAATATTTTTGTGTCAAAATGTTATGAAATGTAAATAATCGTTTGACTTTATTTGAAATTATGATACATAATCCAATCAACACTAATGACAGTTCAGTTGAGCTGATAATTATTTAATTATACAATCAGCGAGTGGTAATTTTACACTCTACTTGATGCTTACTTGATCACAAACAATTACCAGTCGACTCTGTTTGAATTAATCAAAGGTTTATTGTGTTTAACGATTAGAATACCTCATTCTACATAATTGCATAATTAACGCTGAAATATCAATAGCGGTATTTGACTCATAACTGTGTTAATATTAAGTTGAATAATTCATTTTGTTTGTTTATCTAGAACAAACCAATTACTCTAAATGAGGCTGATGAATGCAAAATAAAATTTAAGAGAAAACAGTTTTATTTATTTGTATTTATTTATTCATGTATTAAAAACATTATCTTCGGTGACTTTAGTGTTTAAAAAAATCACCTTAAACTTCAACGTAATCACAACAATGTCTTTAATAACTTGATTTGAAATTGAGTAATGCTTAAGCCAATTTTTAGTAAACATAATGCAAACCTTTTGTATTGTCTCCTGTCATGAATTCTATATAACTTAGATTGTGTCAAGACACCATTAACACATAATTTAGTAAAATAAACGTCTTAGTCATATCACTTCAATTTTGATGCTATATTTTTATCTCAAAGTAGCGCTGGAAAAATTCGTGTGGACAAAAGTAACAATAAATAGGTCTCTGCAGTCTAGAAAATGTTGTAACTGTGAAATTAAGTTATAAAAAAAGGAGATTTACTATTTTAAGTGGATTTAAAGACGCTAATATGTCGGGAAATAAACGTTAGACGCGCCAAACCCTATAAACCCAAACACCATACATTTGTATGGTACTACTAAGCCCAAGCTTGGATTATAATTTTTATTTGTTATGCTAAATATTTTATATTTGATTTTTTTGAATTGTATAAACTCTGAGGTGCTTTCTTTAGTGTGAGGCGCATCTTCAATCAAAATCTAAACTCTTTATTGCAGTTAACAAAGCAAAATGTTAATTTAAGAACAACTGTACTTCTAAAGGTAGCAACATAGATAATAATTTGACAAATAAAATAAATTAATTTATTTACAGTATACATTAAAATTTGTTGCAAAAAGCAAAATATAAAAACAACAAATTGTGTTTACATTTACACACATGCAAGCAGGCATCCCAATCATACTTACATTTACTCACTCCCTGAAAAAAGGTTAAATTTTGGAAAGATTGGACTGACCTAGGAACTCAGCAATATCCTAAAGTTCATGCGATACTAATATTTCTTTAATCGAGCTTTAATTAAATGTTGGTTATTTCCCAATTTTACATCTACTGCCAATAAATTACAACATGTTGCACCAATTTAGGAAGATAGTTTACTAAACAATTTTATTGTCCGTTGCTGAACTCGAAAACCGTTTCTGATTCTTGTCTTATACTTGTTTGTAGAGCTCCCTTGATAATGGTTAATTTCAGGCATCATCTTTGAAACGCTTGTAAATAACAAAACCAAAGGGCCTTTATTTTACGTAATTTCTCACTAATGAAAGATACTCAGGCTCTTGGGTTTAATTGAAGTATTTTGAACAAAATAGTTGAGCTAATACAGTAAATATCGCCCATTGTCTATTATTTCCAGGGGTTTGGAAGAAAAACTGCAAACCCTTTGTTGTATTCAAAGAAATAATGTACAAGTTAGTTTTTCAAGACCTTCTATTAGGTCTAACTCAAAACATAAACATCTCATTCAAATGAAACAACAATAATAATCATCAGCTGCTACAACATCTTCCCCTTTACAGATTAAGCCTCGTTACTGGTTTGCGGGCACGAGAGGACTGTCGCAAGGTCATCTGAGGTGTAGGTGTGGAGTGAGGATCTTGAACTTGATTTTGTTGTTGTTCATGGGTTGGAACATCTTGGCGAAATGGAACCAGCCAAGTTCTGTTTTTTCTTAAAGTGTTCAATCCCGTATTCACTCTATACGGCTAGTCACAAGAACTCTCGATTATATCTTCTTTTTTGTCTCTTCTCCAAACCTTTTCTCCATTTTGAAGTGGTCTTAAGTCACGAGCTTCTATTAGGTCTAACTCAAAACATAAACATCTCATTCAAGTGAAACAACAATAATAATCATCAGCTGCTACAACATCTTCCCTTTACAGATTAAGCCTCGTTACTGGTTTGCGGGCACGAGAGACTGTCGCAAGGTCATCTCAGGTGTAGGTGTAGGTCATCAAGGTGTAAATATTGTTTTTTACAAACGGATGATTAAATTATTGATGTATTGTATTAGACTATTACACACTATTCATGTTAATTTTATTGTTAACAATTTTGAATAAAGAATATTGTTTGAATCGAATTGGAATAGGTGTAAGAGGATCTTGAACTTGATTTTGTTGTTATTCATGTATTAAAAACATTATCTTCGGTGACTTTAGTGTTTAAAAAATCACCTTAAACTTCAACGTAATCACAACAATGTCTTTAATAACTTGATTTGAAATTGAGTAATGCTTAAGCCAATTTTTAGTAAACATAATGCAAACCTTTTGTATTGTCTCCTGTCATGAATTCTATATAACTTAGATTGTGTCAAGACACCATTAACACATAATTTAGTAAAATAAACGTCTTAGTCATATCTCTTCAATTTTGTTGCGATATTTTTATCTTAATTCAGCGTGGTCCATGTGGTCAAAGGTGACAATGCTAAGGACTCATGCAGTCTAAAAAGAACGCTGCCGTTGTAAATAGTGCTACTGTAAGTTTGAGGTTATGGTAGATTTTAAGACGCTGATATCATGGGATATAAACTTTTGACGCTTTACAGCTAATACATTTAAAAACCCGTCAAGTTGCATGGTTCTACCAGGCCCAATTGTGGATTATTATTTTTTAAACAAATTATGAGGTTACTTCTTCTTGTAGGGTGAGTTGATTCCCTTAATCAAAATCAAAACTCTCTGATGTAGTGTTAACGAAAATATAAACTGGAGAAAAATTGTATCAAAGCAACAAGGATAATCTTTGCTGTCTGACATCATTTAGACTTAACATTTATTGGTTTTAATGCATAGATGTAATTCAAATAATACAAAGTAAGATGATTTTTTTTACGTAATTGCTCCATAGTGCCTGAATACTCAGGCCCTTGGGTTTGGTTGCAAGTATTTTATAACAAAATTTTTGAACCAATACCGAAAATATCCATCATAACTTTCCAAAACTCTCATACAAATATGTCACAAAACAACCTTTAATTCATCCACCATTGTTCCTTCAACAATTATGTGCAAAATAAAATGAAAACTCAGTCAAGTCAATACTTTGAATGTTTTCGATAAGTTTCATTGTCGGAGTCAGAAGCCGTTACAAAGCACAACTAATTTTCCGCATCGCTTAACTTTTCCTTTGTTGTCTCACATTTTCCATTTAAATGAATCGAAATTCCTTCTTAGCGTGTTTGTAATATGAAATACTTTATGTTTTCATCTTTCTTATATAATATTGTTTAATAGTGTCTGTATCATACTTATAGGGCTTCACTTTTAACACAATATCAGCTTTCATTTCGGAGAAACAATTTATTTAAATTACTGGAAAGTAAAAAGTGGATAAGTTTCATTTTGAGAAAGAGAGAACGTGTTGCAGAAATTGAAGCGAGAGTGAGCCAGGTGTACGACATCAGATGCTGGGAGAAAATGACCTGTGAAGAGATTCGCAGCTTCCTTTCCTCTTGTAACAAAAATAATAAAATTATTTAGCAAAAACTTTGTTACAAACTACAAAATCTTTGTTGCGAATGAATATTCATGGATTATCTCGTTAAAATTATCGATTGGTTATTTATACACGTATTTTAATTTCTACAGATCTTAACGGAGTAGAAGGGGTTGAAGATGAAATATTAATTTAGTGTAAAAGCACTTTTGAAACCTGATTTTGTGTATCGTTAATTTTGTTATTGTTCTACCTAAAACGTATGACCTATAACAACAGCCAACTATAAATCAACTAAAATATATACGGTAACATGTACTAGTTTAAGAAACCATTTAGCCTAAATGTTCCTAAAACATTTGAAACTGCAATCTTCTAAATTATAACGTCAATGAAGTACAGGGTTATTACAAATGATGTTCACAATTTCAAGTGTATATAAAATGTATATGTTATACAAAGAAATAAAATGGTTACATTTAAGAAAAACTCAAAAGGTTTCGTCACAAGTACTCATAAATATAATTTTTGATATGGTACCTCACACAGATGTCAATCCTATAATCAAGCTCTTGCCATACGTTGATAAGAGTGTCTTAGCCGATTTTTTCGATGGCATTGGTAATCCATTGCTGGATCTCAGATTTGCTTGCTAATGGTAATGGTGGTGTGTACACCTTATCTTTGATGTATCCCAACAAGAAAAATAACACGGGGTGTTATTTGAAGATATTGAGGCCAGTTCAGGAGTACGTCATCATTAGGACCTCCGCGCCCGATCCATGTCCCAAGCACAAATGATGTGCATTAGTAACACTTTTTTTACAAATGCGGCCATTTATTTAAAGGTTTAATTACTAATTACGATTAGATTAGTTACTAAGAGGATCTTTATTAAACCTTGTTCTAAGAATTGGTTCCACACTAATAAAAAATGGTTAATGAGATAATCCATTACACAACAAGCTTTACTGTCTTCAAATTCAACCATTACAGAACACGTACAGCAATTGACTTTACAAACCGCAGATATGCACCAAAACCAGTACAAATAAAACTGTATGAGTTTTTCTTTCCAATGGTGCCAGTTAAAATGGTCTAAATATAAATCTACCCAGTAATATTTATAATCATAATCAGGATCATCATTTGTAATAACCCTGTATATTCTACTTTCTTAGATGCCTTATTGTGCAAAAACTGTTGTTAACTTCGTATTAAATAAAACCCAATATCTAAGTAATTATTCATCGAATACCCCCGATAGTGACATTAATATTTTCCCATCAATAATTATGAAATTATTTACAATGAGGTATTGTCGATGTTTAACTCAATAAACCTTTGATTAATTCAATTAGAGTCGACCAGTAATTGTTTCTGGTCGAGTAAGCATCAAGTAGAGTGTAAAATTACCACTCGCTTCTGGTTTGGTTAAATAATTATCAGGAACAACTGAACTGACATTAGCGTGATTGAATGTTGTATAGCTGAGTTAGCAGTGGACAGGAAGTTTACCTATTCGTATAATTATCAGACGATATACAGGGTGTCACAAAAATTCGTAGCGCGCTATGCAGATCCGGATTCTACATACAAAAGTAAGTCGAAAGTATATAATAACAATTTTTTTAGATTATTATATAGACACAGTGTAGGACCATCTATCAAAAAGATATATCAAAAGACCTTTATGTGATGCCTCTTGATTCTAATAGGCCTATAATTTTTTTTCTTTATGAACGGACGCGTGTTTCGGGGCAGTTGGGCCCTGTCGTCAGCGTTGCACTATAGTTGTTCTTATACTAAAGGTTATTTACAAATACTCGTATTGCTATGTGTATTTACAATATTTCAAAAATATACCCGCTCATTTACACTCAAATTTTTTTATTTGCCTTAATTTGTCAATTAGAAACTGTTGAAAATAATGAATCATTAAAAAATCCTTTGATATATTTTTGTGAAACTTGGTATAAGCCTTAACTGTTTTCCCAATAACGCTTTCCAAAAATATGTTTTCTCTAACTTATCAAATGTCAAAACGGCGGTCATTTAAAATTTTTAAAGACAAATTCCAATTTTATTCCATTTTACTTTAAAAATTTTGAATGGCCACCATTTTAAAATTTAATAAATTAGATACAACTAAGTAGACAAGTTAGATAGAACTCTCCATCAATCATTATCATTGTTTGTTTTCATTCATTAAAAATTGAAGCTTTATAACACTTGTTGTAAAGTGAGTATATAAATAAATAAATATACTTGAAGTCTGTATATAACATTGTTTAACAATTTGTTAAACATTAGTTGTATTTTTAAGTTTTAATAATTTAAATTCACCGTAATGCACGTGTACGTAAGCTGAATAACCAAACCTAGAGCCTAAATATAACAGCAAAGTATGTCATTCTAAGAATAGATAGTCACCTTTTATCAAACGTCATGTTATACATCATAGGTAAATTGCTATCTATTGTTGTGTGTACAGCATGCTCTTTACTTGTTTTCATAGTGTAACATTATCTAAACATTATCTACTCTTCATTTTCAAGGCACATTGTTCTGAAACTTAACAGTGTGTATAGCTATGCCTCGTGGTTTGGTGAAATTCGGGACCAACATTTCTGGATCAAACAGTTATAATTAAACACAATGAGTGATCAGCTTTACAATGGATACGTGCTACCTACAGTGTACGAAGACTCTAAAGAAAGCCAATTTAGTGATTATCTACAACCAAAGTCAGACTTAACTTGCAAAAATGATTTCTACAGTTTGACCATCAAAGAAGACCACTACAGTTATCCAAGGCCGAAGATACCTTTCTACCTGGACGTTGCAGACTTGAATCGACAAGAATCAGAAGATGATTTTTATCTTCATCATCGAAATGATCTCCAGAAGAATAGACCTCTGCCAGATATCCCTTCTCAGCAGTTGCAGCTACCGAAGAAACGGAAGAAACACCTCCTCCCTACAAGCTTCAGTGGGTGGATATTTTGTGCGATCTTCTGCTTCACGTTCTTGAGCATCGCTGCTGCCTTCTGCTTCTGTTTTCTCTACAGCCACGTATTCCAAGCACATGAGAGTCAACAAGATTCAAACTCAGGTTATAAAACAGTCACAGATAATGATACATCTTCCAGCCAGAATTATTCAACAAACCTCCCGACTACAGCAGCGATGAGTATAACTAACGCATCAACTAGCATCGTGATTAATGGTCATTCTCATGCAACTATGGTGGTTTCTACACAGAAAGCGAAACATAGAGCTTGCACTTTTCAGCCCAACAACAAAACTGTTACTCCAACTACAACATCAACCCCTACAACCGACAATGGCAATTGGATTGTGTTGAAAATCAAAACAAAAAAGGTCACCAAGAATAATGGTGAATATCATTTTATTATAGTTTAAACGTGTATGGGCAAACGTGACGAAATTCGAAACGACCAGAGGTAAAGTAGCCACCCTGAATAACCTCTTGCAGTTGAAAAATGGTTTAAGTGGTTTGAAAAAACAAATATTGAATAATATTTTCAATTGTAATACGTATGTAAAACTAACTTGTATTTGAAAATGTATATTCAAAATGTGTACTATTGGCTTGTTATTTATGCCCTATTTCACTATTTCACCTAAATAACGAAAACTAGATAAAACACTATTGCTTTAAATAGCCTTTATGTAGAAAAATAAAGTAAATCTCTAGTAGGAAAGTAATGACTTAACTTTGGCCGACAACAAATTGTCGGTTTTATTCCTAATTTAGTTGCGCTATAAAGAAACTCTACCATTTTCAGCCAAGCTGTGAAGTATTCTATCATTTTACGTGTTGCTCACAAGAATAAACTGCAAGTATTATACAGGGAGTTAAATAACACACATAAATTCATAAGGTATAGCTCAGTATATAAAAACAGGAAAGTTCACTGTGACGTAACGTGTAAAGTAGTGCTTCAATTACTAGTTAGCAGCTGTTTAATTTGTCCAATACCTAACTTGTGACTCTGGCTTTTTGCGCAGAGAATTTGGAGCTTCGTGAAATAAAATTAAACAAAATTTAATAGCACAGTAGTCATTGGAATGATTTCAACCAAAACAGATGACAACTAAAAAGCTGTCCAATGTTCATTTTTAGAAAACTGAATACAAACCAAAACAATGATACCAATTGTTTTAAATATGTTGACAAACTATGGCATTATGATTGATTATATGCTGAAAACGTTGAGTTTTAGTAGTTTGCTGTTATTTTTTAAACTTTGCGTATTGATTGTCCAGCGATTTGTATAAACTAGTGTTCTTGGGTTTATACTAGTGTTGCACAGTTCAAATCCATTTAAAAACTTTATCATTATACGTTTAACTAACTTTAAGTACTTTTAAATTACCATAAAAAGAAACGAAATGTACAAATTAGTCGTACTTTGTGTCAATGCATTTAAAATTGTAGGAATGTAAGCTTTAAATGAATAAAACTTCTGATAGTAAAAATCAGATTTTTATTTAAAACGAAAAGAAATAATGTCTAGTGGATGGATCAATCTATGCCAAACACTTGTTCAGTGTTTTCTTGCATTGCTGTATGGAATGTCCTAAGATTTTGGTATCAGGGTCGTTACCAATCCCCAAAACATTAAGCTACATTGCGCCATAAAGCGTTAGTCACTCAGTAAATTAATTAGTCAGCTGAGAAGTTCCATCACTTGCAATGTTGTACTTTACGTGCCTGTATTGCTCTCCGGGCTACAGTTAACTAAACAGGGTAATCTGAGCTCGATGTAACTTAACCACAAAATGTAGCACAACTCTGACAATTCAGGAACCGACAGTTGAGGAACCGACACTGTGCAAACTGCTGGGAAATGTGAATAGACTTTCCCTCCAGGGTTCATCAACAACATAACTACTTGTATGTCTATCATTGCCGTGAAGGTAATTTGGTGAAAGAAATATGTATTGTGTTCATCAATATACCAAAAGTTATGAAAACGCATGCAGTCGTTTTCAAAGTGGCGGCAAAAGTGATTTTCCGCTCTAATAACAATTAAGTAGTCCAATTTAAATAAGGTTTTAAAAAATTTTCCATTCATAGTAGTAGTAGTAAAAGACTTCGTATTACCCGTAATAATAAATATTGCTAAGCTTCAGGAAACAGGAAGTTTATCACGTAGCAGTCTATCGTTGTTAGTCTAAGTGACTCGGCGTGGTACTGTAATCCAGCTTCATGCAGGTCAGGTTTTGAGGATGATATAGCTCTAAAGCGGCTCAGATAGTCTCAGTGATCATCTGATGATACCCGCATCAACTCCCACCAACGTTTAGACATATCAGACCATCACCTGCGTGGTTCGAAAGTCAAGTTAAGCCGTTGGTCCTTGTATTTCCATTGGTAATTGGGCTATTAGTTAATGACCCATTCTAAGGAAGAGTCGGCCTTAGTTTGTAACAAGACTACACCTCATAACTCATTACTACCACTCATCACACTCATCCCTCACCACATATCTGCTTTAAATTACCCTCATGAGAGTGGTCGGCATCTAAAATAACGAATTTGTGATTTAGTGATAGTGATGGTAGTTTGGTGGAATACAATTTTTATTTCCTGTGTTGTACCAATTATTTTGATAAATTGTTCTCATAAATAGAACATTTATAATTTCCCTAACTCTAGAACCCTAAAGAACAACAAAGTTTCTAAAATGTAAAGAGAGCATAAAGACAATCTGTATAAGGATCTAAAATGTTCCTTCAGGACTCTCTCAACTATAGCCTATCAATTATTCTAATTATTCTTGTAGACCAAAAATCCTGCTGATTTTTGTTTCAGAACAGTAAATTCTCCACAATCCGTAAGATAAATGGGGATGAACTAATCCGTAATATGCCAATTTTAAAACGTCTTGGCTGCAATGGAATCACTGTTTTCTTAATAAAAATGACCCTTTGGATACTTAATATAATCAAATTCAAATATCATCAAATTGTCCTATACAAACGACTTCAATATTTGTATTAAACTTTATCATACCTGTATTTGCTTTATTTTAAAACTCGACCTTGAAGTTACCCAGTAAAAGTTACCCCGTAATTTTGACTAATATTGTATTTAATTTTGTTCATAAAATGTTGCATCAGTTCAGTTTTGTTATTTCTCATTTCATGATGAACGCTAAATAAATTCCTTGGCTTAAATCAAATGACCGTTTTCTAATTATATAAAAATTGCTTACATTTGTAACTAATTGGATTAAGATATCAAAGTACAAACAATGCGTTTATAATAGACTACCTTTTTTTTTTCAATGAACTCTCATGAACTTTGGTGAGTAAAACGATGTTCACCTGTGTAGACTGTAAGTTTACAAGATTATCCAACACAATCCCCATGTAAGGCTGATGGCATTGTAGTGTTGGTTGTGTACAACATACTTGACCTCTATAATAGGCATTAGGTGCAAGGCTACAGATATTCTTTCTGATCATATCTTTATTCTTACAGTTTTAATAAATAAGAGTACATCAGTGTTTTCTAGTGACTTAACAAATATTTGTTCAAGAGTGAATTTTGTTTAATCGATATGGAAAAACATTCCACTAGTTTAAAAGAAATCACCATAGTTCCTTCGATTTCAGGGAAGTATACAACCAAGTCATCTCATAGACATAGACAAAATGAATCAGCCTTAAGACAACCGAAGTATCATTCAATTTCTGAAAGTGGTGCTCATTTCTCAAATGGACAAATCGAAGATCAAGACAACATTGTTTGTGAAGCATCTTCATCTTCCTCAACGCTTTCATTGAATGCTGCTGGACATTTGAATGGTGGTCGTCATTTAGTTCCAGTTGGAAATATTCAAACTACTCTGACAATTCCCTGTCAAAACGAAAACGATGTGATAAAATCCAATCTGAAAAATGTTGAAGAGAACCCTGAAGTACTGCCTTTTGAGATCAACCCTCTACCTTCTTTGAAGTACCAACGGACTATGGCAAGCATTGTCAAAGAAACAGGTGACTCCAAAGCTAATAAGACAGTGTCAAAATGTTCTTGCTCATTCAGACAGAGAAGAAAGTGTTCACCAAACTCACGTAAAGCCATACAGTTGTACATTTTGTATTTCTCCTTACTTGCAACAGCCGTAGGAATAATAGGGTTCGCTTGCTTCAGGAAATTCCTGGTTCGATGTGAAAATGAATATGACTGTGCTTCACTTTGATCGATACTTTCAAATATTGTCATTTTTCCAGAAGAAATCTTTATTCGGGATACTTACAATAATGTCTGAAAACAATAAGCTAAGAACTGCCATTTAGATAAATATGTTAACAGTATCAAATAGTCTGTAAATTAATAAATATGTGGAATTTTTCTTATGATCTCATAAAAATTGTTATAAACCTGTGTCATACAACAACCCTTTGAGATTTATTTCCTACAATTCTATTATTTAAGTACAAAAGACCAGAAATAAACATATAGTTTTTTTTATTAAACTTATATTGTCAGTTTACCATGGATTTTTGATACAAATAAAATACAACTTAGGGCCAAATTGCATATTCGAGTTTTATACTTTTATCTCAGCTAAAAACACCTGAAGAAGTGTGTATACTTCCATTTATAAGATGTAAAATCCGGCCTGTTATCTATGAAAAATATTAAAATAAAGAAAATAAGAAGGCTACAGTGTACAATGTAGAGGATGTCATGCTTGGACTGATGCAATACATATGACCCCCCAGAGGTGAGTAAATATCAGTACCACTGTGCTGTGAACTCAAGTAATCACAAATTACATTGTGTAAACAAGGCTACATCCCGTACAACGTAATGGAATAGCGTCCTTGTACTAATGTAAACCTGTTTCCAACAAATTACTTGTTGCTTTTTTTGCTTACTAATCCTTTTTTGAAGTGTGTATACCTTTTCATAAATATCATCTTGTATAAACCAACTTTAATCCAGTTCTTCCGGTACATACCGCGTCAAACATCATTCTAATTTATTTTAAATATTTCGGTATCGTTCAGGAGTACCATCTTCGGTGAGTGTACTCCACAGTTATACCAAAATATTTCAAGCAAACTATATTTATGTTTTGACTCGGTGTGAACGGGAAGAACTAGATTATAGTTGTGACACCGCAAAATCAAAGAGCTGTTTGCCAGATAATTTGGTTAATCACAAGGTTTACTATGAGTTTCACAAATTAAAAAACTAACTTCTGAATATATAGTTTTTATGATAAAAGGTATCCTTCATCACTCGTTATAAAAGTATTTTTTGGGTGTCTATAGGTCGATGACTTTGCACTTTCATAAAGAACACCATCTACAGAACCTTGAGATTAAATTTAGTTGTAGAAAGTATGCAGTTTGGGTCATTTCTTATAGTTTTCAAAAGGGAGATAGTTTTCTGACCGACGATAACAAAGAAATTAAATAAATAAATACTGGTTTATTTTAAGAGCCAAGTTTGTGTATATACATGTAGAGTTTCAAAAGTCCATCTCAATACAAACGTGTTACCGGTTTTTACAAGGCACAACTGAGTTATTCACAAGGATTACTTACTGAATGATTTACACTTGTAAACATATTGATAACGTCTTCAGCTCCCACCTCACACCTCAACCTTCGTCATACGCCGGAAAAGTGCCACTTTCAGTACTTGGAACAAGATACAACTACAGCTACGGTATTGAAGAACTCAATGTTTTCTCTGTGCCAAGTCATGACGCACAGAAACCTTTATTTATAACTAGAAAGATTTCTAAACTCTTGCAACCTTAGCGCTTAGAAAAGTTAGGTTTTGAACGAATTTTTCCGTACTCGGCAAATAATAGAGTTTCTAACTAATCACGTTTGGCCGGAAACACCTGTTCTGGATATGGTATGATGATACAACAATATTTTCATCTTAACTTTTAAGCTTTCGCGGCCGGTGTCATCACTAAGATCTTAGGCTTCCGGACGCGGTGTACGTCATAGTTGAAATATAATTACTGCTAAACGTTTCGACCTCACTGTAGAGAGTCATCCTCATAGCTGGATCCAGTCTCAGGCCAGTCAACAAGCTGAGAGATGACTCTCACAGCGAGGTCGAAACGTTTAGCAGTAATTATATTTTAACTGTGACGCGGTGTAAACCGGAAGCCTTAGATCTTAGTGAATATTTTCATCCATCACGGGAATGCTTGTCAACAAAAGTCTTCCCAAATAATAACTTTGTTGTTCTTGGCTCGTAGGGTAAGCTACGGTTAAAGCTAAGGCGGCTGGCTTTATTTTCTCTCATTCTAAGGAAATAGAGTATTTCACGTTGGCTCTGGCAACTGCGTTTATTTAGCAATTTGTTGAGGCCGGGGCGAGGCAGCATGTCCGGAATCCCTCCCCCCCAACCATCACATGTAAGTAGGATTCCCCTCACGTCCTATGTTGCTGATCCCTGTCCCCCCCGCACCCCGTCGCATCAGCCCCAAAATGTGATCCTCTGTTTCTGGTTCAGCGGATATTATCTCCGTAAACTCCCATCTTCTTTTCTCAATTTACTCTCCTTAAAAACAGTGCCCGGGCTCTTTGTGGGAAATTCAGTGTGACCTAATATCAAACAGGGTATTTTCTTGTTTTAACTTTCTGTAAAACAGCAGGTTTACTTACAATTACATTGTAGGATTTCTATCAAAGTGTCTTCAAAATAGATATTTCTATAATATGCCTATTACAGCTTCGTTAAACAAACTAGTTGTTAAAAACTGCTCATTTCATTTTTCACTGCGTATGTGCTTGTTACAAGAAACTGACTGAAAACAAAGATATTGTTGACTCTGATGAGCAGTAACTATGGTGATCTTAACTGATAACTATTATTTCTACTCGTAGAATTATAATACTTGGAGTTTCGGCAGGATAAATAACAACACGAATGCACAGAACTTGTATTTAACAATACATAGTCACAATTCAGCCACTCACAGTTCATTGTATGAATTTTTGTAGTTTTCAATTTAATGAATGTAATGTTGCATGGGAAAAAGGGTTCAAAATAAGGCCTTAGAGCGCCTTGTTACACATTATACGAATCGGTAGAACTAATTTTGTCTGCGTTTCATTTGGTCCATGAAGCTGGCAAAACAATACACCTTTGTCATATAACGCTTTATAAACCTTTCGATGTCAAAGATTTTCTAAGTGTCTTTGGCTTTCGAAGCTTAAAAGTGTTTCATTTAATCCCTATGAATTAAGAAACCAGGAGATGTGTTAAGTGCTTCAATACTATGGTTTTATGAAACGTTCCAAAGAAAATTGGATAATCATGTAAACGCCAAATCGATGGTCAACACTCATTCATGATTCTACTCACGGGCTAAGACGGTCTCTGACTACCCTTACTTTTAAGGTTTAAATCCAAAAGTTAACTTTGGAAATATTTTTCCTGAATCAAGAATGTCCTCTAAAATAAACTTTAAGGCTCAGTTCACCAAACGACGCGAAGTTATGTGTTGAAAAAGCAGCTGACTCAAAAGAGAGGGCCAATCAAACTGGGTTTTCAGTGCGTTGTGTGATGCTTTGACAATGATGTAAACCAAACCTAACTTTAACGCTATATAGTGCATCGTTAAACTTAACAAGTTATTTTTCCTTCTTTAACTTCTTCTATGCAACTTACATTTTATAATTGAAAGGTGGCCTAGGAACGGATGTAGAATTTTTAGAATCCTCAGGTTTGGCGAACAGCTTCCCTCCAGATACGTAGTAGCAAATCACCACCACAAGCGTAGCAGACATGAAGACCAGGAGCAGTGACACCACCACGAGGAACAGGATACACTCGGCAGTGACGTCACAGGTGGTGGGAGGAATAGAGATGACTTCATCGTCAGGCTCTGCTACCGACACCTTGATGAAGCCCCGGGGGTGACCTTGAGATAAGGGTCCTAGAGGGATGTGCTGTGCGTAGCTGAACTTCCTGACAGGCTCTGGACTGTTGCAGCGGGTGGTGGGGGCACTCCAGATAGCACGGTGAGACTGCTGCCTAGCGAACTCCCAGGAGGAAGGCATCTAGCAGGTAGAGTGTAGAAGGAAGTAGTGAAGGAAATAGAAGATATTCAAAGTGTAACTACATTTCAACCCATTTACGTACGAAGAGGATCCGTTCACCACGTCAAGTCTGATAGCAGTGGGTGACAGAGAGTAAATGACATCTGGGCACCATTTCTTATCAGCTGTTCCTTTCTTATCTCGCTATGTACAACATTACTTTTACATTAAACTGAACTTGTACAATATCAAATGGTTTGTATTTTAAAGTTAGGCTATACAATATTTTAACATTTACAATAAATTTCACGAAACTACCACCATTGCTTTTAAATATATTACATTCCTACTTCACAATCGAAGTTTCAAATTATTTTCTGTTTTTGAGATTGAATTCTTTTCATACAAACATTTCACAGTCCAAAACTATGGTACCGGTTCTGGTCTTCCATAGTCTGGGAAACACAGCAAAATACGTACAGTTTTAAATGAAACATACATGTAAAGTCTTGAAACGTTTTAATGTGTATTACGTGTACAATTTAAACTTTTCAATAAAGACTTGACAGTTCGTTTTTTGTTGCTTGACAAATGTTTGCATTAAGTAGCTAAAGAAATTTACTATTGAGAACATTGTAGAGTTTTATTATTACCTAAACCAAGCGCTTTCTATTGCTATAGTATAATAAGTCAAGAGCTATTTATTCGGTCAAATTGTAAAATCAAGACAGAGTTTTCTTGATATTATATTTAAGTTGATATTCACAAAGTCAGAAGTGTAAAGCTTTCACAAAGTCTAAACACAGTTTTTTCACATCGTATAGAATTTGTGTTATCCATCCAGCGGGGAGTGGTGGTCTTGAAGGAGTGAATCCCGACTGGTACCTTAACACATCTTGGCTATTTCGCTCCGGGCTCATCAAAACTGGATTTTCTGTGGTCACAGTTAGCTCCGATGCGATCTTTTTAAATATAATCATAAACTTGTTATTTTTCCTGAGGCTCAACACATGGTTTGACGTGGTAGTTGGAAGTTCTTCTCGTTCAGTGTTTGCGCTTGGTGTTGTTTCTACTGACTCAGTTGATGGTGTCGTAGTGCATTCTGTCGAAATTCTTTCAAGTCCTTCACTCGAACTCCCAAACTCATTTGGACTTTCACTGATAAAATGCTTCTGGTACATAAACTGAGGAGGTGGGTTTGAAGAATCGACCATACTGTTTTGATTTCCGACAAGATAGTACAGGGCGACAGACACGCTGCCCAGCACGGCCCCGAAGGCAATGAAGAAAGAGCACACCCTGAGCGTCGAGTAGGTGTGGTACAGCTCTGTCGAACACACGGAGGGTTGCTTGGTCGTGGTCTCCGTGGAGTAGTGTGCTTTTGTCACGTTCATCGGAGGGTTGTCTCTTGCAGGAACAAAGTCTTCACCCCTGTGTAAATAGCGATCAGCTGTTAAACTCATACTTGACTAAAGAAAACTATAGACCACAAATTTAATAACTTTACAGTCTTAACTCATTGCCTGATTCGACTGAAACTGAGCATAACAACGGCCTTGTGAAGCTGATCAAGAGTTTCAATAATCTCATCACGTTTGACGTATCAATTATAGAGAGCTGTACCAGATGGTTTGATAACGCTTTTATGAACTTGTACTTCATTGAATTGCATTGAGTGGTCTACACCAGTTGTGACCGAAACTACACTCAAGCAGCCAACCGGTTGATAAAACCAAATTCGATTGAAATTTACCAACGCTAAGAACGTTCAAAGATGAAACACATTGATCGGCAGAACTGTAGAATGAAATGAAGTAACATTTCAGTTTTAATGGAACTTCATCTTCACAACGTGTAAAACATGTTAAATACTAAACAGAGTTGACGATTGCATAGCATGTTTTTCACGGCAAACTTTTATTTAAGTAAGACTTTTAAATCATATTTTGAGAACTTGTAGTACGAGTATTTATAGGTGATAGCTTACCTACACCAACCCTTCACAAACGCATTATCTTGTATAACATTTTAAAACATCTTTCTACAAAGGAAAAGCATAAAATCATTTTGGTGTTTGCTAGAGCAATATATTTTTGAGTCGTTGTTGAAACGTTTCAGTAGAAACTCTAAAACTTGTAAGTAAGTCAAGGATATATAGTATAAAAATAATAAATAACTATTTCGCTTAACATTTAAAACTGGTATTAAAATCATAAGGAGCTATATTAAATGTTCGTTTTTATAGAAACTAAAAATAAAATGTAGTAGAATAGATTTTTTACGTAGGCCATACAATTATGGTTTCAGGAGTCAAGTGACAATGCAAATGTTAAAAGCTCTCTTTGATTCATGTTAATATCCTGTAACTATTGGAGGTTAAAACATGGCCTTAGTTTTAACAAGCTCAATTCAGCTACCAATTTTAAGGACCTTTGATCATTTTTGACACTTGTTTTTATGTATTTTAACTTAGTACAAATCTATCAAGCTATGTTTTTAATTTGTTCGAGAAAAGTATTGTTTTTCTCAGCAGGAACTCTGAGAATGTAATGTATAGGAGGAGGTGGTAGTAAAACAGTGGTTTCTCGTTGTTTATGTGAGTTTTACGACCTGAGAGAACTTATTTTGTCTCTAGGTAGTACGAAACCCTGGAACTTACTGCAGTATTGAAATCATCAATCTTGTCATCCTGTTTCTCCATTTGCAGCCCTGTTGTTCGGAATAAATGATACAATTAACAAAACATATACGTATTATATCCAAATAAATCATGACTTCGGTTTAGTTACAGTTCAAAAGAATATTTCGGTTAGAAGTGATTTTATCTTGGTACATTTTGTTTTGGTAAAACCACTAGAAAAAGCAATAGCAAACTGTTCACGACGGGGGGTCGTGGTTCTGAAGTCACGTTAAACCGTTGGTCCATTCCATTGGTTATTAGGCTATTAATGACCAATATGTAGGCCTTTGTTTGTAACAAGACTACATCTCATCATCCATATAAACACTCATCACACTCACCAGTCATCCTATATTCTAAATACCCTCTAGTAGGAGTCAGTGTCTCAAATCAAAATATCAAAAGACAACAATATAACTGGACGCAAAATAGGAAATGGTATATTTTAAAAAGGATAAGCTTTAGAATGCCTCAAAATGTTTGTCTAAACTGGAGAATATTGTTATTTCTGTACACAAACATATGTTTCGAACAATGAAAAACTGTCGGAAGAACTTGGTTTATTCAATTGGGTTTTACTGAGTTAAGTTATAAAAGGCGTTTCCAGCAACTTCCTTTGTCGTACCTTTCTGATAGTCCGAATCTGACAAAATGATGTAATTGAAGAGGTGAATAGGGTTTTCAAAAGGTTTGTCTATATCTAGTTATCTTGGTATATCCAATTATTACAGTAGGCCTACTTAGGTTAACTTAATTAATTCTTTGAATCCAATACTCACGTAATTTTTGACATTTTTCTGACTTAAAACCAAATAATTGTAAACGGCATCAACTCTTATTATCTAATTCCATCCATACATAATGAACATTGTTGTTTTCCACGTTCTAACAGTACAAAACTAAAACACAAACTTGAAAAATAAAGCAAGTAAAGGTGAAATTGTCCAGCCTGATCTCTGTGTTGTTGAACCTAAACAAATTGTGTACTATACTAAGTGCTTGGCTTTGGGTGTAACAAGCGATTTAGGTCGACGAGGCAGAATAGATACTATCATGATAACGAGCGATGTCATGGTGCGGTTGAGTTACAAACACTTGTTATACTCGTATAACTATACCATCTTTATCTACTATCTGATCTATTACAGGCTATATAACAGTATAACAACACATATCTTTTACAATTATGCTAGCTAAATGTATAGTATCAAAACGAAGTAGTAAAAGTGATATTAATTTTATCTAAACAAAAGAAGAAACTAGCAATAGGTAAGGACATCCACACAAAAACTAAGACTATTTCTCGTGAATCTTCAAATAACTGTAGAAAAACGAACAATCAGAATAAAGATACGCATACAGACCAAACCTCACACCAAACGTTTGAAAGTCGTAATCATAGACAAAATAATGAAATGAATCTTTGTCAGCTGAAGTTTAATAAAATATGTGCAGGCAATCGAATCCATATTACTAGTGTATCAAATCAAACGGAAAATGCACAATTGATTGACAACAGCTATTCGACTATTGAGCTCTTAACAGATAGTCATGGCCATAAGCTGAACACTTTACTAAGGAAACGCCTTCCCGAAAACCAATCAGTAACTAGTTTTGTAAAACCTAATGGAACAATTGAAAATATTTTGGGATCAAGTAGCATTATTAAGACAAAACAGGCAAATGATATTTCCATAATAATAGGTGGTACTAATGACATGTCCCGTTTTGATGATATATCTAACAAAGAATATGAGCCTGACAAAATAATTACCCACATAAAACAAACCTTAGAAATTAATAAAAATACTAATATAGTTGTATGTGGCATCCCTCTGAGATATGATAAACCTTACTTAAACAAACAAATCAAAGTTGTAAATAGAAAACTTGAATATTTATCTAACAAATATATGCATACAGAATTTATATCGTTAGACAGCTTGGACAGATCCTGCTACAACAACTCATTAAATAAAATACTAATTTTAATAAAATACCAGTCATAATCTCCAAAAGAAGTACAAGTTCTCATGAAACAATTACTGATAGAAGACCTAGTACCACTTATTGTAAATCAGGTAAGACACCTTTTTTAGAAGTAGACTTGAATCAAGACAGGTTTTATTAGTGAAATGTAGGAAACTCTTGAAACGCAGAACAAAACCCGTTGCCTCAACAATACAGAGAGTTTAAAATCATCCATGAATATTCAAGGGTTACTGAGTAAACTAGATATAGTGGAGTCATTTGTGGAAGAAGAATCACCTAATGTTTTATGTTTATCTGAACATTTTATGAGAGATAATGAAATTGTACAAACAAGGTTTTCTGATTACATATGTGCTTCATCTTTCTGCAGGAAAAAAGCAAGACATGGTGGAGTTTCTATATTTATTAGAAATGGTACTGATTACAGCAATTTGAATGTTGAGAAATATAGTATCGAATCCCAATGTGAGGTAGCAGGTATTAGTGTCAACACTAGCCCACGAAAAATCCAGATTGTAGGGTTTTACAGACCTCCAAGAGGAAATGTAGAGATATTTTTTAAACAATTAAATGCTATAATGAGCAAAATCTTTTGTCCCAGACATGATATCGTTTTGATCGGTGATTTCAATATTGACTTTTCTAAAGATAGTTCCACAACTAGGCGCTTTTTATACACTGTTTCAACTTATGGAATGAAAGAAATGATTTTTGATTTTACTCGGGAATTTAAAACGTCAAGATCAAAAATCGATAATATTTTTACTAATATTACTACAGTAACAGCAAAAGGATCAGTACTAATATCAGCGCTATCTGATCATCATGCTCAGGTGCTCACCATCAAAACTCTTCAAAATAATAAAACCAACGAAACGTTTACATATAAAAGAAATTTCACTAGAAAAAATATTGATACTTTCAAACAGATTTTGCTTAAAGAATCATGGGCTGCTTTGTATGATTATAATACATCCATTGATGATAGTTACAATGTATTTAACAAAATAATAACAAAACATTTCATAAACAATTTTCCTTATAAGAAAACGCTATTAAAACCAAATAAAAACAATATGAAGATAAAGTTGTCCTCTACAACCATTGAATTAGGAAAAAAAGTAAAACAACTTTATATTTCTACAATCACTTGTGGTACCGACCATCCTTTAAAAATTACTTATACACGTTTAAAGAGCACCTATAGAAAAATGATAAAAAAAGAAAAGTCAAATTATTTTTATAATGTTATATCACAATCAAAAAACCCATCGAAAACCTTATGGACTTTTGTCAAACAATACTCTAACAAGGGTTCAAGCCAAAGCTTGGTTAAAAATCAATATGAATTAGTTGACTCTAAAGGAAATAAAATTGACCACCCTGAAGATATTGCCAATATTTTCAATGATTTTTTTAATAATGTTGGAGTAGGTACAACGAAGTATGTAAAACAAACCCATCCAGACATTTCAGGAAACACCCTTCGAAATTCTTTATTTTTATTACCGACAACAAAAGAAGAAATTACTTATATAATAAAACACTTACAAACATCAAACTCTTGTGGAAGTGATGAAATATCGTCAAACCTCTTAAAGCAATGCTACGAAGGACTAATTGATCCCCTTACCTATCTAATTAACAAGTCACTAGAAACAGGCGAGTTTCCAACTAAATTAAAAGAATCCAAAATTATTCCAATTTTTAAAACGGGAAATAAAAATGCTTGTTCTAACTATAGACCCATATCTATTATCAATACAATCAGTAAAATATTTGAGAAAATAGTATCTAATCAATTAAATTCATTTTTGGACAAATTTAAAATTTTATCACCAAACCAATACGGATTTAGAAGAAATAGAAGTACAGTGAATGCTATGTTCCAGTTTGTCTCAAAAGCAGTGAAAGGCATTGATGAAAACAGTTATACAACAGGCCTATTCCTGGATTTAAAAAAAGCATTCGATATGGTTTCTCATGACACATTACTTAGAAAACTTTGCAACATTGGAATCAGAGGTACTGCTCTAAGTTGGTTTGATTCATATCTAGCAAATCGAAATCAAAGTGTAGAAATTTCATTTTATGATCATGAAGAATTCAAAAAATGCCTAAGTTCAAATGTTTTAACAGTTAAATCTGATGTTCCCCAAGGGTCAGTACTGGGTCCCTTACTATTTCTAATTTATGTTAATGATCTCCCCAACGTAGTAAAACACTCTGATGTCTGTTTATTTGCTGATGATACATCCCTGATAACACATAACCAAATTCAAGACAAAATTGAAACTAATTTGATGACTGATTTAAATATACTCAACAAATGGTTTGCAGCAAATAACTTCCAAATGAACTTTTCAAAATCCCAATATATAAATTTTACACATATACGAAGAAAAGAAGAGACTTCTAACTTCAAACTTGCAATTGACAATGAAGAAATTTTACCAAACGACTTAGTAAACTTTTTAGGACTCAAAATTGATAAGAACCTTCGATTTGAACAACACATGAACACTTTATGCAAACAAATTTCATCAACCACTTTTCTTATTAGATTACTTTCAAAATTTTGTACATCAACTACATTACTATCTATATATTATAGTCTAGTCGTCCCTAAATTGCGTTATGCCATAGTCATCTGGGGCAATGCAAGTAAAGCAAGTATTAATAACCTATTCATTTCACAAAAAAACGCCTTGCGTGCGATTTTCCAAAAGAAGAACAATTATTCTTGCAGAAATTTATTTAAAGAAAACCAATTACTAACACTCACATCAATATATATTTTGGAATGCATGATATTTTTAAAGTAATTTTCAAGAACTAGAACAAAATTTTAATCTGACATTTTTAAAGAATAAAAACAAATTAACAATACCTCACCACAAAACATCGTTTTATAAAAAACATTCAATATATAATTTAGTTAAAATTTATAACACTTTACCTGAAGACATTAAAACAGAAGAAAACATTACATTTTTTAAGAAAAGCCTGACAAAATTTTTAGTGAAGAATACATTTTATAATATGGATGAATTTTGGATATATGAAAGAAGATGATATATGAAGTTTTATTAATTGACTTCAATGGCCCTTCTATGTTTTACTTTAACTTATAGAGTGTACCCCTGCTATAAAGAAAATCTGCTGACGCTAGAATTCACGTTAGTGCTTCTTACAAAAGGACACGTTGCTATGTTATAGGTAATTATCATTGTCTCATAGACCTTACATGGAACTAAACTCACGTCAAATTCTATGCTACTCAGTCCAGAATCTACAGTTAGGGATAAACCAAGGCATGAGTTTTGTGTAGAGCTTAGTATGCTGCTTAACTTCCAAGTTGTTAACTATGGTAGACCAAGTTCTTGTATTTCTATTACTGAGAAATTATTCTTATCAATAGAAAAAACTGATCATTACTGCAACTCTTTAGTTTGTCGATGAAAATCAAGAAGGAAGTTTGATACATTTCAACTGATTATCCTGGTTAAATAAGTGCTGCTAATTACCCAAGTTCAAGGGACTCCCTGACATACGTCTGAGCTGACTGATTTAAAGTCCATATTGTCGTGGTGTTGCTTTTAGTTGCAAGAACTGTAGTTGTATAGCCTGGCAAAACATCTCCAAACTGAAGATTTATTCTTGTTCGCACTGTGGTTTCATTAGGGATTTGTAGTGGCGTCACACTTATAAAGGTAATTCCCGCTGAAGAGGGAATTTATCCCTTTTCACTTTGAAGTCTGCAGCTTCACGGTGTTCATTTCCACTTTGATGTGACAATTATCTTGCGCGTTTTGTTATGGCTTCCTTTTTACCACAAACAATAAAAAGATAGGCTCAGTTACGTTCACGTGCAAGCTTCGAGGCGTTTTTTAAGGAAAATACTGATGTGAAAAGTATCACAGTATCCTTTGACTTAACTACAACACTAAAATCACACGTTAACTCCCCCTCAAATAAAGCAATGAGAAGTCACACTGTGATGTCCACCTGTAGAAGACACCCTCGTAAAGTGGAATGTCAGGGTGTAAGTCAATACCCTGGGCGAAACATAAACCTTTTATGCTCTCGCAGAGAAATAAACTTCTCCTGTCTTGTTAATCCACTGACCTTGTGCATAATTAAATAACAGAACTTAACTTCAATGAATTTTTATATGTTTTATTGGTTCGAAGAAAGAAAGGAAGAGTGTTCTAACAAGATAAAAAGACATTTCGTGTAGGCCTACATTCTTTTTGGACGTTAATAAATACAAGAACATGATTGAAATGCAGTTTTATTTGAAAGCTTGTTGTTCGAGGCACATCATCACATCTTATGGTATAGAAGAAAAGATAATAGTCACAGTAAGAACTTTAAAATATAGAGAACAAAGCGGTAAACGAAAACAATTGTCTTCTATTGTATGTTGGGGACCGGAAGATAAAATTTTTAGTAGTGAAAGGTATCGTCCTGTAAAGATATATGTATTGGTTTTGAGTTTCAAAAAGTAGTATTTTTTTAGTAGCGGATATTCAAAGGTTTATGGGAGTCACCGAAATTCCGCCAATTAGCAATAATAACTGGATTTTGTTGTATTTCGTACACATATCTGGTAAGCTATCTACATAAGTGTTTTCTACTATAAGTCGGTTCATAAATTTATTTTCTACAGCATAAACCACCATTTTAAGGGAGGCTCCCGAAAAGGGGACTTCCGGTGGTCTGATGTCTGATTTAGCTGGTTAACAAACTGCACTACATATTTACAAAAGAAACATTTGTACCAAATTTCATAAGAATCTTACAAAATACTGATCTTTAGACGGTCACTTGGGTCTAAAAAGGGCAAAAAGGCACTTCTGGTGTAACTCTTACACTCTTAATATGAAGGAGTGAAACCCACTCCCAAAGAGTGAAAATGAGATAATTTTGATGAAAGTGGCTAAGTTTCAAACCCCAAAAGAACAAATTTTCACTCTTTCCGAGTGGCCTTCACTCCTTATCTTTTAGAAAGTGCCCCGTTATAGGAAATTCGCTAGAATTCACGTTAGTTCTTATTGCTACGCGCCACCTGTGTTGTTATAATATTTCATGCGTCTCTATAGATCCTTACATGGAACAAAACTGACGTCAGAGTTATGCTACTCAGTCCAGAATCCACAGTTAGTGGATAACCACAGGCATGAGAGTTTGTAGGAGAGTTCAGAGTACAAGCTTAACTTCCAGGCTGTTAACTATGCAGACTAAGTTCACTTGGCATTTGTATTATAGGGAGAGTTTTAAGTAATTGAAAAACTAATTATTTACAACTTAAAACCAAAAATTTTAGATCACTTAGAAAATTCACAGTCTGGTTGAAGTTTGATATATTGAAACCCATCGATTCAAAGTGTTACGTTTAATGTGTTCAACTTTTTCCAGCTCAATAGAGGTTCCATCACTGGTTTTATTGAAACCTTACTGAGTTAGTGTAGTTTTCGGTTATATACATAAATGCAGGCCTACTGCGTGGCAAAGCACTAACTCAAACTGAAGCTACCTATTGTCCTGTTCGCTTCAGGTTTCATTAAGGAATTGCGGGTGTCAGCCTTTTTATAAAGGTAATTCCCGCTGAAGAGGGAATGTTCCCCTTTTCCTTTGAAGTCTACAGCTTCACGGTGTTCATTTCCACTTTGATGTGACAATTATCTTGCGCTCTTCTTTGTTTTGGCTTCCTTTTTACTGACCCAAACAATGAAGATGACTGAAGATGAGATGATAGGCTCAATTACTTTCAAGCCCGAGCTTTTAAATGCATATTGACAATATTTACTCGAAGTTTTGCAAAACGTCTTAAAGGTACACAAGACCATTGCCGATGGGAAAGTAAATTACGTTTGGAAAACAAATCCTTTCAGTATGTATCTATCACTTCAAAGATGGTTGGATTGGATGGTGTTGCAATATTCGGTTTTATTTTTGTACAACCAATATTACTAAAAAAAAGTTAAATACTCTTATATAAGTTTTCGTAAGGCTAGGTCAATCAGCTTATCGTTTCGTAAGCCTACGAAAGATCATTCAGCTTTAAGTAACTTACAACTGTTCTATCTGTTCTGACAGTTCTATCTGTTATCGAAATAAAAGTCTGTGATATAACTGTTATTTGTCATAGAGATATAAATGTGTACCAAGAAACGGGCGAAACCATTAAATATTTAATTTGATGTTTTGCGAAAACCCTATTGCTCTCTCAAGATGTTTTGTTCTTTGACGCTGTGTCTTCCATCCTTTTCAGCATGTAAGTAGGTTGGTTTCAATACCAATATGATGAAGTATATGACCAAACAAAACGCTCGATATTTCATTGGCCCATAAATTTTGAAAGTGAACGGTCCCCCCAATTTTCCGGTTCCATGGCCATGATTGTCTTTTACGTTTATATACTGTAGCATAATGATCTCCTACCTTCGTGGTTTCACTAAAGGTGATTCAACCAAATCTTGTATTTATATTTAATTTTTCCACCTAATATAAATATTTAAGTACGTTTACGTATCATCTTGTTAAACTAATTCTCTAAAATGAAGAAGTAACTATATATGGGAAGATTTATAAGGCTTCATTACTGGAGACGTGTTCTGGTAGAGAGTCAAGTTGTTTATCTTGCCTGGTACAATCAAGGCACTTGTAACCCAACCTCAAGACAGGAGATACATCACTAACACACTGCTCAACTGACAACACTCCTTTCACGCTGCTAAGTAACTTAACCACTGATGGAAAGTACAATATCTCTATTAACGCCATAGCTATGCTGCTCAGCCTAGAACCTGTAGTTACTCCTCATTCGAGTATCATGAGATCATGAGAGTTGGTCAGATTGTTCGCTGTACGGACTTGACTTCCAAGTGGCACAGCCAATGGAGAAAAGACTTGTTATATGAGTTAGGTTCTCTATGACCTGTTCTAAGTCCCTTAATACTAATCTGTGGGTTTCTGTGTTATTACTTGCTCAAAGCTGAGGTTGTTTCCACGTCCAAGTTTATGGGGGATAGCCAGAGGAGCCTTGTATCGAAGGAAGCTCAACTGATGGACGGTCTGCTAGTTTGTTCGCATTAGTGTGTCCGCCAATATTATGTCAGAAATAATAGTTCAAACTCTGAACTCTGAAGAAACAAAGAATAGTAAACTACAAAATGTTTTTAAGGGCAACCCAATTAACAAAAAAATTATTCTTTACGAGCAAAATATATGGTTTTGGCTCAATATTTATCAGCTGGTATGTATTGTTGTAGTAATATTGTGGTTTTGATTTTCTAACTATAAGTTATTGTGAAATAAACGCAATCATAGTTTAAGCAAAGATCAAAGAGTGTTTGTTGTTGAAGACTTCTTAAAGCACGATCATTTTCTTTGTGCTTTGAGGCGTTTTCGATCGTGTTTGTAGGTGTGAGTGGGCCATTTTCTTTTGTTATTTCAAAATTCTTCAAGATTTCTTAGCGAAATTTCCAAACCAACCCAAACATTTACTTCTTCATTCAGTACAGTTCGCCTTCTATTATGTTTTCATTCCTCTAAAGAACCTGTTTTGTAAAACCTTTTAATAAATCTGTGAATGTTGGATTTGTTTGGAACGCTAACACCTACAAATTTGACCCCAAAACGCCTCTTGACACAAAGAAAAAGACCTTGTTCTTAAGTATTCATCAACAAGAAACACTCTTTGATCTTTAAATTACGATTGCGTTTATAGACCAGGGTCGATAATTTTTGAAACAAAAAGAAAATTATAGTAGGATGTAACCCGTTAAAAAAGGACGAGAATATAACAATAATGAAAGGAAAAATAATTTACGGGCGATCTGAGGTCGGGAAGTGGAAGGGGGTGGGGTTTTAAGGGTAAAAAACGGTGTATCTCGATTTCCGGCAAAACTACAAGTCCTATGGAAAAAAATTAAATGACAAAGTTGTAGGTAATAAATAGACCTACAACTTTTGTAATTACACTTTTTTCACATAACCTCAAAATTTATGTAAAAATTCAAATAATCAAGTTTTTGGTTTTTTATTTTTATCTTATGCAAAAAACCTTTTTTATCACAATATTTTGTGGAAACTTACCTTTTTATGTCCTAAAGACACTGTAATTGTTTTGATTTGAACTATTTATTTTTTCACTTTATTTTGATTTAATATCGAAAAAACACCCTAATTTTCAGTTGAAAGTTCTTGTGTCAAAATATCAGCTTTTTTAAAAAACTCGGGCAGTTTTTTGTTTGTTGAAATCTCTTCTTTTTGATAATGTAAACAACTGTATACATTACTTCGGTAAATGTTCTCTGAAAATGCAAAAGAAGGAAAAAAACTGGAGTCCGAATTTTGTTTAATCTGTATGTACAATTTTGAGCTATTTAATAACATTTACACTTTAATTACTTGATTAACGTAAGATTCTTATTACATTGATGAACAAAAAAATTACATATCGAAATATACTACTATAGTTAACAACCAAATAAGTTAATATTTAATAAGACATCTATAATAGTTTAAGAAAGTTGTAGAATATTATTTAAATCATGTGCATAGATGCCTATTAATTGCTATTTTAAAATAATTTATATACCCAACAAAATTTTAGCGATAATTTTAGCCCAACAAAAGGTATTCCATAGAGAAGTGGGGCAGGGGCTGGGCGGGTCTAGCTCTTTCTACCTGTTATTTCGTAGCAGCTGTAAAAACCGTTAGCCAGTATTCGAGATACAGCGCCGTAAACAACACCGTTCATAAAAATACACGTGGAGGCTGAGTTACTTCAAAAAAACTGTGACAAATTTACTTTAAAACACAATTTAAACACAATTGCCACCGAAGAGACAAAAAGTAATGGATAAGTGATTAGGGTTCAAGACAAGATTTATAAATAAGAAGATTAATGCATTTAAAAATATCATTGTAAATAATAATAATCAGTATAAAGTATCAGAATTCAATAGTACGATTTACATTTCTATTAATATATTTTGAGATTTTCTATAACATAAATGTAATTAAAATTTAATAAATCAACTTTTTGACTAAACAAAATTGCAGCAATCACATTTTTTAATTGAAATCCCCCATTTTAATCCGATTTTAATATTTAGAACAACAACAATTTTGCTAACAATCTTTTAATATTTCGCATGTTTCTTGCAATCTATATAGTTTGTGGATTTGTAACCTTTTTTTGTTCATCAATGTAACATAGAATCTTACGTTTTCAAGTAATTAAAGTGTAAATTTTATTAAATAGCTCAAAAAAGTACATAGTGATTAAAAACAATTTGGATTCGAGTTTTTTTCCTTTTTTTGCATTTTCTGAGAACCTTTACCGTAGTAATGTATACAACTTTTACATTATCAGAAAGAAAGATTTCAACAAACAAAAACTGCCCGATTTTTTAAAAACTGATATTTTGACACGAGAACTTTCGACTGAAAATTAGGGTGTTTTCGATATTAAATCAAAATAAGGTGAAAAATAAATAGTTCAAATCAAAAAGTACAGTGTCTTTAAGACATAAAAGGTAAGTTTCCACATTTCGTGAAAAAAACCAAACACTTGATTATTTGAATTTCATAAATTTTGTGGTTATAGTGTATTACAAAAGTTGTGGTCTGTTATTACCTACAACTTTGTCATTAAATTTTTCCATGGACTTGTAGTTTTGCTGGAAATGAGACACAACGTTTTACCCTTAAACCCACCCTTCCACTTCCCGACCTCAGATCGCCCGTAAATTATTTTTCCTTTCATTATGTTATATTCTCGTCCTTTTTAACGGGTTCATCCTACTATTTTTTCACTTTTCACCATTTTCAAAATTATTGACCCTGGTCTATTATTTCACAATAACATCAAATCAGGAAATCGAAACCTCAATATAACTGTAACAATACATACCAGCTGATGGAATCAAGTTAGAATTTGACACAAATCTTTAAATAGTGTCATTTAAAATTGACAAGTTAGATAAAAATATTGTTGGAAAGTGTTATTAGAGTGTTTACCAAGTTTTAAAAGGTAGGTACCAAAGGGTTTTGAATTGTCAATTATTTCAGAAATTTACGAAATGGCGGATTATGGCTAAACTAAGCCAGACTCAAAACGTGACTTGAAATTTTCGACTTAATTTTGTATTTTCCTCGGTAAATACTTGATGAAAAGTAGGTGTTAATAAATCAGACATTGTTTAGACTTTCACAAATTTAATTTATAAAGAACTATTTCGCCATTAAAGGCTCTTCAGTTTAATAACAAAAGACAAAATCAACTGTAAACTTAAATATCAAAAATAAAACATATGTACACCAAAAATAATTGCACATCCCAACCTTCTCTAAATTTTAGTAATATATTTATACCAATAGTTAAAGATCAAATCGAACAAGGTTAGGACCTCAAAGAATATTTTCGATTAATAGTTTATTTCATATAATGTTATATCTAAATTTAGAAATTTAATGTTTTTGGTGTACATATGTTTATTTTTGATATTTAAGTTTACAGTTGATTTTGTCTTTTGTTATTAAACTGAAGATGCCTTGGCCGGCGAAAGCTAGCTCTTTATAAAATTAAATTTGTGAAAAGTCTAAACAATGTCTGATTCATTAATTTTGTATGTAGAATACAGTTCTGCATAGCGCACTACGCATTTTTGAGACACCCTGAATGTAGGCCTAACTAATGCGGCTTTACTTAGTGTAGTATCATCAAGAATGTGTTTGAATTGTAAAACAAAAAACACAATTTTTGTTGTCTATTGTATACACATTTCTTTTACCAGAAAATCTCTTTTAATAAAATAAAATACAATTAGCCTTAATAAAGTTAATAAAAGTTTATAGCCTGATGAATTTGGTAAATGTTAAATAGCTTAAAGAAAGAATAGGTTAAAAAATCGGTTTTACTTACACGTTGGTCGAAGTTTGACATGTCCCAACCAAGCGCTCTAAAGTTGTATGTTTGGTGTTCCCAATTTTCCAGTTCCATGGACCAAACTCCACGGATTCATATTTTAGCCGATCAAACTCCCGCCTTTCTCGTTTCAATATCGGCTCTCTTTTCTTTAAAATAAACTCTGTGTTTTTACCCAAATACACACTTATGGACAAAATTATGGAACCAAATTATTTTCTTTCATTTCATTGTCCCTTTTTCGTTGGAATTTTCTTTAGCAAAGTGTACGTAAATATTAAAACCAACCGAACGATTACAATAAACCAAAATTACAGGGTGTTCAACGAAAAATATACGATGAAATTAAAGAAAATCATTTGGTTCCATAATTTTGTCCATGAGTGTATTTTCAAATGATTTACACTATAAAATAAGAAATCAGCTGTTACATAGACTTTGTTTCAAAAGTAAAAATCATGAATAGACCAATTAATTGTAGTTATTTCATGGTTTTGAATTTCGATACTGCGCGGTTCCCCATCAGTAACTAGTGAAAGTAGTAAACAACCTTTACTAACTGCATCATGATGTTCTGGATCGTTCATAAACGAAAGGCATAATCTTTTACTCCCTCACAAAGTGTTTCATTTGTAGTAAAATATTTAGTGGTGCCTTCATATCAACGAATCTAAATAAACACTCGGCCTTCCATGTTTTGTCGCAACAAACACCCTGTATTAAAAGTCTGATGAATGTATCGAAACTATAGTAATAAATACGTCTTTACTTTTGAATTGGTTTGAAAGAGAAAAGTTTGTCTTGTTTAACGAGGCGAAGTTAGGTCCTCTCTACCACTCAACATCGACCTTTACCTAGCTTGGATCGAACCCGCGCCACCGGAGTGATGAGCTCTGGAGTCGCGTGCGATACCAATCCGCCACGGATCCGCTGATGAAAGTGTTGTTTTATTTTGTAGTAAGTTTATTTAGGACACATATACATTTGATAACAAAATAGTTGTTTAGTTTAAATTACAAAACAGATTCTTGGTAACACCAGTACCAAGTAAACCTGTATACGTTGAGCCTACATAGTTAACTGTTCTTTGGTTGAAGTTTCCTGTATACGATAGGAGAAGTTGAAAGTTTAAACAATTATTTCGGATAAAACATCCGTGGGCACACTGATGCGGTCAAACCGACCAATCAGTTAAGCTTCAGTTCAATTTACACCCCTCTAGTTAACCTCCATTATAAATTACTTCAAGCGTCGTGACAACCTACCATTGAACAAGAACTTGAATGGAAAACTCACAGCTTGGTATTAAAGGGCTGAAACATATCATGGAAAACTTAAGTCGTTTATTATGCCTCTTTCCTCATTGGCATAAATGGGGATTTTGTGTTTCTCTTTTTTTAGACGAAGGCTTAAGTGGTGAGACATTAATGCACAGTTTTTGGATGTACTGCAGTTTTATAAATGAAAACAAGATGTTTCAAGACGTTTCGTCTTTATCTTTCTCTGGAATGTACAGAAATCCTGTGGTTGTGGTGCTGTGTACGTGGGACAACCCATAAGAATGATTTCAATTCGCATGAAAGAGCATATTAGTCATATGCCAGAAACGAAGACATGGGTAAATCTGCCTTAGCCGAACATAGTTGTGACGAAACACGCTATTGCATTTAAGAACACAAAACAACTGGCTAGAGAAAATCACTGTTTATCCAGGGTTGTAAGAGAGGCCATTGAAATTACAAAGCACCCAAACAATTTAAACCACAAAGAAAATTCATATAAACTATCACAATATTGGACACCTCTATTAATAATTTTGAAAACAGTCATCTGATTAAGTTTACCAAAATCCACCTGGAAAAATAGCTTGTTGGCACTGTTTAACCACTTTATACAATTTTATTATATCGACAATTTTAAAATCAAACTGAATATGTCTTACATATGTTGTTCAGACGAAACGCCTTGAAACATCTTGTTTTCATTTATAGTAAGTAGCACATCCATAAAACCTTTCGCATATTTGTGTTTATCTGTTAAGGGTTAGTGTTATAACTATAGCTATTCAGCTAACTCAGCTGATAGCTAGTCAGTTATTCTGTTAACAGTCAGTGCTTCCTGTTGCGTACCTGTGATTGGTCGCCTGTTTAATAATACTGCAGGTCACTGGCTGTGTGGTAGTACGTTGTTTTGTTTCGTGAAGTTTTGTAGGCTGGCTTTTTTGATTCTAGTTTGACATCAGCTTACCTGTGATTGCGTACCTGTGATTGGTCGCCTGTTTAATAATACTGCAGGAGTCACTGGCAGTGTGTTAGTGATGTATCTCCTGTCTTGAGGTTGTGTTACAAGTGCCTTGATTGTACCAGGCAAGATAAACAACTTGACTCTCTACCAGAACACGTCTCCAGTGATGAAGCAATATAAATCTTCACATATATTGTATTCATACTTTCCATCAGTGGTTAAGTTACTTAGCAGCGTGAAAGGAGTGTTGATAGTTCAGCAGTGTGTTAGTGATGTATCTCCTGTCTTGAGTTTGTGTTACAAGTGCCTTGATTGTACCAGGCAAGATAAACAACTTGACTCTCTACCAGAACACGTCTCCAGTGATGAAGCAATATAAATCTTCACATATATTGTATTCATACTTTCCATCAGTGGTTAAGTTACTTAGCAGCGTGAAAGGAATGTTGTCAGTTGAGCAGTGTGTTAGTGATGTATCTCCTGTCTTGAGGTTAGGTTACAAGTGCCTTGATTGTACCAGGCAAGATAAACAACTTGACTCTCTACCAGAACACGTCTCCAGTGATGAAGCAATATAAATCTTCACATATATTGTATTCATACTTTCCATGAGTGGTTAAGTTACTTAGCAGCGTGAAAGGAATGTTGTCAGTTGAGCAGTGTGTTAGTGATGTATCTCCTGTCTTGAGGTTGGGTTACAAGTGCCTTGATTGTACCAGGCAAGATAAACAGCTTGACTCTCTACCAGAACACGTCTCCAGTAATGAAGCAATATAAATCTTCACATATATTGTATTCATACTTTCCATGAGTGGTTAAGTTACTTAGCAGCGTGAAAGGAGTGTTGATAGTTCAGCAGTGTGTTAGTGATGTATCTCCTGTCTTGAGGTTGTGTTACAAGTGCCTTGATTGTACCAGGCAAGATAAACAACTTGACTCTCTACCAGAACACGTATCCAGTAATGAAGCAATATAAATCTTCACATATATTGTATTCATACTTTCCATGAGTGGTTAAGTTACTTAGCAGCATGAAAGGAGTGTTGACAGTTGAGCAGTGTGTTAGTGATGTATCTCCTGTCTTGAGGTTGGGTTACAAGTGCCTTGATTGTACCAGGCAAGATAAACAACTTGACTCTCTACCAGAACACGTCTCCAGTAATGAAGCAATATAAATCTTCACATATATTGTATTCATACTTTCCATCAGTGGTTAAGTTACTTAGCAGCGTGAAAGGAGTGTTGTCAGTTGAGCAGTGTGTTAGTGATGTATCTCCTGTCTTGAGGTTGGGTTACAAGTGCCTTGATTGTACCAGGCAAGATAAACAACTTGACTCTCTACCAGAACACGTCTCCAGTAATGAAGCAATATAAATCTTCACATATATTGTATTCATACTTTCCATGAGTGGTTAAGTTACTTAGCAGCATGAAAGGAGTGTTGTCAGTTGAGCAGTGTGTTAGTGATGTATCTCCTGTCTTGAGGTTGGGTTACAAGTGCCTTGATTGTACCAGGCAAGATAAACAACTTGACTCTCTACCAGAACACGTCTCCAGTAATGAAGCAATATAAATCTTCTAATATATATTGTAACTTAGATTTAGAACAGTTTGATACAATATATGAATGCAATATCGTTCAAGAAGAAAGATCAAGATAAATACTTACTTAACTATATAATTTGTTTTCTTTTTGAGAAAATTTAAAAGTAAATACAAAATTTGGTTAAATTACGTGTAGAAAGAAGTAGCTTGAAAAAACCGCAAAAGTAGAAGACCAATGAGCTTATGTATATAACGTAAAGGACATGGCCATGGAACTGGAAAATTGGGACCGTTCACTTTCAAAATTTATGGGCCAATGAAATGTCGAGAGTTTTCTTGGTCATATACTATATTATATCGGTATTGAAAACCTACTTACATGCTGAGAAAGGTGGAATACATATTATTCAAAGGATAACAGCTTAACAAAACAGTAGTTTTTGCAACATGTCAAGCTAACTATTTAATGGTTGTGCCTATTTCTCAGTACACAGATATATCCTTATAACAGTGATATCATTAGATTTGGATTTCGGGGACCTACGGCCCTGTGAAAAGCAGTTGCATCCTATTGATCTGTCATATACTTACGAAACGATAACCTAAATGCATTTACCTTAAGACAAAACACGGACTTGCTTTTTAAGTATTTTCGGTCGAACAAAATAAAATTAAACTGTACACTAACATCCAATCAAATTATTTTTCAAAGGATAGGACTTAGCGGGCGAAACCTCTTACAAAACCTATACCTCCGAGCAAATATGATCAATATGCAGGTTAAAATACTTGTGCTCAAAAGTAACTAAGCCTATCTTTTTAATGTTTGTGTTAAAAAAGAAACTAAAACAAAGAAGAGCGCGAGATAATTGTCACATCAAAGTGGAAATGAACAATCGTGAAGCTGTAGACTTCAAAGAAAAGGGGGAACATTCCCTCTTCAGAGGGAATTACCTTTATAAAAAGCCTGACACCCGCAATTACCTAATGAAACCTGATGCGAACAGGACAATAAGAGTAGCTTCAGTTTGAATTTGTTTTTTGCCACGCAGTAGGCCTGCATTTATGTATATAACCGAAAACTACATCAATACAGTAAGGTTACAATAAAACCAGCTCATAGTTAGGCGTATCGTGATGGAACCTCTATCGAGCTGTAAAAAGTTGAACACATTAAACATAACACTTTGAATAGGAAACTTCAACCAGACTGTGAATTTTGTCAATGATCTAAAATGTTTGGTTTTAAGTTGTAAACAATTATATTTTCTATTACTTAAGCGCTGTCCCTATACTTCAAATACCAAGTGAACTTGGTCTGCATAGTTAACAACCTGGAAGTTAGGCTTGTGTACTGAACTCTCCTCCAAACTCTCATGCCTGTGGTTATCCACTAACAGTAGATTCTGGACTGAGTAGCATAACTTTGACGTGAAGTTAATTCTAACGAAGATACTAAACAGAATGATCCCGAAAAGTCGTGGTCATCTTCCTCACTAATGATGGACAGTTATAGTTTTAACTCTGAAATTCTCCCATCGTCAACAACGAACGTAAAAAATAACTGATAGGTTAATTGATTTTTACAGAGAAAAATTTAGTACATTCCACAGATAATCTTCAAGAAAGAAGCTGGTTTTGTCGATGATGCGCCGGTTTCCAGCGTAAAAACAGTCATAACCTTTATCCCCTTGCAAAATCGTCCCATTTGAAGTAAAATGTTTACGTGTTACTTTTATGAAGTCCGTCGTAATTGAATAATAAACTTTCATGTGGTGGAATTGATGAAGTTGATAGGAGTTTGAGTTTTATACCTTGTTGCTTCCATCAAGTGCTTATCGGCGGGTCGTTTTCTTTGCTATGTAGGGTTATTCGATACGGTCTTTCATTTTGATTGCAAACTTGATATTTTGTTGGACAGGTATTTTTGTACCAAGGTTCTTATCAATGCTCTCGACTAGTGTAACGGTTTTATCAAATTCCTTTGGAAAAAGAGATATGCCGTCAGCATGGTAAGATCCTCAGGCCCGGGACCATGAAATGAGCATCGATCCTGACACCCAGAACACGTGTTGAAAACCTTTTCAAAACTGTATATGCATATGTTTGACAATATGTGCATATGTTTGTACTCTTTACAAGTCGAATTTTTTTGTCCGATTTTCATGAAATTTAGTACAAATGCTTCTTTTGTAAATATATCGGTCAAGGTTCTAAGCCAGCAAAATCGGGCTACCGAATTTACCCTTTTGGGAGGAAGTTTTACAAAAAATGTTGTTTTAACGATTTAAACAGCTAATTTCGTTCGATTGTGATGACATTTGACTTAAATGTGTATTTAATTAATATCTATCAATATACCAAAATTTATAAAAATCCGTCAAGTCGTTTCAAAACAGCGGTCAAAAAAGTTATTTTCACTCTAACAGCGTTAAAATTAGTCTAATTTTAATAAAATTTTATTAATTTATAATTTTATTTTATAATTTATTTTATTAATTTTATTAAAACAATTTTCAATTCATGATATGTATTAAAACTTGCAGGAAAGGGCCACGTAGGTCTGAGGCCGTAGGCCGAAGCGAGGCTGTGAGTGGAGCGCTGCTTGCTTTAAGCTCCTATGGTAATACGAAAATTCATTTACGATCAATTAGTTTTTACGTAGACCCGTATGAACAAATCACAAATTGTCATTAAAAAATACGTTTTGAAGCTTGGAAGAACATATGGCCCAATCGGTTATGTCAGTTAAAACAAGTACATTCACAGCAGATTTGCTATTATCTCGATATGTTTGACAAACTGAATGGATGTATCACGTTCAGCTTTTAACGATATGGTAGTAGTATAACAACAAATACCATTTTGTTTTCAATGTGGCATTATGACCATTATGAAAGTGTAATCAACAACAACAACATTTATTGCCATTATTAGTTACAAACAAATACTGAATGCATATTGTTGGTGGTTTATTTTGTCTCGTTTTACAATGTGCGAATATGATTACGTACTTCCAACAGTTTTTGAAGAGCCTGATGTTTTCTACAGTGGACGAGAGAGTTCATCTGGATCTAAAAACACAAACGCGATCAGGAAATTCGAAGTTCGTCCCACCAGTGCTAAAGAAGAAAGAAGAAACTCTCTGAAGATTCCGCGAGTTGGGTTATACTTAAATGTCGAAGATTTGAAGAGTGAACCAATGAATGATTCTACAAACAGCGTCCAGAAGGACAACTTCAAGAACAGACCTCTGCCGAAGATTCCCCCGGAAATGTGCCTAGAGCCGGAAGTCGAAGACAAATATTGGATTCTAAGGAGGAAGTTGTTTTGGGCTGTTTGCCTGGTTGTGCTTTTAATCGTGTTGGTTTCTACGGGAGTGTCTGTCCACTTTTTTCGAGAGTGTCGTGAATTGGTTGAAGCCGGTTTGGGTTAACCAGGAATCAGAGTAAAGTTTTAAAACTGTTCTCATATTTCTAAAGTTTGATCTGCCATAAAGAAACCTTTGTAAAATACAAAATACTTGGAAATAGCAAGCGTTTACTTTTCATCAAAGCCTAAGCAGTTATGTTTACTTTCATAATGTTATTTACTTGTGAAAATGGCTAATAATGAAATAGTTTTTGAGACCAGTTCCTTGTTAAAGTTTAGACTGTTCAAGAATACCTTTGTCTTTTTTCCATACTAAAATGTACCGGATCCAAAACTGTGAACCAAATAAAAGATAACTTCTAATCCAATTTCCATATTTGTATTGGCTTTCATCCTTTATCTCAGGATATTGCTTTTATTCGAGCTGTTGCTAAAAGCTTACTTGTTCTTGGAATTATTATCAAATAATGTTTTCAACAATATGTTAACGTTAAGTTTATTTTTATTTGTTTACTGCAATGTACATGGATCATTACTGTACAAACATACAACAAATTACTACATCAAGAAAGAGGACAACATGAAAAGTTTAAACGTATGTAGCACAAAAATCATATTACGACGTCAATGAATTTCTGGAAGATAGTATATAAATTATTCAGTGAATTTATCTTTATATTGTGTTATGATTAATTATAAGGTTTATGTGTTAAGTATATGCACTATTTGTGTCAATGACAAAAAGTAAATAAATAAATAAAATGGCTGAGAACAGAATTTGAATCATAAATGCAACTTAAGTTTTTTAACGATATAGTTAAAAAACATATAGTTACAATTTATTCGTGAAATAAATTTAGTTTTCAAATGTCTGCGGTAAAGAGGACCAGGATTAGTGCTAACAAACTTTAAAGGTAGTTTTATATCAACGTAAAACTATACCTGATAACTTTGCTCAGTAGTGAAAATACGGGGCAAATTTTAAACCACAATAGCTTCTCAAGAATGGCCATTATTGATATTGTTGTAAAATGCCATAGAAATAGTTCAATATGTTGTAAATTGAATTTATTAATATGTTGTTGGCAAGTTAAAGAACAATACTCATGTTAAGCCACTTAAATAACTGTTTAAATGTCAAAACTGTCAAAGTTTTATTGATGATTTGAAACAGCTCGTGCTTCAGCAAAAATTGATTTCACATTTTTACAATATTTGGCAAGTTACAATGTCACCTAGTTACATATAGTAGTATAGGTTGACTCTATGTACCAAAACCCCAAAAACAAACAGAAGTTTTGCTTTGTTCAAAATCGCTTTAAAAAGAATTTACTTTAAAGCATTACAGAAAAAGCAACGATACAACCAAAGTTTGCGGCATAAAACGCCTCTAAAAATCTGTCAACAATTTCAGAAGAGCTGTAAGAAATGTGCTGATGCCAAACGAACCAGTTTTAAAGAAGACAAGTTCAACATGGTTGAAATAAAGTTTGGTTTTGATTGAGAACGATTTTATTATAACTGGGCTCTACCTGTTGTTAAGGGAGTATAAATAAATAAATAAACATAGGGTAGTTTCTAATACCTTTTAATCACACCTCGTGTATTAAAAACATTTAACCCTTTAAAATGTTTGCTACACCTAACTGACGCTTATTTACTCGTATACTTAGAACCGTATTAAATATATCAGAACAGTAAGAAAAGTATGAAATCACCTCTTGATTTTCCTCCAAATGAAATCGTTAAAAATAATGATTATTATCTAACAAATACAGCACAGCTGATGTGAGAGACATGGCTGGACCATGTTGTTCCAAGTCATTAGCTAAACCTGCAGGCAGCACGGACATACAACCACCGACCTGTGTGTGGAGATGGCTTGTTCATTGTGCAGTGTTCATGAAGATAGATTCATTACCTCAATAAATAAATTAAGAGTTTATTATTATTTTAAAAAATTGTTGAGTTTGTATCATGCATATTTTATTATATGCATATATGCTGCTGACAGTCATTGTTTTGCAGCTAGAAATGTCAAATATCATCCATGTCCATGAATAATCTATGCTGTTTACAGTTCGTTAGGTAAAGCGGATCCGTGGCGGATTGGTATCGCGCGCGACTCCGGAGCTAATCACTCCGGTGGAGCGGGTTCGATCCCCGCAGTCACCACTTACAATTTGTAATGTGACTAATACGGTGACGCTAGTAAGAGGTCGAGGTTGAGTGATAGAGAGGACTTTGTAGTCCTAGCTTCACCTCGTTAAACAAGAAAAACTTGTTAGCATGGCCGGTGGCCTTGAGATACTCATGGCCCTATAGCTCATCTCACCAGCCATGCTAAACCTGACGAACTGTAGCTTTAAAGTACCCATAGTTGTGTCTTTCTAGGCTGTTCGTAAAACAGCCTTAGTGAATGAATGAATGAAAAAGTCTTTATTTACGTAGTGAAGTTAGGACTTTACAGTCCTCTCCACCAGTTAGCCACGTTAAATATATACAATAGCTCTAGGTAGAGCAGGTCTAATGCCTAAAACCTGTTATGCCATTTGACTCAGACTGTAAGGAAGCTCAA
Organism: Matsumurasca onukii; assembly: GCA_018831715.1. Lineage (NCBI taxonomy): Eukaryota > Metazoa > Arthropoda > Insecta > Hemiptera > Cicadellidae > Matsumurasca > Matsumurasca onukii. The sequence continues at coordinate 17,576,154 of CM032058.1, read as the reverse complement.
AATTGCAAACAGTTTGTCCTCAATTGCGATAGAAACGAACAGCTCTATGTCCTATGAAGTTCGCTATGAACATGGGAAAGCACTTTTAGCATTTACACTATATTTTATAGCCGTTCGACCTTACGTTTCATGTAAAACTGCAGCTGTTAAACACGGAATGAATAACTCTGTAGAACAATGTTTGCTCAATTATCAGTGTGTATTGTGAGGGGCCGCGATGCACGTGGATTGATATTGATGTTTATCTGTCTCTGTGGGCATTGAACACGCATTGTCTCCTGCAATGGTGACACTCGGTTATTTAGTGCAGTGGTGGATCAGCTGTTTCAAATACAGGACGTTTAAAACATAAAAACAGTATAATCTCAGAAGATAAGCTAAGGTTCTTTAAGACAGCGGTGGTGACCGCTTTTTTACGATCGTTTTATGGCCATCTTTTGTATTTAAGAGGCTTGATGACCCAAGAAAAATGCTTGAACTCCGTTCTCATAATCCCCCGTTTAGAACGCTATTTTTAGAGTAGAGATTAGAAAGTTTGTAATAGTATAAAAGTGGCCACAGTTCTCAAGGAAAACGCTCTCATATATTTCCAGAAAAATTGAATAGAGGGTTTTTTTGAAATGTAATGTGACTAATACGATGACGCTAGGTAAAGGTCGAGGTTGAGTGATTGAGAGGACTTTGTAGTCCTAACTTCTCGTTAAACAATACAAACCTTACCTTACACATTGAAAACAAAAGTGCTACGGTCGTAAAATACAGGAAATTTTCCTAGAAAACCACAGCTTAAAAATATTGGAATAGATAAGTTATTGAAGTGAGTAAATAAGCCAGCTGTTGTAAACAGTATATTTAATTACATCGTTGTTGTTAGGTGAAACATTTGATACGAGGTCTGACGTTCGAGGCACAGCCGAGGACGTTGAACGAGCAGGGGCCTAAAAGATCATCAAAACCTTACCCTGATCCTGTGTACTGCTCGTTGACATCTGATCCTACCTCCCCTGGTGGGGGACGAAGCATGTTCAACATACGGACAGCAACAGCTACAAAGATACTCGGCATTTGTGTCATCAACTTTGGTTTCTTTAACCCAGTATCAAGTCATCTGAGAATTCACTGACCCGGCAGATAATAACGGGACTTCTAACCAATAATAATAATACAACTGTAATTATTTTTGAGATTTCCTAAAAACAAATCACAACGCCAACGAAAACAAACACTATTTTTAGTTGCAAAATGTAAAATTTTTGTACAGAGCTTTTGCACAAGATTTCGTTTTCATCGAAAAACAAATTACCTCACGCTCCATAGTGAAAAGTAGCGTGTTCATTATGTAATATACACGTAGTACATATTAATGTAGCATGAATATAAATAACGTATAACAGAGAGCGGGTATTGATGTTTATGTGTCCCTGCAGGCCATTAGGGTCTGGCTGAAACACGCACAACCCTCTCTTCATTACTGGTAATGCCCTTCACTTAGTGATTAGAGGCAATACTAGTTGCTGTTAACTCTAATAAAATAATTTACTGAGTTTGAAATATTATTAAGGGCATCTTTCTGCATTAATGACCAAGCACAACACAATATTTCGGGGTATTTTCCCGTTTTTAGGGGAAAGAGTACCAAAAATATAACACAAAACGGCTAGCCTAAAGTAAACAGCGTAGGCTGACCAGTATAACACAACCAAACTATGCGCGTGGGTAAAACAAATACAACCTTTAAGAAATAGCCTAGAAAGACTACACCACAAAATCTCAAAAAGCAAACAGAGAAACTTAACACGTCCTTAATATCATGCTGTGAGTTTTTCGTGTTATTTATTGCTGAAATATAGGGTAGTAGCAAAGATAATGTTATTGTAAATAGATTACACATAGATGCCGAATGGCTGGGGCAGGACAATCAACATAGTTCTGCCAGCCCAAGCAGGTATTTTTAGAGGGGTTTTGTAGAGCCAGTAACGCACACATAAGTTTGTTCGTTCTCGAAAATCGCACGATTTGGTCACATTTAAGTCATTTTCAAAGGGGAAAACGACGGCAGCCCTCGCAACGCTATCTGTGCTTGGGCTGCCAAACTATATAGATTTTGTTGTTTTAATCATGTGGCATCTATGCGTAATCTCCCTACCATAACATTATCTATGATATTAGCTATGATAATCCCTACGTTTACGTTCATTTTGATTGTAAAGGTAATTAAACTCAACAAAAGCCTCCGTTGCTTGTTTACTACCTAAAAGGTTACATCAGATAATCATAAACATTTTATTGCATCGATAAAACCAAAGCTCTGTTACTCGTGAAGACACAATAAACTGAAGCTACTCGCTGTTGGTTTTGATGATCAAGGTATCATCAAAGCAGGAAGTGTTGTGTGGAGTATCTCTAGTTTCTAGAGATACTAGAGACCCTTCTGGAACCTCTTACATCTATAATTTCTTGACAGGATTTTCTCTAGTAGAACCATGAGGTGAAATACGTGATTGTCTTCCAAACAAATACTTGACCGATTATTCTGATTAGACAGAGAACAGTTGTTCTCCAGTGTTGAAGAATTTAAGATTCAATCTAGAGGCTTAACCTTTAGGAAGATTGACATTGAGGAATGGGGAGAGAAAATAACAGTGAAGACATTGATATATCGAGGCAGTCTACTTGAGTAGCTGCAGCATCTCGCAGGGTTAAGTGAAATCATTCCGACATTCAGAGGGATTGGGATCTGTTCGACATTACTAAGTAGAAATAACACACTTAAAGTGGTTTGTGACTGCATAGTACTTCTGTCTTGACACTAGACTGTGTTTGATTCAGCAACCCCTTGAATATGCTAATACGACTACTTCACTATCGTCCTTTTTTATCGTTATAAGGCTGCGATATGTGGGTACATCAATTTTAATATGTCAGAGTGTTTATTTTATTTTTATTTTAACAAGTAGCCTATTGTATTAAACATGTTTGGTTTGCTCGGTCTGGACTATTAGATTTTGTAGATCTTTTGTACACATGTTTGGTCATGAAATTGAATGTGTGTTCCAATTTATATTGAAATTTATAAATACAGATAAATAAATACAGACTATTAAGCATTAAACCAATTTTTGGTAAAACGAATCTCAAAAGGGCACGTCTACTGTAGTTTTTACATTGTTATGGAAAATTCATTAGTATCCACGCGTCATCTATGTTTTAATTGGTGGAGTCTTATTTTACGTGTTTCTTTCGTAGATGCACGTCATAAGGCTACATTTGGTTCAGACGCTGGTCTTCTTGCTCAATACAAACGTACTATTGTATAGACTTTTAGTTATATTCGTCTTTGCATTTTATTTTTAAATTATAATATAAAATAGGAGTACAAGAATTTGAAAAAATACCTATTAGGAACCATATAAAAAAATGCTCATGAATCAATCACAGGAAACATAAAACTTTCTCATGTATGAAACCTTTTAAATACCACAACCAAAATGAAGCCGATTAGCCCCAATACTGCAACTATACTGCTATTACAATTTTTCAAGCAAAAAGAATAAAATTCATGATTTACCTGACAGTTCGAACATGACACTAATATCGACTGTGTATTAAACATAATTTAGATTTGTCTCATGAGAAGAGCAGGCATAAGCTTAAATAAATGTTTATTAGTCCCTATTGACCACTAGAATGGCGGGGAACACGCACCTAGTGGAGAGTCGTTCAGAGATAATGCTCCCATTCTGGCACATAAAGTAATATTATAACCTGTTCCATTTAACGTTAATGTTCTCGGCATTAGCTAACCTCTGTTTCGGCTTTCATGTTGCACAAAGCAAAAGCTTTCTAGCTTACAAACACCAATGGGAAAACTAATAAGAATATTGTTTATTAAAATGTTCATTAAAATTTGGTACATTTCGGAATAATAATTCCGCCAAAGTTCATTTACTGGTGGAAGTAACAAAAAAACAATATATTACTGTCTAGTCTTCCAAGTAACGACGTACTAAGTGTTTCAACTGTAGCAACGAATGAATTATGTCATTTCATTATACCCCACAAACCAAAATATTCATTATTTTTACTGATGTACAGTCATGGTTTGTACTAAACTTAACATTGTAGTATCAACTACAAAATAATAACTCAGGTTTAAACTTACGTTTGAAATAAATATGACTCTAAACCTAGAGGAAAACGGGTATGTTATCTGAGCTCACACCCCCACTTTAGCCCTTCTGGGCTAGACAAAAACACAGACGCGCTCTTGAATAAAATAAAAGACAGCCGGCTTTTCGCCAGCCACTACTGATCATGAGTAACCAAGGACACTATGTTATCTTTGGTTGAAATTAAAAACCAGTAGAGCTCACACCCCCGGACCAAGGCACTCAAGCGTTCCATGGCTAGACGAAAACACAGACGCTGCTCTTGAGTAAAATAAAAGACAACCGGCTTTTCGCCAGCCACAACTGTTCATAAGTAACCAGAGACGACATGTTCTACTCGGTGGAAATTAAAACCCGTAGACATAATCAAATGCTTTAACATTACAACTCTATGATACTTATTTTTTTAATTGTCTTAAAATTAACACTTGTAAAATGTTTTGATGGAGTCTCATTCGAGCTTTCTGCAAATATCTTTGATAAGGTAGAAGCTTGTCAGGGAGGCGCAGCAGAACACTATCACGAGAACAAAGAATAGCACTGATAAGTTGAAAAGGTTACGAGACCTCTGACGTTGCGTTGTTTCTAGACTATCACTTATGTTTCCTGGATATTCACTGTTTCTAACCTCAAGAACTTGCTCATTAGTCTTTTCTTCGTGGTTTTCCTCGTTGAAACTAACGATAGAATCTACCCCTGCCATGGCTCAAGGATACTCTCAGTGGAATGTAGTGCTTGGTGTTTGAAAACGTTATCTGCGGTGTTTAGTTGAACATGGTTTGGCTTTTGTGTTCCGAGCGCACAAAAGCTTTTAGATACTCTGATGAAATATATTGAAGTTATGAAATAAAAGATAAGTAGAGATTTTTGACATTTATATTTACCACGTCACAATTTTTGTTAAGTTTAGTTCATAGTTCTGGTAATTTAAAATACAAGGAAAAATAAATTATTGTTAGGTTATTACAAGGTAAGTTTATGATTCTATCTAGAGAAACAGCTACTGCCCTAAAGTAAATAGAAAACCTTAAGGAAATTGCAGAGGAAAAATGGAAATTTATGATAGAAACACATCAAGACCAAAGGTGTTTGTTTGGAAAGTTACTAAAGGGGAGTTACTAAAAGAAGAAAAGTGCCCTGGAGTGGGGAAAGAAAAAGAGCTCATTCCATAAGGATGACGCAAGTCTGAACCGATAGAAAACTCAAATTTCAAAGCAAAATAACAATTATAACATATTTTATTCATACAGTACGGAATAATGTAATAGTTTGTTTGCTGTATTTCTTGTAGTTTTGTACTACCTAATTTTATTGAGTTGTATAATATATTTAACTGATAAGAATAAAACGTCTGTTAGAAGTAAATAAATGCTATAAGTAGCCTAATAAACTCACTCAGAATTTTAGCTTTCTGAAGTTGTAAGATAAGGTAAGTTAGTTCAAACAAAACTAAATTTTAAAAGCTGATCTATTTAGAATAATATTTTTGGTGTTACATACATTAACTTTGCGGTATTCATTACTACGGAATGAAAGGATATTGTGCTTTTGAATGACATTAAATTTAATTTTCAAATAGACATGTGGTATTTTAGACTGATAATCTCAGTATTATCAGTATTAAAAAAGATTATTTGATGATGTACCAACATATTATAGTCTTATATCAAAACAGGTAGTACAATAAATTAAAAGCAATCTTAGAACATATTTAAGACATTCTAGAATTAAATTTTGTCCCTTACAAGACAGAAGTATTATGCAGTTACAAACCACCATAAGTATCTATTTCTACTTAGTAATGTCGAACAGATCCCAATCCCTCTGAATGTCGGAATTATTTCACTTAACCCTGCGAGATGCTGCAGCTACTCAAGTAGACTGCCTCGATATATCAATGTCTTCACTGTTATTTTCTCTCCCCATTCTTCAATGTCAATCTTCCTAAAGGTTAAGCCTCTAGATTGAATCTTAAATTCTTCAACACTGGAGAACAACTGTTCTCTGTCTAATCAGAATAATCGGTCAAGTATTTGTTTGGAAGACAATCACGTATTTCACCTCTTGGTTCTATTAGAGAAAATTCTGCCAAGAAACTGTACACGTAAGAGATCCCAGAAGGTTAAATAGAGATAATCCACACAACACTTCCTGCTTTGATGATAATTAATTAAAACCAACCAATGATAATGCTTGATCATTAATTAAAACCAACAGCGAGTAGCTTTAGTTTATTGTGTCTTCACGAGTAACAGAGCTTTGTTTTATCGATGTAATAAAATGTTTATGATTATCTGATGTAACCTTTTAGGTAGTAAACCAGCAACGGAGGCTTTTGTTGATTTTAATTAGCTTTAACAAACACAACTGTTATCCTTTATTTCAGCAATAAATAGCACAAAAACCTCACAGCATGATATTTAAATAGTGTTTAGTTTTTCTGGTTGCTGTTCACTTCTTGAAGTTTTCTGCATGTTGTCTTGTCTACGCTTTTTGTTTTATTTATTTGTTTGTTTGGAAGACTACCACGTATTTCATCAATGGTTCTACTAGAGAAAATCAAGTGACAATAAATGGAAATGAGTTCCAGAATGTTTGACTAAAGATATTCTACACACCACTTCCTGCTTTGATAATACTTTAATTTCAATTTTTTCAAGAGGTGCCTCTACATGAGTATCAACAAAAAGGTTGATAAAGTCAAAGTTGAAAAATGGACTTTGCGTCTTTTTTCTGTTAACCCCTTATTTGTTATGTACACCAGAGCAAGATACAACCCAACCTAGTGATGATTTGTTATACTTTTCGTCTTAAACTATGGCGTCGAGATTGAATTATCATGCATTGAGTATTATTGTCTCAAAAAGTATATTACCTAACTATTTATTATTATTTTGTAAGCCTAACCTTCAAGTTCCCTTTCAAAATGTGTACTTTCCGAAGAAATTATAAACACCAGACCTAATTTGAGTCCACTAAACCTAATTAAAAGAAACAACTCCTTGGCGTTATCAATGTAAAAAAGACGATTTCCAAAATATCAGTTTTTAAGTAAAAGTTACTGATTCACATAATGTAGGTTTAATTACTGGCAAGTGACAATGTATGAACACATTAGAGGAAGGCTGTTTTGTTGTTTTGTTGCCTAACCTTATTTAAGCTAATGGGCTGAATGGTGAGTTATGATGTAATAAAGAGGCTACACAGTGCGCGGTTCTGAGCCGCCCCGAGATTAAATTAGCAAAGACAAGTGAGTTATTACTACACAAGGTAGTTCAGATTTCCTACATTTTCTGGGTTTTTTAACATTTTTATGTTAGTGTATAATGTAAGATATTAATGTTCATTTTTAGTTTGTTAAAAATGGAAATTAATTCCTACGTGGTCAGAGAGAACGACCTTCCGCGTACGTGCCTTATGCGAGGTGGTGCGGCCGGCACGGGCGGCCGTGAGTCTACCCTTGGCGGTACATAGATATACCCCAGGACTTACGGTCCAAGGGGCAGAGAGTTTGAGAGCCGTTTTGGCTGGTGGATGCAGGACAGTGCATCGGAGGGGCTCTCTTTTGTAAAGGTGAGTCTTTCTTTCTTTAGAGCCTTTGTAGGATTTTTGGGTTAAGGTTAACCCTTTTGTTTCGGTCATTTGTTTCGGTTTTGTTTTGGGATTGTTTCGGTCATTTGTTTCGGATTTAATTTTGGATACATTTTGGAATACTGTTTCGTTTACAAGCTTATGAGTTCTTGCAGTAGAACCTTTAATCGGTACGCTTTTGGACATCACTCGTGGGATTACCTGGGGCGAGCCGTAAGAGTCGACACCTCTGTCGGAGTACAAGATTTTTAGACATAGACTTTATAGGTGTTCTCTCCTCTCCTCGGCAATTTAGGACTTAGGATATTAGGCAGTGATAAGATATTAGACTTAGGATATTAGGCATTTTTTAGTAGATAAGATTCTAGAGTTAAGGTCTTGTGTATATTCCAATTAGAGATATTAATTTTAGGATAGTTGTTGAGGTTGATGACTGGTACCTTTTTACGATCTTGCCATTTGCAATTATTGAATAGTACACATTTGTAGAAAAGAGAGAAATTATATAAGGATTGTTAAGTCAAGCGACTAGATTATTTATTCCCCCGTTGAGCTACGTCCTCGTAGTACGATCATACCCAGAGTGCGGGTTTTGGTCATACTACAAGGTGGAGGAGGTGCCAGGCCCAAAACCTTTTGTTTTGGGTTAGTCATTGGCTAGTAAGATCCTGAAGTGCTCTCACACGCGCTTTTCCAAAACATTTTTCCAGTTTGTGTGCTTTGTTATTCAGTTTTATAAGTTCTCTTTGCTGTAACGTACCAATTTGCATTGCCAAGTTTTATCTGGTATTACTGTAGGATTAGGAATTTCTATTTATAAGGGTGTTTTATTTTTTGGGACCCCAGGACGGCGGGGATCCGCAGAAGTGTTTCAAAACTTGTTATGAACCCCAGGAAGGTGGGGCAATCAGGAGGGAGTTTTTTAGTTTTTGGGACCCCAGGACGGTGGGGCTCTCGTGGGAGATTTTGAAAGTGTTTTTGAACCCCAGGATGGTGGGGATTCGTAGGAGGTTTTTTATGCCAGGAAGGTGGCAGAAGGTGTCTCAGAGAGACAAGTACTTGGAAGTCAGGCTGTGTAAGACATCGAAGCGGACACACAGAATACAGTGTAGGACTGGACTGCATACTGCATTGTGATGTGAAAGACTTCCCTTGACATGTATTTTGTGCAGACGGTTAAATAATAGGTATTTAGGTGTGAATTTATTTCTGTATATTTATCTTGGCTTAAGACGTTTTTAAACTCAATTACTTATTAACTTTTATTTAGTTGCTGTTTTTTGTGTAAAGTATTGTATATAGAAGTATTACGTCAATTCTGGGGACCAGAATTTCAGGGGGAGGGGAGTTGTAGAATAAGTAATTGTGTTAATGTTTAATATTTTATTGTTATTTAAAAAGTAACATTTTTAGATAGGATTTAATGTACATTTGTATTTAGCTGGTAGATAGCATGTACTGTAGGAAACCTTGTAGATATTGTGAATAGTTAGGTGTCTGGTATGCTAGCCTTGTTGCCAAGGGCTTAGCTTACCAGTATATAGTTAGAGTAAGGTCATAGGGGGTCAGATTGGTTGGAGATTGGTTGGAGACAGGTCAGAGAGAGAGGGTTTGGACAGGTGTTGGGTGTGTTTGGTGTTTGGGGCATCGGCTACATGGCTTTTGAGTGAGCCGAGCTTGATGGTGTTGGTAGGGTAAGTTTTGTTAAGTTTAGTTTCTTTGTATTTTAGGTTTAGGTTGTTGAGATTTGTTGGTTTTGTCTGATTTAAAGGATAAATTTGTAAAAATAAATAGTGTGAAATAATCTTACAGTAGTACCAGTTTAATTATCCGAGTTACACCTTAAAATGCAACACCGTGACGCTTTTCCATTGTTTTGCATTACGCCCCCAAATATGTGGTATAACGATGCTGTCCCGTTATACTACATATTGTTAGTTATAAGTTATAACTAATGAGCGTTCACCCGCTAATTTCAACGTGTTAATTTTCTATGTATTTACACGTGGACAAAAATGTTGAATTAAATAAAAAATGTTCTGACGAATTTGGTATAAACATGGATGGATAAAATATTTAAGTTTAAATAAAATTAGTTTAAGCTGTGGTTTGGAAACCCCAACGGAAACCCCAAACTGTGACTGTACGAGCAAAGTTGAGTTTAAATTTGCAGGGGTACGCTCTTAACCTAACCTATATTAATATCAACTTAACTAAATTAAATTATTTACTAACAATAGCTACGCTCTATTCAGTCGCGTAATAGATTTGAGCGTTTCGCTACTCTCACACCCTAGATTTGTTTGTTTTAAGACAATCACGGGGTATTCACTACGCTCAAAGCCCCAATTAAGCTGGTTTTAATAAGTGTGTAACATAAATGATAGTTTAACACAATAGCTACCACGCAGAGACAACATTCTAATTTTATTTCATAATTAGTCATTATTAATTATCATTCGCGTTCATACAAACCTTACTGCTTAAGTTTAATGGATACTTTTCATTAAAGCTATGGACTCCTAGGAAGCTATGGACGGCAAACTTTTGTTTTAATTAAACTCATATGGACTGATTTACTAGACCGTTTTCATATGATTACATAGAAAAGCAAATTATTCGCCGTAATATAACCCCTTTAGCTTTAACAACTCTTGACAGATAATAAACACCTTTAGCTTATTTCTTCAACACTGTTACCAGAAGCTGTTTTAAGCTAAATTAATGAAATAGATGCGGAAATAGGCCTATCTTTTTGCAAGTTATTTAAATTTAAAAAAATTAACCTGTGGTTTTAAAGTTACACGGGATTGTTCCTTAAACAACTCAAAGTTAATAGGAACGACCGACTATTAAAAACTACAACCGGATCCGTCGGTTATTCCAGCAATCCGTCAAATTCCTCTGTAATTTGGTGGAAACTCACAAACCCTCATAACAGCTGTTCTATCCCAAAGGTGAACCTCCACTAACACCCGATCCAACAATTTAAAAGCGCACGCATTGTACACTGATCCTATAACCTTAAAACATACTAGGTGCGACTCGTGGCGTGGTCCTGTAATCCAGCTTTATGGAGGTCAGGTTTGAGGATGATAGGTGCGGATCAGATAGTCTCATGATCATCTGATGATACCCGCATCAACTCCCACCATCGTTTAGACATATCAGACCATTACCTGGGTGGTTCTGAAGTCACGTTAAGTTATTGGTCCTTGTATTTCCATTTGTCATTGGCCTATTAATTAATGACCCATTCTAAGGAAGAGTCGGCCTTAGTTTGTAACAAGACTACACATCATAGCTCATTACTACAATTCATCACACTAATCCTACACCACATATTTGCCTTAAAAAACCCTCATGAGAGTGGTCGGCATTTCAAATAGTGATATAGTGATAACCATGATTCTACCGAGCAGACTCAAGAGTAGGTTCAAGTGTCCACTAGAGAAGATTGATTCTAGCCGACATTGATGTAAGTGACACGTGGTTTACCGGGGTGAGAGAGGGAGGGAAGGAATGGACATTGATGTATTGTCCAACCTCACCGGTGTCGACACCAATTCACCTCCGTTCCAATCATCCGATAACACTTCCATTCCATTCCACCCATCCATCCGTTCAACTGATTATATCTAAAGCCACTTTTCTCTTAGGTTTTGGAAATTTCGTTTTAAAATACTTAAATCACTAAAACACTATTTGAGATGCCGACCACTCTCATGAGGGTATTTTAAGGCAAATAATTACGTGGTGAAGAATAAGTGTGAGGAGTGGTAGTAATGAGTTATGAGGAGTAGTCTTGTTACAAACTAAGGCTGACTCTTCCTTAGAATGGGTCATTAATTGATAGCCAAATGACCAATGGAAATACAAGTACCAACGGCTTAACGTGATTTCCGAACCACGCAGGTGATGGTCTGATATGTCTAAACGATGGGGGGAGTTGATGCGGGTATCATCAGATGATCACTGAGACTATCTGAGCCGCTTTAGACCTATATCGTCCTCAAAACCTGACCTCCATGAAGCTGGATTACCTGACCTTAAAAGTACCATGCCTGACACAGTTTCAATAGTGTTCAGTTAACTGTTTAGTGGGGACTATGCTGGTGGACGAACGCGTTGAATATTTAGAAAGAGGTCATATTAAAGTTCCGTTATGTGAAACTAAAAGCGTGTTGCATTTTATGTTGGATTTAGGTGACTAAACCAAGTTTTTTGACTGATTTCGACAATGAAACTGCTTTTATACGTAATAAATAAATGAACTATAAAGGTCTTAACCCTTAAGCTTTCACGGCCGGTGTCATCACTAAGCTCTAAGGCTTCCGGTTTACACCGCGTCACAGTTGAATTACACATACTGCTAAACGTTTCGACCACGTTGACTTACTGAGGACCTGAGGAAGTCTCAGCCATTCAACCAGCTACTGAGGATGACCATCCACAGCGAGATCGAAACGTTTAGCAGTATTTGTAATTCGACTGTGACGCAGCGTAAACCAGTTAAGATCTTAGTAAGAACTATGATTTGAGTTTACAAACAATATTTAACGCGTGCAGCAGGCTTGCTCAATCTGTTTGTTTGTAGAAACAAACACGTATACAATCCAAAAAATCTTCTTATGTTCACCGTTATCAGTATCTTTCAAGTGTAAATTTTAACGTAACTAATGTATTTGTTAAAAGGTTCACCGGTTATTTAACGATGTGTGTCAATTAACGTGCAGTAACACAGCAATGCATTATACAAATTATGTAATTGAATCATTTACATCATATTTTGATCCTAGGTAAGTTATAAGATTCCCGGGTGGCACAAAAGGGGCAGTAGACAAAGAAAGATCCGTAGAAGTGTTCCTTAGAGTAGTAGGATGTGTAGTGACAGGAGAAGAAGCCGATACAGTTGAAGAGACTTTCGTAGAAAGCGTTTCTGTGGTCGAGGCATCACTTGAAGATTCCGTACTCTGAGAAGAAGCACTACATGGAGGATCTGTTGAAGATTTGCCAGGAGAACTACTCGTGGTGGTTTCCATTGTTGTAGCATTCTGTGAAGAGTTAGTAACAATCATGTAGGTGGTGGACTTTATCGTGGGTAGATCTACCACACCCTCCTGCGTAAGCGCGATGTCTTCAGCCAAGTACCACAGTGACGTCGCCGCACATCCTGCCCCTACCAGGAACATGAGGAACAGACAGACCATCTTACACACGTCCATCTGAGTCAGAAGCCGCGCACTGCGATTGGTGGACCAAGAGCTGTTCCTGGAGGTGAAGTGTGTCTTCAGCTCTTCGCCGTAATGTGTACAAGGAGTTTGGGAGCAACTCATTGTCTTGTAATCACAGCTATACACAAACTAACCAGAACTAACCACAGATAATAACACACACTTGCAAGCCATGACATATTTGGCTATAAATGATTATTTGTTGACGTTGAAATGCTGTTAGATAAACAAGATGAACATTTGGCTCCAATCAGCATGATCATGATAAAATAAACATGACACGCTTAGTAACTCATGATAATTTCATATGTTTTCAAATTAGCCCGGAAAAGTGTTGTTTCAAAACTATCCATCATTATGTGACACTCATGCGTACTCCAGTTTTTTCCCTAAAAGGATGTTGATAGATATAAGAATCTGATTGACATTGATCTCGTTGCTAGTTAAAAACAGCCATTTTTATAGGCTATATTAACAACCAAACCCCTTCGAAGTTAAGTTCTTTTTATAAGAAATATATATTAGCCCTACGGCGGTTGTATTTTCTTTACGAAACTGGTAACAATTACTTAGTAGTTTCAATAATTAGCAAACTTGTAATTTTACCCTCTAAAAGGTGGTTCTGTCGCTACAAGAACGTACACTTTGTGATTAGGTGTAAAAATCTCCAAAAATGCACTCTTTTGACTTGATGAGACGGAGTACTTATACATACTATATTTTTATATCAGAGTAAATAAGACATACTTGCAACGTGTAGAAAATTGTACAGAATATCCTTTACGTACATACAGCAAACCTTAATGAGTCTGAGCAGCGTAAATAAACAATAAAATTGCTTTTGATGTACGACTTTTCCATCTTAAACACTTTAGAAATTGATAAAACCTTTTCTGAGTTGGGTTCAATCTGTTGGTTTTTACAGAAACCTACAATGAATACCAGTTTCATTTAGTTCAATGAGAATACATGAATAGAGGTATAATAGTGAGCTTAAGATTTTCTGGACGACAATCCTAAGTTTTAAGAGTATAACACGCTAGTTAAGTTGTTCTCATGAGTTCTCAATTTGAAATAAATAGTTCTATACATCTCAACTGATGGCTTTATTTCATATTTACGCGACACATTTTGGTATACATGTTAAAAGCAAATAATTTAAAAGGAGTTAGTTTTGTATCACTTACTTCAGTATCACATGGTTCTTTTTATTTTCAGTCCTGTAATTCCAAATAACTAGGTATGTTTGATTGTACAGTGTTTCTTTTATAGCATTGACAGTTAAAAGCTTATTGTGTTTTTAAAGAATTTACAATCTTCTTATAATGTCAGCAATAGTTTCATTACGAAGCCATCCTGTTGGCAGAATTGGTTGGTACGATATCCCATAATTTAGTGTCGTTGTATATGTTGGAGTTGAAGTGGGAGAGCTGACAGAATGGCTCAAAGTGTAAATCGGCGTGGACTTAGATACATCCGGTTCCGGTTCTGTACTTGGAGACGTTACCTGAGTCGTTGTCACTGTCACGGTCACATTGGTGGACTTGGTTGTCTGCTTGGTGGTTTGGTGCTCTTTGGTCGGTCCGGGTTGAGTGGTGGCTTCAGGTTCAGCTTTGGTAGAAACTAGAGTCGTCAGGGTGGTCGGATCGGCTGGGTCGCTTGACGCTGAGCTAAGACCGACCACAATGAACACAACACCAGCAGCCAACAGCAAGATGGAAGCGATGGTCAACAGAAGAACAGACAACTTGATCACACTGCGGTTTCCAGGAGGTCTGATGACGTCTGGATGTCCTCCGACTGGAGGGAGAGAGAAGGCCACCGAGTTCTGGAAGACTGGAGAATTCACAAATGTTCCCAGAGGCTTCTGGGGAAGAGCGTCTTTGACAGTTTTAGGGTCCGCTTGCTCTTCCATCATCGTACAACGTTTAGCAACATCACTCTGGAGGTACTTGTAAGCACAACACGGCTCGTTTTATCAATATCTCAAAAGACCCGTCAGGAAGAGTGGATTGATTAAACAAACCACTTTATCTGGAGTTTCGAGTGGTTTTTACTTTGATAAGGCGTCAAGGTGTACATGTGCGTCATACTGAATGGATTTTTAGCGTTCGTCAAAAACCTTAAACCTCCAATAATATTCACGCGGTACCACTTCATTTAACTGCGTTTTGTTATAAATATGTGAAATGTATTAACACATTGGGTTATTACAAAATGTGTTCCTGACTTTGATTATGAGTATTACTGGGTTAATTTGTTTTAATATTAATTAAGTTGGTACCACTAGAAATAAAAAGTCATAAAGTTTTATTTACATAGATTTAGTAGCGTATCAGTTGTTATTTTATACCATTTTAGTGAGCAAGAAAAACACCATGTTTTGGGATCTGCAATCTGAATCCATATTCAGGTTATAACATAAAACATAACACAAAACTATAGAAAATTAAGTAGCCTAAAAGTCATCAGCGTAAACTGACCACTAACCCACAACCAAACAACACAAAAGATCTCTGGATTTTTAATGTGTTCCTCTTTGCTATAATTTGTGTTCCTTAATTTGTCTAATTTTAAAACTACTAGCCTCAAAAACAATACAAAATGCACAAACAAGTTAAGAAATTAACAAACAGAAAAACCAAGCATGTCCACGGCCAGTTTTACACCTGAAGACGGGATCAGGTTCCCGATTCCGAAATGTCATGTTCATCTTGTTCACTAAAAAAACTATGGAAAACGTCCTTAACTATATCTCAACCTCAACAAATTATTCCATCGCAAACAATTTAATTAACATACAATCCAGGTTTTATTCTTAGAATTTTACAATTACAATTACAATTTTTGAGATGCCAGCCACTTTTATGAGTGTATTTTAAGGCAGATATGGCGAGGGATGAGTGTGATGAGTGGTAATGAGTTATGAGGTGTAGTCTTGTTACAAACTAAGGCCGACTCTTCCTTAGAATGGGCCATTAATTAATAGCCCAATGACCAATGGAAATACAAGGACCAACGGCTTAACGTGACTTCCGAACCACCCAGGTGATGGTCTGATATGTCTAAACGATGGTGGGAGTTGATGCGGGTATCATCAGATGATCATTGAGACTATCTGATCCGCTTTTACCTATATCATCCTCAAAACCTGACCTCCACGAAGCAGAATTACAGGACCACGCCACAAGTCCCAGTCAGGTTTGGTTCACTCATTTTCTTCTTCAAATTTCTTTAGTAATAAATAAGCTTCTTACCGTTTATAAAAATAAGATATATAATCAACATAAAATATACACAATACAATAAACTGAACAAAGTGTTGGAGGAACTATACAAATCTGGAGGATGAGCTGAAGAGAATATGTAGCTGAGAAGTCTCACAAATGCGTCTCAACATTCTTGCCAGATTATATTACCTTGGCGAGAATGTGCTGAGAGTTCTGAGCAGATTTCTTCACATGAGAATGTAACTTATTGGAGGAACATGATGCTATATTGGAACCTTGTTCCTCTATATTAACATAGCACGCATGCTTTGTTATGAATGTTAAGTGCTAGTTTATTGTTGGATTACTTCGTGTGTTTATTCAATTTGTCTTATGAGGTGTTTATTGTTAACAAACTTGCTGTCATTGTATTCAGTTAGGTAAAGGTAAGTTTGTCTTGTTTAACGAGGCGAAGTTAGGACTACAAAGTCCTTTTACCACTTTAACTCGACCTTACCTAGCGTCACCGTATAGTCACATTACAATTGCAGTGGTGACCGCGGGGATCGATCCCGCGCCACCGAGTACTTTTGTATCCCCTAACATCACCTCGTTAAACAAGACTAACTTTACCTTTTTCATTCCATGAATTAAACCCTTTGAACTATTGGTCTTTACTTACAAAAATAAAACCGGTTTATTTTGTGTTTCGATTTCCCTACACTGTTTAACTCACTCCAAACTCTTAGAAAAGAGACCATGAGATATGTAAGACAGCAAATCGTGGAAAGCCAGTGTCAGAAAGTATATTTTACAGAATTACTGCAGAAAGAGTTGTCGTTGTATTTTACCAGCTTTAGCCTGATATATCTGAGGCTTGCAGATCCTCACTCTGTAAGGATTTAGGCTTCAGTCATAAAACTCTTTGCCGTACAACGAGTAAGAGTTGTCACAGTAACTACGGTTTATCAGCTAACACTTCCTTTCAATACCGACAACGATTGTCAAGAATGAAATGTATGTGGTGAGCTGGATAAAAAGATGCTGTTTACTGGGTATTGGTAAAGAGTGATTCGAGTAAAGATATTTTGTCGTTTGTTCTAAAGGAATGCTTTTAAACATTTATTTATTTGATAAAGTTTCACTTTTACTTCCTTGGAATATAAGGTTTGTTTTGGTTATCTTTTTCTCCCTAAAAGCAAGAGATTTAACTCTAACTCTACCACCTATTTGCTTCATACAGTAGAAAATATGTTATAGGCACATAAAGAAATGCGTCACGTTAAAGAGCTGTTTATGGACTGCAAACCCGTGTAAAGGTGCGCGTAAAAGGACACGCTTGCAGTCATTTCTACATTCATTGGTCGAACTACATCGTCATTGTTATAGTTTTACACCCACGCAAACAATAAATGTGATACAAAATAAACTCTACACTTGAAAACTGTCAAATAAAATAAAGTCAAATAAATCAAAATTATAATTTCATAAATTGATGTGTAAGCCTCGTTATCTTCGTGCTCCTTGGTTATTCATGACTAGTATGGGCTGGCGAAAAGCCGGCTGCCTTTGTCTTTTTGAAGGCAGCGTCTGTGATGGCGTCCAGCCCTGGAACGCTTAGGTGCCTTGGTCCGGGGATACACATAATTATATCCTCTGCAAAAACGCTCTTGTTTAGTAATTTGTTATGATTATCTTTCTTATTGTTAGTGTTATAAAATGTATCATATTTTTCTGCATTATATGTTACTTCTTTATTAATTTAACTAAATATATATTATGAACTGCTGTATTGGACTCTATTCTCCATACTGTTTAAGTCGTAGTGCAATTTTGTTATTGGGAAATACATCCTATAAAGTTGCAATTTTGTAAATTGAAAATAAATCAATTCAAAAATGTTTAGCACTTTGTGTATTATTAAAGAGACAGACAAAGGCAATCTGCCGCCTGTAATGCATCATCGCTGTATGCAATCTTGGTGACGTCATTAGGTTCAGTTAATGTAATTATGAGTGACACACTGTCATCTCATACTCCTAATAATGAAGCTAACATCACCGGGTGTATATATACACTTAGGTGGTTTGAAACCAATGTTCTACTGTGCATTTCAATATTCTATTTCAACACATTTAACAAATTATAAGAACATAGAGTTTGAAGGATTTGTTTGGAAATTTTCTATTGATTAGTGACCAACAATTTTACAAATTTATGGAATCTGCAATCTGATTCAGTCTTCAGTGGTAAAAAGCTACCTAATACATGAAGGAAAATTAAGCTTAGTAGTTGACGTAATATAACCCATCACACAACCACAAACAACATATTGTAACCGTTACAGTCAATATAATCAAACGAAACACTTATACTAAACACTTGTAGCTGGTTAAAGCTAGTGGCTGATTGGCTGATTAGTTGACCAATGACAGGTACGCAGCAGACTGACCAACTGTAACAAGGAAACAAACATCTCTATTTTTGCACAACTAAGGGGGCTTCTACATGATTTATATTCTTTGTGGTCTGTTTTAAGTCCTTAATGCCGTGATAAAAGTTTATTTTTTTATGTCTTACGAGTTTTAAATTAAAATTTATTTATTTATTCACGGCTTACACCAATTTACAGGAGTTTTACATGCTTTGATATGAATACATAATATGAAAATAAATTACTAGTATAACAAAGAATTTGGCCAAAATGGCTAAAGAGAACTAAAACTAAGATAACAAAGATAAATACATATAAATTAACTAACGGCTATACAATAATGAACATGAGAAAAACTTAAACATAGATTAACATACACGGACATAGATTACAAACATAGATTACACGGAAGAATTATGACTGTCTTCATGCTTTAGTTTATTTATAAAAGGCTAAATGTGTCTAAATAATACAACGATACGGTCTTAGATAAAAATATTCCACAGCCACCAAGTCTAACATTTTTATTATCTCTATATTCTTGTATTTTATTTTTCAGCCGGATGTTAAATTTTGCTAGTTTTCCCAAAATTATTCAACCAGCCTATCACGTGATTTATTTAAATTACCTTCTTCGAAATTATCAATTTTATCGGTAAGCTGCAATGTGGTCTTATTTAGTAAGTCTTTTTGACTTAACCGCTATCTTCTTTTCTACAGTATTATTTAAATTATACATACCTTTTTAAACCACACATAGTCTTTAATCTAGTTACACTTCTTTGTAGTTCACCCTTATAAATATGTTAGCTCGCAAATAATGAACAAGAGTGAACAAGGTTCATGTGGAGAAAGCTTTTACACGGAACACTGCCATGACTATGTAAAGTATGATAAAGTACCCATTAGCAGAATCCCTCGCTGCGTAAATGCATTGCACAGTGAATGTAACTACTGTACGTAGATGAAGTAGATTGGACATAACTGCACACAGAGTACGTGATAGTATGGTAGAGTATGTAATACAATGTAATATAAGCAGGAAACAGCTAATTGTTTGAAAATTAGTGATCACACATAAAAAATAATCAAATTAATAAGACGTCAGCGATACAACAGGCCACGTTGCTAAATAAGGACAAGTAATTAAAACCGTTTTAAACCAATGTAATCAAATGTAAACTTCTTAGGCTATGATAACCCAAGTAACAAATTCGCGTAGAGGATTTTGCAGAAAAGTGTGTCTGTCAAAAGAAAATGTACATTTTGAACCTGATTATTATAAACTTAAAATGGGTTAACCCTAAAAATCAGTTGAGATTTTGTTTCCTTGCTTTGTTGAATTTGTGTAAAAACTACCTTTCTTTTAAGGTTCCACAAGCAAAGGGCTTTTAAAAGGTTTAGGGAGCCCTCCGGTCCCCACCCTATTGAGGGCCAAGTACGCTAAGTACGTAAAAACAAACTTCAAGACACTACAAAAACTTTCTTCAAAGACTTTTCAAAATCTTACCTCTTTTAAAAGTTAAGATGGGGGAGACTTTATCACTTTGTATATCATACATAATTAATTAATTGGGCTGTCCCAACTATGTTGACTTTCCTGTCTCAGCCATTCTGCATCTATGCGCTATCTACTCATCATCACATTATCTTTGGTAAGATTGTCTCGTTACTCGTTGATTTTAGGACAATTTGTTTTATCAACCGAATCAAAGACAACAGCTTTGCTTCTCCTTTATTTACATGCTAAAGATATTGTCGTTGTATCTTCTATTTTGGAATCAAGTGTTGCCATCCAAACAGAAGGAAATTCCAAAGATTATCCCAGACTTTAGTTGTACTCTTCAGTAGGATTAAGTAGACGATGTATTTCTGCGAATACAAAGCAAACTGCTGCACTGTAGGTAAAGCTAACGAGGGAGTAACTGTAATCAGCTTTCATCCCCTTGAAACCAGCTTCCGTGGAATATATAACCAAATCATGATCTGACAATCATGTGTTAACTTGACATAGAGGAGTTTAATTGTCAAGGGCATGAAAATACATTTGGTGTTAATAGAGCTGCCAAGAGCATCTATGCACTTTTGGGTGCAAATAGTTTAATTTACTTATTTGAATACTTTTTTCTATGTTGATGACCTATAAACCGGAGAGACATCGTTAGGAACGGTCAATAAATGACCAAAATCAACTAAAAAATATTACCCTCTAAAAGGACAACTTCGATAGTGGCTTTTGGAGGTGAAGTAAAACCTACTTCTTTGAAGTTGAACAACTTGTACTTAATTTTTCACTTGTATAAATATTTTTGTACGTATACTACAAAGAAGTTAAGAACCGTTTATAAAGTTTAGAGTCGTAAAATATCACATGTCTCGATGTATAAATGATCATTAGATGTTTATAAGTTTAACTGTACCAAATGTTTTTAAATCTTATATGAATCTGATGTTATTTTTATATAAATGTATTCTTATCATCAACTATTCTTTTTATTGGTGTTAAACTCAACTTAAACTCGTTTATTACTTTTATGGGGAATAACTTATACTTAAAATCCCTTTCGATCACATACTTAAGTTGAACGAAAGCTTATGTTTAGAATTTTTCTCGTTAAATACTTAATGATTTAAACAAAATATCTTTTCATTTAATTAAACGTCAAAAATGAATCATTATTTAAAATATATGTGCAACAGCACTGTTTCAATGGTACAGTTTGCGATCTCATTATACAGAACAAACAGATCTCTGGCAGGACAAACTGAGTTAAATCATTACTTTGTTTATTCGCGTAGATTTGTTTAAACAACTAAGCGCTGCCTTCACTCGAATAAAATACTCACCACAGCAGGCTGCCGAGGAGTTTTTGTGAATTTGTCAAAGATGTTTCTATGCTTGACATTTTATGTATTTTTTTATACAATGTACTAATTCAAATTTTAGAAGTATGAATTTTAAATAACTTTTGACAGCAGAATTTAGGAAGATTAAGCCATGTTAATGATGAGTTTTTAAACATTCTTGACACCTTTGCAAGTTAAACTTGCCTGATGTGTAATACGTGTTTTTATAGCATAAACCCTATTTTTGGGGAGATTTGGCTCCCTCTCCTTCAAAAAAGGATATTTTGGTATAACTTATCCTCCACTACAAAATTTGCTGTGATTAGCCACGTCTATGCATCGGCTATGATTAGTTTAGGTTTTCTACCACTTGGAGCCCACACTAAAAGTTGAATAACCAAACGATATTTCTGTCAGCTATCCTATTGGTGGCAGATTTTACATACTATTGACCAACTGTCGATTTTCTCATTGGCTGTGACATTATCGAAAAGACTTCTTCAGCACTAGGGGCAAGCTTCTAGAAACTTTAATGCTGCTTTCTTCTTGAAATTATTATCATTCTGATTATTTCAATAGTTTCATAGATGACTCTCGGGTAAAATGTGAAATGTTTTCCAACACTTTGGCTTTGTCAAAGCCCTACATCATGATTCGTGTTGTAACTATATTCTGCTATGGCTGACTTTTCAACTTCGTCGTGTTTTGTGCGTCTGATGTGTTCCTGAAGCTAATATGCACCGAATTGCAACTGCAAGGTGTTTTAGACTGCAATCTGTATCTGTCTTCACAGGTCTCAAACATAACTTCAATTTAATAGCTGGCTTGAAAACACTATGTATGGAAGGTACTCCACAACTGGACATGAAAGCCTAGGAGCAAAAGTTCAATCGTTTGTTGTTAATCTACAAACACAAACTTGTCAAACAACGCTTTTTCAACAAATGTTACGTACTTTAGCTATTTCAGTACAATACCAGTTAATTCAATTTTCTACAAATACATTTGTATGTTTACAGTAATTTACACTTACAATCACGAAACGAGTACAAACACATGTAAAGTATCTTCACGAAGACAAGGACAAGCAAGCACCGTGTTGAAGAAGAACGGTAAGACTATTGGTTGGTAATAAAGAAAGATGTATGGGGCAATATCTTCCGCTCTTGGCTCTATAAGCAGCAAAATATGGAGTCATCTTTATACAGAAGTATCCGGCTGAGCCTTCAAAGCTATTATGACACTGAGCTGTATTTGTAGGATGTTGTATTTGTAGTTTAAACATTTAACTGATGGTTAGTTGGTTCCTCTAAACTATATAGCTTATTCTTGAGTTTTGTACTTGAACTTTAAAGAGTTCATTGGGGGTTAAAATACAATTAAAGATCGAAAAAAAGCTATCATGTTCTAAAGTAAAGGTTTTTTACAGATATTTTGCTAATCATGAACACATGTTTACTATTACAAGTATTTTCAAAGCAACAAACCACATATCAAGATAGTACCGCTAAGGTACAGGGTTATTCAAAAAGAATGTCCTACTTTCAAACAACTCTCCTTCGTTAATTATTACTTAGATATACTTAAATTAAATACCAGTAAAAAGAACACTTTTCAAAGTTTGTTTTTCTTGGTACACTTCTACAAATGCTCGCCATGTCCTTCCTTGACTGCTCGGCGAAAATCTAGCCGATAATCAAACCCTTTTCCCGTAGATCACGAAGTTCATATTGATTTATGGAATTGTCTGCAGCTCTGATACGGTTCCACAGATCATCTAGATTTTTTGTCAGAGTGGGTACGTAAACCTTCCCCTTACATAGCCCCACAAAATAATTTCTCGAGGAAATCACAAATCTACGACGAAACTCTCGCTGAACTGAACTGACTGGCTTTTAGAAATTCAAGAACGCAAAACATCTTGTGTTGAATGCGCAGCCATCCTGTTGGTAATTAAATGCGAATCATTTCTCAGTGTGTATAAACAAAACTTTGAAACTTCTTCTTTTCAACCATATGTAAATTATTCATAAAGCACTTATACTATAAAAGTTACAGAAGAATGAAAGTAGGACGTTCTTTTTGAATAACCCTGTTCTACGGGTCAAAGAGGTAAAACATATCATTGTATCCCAAACACGTTTGATTATAAACTTGAGTTTTGTCTGAAAACATTACACAGTTTGAAAAACATTGAAGTGTGATTCCGACACTTTTTCACATTTCCGCTTTCATTTGACAGTAAATCAACAAAGTAAATCAAGGTGACAGAGAGATCAAAGCGGAGTTTGATTGAATCAAAGCAGGGTTGTTACAATGTTTGTGTATTCTGTAAGCCTTCATTTGTCAATGTTAAAAAGGCGGACCTTCGAGAAATTTTCACGTCGTATTTTACAACACGTTCCTCTGAAATGCCATTGAAATTGTAATAACTACATTACATAAATGTAAAACCAAACCTTTTTACGTTCGGAAATTGCCTTGGCAATCACGAATTTTGTCGATTTGAATGTATCTACTAGGCCAAAAGTCATTCCGATCTCTAGTTTCGTAAGATGGTATAACTCTGGTAATATTATTTTGTATTGAAGATACAAATTCTTGAAAACTGTATAGAGGCAAGGTAGTGTCAACTGGTCCAGGGTTTTGAATGCTTGTCAACACAACTCTCTCTCACGTAATTTAACGATCGTTAAATTCTTATTTCATGAAGGATAGAGATTTTGGAAAAGCTACCGTACGAGAAACTCCCTACAACGACAATCCGTATATGTGTAGGTAAATTACAACGCCATCATCAGTACTTAAGTCGGACAGAGCTGACATATTTTCCTCAATTCCTAAGTATAATGTTGAGTAACGTGGTCCAAACGTGAAAGATTTCAAGTCAACCCTTGATCAAAATCTATTTCGAGAAATTTTGTTAAAAGACCTCTTCAATCTCGGTTCCGTTTAACATGACTGAAAGACTGACTAAAGTTTGAAATGTTGAATTTGTTTGGAGATTGGGCTCGTTGAAATGTTGGACTTTGAAACGTTAGGTGTTGAGCTTGAAGAAGGTCGATTTGAGTTCTTTACTTGAATTCGCGTTGAAGTAAAGATATGTGTTATCATCGTACCGAACGATGATGAACTGAATCGTTGACGTAGATCAAAGTATTGGACTAAGAATAGAGCTGTGAGGGACCCCATATCACAAACATTCCTCCTTCTAACTTCTAATATTCCTATAAACTAGATTCTAATACAGTTCAAGTCATTTGAGGCGCACCGAACCCCATTTTGCTGATGAGGATTTGACGAAAACAATAACAACTGTAGTGATTGTACCTTGCCTGGTTTTCTGGGCTTGTACATACATATCACAAACCTTTACAAGAAAATCGTTATGTGTAACAAATTCCACTAAACCAGGCATGTTATTTCCAGAGAAGGCATGTTTGTTATTCACGTTACTTTTCAACTCGTCTGTATGAGTACTTTATTTTCAATCAGCTGAACTAGAGCTGAGTTGAGTGGTGCTCAGTCCTGCGTTTGCACTTGTCTTCATTTAGCAACTCATTTGAACTCAGCTGAGATTGTTACTCGCTGAATGCAAGTGAATTGTTCCTTCACTTTGTTAATCTCAATGAACACTTGAATAAATACTTCACTTTGCAAGCGAAATACCTACTGTCAAATTTGAAGCGAAACTCATTACGTTTCAGTAGTAAATCGTATTAGTTTGAATTAAGTACGAGCATTGTTGTAATGTACAATTTGTTTGTAATGAATCTCCCATTTTGAAAGTACGATTTTCATGGTTAACTTTTTTTATCGAACACATTCCTACGATTATTAGGCTACAATAGATTGTAAGTGCAATTAAATATAGGTTTTCATTTATAGATACAACAATTTCTTGTCAAAATTCAAACTTCAATAATTTAAACTTTGTATAACATTTTCCTTTGAAACTATTGATAAAATTAAGATCTAAGACTTCCTGTTTACTCCTCGTCACAGTTGAAACATAAGTACTGCTAAACATTCAGATAGTCTCAGCCAGTCAACCAGCCACTGAGGATGACTCTCCACAACGAGGTCGAAAATATTTAGAAGGATTTATGTTTCAACTGTGACGCGGTGTAAACCGGAAGCCTTAGATCTTAGTGATGACACCGGCCGCAAATAGCTTAAGTGTTGATAAAATTGTTTAGAATTTAAAAACTGTTTCCATTCCAGAATTGTTGTGTCCCCAAACTGGAGTATTTATTTTTTTCACCCCAAAAGCACAGTCTCAAAGTTTGAGACATCCTTTTATTAACACCCTGTATGAGGTGTTACCCTTATCTGTGCAGTAGTTTTGCGTAAAAACTATTTTTAAAGCATTTTTAACAAAACAGCCTTACTTGATTACTTAAAATGTGTCCAACAGGCAGAAATGAAAGACAGTAATGTTCCAACGCCAGTTTAGGATCTTCCAATGTATAAACTGACTAAATACGGAAAACATATTCAAACCAAATGGGTAACGATGTGTAAAGAACCCTTTCTTTGTTCATATAGAATCTCTTTAAACCAACATGTATCCGGCTTTTCCGCGATCTGTTTACTTTTTCTACAACTCCTAACTTCCTCAAAGCCAATCAATCTTTGCCCTAACTCCAACAATAGTCCAAGCTCCATCAATAGACTAAACTAGGCTCCCCATACCCCACGTATGGTCTGATTCAAGGAAATGCAATTTACAGTTGCAATTGATCCCTGAAGGAATTGATCACTCTGTCCCTGACGTTGGAGAGAATGAGTGACGTGTTCACTTGGCATGACGTTGATGTATTACGTAACGTTGTCGGCGTTATTCCAGACAACAGAGATATTGTCGAAACAATTGTTGACGATTTTAATGCTTGGCTTCTTTGTTTGAAGTTTGCTGTTAACGATGATATTAGTTCTAAAGTTGAAATGTTATAGTCAACGGAATACTCGTGGTTTTCAGTGAAAATAAGAGCATGACGTTTCGGAATCAGGTATTTGATATCGTTTTCATGTCTTTACCTGAAAACGTGATCAGATTTCAGATCCCGAAACCTAGAGCTCTTCTTGCTTACTAAAAGCGATGAAACAATGAAGTAATATTTTAAAATAAATATTTAAAACTATTTATTTCGTTGATTTTGTTAATTATGTGTAAGTTCTAGAACTATTTTACTATTAAACGTATATACGCTAATTCTAATCAATATATTTGAATTTTACCTCATTTAAAAGTTTGATGTATGGAATATTGATTAGCTGCAATTTACAAAATGGAAATTAAAGTGCTCTTCTACAAGTGAACATATTAGTATTTCGAATTCAGCTAATTTATTTTGTGATCGCAATTATTTTACATAGAGAAAGCAACGAATTTAAGCGTAAATGACCACGATACAAAGTGTTTATCCACTACGAATCATACATTGTTTCTACCTCCAAGTATAGTTTGTAAATTAAAGTATATTTTTAAACGCAACTACCAGTATAAATAAAAAAACTCTCTGCTTTTACTTGTTCCTGCAGGGTTTCTCATTAAAGAGTTCACCCATAAACCATACTTTTTACTGCCAAATGTTCCTAGTTATCGATTAAGAACTATCTTCACAACTCAGTCTGCAGAATGAGATGTCTCAATGTCGCTACGTTTACACAACGGGTCTCTATATTTACTCAGAGTGGGACATATGTAAGGTCAATGTTTGCACGAGTTTCAAGGGTCTCGTGTTATTTTTCCCGTTCTATTTCCCAAGGAAAATATTGTCCAGACATGAAGTTAATATCCAACCCTACTTCCGCTCTTTTGACTCCAATTCCTCTTTAACTTTCTGGAGCGTGAGATATTTTAGTGTCTTTTTACCTCTTTTTTATTGGCATATAGCTATTACGTCGGTCCAGTTATTGTGATTACAACTTTAAAGCCGTAGTAGACAAAACAGTCTTATATTTTAAGCGTGTACTCTTATAGTCCAACAATAACTGTTAGACAATTATATTAGGGTACAAACAAAGAACTTTAAACGAGAAAATTTTAAACAAAGTACTACTATATCTAACGCTTTAAAGATTCTAAATCACTATTTGAGATGCCGACCACTAATATATGTGGTGAAGGATGAGTGTGATGAGTGGTAGTAATGAGTTGTGTAGTCTTGTTACAAACTAAGGCCGACTCTTCCTTAGAATGGGTCATTAATTAATAGCCCAATGACCAATGGAAATACAAGGACCAACGGCTTAACGTGACTTCCGAACCACGCAGGTGATGGTCTGATATGTCTAAACTATGGTGGGAGTTGATGCGGGTATCATCAGATTATCACTGAGACTATCTGAGCCGCTTTAGACCTATATCATCCTCAAAACCTGACCCCCATGAAGCTGGATTACAGGACCACGCCACGAGTCCCAGTCATTTAAGTTATTTTGCATTAACTACTGTGCCGACTCACCAACAACTATCAACAAACGAGTCACTTTAGTCATAATTAAATTTCTCTAACAATATGACACGTATTACCCTAATGATAAACTCAAAATATAAACAGACGAGAGTTTTGTCGCTTTCAAACCTTCGGACTCATTAACGCAGAGCGAGTAATTATTTAACGTCTGCTTAATGAATTAATCCCAGCTGATCCGGAGACAAAGTTCCGCCTACTCACTTCACTTCACTCGTCACGACTTCAACAGCTGATGATGGTTCCACAGAACAACGAAAGTGTAAACGTGAACGTGTTGTTGTTAGTTACATCCCCAATGTGTAATGCAGGCGTGTAGATGGTGTGATACTGCATTGCAGTGCTCCTGTAGGGAATACGAGGGGTTTTGTATAAGTTGTGTGATCATAAATTGTGTTCCATTTTGCAGCGTAACATAATTTGTTAAATTCTAGAACCTTGGGGTTATCATGTGAGATGGGTTGTAAATGTTACCATCCTTAACTTTTTAAAAGGATATATTTTAAAACCCCTTTAAGGAATGTTTTTATATAACTCTAAAGTTTGTTTTGACGTACTTTGCGTCAAAAACCGGAGGGGGAGGGCCTCTTCAAATTCTTTTAAATACAAACCCCTCTTGTGGCACTTTAAAAGAAAGGTAATTTTTATACATATTCAACGACACAAAGAAAAAATTTGTATTTCGTCTCATTTTTCGTTATAATAATTTAAATATTACAAGAAATCAGGTTTAAAATTCACATTTCAATACATTTTAATGACAAATTTTTTTCAAAATACTGTATTGGATTATGATAAAGTGAATGTGATGTCTCCCTCAGTAGGTTTTAAAGAAAAATGTGTCATTAAAAGGTTGATTGAAATCTGGCATTTTAAACCGGATTTCTTGCAATCTTAAAATTGGTATAACAAAAAACGAGTTGATATAAAATAATGTTCTTTGCGTCATTGATTTTTATTAAAATCGCTTTTCTTTTTAGGTGCCACAAAGGGTTTGTATTCAAACATTTGGGGAGGCCCTCCCCTCTCGGTTTTCGGGTGTTTGGATGGGTGACGCAAAGTACGTCAAAACAAACTTCAGGATCCAATAAAAGATTCCATAAAGGGTTTTTAAAATATTTCGTTTTTCAATGGTTAAGGTGCGGGGGACCGACGATAATCTAACTGATCTAACTGATAAGATACCTGTTTTGTTTCATTCTTAGTATAAGGACCAACCACATTACTGGAGAAGTGGTTGGTACTCATTCCAAATTGTAAAAATATTTTTGTAATGTTTTTGTTTGTTGGAATAAACTCATTATTTCATTATTTCCTAATATTGAAACGTGTAAACCTTCCAGTGAAATAAGATTGGTTACCCAATAATCCATTTTTGAAGTTAAAGACATTTGTGGTAGTTCCAAAATGTGCTTGCTCAATAAAAGAGAGGAACGTGTAAGGGGTGATTTGTTTTGTTTTGTAGACCGTTTCAAAGGTATTTTTGTTCATTCCATAAGAAACAGAGTCATTTATTTATCTTAACAGAGAGTTTTATTCGCGTCGTGGAGCAAAACTGTTTGCAGTTTGATCTTCCTAAGACCTTCTGAGTCAAAAGGCGAAACTTTATATAGATACAGGTGTGTGTGTAACCACTCTACATTCCAAATTCCCGAAATTTGGCACAAAAGTTCCTTTTGCTAATGCTTAGGTTAAATTTTGTTAGCCAGCAAAGTGGGTAACCTTTTGGTCACCTCCGGTATGATTTATACCCCTCCGGTGTAACTTATACCGCGTTACAGGAAATTCGCTATTATTTATGGTAGCGCTCAAACTACGCGTCAGCTATGATTTGTTAATTAAGAAATAAGATAATGTATTACAATTGTATGTCATAACATAGTTGTAGGTTTCGTTTACGTTTGTCAGAGTTGTTTCCAAAGATTAAGAACGGGTTGAGAGACTAACTTACTCGTTATTTTCAACAATCCCCTCGATAGCAAATCACTTCTCCAACAGTATGATAATTGCTTCTCAGGATAAACGACTCTTCAATCTTCGACTTCTTTATTTTCTTCGTTTCTTGAGCAGCTATTTTTGTTATTGATATCAGAGCTTTATAGAATGTCTTATTGATAAGACGTTTACTAAGAAGATTGCAATGCATTATTTTTGTTTGTAAATACCAATGCAATAACTTTTACATTTTTTCTTAAAGGTTTAATTTTAAACATATATGTAAAATAAATTATCAACACGATTCTCTGAAACAAGTGTGTGTCGCTATAACGGACTTGTTTATTTTAAGAAGGTATTATTTGTGACCTTCAGACTAAATTTAAGTTGTCCCACTACGTTGGCTGGCACAAAAGCTTAAAGGCTGAGTTTGAATGTTTTCTTTGGCCGCCCATGTGACCAAGCCAACTGTCCAACAACAGAAAATTTTAGTTTTATTGGTTTTAATATAAAACGCTAGGAATGTGTTAATCCCGCCAATATTCGGGAAATATCTTTTTCATAACGTCAGGGACATAGCTTCCACTATTAAAAACCAGGTCAGCTGAAATATATCATGGCCTCTCAAATTCAGTTCGTCTACTTCCTTCCCTCACAATTCGAATGTTGGACGTGGACTATTTTTCTTTGGAAAACTAACGCTTGAAATGAGATCCGGATTCTATTCGTCCTTGCTGTCCCATCAAGCACGTCCATTCGATATAATCTTTTTACCTTCATCGTACTTGAGCTTAGTATCTTGAAACTACAGTAGTTAGCTACTTTTCAACCAACCTGTATATTTATAACCTACCCCAGGCTTTGCCAACAGTCTTCTATTGAACAAAGGTACTAGACCTGGCCTGAATGTAGGTTAACTATGACGTTTATACATGACTTATAAGATATTTATCAGAGGTGAGTTACACGGGGGTAGGGGATGAATGGTGGAGAGGGGTGAAATATGCAAAGCCAAAGCGGCGAGAGGCAGAATGATGATCAGAGATCAGCTGATTGGGTCAAGGGTATTAACCCTCCTCCCCTTCACCCTGGCCTACACATTTCCCATGGTGACTTCTGATATAACACATGTAGGTTGTGACATGTGCTGCTTTAATACTTTACCAATGGACCAGACATAGTTATTGATAGTTTTAAAGCCTATGTACAATCTGATCGCAAAAAACTAGATTGCCTTTTGTACCACCTGGGGCCGGATAGAGCGGCCGCAGGTCCAACTCAGAGTACCACTTAACACATGGGATAAAACTACAAACTACGTTTTAGGCAAGTTAATTTATTTAAATGTGAAAATTTTCTCTCGGGAAGCATAGATCTATTGATACTGCTTCATATAAACACTACAACTTTTACTTTTGTCATCAAATTAATTCTTTACTTCTGAACTAAAAACTCGATTTTTCCATAAAAACATAGTACTCGAAATTCAGTAATTAAAATTCTATTTAATAACCGAACTTATTTTTTTTTTATGTGCAGCTGCACTAACGAACGTTTTAGTTCATTAACCTACGTAATACACAGTTTGCACATTTTCCCATGTTAAATTTCCTATCCCATTTGAACGCCGATCGGGCTCTATCCGGCCCCCTCTTCACACCAATATTGGCTCTGGCCTACTCAAACTTTGGGGTTCTGGAGCGACATCTAAATTCGCTACCGAGTACTCTTGAGCACAAGAGGGGGTCTTAGACTACAGGGTGTTTACAAAGTTATGTTGAAAACTTCTAAAATAGTTTCTCAAGAAAAGAGGAATGTATAGATTATAGGAATATATTCTAAGAGTCAAAGTATAAAGAAAACAAAAAGCTGTTAACAGGATTTTTTACGTACTGATTTTTTTTAACATCTTTTTATGAAACTGCTCAAGTATGTGTCAAGGAATAGCTGTCACTTCCTGTATAGTTCTATTTCCATGTAGTATGAACTAATATAGTCACAACAAAATATAGATACAAACACAATGAAGCAAAATTACATGATTAAAAATTACATGATGGTAAACTCTTAAACCAAATAAGGGTTTTAGTATTTAGATCATTGTTAATAGTACAATAAAATTGTCGGTTTTTAGTTTACTCCACTTGTTTTTCTTTCAATTGAAAAATACTAAAACTAATGGACGCAATAATCTTGTCATAAACTAAACATATTTCGATTACACATGGCTAATAAAATCAGTTGGCTTTGTGTGGAATAAACAAAGAAACAACACGTAAATTGAAAACAAATCACGTTTGGGAAAAGCCTCCAGCTCAATCCTGAAGCTAATACCTTTGTTTGTTCACTTTCATGACTAAACATTTCTTATCTTTAAAGGCTTTCAGTGAATCACTTTCCTATTTTAGCATCACAATCCGTTTTTAAAGTTTAGACTATGTATTGTTGATTTTTCACGCTATAACAATATTACGCATCATAAGCTATGAAACGTGTGTTTTAGTACATGTCAGCTATTTAGTTCAGTACTCGTATTAATTTTGTATTGGTTATAGTAGTTTTTAAGCGTACACTGATAGTGAAAGCTCGACCCCTTCCCTCTATTTCACCCTGAAACTTTGCCCGGGTCGGTTTGCACTTTTAAGTTTATTAGTAAAAGATCGCACATACGTTATTCTGCCCTCTTTATCATTCTTTTATGAACCAGATTTATTTTATTGAGGCATAGACAAATAATTACCAATGGAAAAATTAGCTTCCTAGGTAAGTCTAGTCATGAGTGTATTAACTCGTCAAAAATAATAAGATAGCTCATACATTTCTTATAAGGTGCAATGATGCATCCTATCGTCAAAATTTGAAATTCTTACGTTCATACTGATAGGAGTAATTGTGTTACAAGAATAAAAACAGACGAATAACTACAGATTTTAACAGTCGTGGAAGAATTATTGTGGGTTTTAACGCTTTTATGCACTTGGTATGTCTACATGTGTGAAGCTACTAAACTATATGTTTTATTTTGTAACATCATCTGCGTAATTTATAATGACTGAATAAATAGAACAAATAATCTATTCGTTGCTGCAGGGTTCAAGTTTACGGGTTACTTTTCGAATACGTTATACGTACATACTCTGGATTTTCTGTGGTTCAACTAATGATCCTTTAATTAAAACGACATTCAAGTACCCATCATTTAGTTGGGTTTTATATAAGAAATAAGAAACAACACACATTTTCCACTAGTCGAAAAGCACGACAAAACAAAACGCCCTTTATTGATATCTATTAATGTCAATTCAATCAAAGCGGGGTGAAAACTCTAATCTTAGAATCAGAGTGAGGATTTCATTCAACAAAGAGAAATGGGGGCGATGTTAACACCCTCGTGATCTGTCAGTCGCATTCCTTAGTCTGCCAAACAGCTGACAAGTTAGATAAGTTGAATTGCCAACTTTGTAAAGAGTGACAATTGCTTAAAAGTTGACTTTGTGAATCGTGCGTAGGATGACCAATCAAAACCGTAAAAAATGTTTGGTTTCTGTTACGCACAGCTAGAAAACTGAACTTTTCTTCCTTCTTTGGTTGGATACTATTAAACTAAGCAAAGTTGTTTTGTTTATTATCATCATTGTACACATGTTCAACGCTGTGAAGTAGAAGAAGTTGAAGAGACAAATATCCCAGGAAAATTAAATATTCAACATAGCCTAGTTGTTGGTCAATAACGAGCCCTATACAGCTGTGATGGGAAACACCACAGATTACCTAGAGATTACCTTCCTAGCTATTTTGAGGCAACACATAGCACAGAAAATGTTCAAACAAAGCCGACACGAGGCACCGCTGGTTTCGAGTGATTCGAACTTCCTTTGGAATTTGTTAATCTCATTTTCTCCACTCACAGCTTTGCTTCAGCCTTCGGTCTCATACTTATGGGTTTTATTATTGGTAGGTATACTACACATCACAAAAGGAAAACGTATTTTAAATTTCCATAAAATAGGACTACTCATTCCGCTATTATAGCGAACAATCACTTTTTTGCCCGCAATTTTGAAACGACTCGATGGATTTTATAATAATTGTTAGTATGTTGTTAGTGTGTATACCAACAAAAACATGCTGTTTAGTTCAATTTTTTCAACATCAGATGGAATTTACTGTTTTTAGATAATTGTCGGTGAGAAGTTCTTCCAAAAATGAGGTTCCGGTAGTCAGACTTTGCTGGTTAACAAACTCGACCGAGATATTTACAACAGAAACCTGTAAACCAAATTTGGTGATCATCGGACAAAAATTGCGACCTGTAGAGCTAATACACATACATACACGAGTTTTGAAAAATGTTCAAAACTTGTTCTGGGGGTCAGGATCGGTGCTCATTTCATGGTCTCAGGCCTGGATCTTACCATGCTGACGGCATAAATATCTCATTTTTCCAAAGGAAATTCGATAACTAGTAATATTCACAAGGTAAAGTCCTATCAACCATTAACTTGTGACGTGACGTGTGAGTTCTATAATGCGTTCAGTCACCGCTTTTGCGCACTGATGTGAAAAGGTACGAGACACTTCCAGATCAATTACAGACGCGGATGAGGATGTGGATGATATTCATGAAGTGAGGATGAGACTGACACAAGGCGAGATAATGTGTTTACACTTTGAAGAGAGGGGTGACAAGTAAGGGGTTGACACCTCCCCCCTCCCCCCTTGTGTAAAGGACAGTGTGTTGAAAGTCGTACCTTTGTCCTTGCTTACGACTTAACAACCTTCAAGTAAGGTTATTTGTTGAGAGGACTTGTAGTCCTAACTTCAATTTGTAAATGGGACTTGTTTTTACTTTTTCATTGCTGTAGTGTACCCATTACAGCTGTAGGGTTCATCGTTGAGCAACATGTAGGCTAAATTCTATTGATACCTCGATTCTAGTAGTATCGAGAGTAACTCGATTCTCGATACTTAAGAAAATACTTGCGAGTAACTTGCCCCTGTTTTGTGCATGTTGTGTTGCTTTCTAAGCTATTTGTTTCAAATCGATTAAGTATGAGGGGCAAACAAAACTCTTGTAGTTTGGTGGTGACTGGTCAGCTTATGCTGATAACTTTTAGGCTAGCTCGTTTCCTAATGTTTGGTATTTTGTTTGAAGTTACTTTTCGCCTAAACACGGGGTCAGACTCAAAATACCGATACATTGTGTTCTTCTTGTCCATTAAAACCTATAAAAACGTCCGAAATAATATTTCAACCTTCAAAATTCACAATACATAATCATTATTAATTGTCATCAAATACAATCTTATTCGTGTTTGTAGTACCCTCAGTTCAATGGTATTATACTATTGAATTGAAAACTATAATAGATTTCTAATAACGCTTTGAATAAACTCAGAAAAACAATCGTTGTGAGATTAAAGAATACCTCTCCCTCCCCCACCATATCACGTGACACAGCTTTGCATATATTACAAAGCCATCAATAAACAGTGACCGTTTTATCTGTTTTCCATTCCAACGTACACAACATAAAGTTCACAATATACAGTATCCTCATAAATGTTTCGTTCTATATCACTAGATATTGGACATAAACTCAATTAAAAAAGTCCATTCATCCAACTATTATCATATTAAAGCGTTCATCTAAAGCCTTCCTTACACTAAGAGTGAGTCCATAGATACGTCCATCAACATTTCCCATTGAACAATGAAAACAGCTTAAATGTCAGCTCCCCCATTGAGGTTATGAGATAACTTACATTTTCTCAATAAGGGTGAGAAAGTGTGAGAGGTCTCAAGGCTAACTCTATTTTATAACATCTATTTTATTTGACTTTACGATTTAAGGGTAAAGAAAAAAATAAAGTTTGTCTTGTTTAATGAGGCGAAGTTAGGACTACAAAGTTTTCTCTACCACTCAACCTCGACCTTTAACTAGCGTCACCGTTTAGTCACATCACAAATTGCAAGTGGTGACTGCGGGGATCGAACCCGCGCTATCGGAGTGATGAGCTCCGGAGTCGCGCGCGATACCAATCCGCCACGGATCCGCTAAGGGGTATAATGAGCACTGAAATTCATGGGCTCAAATGTTCGCTCCATTTCAACGCAAGAGCATTAAATACGAAAGTAAAATTAATTCGTGCCTGTTGGGGTAGTCTATCCTGTGGTCAACGCGTAATAACAGGAATTCTATTATTGTTTATAAAAACCAGGACAAAATAAATCACGAAAATCTAGTTTTGTGGGTTAGGTCCAATTCAAGTAAAACGTGGCTTCATTGGTTATTTAGACAATTTAACAAACTTGGACAACTGCTTTTCAGCTAACATTGAATGACAAATTAAAAATGTGCCACAAAATGCATTATAAAATGTGCGACAATTAGTGGATTCCATTTAGCAAGGGGAGAGTTCGACCCTCACTCCGTAATTAAAGTATGGGCTTTAGATGACACAGTACTGATGCCGAGGGGCGGGGGTAATTTGAGTGCCACAAAGGGGTGAGGAGTTGCGGCCCCTGTGAGAACTGCTTAACTGTAGGAACTGCTTAAACTTAATTATAGAAATAAACATTTTTCCCAGGATTTCATTACCGGTATCACAATCTGAATTCCGTGGGTTTTAACATCGCCCAGAATTTTTGTTTTTTTTACAGAGGCGTTACAGTGTGACGTTTGCTGTGTGGCACGCCGCACCGTCTGGTTGGAACCACATCTCTTCCAATTCCACTGTCATTTCTTTAGAAGTCTCAAATATACGCTGACAATCCACAGACTCTAAATTACTTAGAAATCAACTTTCATCGAGCTATTGACGGAATCTGCCCCCAGCTGCTGAAAAGGGTGTTTGAAACTTAAGCTGCTAGATTGGAACTTCTACGGGCTCATCATGGTGCTCATAATTATGACAGAAATCATTGCTTAACACAAATTCCATACCATTATGGTTTAAATAAAGAGTTTTTATGTTAAAACAAGCTATTTTCATCGTTTTATTTCACTTACAAAATTGCACAACTTAAAACCCCAAAAATAGACAAAACTTTTATGGTTTCTTAGGTGTTTTTAAACGCTTTAAACCATATGAAAACCTTTCCTCTCCCAGGGGGAAACCAAGAATGTTTATAACCAAGCTACACAGCTTAAACTAACATAAAACTAAATAAATTACTCTAATGGTAAATAAACAATAAATAACTATTTGAACTATTTCCTTGGCGCAAACATATTTCTTTGAAATATTTTAATTGAAACATACCCGTTTTGATTGTGTGGAGTGTAGGGTGTCAGTCTAATGGTTTGGGAGTTATCATAGGAAATGTGTAGGCCACGGTGAAGGGGAGGGGGTTAATCCCCTTGACCCAATCAGCTGATCTCTGATCATCATTCTGCCTCTCGCCGCTTTGGCTTTGCATATTTCATCCCCTCTCCCCACCATTCATCCCCTACCCCCGTGTAACTCACTTCACAGAGGTTACTTCCAATTTCGTTGTAATTGGATGTATTTAATTCTTTAGTCGGTCAAATATGACGAGTACTGCAAAAAGATGATGTTATTAATATTATCAAGGTTTTGTTTGATGTCTATACTGGGCTTTTCAAAAAGAGTTTTGCAAAAGTAAGGTTTATTCATTTGTTTACTCTAACTTGAAAAATCTTGAAAACAAAATAGAATCCTTTTTATATAGTAACATGTTTTAATTTACATTAAAATACATTTATATACATTACAAATACTCAATGTAGCTCCATTAGAAACTCTGCAAAAATCTAGGTGAAATTCCAACGCAGCACAGACCTTCTGCAGTATTTCCTGAGTTTTGGACTGCACAGTTTCTGGCTTTCTTGCAGAGTTTGGGGCATAGGAGGGTAGTACACCCTCACAAGAAAAAAACCATATGGTGTTAAGTCAAGTGATCTTGGAGGTCAACGCATCAAAGGACTGTCTTCATTTTCAGAGCGTCAAATCCAATGAACAGCCTTACAACCTATCATTGAAAAGCTTACGCACTCCCCTCGCCTTTACAATGTAAAGGGTGCAATGTAGTCCTTCCGGAAGTATTGCATGGGCACTAGACTATGTTTTGCTTCACAAAACAAATAAAAGTCACGATTTTAGTTGAATAATCTAAAAGTAAAGCACTCATTCATTGAAACGTGTTTAAAGTTAGAAAACAAAGCTCAGGACAGGGGATGAATACTGTGTCGTTTAGAATAGCTTTCTCTGGCAGGATTTGACCGCAGATCTCCGTCTGGGTTTATCTGACAACAGATATCACTGACCAACATGATACCGACCTTTTATCGAAAATATCGAATATTCTTTTCACTAGGCTATATTTGGTACAAAGGTTTCTTTTGTAAATATCTCAGTCGATTTTGTTAACCAGCGAAATTGGACTACTGGAACCTTCCTTGGAAGTGAGCTTTTCACCTAGAAACAGGTTTTAATTAACTTAAAAGCGTTAATTCCGCGCGATTTTCAATTTTTTTAACTATATTTCGATAAACTAAGCATTTTGAACATCAATAAAGTTGCTTCAAAATAGTGGCCATAAAAATTGTTTTCCGCTTTGACAACATAATGACTAGTCCAATTTTATTAAAATTTGAAATGTGTTTCCCTTTTATGGTATGTAGTATAACTTGCGTTCAAACTCTCGTAAGGCATAAGGCTGAATTAAAGCTGTGAGTGGAGCAAATTAGAGTAACAAACTCCAAAAGAAAAATTCGATTAACTCAGGCCAGCGGCACTTTGGCGCTTAAATGCGTGTTTGCCTTATGTTCAAATTTCACAAAAAGCCATCAAATGAGAATTTTTCCTTTGGCTTTTATTCGTACTTGGCAAATGATTCAACCTTTTAATAACTACTAAACTAAATTACGGTTACACACAATTCAGTCACAACATTTTCCTTTTAATTTAAGAACCTGCAAGCTTTTTTCAATTTCACAAAGGTCAAAACGCTAAAATAAGATGGATTTTGTGAAATAATGAAACGTTACAAACAACGGTTTTAACTAACATTGAGTATTCAACTCAGAGGAATGTTGACGAAACGTGATTTGTTTTCAATTTAGTTTCGTTGTGTTGTTTACTGGGAACAAAGTAAACTCAATTTCATAAGTTCTTTGAAGTGCTCAACAACAACAACAGAGATAATGCTGATTGTGTTTTACACTTCCCAGTGTTGAATGTACAAAACAGCTGGAGTGTGTTAGAAAAAAAACGGAATGTCAGCTTTAAATTTATAACTTTTGATTATATTACAAGCTATGAAAGCTTTGCATAGTCTTCTCTATACAGTCACTCGTGATGTAACAGAAGGCCAAGCTGAGGCTGAAGGCCGAAGCGAGGCTGTGAGTGTAGCGAAATTGCAAAGGAAATTCGATT
Source organism: Matsumurasca onukii (assembly GCA_018831715.1). Classification (NCBI taxonomy): domain Eukaryota; kingdom Metazoa; phylum Arthropoda; class Insecta; order Hemiptera; family Cicadellidae; genus Matsumurasca; species Matsumurasca onukii. The sequence goes on along the minus strand of CM032058.1, from coordinate 17,536,855 downwards.
CACTCAAGCCAGCTGCACTTTAGCGCTTAGCTGCGTGTCGGCCTGGTTGTATATTTAGCTCTTGATAATTATAACTTTGGACATGTTAACCACATACTAGGGTTTTACTTTTCAATAAAACTAAATACTTACAGGCACAAAAAAACTTACGAACCTAAAACATAACTATCGTAGTTAGATCTTGTTCGCTATCCCGAAAAATTCCCTTTAACTTCCAAAATATCGTAAAATAATGCTTGGTTTTATATTACACATCTGACAGCAGAATGCGATGATATTGTGGTAGGTATCAAATACAAAACAGTCAGGTTTTAATATTGTATCCGTGAATCCTGCAGGAAGAGCTTTGTATTTGAACTTCAGGATATTATATTAATATCCTTTCTTACCTGTGTCCTAGCCGTTCAGTCAGATTGTCCAAACTCAATCAGATGATCTAAACATAATAGTATGAAGTCATAATTACAGTAACCCTCGTAAATACAAGTAGTTCTACCCGCATCCGTTATTTAGATAAGAGTTTTTTTATATAAAGCTCAAAGAAACAAAGAAACAAACATAGGTTGCCCAGTCTAAAACATTCTAGAAATGGGTTCAATATTATTACTCTCACTATTGTGATTGGTCGTTTACTGCTCCGAGCCAGCCAAGCAGTAATTCAGTGTGCAAATGTCAGTCCTGTGGACGTGCTAGATTTCTCTATTTGTATTGTTTTCTTTTTCTTTTACCTTCGTAAAGTTTTTACATGCTGTTGTTCTTTTTCTAAACTAGCTATTATAAAATAACAGGTTTAACGGGGGAAGGGAAGAAAGAAAAATGGAATTGAGATTATTTGGTGGTGGGTGAAGGGTCTGCTAGCGCTGATAATTTTAGGCTAGCTCTTTTACTAATGTGTTGTGTTATGTTTTAGGTAACTTTTCACCTGAAGACGGAATCAGATCCCGAAACTTCGTGTACTTTTAGCTCACTCAAAAACGATGGAAAACGTCCGTAATAATGTTTTAACCTGAGAAATTGTACAATCGTCAACAACAAACTTCAAACAAAGAATAAAAAATTAGCCCATACGAGTACTTTCCTTACGGCACGTAGTCGCGCAACCTATCATTAGATATTTGGCTATTGAACTATTGAACGAACAAGTAAAGACTGGTAGATAGCGGTTCAGTGTTTTCCAAACAGTCCTGACACGAATATATAATATTAAAACAAAGAGAATACAAATCAGTATTTTACAAATAACTACTCAACTGCTATCACGATATCAGTAGAGTAGACTATAGACTACACAATGGCATGGCGAGTTAACTCTATTCATGGCAATTCATCTGACATCCTCAAGGCAGCTTATCCACAATAATAGCTCTCTCTCCGACAATTGTAATGATGAATGTAATAGGCTTACTCTATCCCCAATCCCTGTAGTGATCTGCACATGTGGCTCTGGCACGAGTGCCTTTTCATTCTATCAATAACCGGTTTGATCTGGCTTAGGTTTCCATAGATAGCACATAGTACAATGGTATAATTTCAATGGTGCTTTAATAAGCAGTTTTTAGCGCATTTCTATTAGAAAAGGAGCTGTTTATTTCTATCGCCAGAGAAAACGAAACGTCGTTAAACAAACATGTTTGTGCTATCCAAAACCGAATGGCAAAACGTAATATCTATAAATATACGAGTATGAAGTATATACAAGGTGTCCCATAAGTAAAATGCCAGACTCTAGGAAAAGGTTAAATGGGTCAAAATAAAAAGAAAATGAAGAATAAATATTTTTCCAAAACGCTTAGTTAACCAGATATTTGCCATTTTATATTTTTCACTAATTATTTATTATCTCCCACACCAATTTTTGGATTTGACTCAAACTTAACATAAATTTGTATGTAAGTAAGACCATTTATGGAAGAAATACCAGAATGATCTAACTTGTCATTTTAAAATGGTGGCTATTTTGTGGTTTTAATCTATTGGAAAACAACGAAGCTTTAAGGGAAACTCTGGCTGAAAACGACAACTTTCCACCTTATTATCTTGATGTTTGCCACGGGTTCCACTGTAACTTTGTTGGTTTTAGTCATTTTTTTACCTTGGTGTCAAAAGATAGGTAATAAAATCCACTTAAAACCGTATTCTTTACATATTATCGTAAAACTCACCGTTAATTCGCTATTTAAGGTGTAACGCCAAAAATGCCCTAAAAATACCATGAAATAGCCACCGTTTTACAATGATAAGTTAGATCATTCTGGTATTTTTTCCATAAATATTCTTACTTAGATACAAATTTATGTTAAGTTTGAGTCAAATTCGATAAATGGTGTGGGAGATAATAAATAATTAGTGAAAAATATAAAATGACGAATATCTGGTTAACTAAGCGTTTTTGGACAAATGTTTATTCTTCATTTTCTCTTTATTTTGACCCATGAAACCTTTTCCTAGAGTCTGGCACTTTACTTATGGGACACCCTATATACAGTATAACTATTAACTACCAAACTAAATAAATAACTATGACGATAAATAAATTAAAGGAAAGAAACAGATCAACACAATTTCAACATACTTTAATCCGTGCAGTATGATGAACCAAAAATGGACAAATTCTATTAAGCCAGACCAAAGTGGGGGCGAAAGAATGTTCCGATGCCATATTACATCAGAAAATTCTTTCGCCACCATCTTGGTCTGGCTTATCAGAATTTGTTCATTTTTGGTACACACGTTAGGTACGGTGTCGTCAATGAGTATATTAAATTTCGTATAAATCACACGATATGTACTGCTTTTGTAGTATAAACCCCCATTTTTGGGAACCCCTTTCCTTTTGTTACTTCCTATGGACCAATTTTGTTGGTTAAGGAATCGTTGGTTAACTTAGAAATTTGCAAAATAAAATGTGTACCATTTCTTGAAATTTGAAAAAATACGTGTCCTATAAAGTTGTCACAAGAGTCAAAAGAACACTTCCTGTGTAGTTTGTACCCCGTTATAGGAAATTCGCTAGGATTCACGCTAGCACTTATGGTTACGCTTCGGCTATGTTCACGTGTTTGAATATACAAGTCAAACGTAAAAACCGGTAGTTTCATGAAGTTTTCTTAGAAGGATAAATTCCCAAAATTCAAATATTTGAAAAGGAAATGTTCTATACCCACACATTCATAACGTTCCAACACATAATTTCCCTCCTTTAAGGCCCCTGCAAACTAGAAGAACTTCCATCACTAATATTATGAAATAAAGTTGTTCAGTTTACTTTGTCGTCATATTACAGCAAGCTGTAAAATAAACAAGCTCTTGTCGATCCAATGGGAATATGAGTTGACTGACAAACACAATCGGATACATGTCAGTAAATCTGACAATGCTTTGTATGTTGATCGACAACATATTTATACTAACCCTCTAGGCTTGAAATATTATTGCGGTCGTTTTCCCTCGTTTTTTAGTGAACAAGAAAAACGCGACGGGATATGGACTCTGATCCCGTCTTCAAGTGAAGAGGAACCTAAAACATAATACATAATTCCTCGTACGAAACACTAGGAAATGACTAGCCTAAAAGTAATCAGCGCAAGCTAACCAAACGCAAGTCGAATGTTTTGTCCGATTTCATATAATTTGGTACAAATGTTCTTTTGTAAATATCTCGGTGAGGTTTGTTGTCCGTGGTTAAATTGGAGCACCGAAACTTTTGTTTTGGGGAAAAGTTCACTACAAAGCTAATTTCTAGAATACAGCAGAGTTTTCTAGAAAATAGCACACTATACCCTCTTTTGCTGAAATTTAAAATAAGTGGCTGTGAGCGTAGTGAATTAGAATTGGTCACAATTTCAAAAATATTCACTCCATTCACGCCAGCTCAAGCGCTTTTCTGCGCGTAAGTCTGATGGTTTCATTTTTTCTCTTTTTTGTGGAACGCAACACAATGTTTCATACATTTGGTTATGACAGGGGTCAGTTGATCCCCCATTCCCTTTGTGTTACTTCAATTAACCCCTTTCACCCCTTCCTGTCAACGTGTCCGTGTTGGACCCCGTACTTTAATTAGCAAGGGTCGCTGTCACGTAACGCCACCCGTTATGTGGTGGAAAACTTTATCTATAATTATAACTATAGTATATCGTAGAGGAGGAGGAAAAGGTCATCACCACAAACCTTTATTTCTCTGGGAATAAATGTGATACTTTTCCTCATCAATACATGTGTCTAAAGCAGAAGTTTTGAGAACTAAATGACAAAAGTGCTTTTGCAGCTTGTTTGTACAATCACTTAATGTAAGCTATTATTGTTCAAAAACGTCCGCTGTTTTGATTTCATAGTTAAACATTATTTATAATGTTTTCTTCGTGAACCTTGTTGATATAAAGGAGTCCGCAAAATTTCACGTCGGTATGAACTACAACCGTTTGTTTAGTAAAAAATAAAACACAGAAGCCCCAAAATGGCTGCCTGAGTGACCAAGAACTGTTGTATGATCTTTCCACTATTTTGCACAGGAAATGCGCCTTTAAATATTGGTAGAGTTCTGAACCACCCTGTATAATCAAATATATTATACGTTTGGTCCACGTTATCCCACGAGAACGTAGGCTTTATGCTTAATTGAAGGGTTGGCCAGTCACTGGTCCATGGCGAGAGGTGGGGAGGGGATGTGAGAGGGGATAATTGTCTGGGATCAGCTGTTACACAAGTACAGGAGGGGGAGAGTGACAACTGGTGGAAAATAGATGCAGCAAAGGTGTAAAACCTATCATCTAGGCTCTAACAACAAATTGAAACCCAACTGAAATTGTTACACCGAAAATGAAGAACTTTTGAATGTATTTTAGTAGACCTTGCCATCAAGAAGATCAAGATAGCCCCTTAGACCTGGTACTTAAACTTATTTACTCAAGTACGAAAATCAATTTAAAGTTCATTTTAACTCTTAAGCTTTCGCGGCCGGTGTCATCATTAAGGATTTAAGTCTCAGCCAGTCAACCAGCTGTGGATGACTCTCCACAGTTAGGTCGAAACGTTTAGCAGTATTTATATTTCAACTGTGACGCGGTGTAAACCGGAAGCCTTAGATCTTAGTAAAGTTCATTTGTTCTTTCAAAATAATCGAAACCAAAAAACCCCTATTTATTACTCCACAAACTTAGTTCAAAGCATGTTTGATTAGTTAATTTCCTCAACAGCTGTAACATGAAAAAGAGTTGAGTTTAATTGTATGTGAAGTAAACCTGCTTGCTCGCGTGGCTGCACATTACACGATGAGATACTCTTGTCTGTTGTCTGTCTGTTTGTTTGTTTGTATGCCCCAGCAACTCTACAGTCCCGAGGCAAAACAGCTGTGCTACGGCCTCGGCTAATCGACATAGTTTATTTTTTGTGACACGCATTTCCCTGTAATATTTATATTTCCTAGTTTAATCTGTACTCATTTATTTAATTTTACAGTCATATGCTCCTACACTATACTGTACAAGTAAAACAAACAATTAATTAAACATAGATCGGTCATCTCCGTCCGATTTAAATATATTTATAATCAGTCAGTTGATTATCTGTGTTTTGAAGAAGGGAAATGCGGGGCGGGGAAGGAGAAATCTAGATGAAAATTCCCCCCGCGCCGACAGACCGATAGTTTTATATTAGACTCAAAACTGTAGGAACCTTTACACCGACATCATTTCAAAATCAGTAAATATCATAGCTCTCAATTCTCAAAACAAAAAAAGTTGTAGATAGTAATATTTTTATGAAAATATACAACATTTAACACTATAAAATGAATTCACAAATTACCTCAAGATTTAAATTTTGAAGACAACCTGCAAAAATAAACTCCTCGGTTACTCATCTTAGTACAGGTTTTTTGTCATTTTCCCCCATTGAGAAAATTGGGAAATAATTGTCATATATTATTACAGAGTGTACAATAATATGATGGTGACTGAACGAGTAGATGTCTTTCAAGCTCTCTTTTTGAAGCTCTTGATGTGAAACCTTTAAGAAAAATCTGAAAACATTGTTTTTTTAGGCTTTGACAAGTCGGCAGCCAATAAAGATGGATTCTGAAACTCTGCCCTTGTACTGTCTATATTTTGCATCACTGCGGCAAAACAGTTGCGAATGCCCCCAAAATACCAGGCCGCAGGTCTGAGGGGCACAGACCCTTAGCGAGGCCAAGGGACGAGTGAGAAGTTTAAAATTGGAAGACTAATGAGAAGCTCTTCACTACTAACCGATAATCGTAATCAAATTGTTTGAAAATTCCTTGAAACGCTACATAACCACTAACAAAACTACAGAACCGATTGAAATATATAAACTCAATAAGATTAACTGTTCAATCTACCCCTCCGTTGTTGATTTGGGTGGCTTATGTATAGGGGAGCTACTTGGCATTCCTACAGCGTTCACAATACAGGTTCTTGCAATTAGCAGTACGTTCGACAGGAATAGCAATGTGACTAGGGTTGATCCGTTACAGGAATGTATTTGTATATTCACTGCTGCGTGTCTCTCAAAGGTACTTCAACAAAAACAGTCTAACTAGCGAGGGCATTGTAGCTATAGACTTGGGTGGTGCTATAGTCTTTCGTTTTGTATAATATCTGAAGATATTTAAATCACTATTTGAGATGCCGACCACTCTCATGAGGGAATTTTAAGGCAAATATGTGGTGAAGGATGAGTGTGATGAGTGGTAGTAATGAGTTATGAGGTGTAGTATTGTTACAAACTAAGGCCGACTCTTCCTTAGAATGGGTCATTAATTGATAGCCCAATGACCAATGGAATTACAAGGACCAACGGTTTAACGAGACTTCCGAACCACGTAGGTGATGGTCTGATATGTCTAAACGATGGTGGGAGTTGATGCGGGTATCATCAGATGATCACTGAGACTATCTGAGCCGCTTTAGACCTATATCATCCTCAAAACCTGCCCTCCATGAAGCTGGATTACAGGACCACGCCATGAGTTCCAGTCGTTTTTAACAGCTAAAAGAAAGGTAAACTTTTTTTTTAACGAGGCGAAGTTAGGACTAAAATTCCTCTCTACCCCTCAACCTCGATGTTTACCTAGCGTCACTGTATAGTCACATTACAAATTGTAAGTGGTGACTGCAAGGATCGAACCCGCGTCACCGGAGTTATGAGCTGCGGAGTCGCGCGCGATACCAATCCGCCACGGATCCGCTAATAATTTGGAACATATTCATTCCTGCGGGTACTTTGAGCAGTACTTTTCTGCCAATGAGTTATGTTGCCAATCTTATGTTGTTTTTCAAGCTTGTAGGAATAGATACCAAACCAACTTATTTACATACTTAGAGGTATTATTGTTTTCCTGTATAGAAGTCCAGAAGAAAATCTATCTTTAAGAAAAACCTTCATTTCACTACACGATCTTCAATAAATGCTTTTATTATTTTACTTCATAGTTAAGGCATGACCATAGTCTTGGGCAAAAATATCCGCAGAATTTAACGGGTATTTCATCCCATGTTTCACGCAGGCAATAATGTGGATTTGATTTATTGCCATGACGACTCATTCTTATCTGTAAAAAAAGATCACCACTGTACTCAACACTGCATGAAGAGTCCCTACTTACACCAACTCATGCTCCTCTGACACTCTAACACGGAATGCAAAGAATTTACAACGATTTCTGCTAACAAAGAACAAGAGGGCACAAACTGTGTACCACGACTTCAGTGTACGACAGCCGATGTACGACAGCCTGGTCTCATCGTAGATGTTCAGTCACTCGTGTGCACAAACAAGGGGGGACGTTCACTCAAACAAACAGCCCTTCTGCACGTCCTACACTCAAATATTGCCTCTAAAGTAATCCACCGTTTGTGAATAACAATCTGTGTGTAGCGCTTCTTGTGGTTAGCTTTGCTGCCAGTGGTGGTGGTTTCATAATCCGTCGACATGGTTCAACATCCGTAGGGTTCTTCCCTCTTGCATTTGTTGTACAGGGTGAGGCAGTAAAACGGCATGATTTTGAACAATTACTAATTATTTATTTACAAAATAAAATGATTATTTTGACATAGCTCTGTAGTACGAGTATTTATGGTTTACCACAGAAACAATCAGATCTTGAATATTGTGTCACTAATGTGGCGTCTTTGGTTTTGCACCCATTGTCAGAGTCTGAAAAACAAAACCACCCACTACGCTCTGAAGCATCTGCAATGGGGTGTTGTTTATTTCCTTCCGAATGTTGTTTATTTCCGATTTTCTTGGAAGACTTTGCATTTTAGATAGCCCCAGAGAAAGAAGTCTGGTAAGCGGGCCGGTCAAGGGATATCACCATTCCTGCTGATAAGATGCGAGTCTCAGCCATTCCACTGAGACATTAACAGTATGGCTTGTCGCACCATCTTGCTGGAAGAGTATTTCTCCATCAAGAAAGTTTCTCACCCGTATACAGCTTAGGTGGATTAAATACTGCCAACTAAACAAAACTGTATACCTACTTTTGTACCCCCTCTGTTTCAGAAATCGAGCCGGGATCGAATACATCGCTAATTTGAGTGGTTCGAGGTTTCACTCTCTACCCTAACCTTGATTAGCTCTCATGTGTCAAGGGGGAGTTTGTAAATGGGTTGCTTGTCTCTAATTGAAGGTAAAATTAACATTCCAGACGAGCTTACCTTAATTGCACGGGCAATGGAGAGAAGATAAAACAGAATTATACATTCACGTGAATGCGTTCAGATTCATCAACTGAAATAAAGCGCTCTTTATCAACGTTGGGGAGTCAAGAAGTAAGAGCTGACTAGATACGACTAATGAAAAGTCAGAAGTTAAAAGAGAATAAAAATATGGGCATTGAATATTTATCTTATATTAAATATAAGAATCAAATAAAAGACAGTAAAATCTTGTTAAAACTTATTATCTATTGAGTAGTGGGAAATCTGAGGCTCTTGAATAAAGCTGCACAGCTGTCCAACTGTCAGAACTGAACAGAATATCTTGAGACAACTTCAAATACTCATTGTTGTATGATTGCAAACATCCACCCTGTATGTACACTTTCGTATGGATCACAGAAATATTATGAGGGTGAGTTTAAAATGCCCCCCAGAACTTTTGAAAAGGGTAATATTTTTAAAGCCTTTGGGGGTGTGTTTATAGGATTCTGAAGTTTATTGTGGGATTATGGTATAGGGTTGTGATGTTTCCTTCAGAGTATGTTGAAGAAAATGTTGTAAAAATATGTGAATTGTGGCATTTTAAACCTGATTTTGAGTCATCTTTAAATTAGTATAACAAAAAAGAGTCAAGGTAAATGGTTTTCTTTGTATCGTTGAATTTGTGTTGACATTGCCTTTTTACTTTGAGGTGCCACAAGGGGGGGGTTTGTATTTAAACACTTTGGGGGGCCTTCTCCCGGATTTTGGCTGGGGAGTGGGTGACGCAAAGACGTCAAAACAAACGTCAGAATCCTATAAAAACATTTCCCAACGGGTTTTTAAAAATATTTCCTTTTTTCAACATTTAGGATGGGGGGACATTTAAAACTCAACCTGTATATGGTAGCAGGTTCTGTGCATGATCAAGAATTTAATGGTGATTATATAAAGCGTTTCAGGGGCTGTTCATACTGATCAAGTACTTTAATGTATTTTTTACATAAGTATTCCTCAATAATCTTCCAAATCCATACTTTTTGAAAAGAATTAAGTAAAAATTCTTTAAACACGTTTGCTAACGCACTTCATGAAGTGCTCAGCCACAAATTCGACAGCACTTCTGATAAACTTCGTAGTTTGTATTAAAAAAGAAACGGTGACTGCGGGGGTCAAACTGCACCACCGGATACTATATATTGGGTATTGTCTGTATGTCCTTTCCTTTGATAATCAAGTTCTTTTATGTAAACTTTAAACCGATGTACATGTTGTCAATTTGTGAAAAGAGATCATTTTATTTGCAATTATTTGGTTTCGCGAATAAAGTTGAAATCTTGTCCATAAATTAGGTTTTAATTCAGTTAAACAAAAGTCAATTTTAAACGGAAAAACAATTCATTCTGAAACCTGAGGTATTCCAGGAGTCAAGTTGGAAAAGATTTCTCTCTTGTCGGGGAGAGAGAGAAACGTTGGGACGTTGTCAGTTGAGTTGACGCTTCCGTCGGAACAGCTGTTTCGCCTCGGGACTGTAGAGTTGCTGGGGCAGACAAACAAACAGACAGACAACAAGAGTATCTCATCGTGCAATGTGCAACCACGCAAGCAGTTCACAAACAATGAAACCAGACCCCTTTTTATGTAAAAGCTGTTTACCGAATTAACAAACTAAACATGCTTTGAAGTGAGGACCTCTTTTTAGAAATAAATAGGGTTTTTATTAACTCGAGTAGTCTTGACAGGACAAACAGGCCTAGTTCAAGAAACGGAAAACAGGAAGTTATGTCCCGTGCTTTTTAGACCATTTGTTTGTCAAAGCGTTTGTCGTATGGTTTAACTTTCCATGAACATAAGATATACCGGTACTGAAATACGTTTGAATGTTCTTCGTTAAAAAAGGTAAAGTTCGTCTTTTGACGAAGCGAAGTTGGAATTAAAAAACCCTCTCTATTACTCAACCTCGTCCTTTACCAAGCGTTAGCCACTCCCTGAGAATCGGAGATAATGTTAAGCCGTTGGTCCATTCCATTGGTCGTTGGGCTAATTCGTTAATGACCCAGTCTGGGAAACAGTTGACTCTATAGGTTGTAACAAGATTACTCCTCATCATCAATAAAAAACACTCAACACACTCACCCTTCATTTCATATTCACCTTAAAATACCCTCTAGGAGTGGCCGGTGTCCCAAATCAAAGTATCAAAGTTATCGCAAAGTCAATTGACAAATCGTCAAGGCTCAGAGGCGGCTCGAGGACCCGGCAACCCGGGCGGCCGCCCAGGGGCGCAAGGAGGGCAGCATTTTTGGGGGGGCACTAGGTGCATGCAACTGAAAAACGAATTCTTATAGGGAGAAGAGGGAAAAGACTTTTAGAGAATTAACGATATCCAGAACAAGAAGGGAATTATATTTTTATATTTTATTAATAATTAACTATGCGAAAGGGTGGGTCGCAAAATGCTCAGTACATATGTCAGGAAGCATGAGGTGAGTTATTGCGCGCAGCCACTGACTTCAGTCAAAGCACAACCCGCAGACGCTGCCACAAGGCCCGGCCTATCGCCTATCCTTGCCGCCCCTCCGTCCACGGTTCATCAGCCGTTTAACTCTTCAAGTTGTTACACGAAAAACAATTCCTCATTTTGTTTGTGACATGTTCTTTCTATCTCAAGAGTTGAGCAATGATTATTCGTTTGAGTTTTGTGTAAATGTGTTGGGGCCTGGAGGTGTATAGGGCAGGACAATACTGTAACATGAGATTTTCTAAACCAAGTTGGACAAAATTTCGGAAAAGGGTGTCTACACAAAAGGTTTTCATAATCATTATATATAAAAAAGTAATGATTTCTATTTATTCATAGTCATATAACTGGTAATGAAGTCAGTTATTTTTGTTATGTCGAGTTAACACGAGGCCCAATTTAAAACGCTTTAAACACGTTATTTTGCTTTATGCCGCGTTCAGTCTGCCCAAGGGCGCACGCATGCTCGAGCCGCCTCTGTGACAAGGCTCAGTGGAGACTGCGGGGATCGAACCAGCACCGCCGGAGTCGCGTGCGATAGCAATCTGCCACGGGTCTGCTAGGCAAGCTTCCACGGGTTCATTAATAGCTTAAAAACGAACGAGGTTACTAAACAAAATTGTAAAACGCTTTGAATGACTGATAGACTAACACATATGGTTCAACAATCAGTACCAGCATACATCAGTGGAGTTGACTGACTAAAGTTTAGCTTAGTTGTTGGTCTACTGCAGTTGTTGGACTTCTGAACTGAACAGATGTAGTTGTGTGTAGCTTCATTGTAGAACGTTGCTCCTCATTAGCAACTTGGTTTAATCCAAGGAATCTAAAGAGTAAGTAGCTTTGAATGGCAATATGACAAAGTAAATTTAGATGGATTTTCTGATTGAAGAAAGGTATTTGCGGGATCGCGAGTCCCGGGCCTGGACGTGATTTTCGACCCCCATAAATTTTGATCCCCTCCCAAGTTCCTGCCCTAATGAGGTCATACTGTATTTGCACTTCTTATTTATCCACCTTTCGGTTGTCACCCTCTTCCTTCAGTTTCTTGTTTCGGCTGATCTCATACAATTTAACCCCCGATTCTCACATTATCCCCATCTACCCTAAATGAAGCATAACGTCTAAGGTGCTCGTGAGATAGCGGTCCAAAACGTATAATATGTTTTATTATTCGCATGATTTCCGCACATTAAACCACCTGTTAGTAGCGTGAAACTATAGTAAACCTAAGTTCTGACATTAAATTCCAACAAGTTATTATGGACTTAGATTCTTCATTTCTGGCACAAGAGGGGGGATTCCAGGCCCAACTAATAGAACAAGTTTATTTCGGATATGAACTTAAGAAATGTGAGTGAAATGTGTGTGAGTAGAAAATATATATCTAGAAAATAATGTAAATATCAAATTGGAAAACAAGTTTAAGTGGTTTGTATTAGTTAGTGTTTTTTCATGCATTACGATACAGTTTATTTCTAAATTCTCCACCGAATAGGCATTAGTGTTTTTTTTTTTTTCATAAACATGCAAGTTTTTTATAACATTTTTATTATTGTCTTATACCTTTGAACTTATTATTTTACCTTGTATTCATACAAATAAGCTGTCATTAACCGTTAACTTCAGATCAATAGCACAATAATATTATTTTACATTGTATTTCCAGAATAATGCATTAAAATAAATAGGTTTGTTATTGAAAAACATCCGTTGTCTGCGGGTGGTACTTTTAACGCAAAACCAAATCCGACAGTAGCTTTGGCTCGTACGTCCACCCGGACATGTCCGCGGACCTAGACGGGTGCTACGAGTACTAATGTGTTACAAACAACTTCCAGATGCACGGATAAATACGGAGGATTTGTCCTCCCGTGTGTGGCTGCCTGATTATGTCTGAATTGGAATTCAAAATAAATTTTAACTGGGCGATACAGTGAAGGATAAATAATTGCGTACACGCGGCAACACCCAGCAAATAGTAAATCAGTTTCCTCAGCGATCCTCTTGTCTTGTGCACTCATAACAGTTTTAGTTTTCGGTAACTGGTTACGCCTCGGCATTCTTTTTTTTTTGTTTTCAGGAAATTAAAATTCAGTTTAAGTCAATGTATTCTAAAAACTTTCCATTTCAATGCATGCCCATTTGCCCTAGTGTTTGGAGAAATTGAATCGGGCCCGAAGCACCATTATTTATGTGAGACTGTCGAGATCAAACAGACTATTTACATTGTAATAAATTGTATTATTACAATATTGTATTATTTAACCTAGTAGTAAGGCTAAAAATATGTATTGTTCGAAAACTAATATTAATGCGCAATTTTGGAACATTAATATATGTATGATACATCAGTGTTTCATACATGTGCATACCGTAAACTGTCTAAAAATTCCTATTAGATTCATATGGCATCTGTTTTAGGCTTGGGAACTTGGGTGTTTGTCCTCGCCTAGTAAAGTATTTATCGAAATAATTGTGTATGCAGTTTTTGCAATATTTTATTGATATTAGTGTTGAAAGACTACCTTTTTATCCTCTGAAGTGTTAAATAAAGTACGTTTCTGGGATAATGAGTTGCTCGGACTCAGACTCTCCGAATAAAGAGGAAACTACGAATAGCTGCGACATGGGGGACGTTATTGGGAAAGAGGCCGATGATGCTGAGGCAGAAGAGATGTCATCTGAAATTCCTGAAATCGGTTCAGAGAGAGAAGATGCTGATGGGGCACCAAGCAGTGACGACCAGACTCCACTTAGTTGTGAAAATCAGATCTCAAGTGATGTAAGTAGTTCTGCAATTATAAGCTGGTTTACTATTTAAACCGTTCCAAAATGCATCCAAAGACTCGCCCTGCAATTCAACCAACATACCCAAAACCCCTTAGTATCGTTGAGTTAAGCTCATGAGCTAACATTTGCAAGCAATTGGCTCCATAGGAATGTATTGACACCTAAATAATAATAAATGAACACCTACCCTGTAGTCTAGTAGGCTATTACAATACAGTTTTTTGTTTGTTTATAAGGCTAGCATAAGTTAGGCCTAAAATCAATATGATGCCCTTCCAATTGTAATTAAAACATTGACCTTATACATTCAACCTTAGCAGTGGAATTCCATGGCGTGGGCTAAGTTAGTTTTCAAGGGTTTAAGAACTGATTGTAGCACTTAGAGTATCTATAATTTACCCTTTAGTGCCAGGAGATTTAACATTTTGCAACATGAAAGTGATGCCCACAAACCCTACATGAAGTAGCACATAAAAATGCCGAAGGCGTAGACAGTAAAACAATTCCAAGGTAGCCTAAATTGGACCGCTTTTGTGGTTATAAATAAATTTCTGAGTTTATGTCCTCGTCCTAAGTGAAATCTCGATAACTGACTTTTGATTTTACTCTACTAGAGTTATTTGTTATTAATCTATCTTAATTTTTAACGTAGTAGAAAGTAGAATATAGCTAGGCTATAGTTGATCCAAAGCCTAGTCGACTTGACTGTACTGCTACCACCTTTGGGGTTTCAATGTTTAATGAATCCAAATTTGCTTGATGATTAATTGTAATCTTTAGTCTTGGCTGATAACCACACCATTGTAAATTTTCATAGGCATTGGCATTATTGCCAGTAGTGCACAAGAGTCAAGTTCGTTCATCATTGGGATAGATAGAAGGATGCAATTACTGACAGCCTGTTGAAATTAGTAGCCTATCTCTCCAGAGCAATAGCGTGTTTTGTGTTTTCGCTTTGAAAACGGCTTCCACTAGAAAAAGAAAACCAAACCTAAAATTCCCCTAAAACACTAAAACATAGTTTCTTTTTTACATTGATTGTGTTAACATTTAGTTTATTGGACATATCAAATGTGTTAGTTTATATGTGTCTGGCTGAACAATATTGAAAAAAATGAGTATTGGGTAGTTTCTTTGCTGTTTGTGTGCAACCGTGGAGCAGCAAACAGAGACAAGAAAGGCTCAGGAGTTATGCGGACAGTTTTTTTTCTGAGGAATGCCTTAGCTGTGACGCTTCAGCAACTCTGCTGCAAGACTAACAATCTCTTCCGACTTTCGGTGATAAATACCACAGTTTGCAGGAGTTGACTGGATAAGTCGACTCCCAGCCTTAAACCACTTACAGCACAAGAAATATGTGATGATTATTTATGATGTTACACATTCATATACTTTGTGTTTGAATAGAGAACTTTTTAATCATTGCTTGAGGACCCAATGACTGTTTGAGTTCAACTTGAGATACAAGATATTATCAGAATATGATTTCTCCGTAGCATTTCAAATCACTAAAATCCTTTTCCTGTAGAATTGTTAGATCGCATATACAGGGCTTCCCAAAAGTAAAGTGCATAACAAAGTTCTGAAAACTCTTTTATAGGTGGACAAAAAAATAAAGTACTTGCAGTATAAAATTTGTTTCTAAAAATGATTGGTTTACTATTTGGCCTCTTTTTTATTCTCTCAACACATTTTTATTCCCCATACCTCTCATTTTTTATTTCCTGTGTATGCTTTTGTACTTTGGTAAGACCCTTATTGAAAAGAATTACTAGCATGGTCATGAACGTTCTCATGTCTATAGCAAAAAAACAGTGAGGTTTACAACAATGAGTCCAAAATAACTTGTATGAAGAAAATTGATTACTAATCTCTTTTACACCAAAATCACGAGTTTCCGTTAAACTGAGTTGCCAGTAAAAATATGGTCAACAGTGGGGGTTTAACCATGTTTTCCGGCTTAACTCAGGTTTTTGATGATGGAAGTTCATGATTTCGGTGTTAATATATTTAGTTTTTAAAATTGTCAAAAAGTTATTATTGACACATTTTTGTTAATATCTTACTGTATTTCCACTATTTAAGTAGAAGTTCTAGTAACACCATAAAACGGAAGTAATTTACACAGGGTTTATTTGACCATGCTACTGATTTTATTTTGTTCTCTCTAAGATACAAAAGCTTACCAAGTTATAAAAATAAATAAATGAGATAAATTTTGGCTATTGAAAACAAAAATTGTCACTAGCGGATGAACTGTGCGTCTTTCAATACAATGTTTTTGTTTGGCCCATAAAACCATTTCCAATAGTTTGGCACTACCTATGAGGCACCCTTTTTTATGAACATATTTGCAAAGGTGATTTTGTACATTCAATAAAAACTTTTACGTTTGTTCATAACGTCTTTATTCTAAATGTCATTTTAAGCACACAGCTTAGTTAACAAACGTGGGGTGCTTATTCCTACAAACAGATTTTCAATTTGCATAATTTGTTGCAGAAAGATTAAAATATTCTCCTTTGAAGAGTTTCTTCCTATGTTTTTGATTTTAAAATTATTTTGCATTTTTGTTTTAGGATAGTGATGACTTTGATCTCGACGATTGTTCGTCCAAGGAAGATCCTTGCTCCTGTGATGCTTGTGACAAAGATCGCAAGTAAGTTTTCTTTTCAAGTTTATATACTTAAAAAAAGCCTTTTTAGTAGATTTACATGATGTCCCTGAACTCTCTGAGATGGCTTTTTATTTGTGGGCCAATACAAACAAAATCTCAAGTACATAGTTACTCATGATTAATTTTGTTTCTTTTGGGTTCTATTTTTCATTGACAAATATTTAAATACTAATATTAAATGAAATCATGGACGCTTTTTGTTAACTTAAAAATCCTGAGATTAGATTTCACATCTAATAAATGTAAAGATTTAGTTATCACTAAGTTTTGTACAAATTAGTTTACTCGACAATCCTTCTAAGATTTTTGTAGTAACTTAATAGAAGTAAATGAAATAAATTACATCAGAGTACTTTTGGGAAAAATTTATTGCACTATCAGTTTCAAAAATAATATTCTCATAAGTTCAATATAAAAGTAACCTTAAAACCAAACATAACTTTTAATAATAGTTATAATATTTGTCATTTAGGCTAGCAGAGTCTACATTGGAAGAGATGAGGTTGCTGCATGAACACTGGATGGACTTGAGGCAGTACATCCGCATGGTGTACAGGATGGCCATGGAGAATAAGCAACCTCTAGAAGGATACGAAACCATCGTCAAGAAGCATGTAGAAATGTTAGTATAGAACATTTTTAAGGGTGTAGTTTTATAACTCAAATCCTTGAAGAAGCGGCTAGGTCACTCAAAGAATTTTTATCATAACATTTTGTTTGCCTCTTATTTCAGAACATACTTAATGATGACAAAATATGTGAGCGTTTGTTTGGAAGAAAATATGTTATAAATAGCCTTTGCTGACGGAGTTCTTGGGTCAATTTATGAATGCAGTATTAAAAAACGCAGCTTTCCGCCAGGTTTAGGCTTTTAATAATGTTAACGCGTAATCAATTCTATTTTACAAAAAATTGAGTGCTTTTCAGTTGCCTTGCTTGTTGCTTCTGCGAGCCCAGTCCCATTTTCTCCCTAATCAAGACTTCTCTTTATTAGAAGCGTAATAAAGACTTCTCTTTCTCCGGCGGTAGCGTAATATACCCAATCAGACGTGCATTTGGGTAACTAATCCCTGGCCACTTGACCTTTTCAATCTAATTAGTATTGAGTTTATTACTGACCCATGAACTAATCGTCTTTACTCATTGTCTACCTGTAGGGTTTCATGTTTGTTTAACTTACCGAATCCCAGCTTTTGCATACACTCTTAAACAAAATTAAGTTACTTCTCTGAACTGACAGCCTGGTAATGAATCATGTTTGTTTGCTTTCAGACTGTGCAAGTGTGATCCACACCAGTTGTTCCAACGACTAGAATCTCAGGTGCAAGAGTACGTGATCGAAACTAAAGTCAGGCAACTTGAACTGCTGAAACGTGAAAAGGATTCACCAGTCTTACCTTACCTATTTATTTCAGGTAATTGACATTTTATAAATAATAGTTTCAGTATGTAGGCTAGTAGTTACAGAGAGAGACTGGCCAAATTTCATGCGGGCCTTACTCAAGAGTCATTGCTACATATTTTTCTGCTTACTCCTATCATCATCCATAACCCACAATTGTTTTTGTTTATATTTTCATGTTCTAGTCTCGTAAGTTTCTTATCAATCTGAAGTTCGTCTAAGTGGTCAGTTAGTTTACTGTACATTCAGTAGCCTTTGTAATGTGTGTCAAGCAAGAATGATGACTGTTAATGTGTCCTCTGGAATTTTAAAAGGGTTCTAGAAGCTATTCTCTCTTTGTAAATTTAGATTATCATTTTAAGCTCAGTAGTTAAATGACTGTTTAATGAATGTTATAGCTTTTACTTTTTTATTAGCCGCTCTTCAACTGTACTTGGGGAGTTCTCAATTAATGTTATCAAATGATTATCCGAATCACTTCTCTTACTGACACTTGCTCCGTGGTGTTGACAGGACTGCTGGACAGCTACAAGAAGTTGATGGCAGCAACTCACGAGCTCTCGCCCATGCTGGAGCCACTCCAGATGCTGCACCTGAGTAAGTTCAACCTGACGTGGAAAGTGCTGAACCAACATCTGTTCCAGAGCTGTGTCTACACCGACCCCTTCGTGCAGAACAAGGTCCCTGAATACATTGCCAAGGTAAATCATCGCTAGTTATTCGCAACTTAGTGAGTCCATAAATGTAGCCTTCGCAAGATTTGAACCCTGAAGGAAAAGAACCTGACGAAGCAGGTACAAACGCCCAATCCAATCACTAAATCACTATTTGAGATGCCGACCACTCTCATGAGGGTATTTTAAGGCAAATATGTGATGAAGGATGAGTGTCATGAGTGGTAGTAATGAGTTATGAGGTGTAGTCTTGTTACAAACTAAAGCCAACTCTTCCTTAGAATGGGTCATTAATTAATAGCCCAATTACCAATGGAAATACAAGAAAAACGGCTTAACGTGACTTCAGAACCACCCAGGCGATGGTCTGATATGCCTAAACGATGGCGGGAGTTGATGCGGGTATCATCGGATGATCACTGAGACTATCTGAGCCGCTTTAGACCTATATCATCCTCAAAACCTGTATAGTCTGCTCAAAGCTGCTTATGAGGGTGGGCACGCTTGACCAGCACAGCCCAGCAGTTTCCGAATTCTCTTCCAACCTTCCAGCATGCTAATGGTTACCCCCAGTCGTAATCTGACTGGTATTTTTACCCTGTGAAGATACTCTGATATTGGGAAACAGCTAAGAGAGATCATGTCTAAGCTGAATAGGTTTTCTGCTACTTAATACGACATTTCCTTTCTATGGGTCAAGAGAGGGACTAACTGGAAGTGCGCTAAAAAAGGTTCACTCTTGAGAGTCAATTAGTGGATAGACTCTGTAGAGAGAGTGAACATTATTGGTTACCTCTGGTTTGGATCGATGAGTCTCAGTAAAGCAGTTTGGAGACTACTGGTTTAGGTGGTCAAGGATGAAAAACTAATGCTTTCATCCTGGTTGAAGATCAATCAGCCGCCCAAACATGATGCTATCAGACCCATTCCCTTTCTTACCTTGTTCCATATCCTTCCCACCCCGTTGGCTAGCACAATAAGTCTGAGACCAAGCCAAGCCAACAGCTATCCAAAAAGTTGTGGACAGTTACTAAGGCTTGACAATTACTGGCTCCATCAAAATACATGGGAACAATAGTATTTTCGGTTATGCTGTGCTGGAAAGGCGTGTTCTGTTCATTGGATTCGTCTGAAGTTTTGTAAACCAGCCACACTGTAATTCCTCCTTTTCTTTTCTTCAAAATGTGTGATTAAGACATATGATCTGGATTTACCGTAGAGCAATGGCTAGAAAGTTTGGAAAGTTCTAAGGAAAACTTGAAAAGTTAGGGAATTTTGTCATGAGAAAAGTGTGACAACTCAGTATGTTGATGTTTTCGTGTTTGATTGCAGCTGAGCAATGCTTCTCCAGACCCCGGTGATGCCAACAAGATCCTGGTGCGAGAGTTCCTGAGTTTCGACGACGAGATCACACTGGTCGGCAGTCTTTGGCGGGAAGCTGAAACCAAGATCCTTCAGTACAAGTCAGTATTGCGTAGAAATGAGGCTTTTCAGTCAGTTAGAAAGTCATTAGAGCCAATAAACTGTTAGTAAAAAAGCGGACTTTGGTGGATCAGTATCACGTGCAACCGGTGGTGCTGGTTGCGTCCCCGTAGTCACCGCCAACAATTTGTTAAGTGACTTTGTGGGAACGCTAGGTAATGGTCAAAGTTGAACGGTAGAGAAGATTTTGTAGTCCTAGAGTCTCTGCCTCGTTAAACGAGACAAACCTCACCTTTTGTTTTATAAATTTGCTTTGCTGTACAATTCCTAAACTGAATTTAATCACAGCTATTTTCATGCTTGACTGGTTTATTTTGTGTTTCAGCCAAGAACAAGCGACTATAAAGGCCAAACAAATAATGATGAAAGAAGACTGGAAATTCTTTAAAGCTCAAAGGAAACTCATTCACCAAAAAATCATGAGCAAAGCAAACAGGTAGGCTAAAACTTTAAAAATGTCATTGCATTGATTGTGCTAACAAAAATACAATTAAATTTGAAAGTATATTTCTCTAATTATTGTTAAACATCTTATTTAACAATAGGAACAAAATTAGGACCTCCACCTAATATTTTTAGACTTATGACATGGAAACATAGGTTTCAGACTAGAGTATTCGGGGAATTTTAAATTCTTATCTATTTTAAACTCATAAAATGTAGTTTTAAATGACGCATGTTTATGGCAGTTGAGAATCAAACCCAAGAGTCTAGCAAAAAATGGGTTTGACATCCACAAAAATTTGAACTTCACTATTTCTCTCTTAAAAAACTAAACTATATGTATTTTTCTTATTTGCTCTCTGTATTTATAGTGAGGAGTTAACCACAAATGAAGAAGGGTGTCCGAGGAGTTGTCCTTGTGACGAGTGTGCAATGAGCCAGTTGCTGAACTTCTCCGGCCTAGTCACTCCTCCTCGCTCCCCGCACTCACCCGACAGGTGAGTTACGAAACTTCTACAGCCGGTTGTGATGAAGAGAACTTAGCTTAGCACCAGCAAGGAATTTTCTTAAAACTTCCTGCTTTAGCTGGTGTTGTTGAGTATTTTTAAATGGTCTGTCATGAATTATTTTGTATTGTAGTTTGTAATATGTTTGTTAATGCATTATAAAAATTAGATCAAACTTATTGAATTCTACAGTTTACATCCTCAGCCCAGTGTTTTATACCGTTTATACTCGAATCTAAGGCGCACTTTATTTACCATATTTTAGGCTCTAAAATAAGGGTGCGCCTTTATATGGTGCCTTTGACTTGCACAATAGGATGAAAATATTGGATTCATTTGAAGAGTTACAAAAACACTTAAAACATCGACAAAAACATTTAGGTAGGCCACGAGAGAGGTAGGGAACAGGAACCACAACGGGGTTGCGTATTGCAGTTGCGTATTGCGTCACCTGTTTTGAAGAGTGGAATGGAGGAATAGTGAAAAACAGAGAAAGTGACTAGAGGGGACTCAGAATTGCTTCTTATTGCATTCGTGTTCTCCTTCCTTCTCCACCACCCTCTTGCCTGTAGGTTGGTGGAGGGGAAGAAAGAAGAGAAGGAATGCAGTAGCATATAAGAGGGAGATGCACATCTATTGCAAATCAAACACTAGCGCTTGGAAATATGGGTAAATCACCAGTGGCAAAAACATGAACTAACTACAAAAAATAGTCCTTTACCAGACCCTAGTCCTCGGGTGGTCCTTTATCTCTCTACCTGCCTTCCTTATCACTGCTGACCCTTGTTTGCAACATTTTTTGTGCTGTGGGAGGGGCGTAGTGGTGGACCCAGCAGGGCGGGGTTTGGGAAGGCAATCGTGATGCATTCTCTGTTCTGCTTTTACCTCTTGACAGCTGCAGCTGGCAATTACGTCACTGGTTGCTAAGGAGGGGTCAGGGGCCTGACAAATCATAGCCCTCTAGCGGTTGACATTATAAAAAACAGGGGTGTGGGAAATTTATGGGTGCTGTCTTAGATTCGGACCCTGCATTTTACTTACGTCCAAGGAAACAGGAATGTCCAGTGCATAGTTTTATTATGTGTCTGGATACAGATTTTTGTTGAAGTTTCAACCTAATAATAAATTGGTCTAAAATTGGTTGCAAAAACATCTGAAAGTACGAGGAAATGACGTTTGGGAGCCCTTTTAGAGTTCATAAACTGGCGTAGATAGCTTTAGGCATTAAGTGCCTTAATTAGTCATGGTCCGCGGTTTGTACTCAACTAATGAGTGGCAAGAAAACAACCGGATTGGTGTAGTGAAACAAGTGGTGTCATGTCACTAACCAGCTGTTCTGGAGAATCAGCTGAGCGGGGCTCTCAAGCAGGTGGCCAGCCGGACCATCTGATGGCCGATTTAAGCAAGGTCGAATGAGATGAAATCTACTGTAATTATATTACTCTGCAATATTGTGATTTATCTCTGCCAATACTGGTATTTGTTGAGAGAAATGCATATTTTCTCGTGGGATCCTTTGTTCATATAGACGTGTGTGTGTGTGTGTAGGGGTACAAGTGTGGGTGGGCGGGTGGAAGGCGAAGGCAGAGAGCAGGCGGATGCGGGAGCGGGTGTACCTTGCGAGTGTCACGTCTGCACTGGACCTCCTCTCACCTCTCCAGTCGTAAGTATTGACATTCCGAGTGGAGTACACTTCGAGTTCAGTGCCTCTTGCTGATAATACCCAGTTAAATTATGTTAATTGACTCACAATGTTGGGAGAGGGTAGTAACTCGCCAAAGTACTGGATAAAATACAGCAAACGTGAAACTGTTTTGAGAAAGAAAAACTTTTTTTCAAGTTAATCTGCCAGGCAACATCACATTTAAAACATTTCATGAATTTACTAGTGGCTGTTGGCTGAGATGGGAAGCTAACTTAAGACCAGCAGTCTCGCACACTCTAGACTGAGCCACCATGCCGCAAATGGATAGGCTTTATAAACAAGAGTTATTCAATAACAGGTCTCCGTACCATTGTAACAATTACACTCATTGAGAACTAACAGAAACAAACTACCTAGTAAGAGTCTATAGTTAGCAGAGGAGATAATCACTTCATCTTATCATTGGCCTTCAGAAGCAAAACGTACATGTTAATAAACCGTAAAGTCATGATAAACGAAGCTACATGTGTATTTCATGTGAGTACATTTTTCAATGTTTGCTTTAAGGTGGATTTGGAAGCTACAGGAAATGTGAATCTTAACCTGCAAGGCAGTGGGTTCCGCCTGTACCCTCACATTCATGGCACAGGAGGTAAGAAATTCCTAGAATACGTAACAGGTTGCTTATTAATCCAGAAAGCTTTACCCGATAGAAATAAACAAGGATGTAGAGTTAACATACTCTCGTTAAAATAAGCAGAATCTTTATTTTGCTGAGCTTCAAGAGATGCTTTTCATGAAAAATTGTTTGGTAGGTTTTGAGGACACTAATTGAATTGCTTAAATCCTACAAACTATCGTTGTGGCTTTTTCAGGTGTGAGCGACAATGTTGCAAACGTCTACCCTCGTCTATACAACATACATTCCTCTCTACTAGCAAAAAACAAACAAACAGAGCCAACGGAGAATAAAAAACAGGTAATGGTGTTTCAGTGTCTACAAAAATATTTGCAAGATAACATTCCATAATTTATCAGTAATTTTACAATGTGAATTTCGTTGATTATCTTCAGTCATAACTCAATAAAGTTGAAAATGTACACCACATTAAAGTTTACTTCAGATCAGACGGTTATTAAAATTATTAACGGCTTTTAATGTCATGTTTCCAACAGCCGAATGTGGTGAAGAATGCAGAGTTTAAGAGCGAAGCTGTGTTGAGGCCAGCAACTCCTCCGAAGAGGCCGGAACCACCTCCCCCTGCGAAAGCAGCCCCAACGCACCCACCTCCAAGTAAAGGTCAGTTTGCTCATTAAGAATTAGGTATTTTCATTAATTAGGACCCATTAAGGGTGAATGGGTTTGGATTTTTCAGTTGTTCATGGCACTCGGATGTCATTACAAAAGTGAAAAAGCACTCGGAAGTTACGAGGTTTGAAATGGGAGCCATCACAATAATTTAAAGACACTCAGAAGCCACAACAGGAGTGAAACAACACAAAAATCAGCCACTAAATATAGCTTTGACTTTTAAAACAAGTGGCGGGAGTAACTATGACTTTTTAAAAGTACAAAAGTGGGTTTTTCAACCTTGAAAATTAGTTTTAAACCATAAAAACCTTGAAAAACATGAATTTTATTTTTTGATTTAATAGAAATTTTGGTACAGTTGCCGAACAAGTACAATACGTAATTGTTTAAACAGGAACGGCAAAGCCTCACCGACACAGTACGACGCAGACGTTCAACTCGCTGCCGGACCTGGTGCAGGCGTGTCACAACCATAGTCACTCACACACGCACCCGCATTCACACGCTCATGCTCACAACCACTCGGGCAAGAGGCCAGCGCACGGCGAAGCAAGTCTTCATGTCGTAGTACCGGATAAGATATTTATTTAGTGATATTTGTAGGCTAATGCCTAGTTGAACACAAAATTTGAAAATCACAATTTTTTGTGATTTTTAAATTTTTATTTTGTCATTGTTTTAACAGACGAGCCTACAAAATATGTCACTAACATCTACGCACTGGGCCTGTAATAACCTTTAAATTTCAGCTAAATAATTTATTATTTAGAATTATGTGAATTTTTACATTGGAAAATTATATATATATATATTTTTAAGAAGATAAGTATTTCATTACAGGTTTTGTACTTACTTACAAAATGATTAATTTTTAAGGTACCTTTAGCGGTACTTAATTTTGACCTAAAACTCAACATTTTCGGTTTTAGCTATTTTACAATATTGAGCTGTCGACTATTGACTTTTCCAATTAGCTATATAATTAAAAATATATACATATATATATATATATATATCAATGGTCAGATCTTGATCAATATAAAAAATATTGCAAAACCGTTAAAACATGGAAATTTCTTTTTGTTGATGATGATGGAGTGTTTTGATATTGTAAACCTCGATATTGCAAAATATTTGAATATTATAAATTTAAACATTGTAATACAGTACAAGTTAACGGCTTAAAAGTTAATATTGCTATTATAAAGTAGGGATGGGTCTGTTCCAATTTTTCGTCGGTTATCGGTTCTCAGCCATTTTGTTATCGGTTCTTTCGTTCTTTTGCTGATACTGATTCGTGATCAAAAGAAGTGACGAATTGCCAACTGCATTGCTGTTAAGAGGTAAAAGCAGAAACAAATATGCATCACGCTGCCCTCCCATCCCCTCGGCTTCTGCTATGTCCACCACTACCTCCCAAGAGCACAAAAATGTTGTTTAAATAATTATCAAATCAACAACAAGAAGATAAGGAAGGTAGGTAGGAGAAAGGACCAGCTGGGGTCTTGGCGAGGAACTATTCTTTGTCAAGGTTCATGCTTTTGCCACTGGTGATTTACCCATATTTCCAAGCTAGTGTTTGATTTTACAATAGTTAAGATCACCCTCTTCTATGCTACGCATCCCTTCTTCTTCCCTCCCACTAACCTGCAGACAAGGGAGGGTGGAGAGAAGTCACTTCTAGCCAGCTGTTCTGGCCGAATCAGCTGGGCGTGGCTCTCAAACAGGTAGCAGACGGACCATCTGACCCGATTTAAAACAAGGCCTAACGGGGAGGAAGTCTACTGTAATTATATTACTCTGCAGTACAGTAATTTATCTCTCTGCCAATACTAGGTATTTGTTGAGAGGAAATGCATATTTTCTTGTAGGATCCTTTGTTCCTATAGACGTGTGTGTGTGTGTGTGGGGTACAAGTGTGGGTGGAAGTGGTGGAAGGCTAAGGCAGAGAGTGGCGGATCACGGGGCTGGGTGTACCTTGCGAGTGTCTGACGTCTGCACTGGACCTCCCTCTCACCTCCAGTCGTAGTATTGACATTCGAGTGGAGTACAATTGGTTGGTCCTCTTGCTTTGATAATACCCAGACAAATTATGTTTTAATTGACTCTCAATGTTGGGAGGGTTTCCAACCGTAAAGTACTGATAAAATACAGCAAACGTGAAACTGTTTTATGAGAAAACTTTCAAGTTAATCTGCCAGGCAACATCACATTTAACATTTAATGAATTTAACATCACTTTAAGCATTTAATGAATTTTAGTGGCTGTTGGCAGAGTAGTGAACTTAAGACCAGCAGTCTGCCTCTAGACTCAGCCACCATGCTGACAACTCCGCAAATGGATAGGCTTTATAAAGAAGAGTTATCAATAACAATCTCGATACTCATTTAACAATTACACTTTTTGAGAACTAACAGAAACAAACTACCTAGTAAGAGTCCTATAGTTACGAGGAGATAATCACTTCATCTTATCATTGCCTCTAAACAAAAGCATACATTTTAATTAGGGTGTCGAGTGGTTTTAAGGTGAGGCGTGTTCGGCGAGAATCAATAAAACTTGGCGGAATCCGAGATTTGAGACGAAATTTTAATTTTGATAATTTTTACCACACATTTGTTTGTTTTTGCTATTATTTAATTGGTTTGCTTGTTTGTAGAGAATATGAATTTATTATTGTAATATGAAAGTCCAATGTGTTTTATTTTCACAGATTAACTCCCCAATAGCTTGTACTGACACGAAACAAAATCTTTGAACCACTTTTGATTATAAAATTATTTTTTTATCTTTATTTTACATTAGAAGCGAGTAAAAAATATAATGTCAGCTGTGAGTTTAACCTAGACCAGACATAAACAGCAACAAAACCTAAAACATTACACCAGTCAAATTAAAATTGTAACTAATCATACCTACCAAGAAAGTATTAAACTAAAAGAGCCTGGTTATGACATAGGGTATTTTAGGTAACTTCTTTAGTGTGTTCCCTTTTCCATCCCTAGTCATCAGTTTCCATTAAGCGGCCATATTTATCCTAACTTTGACAATCCAAAGTTCTAATTTGAGTTTGTTGAGCTGTAACATATAAAACATTAAAATAGGCTTGTGAATTGCAGTAAGAATATGCGTTAGGTAGGTTTAAAGTGTTTGAAAAAACAACTTGTATAACTAAAAGAATAAATCAACAAGCTGAGAGTTCACGTCTTTCCCAAATATGTGCATTGAGGGTTAGGTTTGAAATCTGACAAATAAATGGCGTTATGGTCCGTTTTGTGATAAAAAAATTGGATTGGTTACTATTCAAACTTGTTTTATGGCGATTTCTTTGTTGCAATTCAATGTATAATAATCCCACATCATGTTTAAATCCCGACTTGATAAGCGTTCAGCGATTTCATTAAAGCAAGCCAGCGGTGAAATCGCGACTTGATACCGTTGTGCGGCAATCTCCGACTCCCTTCGTCAGCGGTGAATTCAACTTACGATATCGTTTCTTGGCCGATCTCTTGACTCCATGCGCCAGCGGTGAATTCACGCCCGATATGGATTGGCGATCTCTTGACTCCCTTAATAGCCAGCGTTAATTCACGGACTTGATACCGTTAAGCGGCGATTTTGACTCCCGTACATGCGTTAGAATCGACTTTGAATACGTTCTACGACGAATAATTTCGACCAAATTCGAGGAACTTTACCATCAGGTCGAGCCGGGGATTAAGTATCGGTAAATACTTCAAACAGGACTCAATACATCGGTAATTTCGCGCACTAACCTATGTGTTACTGTGGGCTGGTTTAGGAAGCGACTTTGCCCATTTTGGGTTCCTAGGTTCCGGTTCTATCCGAGCAGACGACTCATCCCTACATTTATTTTTCTCGTCTCTAGAACTTTGAGAATAAAAATTCCACCGTCCAAGAAAAAATTTACCATTTAGAATCGAAATTAGAAGAATCCTTTAATTTTGGCCGACGTAGGTCATTGGTAAGCGAAGCTACATGTGTATTTCATGTGAATAAATTTTCAATGTTTGTTTTAAAGGTGGTTGGAAGCTACAGGAAATGTGAATCTTAACCTGCAAGGCAGTGGGTTCCGCCTGTACCCCTCCACATTCATGGCACAGGGTAAGAAGAAATTCCTAGAATACAGTAACAGGTTGCTTATTAATCAGAAAACTTTACCGATAGAAATAAACAGGATGTAGAGTTAACATACTTTATTAAAATAAGCAGAATCTTTATTTTGCTGAGTTAAGAGAGATGCTTTTCATGAAAAATTGTTTGGTAGGTTTTGAGGACACTAATTGAATTGCTTAAATCACAAACTATCGTTGTGTAACTTTTCAGGTGTGGCGACAATGTTTGCAAGCGTACCTCGTCTATACAACCACATTCCTCTCTACTAGCAAAAACAAACAAACAGAGCCAGCGGGAGAAAAAAAGCAAGTAATGGTGTTTCATGGTGTTTACCAAGCTTTGCAAGTAAACATTCCATAATTTATCAGTAATTTTACAATATTGAATTTTGTTGATTATCTTCAGTCATAACTCAATAAAGTTGAAAATGGCACCACATTAAAAAGTTTACTTCAGATCAGGCCGGTTATTAAAATTATTAAACTTTATTGTATTGTTTCAACAGCAGAATGTGGTGAAGAATGCAGAGTTTAGAAGCTGTGTTGTTGAAATAACTCCTCCGAAGGGCGGAACCACCTCTCCCCCTGCAGCAACTAATGCACCCTCAGTAAAGGCAGTTTGCTCATTAAGAATTAGGTATTTTCAATTATTCTGGACCCATTAAGGGGTGAATGGGTTTGGATTTTCAGTTGTTCATGGCACTCGGATGTGTCATACAAAGTGAAAAAGCACTGGAGGATTCTGAGGTTTTGAAATGGGAGCCATCACAATAATAAAAGACACTCAGAAGCTGACAACAGAGTGAAACAACACAAAAAATCAGCCATAATATAGCTTTGATTTTAAAACAAGTGTGGAGTAACTATGACTTTTAAAGAGTACAAAAGTGGGTTTTCAACCTTGAAAATTAGTTTTTAAACCATAAAAAACTGAAAAACATGAATTTTATTTTTTGATTTAATAAAAGGAATTTGGTACAGTTGCGGAACAAAGTTACAATCACAGTAATTGTTTAAACAGGAGCGGCAAAGCCTCACCGACGACAAGTCGCCAGACGTTCAGCTGCGGGGACTGGTGCGGTATGTCGCCGGTCGATCCTCTTGCGCCGCATTCACAGCTCATGCTCACAACACTGGGCAAGAATTAGCGATGTGCGAAGCCCGGCGCAGAATCTTCATGTCGGTAAAAGTACTGGGACTTGGCTTATTTAGTGGCGGTATTTTGTAGGCTTCGATCTGTTAAAACAATGACAAAATAGAAATTTGAAATCACAATTTTTTTGTGATTTTTTAAATTTTTATTACAATCATTATTTCTTCAGGCATTAATTTATGTCATAAATATCGACCGTCTGTAATAACCTTTTAAATTTCAGCTAGTAATTTATTTATTTGGGAATTATGTTAATTCTTTACATTGGAAAATTATATATATATATTTTAAGAGATAAGTATTTCAATTACAGGTTTTGTACTTAAAAATGATTAATTTTAAGGTACCTTTAGTGATGTAATTTTGACCAAAACTTTTTTTAACCTATTTTGGGTTTTAGCTATTTTACAATATTGAAGCGATTGGAGCTATTGACTTTCCAATTAGCTATATACACTATCTCTAATATATATATATATATATGTTTTCAACATACCCGAGAGGACTTTCTATATATATATTATATATATATATATCAATGGTCAATTAATATTAAAAATATATAAAACCGTTAAAACATGGAAATTTCTTTTGTTGATGATGATGGGTATTGTTTTGATATTGTAAACCTTCATGATTTAAAATGCGTCAAAATCAATTGCTAACTAGTAATATTATAAATTTAAACATTGTAATACAGTACAAGTTAGGCGGCTTAAAAGTTATATTATTATTATAAAGTAGGGATGGGTCGGTTCAATTTTTAACCGGTTATCGGTTCTCTAACCATTTTGGTTATCGGTTCTTTCGGTTCTTTGCTGATACTGATTAGGTATCTAAAAAGAAGCGTGTCGTGTTACCAGCTGCAGCTGTCAAGAGGTAAAAGCAGAACAAATAATGCATCACGCTTGCCTTCCCCTCCCATCCCGCTCTGCTATGTCCACCACTAAGCCCTCCATATAGCACAAAAATGTTGGGTTTGGAATTATCAAATCAACAACAAGAAGATAAGGAAGGCAGGTAGAAAGGGACCAGCTGGGGTCTGGCGAGAGGAACTATTCTTTGTCAGTTAGTTCATGTTTTGCCACTGGTGATTTACCCATATTTCCAAAAGCGTAGTGTTTACGATTGAGTTAGCATCACCCTCTTCTATGCCTGCATCCTTCTCTTCCCCACTAACCTGCAGACAGGGAGGGTGGGAGAAAAACAGATGCAATAAGAAGCAATTCTGGGTCCCCTCTAGTCACTATCTCTGTTTGTCAACTATTCTTCCATTCCACTCTTCAAAACAGGCAACGTTTCCTACCTCTCTTCTCCCTCTCAGCTTACTGAATGTGTTTGTCAATGTTTTGAGTGTTTTTGTATTTCTTCAAATTTATCCAATATTTTCATCCTATTGAAGCGAGGAATTTGCACCAGTATATAAAGGCACCCTTATTTTAAAGCCTAAAAGTAAAATATAACAATAAAATATTTTATTGCAAATATTACAAAATATTTTGTATCACAATGTAAAAAGGAAAAGTTAGAAAACAATATATATAGCTTAAATTTTGCATTCACTTTCGTTACATGAAATTCCATTTAAACATGCAATATGGTAAATAAAGTCATATAGATTCGGTATATCGGTGGGGGTTGAGTACTCAAAAATCGAGTATTTTACTGAAGGTCGAGTCGAGTAGTAATACTACTCGTAGATATCGAGCAGTAGGTTATGTTGAAGGTTCACTTGAACTGAAGGTTGATAAATAAATAGGAAAGTGTGTTTTTATTACCTCATCCTTTATTCATCAATTAACACAAAAAATATGAAATAGGTAGCAAAACCCATAAAAAATAGTATTGGTAACATAATATAATCTGACAGCGTGCAGCTGACATTATCTGCTATGGAGTACGGACAAAGATAATGGTCTGCTCGGCCTCGGACTGCAAATCGATATCGGGAACTGTTCCGACTATCAGAGACTATGAGTTTGTTGCATTCAAAATTTTATAGTGACCTAACAATTAGTATGAGGCAATTTCAACAAACATTTATTCTATAGGTAATGTAAAAAATAATGTAGTCAGAATAGTTTTTAAATTGGGAAATTGATTAGAAATAATACTTAACATTTGATGTATTATATTACAATATTATATGCACATTTATGATTATATTATTTTTTGCAATGTAGACTGATTGTTAATGTCCTTTCAAATAGGAAACTAGGGGTCGAAAATGTACAAAAACAAGGTTGATTTAATGCACTCTATTATTATCAGTCTGAAGGGTGGGGCATAGCAGGTACAAAATGAGATAAGCAAGTAAACAACTCTGCTCTCCCCTTCTGCAGTCTATTTTTAGAGTTGGTGCAGTCGGCGCATTGCATTGCGTACTGCACATCCCAAAATGGCTGTTTGTTTTGTTGTTGTGAAGCACAATATTGCCGACTGTAATTCACAGCCCAAGTTTCAAAGTTCAAACAAACAATATCATTAATAATCCAAATAAATATGTCAACATCTCATGAGATTGCTTAACTGAGGGAGTTAATAGTATTCATATATTACTGATAATTACAATAGTTTCCGACTAAAACCTAATTCAATTGAAATTACCGACCTTTTCCGACTTAAAAATATCCCGACTTCCCAACCAGTAGACACTCTGAAAAACTGTGTTTGGCTTACATTAGAAACACCAAAAAAAATTTTTTACTCAGCTCGGCTCAAATTTTTGAGTTTCGGTAGAATTACTTGACTCTTCGATCAAAAAACTCATACCATACCCTATTATCACGGCAGTGGCCTGCCTATATGAGCACGTGAACACAGAATCTTGATTAATTAAAATTTACATCGTAGAATTATAAATCTATTTGTTAGTTTCAAAGTAAAAGCGCCACAAGAATGAGAACACGTGACCCCAGCGCTCGCTTTTATTCGCGGACAGAAGCCAAACTCCTGAGCAGGAGCTGGCGGTAAACAGGTGTTCTATTACAATCGGCCGGTCCATTTACTCTCTCTCAGGAGGCAGCTTCGGTTCTAGCACGAAAGCTGCGAGCTGTTTTCTCGATAGCTCCGTGGCGCTCTCATTGGTTGGTTCTTGGTGGATTCGAACCTTTCGGTCAAGTTAGGTGCCCGACCTCCCTGACTGTTTGTTGTCACCTCACTCGTTAATGTCAATCACGGCATGTTTGTTGTATGTGTCATTTAGTCAATGGAAATTGGTCTAAAATAGCAATAGTTATCTATTCCGGAACCGATGGTTCCTGGAACCGATGTTTAGCCGTTGGTTATCGGTTCCGCTAAGAACTTCCGGTGGAACGAGAACTCTATTATAAAGTAACTTAAGTTGCCTCATTTACTCTGTAAGATTTAGACTGCTAAACCTTGACCTGATAAATACTCAAGTTTTCTTTTTAAGCTGAACTCTTACTGAAAAAAACTACTTGTACAGATCTAACTAATTAGTTTTAAGGCCACACAGCCTATACTTTTTAAAACCAAATATTGGAACATTTATAATAGAATTGGTTGCACGGTGTAGATGGGGAGGGAGACGAAACGAGCCCGGAAGACAGTTGTTCCGACAGGTCGTCGTCTACGCAGAGGGGAGACTCAAAACATTGCGACTGCTGCTACTGTGAGGTCTTCGGTCACGGAGTGGTGAGTCATAATATAATATTTGCTGTTTGTAGGGGTAAATGTTTCCCAGCCAAAATTTAAGTAAAAGAAAAATTTCATCCTTAAAATCATAAGGGTATGTTCTAGAACAGGATTTTTTTGGGTAGGAGGGTAATTTTTGGTAGTTAGGGTAATAGAAATTTCACCCTACGGAAGGTATTGGCAGATAGGATAATTTAGAGAGATTTTTCTAACAATCCTCTGGCATTTTGTAATATTTTTATTTCAACCTGAAACGTTAGACACTCCGGTTTTTTCATAGAAGTGAAATTTAGTGTCCTTCACAGTACAGTATTTAATCAGCTGTTGCCTGATTTACAGCCGTCTGTAGCGCCCGTGAGTCGGAATTACACAGAGATGAGGGAAAGGCTGCGGCAACTACTACGAAGAAGAAGGCCAAGTGTAAATCCACGCAGCCTCCTCCACAACCGAACCAAGTGGCAGCGCCCGTCGCCCCACCGGCCATTCAAAATACAAATACAGGTGTTGTCAATTTACTAATACGGATGCTCTTCTTGTACAATAATACATGTACGATCTTTTTTAACTTTTAAAATGGCTACATACTTATTTGGAACATTGAATGACGATCAATTTTACATTTGTTTACTGTAAAATATACAGCACACTGCCGAATGGCTCTGTTATTATCGCAACACTTGAGTTTGAAAGGTTGTTTTTAGCCTAAAAGGTAAAGGTAAATGGTAAGATTGTCTTGTTTTGGTGAAGTTAGGACTACAAAGTCTCTCTACCACTCAACCTCGACCTTTACCTAGCGTCACCATTATTAGTCACATTACAAATTGTAAGTGGTGACTGCGGGGATCAACCCGTGCCACCGGTGATGAGCTCAGTGTGTGATACCAATCATGCCAGAGCCTAAAATGTTGTTTATCTTTTGATTTTGTAGTCAAGACAATTTATAAGAGTTGTAACAATTTTTAACTAAACATTGATAAACTGTTTTCAGCTGCATTATAATTTGATAATTTTATGTTTAACGTAATATAATTTTGCTCGAGACCTAAGTTTAGTTTTCAAAGACCAATTTATGAACTAGGGAATCCTGTGGCTTCTGTGATAGACGAAGAGATAGAAAAGGCCAAAGATCCGAGAGATCTGAAAGACTTGTTGGACTTCATCGAAGGTAATCCCTCGCATAAATGCAAAGATGAGAAGAAGGCTGCCAAAAAGGCAAGGCAGAAACAGAAAAAGGTAATGTCAATTTTATAAAATGTATGTAGAAATAATTATTAGAAGTAATTTGTGTCTGATGTTAAACTATAGCCCATGTTAAAATTATAACTTAACACAAATTTCCTGTTAGCTTTACAAAAACCTGTCACCTGTGGGGGTGAAAAAACTTTATTTTTTTGTAACGTCAAGCAATTGAATTGAAGTTTTTACTTTTCATGATAATCTGCCACAACCTTGCATTGGTAATTATGGCACCTTCAGCGCCATGCTAAGTGGAATGCCATTTATCTAGGCTAATTAGTTAATAAACCGTTCACGTAAACTTTGCAGCAAGATGAAATAGACAAAAAGAGGCGAGAAGAAGAGGAGGCAGAAAGGAGGAGGATAGAGGAAGAACAACGAGCACAGGAACTGTTAAAGCAACAAAAGAAAGATCGAAGAAACAGAAGAAGAAAAAGAAAGCTTTAGCGGCATTGGGTAAGTTATGCAGTTTGCTACAGACTGATTACTATTTTCTTAGTTTGTTTACTTTCGAGAAATCCTTGCAGCCTCCTCAAATAACTTGTTTCCTATCATCAAAGCTTTGCTTATCATTTTCGGGTGTTAACAAGTTTCACAGTTCCCATCCATGGGTCTTTGTAGTGCATTTGAGGCCATGTTTCCTTCCAGTGGACTTATAGAAAAACTAAGCTCCCACCAAAGGTGTATTTTTGGTGTTTTAATTTCGAATACATTGCCACAAACTACAGTGAACTGTTAATGATCCTGTTTTGCAAATAGCCGGTGAAACCTCTAACATGACAAAGCTTTGATTTGCCCGGTTAAATGTATTTTAATTTATTTTGTATGTTTGTTGATGGGTTTATTTTCGGAGCTAGTTACTGGTATCAATGCCCAGAAACAACCCGATATCAATGTGTGGTTTGATTGTAGTTGTCTGGTTTCAGAAAAATTACAAGCGAGTAAAAAACCTCCACCAAAACAACAACAGCCGCAAAAACAACAACAGCAGCAGCAACAACAGCCACAGATGGTGACAATCAAGAGGGTAATGGAACCGAACGGTGCGGAACCAACTGTTACCATCACATTACGATGCCATGAATAAAGTGCACACACTTCTCAATGGACAAGGTAATTGTTCTAAAGTGTGTCAGAGGAGTTGGAAGTTACATGGAGCATCTTATCTACAAATCTAGAGTTGAAGTTTAAAATGTTGTGATTTTTGTTCACTGCTAGTTGGTCGAGGGAAGCAAGGTCTAAGATTCAACTTTACCTTTTGGCATTCAGTGTGTTGGTAACGCAGTTTTGGCTGCATTTTTAAATGGATTTGCATGAAAATTGTTGTGCCAAGAAATAAACATATGTAAGGATTTTTATACTTTTTTTTAAAGATGGTGGCATTTAATTTAAAGTTATCTTGCCGTGGTAGGTGAATTTTCTTTTCATGTCCTTAAGCAATATGTTATTTTTTGTCCGTTAAAAACACACAAAAACTAATTAATCGAAGCTTGAGATCTACTATTTACAAAACTTCTGCTTAAAAATGTGTTGTGTATATTAGATATTTGGAACCAACTGAGAAAAAGTTGTTTTTAAAATTTGTCATTGAGGCCTTGACTATTGACTTATGTTCCAACTCATACGTTAATTCTTGTTTGCAGTTTGCCCAGTTACAAACTCCAAAAGCAACTCAGGGAAAGGAAAACAACCACAACAATCTCAGACAAGTAATAAAACCAAAAACAACCAGAGTGCAGTGGTGAACCAAAACGGTGTAAATGGGCAAGCGAATAACAAAGCGAACAGTAAAGCTAAAAAAGAAAACAACAACAATAACCAAAAGACTGTGAATATACAAAAGAAAAATGAAACAAGCTCCAACGTGCAAGTGAAAGTTTTACCGTGTCCTCCTCCTAAAGTTGTCCCAGTTCCTGCCCCCAAGTCCACCCCTGCCCCCACACCTCTCCCTCCCCCAAAACTGTCCAGCACCACCGCAATCCAGATCAACAACGCCATCAACAGGCTCTCCTCCAGGCAGCCTCTTCCAAGCAACTTCAGCTTGGAAAGTCTCAACCTACCACCTGGCATTACGATCACAAAAGTTGATCCTTCTCAGGTCACACAAAGAAGACCTATTGGTCAGGTTAGTCAAATTTTATGATTTGATTATTGTGGGTTTTTATATTGATTTGATTTTTATAACGTCTTTTTTTGTAATTTTGTACACACCTGAAGATACAGGCCTTGTCTAATCCTGGATTTTAGAGATTTTAAATTAGTTTCTTTATAACTCTCCAATATTTAGTAGTAATTCTGTCTTTAATATCTCAATAGAAGTTTAAAAATAGAAACTAAATGAGTGTAGTCTAAATAAGTGAACCAGACCAAAAGGTTTACCCCTCAGCGTCTTGACTTTTTTTTTAT
Organism: Matsumurasca onukii; assembly: GCA_018831715.1. Lineage (NCBI taxonomy): Eukaryota > Metazoa > Arthropoda > Insecta > Hemiptera > Cicadellidae > Matsumurasca > Matsumurasca onukii. Next base: position 17,500,153 of record CM032058.1, on the reverse strand, counting down.
TAAAAGCCTATTGTATGGGTTGCCTCTTTCCCTGTGAACAAAATTTCAGCAAAACTGATCTCTGGTACGGTGCTTAACCAGTCGTCTAAGCATGGGGATTTAGCGCCCCTTAAGCTCTAAAAGTGCCACTCACCGTCTCACTGGATTTGATGAGCCATTTACTCTTAAGTGATCCTCAGGGGGTCATTGTGGCTTCCGCGCCCGGAGTGATTCAATGACTAGCATTACACCATCGTACCAGAGCGTTTTTGGGTGGGGATCAAAACCACACACTCAGGGGCCAACTGTTTGTCACTTTATCCACTAGACCAAACCGGGCTGATCGCCCCAGGCCGTCAAACACTCGTGTTGGCGTGGGGGAGGGGGTGAGAGTATCTGCGTTCTCTGTTGCGCTAGTGTAGGTGCGTCTTCTGGTTGCCTACTCAGCAAGATCTATAAGTCCGGACCCTATGTCCTATGTGGCCACACCAGCCGCGCCTTACTATAACGGTTTAAGACACTGAAAAGTTAAGAAACCTCCAGCAGATACTAGGTAATGTACAGCTAGGCATTTTCAGGCTTATGGGGCTCCAGTCAATGGCTGTTTTAGGGTTTAAGTCTGGGAGAGAGTTAACATCGCTTACTTATAGTTCCTATGGAGTTTGAGTGACAATTTAGTTAAGTTAAATGTAATGTTTCAGGCAAGCAAGCCTAACCCACCGCCTGCTTCAATGCCCGCCCCTCCACCTGTACACAACATGTCAGCCAACTCTAACGTTATAGTCGTTGATACTGGCAAACTGAAAGATCTCAACTCAGTTCCTAATAAAGGTGAGTTGCATGGCCATTCCATTAACCAATCAGGATCAGTAGGACCGGACTTGCAAAATCATAATGCAGTAAATAGATGGCAATTTTCACCTGTAACTTGTAAGGTTTACTCTTAGTGCTTAAGAGGCCTCGAGACCCTCTCTCAGGACCACTTATGCACCACTTATAACATGGAGTAAAAATTGCATTCTTTAAACCAGTTAACGTACTTTAATTAAAAATCTGTTTCAGTAGAAGCATGAAGCTGTTGAAGCTGCGCATATTAACTCTAAAACTTGGACTTCTGTTAGACAATAAATTATTAAATACCTACGTTTATTGAAACTTGATTTTCTCACAAATTAGAATAAATTGTATTAAAAGTAAAATTGTTATTTTTCACGTTTGTTTTTCAGATTATCCTAACGAAGTCAACGGGAAAAAGAAAAAGAAGAAGAATAAAAACGGTGTCAGTAATGGAGCCGTAAACAGTATTCCTAACAATGAGCCTCCGAGGAGCAACATGGTGCGATTGACCATGAATGGCGACGGCCCGGCGAAGAGGCTGATGAACCCACCGCAACCGATGAATGGCATGAGGGTGATGAACTCTGGGCACGAGCAGTCGGCAATCATCAGGATGCACGGATCCATGGTGACCATCCGCAGTCCTGCCCTGGAGGAAGCGATGATCTCCAAGGAGTCTGCGGCCGAGCAAGCCAAAAAGAAGAAGAAGAAAAAGAAAGGTGGCAACGGCGGTGGAGACGAGTCGTGGAACATTGACGGTGAGTTGAGTTACCCACCGGCTCGCAAAGTGACTGCTTTTCCCTTCATGTATGTTTTGGGTCAGCGAGAGGATTGAAGCGGACCGACCGAGCTGCATTCCGTAAATGACTGTCATTTCCTCACGAAGAAAGCTTACCGGATCGCCAAGTGTGAATTTATGTTGTATAATACCCACCCTGACAATGTTTGTATTTATTGTTTCATACATGTGTAAGTATTTTCCACTATTTTTAGATTTGTGATTCTCAATTCCCTAGTCGTTAAGTTTTTACTTTTGTAGAAGATTAGTTCATTTATTGTTTTTAGACTAGTATTTTTAGTACTGTCGTAGGTTTGTATTATTGACTGTACATTCATTTCTTAGGAAAGAGTAAGTAAAAAGTATATTTTAATACCATAAAATAATATTTTGCAATCTGGAATAATATAGTTTGATATTTTTCACTAGTACTTTTACATTACATAGAAACAGAGTTAAATATTTCAAGACTTATTATCATAACAATATTAGTTTATTCCCAACTATAGATTATATTAACCTTATTTAGGTTGTGCATTTTTGTTTGTTTCAAATTGAAACTTGAGACAACTAATTGTTAATTTTAAATAATTAGTGTCGCTGTTATATTATGTTGAGTCTTCAACCACCAAAGTTAAATGTGTTAACTTTTATTTGTTTTAAATAATTCCCTCGATGTTAATAATAATTGATGTTTTGTGTATAATTCAAATAAATGTAATTATGCACAAATCAATAAAGTTGTGTTGCAGGAAAGAAGTTTAGTTAATTTAGGATTTCCTAAAGACTAATTAAGTTCTATACTCAGAGCTCTATACTCAACATTAAACTTTTGAAACCAGTAAATTTGTTATATTTTTTCTTCAGGAATAAATTGAAATAAACTAATATTTTTAAAAGCATTGTTACTTACATTTTAGCTCTAAATTTCACAGTTGTTGATTATTCCAGTTGTAATACACAAACAGGATTGTTCCTAGGTAGTTCACTGAAAATTTTACATAATATTGTGTGTTGATTTGGATTTATTTAAAATTAAACTGCATCAAGTGTCAAAAATAAGCGAAAAGTGGATGTTACAACCGATGAACCGGTTGTCAGAGAGGCAAGTTTCTTCTTAAGTTTTACCCTCAGGAGGATGCATCCACAATGAAGATCAGCAAAATTACACTGAAAAATTGTTTACATTGAAGATTCTGTAAAGCAATAGATGATTGATATCTTGTCATTGTTAAGTTGTTTCTCTAAACATTATGGAAACCTATCAATCCTAGAAAAGCCATCTAGATTTTGAGGGCAACCTACTCCTCTAACCACTTTGCAATTACTGTTCTCCTAATTGTATCTCAGTGTTGTGGAAAGAGTATGAAAATGAAGCACAAGTGATACAAGTGTTAGAATTGCGTCTGCTCATATCTTACAATTTCGTAGACCAATGCGTGGAATCGTTTTAAAAGCTTGTTCTGGATTTAAATGGGTGAGTTTTATGATCAAACTCATTGCACCTGTGTTTAATGTTTCATCTTGTATCATGCCATACATGTCATTACTGTTAAGGATGTAAACATTGTTTGTTAAGCATGTTATCAACTATTTAGTTATTATACCCAGTTACAGGTAAGGTGTTATTGCTCGTGGTTTTCAAGGTGTAACTTTCATGCAAATAAAATGTAGGTATGAACTTTCAAATATTTACAAAATAGTTTGTCGGGGTTTGATGAATTTGTTTTGTCTTAAATAGCATTTTGTTTTGTGTACTATGTTACCAACCAATAAATGTGAAGATATCTTAATGAAAACAATTTTCCGTTCTTAGATTGGTTTCAGGAAAGTAATTTTGGACAGCTAAACATATTTTTGCAGCAGGTTTTGCTTTTATTTTAAATTAGGTTTTGGGAATAAATTAAAATTTACAAATCAAGGCTTAGATTTACAAGAATGAGATTTAAAATGTGAAAGGCTCAGAACAATTTACTCAAGAGAAAAGGAATTTAGACACAAATAAGACAGCCATGCACCAAATTTTTTTTTAATTGTATACCACCTATATTAGGGTTTTTTATAAACTACCAACCTCTACGCTCACTGTTAGTGTTATTTATACTGAATGTGAATACCTACTAAACTGTTTAATAAGCCACTACGTTGTCCTACACCACTGGTGCCTGTGCATGCCTGCCACTGGTTGCGGTCTTCTTTCAGCCACTGGTGCAGTACTTGACTTACTGGTGCAATTAAATTGCCGCCACTGGTTTGGTCGCTGCCAGCCACTGGTGCAGTCGCTACTCGCCACTGGTGCAGTCGCTGCCGCTGGTGCGGTCATTGCCGACACTGGATTGCGGTCACTTGCTGCCACTGGTGCAGTCGCTACCACTTGCCACTCGGTCAGTCGATTGTCCGGGGGCATGGCATGGCTCTTATTTGTGTTTCATTTGTAGTCAATGCTCTTCAAATGTTTAACAAAACTCCATTTATCAAATAAATTACCTAATTAAAGGAAGGGTCAAAATTCTTGTTCAATGTGTGAATGGCCAGGTAACTCTTTTAAATCGCACAGCTTTATTAACATGTATTTTTCAACAAAGATCTGTGTTAATTTAGATTTGTATTTATTAGTATACGCTTGTATTGCACATTATACTGGTAAAAGTGTACAACAAAATTATCCTAAAGTAAACAAAACAAACCCATAAGTACTGCCAGCTGATAACATGACAATTCGAAAGGGTTAAGGTTTAATATTGAAAAAGGTTCAACATTTATTGTCCTAGTAGCGAAATTGGACAGAATATTCTCCTTTTAGATGTTTATTTTTACCAATGCTAATTCTGGACAAATGATTATACATTTACAACACCAAAGACACCATGCAATATTTACACAAAATAACCTTAATTGGAGTAGTTATGTTCAACACCGTTAAAGAAAAATAGAGAACAGTCTAATTTTAAACAGTTTATGACAAAATTACTGACACTTTAGGGGATGCAATGTGTGGGGAACAATTATTTCACAATTCCTTAATTGATAGTGGTTTACATGTTCAAATCTATTTCCCTAAGTTAATTGGTTGAAAAATGTTGATATTCTTGATAAGAAATCACCTTAAACTAACTCTGTGTAATGACGTTCACTTACTATCCAAACCGTTGTTATTTCCTAAATACGCTTCGATTATCCTACTTAGTAAATTTTCAAAGTTGTACGAGGAAAAACTACCTTTTATGTTTAAATCTTAACTCCAAACACCTTTAACAAAATATGAAGTAATTCAGTCCTTCAATTTGTTTCTGTGTTTTAAACACAAGTTTTTTCTATCAACAGAGTATTTTTTATGTTTATTAGTTATTACTAAACCTTAAACTCTCACGGGATGAAACTATTAAACAGTTTCTTTTATTCTTAGAAATAATTTACATTAAATTTGGATTGAAAGGCTAGAGAATCTTTGGGAATTTTTGACGCCCAAACAAATAATTTACTCCTCAGACGTCATTGAGTTGAATGTCAATAAACAATTACAAACGTATCATTAGTAAGTTGTTAACTGATTGAACATAGTATCCTACATAAAAGCAATAAATAACGGATATAAATTTACATTTTGAAAAAGTAAGACTTAAAAAATAACAAGGAATAGAGTCTCACATATCCGACATTCTTTATTGTATGTCATCCAATCAAGACAAAAACCATGTAAAAGGTCACAAGAAAATTATGTGTTTGCCTTCGTGGAGAATATTGTATGGTATTTTACGCTTCTTTTATTTTTCATTGATAAATTTTTGTGTTTTTTATTTTGTTGTTTATTGTTCAGTAAAATGTGTTCATTAAATGGAAGATAAACTAAAATAATTTATTAAACATTTCAACAGATTTTTTACAGGTTTCCCTGTTATTCGAAATTGTTGGTTATTTGCCATTCCATTTGACGGATAAGCAACTCTACTTTAAATGTTTACAAGTAGTTTTGTAGTTTCAACTCACCCTAAAATGCTTGAGGGTTTCGACATCAAAAACCAAGATGTTTTACTGCCATTAACCAATTTTTTTTACAATAGGCTACTTATGATCATAACATATTGCATCTTTTACATCACATAGCTCAAGATTCCTATACAACTGAAATAACCAAACGGCTCAAGCAAGCTAACAGTTTTTTTAATGTTCGACAGTATAGATTTCATTGGTAGTCAGTGTTGTGTTTAAAACTGAATTGTATCCCTTTAAACCAGTAGCTTATTATTTTGAGTGTCAAATGAAATATCTTAAATAATAATTAGCTTACGTTTATAATTAATCAATTCTATAATTGGATTTTAGCTAATCCATGAATGGAAATCTTATCATTGAAATCCAAGAACATGTTATCTGCTCCCATTAAGCTTGTATTAGTAACAATCCTTTACGGTAGTAACTCATACACTTTCTTCAAAATCCCAAAAATATTTATGTTTACCATCTTGTTCCTCAGTTTATTGTATCCTTTTGTTTTAAGTTTCACCCTGGTTTTCAGCATGGCCTCCAACTGTTGTGAAATATTAGTCTCTGGCATTCAGTTTCTCGCTTTAAGGACCGAACCACTTGCCTGCTAACAACATTGTGACTGAACTGAGTTGTAGTTGACCGAGGGACGGAAGAAGCGTGGAATAAATGAGCCTATTCTGTTCACAGAGGAGAGTGTTTTTGCGCCAAAAGATATTGACTTGGAGAACGGAGAAATGGACGATGCCGAGCGGGAACTGGAAGCGTTCAAACGATTCTGCCTGCAGTCCGTTCCCCCCAAGCGCAAGGAAAAGGTCCACCTCAACATCAAGGACATCGTACTTAAGAAAAAGTCCTCTGCGATCAGTTGTAGTTAAGAACATGCACTGCCTACGTGAAGATCTGTACAGATATATTTTACAATAGATAGAATCTATGTGACACGTTTTCTTAAAATAATGCCATTATAGATGTAAGATGTACAATTTTCTATAAAATCACTTTCCTCAACGGTTAGAGCAGATTGTTTACGTCTGTACTGCTTCGAGTTAGTATGACTGCCGAGCATGGTGTTGTATTTGTTATACTAAGTTTATTTAAGTCGCATGAAAAAGAATAAAATCTATTGACTTTTTTAAATGGTTGCAATTTGTCTCCTGCGTGTTTTGTTTCAAAGTTGAAGGGGGTAAAGCAAAGTATAATTTTTGTTATAATCACATTTAATGTATACAACAAGCAATAACGTAGTCAAAGGTGGTTACCTCAAGTTGGTTGATTGACGAGTCTAGGAAATCAACCGTCTGCTTGGACAAAATTACAGAATAAAATGCATGCAATCATCAGGCTCTGAAGAAGCACTTGAAACCCCATATCAAGAACTTGGGTCTACGACGATTATTTATTTCATAAGTACACATTTAAAGCACATTGATGCATAAGTTAAAAGATATTCTCAAAATAATAACAATGATAATGTGAACAAATCTACCTAGATATACTTCAGGAAATAATTCTTGACTAACTGCTGTAATTATGGATTCCTTGGTCTACCTACCACCTAATCCATGTCAAATACCTATAAATGATAAGTGCAGAGATATGGCACAAGATTATTAATATTTTTTAAATTAAAACCAATATAATTATTGTATAACATAATTTACACAGCCTCTTTCATTCTTACAAATTAGTAAACGTTGGATTTCATTATTGAATTTTTGACCCTGCTTTGTACCATATTCATATTCCAAGCTCAAATTGGTAAAAGAAAGCAAACTTCTAACTGAGAGATACCATATTGTGAGTGAAGACTTGTCAGGAAGTAATATGCATGCGACTTGTTTTGTACTTTTAAGAGGGATAGTTTTCTTTCAAAACGAAGGTCTACGAACATTAATATTTTGCTAGACTTTTATTTTGGACCAGCCTAGCTGTTACATCGTATAATGTATAATCATTCATTTACATCTATTAATTTATGGACATATTTACATGGTTTATGTACACAATTCTCTAACTTCTGGATATGGCTTTAATGAGATAATATTTTTTTGGTGATATTAAAAAAAAAATGTTGACTAGCATACATTTCACTACAGTCGTATAATTAAAATTTAATTTGATCAGGTTTGATCATAGATAACCAAATTCAAAACAAGAAACTAGTCACACTATTATTACTTATCTTTGGAAAATCATTTGCTTAAAAAAACTCAAAAATTTGTCATCCATTGGTTTTCTCAATAATGGTTTCAATAATATAATAGGTTGTTTGTAAAGGGGCGTCAATTTTATTTGAAGATTAATTCCAGTGATACAAATTTTACTATAACTTAGGAAGAATAAACTTGAAAACTAACTTCTTTATTTTAAAAATTTACAAGGGACCATGAGTCACTTAGAAGCCAAGGTAAGTTTTCACTGTCAAAGTAACTATTCTTGAACGATACTTCTTTCTAATTTAATTGACACTGATACATTCAATTAACCCTTATAATAATTCTAAGAATAGTATAACGTACATATAACTAGATAGGACAGAATCTTAATAACACAGTTATGATAAAAAATAGAAACATAGTAAGATAACTAATACTTGAAAGGCTTATTTACAAGTGGGGTTAATGGCTAGGTGTCTTTCACAGACTGGATGTTCCAACCGAGGATTTGCCTGTCGAAGCCGCAGGAGAAGAAGTTGCAAGGCATGGTAGTAGAGTTGTCGTCCACCCACGTCACGCTGCACACCATCCTCTGGTGACCCTGCAACCACGAGAACTCTACAAAACTGGACCATTTAACGTGTCTAGTAGCATTTTTTCTGATTTATTATAAACTAGCTGTGTACCGGTGCTTCGCCACGGATAAAATATTATAGTATCATGACTTTAAAGTGTTTTTGAACAAAGGCAGGCTGTAGCTCGGGTACTGGCATCAAACTACCGCTCCTTATAACTGTTCCTTCATTTTGAAAGTGGGCTTTAAGTTTCCCAGCTGGCCATACCTCTTCTTAGCGGTTGTGTGGGAACGTCAGTTCAAATTATACGTCAAAATTATATGTCAGTTTTAGTTTTTACAAAGTATAAGAAAACGTAATAACCAAAAAACCGATGGATTCATTGCAATGTACAGACAAAAATCTTATTTTGTTTATATGGATAGGTTGTTAGCTACCTTGTGAGAGTCATAGTTACTCCCTCTGTTCTACCCGTTTTTAGAATTTGCTTGTTGCAATTTATTTTGAGGATGTTATATTGACATCAAATGTAGCTAAAGACACACTGAGTGATTAGCTTAACCCTCAAACAAACTTTCATTGCCATAGTTTCAGCTGATTTTTACTTAAAAGCGGTCCAAAATGCATAAACAGTTTCACTTTGGTCCCTTGCTATTTATTTTGTAGGTGAGGTATAGATATGAAATATAGCTAAGGACACACTGCATGATGGACTTAACCCTCAAACGAAGTTTCACCGCCATAGCGGACTTTGAGTTATAAGCGGTCTAAGATGCCTTAAAAACGTGCTCAGTGCCCACTTTGGTCCCTCCCCATTTATTTTGTGGATGTTGTATGGGTATAAAATATAGCTAAGACACACTGCGTAATAGGCTTAACCATTAAACGAAATTTCACCGTCATAGCGTCAGTTGATTCCTTAAGAACGTTACAGACAGTCAGGAATTTTTTTGACAACAGTTTCGGTCTATGCAAAGTATATGAACACCAAATAACAGTACACTCCTAAGCATTTTAGCATGTAAGTCTCAATTATTGTTATTCAGTCATACACAAATGTAAACTGGCGTTTGCCGTGGAAATAAATAAATAAGTTAATAACCAAAATCCGATGGATTCTTTGCAATGTACAGACAAAAGTCTTATTTTATTCATTGAGACTGTAGGCCAATATGAAGAACTAAATTGTGTAAACAGACTTGTGAATGTTGTTATTAAATCACAGGATAGCAATAGATGATAGGAGCAAGCAGGGAAAAGTGGTATCGCTGACTGTTGAGTCAGGTGCACGTGAACAATTAGAAATTTGGCTGGCACCATTTACGAGTTGGCCCAGGAGTTATGACTGGGCATGGAGGGTTAGGTTAGGTGGCGGTAGCGTTCCCCTCACCAGTTTTCCAATGATCTTTCCTTCTGACCCAAAGAAGATATGATGCATTCAGTTCTTCCTTTTGGCATTTGTTTAAAAGGCAAGCAGACTAGGAGCTAAATACATTAATATTAAGCTTCTGACATCTCTGTTTCTTTATTAATTTGAAGTGCATTCTTTCAGGTACCTCGGAGACATTTTGGGAGCAGAGACAGGATATTGAGAAGGTTCATCAGGGAAAGGATACAGAAACAGCACACAACTTTCTTCAAGAAGAAGCCGGATTTCTGACAATCAGGATTTTTGACAATGTATGATCTTGGTTTGAGTGAAGAAGAACAGACATTGCTATTTGCAGTCATCATCATAATTCAATAAATCCATGTAATTATTTCAGAGTTAAATTACAGTTTAGTCTTAGTTATATCCTAGCCTAAGTCCTAGTTTTTATAAAGGAACTAACTATATTTTAGTCTAGTTAAGTTCCCATTTAACTTCCCATCAATCTACTAATCTCTAATCTACGGTATTTACCTGTCTGTTTCCTCTTGGAAGTCTCGCTATCCTCTGCCCTCCCAAGTCGTATATCCTGACTTGTCGGTTGTCATGAGGTATCGCAACTACACCTGCGCTGGACGATACGATTAACGGCAGAATCTCTGATAGTTGCCAAGGGAGACCTCATATTGCGCAAGTCCCAGACCTATGAAGTTTTTTTGGTTTTTAAGAGATCTTGATTGGAATTTTATGTTAAGTAAATTGTACCATACAAAAATGCTGAAGATGAAGTTGTAAGAAAAACTCTACTTAAAATAATCAATTATTTTTATTTTTCATTGTAAAATTTAGAGGGCCTAAACCATTTATTTATTAGGTCAGTGTACAATGTGAATTGTGTTGACTTTGATGAAATGGAGATGATACAATATTGGTGAAATGAGAGGTGAATTACAATTTAAAATGCCAGAATGGGCTTAAGCCACTGGTAAATCTGATTGAAATAATGTCCATATACGTCTTATAATTTTGTCTTTCTTATTTAAATTTCCAAAGCAGGTTCTCCAGGCTTACTTTGTAGATCTTTTAGTTTTTATTTAAGTTATTATTTAATTTTTTCACATGTTTTTGTTATATTATCTTTTTTATTTCATTTTTTACTTCACTGTTTCCAACATGCTGCTTCCATTTTTTTCTTTAAACCTGCTTTGCTTTTACTAACCTTTATAAGTGCTCTATTTTTTCTGGATAAAAACACCAAAAATCTTACTTTTAGGCCAAAATTTTTATAGTGTACTTTCTTGTAGTTTTGCTTTATCCAGGTAAACCTGTGCTCTTTCTATTCCTTTTAGATAGCATTATTTAAATTAGTTTTAGAATAAACAAATATTGTATTAATGTAGAGGTGACCTTTCATGGCAAGTTAGATTTGTAAATAATTTAAACTGTCGTTAGTCTTTTAAAATCACTAACCTTAACACTTCTGTCGTCAGATCCTGACACAATTTTGTCCTCCCGCTTTGTGAAGATGGCACAAGTGACAGTACTGTAACAACGTTCACAATGTTATATATACTGTACACCAAAAATTAACTAACGCATAAACTATCAAAATAGGATGTTTACTTCTTTGAATATAAAATAAACCATTATGATCATAATACTTAATTTGTGCCACAGTAGCATTTTGTAAGATTAGAAGAGTGAAATTAGCACTTAACAGTTAAACAAAATGTTTTGGGTGAGTATCAATATACAGTGAGAGGGGTCTATCTTTCCTGAAACTAAAGTAGAATGTTAAATTCACTCACTCGGTGTGACCTTGAAACACGGATACAGAGTGGATCGGTTCGAAGTCCCAGAGTCGGAAGGTTGTGTCTCTCGAAGACGTGACGACAAGTCGCTGAGAGTGGTGAGCGGAGGTGTGCGTCAACTCTTGATCATGTCCTGTAACCCGCAAGTGTCAACACTCTAGCTTCCAACAGCAGTCAAACACAATTCAACTTGTGGTTAATTTTTTTAAGTATGTTTACCAGTTTTGTTTGAGCAATAATAACTGTGTCAAAAAGGTAGGAATTTAAGATGATGGTCAGATGAATATGTGGATTTTAAGGATGATATCAGTAACAACTTAGTAGGTTAGTAGCCGTAATAGTTACAACATAAGGGCTACCCCTCCGTTTAAACATCTTCTTCTCCCTAATATCCCTTTAAAATAAACTTGTTAAACACTCCTTTTTAGAGATTTCGAGAGTAACTTACCACTAAGTGTCTGTACCATCTCGCCAGTCTCTACATCGTACAAGCTGGCGGTTCTATCCCAGGACGCTGTGACAGCCTGTTCCCCACCAGCCAGCCAGTCAGCTGACATTACGACGTTGGTGTGTCCCACCAGCTCAACCAGCGGAGTCCGCAAGGGCGGGGGCCTCTCACTCTCTTCACAGTCTGCGTCCAGCCCCTCTAACTCGGAGTCAGAAGAGTTGCATTTCTACAGAGAAAAATTGTTCCAGTATAAAAAGTAGGAGTCTGCAAGACCGGAAGGATAGGGGAATTCCTTACAAAAATTAAAATCCTGGAAATTGGGTGGATTCCTTGTAAATACAGATAAAACACATTTTTTATTCTTAACAAAGTTTAGGCTTTATGTATATATATCATTTTTCAATCAGAATAAAAAGCCACCATTTAAGTTTGGAAAGACAAGGTCAACCCATCTCATTTGTCATTTCATAACCTGCTAATTCTTCCTGATCTCTTAACTCAAGTCAAGAGGGTTAAAATCTACATGTTCCTATTAATCTATCCCCTTGGTGGTCACCTACACATTGTGTTGTAAATTTACCAAATAAATCAATTTAATCCTCAATTTAAGTTGCATTTAAAAGAAAATTGATAAGAAAACCCACCATAGTTTCCCAGTTGACCGCAGCCTGCCAGACGTGAGCTCGGTTGTCACCACTGGCTGTCAACACGATGTCACGCGACGGATGAAACTTGAGGGAGTTCACCGGGCCTTGGTGTCCGGTACTGCAACAGGCACCGGCCCGAGTTCACTCCCCAAATGCACGCACTGTGGTCTGTAAATAATGTTCTACTTTTGAAACCATGGTCCTCCAGAAACATTTCAAATTACCTATTGTGCTTTGACAGCTTAGCTGATCACCAGGACTTGCTTTGAGGACTTTCATAAATCTGAAGCAAAATCTTTGCTTCGTTCACAAGCTCATAATGCCCAAAATAATAGAGCACGAAAAGCTGAGGTCGAATGCTGATGTAAGGCTATGAGCCTACCACAAAGAGCTGAGGCCTAAGTGAAGATGCTATTATGAATGAAATAAACATATAGTTATTAGAGCAACAAATTTCAAAGGAAATTCGTTTCACTCACCGTAGCGGCACTGTATCGCTTAACTGTGTGTCAGCCTGGTTTTCCTTATAATCTTTGCCAACTGCAGTGATCAAGATTCTTAGTTGTAAAATCGTAATTAATTGCTGTTTTACAGTGTTCCTATTGTTATTCTAGGTACCGTAATAGTTTGTTTAACGGCAAGTTAACAATAGGAAAGCCATAAAACAGCTATTAAGTTATGATTTTATCACTAAGAATGGAGGCTGAGCTACTTTATCACTGATTGTAAAAACCCACGCCTTTGCTCCGTTCATAGATCAAACCACAAGTGTGAAATGGTTGCTACAGAGTAATAAAACGGTTTTCATACTATACTGTTTAGTGTTGACTTCCAGTGTGAATTGACTCAATTGGAAACATATAAATGATCTTAAAACACATGGCGTGGTTAAAATACTACAAGTGGTGTGTAAAATCTTTATCACATACAAATAAGTTAAAGTAGAACCCTGAAGCTCTTGCGGGAATGTAATTCTGTTAATTGTCAAGGACTCACCAGCAGAGGCAGTTCCGATGATGGGTTGACCTGGCGGGCCACAGCCACCTCCCACACTCCGTCCCGGTGACCCGAGAACTCCCGGACCAGATTACAGCTCACCGTCGGCCCCTTGAAGCTGCTCACTATCTTGCTCGTTTGAGCTTTGAGTTTGTGAGCGGTCTTCAACTTTTGTGACGAGCTGGTTGCTGGTGGAACAGTGAACGTTAATCACACTTGTTTAAGTATTTTGTAGAAGTATTGTTAGCTATATTTACTAATAGGTGTCGAGAAGTAAATTACAAATTAGCGAGTAACGTGTTTCTAGTGCGAATAGAGGGGCACAGCTTTGTCAACAAGTAGTTTGTAGGGTAACGCTTTATATTCTGCCATTATTTTTTAGTGTGATTCATCCTAATCCTTCCTTTTAGTTTAATGACAAAGCTGACTCAGAAATAGCCAATAAAACGTTTCTTTTTCTACAGGAAAACTTTTAAATTCTCCATACTTGCTACGTCTGAAGCAATTATTTAGTTTGTAGAATGATCTGCGGCCTTTACGACAATTTTAGTTTTAAACAGCTGTTTTTGGCGCAACCGCAACTACAGGATAACCCATATTATATAACTATTATTGTGCTAAGACACTATACTTATTATCAGCTTACATTTATGTTTTGAAATCTTCGGAGGGGCATCAAAGTCTGGGAAGTCAAACCCTTGCTTCTCATTTATTAAACTTTCTCTTTCAAGTTTCTCACTGAGAAGGTCCACTTTTTCTTGTACTGTAAAATAAATCAAACTATAATATTTTATGACATTATAATATATACAGTAGGAGTAGGGTCCTGCTAATCCAAACCCTGTTAATCCGAAAATCCACTTAATCGAACTCTTTCGGAGGGGAATTGATAACATTGTTGAGTAGGTAAAATAAATAAAACTAGTTTTCCAAGTTATGTCATACTGTTTGTGTCTAATAAAGTGCCAGCACTCATAATGACGCATTATACACGCAGGTATGCTCTCAAACAATAGATTTGAAAAAACACATCCACTCAATGGGGTAGCAAGCGACACATGCACTGACAGTACAAAACAGTGAGTCATTTTTGTTGTGGAACGGATGACCGTACTGTAAAGGCCTGTGCGCGGGTTGGGGTGAAAGGTCAGTGTCCTATTTTTACGCTTGTAAGCCCTACTGCTACAGCCATCTGTATACTGCCCGTCATATCTGCGTTTTTAACTCCGCGGTGGTTATTATTGCAGAGTACTACAAGACATACGTACGTAATTTCTTAAATTTAAATATAAAATATTAGTCACTCAAAGTCAATATATAACCTTATAAGGTCAATATATAATAACTGCACCAATATATACCAAAAATCCACTAAATCCAAATTTTTACCAATCCGAACAGGGTCCGGTCCCAATTAGTTCGGATTATCGGGACTCTAGTGTATCAACAGTAGAGTACGGTATTACTCACCACTACCATTCATATCAATGTAAGAAATCGGAAATAGATTAACTACAGTAAAAAAAAAAGTTAAACTCACAGCCAAGATTATCTGCATACATGTTTTCAAATTCTTTCTCGATTTGAGAGAATAGGTCATGTAATTTCCCCCAGAAAGCAAAAATAGTGACTTTTAATTAAAAGTGCATAAATACCATTCATTATGAATATCAAAATTAGCATTAACAGTCCATTAACTACTGTAATACTTATAAAACTATAATTAGCAAAAGTATCTACTCACAAGAAATTGCTATTATTTTGATAAGTTAACTGTTTCTAAAATTATTTGTTGGAAGTTTATTGTTGACGATAGTAGAATTTCTGAGGTTTGTTTTAGGAAATAACAATAGACGCACACACATCTTTTATGCTGATTACTTTAGGCAAGCTCATTTTTTAATGGTTTGTGTTTGTTTTAAGTTTTTTTCACCTGAAGACAAGAACAGACTACATATCCCAAAATGTTGTATTTTTCTTCTTTACAAAAAAATGGTGGACGTTGTATGCAATAATATTTCAAAGACTTAATTTTATTCAATCAAAACTCATTTTATTCCTAATGATTTGTACCTTTGTATCTCCTTATTCCCTCTTTTTTCCTCTTTTCAAGGGTACCACTTATTAGAAAACACCATTAAAGTTGTAATTTACCCTAATAAATAGTATAATTAGGCTTGTTAAGTGACGCAAAAGTCAGTCAGTACAAACAACTTTAAAGTAGTTTAACGCTGCCATCTGCAATTTTATTTGTTGCCTATTTGCAGAAATCTCATCAATGATTTGACTGACTCAAATAGGCAGCTCTGTATTTTGCACTGACAATGGTATAGTACTGTGAAAATATTAGATTTACAAAACATAGTTTCAAAACTTGGGGGCAGTGGGACTTTTCGGTCGTCCTAAAGGTCAAAATTCTTTTTTTCTGAAAATTGCGTAAAAGATTAGTTCATTTTACAACAAGACAAAACTTATATTTAACATTTTTCACCTTAAAATTGGAGGAAGGTTCGACTCTGTGTCAAGATCTGATCTTAGACTGTTGAAGTTCAGATCATTTTCTGCCAGACTGGCGGCGCTGTACTTAGGGATGCTCACTCGCTTGGTGATCAAGGGAGGCCAGAGGCAGAATCATTAGGCATACTGAGTCAGTGTACGTCTACAACCTAGAACTAATGTGCAACTTCTTTAGTTAGGAATTTAATTCTAATTGCATAACTATTATCTAAAAATTCACCTTAAAATACCCACTATAGGAGTGGTCGTGTCTCAAAACAAAGTATCAAAGAATTACATTCATTATAAGCCAAAAGTTCAAAGCCCATTTGAAATAAAAAAACTTTGTTTTGAAAATGGAGGTGAACTTATCAGGCTTCTACTGTTGTTCCAAACTCAAAATACCGTCAGTTTGTGCAGCCAGCATGCTTTCTTATTGAGCACAGAGCTGATAAGCAAGGCTTATCTGTAGGGTAGTCTTACTGTTTTATTCTGAGAGTATTTAACATTACATTATCTCCTCAAATAACTTTGGCTATTTTGTAATTGTTTTTTGGTTGGATTTCACATAATCGTAGTTTTCCGTGTAACTTAGGGAGTCTCTGGTTTGTGTTACGTACTGTTTTAATGTTAAGGGTCCGCCTCAGCTGTAGGGCGACACTCAATGCAAGGGTCTGCAATAATCCAAAATATAGGGACACTATTAAAGTTAAGATAAAGTATTTATATTCATTTTAAAGCTAAAAAGTGTACCTACACAGTACACATGTATTAAGTTTGTTTTATATAATATATGTTTTAAGTGTATAAAATAAAGTTGAAAAGCACTAAAACTCGGTAAATTTTATTTTTGAGACTACTTATGAGAAATCAAGCTCATTTTTCGTGTTGAATCTTCTTCAGTTTCCAAATATATCATGTTTATTAATGTAAAAATTATTTTGAAAGGTGAAAAAAAGTATGCGTGGAAGCCCTTGCAAGCTATCAATTTGACAGTTAGGCCACATCAGTTGAAAGAAGGCCTGTTGTTAAGTCCACCTTATTGAGAGTTCCTTGTGCGGACAAATTTAGGCTTTCTCTGAGGTCACCACTGAGGCGGACCCTAAATTCATTTTACTAGAGCTCTTACGCTGTCATCCAATCATGTGGACCTTGTGTAGACGTTCAAAATGGTGACTCAGCTTTAGGCCGGCGACTGCAGTGGAAATTGTTTTAGTCAAACTAGAGAGCAGCCAAGGGCTATTAATTTTTAATAGTCAAACTGAGCGTAATATTTTTATTTGTTTACTATGAAGTTGCTATTCCTTGTAGATAAATAATTCTTTTACCAATAGACAAGGCATGATTTTCTATCCCAAAATCATGTATAGCACATTACAATTTATTGGTGCAATATTTGTTTAGTGGATGAAAACAAACCCTCGACAAACTATGCCTAGTGGCGCAGCAGTATACAGTTTTACCAAATATTATGTTATGGTACGTAGATAGCGCATGGATGCCGAATGGCTGAGGCAGGAAAACAACATATTATGCGCAGCCAAGCACAGATAGCGCTACGAAGAATTCTTCAAGAGTCTCAAGTAGAGTCACTGACACGCGAGCTTGTTCGTTCGTTTTCCAAAATAACACCATTTTATCACATTGTCATCAACATCGGACAAACTCGAGCATGTGAAGTCAAGAGGGAGAAATACGCCAAGAGATGGCAGCACTACCTGTGATTGGGCTACCGCAACAATGTTGATTTTCCTGCCTTAGCCTCGTGGCAGCTAAGCGCTATTACCTAACATAATCTTTAGTTTTACTTATTGACTTAATTTTGTTTATCATTATTAAAAACCACCACGGTTTACTGAGATACTCTTAAACTAGGTCACATTACCAACACCTTGGCTACTTTAGAATTTAAATTTCTTCAACCTGAAAATCCACACACAAAAACTATACTTTGGCTTCGTATGACATGATTGGGATCCTTAAGCTATGGCTTCCTAGGAAAGAGGTCACCATTTTTTTACAGATGTCACAAGGGACTTTGGTTTTTTATACTATCATATGAAAGCAGCCACCTTTGACTAGGAAAACACTTACATTGATAACAAACTTTTGCTGCCATGTTAAGGCCATTTAATTATAGACTCCGCTTACTAGGCAACCATAGACTAGGTTCTTAAAAAAAGACAAAATATATAATTATTTTTGATCCCAACGTACACACATAAACTTGAACATTTCTACCGTTATTGAATTTTTATTTCAAAACCAAGCACAGGCTGTTTTTAAATTGCATTACAGTAAGATAATTATTGAAATTGTAGCCTATTTCTTGTAGACTATTCCTGAAGTCACAGTTTTTTCACATAAACAGTAGTCTTAATGACTGCCCATGTCCTTTGCTAATCCCAAATTCTGAGTAGTGGTTACGTTTGCTGCAAGACCCTAATGAAACCTACAAGATAGGCTTGGAAGCTTAGGTAGGCATGATGTTGGTTTGGCTTAAAATGGGCATAAAGGTAAAATAATAAAACCAGTCATAGGGTGATCTATTTTTGATATAATGCAATAAAAACATAACATTGTGATACATATTATTATGATTTATATCAAGGTGTTTTATATCTTTAAACTATTTTATCTGTATACAGTAAGTTGGTAGTCAGACGGTCCAACTACCTGACAACATTCCTAGCCAGCGAGCTCGAACTTTCACACCCTCAAGCACAATGGGACAACCATAGGGGTTGGGTTCAGCTAGGCCAACTGCCAACTAACATATGCTACATCCAAAACACTAACTAACATTTAGATATCATACAAAGCTAATTCTTTTTTAACAGCATTAGTCAAAAGATGTTCTACATTTTTTGGATCCGTTGGTTGTTGACTTCCCAGAATATTTTCAGTTTCCTTCACAAATTCACCCTCGAGCTGCATCAACGCTGTCACTGTAGATCCACTTTTTGATGCTTTCTCATGTTTTACATAGAGTTTGTGTCTTCGATCTACTTCAAATTGGAATCTTGGAACGTTTTTTGCAGGATCATTATCAAAGGTTGGACTGACTATTTCTGATGGGAAACTGGGATTTTCGGAGAAAACAAATGGTTTAAATACACCAACGGAGGGATCTGGAGTTCCTGTTATCCAATGACATGAAGGCTGATTTGCACTTAATGATGACACCCAGCTCCCAGTTGTAGCGAAGGGATCATTTGCAGGCCTGCAAATACCTGAAGGCTTGTTTCGGAGGATTTTGAACATTCGTTGAATGTCAAACTCCTGATCTTCGGTGGAACTTACAAGGAGATTGCGTCCAGCTCGCTCTCTTGGACAACCACCGGCTGAAAACACATCTTTGAAATTGAATTCTCCTTTCCCTGACCATAGTTTTTTTTCTTTTGCATAGCTGATTAGTCCGGTTGACATTTTGGAAATGTTTGTTCCAATACTCAAACAATTTGAAATATTTCTAAATCCAAGAGTAACTTGTTCTGCAGCCCAAAGGTGTCCAGCTGTTTCTAAAATCCACACCTCCTTTGGATCTGCTATCAAAAATGAATTATGATATACCAGGTCTAGATCGATATCAGAACAAGGTCCTCCTTGACCATATTTCTCCAATAGTGATGTTATTACGTCAACAGCTTGCTGACTGCTTGATGACCTTTCCAAGGCAAGTCTCAGAAGATCCATTCCCAATAATTTCTCAGTAAAGGAATCATCATTGACGTTGGTCCAAACAGCTTCATTGCCAATCACTACCCCACAACTATTTGCTCCCATTTCAGCTCCCCACATCCATGCAGGTTTACTAAGCAAAACTGCATGAGTAGACTCTGCCTGGTCTATTTCTATGTATGTACATTGAAGCCTTGTTGCTGATCCATAGGACTTTGATGGTTCATAGATTATTTCTTGGATTTCGCCATTCGGGCGGTCGGAGTTTTTACCAAAAACTACATAACTATTTCTTGTAAGAGGAGGGAGAACAACAAATGTGTCACACCCATATAGTGCCATTTTACTTTTCAACTTATGGTACGTGAATAAATATTTCAATCCCTGTGTTAATTCTAAGCAGACGCCAGTAGGCTACACTTATCATGCACAAAGTTTCTGGTATCGTAAACTAGGCTAACCTAGCCTATAGTGGCAATGACAGCGAATTTCTTTTCACGGCTAAGCACAAAGGAATTACATGTTTGCATCACGACATCTTAAATATATATCTGATGTAATACTATGCTGTTACTTACGTCACTATTTAAAAAAATTGAGTTCCGTTTGTTTCCACTTGCATAAACAATTGAACTTGTATAAAATATACAAACTTGTAATAACAAAAACGTCCAACTAGTCTGTGGTGTACTATCTTGCTGTCAGTTCAGCTCAGCTGTTTTCCTGTTTACAAATCTGTGCGCCAGTTAGCAGACGCCAGTACCATCCCTTCGAAGCACGTTCCCCCGGCCCCATAGATCTCCAAATATTGTAAAATACGATTGGGTCATATAATGAGCACTGAGTAGTGACGTTGACATGTCAGGTCACCAATTAACAAGTGATTGTCTAATATGGTGATATTTACGCAAATAGCACCTGCTAACAAGGATACTGACTTTTACCGTAGTACCGTACTAACGGCCTCGATGTAGAGCTGTCGTGGGGAGATACATCGTAGAGTTCAGTTGACGCCACGCCCACGATTTGATTTGTCTTGCAGTTTTTCTACTCAAGTTCAATTCAATGCTCGTGACTCAACAGACTAATGCTATTAGCTACCGTATTTAAAAAAAGAATCAGCACGCTACCTAGCGGGAAAATCATCAACACTATAAGTCAATAAGTCATTTATTAAGCAAAATTAACAATACAATTGCATTAGCCAAGTCAAGATAATACACATTTTACTCTTCAAACGTCCTTATAATGTAAACATTACACATTTAAACCATTTTTACCAAAAAAAGATTACTCTGGGAGACTCGCCAGTAAACTCACGGACACTGGAGTAGGCACCCCGAACCAATAGACACTTCAGGCGGGACCTGAACATATCCCGCTGCTCTGATCGTGTTTATAAGGCTTTGAGGAAGGCTGTTGAAGAACTTAACTAAATTGTAAACAAAATGGTTTTGAAAAAAATTGGAAGAGTGTTTGGGAATGGAGAGATTGGCGGAATTTCTTAGTTGATATCTTTTATTGTTGGGCCTGTCAAAACTATTAAGATGTATCTGTGCAAAGGAAAGTGTTTCGAGAATATAAATTGATGGACAAGTCAGGATGTGATTTGAACCAATCTTCGCAAGATTTCGTCTTGGAAGAGAGAAAATGATGCGGACAGCCCTTCTTTGAAACTTTAAAATAGGAACTGGGTTCTCTGACTCCCCCATACCGGCACTGCGTATGCAAGATAAGGATAAAGGAGGCCGTATTAAGCTGACAGGAGCACTTCCGTATCGACTGTCTTAGCATAAAAATGCCAGTGGAAATCTTTTGGAAATATGCTCGAAATGTAGGCGGAAGTTTAGATTTTCATCAATGATTACACCAAGAAACTTGGCGTCATGTGAGGCACCAATGATGTCTTCCCCCAGGAGGATCTCAGAAATGCCTTCCTTGGCCTGGTAAGATCTCTTCGAGATCGAGAAGTTAAGAAGTTGGGTATTCCCAGTGTTCATGTGGAGGTGTTTGTCATGCCACTATTGGAGAAGAGTGTTGGATTCTGAGAAACAGCTTTACTCCAGGATATCTTTATTGGAATTTGATAATACCAGAGACGTGTCGTCAGCAAAAAGACAGGTGTTGGCCTCTTTCAAGCAAGATGGAAGATCATTGATAAAAGGAGAAAGAGTATTGGCCCCAATATAGACCCCTGGGGGACTCCATTCTCGATAAGAGCCTCTGATGATACATGGTTTCTTAGAAGACCCCCGGAACTAACCGCAGGCAACACAACAAACTGCCTTCTCATGTGAAGGTATGATGTGAACCAGTTTAAAGCGACTCCTCTGACTCCCCATTCGGTACATCTTCTCCTAGCGGTAAGCCATGGTTGTCATGTTGGTTCTTGAACATTGCGTGTATTTTACTGGAAATCCCACAGCCTTTTCAATACTACCTTCTCAAAAATCTTCGAGAACGTTGGTAAAATTTATTGGTCTGAATTTATTGGTCACTTATTGGTCTGAAATTGTCGCACACGGGGTTGTTTGCTATACTGTCGCATAATATTTCAAAAAGTGCATTACCCTGCTACCTAGCAGAAAAGTCCACAACTAGCTAAAGCTTGGAGCTAGTAAGCTGGCTAAAATAGTTTACGGCTTTTCCACCAGACTTCACTACCATGCTATAAGAAGGAGTATATTCAAAGTTCATCAGTTTGCCGCCGGCAGCAGCACTTATCACAGCATTCGACAGTCTATTCAAATATCGAAAATATTTTTGTCTGTTCAGTGCTGCCGTTGACACATGCGGCCAACTGGTGAACTAAGAATAGAAACGTTGCGTGTCTCTGCATTGTGTTGCGGCCTGGTAAGGAGTTTGTGAACTATTTGAAAACCTGCCTTGTTTTGAATAGTAGTACTGTTTCTATTCTATTTCTAAAAGTTCATTATTTTGAAGAATAGAGATCAGTGCATTGAAATCTAAGAACATTTAAATTAATCTAAGATTTGCATAATCTAGTTTTAGATTTAATGTTCTACTTGTTATTCACTAGCATAGACATAAAAAAAAAGGGGTTCGGTGCCCTCCCCGGTGACATAAATTCCCGCAACCTTTAATAAGTGATCTCTCCCTGAGTGTTTTTTTTTTAGTTTTTAGAGTTCTGATCAGTTTTTTTTATAGGGGCTCTAAAGGAATCTGTAATCTGTATAGTACGTTAGTACCTAATGTTTAGATACTGGATTTGGATTTGATACAAGATCAGGTCTTTGGGTGACTAGGGCTAAAATTAGTGTTTACAGTTATATGTGTTTATTAAATAAATTTTATTTGATCGTGTAGGTTCGTTGATGCATTTGTCTGAAATTTGCAGTTTGAAAAGTTTACGTTGTGTGAGTTTTTATTATTTACAATGGCCCATGAACCTTGTTTTGATGTGAGCAATGGTTTTGTGACATCATAAGCTTTAACAGCTCTGGTGACCTGTCAGTAAATTATACCCCGTCACTGACAAACTTTCTCTAGTTGAGTTATAATAAAAAACTAAACTAACCAGACCCCTGGCCGCTAAAGGCGAGCAAAGCACTGCCGCTATATTTCGGTGCCTTTAAAACTTCGACATCCGCCAGCCTATCTCATGGATTTTTAATGTTTTACCCCACTTTTAACCCCCTTCCTCAAAATTTGTAGACAACCAATATATTTTTGAAATCAGCATAATATTCCTTTTTTGATACCCCACACATTTGATTTTTTTATTTCTTGCCCCTTTTATACCCCACCCCAAATCCCTATTGTTGCCCCGACCCCAAAATCAGTAGGGTCTTTGGGTTGATGGTATATAACTATGTGTAGGTTTCAAACAAATCCGTTGATATTTTTAATAATATTTACTAAAAAAAAGAAATATAAATAACATAAGTGGGACCTCAAAACCCCATAAAATAAAAAATCTATATAAATTTATTCGTTTCCCAACCCTCCACACATAGGACCATTTCTATTCAAAAATCTGAATTACCCCAGGTTCGAGATCTCAACACTCGGACAACTAACTGAAATACTAATAGTATAGATATCCGTTCAGTAGGGTATTCAAATGATATTGTTTAAAACCCAAACAAAACAATTATGTATGAGAATTTTGAACGCACCTCTATAATGAATAAAAACAAGTTAAATTTAAAGAACTTTTTCTCATTTATAGTAGTTATACCATAAATATTTTCATACATAATAACAATTTCAGGTCAGCTATCGTCAACAAAATGTATCAACAAGCGACCTTCTACAATATACAGGGTTTCAACTAAACTGACAACGCAAATTTAAGTGCAAACATTTTATTCACATATTTTGATCAATATATCACATCTACACAAGAATGAGATCTTATTTTATGCTTACAAGAGTATAAAAAAATTCAGCATTCCTTTTACACATTAAGAATTTAACAGTTATCGTGACATACATCAAGAGTGTTATAAGTTCATCAATATTTACACCAAACATTACCATAATTTTAATTTAATCTCAAAATATCAAAGATTATGGAAATTTGTTGTTATAAAGGCATACGTATGTAAACAGTGAGATCAATGACTACTAAAGGCAAGGATATATCTTACGGATTATTCTTGATTGAACGGCTAATGGACGTACATACAGCTTAAGCTTTATACATATTTATACCTAGATAACACAATGGTGCACATCAAAAGTGAATTTTCACTGGAACAATGCCAACACGATTGACATCTTAGGACATATTTCAACGTACTATAAACAAACTAAATAGTTAAATTTAATAAATTATAATTAACCACTGATAATACATTTAACATATTTTCTTCTCAGTGATTCTGTCTTCTGTTATCTATGGTATTGCAAATAAATTATAGCTTCATAGCGCTCATTATAGCAAGACAAAGTCAAATTAATCAACACTATGAAGAAGTATAACATAAATACGTAGAGGTTAACTCAAAAGATAACTACTTAGTAAATAAGAACACTTTAAACTCTTTAAACTTAACAATATTTATTCCAACTCCTTAAACCACCTATTCTCATGTTTTATTAATCAGCCCTAAAGCAAAGTGAAGATAAACTTTCAATAAATCACAACAGCAACAGAATTCAACAACAATTGTCAACAATTATAATAGTTGGCATATTAATACATTAGAGATTTAACAACCTTTGTTGTTAAAACAAAGATAGCACACACTTAGGTACAGCGACAAAATGAAAATCCTACTAGTGTACGATAATGAAAACGTGTTTGTGCATAGATCCTTTGACCACCAAATAAAAATCATAATCCTTTTAAATTAGGTACAATTCAGCAAGGCTAATAAATAAACCCAAATACATTAGTAATTTTAAATTATTCTGTTATTGATTGAAAAAAACAGATTATACCAAGAATTTTCCAACCTAAAACTTATCAAGTAAATACCAACCATTACGAGATCTAAAAGCAGATTATTTTGTTCAAGTTGAAAGAAAACCGTGAAATCTTACTCTGACCACAAAGATTTTTATGTTCACACCTTAAAATAGTAGAAAAGCATTCATTCTGAACAATTGTCCGAAGATAATTTCTATATAACTTGATAAAGATTGCTCCTGCAGACAATGGTTCCATACAAGCACTTTACTAGTAATTTGGAACCACACATATTTGCAAGTTCTTCCCAAACTTTGACCTATATTGCTCCATTCAGTCAAGTTCTAGGTCAGCTGTTGGGAGTCCGCCTCAGAGGTCACCCCAGAGAAAACCTCGATTTGTCCACAAAATTGTCACGTGCGTAAGAACTGGCAAAACAAGGGGCCTTCTTTCAACTGATGTGACCTAACTGTCAAACCAAGCGCTGACAAAGGTTTACAGCAGACTGTTCTTTACCAAACCAAATTAAATGATCTCTTTGATTGATGTAGTACAAATTCTAGTTACCATAACTAGTTTGAATTTGATTTGGTTTTCAGTTTGCTTTTTAATATGTTCTAAAAAAAGCTCTCGGATGTTATCTGACTCTTGTTATCTTTTACTAGTACAAATGAACGATTTTCTACTACAATTTAAAACATTTACATGAAGAGTTTTAAGCTATTAATTATTAAAATTACCACTCCATAGAAGGTTATTTTGTAGAGTAGGAAGTTACTTAGAGATAGAATTGTGCTGAACGTTTGGCTGAACACTAAATATACAAGGCTTCAGTGATATGCTTACAGAGTTATCATTAAATAGACACAACTAAAAATTTCTCAGTTGGGTTTTAAAGAAAATATTTGTTTATGATTTAAAACACCTTTGTTGTGTTTTGTTGTCAGCAAAACACAGGATATTGTGTTGAGTTTAAACAATGATTACAAAAATTGTCCTAGATGTAACACCGGCGTTACTGTATAAGTAAACCAAACTAACTGGTGTATCATTGACTTCATTGGTTGGTTGAATACATCTCATTTCTGTTGCTAATATATATTTTGAAATAAAAACAAAACACAACGGTTTTGGCAAGAATTTCATGAATCCTCTTAAGCTTTGGAATCAATGAGTTCTTGTATAAACACTCGTCATCAACACCACTATAGTAAAATATTCTTAGACCCATCTGACCATGTAAAGATTTTTCAAATCAAAAGATGAAGATTTTTGTTTTTAAACAACGGTAACATGGTTTCTCTAGAATGGAAGTCATCTAGAGAATGTTAAAATGGTTTTGTTGGTTAATTTATAGCTGTAGTAAAATACATTTGATGTAAAGAAAAAAATACACTTTAAAGACTTAGAGGATAGAAAATTAAAATCAAAACTATTTTTAAATGCAACTTTTCCGAGCTTATACATTTAGATTGATAAGTAAAGTGAAGCTGTAGATTTGCATTTTAACAATCTTTGAATCATCAATGCTACTTTAAATTTCAGCAATGCTACCAAAGATTTACAAATGTAAAATTTACTTTTACAAGATTAAACTACACATCTAAATTTAATAGTTTGGGCACAAATTTTAAAAGTTATAAAAGACCCTGGAAATAATGTATAACTTGTGCTCATAAAACCAATTTTCCTCAAAATATTTTTTTCATTTTTATTAATTTATTCAAAATTTGTTCTTTAAAAATATTATTAAGACCAGGGCCATATTTCCGAACAGATGGACTTTGAGGGGTCCATGAGAAATCTTGAATTTACAAAGTCACGGGAGTAACTCTTACGTCCTGAAAAGGCCGGCAGAAAATCTCAAGTTTTTTAAAGTAGCAGTCCCTGTTATTGGTCCTGAAAGAAACAGTGTGGCCATGGTATTACTTAGTAGTTAGTTGTAGTAATAGTGTTATGATTTAATCCAATAAATTAACCGACCTAAAGTATTTACCAGACACAATGTGAGATGTTGACACCCCCACCTTTCTTCGTGTAGTATTAACAATCTATACTATTTTTCAACAAGTGTTGTGATGTACGGTTGTAATATCTCATAATTTTGGGCATCAGAATTTAGTGAGCACAAATCAGAATAGACATGAATATTACTTAGTTCAAAATTTATACTTTATGCTAGGCAATAAACACTTTTTAAACATGTCAATGAAATATCTAAATTATGCTAGATCAAGCATTTAATATACATGAAATCACAAATTCTTTATTTAATGGTGTATGTTTACATTACAACTAACACAGTAAACAGAGAGCCCTGATACTATTTTCTAACTCAAAGAAGTGATAGAGTTCATCAATCTGTCCATCTTACCTTTAATCTGAAAAATAATTTTAATGCTGCAATAAAGCTGAATTTATCATTGTCCAATTCATGTGTGGAATTTCAACATGTTTTCCTCCAGGTTTGAAAGGAGAGGTAGTTGTTTTTGCTAGTTCAGGTTTGAAATGAAATGAGTGGGTATTATTGTTTTATCTCAGTAATTTACCAGAATAAGAATGTCCTTATCATATTTGAACTTCTTTGTTAGCCCTCATGATTTGAAAGTGAATGGTAAATATTCATTTCTAGAAACAAGCCATTTTAAAAATGTTTATCAACTTCTTTGTTAGCCCTCATGATTTGAAAGTCTGAACTGGCAAACAATCTTCACTAGAGCAAACAAGCCAACATTAAAATCCAAAGTCACTCAAATGAAAAAAATTGTTTAATGTTCATAAACAACTTTTTTAAAGATTGTTATTATTGATGAAAACTATCACTTATAAAGAATTTTTAACTATTAACTCTGAGGACTCTTTAACTTATATTATGTAAATTGCAACATCATTTAGAAGTTCTTAAGTATAAAAGTAACCAATTTCATACGAGAACTTTATAATACTCGATACTTTATATTTCAAGAAACTACAAGTTTACTATCAACTTCTATTTCTAAAACTTTCACAACAATTAATTGCA
Source organism: Matsumurasca onukii (assembly GCA_018831715.1). Lineage (NCBI taxonomy): Eukaryota > Metazoa > Arthropoda > Insecta > Hemiptera > Cicadellidae > Matsumurasca > Matsumurasca onukii. Next base: position 17,471,994 of record CM032058.1, on the reverse strand, counting down.
ATGCAACCAAACTCTTGGTGAAGTTTCAAAGGCTGTTGTACTTATATCTTAAATAATTCATTTCCTTAGCAATAGTACTTGTGCGATCAATCAATTTAAATTAGCACCCATCACTGATGAATAAATGGTATTACTGTATTTAAAAGCGTGAATAGTATAGTAGCTTACAATTTTTAATTAATACTTAAATTAGTGTTTGTTTTTATATTTAACTTTGTACAAGAGGAAACATTTCTTAAAATTGTTAAAAGCTTAAACTCAAGGTTTTCCAGTAGGAGTTCCTTATAAATTACAAAACCAACTGTTACACGAAGGTACACCTAGTTCGGTATCAAATATACTTAATTGGTTTTTGAGTAATTATTTAACAGCATGGACACATACCACTTACCCACATATAAAGGAGTGATTATTAGTTACACAGATAACTGTTTAATATATCTTATAACTACCAGTTTTTCAAACATTAAAATATGCAATCAGCTGAATTGTTACTCTAACTCCATCTTTCTTTTCTTACAATTTCATAATTGAAATGGCTCATGCTCATTTCCTAATGATTATTCTACACTTGTCCTAATACAGTTAAGTTGCTGTAAAATGGACAGAGTTATAAAAGCAAAAGTCCCTGTTGTCTCCCCACTTCAGACATAAGCCTTTTGTGTGTATCGTAAATAAACGTAAATAGCAGTAAATAAACGTTGTGGTTTAACCCTCTCCCGGCTGCAAGCCTAATCGCCACACGCACGCAGTCCCCACTGCTGGACACAAGCCACAGATCGCCATGATCTGCACTACCGAATTGTCACATCTGCTGCGCTCTAGCGGAGGTTTTAAAACTACTTGGAATAACTTTGTATGCAGAACAGTGTCCGACAAACAATAGTTTGATCGACTGTAGATTTTTATAAAATAAATTTTAGTTTCGTTGCCAATATAGTGACCCTGACCCTGGCTCTGCACACAACACAACACACCAGGGCCACCCCATGAAACACGGCACCACCGTGTCCGTAGCTCCTCCCTCCGCCCCACCCACCCCTACTTGGTCACAACGAATACTGTATGTTAAACCTAGTGTATTTATAAATGATTTTGGACCATGCCATGCACTCATTACCGGTTGTAGCTACGGTTGTAACAAGATGTGTAATGGCGACCGGCTGGCCATCGAGCGCTATAAACTAATAGGGTCCAGTAGCGTCAGGCACAGCCGGCTTCAATGTGTTCGGGAGAGGGTTAAGTTTGAAACGAAATGAAAATTTAAACATTCTATAAACATTGAACAATTTAAACTTATTATACATTCTCAATGTCTGTTTTGAAGAGCAATGAATAGGCAACATTTCCTCAGAAGGGAGACATTATTTGCAAAATCCTTCTTTCAAAGATGTGATGTCTAGTTAGATACACAGGTACACACAAAACTAGTGACATAATTAAAAGCCCTCCGAGTCCCATTGAAAATATACGTATTGTGTATTCAATCCACTTTCCTTTACCCACAACTAACCAGTGTTGCTGAACTGTTTACGAATCTACGAGTACGTGCCAGCGGCAGATCTGGTCGCCGCGGACTTGCCTCATGTCGTCCCAGTGCGCCAACTCCTCCTCTCCTGAGCTGTTCAGACCCAGGGAGAACCAGCCAATCATCTCCTTGCGCTTTGACCGCTTGTTGTACACTGCAACCATCAGCGTCACATCTCCCAGTTGGAACAGAGCCACCTGTACAAGGAAATATGCAATAAGTGTGAATGCAGGGACGGATTTAAGTATTCACCTCTCAGACGGACAAATTTCTTGCTGCTTCCCTCGGTGCACAATATTGATAAAGATAATTTTGGTCATTTTCAATGGATATATGTAACAGTTGTGAAGCTGTAAAAAGTTATTTACGACAATAATATTATCACGGAGCTTTTTCTGCAAGTTTTGAAACTTATTTCTCACAAGGCTCTCAGGTGGTGACTCAAGCGTTCCGAGAAAGTATCAGCGAAATGCCTTGGATTTCAACATCGTTGGACAAAAATCTAGCACTGAGCTTTGAAAGCATCAATAAAAATTTCAGGTTCCGAAACCTAGAGGAAAATCTGGCAGTTTGAAAGTGTCAGTGGCAAATTTCGGGTTTTAAACTCCTTGGCAACAACCCAAAGTGTCACGGGAAGACGTAAAGAGTTCTGGAAGAATCTGCAACAATTTTTTTTATATTTGTTAAGAGAAAGATTGGGTCAGGATTTCCACAAAACTTAATAGGTAAGTTTGTTGCCCAATTTTTACTGTCATTTGTTGCCTATCAAATTTGCTGCTCCAGACACCTGCCTAGTCCGCTCGTTCAGAAATACCGTCCTGTGTGAATGTTAATTAAATGTATTTGACTGTTTGTTTATGGGACTTTTGGTTACGGTATTGGATTGATTAAAGTGTCTTTTGACAGAAATATTAACCTGGCAATTGGATTTCTTAAAAGGCTCCATATTCAATGCTGATGAGCTGGTTTGTTGTAGAAATTAGGAAAGATATTTTATATCCTACCTTAACAAAAAAAATTGTATATGGATTGACTTTGAAATTGTAATGTGTTTTTCTTCTTTACAATTCTGGTTTGTAAAGTTAATATTGCAGTTAAAAAATTAAAAACGGAATTTTATAGAAGGGTAAATACAAATTTTTGAAACTGATATTTTGAAAATGTTTTGTAAATAGAATATTAATTATGTCCAGCTACAGCATAAACCTTTTGAACTCTTTCTCCAATTTTTATTCTGGTAGATATATTTGCTTGTTACTTACCTGGAACATGAATGTTTCCTTGAAGAGAGGGTTCGGCTGTCCTCTTCTCACAGAGGTTTTGCTCCTCGCCATCTCTTGACCCATGCTCGACACCAAAGTCAGCTTTACATATGTGTCAGGGGCTCTCGTCATTGCTAGGTTCCTGAGTAAAAATAAAAATATATTCTAAATCACCAAAATAAATACAAGTTGTTTTCTCACTGAAGTTTTAGCAGTTTTAAAATGATTTAGAACAACTAAATGAGGGCAGAAAAGTATTTGATATGAGAGGGAACATACTATAAACTGGTAATAAACTGCTTTTTCATTGTAGGTGTAATAGACAAATCTGACCATGTGTTACCTTTGAAAATGCTGACAAGTGGTCAAAATCGTAGCTGGTTTTCTTTTGTTATTTATTTAAAAAATGGAAAAGTTTGTCTTATTTAGCGAGGCGAAGTAGGATCAAAAACATTCTCTCTACCACTCAACCTCAACCCTTATGTAACGTTACCGCATGTCAATTAACAAAATTGTTAGTGGTTTGTGGGGTTTGATACCATCCTGCCACATTTGCAACTAAATGTTGCACACTTATGACATGATAACCAGTTTAAACTATTGCGACTTTTCATCAGGTGAGCAAGATGATTCCAATAATAGTTTAAACTAATCTCATCGTCACAACAAACTTCGAAATGATAACCAGTTTTTAAGTTGTTCACTACCTGAAATGACTTCCACCAGCCAGTCGGCCCGTAGTCCCATTGTACGCCAGTCCTATCAGCAGTTCTGGGACTCCGCCGTGCTGCATTGAGTGAGTCGAGCCCGTGCTCTCGCTGCGAGCTAGACTCAGCAAGTCAGAGTCTGAGGTGTTCAGCTGTAATCAATGCGGTCAAAGGTTCATAGAAAATAAAGCATCAATGATGATTTTAGAAGCAAGCAGAAAAATGTGGTATCACTGACTGCTATTGAGTCAGGCCCACTTGAATGGTCAGAAATTTTGCTGGCCTAGGAGTTAAGACCAAGGATGGAGTAAGAAGCCTTTACGTCGCAACGGTCCCCTCACTGGCTTTCCAATGATTTTTCCTTCTGACTCAAAGAAGGTATGACACATTTGGTACTACCTTTGACATTCAAAAATTCCTTCATTTTACATCTACCCAAAGCAAGTTTTTCCAGGAAATCATTTATACTTTGGATGACAGACTATGAGCTCCAACTTAAACAGTAACAAGCTGGAGTGTGTAAAGCCTTTTAGATGGGCTTGTGATTCCAAATCAAAGTATTTATTCATCTTGTAGAGGTGCTGCTGAGGGATTTGTTTTCCAGGGGACTGTGAGCTCCACCATAATGAGTTGTCTGGTACTTAGAGAGGCTGTTGTGTCTGGGAAGAGTTCTGTCACGGCAAATTCTTCAGGAAACCAGAAGTGCTTGTTGGATAATCACTTAAAATCTTCCGGTCAAAAGCCGGCCTGAAGTTAGGAATTGACCTTGATTTATTGACAAATGTGTTAAACCTAATGGTCATGTACGAGTGGATTACCGAATACGATTCTTGTTCGTTACCGGTCAGACTCACCGTGATATTCGCTCTCGGCTCGAGAGGCAGCCACATGTTACTCTCCAGTTCGAGGTTGATACAAGAGAAGCTTATCACAGTCTCCCCTATCATCCGCTCCCTCCGCATCCGCTCACAACCGTAGAGTCGCAGGCGGATCCCCATACTGTTCACATCCTCTGAAAACCAAGCACAGTAGCTGTAAACAAACTTGCTCACTTTAACGTTGCTGTTTTAAGTTGTAAAATAAATTAGGTATGACTTTAAACATAAAATGTAGGAATATGTTTATGGATTGAACCATCCGTTTTGAAATCAATAAATACCAACAGAAATTAGTGGATGAAGAAAAACAAAACATATATAACCACACTACTAATTATTATTCAGACTAATTCCAAATTTTCAAGTTATTAGACTGTTGATTGGTTCCAGAGGGACTCCAAATTTGTTTAGGTGAGTTCTGGGCAAGCTAAAATTTCAAGAAAAAGCTTTAAATTTAATTTCAACAGTGTGTATAAAAAACTCTATTGCCATTTTATAATACAGTACTATCTTTGTATCAGTAATAATCTAAATTGATAGGTATTCTTTTACATGCAGCTTACATTGTGTAAAAAGATGTTAAATCATTTAATTTATAAAAACATGTTTAATAAACATAAAAAATTTAAATGTGAATTAAATTATATTTAACTTGACAAATTAAAACAGAAAGTAAGTTTATTAAAATATTAAATATTGGTTTATTTGATTTTAAATTTCTTTTTTATTACAAATTTAGTTTTATATGGTGTTGGTTTCAATTTCTTTCAACAGAAAGATTACTTAAATACTAAGATCTAAGGCTTCCGGTTTACACCGCGTCACAGTTGAAATATAATTACTGCTATAATTACAGCAGTAATTACATTTGAACTGTGCCGTAGGTGCCTTAGACTTAGTGATGACACACCAACCGCGAAAGCCTAAGAGTTAAGATTACTTAATACATTGAAAGCTTCAAATGTTACACATAATGGCATCTTAAAATAACTGTTTTTATCAATTTTACCTTTTTTAATTAGTATCCTTGTTACTTTTAATTTCTAGTAGCAAGAAACACACTCGACATCATAACCTCTTGAGAAACCACAAAGTTGTAAGTTGTAACAAGAAGTTAAAAACAACTTTGGACATTTCTAGAGTCTTCCTCTTCTTGTAATTGGAGAGTATCCCAGTACTCAAACTTTATAAGAGTTTTTTGTTGTTGGTATTTTAACAAATGAGATTTAGATTTTACATCAGGGTATTATAATGACATCTATCAATGATTATATAAGAAAACTACTAAAGTTACCTGGATTTACTCTGTGGAACAGAAAGCTCTCCATGAACTGCGGGTTTTCTCCTTGGCGGATTTTGCTTTTGTGTTTCTGCTTCTTACTGGGTAAGAGCAGGATCCTCACCTGTAGAGATAAGGATTTAGATTTTAAAGACAAGATGTGAGATCAATAGTTAGATTTCTATATACGTTTTAGAAATTAGTTGCATTTTTTGTGGAGAAGTGAATAGTCAGTTTACAATACAAAAGGTTTTATATAAAAGTACAATGGAGATGATACTTTTCAAGAGTGTAAAAAGATTGCTAAAAACCATTTGTTCAGTGTTAGGTGATAAACTGCTTTCCTGTAAGACTCTTGATTTGTGCAGCAGCAGGTTGAACAACTTCTTGCTGGCGTATGACGGTTTTTTTGTATAGAGGCAATGTAATGGCAGTGCAGAGTGTATAGTTCACCCTGTTATGACTAGCTTTTATGACTTGGCTAGTCAATAATTAATACTCTATGATATAAGTTTATAATATTTTTGATATAGAGTTACAATGAAAAGAAAAATAATTTTACTCACAGTCAAACAAGTGTTGACATAGGGTATTTTTCAAAGCCTGTAATTTGGAAGGTCTTACAAACACTATTAATTTAGTTTACAATCTCAATATCACTTAAATTGTGTTGCCACCTTATCTCAGCTAACACACCGGCTAGTAGAAGCTTAAGACTGTACCTGTGTGTGCGTAGAACCTCCTCGGTCCTTAGTAGGTATGTCTCTCGCTTGCAGAACGTGTACTGTCATCTTGCGCATCGGCGCGTCGTACGCAAAGGCCACTTCAACAGCTCCACAGCGCGCCATGTCTCCTGTGCCCATATCCTGTAGATCCGTGACGTCAAACAGCGGCTCTGTCCCCAGCACCACAATGCACTACAAAACATAGCGAACTGTGTCAATATTGCTTCTTCTGTGCAAAGCAGTGTGTGATGAATATCTGGGATTTTTATTTTGGAATGCTGACCTCAGCAAGTCAAATATTTAAACAAGATCAACCTTATCGATAGGTGATAAAACTGTGAAAATGATGGGATAAGATCATTTTATGACATCACACCAAAAAACATAAAAAACCCTTTTTGTGATCCTTTTTGTTCACTAACGATGGAAAATGTCCCCAATAATAGTTCAACTTCTGAACATAAAAAAATTGGTAATTTCCATCGTATTTTGTTCAAGTGTAATAATAAAAGCTATCACTTTCAATCTTATCATCCACTGACAGTGTGGTTATTTATTTATTTAAACAAGATGGGATTTTAAGCACTTCATGACTAGGAAACGAGATCAAAATGTATTATTGAAATTAGGTTTCTAATATTGTATTTCTGTACTGTACCAAATTCATACACCGGGTATGTGATTGTGTGCAAACAATTACTAAAGTCTCACAGTAAATTAACATAACTAGAATAGCAAAATTTGTTTCAATTACCCAATTTTTCCTTTTGAAATAACCAAAAGTATGATAAAAACTATCATTGTTGGAATAGAGCTCACAGTTAGCAAATGAATCTAACTGAGGTACTTCACTCGTTTAATCATTTTGGCGCTGTTATCATACTCCATGTTTGTGTAAATAAAGAATCTTTTGGCTTTGTCTAGAATATTTGACTATTTGTATTTTGTACAGGTTGTTTTGTTTGTAATAAACTTTATACAGCTTTGTACAGACTTTTGCACAGCTCTTGTAATAGATTTTATTTTTTTATATATTCAGCTACACAAGGTCTACATATTATGTCACATGTGTCCAAGTACCTACCAGCTGTATAATAATCTGTAAAATAATTTCCCACATCTTTGTTATAATATTGTGTTCATCTCTACTTCTACCAAGTGCTAAGGGTCACACTCCACACACCTAATTTAATTTTTTATTCACTCATATTTTACAGCTAAGGAAATCAAATAATTACTCATCGAGTGGGTTTGAACTACTATCACACCAGGAATCATCAGTTGAAAGTGCACCAAGGAATAGGAAGTTGGAATGTATAGAATGCATGACAATCCACAGGAATTTACTTTATATCAATCCTCTAGATTCTAGAAGATCTAAAAGTCTTGAGTTATTCTAGTCTTCTAGAATGTATTGTAACGAAGAGTTTAGTGATTTAGTTTAGTGAGTAATTTGTTTTCAAGGATTACTCTCTCACCTCTAAATTACAGTGAAAATACGTTTTTCATCCTGTATGACATATTTTATAATTTCAGTTTCACATACTATTTTATTTGCCTTATAACTTTTCCGAACCTCCTCAAAGCTATGCAATCAACAATAATTAATCACTTCCTTAATAACACTATTTTAATAGGAAAAAATGTACACAGTATTTTTGAGAATGTCTTGGTTAAAACTGAAATGGACACGAAACTTGTTTCTTTACCAAAAAATATTCCTCAAGTAATATTTCTCATAGTAAAGACTCTTTTTGGTTGTATCTTGACCTTTTTTTACTTTTACAATTGATTAGAATAGTCAAGATTTGAAAACACAAAAGGACCGATATAATGTGATATTATTCCCTAGAGCGTTCAACAGTTAGGTTGTCGTCATCTTCAGACAAGGAACATAGTTTACATTAAAGATTTTCTAATAACCTCCTCTTCAAGAACTTATCAATGGGGATGTGAGTCTTACAGTAAGCCTTAAATATACAAGTTTTAACGATAAAATAACAGTGCTGGAAAAGCAGAATCAAGTACTTAACAAAAAAGTTTAGTATTGTGTACATTTTGCTGATCACTCCTGCATCAAATTTAATTCTTAAAGGAGTCATTACAGGAAAACAAAAGTTTTATACCACCGCAAAAGTTTTTTATGTAGACTTACTAATTCATTTCAGTTGAGAAGCTGTTAAATTATTTTTAAGTATAAGGATTAAAAAATGAACTTATTTGAGAAATTTGAGCAATAATTATACAATTCAAAAATATAAGTTTAAAAATCTCTCTGATAAGATAGCTGAACTGCAACTGACATCTTGGCTGTTAGCAGTGGACACAAGTGGAGCCTCCTCTTCATCTACGCTGTTCTGCTGTGCGTAGCGGCGCACCGTGGTGTGCGTGTGATCCCGGTGTCGCACTCCTGTAGCGTGAGACTCATCCTCACCACTGGTAGTAGAGCAACTACTGCTCGCACTGCTGTTGGCACGTCCTGCACGACCCTTCTCCGCCAAGGACATCAGATCCGCTCCCTTGAGAGGCCCTTCTGTACAGAAAACACCAGGGCTTGGAGACATCAGGATATGGATTGGAAAAAAGTTATACTCGTACCTTATAGACAAAATATGGAACACTTTAGAAGTTTAATAATAAAAGTTTTATTGTAAGACTTATGCAATTTGAAATTGATACATCAATGCCAATTGGAATGTTTCAAATCTCGAAACCATCCCTCAACTACAACTACCTGGCGTGCTAGCTAAACCTGTCTGATTTTATTCCTCCTATCTCCCAACCACAGCCCCTAGAGAAAATTTTATTTTTTGTTGCAAATCTAACCTTTTCTGAATATGAGTGTGATTTGTTGTTCAACGTTCAAATTGGGTTGTTATTCTTAAAAAGCTCAAAATATAAGTAAGTCCAAAATTAAATTAAAAATAAGCTTCAAAGTCAAAATATCTGTATTACAATTTCTTCAAGAAATGTACTGGCGTCAAATTGTACAGAGTAATTTAAAATTCTAATAGGTCTTCGCAGTCTCTGTGAAGAAATTCTTCCAGTGTGTAGAACGGTCTATCCACCAGCCGGTTGTTCAGTGTGGTCTTCAAGTCGTTCCCTCTAAGAGCTTAAAATATACTTTGTCCGGTTTCTTGCTTTTAAATCCTTAATTTAATAGAGACTCAATGTTTCCCACAGTTCCTTCTTTGACTAACTTTCTTCCCTTTAACACTAGTCCAAAAGATGTTCGTACTTGATATGGCCATTTAAAGACATATTTTTAGTTCTGCTCAATAAAATAATTGTTTTAATAATAATGATTAAAAACTGAATTTGTAGGCGGTTTATTTACAGTAATACTACATGATTTGGCAAATTTAAGTCCAAATCATAAAGAAAAAAATAGCTGGTTTAAGAAATCTTTTCAATTTGGTCATTATGAACATCAAGCTCTTCTTCATCAATTAAAATAAATACAAATAGGTGTTTATTTAATAAAGGTACAATAATTTTGGTAACTTCGAGTTGTCTACATAATAGTTTAATAGCTTTTAAAAAATTACTTACATTTTCTAATGTGCTTTTACTAATTGTCAGAGACGCTAGTAAATGTGCCGTGCGGTTTCTTTAGATATAAAAAAGTCAATTTAAAAACAGTAATTCAACAGGTTTGGTATTGCGAATCCTAGACAATTGAGAACAGTATAATATTATTAGTGAAAAAATTAAAATGTTATTTTATTCTTTTATAAATCATGCCAAGAAGACATTTTATGAATAGAGTAAGTTTTGAAACAAATGCTCAGTCATAATATTGAATTAAAACATGCATCTACCGAAAAAATGGCCAATTCAAAACAAAAAGCATACAGTTACCTTGGTTGAGGGTGTAGATAGAAGTATGTCAAACACGTGTTTCTTGTTTATCAGCATAAGACACTAAATATTTACACTGATATTAAAACTAAATTACTATTAAAACTAAAATTAATTAGAACTATTTACATGGTCCATGGCACTTGTTCACTGCGGTTCACGGGCGATAATTACATGCCGTGGACCATGTAAATATCTCTTAGTTTTAATAGTTTAATAATTTTTTAGTGTGTCTACTGATGATCAGCCTGCAAACTACATCATTTAAAACTCCTACTAGTCTAAAGACCCTTTATAATAAAACAAGGTCCTGCAACTGGGAAAAAGATATTTATTAAAAAGCATACATAAAGTATTAAAATAGTTAGTAGAAAGACGGCAAAAGAAATCTTTAAGAAAGATTGTTTTAAAATTGTATTCACAGTCCTAATGCATTACATACAGATTAAAGACAAGGAACTGGTATTTTACAGTTGTACTCAAAAACTACATGGTTTTATTTTGGTATGTTCACATTGATAATATTATAAGATGTGAAAATTCCATTCAAAGTTCTGAGTGGAAATTTAAGTCACATAGAGGAACAATAATTCTAAACTCTTCCCTCATCATGTCACACCCTCTTATTGCTGTGTTATCTATGTCTTTAAGATGGATCTATACATAAAAAGTCTTACAAAATACTGATTTTTTCATCGCAATCAATTAACAGACTTTTTTTAGCAAAAACATGTATTTTATCTAACTAGATTGTGTATTTTAAGATTAGCTACTTCAAATACCACTTAACATAAATACATTAATGTAAATAAAAAACTTGAAAGTGCTCTTCTTGTAACCATTAAACAATTTGGCTAAATTTCATCTATCACTACAAAACTGAGACTAGAAGCAAGAAGTAAGCAAATTTGAACTACTCGTACATTTATTATCCAGAAACTAAGGGTTTAATTTGGCTTATCAACAGGGCTAACAGTAGCTCTAATATCTAAACTGTGATGGCGTGTAACTAAAGTGGACCAAACTGTTAATTAATACGCATTCTAAATCAAGGGTTGAATATTTAATGAGCAAAACACAATCAAAGCGGCCAAAATGTTCCATTCTTTCTCAACATAAAATATATTTAGCGTTACCTGTAGTAATAAATTGTTCTCAACAACCTGTCTTGTAATAATTTTATGTTTTTTATATTATACAGTAAAAATAAGTACCTAAACTATTACTTAATATTGAAAAAACTGTAAGTAAGTCCAGGACAAGCTGAGCTACTATATACGTACAGATAGCAGCCACAATTTCTAATGAAAGTTAAACTTTAAAACTAAACTACTAAAGTAAAGAAAACTAAGTTTAAGGGCCATAGTAGGTCCAGAACAAAGCCTGGTTAAAATATTAGGACTAATAATTAAGGTACAATATAATGTACTTTTAATTAAGTTTAAATTCATAGCATTTTTATTTTATCAGATGGAGGAACTTCTTAAAGTTGACTTTAAATGTTTGGTAATATCATTAAAATCCGTCAAGAATATACAACCACGCAACACCATTATTTGTACCAACTTTAATTTAAGTAGCCTATAATGCACATTCTTTTCAAATCATGTTTTGTTGAGAACCTTGAGGTGACTTTGGATTAGAAAATATTTATCTGAAGAAAGGAGAGAGATCAAATAAACTCTACATCCCCCATCCTTACAGTTTCTTTGACTCCTGGATGACTTACAAATATGTTTTTTTTATTGCAATCTTTCTGGTGTATTAGAGTAGATTAGATAAATGGAAAAAAGGGGAAAGTGGCTCAAGACCACGTGCATGTCAACCCTTTGGTTTATTGTGCTGGCTCCCTGTTCTCCTAATTAGGCCAGCCCCACCCCCGTTTGCTTACAAAGCTCGAGGACCGCGCTACCCAATTCAGATGGGTGTAACTCCTGCCACTCTTGAGACCCCAGAAGACCTAAAAGTTTGGCAGGTTCCTGGCATGGTAGTTGTTTCCATCGCTCAGTTTGTCGTACATTTGCCCTATCAGCTAGCATAGTTTTGACAAGGGAGGGACTGATTCCTACCGCTGGTTCTGGACTGGCAAAGGATGACAGCGCTCCCTCTCTAGCCAGTAGATCGGCTTTTTCATTCCCTTCAAATCCTTGATGCCCCGGTATCCATTCAAGCCGAACAACCAGTGAGTCGAGACTTCAGAGGTGCTATTATGCCATTCTTAATAGATTGAACCCAAATAAAAAGTAACTTACTATATAAATAATAAGTATAATAAGTAATATATAAGTAATAACAAAACCATAACCTTTCTAGCTTTCCAAACATATCAGTTCTTTTGAATAACACTTTATTGATGACTTACGGAGGTGATGGGAGGACGGGAGAGGCTCCTGAAGGAGGCGCGCGGACTGGGACCTCTGAAGTCGACGTAAAACATCTTCCTCGCTGTCGGAGCTAGTGTCCTGATCATCACCGTCGCAGCGGAAAGCCTTGCCTACACATGCCATGTCATGGTATCCTACACACTCTGCCAAATAGAGTAATTCTCCAGGATCAATATGCAGGTAGCAACAAGTTTACCCTTAAATTATTATTTATAAGACCTGTAGCGAAGACAATTTTTATTTTTGACTGTTTCAGTGTTTTTATGGGCATCACAAGACAGTTGTTAATATTTTTATATTAATCCCAACTGAAGAAAGGTAAAATTATATTTTGGATCCATATCTATTTCTATGGCTTACTTGGTATCATTCTCAAATTGAAGAAGTTAGTTTACAATATCAATAAGTCACTGTTTTTAACACTGGAATGTTAGTTATGATGTACTGAAAGGTTATTTATTATATCTGTACAAATGTAGGATATTGGAAGCAAAATGCGATGGGTGAAGACAGTTCGTCCAAGCATGCTCAAGTGTTATCAGTTTGTCAAGGTCGAAGGGGTAGCAGTGAAGTGCCAAGAAGTGGTAGAGCATGAACACTAGGGGTAATGTCTACCTCGATGCTGATGGAAACTGAAAATGTCTTTAAGTAAAACAAGTCTTCTATGGGATTCATTTTTGTGAACATCCCTTTTATGTGCTTTTGTACTTACCTGTTTGTAAAATATTTTGAAGTTTGGAAATAAAATAAATTTGTTTCAAAACAGGTGGTTAGCAAAAGTGAATGCTATTTAAAGTAGTCCGCCCTCTAGAACAGACTCCCTTAGGTTTTGTAACGTGAGCTTTTGTAAGTTAATAATACAGTTAAATGCTCAAAAGCCCATTTGCCCAACAAAATATTTGTCTCAAAAGATAATTTATTAATAGTAATTATGTCCAAGGGTTCATTCAAAGTTTGATTCACCTGGAGGATTTGCAAAATCTTGTTAGTATGGGTCCTCTTTACCAATGTGAAGCGTTTGGAAATGCTACCCTGAATTATTATTGAACTCTCAACAGTTATTCCCCTTGCACCCTGTTTTTTTGGTTCTCATAAAACCTCGTAGTAAATAAATAAATGTTTTATTGCATACAGACATTTACAATAAATGTATCGCAATCGTCAATCTTTGTGAATCTAAAATTTTCCTTTCATTCTTACATCTAAATCCCATTCAAACATACAGTTATTTACACTCACTCTCTCCCATACATTCGAATGTAACCACTCTAGCCCCTAATGAGTTAGCTAATCATAGGGTCTCCCAATTGAATGCCATAAACTCGTCTGTATCATAAAATGCTTGAGAAAGAAGAATTGTTTTAAGACGAGCTTTGAATGCCTTAGGCTCGGGTCATTTTGAACGAATTTGGTAGTCTGTTGACGAAATGAACTCCTGCCTGGGAAGGCAACGTTCATGAACTACCGTTCTGTGTCTCCAGTTCGGTAGTTGTCCCTGCCTCTAGTTTCATAAGAGTGTACGTCTGTACCTCTTATGGTATTACTTTTGATTTGAAAGAGACACGTCTCCAAAATGTAGAGGCAAGGTAGAGTCAACAGATTTAGGGTTTGAATGCTCTCCCACACGACTCTCTTCCTCGCAATTTGGCGATTATCCTGACTGCTCGTTTTGAAGAATAAAAATTCTAGAAGATTCCAGTGTATACTTCCAGGTGGCTAAGTGGAAGAGAAGACTTATTTAATTTTCATTTCATCAGACTAATATTTAGTTGTGATTGACATTTCAGTTTCCATGTTGGGCACGGCGCACACAGCGTGGTACTCACCTAGCTCCTTGGCAGAGCTAGAGACTGGAGGCGGGTCGTCACAACATGTGACTGCGTAGAAACACCATTTCTTGTTGAAGTACAAGAAGAAGACGAGCAACACCACCAGGAACGCTGCGATCGCACCGAGGAAAGCCGTAGCCTCTGCAGGCACTGAAACATACCACATTCTTCATCAATATTTAATTTTTGAACTGAGTTTATTTCAATAAACTTTGGTAAATAATGCAGAAGAAATTATAAATCCAGGCTGACACCCAGCAAAGCGCAAAAGCGCCGCTGACATGAGTGAAGCGAGTTTCCATCTGAAATTGGTTCTAATTTGCTATTAATAACTTTCGTTCGCTACGCTCACAGCTTCGATTCGGCCTTCGGCCTCAGCTTTTCGTGTTCTATTGCAACGGGCGTTACGAGGCTGTGAGCATAGCGAACATGTGAAGGCCTTTGGTATGACTTATGTGGCACTAATGTAACGTACTTCAAATTCTATTAAAATCAGACCTTTTCATTCCGCTTGAGAGCGAAAAAACACTATTTTGACCAACATTATGAAATGACTATGAATTTTCATAATTTTTGGTATATTGGTGGATACTATCAAGACACATATTTATGCCAAGTTTCATCAAAATTGAATGATATTTACGGTGTTTTGATCATTAAAACATATTTTTTACAACACTCCTTCCTAAAAGTGTAAATTCGTTAGTTTGATTTTACTGGTTAACGAGCTTGACCAAAATATTAACAATACGAATAAGATTTTATGAAAATCGTACAAAAATGTTTCTTGTAGAAAGAACACACGTATATATGCATATAATGTTTAAAAGAGTTTTCTGAGGGTCATGATGGATATGCTCATTTTATAGTCCCGAGTCTGGGTCTTACCATGCTGGCG
The DNA here is from genome assembly GCA_018831715.1 of Matsumurasca onukii. Taxonomy (NCBI): domain Eukaryota; kingdom Metazoa; phylum Arthropoda; class Insecta; order Hemiptera; family Cicadellidae; genus Matsumurasca; species Matsumurasca onukii. The sequence continues at coordinate 17,456,643 of CM032058.1, read as the reverse complement.
GCATGAATATCTCATTTTTCTAAGTAAATTCGCTAATAACTGTTTATTATGTAAAAACATTTTATAAAATATGTATCGCAATCGGTAAAATTAGTGTTTATAAATAAATATCAATTCGTTCTCATATTGGTGTCACATCCAAACAATATATAAATTCAATTACGAGTTATTATTTAAAGAAAGAATGAATTCATGTATAATTATTTAATATTATAACCTACAACACATATCAATTTTTTAAACAAACCAAGAGTGACATACTTATTAATATACTTATTTTACCGAGTAATATACTTTTTTACCAGTTTAAGAATTTGATCCCGACCAAAAAAAAGTTTAATTGAACATTTTCAAGATATTGTATCGAGCTACGTGTAACTTTAAATGTCCCAAAAAGGCAAAAGGGTGAAATTAGTTACGCCATTTAAAGGCTAGCTCCACTCCACTATACCTACGTGTAGTGGTATGCTCTTATGCTCTTTAGGGTTAAGAGCACCCCCAGGCACGTCACTTATAAACGATTCTTCTGAATTACGATGTGAACTGCGGAGACCAAGCCACAAACTTCGTCTGTTGAGTGTCGGGAACCAGTTTTGACAGTTGAGGCGGTGAGATTGATACGGTTTGATGTAGTTGGGGAGCTCAGTTGTATGCTGATTGTGAGAGTGCCTGTCAGTGGAAGGACGCAGAGCGGTGAGTACATCAAGCATTTTCAGGGTTTTTAAAGTTTAAAACTAGTAGTAGGATGTTTATTACTAAAGAAATTTGAAGACGACATGTGGTCCGAGCCGGGACTCGAACCCGGGTCTCTCACTTGCCGGGTGATTATTAATCGAATCGGTTGATGTTTATAGTCGGTATTGGCAGTCAAATGTTTCGGATAAACATTCAGGTTTAAGTACTTCTCCATAAATTTGAAGGCATAAATATATGGACCGTAGGGTGTAATGGTCAGCATAAATACCCGGCAAGTGAGAAACCTGGGTTCAAGTTCCGGTTCGGACCACTTATTTAGTTTTCAAATGTCTTTATTAATAAGAAAATAATAAATTAGCCCAATTATTTTTAATTAAAACATTGAAAAACTACGTTTTAAAATCTTAACAAATGGTTCTTGGTGCCTTCAGACCGGTCTATATATATAGTGGTAAAATCGGGTTGAATAGTGCAATTAAGTTTAATAATAATTGTGGACAATTTTGTATACACATAATAATCAATGGCACCGTTTTTGATACAAAACCAGTTTTACTTTCAGCGTAAAGCTAATTTTGTAAATACTCGTTTTGGAACCTAATTATCAAGCTGACCTATAGAATTCGATAAAAGTCCACATACATCATGGCATTATTAACATAGAAATAAATAGACTTTTCAACCGGTTATTGTGTTTTAAAACCTACACAACGTTTCGAGAGGTATGAAAACTCCTCTCGTTATCAAGTGAAACTTAACCTAAATCTTATTGTTATTCTTAAAACTAGTACACTTTACTACAGAAACAAATAAAATAACCTAATTAAATCAACCTATACCTGTAAGCGACATAGAAACATGAAACATAACACAGTAATAATATTAACAACAACAAATTCGCTTACAGGTGCATGTGGATAAGGTCATTTGTTTCTGAAGTAAATTGTACTAGTTTTAAGAATTAGAATATAATCTAGGCTAGTTTCACTTGATAACGAGAGAAGTTTACTAATCTCTCGAAACGTTGTGTAGTTTTAAACACAGTAACCGGTAGAAAAATCTATATCTATGTTAAGTTTACATGGTTTGTTTTAAATCAGTAATATTTTTTAAATGTTTAAAGTTAGTGAAGTGTAAATAACCTATACCTCGTCCACCGGAGAGAAATAATACTCCGCTATTTCAGTGGTAAACATGAATTACTGTTTGGTTGACTAATCCTCTTAATTGTTAGTAGTGACTGCGGGGATCGAACTCGCGTCACCGGAATGATGAGCTCCGGAGTCGCGCGCGCCGCTAAAATATTAATTTTTGTTAACATAATTATATCATCTACCGGGTGGCCACGATAAAGTGTCCTAAACGGATTACAGGAGTACTATTAGAGATAGAAAGATGAAACAAACTTTTCTCTCTGGAAATCGTTCACGGAGATTTCAGAAAAACTATTTTTAAGAATCTCAGTATACAGGGTGTGTCAATACTGAAACTCACGGGGCCAAATCTCGAGATTTTTAATGCAAAGGTGGGTCATATTGTACATAATTTTAAACAAAAGTCAATTCTCGACATATTGACGAAATAATTTCTTCGATATGTTGCCCCATTACAAAGCTAGAGCTGTAAACATAAATCACGTAAGCGTTTATGGGACGCCATGTAGTCAAATTATCAATTCGATTAAAAATATGGCGTTTACGTATTATTTCTTAGATTTTGAGAGGTTTTTCAACGGTATGTCGTAAAACCATGTTTTGGAAAAACTTTTAACCTCAAAGTCGATGTAAACAATTTTGAATTGAATTTGTTTAGTAATGAATAGGTTAAACACGTCAAATTAAGGAGTATCATGTTGCATATCATTGTAAAGATAATTTTAATATTAACATCTATCCTGTATACTGAGAAAATATTTTTCCTGAAATCTCCATGTACTATTTCCAGAGAGAAATGTTTGTTTCATCTTTCTAGCTCTAATAGTACTCCTGTAATCCGTTTAGGACACTTTATCGGCCACCCGGTATAAAGAAAAATACCCTGCACCTAAAAATAATTTTGTTATCCATAAAAATCGCAACAACATTACAAGAATTTTGTTGAAACCCATCGATTCAGGGACGATATTCGTTTTCTCAACGCCTCTATAATTTGCTTGAACGTGGTCTGAAGAATGATTCAAGGTGTGTGTGTAATGAGCGCCATTGAGAAGTTGTGAATTGTGTATGCATATGAGGCTTTCACGGTCATGGTACCGGGGCCACGCCAGAGGACCCTGGGATTCGGGGACCCAATGTAGGACAAATAACGCAGTTTCAAATATACACAAAACCAATAACAATAACACACTTAACAATTTATTTATCAATGTACAAATATTTTTTTGTTGACAAAAACATATAACTCAAAAACAAGAACTATTTACAAGGTCATGAAACAAACACACACACACAAAAAATAAAGTCACTGATAACAACTAAGGAACAACTATTTGAGTACACATAATTTTAAATTCGCAAAAACTCTGATATGAAATCGCTTAATTATTTTGATCCATAAACTCACCCTCGCTGTAGAAAGAATTGGTAACCAAATATTTTCTCAGTGGTAATTTGAAACGTTCAGATTTTATAATTCTTTAATTTGTTCTGGAAGTGCATGGACCAGTTTTACTCCTGCATAAGATGGAATATTTTCATACACAAAGAGTTTGTGGAAGTCAGCCTAAAATTTTGTCTGAAACGCGTGTCATGGCTATGTATATCTCTGCTTTGTTGTAGTACACATTTACTAATGCAGAACATTATAGTTTCATAAATGTACAAACAAGGCAGAGTAACCGTTTGAAGTTGTTTGAATGCGTCACGGCACGAGTCTCAAAAATTGAGTTTGGAAATAATTCGTATGGCAATTTTTTGTAAAATAAAACCTTGAGAAGTGTTGTTTAGCGCATAACTCCATATGCTAACTCCGTATGACAAATCAGGATATATCAATCCATAATAATCCATCTTCAAGACATTAGGCTTGCAATGCCAGGACAAAGATCGCAGCAGAAAAATGCCTGAAGATATTTTACGGCAGACATCGTCGATATGAGTAGTCCACTTTAAATTGCCCTTTTTTACGTTAAGAAATAAGTAGATAACTACTAAGTAGAAACTATAAAGTTTCGTATAACCCTCTAAATATGATACGCATAGAACGGTTTGGTTGACAGTGGCAGACATGTGAGCAAAAAATGAGGTGATGCTCCTTCCTACTTCATCACATAAACAGCCTACATATTTTATTTCATAAAACAACTTTAAATAAATAAATAAATATCTTTATTGGCCAAAAACAGATAGTACATCCAACAAGGCTTCGTCAAAACTAATTACAGTTTGTTATCTATATAAATGAAATAAGACTTTTGTCTGTACATTGCAAAGAATCCATCAGTTTTGGTTATTTGGTGTTCATATACTTTGCATAGACCGAAACTGGTGTCAAAAATTCCTGTCTGTCTGTCGGTCTGTCTGTCTGTCTGTCTGTCTGTCTGTCTGTCTGTCTGTAACGTTTTTAAGGCATCTTGGACCGCTTATAACTCAGAATCAACTGAAGCTATGGCGGTGAAACTTCGTTTAGGGTTAAGACCATTGCGCAGTGTGTCTTTAGTTATATTTTATACCCATACAACATCCACAAAATAAATAGCGAGGCCAAAGTGGGCACTTTGCGATTTTAAGGAATTTTAGACCGCTTATAACTCGAAATCCGCTGAAGCTATGGCGGTGAAACTTTGTTTGAGGGTTAAGCTAATCACTCAGTGTGTCTTTAGCTAAACGTTATGTCCATATAACATCCTCAAAAAAACGGGTGGAACGGGAGTAACTATGACTCTCACAAGGTAGCTAACACTTATCTATATAAATAAAATAAGACTTTTGTCTGTAAATTGCAAAGAATCCATCGGTTTTGGTTATTTGGTGCTTATATACTGTACTTTGGATAGACCGAAACTGGTGTCAAAAAAATCATGTCTGTCAGTCTGTAACGTTTTTAAGGCATAATGGGCTGCTTATAACTCAAAATTGAACGAATCTATGGCGGTGAAACTTCCTTTAAGGGTTTAGCTCATTACGCAGTGTGTATTTCGCTGTATTTCATACCCATATATCATCCAAAAAATAAATAGCGAGGGTTCACTGAACACGTTTTTAGGCGTTTCGGACCACTTATAAGTCAAAATTGGCTGAAACTATAGCGGCCAAACTATGTTTAAGGGTTAAGCCCATCACGCAGTGTATCTTTAGCTATATTTCATACTCATACAACATCCACAAGGTGAACTAACAGGCAAACTAAATTGTTTTCTAAGGATATATAGAAAACCTTTTTTTGTTTAGGCCTATTTTAAATTTGCAATTTTATTAAAATATACACACAACTATGTTATAGTAGTTTATATACGGTGGTTTTACCACAATAGTGTGTCTTTACCTATATGTTGTGTCATACAACATCCACAAAATAAATGACGAGGGACCAAAGTGGGCACTGATAACGTTTTTAAGGCATATTGGACTTTATAACTGAAAATCGGCTGAAACTATGGTAGTGAAACTTCGTTTAAGGGTTTAACCCACTACGCAGTGTGTCTTTACCTATATTTGTATCACAAAATCCACAAAATAAATGACGAGGAACCAAAGTGGGCACTGATAACGTTTTAAGGCATATTGGACCTTTATAACTGAAAATCGGCTGAGACTATGGTAGTGAAACTTCGTTTAAGGGTTTAACCCATAACGCAGTGTGTCTTAAGCTATATTTTGTATCCATACAACATCCACAAAATAAATGACGAGGGACCAAAGTGGGCACTGAACACGTTTTAAGGCATAACTTAAGCCAAATTTCAAAATGAAGGAAGAGGCAAGGAGCGGTAGTTTAATTTCAGTAGGCTACCCGAGCAACAGCCTGCCTTTGTACCAAAAGGTTTTACAGTCATGATACTATAATATTTTATCCGTGGCGAAGCACGGCACAGCTAGTATACAATATATACATAAGCACGTTAAATATGAAAGCCCAAAATACAAATTAGGATAAAAAAAATATAAACTTAGATATAAATTAAATAATTTTAAACATTGTGACTTGTTAACTAGGTTAGTTAAGATTAACATGGCAAAAATTTAGAATCTTTTATAACTTGCACATAGTTTGTTAAAATCTGTATAATTGTAAACAACTGAAGACAGTAAACATAACTTTAACTTATGACTAAATCGGGAGTACGAAGGTACTTCTTTGGTACTCTTTGCAAGTTGTATTGAAATTGTCAAAATGTTCCCTAACAAAACTAAAATTACTTGGATTCCAATTTGGAATTTCTAACTCAGGCAACCCCTTTTCAACCTGCCAATTCTGTGTTACATGATTCTCGTTTTTAGCTTAATTAAAAGAGATCGTTTCCACATTCTACATTCGGTTTATTTTTCATGTCTACGGTCATGGTCATAGTGATGTGCTATTTTATCGTTTAAAGCATCGAGTTTTTGTTCAACACTACTCTTTATCTTACAATCTTGCGTAAAGGCACAGACAATAGAGCGAAACTTATAAAACATTTATAAGTAACACAACAATAAAATTAATAACGTTTTGGTAAGCTTTTACAATGTACAAAATTTTGTATTTTCTTGGAATCATCTAGCTATTAATTATTTATTGCTCTAGTGGTACGTTGTACATTTGTTTACAGTAGTGATTACAGAAGAGCGTACCAATGTCATCAAGGCCATTGACCTTTTACCCAGCCATTTTACTACCGGAATACTAGTACTAAGCAAGGAATTTAGGGTGATTTCCTCATAGCTGAATACAAGACTTCAGCTTCGGAAAACCGAAACTCTCTTCACGCCAGTGCTTTAGTTCTCAGTCACACGTCGATATGTTAGACCATTCTTTGACTCTTCCTATTGGTGCAGACATGACCGGGAGCGTGACGGCATGGGTTCTACTGTTGGTGACGGTGGTGCACACCCAGCTGAACCCCTTCACCGCTCTGTTGCGTCTCTACAAGAGCAAAGGTCTGCGCTTCAAGGAGGACCTTCTGGTCAACAACGGACCCATCCTGGAGGAGTACGACTTCATCGTGGTCGGCTCGGGTCCTGCCGGCAGTGTCGTCACCAACCGTCTCACCGAGAATCCCGACTGGAAGGTGAGAAGTGCTGCATAGTTCGACCAAGGTCTTACCTCAAAATTAGAGCACAGGTTTACTGCATATTTGCATCGAATACAAGAGGTTAAGAGGTTAAAGTACGCTGTACAGAGAGTTCAGTTTAGATCATCACTACGTGCTTCAGCGACTTACAAACATGTTTAATAAGAATTAAAATACAATAATAAAAGCAGTGAAGCGAATCATTTTAATTTGAGCGTTACTGGTACATATTTTCAACGAATATACATATTTATGTTATCTGCAAAGATGACTTTCAGGCTCACAGTTTCGTTTATCGTGCAAATATAAAGATGAATCCTACGGTAATTTGAAAGTGTTCACTCTAAAGAACATAATTGTTGAGAGAAATATCTCACAGTTTTGTCTGGAAGGAAAGATCCGTACTAAAATAACGCGTATTTTATATAGCCTAAGGCTCTAAGTAATGAATTCAATATTCAAATCTGCACCGTTCATATAAACCTCAAAGCACAAACTGCTTTAGAAAAAATTCGCAAGTGTAACATTTCGAAACAAAGTTGATCACAAGAGTATCCTTACCTAAGCCTACAGGCGCTAGGTTGCCGAATCTCGCGGAATGGCATTCTTTGTGCGCCCAGTGCCGAAATCTTGAACCAGTTCTAGTTCGGTAGTAATCTGGTCAGTCACTGCCGGTACATAATCATAAAGTGTAACTCCTGCGAGAGTAATGGTGTCATTACGTTAGCGGACGCCACGCGCTCGCCTTGGACGCCTGTTTTGGCAACAAGGAAAATACGCAAGGAGTCAATAGACAATGATTGAAGAATGAAGATTCCTTTGTCAAGATAGCTTTGATGAATGATTCTCCGATTGTGTCTTCATATAGTTCCGGGCGTGTCAGTTGTGATCACTTTCTCATTCATCTTTTGCTATTACGAGTGTGGTGGACTCACTAGGCTCCTGGCCAAGGTGGCATCACTTTTGTAAGAGTAAACAGCTGTGTAAGATTATTAAAGGTGACTTTGTACAGATGTTTATGCCATTGCAGCTAAATAATGGATAGAAAAGCTAACAGATATCGGTTGCACTGTGGGCCTTGTGTTTTTGCACAACACTTTAAAGGGAACCATTTAGTAAACTGGAAAAGAATGTCAGGAATAAATCAAATATTGAATATCTGGTGGCGTCTGGGTTTAAAAATAACTACGAAATACAGGTGTTTTGATATGAGTCGTCTGTCTAATTATAAAATCTAAGTGGTGGAACATCACCTCGTTAGGAAAGGATGCAGGATCAAATGTAAAAAAACAATAAGGGATTAATGAAAATCTACGTCAAAGCTTTTTGACATTTGAATACAATTATTTTAGTCTTTTAATCCTTTCAATGACAATCATTTTTAATGTAACCTGGCTATTTTTACGGCAACCCTTTATTAGCACAACGTATGAGGCTTATTCTTCCAAAAAGTATGAATATGTTACTATTTGATAATTGTTATTAAACTAAAAAATGTTCGTAGCTCCGACTCCAGCTCTTTGATACCACCTTTGACCCTGCGTATACTCCAATTAAGATGACTCGTCTTTACGCAATTACAGGGGCCTCTCCAACACTAAAATGTCTCTACGTAGTTCTGTTACACGGGCTCCCACAATTTCAATGACTGTAAATGGAACATTTTATATTACCTCAACTTTAAATTATTTTGCAGGTACTCCTGTTGGAAGCAGGGATAGAAGGGAGTATCTACACTGACATGCCGTTATCGAACAGCTACCTCCTAGCCACAGAGTACAACTGGAACTTCAAGACTGAAAGATCTCCCCATGCGTGTCTTGGCCTCAAGAACAACCAATGTCCATGGCCTGCAGGGAAAGCCGTGGGAGGAAGTTCTATAATCAACGGTCTGATTTACACCAGGGGGTTCAAAGTAGATTTCGACCGGTGGGCAGATCTTGGAAATGAAGGATGGGGATACGAAGAAGTTCTTCCGTACTTTTTGAAATCTGAAGACATCCAAATACCGGAACTTAGGAACTCTCCGTATCATGCGAACTTTGGAAATTTGTCAATAAACTATGCTGATTTCGCAACTGGTGCAAATAAAGTGTTTCAACAAGCGATGAGAGAGTTGGGATTTTCTTACACCGACTACAATGGAGCTAATCCGATGGGATTTTCGAAAACTCAGGAAACTACGAGACTTGGAAGACGAGTAAGTAGTGCAAAAGCGTTTCTTCATCCAATCAAAAAGCGAAGTAATTTCCATATTAGTCAAAATTCAAGAGTTAGTAAAATTTTAATTGACCCAGCAACGAAAAAGGCTTATGGAGTAGAGTTCATGAAGAACAATAACTTGAGAAAGGTGTTAGCCAGAAAGGAAGTGATCCTTTCAGCTGGAGCATTCATGTCACCGTTTCTGTTAATGCATTCCGGGATTGGTCCTCGAGAGCATCTTGAAGAATTAGGGATCCCAGTAGTACAGGATCTCAGAGTGGGAGATAACCTGCAAGAACATCTAACCATGGCGGGGTTGAGCTTTACGATGAATGATTCTTCCTTAACGTTAGACTTAAATAGAGACGTTATTCCGTATGCTCCAGCCATTTTTATACAATGGTTTCAAACGGGAAAAGGCATTCTAACTGAGGCAGGATGCGATAGTCTGGCATATGTTAAAACTCCTCTAGCAGCTCCTGAAGACTATCCAGACCTAGAACTAATTTTCCTAGGAATCACTGGCTTTCCTGCTGACAAAGGAGCAAATATTCGTCAAGGAATGGGTGTCAGAGATGACATTTATAAAAAGGTCTACCAGCCTATAGAAGGGAAGCCCGGATGGACAATTTGGCCCATGCCAACTCACTTGAGAAGTAGAGGGTTTGTAAGATTATACAACAAGGATTCACTAGATCAACCTAAAATCATTCACAATTTCTTGACAGACCCATACGACGTTGCTGTGATGGTAGAAGCAATCAAATGGATCATCAGGATAAGTGAGACTCCTGCCTTTCAGCGGATTGGATCTAGACTCCACGACATCCCTTTGCCTGGCTGCGAGTCTCTCGTGTTTGGGTCTGATCCTTACTGGGGCTGCGTGGTCAGACATTTGACCAACCAGTTGCATCATACTTGTGGGACGTGTAAGATGGGGCCTGACTCAGACCCTACTGCCGTGGTGGACCCAAGACTGCGAGTCAGGGGAGTCTCTGGTCTGCGAGTGGTTGATGCTTCCATCATGCCAGTCATCACTTCAGGACACACCCAGGCTCCTGCCTACATGATCGGCGAGAAGGCGGCTGACCTTATCAAGGAAGATTGGGGATACTTTAGCTGAGGTTTAAGATTGTTAGCAAATAAATGTAGTACTTAATAATTGTGCTTGGCCTAAGCACACGGTCTAAATGGACACAAATTTCATTGGCTACGTTTATTTTCAATTTATTTTTATAACTAGGGTTCGACAATACCATGACTTTTATCAATTTAAGGCTATAGTTTTTAAGAGTCGACTTTCTAGGAATAACTTAACTCTTAGTCTTTCACGGCCGATGACCCAACTATATTTTAGTTCTTCCGGTTGACACCACTATAACGAAATTCCCAAAAGCGGTTAAAACCGCGACTTTGGACGTGTTACGCCACGTCAAAACATCATAATAACTAGCTTGAAATATTTCGGTGTCGCTGTAGATGGCTTCATTCTTGGTTTGAAGCAAATCAAATATTTGATAACAAACGCTTGTGTACACTTTGCTTGTAACTATTTTACAACTCCCTAGAAGGGTACGTTTAGGTACAGTCCTTTAAAAATGATTAGTTTAATTCAAGCGAAGTAGACATTCCGTTTTAGGAAGCAAATAGATAACACCTTTTCTCAAGAGGTCGAAAATTTGCTAGAAATCTTCTAGGCGAAAAAATAGAAGACCGGTATTCATATCTAGTCCTACTAATCTTATACGTAATCAGAAATTAACATAGAAATGAATTCAAAACAGTAGGCCAATATAATTACTTTTTATTAATATAAAAAAAAACTAATTATATTGGCTTACTGTTTTAAATTCATTTCTATCAATTGCCAATATCTCCAGAAGAAGATCATCAGAAATTAACATGTTTGGTCGTCGTACTCGTATAATATTATTCGTTATTTCTTAAACGTTGTCGACAGTTTTTTGCACGGTTCTTCCCATAGGCTACACATGTTATTTTTAATTGCGATTAATTACTTGTAGAATATTATATTTACTTGCTTTGTATACTAACTTTGGTGCTTAGTTTAGGACTTGTACAAGTTGTGAAGATAGAAGTGTCTTCTTGATTTATCTGTGATTAAATAACTCTTTCCAATGCAGTTTGTATTATCCAATTAGTAATTAGAAGTTTATTTATAACTAGCTGGCAGAACGGGTGCTACGCTATGGGATTTAAATATTGCATTTTTGTCATTACACGTACCTAAATGTTTCTAACAAAATCAAATTGTAATACTGTTTCACTATCAGTTCGCCATTTATAGTTTTAGTACATAACCAGGCCGACAAGCAGCTCATCACTAAAACAGCTGACATGAATAAAACGAATTTCTTTTGCTATGTGTTATCACTAAATTTAACTCTAGTTTAAATAGATAGATGCTACCCTTTGTTTTACTGCAGAAACACAAAACACCTTAGAAATTCAAACTTTCATCAGTCTTAATACTTGTGTCCAAGTCTTTTTAGCAGATAATTTAAAAACTAATAACGCTAAAACACAACTAATTCAATTTTGTCTACGAACTCAACCTTGCATATCACCAGCAATAATCATGGTGGATGATGTTCTAGTTGAAGAAGCTCAGGCTGTAAATTTTCTTGGAATTCACATTGACAAAGGGTTGACCTGGGAAACTCAAATAAACAATGTCTGCAGCAAAGTTGCGTCTGGTATATTCTGTTTACGAAAACTATCCGGCTTCTACTCTCCCCAAGTCCTTCTCATGGCTTATTACGGCCTTATATATTCTCACCTAAATTATGGAATTATGTTTTGGGGACTTCCAAAACAAAAAGTGCTCGCACACATTTTGAACGTGTTTTCGGTTACAAAAAAATGCAAGAATTTTGGGACGTTTAAATTTTAGAGCCCACTGCCGTGAAACTTTTAAAAGTCTAGGTCTAATGACTCTTCCAAGCATTTACATTTTTGAATTTTGAGACTATTCTGTATTGCCGCTTTAAGAGTTTGCCTTTGCAAGGGAGCTCCATACACGAGCATAAAACCAGAATCAGAAACGATTTTCGAGTTCAGCAACATAGAACAAAATTATTTAGTAAATTATCTTCTCAAATTGGTGCAAAACCTTTTAACTCATTGCCAGTGGATACAAAATTGGAAAATAACCAAAATTTGTTCAAAACGCGATTAAAAATTATTTAGTAACTCAAGCATTTTACGATATAGCTGAGTTTCTAAACCAAATAAACCATTCGAATCCAAATAGCAATAATTTTACTTTTTTCCAGGGAGTGAGTGAATGTGCTTATGAATGACATGCCTGCGTGCATGTGTGTAAATGAATTACAACATGTTGTTTTTTTATGTTTTGTTTTGCAACACATATATTGTATGTAAATTGCAAATAAATTTATTTATTTATTTACTCTTATTACAACCCTGCTTAGTTGTAACAATTCGACTTTACTGTAGGGACTGCACAAGCGCCTGCTCAGGTGTCTATAGGAACACGTATTGCCGTCGTCGTTTCGTCTACCTCGGCTTGCTCGGAGAGGTACACGCATATAGAAATGCATCCTATTCGATGGTCGATGTTTTCAAAACATCGATGTTTGATGTTTTGCAATTGATAGTAGAGAGCGATGATTATTGTAAATCGATGTTTTTGTCATTCTGCTCTGAAAACAGCTGTTTTAGACACATGTATTGACAGTGCTAAAGTGTCACTTTTACACCCAGGTAAATAAAGTATTTGTCTCAAAAAGGAGCGAGCCAGATCCTGTTTTTAATAGTTATTATTATTAAGTTGTTTTCCGTTCTGTGTATAACATTGTATGTTGATCCGGAAATAAAGTATTGTTTTGATGATCTTTTGTGGCATGGACATCAGCTGGTTCAACGAGTTTGTTTTGAAATTTAACACTGACGTATAGTAAATCAGTGTAACAGCTGTTTCTTCAAAATATAATTCAAACTGCTGAGCTCAAAACAATGTTTACTTAATTAATTGTTTATAATAATAAAAATTATTGACATTTATTTATCATTATTATTTGCATAATGACAAAATTATCGTTCATCACTCGGCCCGAAAGTGTCACTTTAGGACCTAGTGAGTAGTGATAAAATATACTATTTTTAGATTGATTGTTTATGCACGATGTTTTTTTCAGTTTTATACTTGTACAAAGACGAATCGGTAATTTCTTACCACTTCTGTCAGAACAAAAACTAAGTTTTCTTCTTTATAATAGCCAGAATAAGCTATACATATACCAATTATGTAACCTAATTTATACATTCGTATTAACGGTAGGTGTCGAATTTGTGTGTCGTTGCAGTAAAAAGGCCTCAAAATTTCCTCTTTTGAATGGGGATGTGGTTGCTCTTAAAACAGAAAATAACAAAATGTTAAGTCGCCAATATTTTTTACTCGACGACGTTTTCTCATCCGGTGACTCGTTCCTATTCCCGTACACTGGATTAAATTGTTATTAGCCCGACAGTGGAACCTAGTTAAAGGTCAATGCTGTGGGCTCGCAGAAGTAGACGATTTCTAAAGAGATTTGCTTATTGGCAATACCTATTTATGCTATATAACAAAGCCACCATTGAGAACCAATTTTAAAAAAGGTATAAACGAACCCAAGATATGTTTCAACGTCAAATATGTAAATTTAAAGTAAGTGGGGCAGTCATATGTATCTTTTTCTCTCAACTTAGAATTGTTTTTACCGTTATAAAGTATTTTTAAAAGCGTTTTTCTCAGTTTTTAGTTCTTTGTACGGTGCTGCTACTTTTAGTCAACTACTTCGAGTACGGCTAACGCGAGGACAAGACGCTAGTCAATCTATGTTACCGACTGTGTATTCTGCGTTACAACCATTGACTTTTCATCCTACAGATGTAACCAGATAACCATCCTACAGATGTAACCAGATAACCATCCTACAGATGTAACCAGATAACCATCCTACAGATGTAACCAGATAACCATCCTACAGATGTAACCAGATAACCATCCTACATATGTAACCAGATAACCATCCTACAGATGTAACCAGATAACCATCCTACATATGTAACCAGATAACCCTCCTACATATGTAACCAGATAACCCTCCTACAGATGTAACCAGATAACCATCCTACAGATGTAACCAGATAACCATCCTACAGATGTAACCAGATAACCATCCTACAGATGTAACCAGATAACCATCCTACAGATGTAACCAGATAACCATCCTACAGATGTAACCATATAACCATCCTACATATGTAACCAGATAACCATCCTACAGATGTAACCAGATAACCATCCTACAGATGTAACCAGATAACCATCCTACAGATGTAACCAGATAACCATCCTACAGATGTAACCAGATAACCATCCTACAGATGTAACCAGATAACCATCCTACATATGTAACCAGATAACCATCCTACAGATGTAACCAGATAACCATCCTACAGATGGAATGTCAATGGTTACAACACAATTAAAACAGTATCATCAGCATGGGCCCCATACTTGGGGGACACGACCCTCTGGCTTTAATACGAATTATTTTACTGTTTCTTAATGGAGCAAAATTAAAAACAAAAGTTAGACAAAAATACTGGTAGTTTTATTATTTGTTATCTAAGTTTCAAGAAAATTGGTGCATTTTTTAGCACTTTCATTGGAAGGGTAGTTGGTTGAGTGCAAGTAGTAATTCAAAAGTCTCTGGAATTTTGTTATTAAACCTTGTGCTTAGTTTTATAGTTTTAAGATAAAGAGAGAGAGAGAGAGCATCATCTTAAGGAAAGTGGCATATTGAATGTATATATAAAATTTAAAATAAAAATACTGAAAAACAATCAAAAGTTGTATATCCACGACATGTTTCAGCTATTATCTAGTGGAAAAGTAGAGAACAAAATAATAACACTATAAGCTTTGAGTAAACTCAAAGAAGCCATATTAAAAAACTGTAATTTGCCACTTGCAATTTATTTTTTGGATAGCTAAAGACACACTGCGTAACGGGATACACCCTTCAGGTAAGTTTCACTGCCATAGCTTCAGCCTACTTTGAGCTATAATTAGACCATTTTTAAGGTGATCCAATATGCCTTAAAATGTTTTCAGTGTCTACTTTGGTCCCTTGCCATGTAATCTGTGGATTTTGTATGGATAAAGATAAACTGCATAGTAGGCAAGACATACCGTTAACGAAGTTTCACTGTCATAGCCTCAGCCGACTTTGAGTTATTAGCGTTCCAATATGCTATACGCACGTGTTCAGTACCTACTTTAGTCCCTCGCCATTTTGTGTGTGGATATAAAATATAGTGAAAGATACACTGGGTTATGGGGTAAACCCTTAAACGAAGTTTAATCACCATAGTCTCAGCCAATTTTGAGTAAAACTGTTCCAATATGCTTTAAAAACGTGTTCAGGGCCCACTGGCTTAAAAGTGTTAGACAGACAGACATAGAGGAATTGTCTTAACGTTAATATTTGGTCTTTACAAAGTCTAAAAAAACGTAATAACAAAAAAAGATTGATTCATTTCAATGTACAGATAAACGGAAACCAAATAAGTGTTTATCGGTGTTTGGTTACCTTGGGAGAGTCATATGTAGTAAACCCGCCATTCCGGCGTTTTCAGAGCCCAGTTTGGTCCTTCGCCATTTATTTTGTAGATGTTGTATGGATACAAAATATATCTAAAAACACACTACGTAATGGGTTTAACCCTTAAACGAAATTTTATTACCATAGCTTCAGCTAATTTTCAGTTATAAACGGTCTAAAATATGCCTTAAGAGCGTGTTCGGTGCCCAATTCGGTCGCTCGCCATTTAGTTTGTAAATATTATATAGATACAAAATATAGCTTAAGACACACTGCGTAATGTGTTAAGCCCTTAAATGAAGTTTCACTACCATAGTTTCAGCCGATTTTCAGTTATAAGCGGTCCAAGATGCCTTAAAAACGTTACAGACAGACAGACAGGAATTTTTTGACGACAGTTTCGGTTTTTGCAAAGTATATAAACACCAAATAACCAAAAACCGATAGATTCATTGCAATGTACAGACAAAAGTCTTATTTTATTTATATAGATTTCGTGAAACCATAAGCTATATAGTTTTAAAATACACTTTTAGTTGTTATCTATTAGATCAATTCCTTTTATACGGCTCTTCTTGTTAAACCGATTATTTTCGTAATTAGTAATTAAACTCAAGATGCTTTGGTGATGGCATATTATGGAATCAATCATCCCCATTTATCTTACGGATTATGCTTATGGGGTAATTGCTCTGAAACAAAAATCCGAAGGACTTTTATCTTACAAAAGAGGGCAATTAGAATAATAAGTTAAAATTTGAAGAATCCTGCAGGGAACATTTCAAATCCCTATCCGTATTGCCTTTATCCTCCATGTACATTATGGAAACGTTGTTGTTTTTAGGGCTAAGTGTACTATTGCCCAGAACATTAATCAATAAAATTCAAGGAATCAAAATTTTATCCCACCAAACTACCATAGGCTTCAACTGTACGATAAACTTCCTGTTGAAGCCGGTAGAAAATTATATAATAAACTTCCAAACAATGTTAAAAGTTACTGTACGACAAAATTCAAAACAAACCATAAAAGATTACTTGCTCAAAACTCATTTTATAGTGTTGCGGAATTTATGAATATTTAAAACTATACTGATATGATTTAATTACGATTCAAGGTCTTACGTGTGGTATATAGTATATTTTATTATTGTAAAAAAAATATATATATTTTTTTTGTCGTTTTGACATTAAACGTATTGTTGTTGTTAAACTCAAATACATTCTACAAAATATCGATTATAGTCTATGCATGTACTATTTTTCTACTTGACTATGTAAGGAGAAATGCTTTCATATTTTTGCAGTATGAATAACTAAAACCTTTTTTAATATCTGAGGTTAAAATATTAGAACGTTGTCCATAGTGTCTTTTGTAATTAATTGGAAAATAACATATCAGAATCTGGACTTTGATACTTTGATTTGAGACACTGACCACTCCTAGAGGGTATTTCAAGGTGAATAAGGGATGAAGGGTGAGTGTGTTGAGTGTTTTTGATGGGTGATGAGGTGTGGTCTTGTTACAAACTAGAGTCGACTGTTCCCCAGATTGGGTCATTAACTAATAGCCCAACGACCAATGGCTTAACGTGACCTCTGAACCACGGGGAGTGGCCATCGTGGAAAGTTATCACTGCGCCCGGGAATCGAACCCGGACTGATTTTGTGCGAAGCACGCACTAAACCGTCTGTGCTTGGTCGTCCGTTGCTCCCAGCTAGCCAGCCAGTCCGTCGGTAAACAGCTGTCATTGACCGTGGACGTGCTTGGTTCCACTAACTGGTTTTCCAAATACTTTTTTATGCATGTGATATTGTTTTCAAGGCTAGTTGTTTAAGAAATATTAAAATATTTTGAGAAAAAAGGATGACAAAATAACAAAACTTATGTTGTTTGGGGGTGGTTCACTGGTCAAATTACGTTGATTATTTTTGGGCTAACTCATTTCCTAGTGTTTTAGGTTACTTATCCACTGAAGATGGGATCAGATTCTAGATGCCGAAACTTTGGTTCTGCTTGTTCACTAAAACACTATGAAAAATGTCATAAAGCAGAGTGTGTTTAAACATTAAAGAAATGAAGACGAGTGATCCATTAAAGCAATCATATATCGTGCTACAGAGGTGGCAAGGTTGCTACATGGCAGTCTCCATTACACAGATTACACGTTTACATTGCAAAGGAGCAGTTTATATAAATAACAATAAAACAAAAAGACTTTTTATTTATCTTTTCTCAATTAGACAAAACTCTTTTATACACACATTGAACCAACAACAGCTGTCAATAGTTCTATTTGTATTGAAATAAGAAAGTTCAAAAGTTGTTCATTTTAATATCCGCCCAGTGCTTTGAATGTCAATGTGAAGAAATGTTGACAAAATAATTAAATTAAAAACACTTTAAAATAAAAGGTTCTAGAGCAACGGGAGTTAAAAAAAAGTTGTTATAGAGGGTCAACGTTATATACATTTATGGAATCACAACAATTTTATAGCAGAGGAACACTTTTTTTAAGCACAAGTATATTAATACTACCCTAACTAATAACATTTTGTTTCACCAACGACACATAACGTCGTTATTGTCTGTAATTTCCTTGGTCCGAAAAGGGTTTGAATTATTTAGTCCCCGAGTGATCTGGGAATTGTTGTCGGCACGCTACACTCACTTCAGCTGAATTTTCAAGACTGAATTCGTAACCATAGTATATAAAACCGCTGATTGCAAGACATTTTCTCGAGGGTACGGAAAGTGAGAAGGTGGGTAAAGTGTTTCGAAGATTATAAATAAAATTTGATCTGCACCAATTAAGTTATGGTATTTTAGGGAAGCTGTGACCGTTTTTCAGGCTGGTATTTACTTTTAACGTTTGTAATGCAATCATATAGAAGCGGTCATCGTTATCTAAGAAACCCCATATGATTTTTTTAAAAAAGTTCTTTCATATTACGATCATGGCCACCTCCGTGGTTCGAAGTCACGTTGCCGTTATCTATTCCATCGGTGGTTGGGCTATTAACAATCAATTCTGGGGAACAGTCGGCCCTAGTTTGTAACAACAGGACTACACCTCTTCATTTTGTAACGTAGTTAGTATTTCTTTTTTAAATCAAATTCACATTTCCAAATATTTTGTTCTGTAAGTAAGTGTATTAAATGCAACTTAGTTTTGTGCAAATACTGCGGAATTGAGCTTGATTGGTTTTGCGAAGCCACGCAAAGGAAATACGTAGAAACCCCGCAAGCTATTCTTGTTCCGATGCGAGTCAAATGCAGCGAATGTTGAAATATCCCACAAATTGTGGAAGTAAATAATTTATATAATGTGTATTCATATTCAATAAAAACGTTGTTTTAAATCAATTTATGATCAGTTTAATTGTTGTGAGAGAAAGTTTATAAAAAATGTTGAATACCTAAATTATTAAGTTATTTTGTAATACAATAGCAATACCGTAACTTTTTGGAAATTTAAATTCAAAGGTAGTTCACTTTCATTAATAATTTCTGTTTATGTAACGAAAGGAGAGTTTTAAATGTATTTGTATAAACAAGGTTTCCATAGAAGTGTTATTTATGTTACAGGTTCA
Organism: Matsumurasca onukii; assembly: GCA_018831715.1. Taxonomy (NCBI): domain Eukaryota; kingdom Metazoa; phylum Arthropoda; class Insecta; order Hemiptera; family Cicadellidae; genus Matsumurasca; species Matsumurasca onukii. The sequence continues at coordinate 17,437,305 of CM032058.1, read as the reverse complement.
CGACTTAGGGTCATTTTTATATCTCCCCACTAAAGTTTTGCATCTGTTGTAATGGATGGAATGTGAATTTTGTAATAAACCTGAAGCTAATGAACACTACTATATTCTAATTTACTTCCCCAAACCCTAAAGCTACATACTAACTAAAATATTATGTAAAATTGGTTTTTGTTACAATTTTATCAAAACACTCAACAACACACTCATTCCTTCATCCCTTATTTTCCTAAAACCTCTTGGGAGCATGGTCGGTGTCTCAAATCAGTATCAGAGTAGTAATGGTATGACCGCTGTCTAGCAAAACATAGCTGCTGGGGGTTTGACAACGTTAACTCCAAAGCGCTTCTTACAAAGAAGTATTGACCACTATTTTACGTCCGTGATATTACGGCGAATTTTCTTTTCCAGACTTCGATTCCACCAGGTGAACTTTTGTCTTGCGCAGGAAAATTCCACTTTCAGGAATGAAATTTTACACTATAGTTCCTAAAGAAAATGTATATTTAACTAAAAGTTTCTAGGGCGTTATGGCATTTGATCAGCCTCAATTTCACTCTTAAATTGATCGTTCGAAGAATTTTAAAAACTTGGTATCATAGGAATTTTATAGCTAGTCTAGTTTCTAAAACTTTAAATTCAACTAAACGAAATTTATTACCCTATGCGAAGTACTACGTATTTGACAATGAAATGTCGTACTTTAAAATCTTTTACAAACAAACATACAAACAAATGCGATGGACCAGAGTGTAAACTAAATGCCCCGAGCACTTTGCTCGTCTGGCTCCACAAAGAGATGATTCCTAAAGCCAAAGTGATACGGAGATGAATGGGGACCACCCTGACTGGAGCACGGAATGAACTGTTCCAAGGATCGATAAGCACTCATTCACGCACAAGTGAGGTGGAGTGGAGAGTATGTCACCCCAGGGGGGTTGGGGGTCAGGGGTTGCATCAGACCCCCTCCTGGATCCCCAGCTGACTGCCTAGACGCGACGCTAATACGCAGTTGCATGTGTTAAGAGTGGATTTCTAGAGGATAAAGAGGTATTAGTTTCTATAGATAGGCTCAGATAGTCTCAGTGATCATCTGATGATACCCGCATCACTCCCACCATCGTTTAGACATATCAGACCATCACCTGCGTGGTTCGGAAGTCACGTTAAGCCGTTGGTCCTTGTATTTCCATTGGTCATTGGGCTATTAACTAATGACCCATTCTAAGGAAGAGTCGGCCTTAGTTAGTAACAAGATTACACCTCATAGCTCATTACTACCACTCATCACACTCATCCCTCACCACATATTTGCCTTAAAATACCCTCATGAGAGTGGTCAGCATCTCAAATAGTGATTTAGTGATTTATCGCCGCATATAGAGCGAAACGACGTAGAGCCTGGTGGGGAAGGGGGAGGAAGCGTTTTCCCAAGAAATTTGGCTGTTATAAGAATAATTGTATTTTTGATACATTTTGATTTTAAATAAGCATGTATGACACTAGTCTCAACATAATTTCACTACTTAAATATAATATCTTACATATGGACTGAACCAAAGTTTTCGGATGTTTTCGTTTAGAACAATTTGGTCTTTTCAAAATCACATATTATTGAGTCAAATTGAGTCGATATTCAGCAACATTTAGTTAGCTATGGGTTTTATGATTTTCGCTAAGCACTTCGTGTTTTTAACAACATAGGGCAGGCTAGCCTATCAATAAAAACCGACACTACAGTACGTCTGAAATCGAGTCGTTTGTATGTCAAAAGTATGGATGTCAGAAATCGATGACATTTTTTTACTAATTTCGTATGGTTATCCTACTGTAGTATCAGATGCGCATTTGTATGTGTGCTACAATGATAAACAGGCTGAATCAATGAGTAAAAGTTGAGTTAGCTGTAGATTCTGTAAACACATAGGCCTAGTTTCTTTACAACACAAGTCAAGCTAGCCCGTCACTTAAACCACAACTCAAAACCGGGGTTACTTTAGATAAATGATACGTTTATGAGTTTTCGGGCTAATGTTGTTTCTGAAACGAGCGATTGGTTGAGGTGATCACTGACCAGCTGTAGCTGTAGGGGAGCCTGTTGGCATTGGCAGAACTGGCAGTGATCAGTCCAAGTGAGAGCGTCAAGTAGGAGGGACCGGAGCGGTAAGTGGCCTCACTGGAGTAGTGTAGTCCATTTTCAAACATCCATGGTCTTGGTCTTTTATATTGTAGTTTAAAGAAGCGAAAAATTGATTTAGGTTTGGTTGTTAGTGTTTAAGTAATGTATGAGAATAAGTGGACAAAATCTTCTTGTATTTTGGGGAGGGTAGTTTTATTTAAAAAGCGATTTTAATTATCTAACAATAGTCAATGTCATTCAAATTGTATCTAATTCAAGATAAATATGTACAGGATTTTAATGATCTTCATCACTAAATCACTATTTGAGATGCCGACCACTCTCATGAGGGTATTTTAAGACAAATATGTGGTGAAGGATGAGTGGTAGTAATGAGTTATGAGGTGTAGTCTTGTTACAAACTAAGGCCAACTCTTCCTTAGAATGGGTCATTAATTAATAGCCCAATGACCAATGGAAATACAAGGACCAACGGCAATGTGACTCCCGAACCACGTGATGGTCTGATATGTCTAAACGATGGTGGGGGTTGATGCGGGCATAAGATGATCACTGAGATTATCTGAGCCGCTTTAGACCTATATCATCCTCAAACCCTGACCTCCATGAATTTTTCCCTGGATTACAGGACCACACCACGAGTCCCAGTCATAATATACCAAAAGTTATGAAAATCTGTGTAGTCCTTTCAAAATGGCAACCATTAAAGTGATTTTTCGATATAACAGCGAGTGATTAGCCCAATTTTAATGAAATTTGAAACGCGTATACCCTTTATGATATGTAGTAAAGGACCCCGTTATTGTGAGGACACAGGTCGTTAACGCCCATAGAAATACTGGACGAAACTGAGGCCAAAGGCTGAAGCGACGTTGTGAGTAGCGTAGCGAACTGTAAATTTCTGTTCACAATTAGGGAATGTATTTGTAGATTTTAAGAATGATCTTGCAGGTCTAACGTTCACAAAACTTGTAGCATTTGTGCTTGTAGATAAAGATTACTAACTCTGAGCACATTTGCCAATGATTGGTAGATAGGCCGGCCCGATAGATTGCGGTGGCGTGCAAACCTTGACAAATCAATTCTAGATTACTCCCGCTAGTAGCTACTCTGTAATCCAATTCGTCTACACGTGCTTGGAACTGTTGTTTTTCTCAACTTTCTCTTGTCTTTGCGTCGATCATTGCTCTGATATTCTTGGACTGAGTGTTTACCGTATTTTTATGTCAAGACCTTGAATGATTTGCAGAACTGCTTGTTTGGTGATGATTGGTGTTCGAGTTAAAATCAAATCAAGACGCTTTGGTGTAACGGCGTTAATTATCATTATATCACTATTTGGGACGCCGACCACTGTCATGAGTGTATTTTAAGGCAAATATGTGGCGAAGGATGAGTGTGATGAGTGGTAGTAATGAGTTACGAGGTGTTGTTACAAACCTTATTACAAACTAAGGCCGACTCTTCCTTAGAATGGGTCATTAATTAATAGCCCAATGACCAATGGATCAACGGCTTAACGTGACTTCCGAACCACGCAGGTGACGGTCTGATATGTCCAAACGATGGTGGGAGTTGATGCGGGTATCATCTGAGACTATGATATGAGATGATCACTGAGACTATCTGAGCCGCTTTAGACCTATATCATCCTCAAGACCTGACCTCCATGAAGCTGGATTACAGGACCATGCCACGAGTCCCAGTTAATTATTAGTTAACGTAGACTTTTAAGGTGCTCATGAGGAAATGGACATCAATTATCATTAACTTTATATTAATTTAGTCAAACAATAGTACGTTGGGTTGGCTAATATTTTAATGAATATTCACATTTACAGAAAAGGACCCCTTTTGAAAAGATGCATTGTTTTAATTCCCATTTTTATATTCTATTGACAAATGATGGGGTTTAGAAGGTAGAATTGTAGATCTCAGAATATCTCTATCACTTCCTGACTACAAAACGTAGAGTATAAAACGTTGTTGTTGTTAGGCCTGTTGTCTACAGGTTTCCCTTCTAAGAAAATATTACTACCCACATTTCAAAAATAAGTACTGTGAAATTCTCAACATTCTCACATACTCAATTATATTACTTGCCAGAACCAGTTGTAATCATCCATGGTTTGAATTGCAAGGAGATGACCGCCTTGACCAAGGCACTGATGATTGGCATTGACACCCTTTCATTTGAATTCCTGTGCGATATCTGTATGTTTTCCTGTACTTGTCTTTAATAACTGCTTAACTTATTCTATCACAAAAAACTCATCTGATATACAAACATTAGTTTGACATTTGGCTGACATCAGGTATCATAACAGAGTCTTTTCAGTCTCCTAACCTAATTTGTTGTCAAACCCAAAACAAAAACCAGAATTTATTCCTATAGTTTTCTTTAAGGACCAAACCCGTATTAATAAATTGAACTTACTGACTCTTAAAATTATATCTTCATTTGTTCTGCTTTGAACGTAGTTATCATTTGAGAGAATACCTGTATTTATATTATTGATACGTTCAGTTTTCTCAGCATTCACAATACTGCTTTTAAACCTCTGTGCGTTTGTGTTCAACAGGTCAACTTCCCCAGTATGTTGCGTTTAGCTTAATACGTAGTTATTAAATAATACTCCTCTGATATTTGTCATAAATGTAAGAGCTTTACCCATACGCTACAGTATACATTATTTCCAATTTTAAAATTAGAAGATTCATCAGAAGTATAAGGTGTTATCAATCAAATTTAAAAGAGTCCTCAATAATACACGGTAGGCTACAAAACTGATCTTGTTGTATATTACAAATTTTCCCAACACAACTTTTTAAAATTATCTATCCTCAGAGTTCTTTTACATTAAGATGCCGCGATCTTTGCGAGTTGACAATGACTTGACCAAGAACTGAAGCGCTCCTAAAGCGCTCATGGTCCTTTTTTCAATGTCACTGAATTGCTTTCATTATATTTTGCATTTTTCGTTGCCCGAACATACAGTTAGAAGCTTTAAGTATGACCCAAAAGCTTCATTTTATAGGTAAGAGCAAAACACAATTTGTAACTGTACATGACTAGTCTTTGTTGTTCAAATACTTTAGAAACTCTAAGTTCGTAACAACATCTACTTTATCTCTTTAATTTTACAAACGAACCTCTTAACTTATTAGTTTCTACATTTACAGCCATGGTCGGGAGCGTGACGGCATGGGTTCTACTGTTGGTGACGGTGGTGCACACCCAGCTGAACCCCTTCACCGCTCTCCTGCGTCTCTACAAGAGCAAAGGTCTGCCCTTCAAGGAGGACCTCCTGGTCAACAACGGACCCATCCTGGAGGAGTACGACTTCATCGTGGTCGGCTCAGGTCCTGCCGGCAGTGTCGTCACCAACCGTCTCACCGAGAATCCCGACTGGAAGGTACGACGAGCTGATCCATGTCTACTTATGACAATGCAAAACAGATGGTGTGTCAGGCCAGGCAGAAGCTAAGAATTTAGCTAAGCTCTACAGAAGATAAATCTAAAACATGGTTTATAGTCCTAAACGCTACCGTAAATCCAAACGAACTAATTGTTAATTAATAGCTTTTAAGGAAATTCGCCAAAAATATCAGCAGAAGGTTGTTAACAGTTATATCAATCTTTAAGAAATCTGCAAGAAAGAAAGAGTGTAGCAAAACCGTGTAGTCTTCGTTAGTGGTCACAGTCAAGGCTCCCAAGTGTGAGTGGAGGACAAGGTCGTCACACTTGTCGGCACGAGAGTTTCGACTCCTTTTTTCCTTATAGGGGACCCAAATTCCACTAATGTAAAACGAGCAACAAGGACTGAAAAGTAAAACCCAGCCGACGATGAGAAACTTGCAAGTTGTCCCTACCTCTTGTTTCATATGAATAAATATTTCTGTTGAACAAGGAATAATTGAAGTTGTGTTGTAGTTTATATTGAAATCAATCTTGACCTTGAAGGCAAGGTTACAGTATAGATTACTTGTCCACTGGTTCACTATTGAGTCCAGGGATTTGTGCTCGCAATGGTCAAGTTTTAGTTGTAAACTCAACAACGAATACATGAATAGTTAGTTTAAATATTCAAACATGGAGTACAAGAAGGCGTCATAAATTATAATTAAGTGTTATTAAAACACAGTGAATTGTGTCCCAAAAGAATTCATATAGTCATATAGTCATTTAAACTCTCTGGTTCGGAAAATCTGATCCATTCAACAAAACTCTAAAGAATTTCTTTATTGGCTGTGCATTGGTGGGTATTTTCGTGTTCTCTGTTACATTTGGTCAATCTGATTCACGGCTGTGATTGGTCGGCGGCTGGCCAGACAGTCAAGGGCATCACTGTCCGTGGATGTGCTTAATTTCTCTATTTGTTCTTTTAACTTTAAAGCTTTTTGTTCATGTTGTTTTGTTATCAATCCTAGTTGTTATCAAATAAATTTAAGCGAAAAACCCAAAGCTAATGTCATTTAGTCGTGGGTGACTGGTCCGCTCGCATCGATTTTTCTTAGGCTATAAGCTTATTTCAAATTGTTTTGTGTTTTTTCACCTGAAGATGGGACCAGAGTCCAGATCCCGAAACGTCGTGTTTTTCAATCATAAACTGTAGAAAAAGTCCATAATAATATTTCATCCCCAAAACCATAATTCGCGCCAAAATGTAAGAACAGCTGTTGCAGTGGGAATCGAGCTCCTTGTGCTTTCTGGTGTAACGGTCCGAGTTTCCTTTATTTCCCCGAGGATTTTCTTTGAGATATGTTTTAGACACAGACAAATAAGATTTATACTGCCCAGAGATCAAAGTGGCGTAGTACATTTTAGGTATTCCCTCAAGTAAATAGTCTAGGTATGTTCGTACTTGTAACATGTTCGAATTTGGGTGTAGATATTTTGTAATGTGGTTGGTTTCGGCATATAATAAGTTAGAGTGGGTATTCGATTCGTAAAGTCGAGTTACTCAACTAAAAATTATTTAAAAACGCCACAGAGATTAATCAGAAAAGAAAAACAAAATATTAAAACAGATTCAAAACATAAACACTTTTAGAACATATACTTTTTGTCGAGGTCTCTTCATTTTAGTTCACCAGTTCTGAGACTGTATTTCCCACTAGTCTAACATCATTAAGCTAGTGATAGACTTTCTGATTAGTGCATTTCAATAACTGGTGTATTTACTTTGCAGGTTCTCCTGTTGGAGGCAGGGATCGAGGGGAGTATCTACACAGATATTCCAACTATGAACACCTACCTCCTGGCTACAGAGTACAACTGGAACTTCAAGACTGAAAGATCTCCCCATGCGTGTCTTGGCCTCAAGAACAACCAATGTCCATGGCCTGCAGGGAAAGCTGTAGGAGGAAGCTCTATAATCAACGCCCTCATTTACACCAGAGGATTCAAAATCGATTTCGACCGGTGGGCAGATCTAGGAAATGAAGGATGGGGATACGAAGAAGTTCTTCCGTACTTTTTGAAATCTGAAGACATCCAAATACCGGAACTTAAGAACTCTCCGTATCATGCGAACTTAGGAAATTTGACAATAAACTATGCTGATTTCGCAACTGGCGCGAATAAAGTGTTTCATCAAGCAATGGAAGAGTTGGGGTTTACTTACACCGACTACAATGGAGCTAATCCCATGGGATATTCGAAAATTCAGGAAACTGCGAGACTTGGAAGACGAGTAAGTAGTGCAAAAGCGTTTCTTCATCCAATCAAAAAGCGAAGTAATTTCCATATCAGTCAAAACTCCAGAGTGACCAGGGTTTTAATTGACCCAGTGACGAAAAGAGCTTATGGAGTAGAGTTCATGAAGAACAATAACTTGAGAAAGGTGTTAGCAAGAAAGGAAGTGATCCTATCAGCAGGAGCATTTATGTCACCGTTTCTGTTGATGCATTCTGGGATCGGTCCTCGAGAGCATCTGGAAGAATTAGGGATCCCAGTAGTACAGGATCTTAGAGTGGGTGATAATCTGCAAGAACATCTAACCATGGCCGGGTTAAGTTTTACGATGAATGACTCCTCCTTAACTGTAGATCTTGGCACGGAAGTTATTCCGAAATTTCCTCAGCTTTTTGCACAATGGTACACGACTGGTAAAGGTATTCTAACCGATGTAGGATGCGATAGTATAGCTTATATAAAGACTCCTTTAGCAGCTCCTGAGGACTATCCCGACATAGAACTACTTTTTTTGGGCGTTCCTGGATATACTGTTGACAGGGGAACGAATCTTCGCCAAGGAATGGCTGTCAAGGATGAAATTTATAAAAAGGTCTACCAGCCCATAGAAGGGAAGCCCGGATGGACCATGTGGCCCATGCCAACCCTCTTACGTAGTCGAGGGTTCGTAAGATTATACAACAAGGATCCACTAGACCAACCTAAGATAATTCACAACTTCCTAACAGACCCTTACGACGTTGCTGTGATGGTAGAAGCAATCAAGTGGATCATCAGGATAAGTGAGACTCCTGCCTTTCAGCGGATTGGATCTAGACTCCACGACATCCCTTTGCCTGGCTGCGAGTCTCTCGTGTTTGGGTCTGATACTTACTGGGGCTGCGTGGTCAGACATTTGACCAACCAGTTGCATCATACTTGTGGGACGTGTAAGATGGGACCTGACTCAGACCCTACTGCCGTGGTGGACCCAAGACTGCGTGTCAGGGGAGTCTCTGGTCTGCGAGTGGTTGATGCTTCCATCATGCCAGTCATCACTTCAGGACACACCCAGGCTCCTGCCTACATGATCGGCGAGAAGGCGGCTGATCTTATCAAGGAAGATTGGGGATACTTTAGCTGAGGTCACTTTGGTACAACATGTTTCTATAGATGCTGTTCATCCTGGATTGAAATATCTCTCCATCTTCAAGACTACGTTACTGCCAAGACCATCACTAGCTACAAAACACTGACCGTCGGAAGGAAGTCTTTGATATAATTAGGAATATAATTGTGTACCTTTAAGACGCCCCTTATTATTTCGTAAGGAAAAACTGCAATAACTTTTAAGATTTGGTTCTTATTTTTTCTTTTTAAGTTCGGATTTCTATTTAATAGTCTATAACTTTTAAGTTTGTCTGTGATATATTACTTTAGTATTAATTAGGTAGGCCTACTCGTATCTTACTTGGACCCTGTTGTCAACCAATAGTTCACTGTCTATGCCAGTAAAGTCAAAATAGTTGGTGACGTACTGCGTGGTTTTCGTTTTCATACAGTCAACTTGTCAAGGTCAATCAGCTAATAATTCTGTATCGTTGGACTAAATTTTTGTTTGAAATATACTGATAGTTTCATAAATTTAACATCAAAATGTCAATAGAAACGTAAGTGGTCAATACATTTGCAACGTTTCTCATGGTCAGTTTTTAACTGTACTTTTACTGAGAGTTAACTGTTGATTGGAATAACGACCTAATTAGAGATGTGGCTAGAAACTACAGTTATAAGTAATAATTACGTAATTCAACGTAGTCTCAAATAAAACGTTGAGTATATAAAGAAAATTTAATAAAAAGTAAATTTACATCTTTTACACGTTGTAAGTTGCTCAACAAAGAATACTATAACAAATTTTGACTGTTGTTGTATAAATTATTTCGTAAAATTGCAATTGAACTTTTGATACAAATGATTGGTATAAAATTTAATGACTCTTGTTTAAAATTTTGATTCTTCCAGAAATCATGAAAAAATTTAGATATTGTTCCTCTTGATCCAATTAATAATCCAGTAATTTTAAAATTTGCAATTTGATATTTGGAGGAATAATAATTAATTGTGGAATTGTATATAGCTTGCTTTTTTTCATGGACAATTTTGGGTTGATCATTGTTAATTTCAAATCGAATAGTCGGGTCCCAAATTAGTCCAGTATTCTTCTTCCTGCCACAACAATGATATCGTTCCTTCGTACGGAACCTCCGTCTGCAAGTGCAGTGACCTCTTCATAGACCTCCACATCTTTCTTCTTTCTAAATTCATCAGCGATGAGGGTCCTTATTCGGTGATGTCTTTGGTTTCGAAGAAGAGTCCCTAAAGGACACTGTACAAGGACGTGTGGCAGTGTTTCAATGACGAAATTCTCGGTGGTAGAACAACGCCTACACCGGATGCCATCCTTGGACCTTCCATGGACTCCTCTAACCGGGGCTACTTGTCCTATATTTTAAGCAAAGTTGTAAACTCACTTTTTTACTACCAAGTTTAGAGGAATTGGCAGGTAGTTTTACCACAAAATGTATTTTCGAAAAGGATTTTAATACTTTGTTTTTGTAACTAGTTGTTAATATGTGTTTTGAAATTGTATAGATAATAAAAGAAACTTTTAATAAAATAATGCGTACGTATTGTTATCATTGCGGCGTAAGTTTGAATATTAGAAGTTTAATTTTTAAACGCCAACATTTCCTTTAGGGCAATATTTTTTAGTTCCAGCCTGTGGCATTGCAATCTAAACTCAACAACCTTTAAGCCTTCACACAGACGTCAGAAGAAGATTTGTTGGGTTGGACTAGGTTGAGTTGTTCTAATGAGAGGTCTTAGTGGTTTACAACACCATAAACTACAGCTCAAATGATTGCCTTTAACAGAAATAGTGGTTGGTCTTCAAATTTGCCCAATTTTTAAAAGGTTACCTGTTTACTTTTGATTTGCGGAAGTGTACTCTCCTCGCGATGATATATTTAATTTTGATGAGCCACATGTCCAATGCTAGCAAGATGAGTTTCTAATGTCCCCTCCCACCTTAACTTTTGAAAAAAGAATATATCCTTAAAACCCCTTTGGGGAATTTTTTAATGTTTATTTGACGTAATTTGCGTCACCTACCCCAAAATTCTGTCTTTAATTGTGTCGTTGAATTTGTGTTAAAATTCCCTTTCTTTTAAGGTGTTACAAGGGTTTTGGTTTGTATTTAAAAGATTTGGGGGGGGGGCACCGGTTTTTATATAGGTAGGGGTGGGTGACGCAAAGTAAATCAAAACAAACTTTTGAATTTTATAAAAACATAAAGGGGGTTTCCAAATATTTCCTTTTCAAAAGTTAAGGGGGGGTTCCTTTTCTAAACTCACTCTGTGTATTTTTTTGGCTCATTGCAGACCATGTGAGGAGAGACTTCATTACTAGTTGCTCTAATAAGTGAGATTTTTCATCTTGTATTCTTGTACCAAGTTCAAAAGTGTGTTTATCGTTTGTACCAGCGTGTTTATTATTCTTGAATTTAATACGGGCTCATTAAATGAATTACGCACAATAGAGAACAATAATAGAACAATAGACAATAAATCATTCTATCAGTTAGTTTATTGTTCAGAGAAATCTCTACTCATTAATGCACTTTTACTAAATGCTGTAATTTATCATAAACTGTCGATTGAGCCTGGTGGTTATCAATATCTCTAAAAATTCATAATTAACGCGATTGAAGACAATTATTACAAAATCCATACTTTACATTGTTTTACCTTCTACAACTGTAGTCGGTCCCTTACTTATTTTCGTTTTAGTGCTTTTGAAAATAAGGTAATGGAAAGGTTATTAATTAGGAGAACAAATCATAGAGAATATCGTACAAATAAAGACAACGAAGGTTAATTAGTACTGGTACTTTCATCAAATATATTACCTACAGTATCACTTAGAATATATATCGACCAACTTAAAGCAGTAATTGAAAACCCAAACGATTGAAAAGGATTTTTTAACGATAAGCAACAACAACAACAAACTAGAATAGGTATGTCAGTTACGGTAAAAATAACCTATTGCCTGCAAAATTATTTATGTGGAGTACAGATTAGTTAAACTCCATATTCATCTTCGGTATTCTCTGTATTCAACCGATTACATTTGGTTTAAGCCAAGACACATTGAAGTAATTTCCTGTAATTTCCTTTGGACTGAAGTCTCTAAATTATTTAGGTCTTAGAACGATCGAGCCTCGAGGGGTTGTTTGCGGCACGCCACAATCTAGTGACAACTTTTTAATACATTCGACAACTATACAAACAATTCAAATAAGGATTTGAATATCAAAATGTGTAACATCTGAATATTAATCTACATCAAATAAAGATATCGTAATATGTATGATGAGTAGTCTTATTTCAATGATATTTGAACTGTGTTTTCGCTTCAAGAATCAAGATATGTAATAACACTTGCAGTAAAAGAGAACTGTTGTGTTAGTATTTTTTTAATAACACAATCAAGTTTTTGATTTATGTGGATTTGGTTTGTTGAGTTTGGTAAAGAAACCATGTTCAACCCAAGTGTTCAACCAACTTCACTAGATTTAATTATTAAACTAGAATTTGAATTTAAAAGAATACTAACACAACATCCCCGTTCAAGATGTGGCTTCCTGATGGGCCTGGAGCTGGGGTTCCGTCTGGATTCAGTCATAACGTCGGGCACTATTAGCGGTGTATAAGGAGGACCTTCTATTTCAAGATCGTTCCAATAAGGTCCAGGGATCAAATGAATGGTAAATTCCTGAGGAAGTTGAAGGAACCTCGATCATATCTTATTGAAACACAGAAAATGGCGATTAGACGCAACAGGATTCATTTGATCCCCGCACCTTATTGGAACAATCTTGAAATAGAAGGTCCTCCTCATACACTGCTAATAGTTCCCGACGTCATGACTGAATCCAGTCGAAACCCCAGCTCCAGGCCCATCAGGAATCCACTTCGTTATCAAACCTGATAATGAAGATGTCCCATCTTGAAAGGGGATGTTGTGTCAGTATTTTTTTAATAACATATGTTTTTTTGTTATGTGGATTTGGTTTGTTGAGTTTGGTAAATAAAAAGTGTTCAACCAACTTCACTAGATTTATTAATTAAACTATAATTTGAATTTTAAACAAAACGTACACGGCGTAGCGAACAGTATCGGGGTAATGAACCACTAAGTCTGAGGCCGAAGGCTGAAGCGAGGCTATGAACGGAGCGAATTAGGATAACAAATTGAAATGGAAATTCGATTCACTCACGCCAGCGGCGCTTTAGCCTGTTTTTATTTACTGTATTTTTATTTTAAAACTTCCTTAATAAAGTCGGCTTGAAACAGAATTTGGAGATTTGCATAATTTCTAAAACGATAAGTAGTTTGAAAAATCTGCTCATTGACCTTTCACTAAAAACTGTCAAACTTAAAACTGAACGTTTCACAACGACGCAGTTTTAAAACTGTGGACCTCTACATCGCCACTATTCAATTCAAACTGCGCAGTTTTAGTTCTTACGGAGAAATTATTATCTTAGGTTTTGACTATTATTTTGATTATTGTATACGAATACGCGACTTTTGTAATATACAAAATACTATGAACTAAGAGCTCTTTGATTTGAGCCATGAATACATTTTCAGCCAACCAGCTGACTTAATATCAAGATTTGTATAGAAAATTAAAAAAAGTTGAGCATTTTTATATCATTCTAAAACATATTGTCTACGGTTTTTACGTTGTTGATTTTTTCCATTAGGATGCACTACAGTTCAAATTAATTGTATAGGTGGGCCTGGAGCTTTCCTAGTTTATTTATGAGCCTGAATATACAATGTACAGAGAATAACAAACTTACGAAATATACTACACGAATTTCACGTTTTAGATTTAGACTCCAGACTATGCCAGTATTTACGTCAGAGCTCAATTTCAAACAAACGCCCCTCAAAGATCTTAAAAGGAGAGGTTTAACACCATTTCCGAATCCCACACAACCATTCAACTCATTCGATTAAATTTTAACCACATAAACTACAGCTATTTGTTACAGACGAAATTCAAACTTGCTTACCATTCGTGAATTGGTCAGGACCAGCTATCATTTCACTTCGGTTGTCAATCATTCACCCCACATATGGATGACAGCTTGACCATTTTATATGGTTCACCATACACTCGAGGTCACCATACAACACAAAGAGTCAAGCACCATACACCATAACACACACGGACACTGTGTTTGTAGTAGAAGCGTGTTTCGCGTTACTTGTAGAGTACCATTGCACTGGTTCATACATCTCGGGGAGATCCCTTCGTTAACACCAAATTTCCCGCGTGAGGGAAAAATCCCTCTGTTGAAATGAAAGTGGAATGTATATATTTTTGTTGTTGAAAAAAGGGAGGCTCTATTAGGCGCAAATAAGTGTTTTTTTCATAAAGAGGTAAACTTGTAAAATTGGTCTTGTTTAACGAGGCGAAGTTAGGACCACGAAATCCTCTCTACCACTCAACCTCGACCTTTACCTAGCGTCACCGTATAGTCACTTTACAAATTGTAAGTGGTAACAACGGGAATAGAACCCGCGCTACCGGAGTAAAATTTGGATTCAGCGCGAGGAGGGAAATTAAATTTGCATTATTGCAAATTTTTGTGACTGTACGAGTTACTGTTGTGACTCGTATATTAAAACTTCACCTTGTAAATGTAGACCTACTAAGAACTCCATCGAGGTTGTGTAAATATTTGAGTTAAAAGGGTTAACAAAATAGACGAGTTGTTCCGATAAACCATCATAATTATTAATGTAACTCTGAAAATACTACAACTAATCTAATATTACAAACTGGAATAGTTTAAATAAGTTAGGAATCAAAAATTTTATTTTAATAATTATATTTGTAATTTTTCGCAGCCAGTTTAGTGATTACATCTTTTTAAACATCATTTTATATATGTGCCCACACGTGCTAAAAGTGTTGGAAGTTGTATAGTTTTAATTTTTTAACAACGTATTTTTTTGTATCTCAGTTTACTTTGTTTTAAACAATTTGTGATTTTGTACACTAAATCACTATTTGAGATGCCGACCACTCTCATGAGGGTACTTTAAGGCAAATATGTGGTGAAGGATGATGAGTGTGATGAGTGGTAGGTCTAGTAATGAGTTATGAGGTGTAGTCTTGTTACAAACTAAGACCGACTCTTCCTTAGAATGGGTCATTAATTAATAGCCCAATGACCAATGGAAATACAAGGACCAACAGCTTAACGTGACTTCTGAACCACGCAGGTGATGGTCTGATATGTCTAAACGATGGTGGGAGTTGATGCGGGTATCATCAGATGATCACTGAGACTATCTGAACCACTTAAGACCTATATCATCCTCAAAACCTGACCTCCATGTAGCAGGATTAAAGTACCACCCCAGCACGAGTCCCAGTCAAACAATTTTACAATGTTATACGGTAATAAACTAAAATGCGCAATATGACGTACTTTAAAAAGAGTTTACTGTTGAGTTGCAAAACAAAACGATGTGAAAATACATACCAAAACAGACGAAATCCTGCAATTTTTCCTCATACAAATAATACACTCACAGTAACCATGATTCCAAACTTAAAAATTTAGATACATTAAAAATAGACATGTGTTTTAAATAACTCGCCTCGTCAAAACACATACACAACAAAGGACATGTTGTTAGAAATCCCGTAAAATCCCTGTCGAGGGTTAAAGCTCCTGGATACAGTAAATAGTAGCTTTGTGTTTGGGTGTAATCGAAGGGAGTGTGCGCGTGAGCTTCTGCGCACTCGCCCCACGGGTCACTCGCTGCGCTCACACCCCTACAGTGCGCTTCGAGTTCAGTTGGCTACACACCCTCGGCAGTCCAACCCTATCTGAAGGAGGACAATACTTCCACTCATCAAACTGACCTTATTGTTTTTCTCGTTGAACCGTGCCGAGATAATTTCTTGAAACAATTTCATATTTATCAATTTATCCAACAAAGCTTGAAACGATGTGTAGTCTCACCCTCGTGCGCCATGCAGTCGAAGGAGTTATCGTTCTTTGATAATGGCCTTGCCTCCCCCTCACCCCCTTTATCAGTGCAGCCATCACCAAGGTCACAACCCATTGTGAAACACCTGTAGAAGGTGTCTACCCACACAGAATGTAGCAGATAAATCCGGTATAATGGCTATACATAGAATGTATTCTTGTATGGATTTTACTCGGGAGTCGAGCTCGTCGAACTTGAAGTGTAAAGGAGAAAATCTAGTTACTTTGAGTACTTTTTGTTTAGTTCAAAATTAATACTTTTAACAATTTTCTTCGAAAGGTTTACAATTATTGTTTGATTGTGTGTTTATAATAATGTATTTATTTTGTATAACGGAGTTTGGCAAGCGTGTTGGTTTTTTTGTTAGTAAGGGCTACTTATAAAATTATTACTGTATTGCCTATTTGTTTATGAATGTGCGTTTGTTCAAAATTCTCAATTTGTTTGCCTAAATATTTTAAAAGACTGCTACTATCCAGGTTTTAGCTTTATCAAAGAGTTGTGGTGATTTGTCCTAGCTTCGGATCGTTGTGATCAAACCTCGTAGAGAGATATATTAAGGGGATACATCGCTAGGTAACAATCGTGAATCTCCTTCATATCGCATAGTAACGCAAAGCCATGACTACTATTTTATCCTTACATTTGTTCGACATAGGACGTGTTTCTAAACTCGATGTTTTCAGCTCATCACTGTTGTCTAGTTACATTTAAAACAATTGTGTTTACCGTTTATAAATAACCCTTCATTCCCCTCACGTAGTGTAGCGTCGCGCTAAAAATTCCTTTTGAAGAACTAACTTTGTCTATTTTTACCCGAAAAATGAGTCATATCTTTTGATGTAAATATTAGATTACACACAGTAACGCAACGCAAAGCAACCACCATTGACTATAAATATACATTTGAAATCAATGCAACCACCCCTTTAGGCGCTGACGTTGTATAAACGTTAAGGTCAAAGTTATCTACGAGCTATGGAGTTGCCAGCTGACTCAAAATATTCCTAACATTTTTTTGCGTTATTGTTTTTATTGTGTTTATAACCTTATCTAGTCCTAGTCCTATCAAACAACTAACTAACAAGTCTTTAAACTACAACCAGAAGGTCTACATTTAAAATTGCTAGTGCAATTCGATCTAAAAACAAGCAAAATGAATTCTTTGGTCAGATTTCTTACTACATCGACAAATACCAAGAGACACTATGATGTCATCGTTTCAGGAGGAGGAATGATAGGGACTGCAATGAGTTGTTTGTTGGGTGAGTATATTATTTGTGTAATGTTTAACCATGAATAGAGCATTTACTGTATGATATAAGAGTGTTGAGTTATTTGTAAAGCATGGGAACATGTTTAAAATAGACCCTCAATCGTTCACTATTGGGGGTTGAGATATCTACACATCGGATGCTAAATCTAACAATAACCTAACCAACTAAGGCATATTCTACAAGCAATAACTTGAAAGTAAAGTTGCTCAACTTGCATGCCAAGTGTCTAATTACTTAACAATGTTGACCGACTTTCACACGCCATTAGAGCAACTAGGCTACTTGTGAATAAAAAGCGCCTCCATTCTCGTTTGCATCCATGGTTCCATGGGTAGAGTCATGGCTTCCAAAGCACAGAATCACGGGTTCAATTTCCGCACAGGGACATGAGTTTGGACCACTTTCTTAAAAAGTGTTTTGTGATACCCAAAACCTAGGCTAAGTCATTAATTAAAATGCCGTTGGCGTCGATAGTAACAACAACAAAAATAGACAAACGGACCACAGCCACCCTGGGTTACATACATACAGTAAAAGGTTTTGAGCATGTATTAGTCACCAATTTATAGTTATATTGTTGAAAAACAAGGAAATTCTGTATTAAACAAGTTGCATATTACCCTATCTAACCTCAAGATAAAAAATTCAACATTGTATAAAGTTAAGTAAAATGAAATAATTGTATAAGTGTTTACGTGGCTTATAAAATTTTTTCATTTTACAACTTTAAATACAATGTTGAATTTTGTTTAATGCAACGATAAAGATGTTCAAGTCATCGAAAATATAGCGGCTACCTACCAATGAAGTGATTTATTTTATTTTGAATATACAAGTCTTTGGCTTATCAAGATTGAAGAATCTAACCTCAAGATAAGTGTTTTCCAAGGCACTAGGGGGGCCTAGCCACATGTGAAAAATCTATACAAAACGGCATCAATTTCAAAATAAGTTCTAAGAGTATCCTTTTTTTAATTATAAGTAGGCATATTCTGAAAATCTTTCTGTAATCTGTTTAACATTTTGTGAGCAATTCTTGTATCAGTCTAGCATTAGCAAAAGTTAACATAATAGACAAGCTGTAAACACAGAGAAGGCTTGGCGGGGGTGCTTTGCCAAGTAGGACTTTTTTCCATACGGTTCTCTTGTGTTGGACATTCAAACGTGTCCGTAAGTTGTTAGGTGAAACATGTACCATAAACTATTTAATTCTGGAACACTCATATTTTCTTGCTGGCAAACAGCAAGCGCTTTTGTCACTCTCATAGAAAAAGCCCAAATGGAACATAATGGCAAATGCAAATGACGCTGTAATTTATTATATTACTGTAAATAGTATGTTCAAAAAGCAGCAGTAGTGACGGTACTTCTAATGATGACTCCTTCAATTGGTCTAAGTTTAGTTAATATGTTTTCATTTTCTAAACCCCATTATTCAACGACTGCAGTATACTACTCATCGAACCAACCAAACCAAAACAATGGACACTTCAGCCAACTCATAGTAATAGAGTATCTTCTGTAAACAGAGGTACGAAGGAATTGATGGAACAACTAGGAGCATGGGACCACATATCCAAAGCCAGATTTAAACCAGTCAAAGATATGAAAGTAAGTGGATTCTAAGGAATTTGTTAGTTTCAAATGCATACATAGTTCGTTGCCAAAGTTATTCCTTTTACGATGTAATTCAGGTGACAATATTGTAATGAATTGCGGCATCTTATTGCTTTTCTGTCACTTGGCTAACATCGAAAACATCTAATTTTAAACTTAACAACTGCAACCCCTCTCATGGAAAAACTCTTTTGATAAAGTACTTTTGGAAGCTTGCTCCAAAAAGGGGTTGTTGCACCTCTGTCACTGATTGAACGGATATTACAGACTCCTCATTAACAGTATGGGTTACTTCAATGTGAGGTTGTTACTCGTCAATGTGGCTAATCCTTTGAGCAGCACACATTATCACGGGCGAATTGATCAAGATTGGGATTGGTGCTTTAGTTTTGTTGATTATTCTGTTACTTTCATCTCTTATTAAGGATTAATTTTATTATGTTTTCTAGTTCATAGAAAATATATAAAATCTTTAAATATTTCTTTATTAATAGAACTTAGTTTGTCATGATCTCACTAATACAAAACAATAACAATCTCAACAATAAATCAAAAAAGTAAACAGTAAACACATTAAAAACATATGGTATTAATAATTAATGCCATTTAAATTATTTTACTTTATACTATAACATCCCCTCTTCAATGTAAGTAGTAGTCCTTCAGTTTAACTGGTAACTGTCTATTCCTCTGAGGTCTGGTATGCTTGTTGTTGATTTCAACGGATTGCTGAGAGTTTGTATTATCTTCAGCATATTGATGAGCTTCACTTGTTTCTTTCTTGGCTACATCTGGACATGGTTTCGATTTTTCTTCAGAAGTAATGATACCTCCTCTGTTGTCAAATTTATTAGAGGTGGTATCTGGTTTAATGTATCTTTCATTTCTTCTAAAAGTTGATCCTTCTTTCGTCTCGATAGTGTAAGATCTGTCTCCTTCTTTATTATATATTTTTGCTTTGGACCATTCATCATCGGCAGGCGTTTTCTTGTACCATACTTCTTGTCCTATTTCAAGCTCTCTTCTACTAACTGATCCTCGGTCGTAATATGATTTGCTTGTATTTTTGTTGTCTACAATTCTTTTCTTGACTTCTTCTGTTTCAATCAAATAGTTGTATTTTTCTATGTTTGGTATGTCACATCTTAGCCAACGACCCATCATTCTTTTGGCAGGGCTAATATTTATCTTGTTTGGCGTATTTCTGTAGAGTAACAACATTTTATAGAAATCTTCATTTTCTTCTAGACTTTTCTTGACCATTCTTTTCATTATTTTTACTGACGATTCTGACTTCCCATTGCTCTGTGGGTAATGCGGACTGCTGGTAATATGTTTGAAACCCCAATCCTTTTCAAACCGTTCAAATTCCTCAGATGAAAAGTTTGTTCCATTGTCTGAAATCAGTAGTTTCGGAACACCATACCGACTGAAAAGCCTTTTGCACATTAATATTGAAGTTCTTGAGGTCATATCCGTCAGTTCATCTAGTTCAATGAAGTCCGAATAATGATCCACTGTGACTAAAAATCGTCTCCTTCTTCCTCTTATTTCAAGTTCAAAAACATCCATACTTATGATTTCCCAAGGTGAGTTTGGAGCTTCATATGACTTCATCTCTAGTTTTTTCTGATTGCAGGCAAACTTTGCGCAAGTTTCACATGATTGTATAATTTCTTTTATTTCGTTGGTGATATTTGGCCAAAAAATAGATTCTCTAGCAAGTTTTAAAGTTGCTTCTATTCCCATATGTCCTACATGTAACTTTTTGAGGAATTCTTTTCTAAGTTGTAATGGAATAAGTATCTGATTTTGTTTCAATATTAAATCATCTTCGATTGACAGTTCATCACGAAAGTTCCAGAAACAGGTTAGCGTTTCTGGTATTTGAGACTTGTTTTCTGGCCAACCTTTCAGTACTTGTTTTCTCAGAGTTTGTAGTTGTTGATCATTTTGAGTTGATTGTCTAATTTTTTCAATGGATTGCTCTGATATCTTCACTGCTTTTTCATCTGTGTATCCAATCCCTGTAGTTAAAGCTTGAACAGTACTGATAGTTTCATACTCTTCAATTCCTTCAAGAACCTTGTATACTTCATTTTGTTTCTCATTATTTTGTATGTTTTCTGGCGCTCTTGATAATGTATCTGCTAGGTACATTTGGTTCCCTTGTTTATATTTAACAAATATGTTGTATCGTTGAAGGGAGAGAATCATGTTTTGTAATCTTCTTGGAGTTTTCAGAAGAGATTTCTTGAAAATAGTTACTAATGGACTGTGATCTGTTTCTATGATTACGTTTGATTTTCCACAAATATATTGATCAAACCTCTGACAAGCAAACAATATTGCTAGCATTTCTTTCTCAATTTGCGCGTAGTTCTTTTGTGTTGCTGTTAAAGTTTTTGATGCATATGCTACAGGTAAGTTATCTTGTAAAAGAGCACATCCCAGAGCAAACGATGAAGCATCAGTCTGAATCACCACTGGTTTTCTCGGATCATAATATTTCATTATAGCTGATTCTGCTATTTTCTGTTTTGTTTCTTCAAAAGCTTTATCTTGTGGCTCAGTCCATTCAAATATTTCTTTATCTCTGGTAAGTTTTCTCAAAGGTTCTGTTATATTTGACAAATTCGAAATATACCTTGATAGATATGTAACCATTCCCAAAAACCGTAGCACTGCCTCTTTGCTTTCAGGTTTTGGCATATTAACAATAGCTGAAATTTTGCTTTGGTCAGGTTTGATTCCATTTGAAGTTAAAATATGACCGTAAAATTTTACTTCAGTTTGACACAAGTTTATTTTTTCTTCATTTAACTTTAGATTTTCTTTTCTCAATTTTATGAACAAGTTCTGTAAATTTTCATCATGATTTTTCTGAGCATCAGCTGTAGTTTCACCATACCCGACCACGAGAATGTCATCTGCAAGCACAAATACTCCTTTTAAACCATACACTGTTTCTAACATCTTCTTTTGAAATATTTCCATTGATGTAGATAAGCCAAAGGGTAGCCTGAGGTACCTAAACTTTCCGAAAGGAGTCCAAAATGCGGTTAGCATGCTGCTTTCTTTGGTTAATTCAACTTGCCAAAATCCCTTTTTTGCATCAATAGTAGAGAATAGCTTGGCGTTGTTCAACTCAGGAATAATCTCGTCAAGTGTTGGTAACTGTTGTTTAGTATCTTTTATCGCTTGATTTAAATGTGTCGGATCCAAACAAACTCTAAGTTTGTTGTTTTTCTTTACAATGGTCACGTTACTGGTCCACTCTGTATAGCCAGGTTCTTCTGTAATGATTTTTTGGTCTACCATATTTTTTATTTCTGCCCTTAGGTCATCTTGCAATGCAATGGGTATCCTGCGAGGACTTTGTTTTACAGGTTTCTTATCGTTAATTATTTCAATGTTAACAGGCCCCTTCAGTTTACCTAAACCTTGGAAAACATCTTTGTAATTTTCAACTATTGCTTTAGTTGTTTGAGGTACACTTTCTTTAATAACAGCTTTACCAGGGCTGTCATTTTTACCGGAACTGATTGTTTTTACCTTCATTACTTCATTACAATATTTTATTAGCTTTAAGTTTTCGCATTCTTTGTATGACAGTAGAGGTATATGATCATGTTCTACTACGACAAACTCAATGGAGTATATATTGTTGCCTTTTCTCACCCGAATGCAATGTTTTCCTTCAACATCCAACTTGGTACCATTTACTGCACTCAAAATAGATCTACACGGTGCAAGCTTGATAGCATCTGTGTTCAGAATTTCACATAATGCCCTTTTACCAATAACATTACAGGTTGCACCTGTGTCTAATTGAAACACTACGTCTTTTACTTTGCTGTTTTCTAAAATAACTTTCATAGTTGTGAAAACTCCTTCTTCTCGAGGCTTTTTGTTATGTATACTTAACACACTGAATTGTTCAATGGTCTCATGTTCTTCTTCATTACTTACTTCCTTCACATTTTTGTTTCTACAGACTGCAGCATAGTGTCCCTGTTTTTGACACTTGTTACATTTTGCAGATCTGGCTGGACATTTACTTAAACTTGAGTGCCAATCATTTCCACAATAAGAACAATTTCTTTTCTTATTTTCATTTACTTGGTTCGTAAGTTTCTTTGTGAATTTGACTTTGTTGATTTCATTTGCCTTTGATTCTTTCATTAGTTCTAACTGTTTCTTTGTTTCTTCGGTTGATTTGCAAATCTGTATTGATTCTTCTAAAGTTATGTTCTTTTTCATCCATAGTTTTTCTCTAACTGATACATCATTGATGGAACATATTATTTTATCTATCATCAACTCATCTTCCATAGTTTTGTAGTCACATAATTTACCCTGTGATTTTAGTTTCATGAAGTAATCTTGATAAGACTCTTCATCTGCTTGTTTTAAGCTGTTGAAAATGTAACGTTCATATCTAACATTTATTGCTGGAGCCAACTTGTCTTGAAGTGCATCTAAAATCTCGTAAGTTGTTTTAACTTCAGGATCTTCAATTGTTTTATATATTGTTCTACTTGCTTCCTCACCAATAACTGATAACATTGTCGATACTTTGGTTTGTTCTTCTTCATTACAAAGGCCACTAGCTATTTCATAGTTTTTCCACATTCTTTTGAAGAACTCAATATTTTCTCTAATGTTGCCCTCCAACTTCAAAACTGCTGGCAATGGTACATTTCTTACCAGTTTTACCTGTGTGTCTTGTTGTTTGGGCTGTACATTTCCACAAATTTGAGAGCTTCCACTTTCATTCCTTTGGTCCTTGTATGCTTCTATTTTTTCTTGGACAAGTTTATTTACCAAAGTAATTATATCTTCGCTGTCCATTTTTTATTTGTTTTGTTACAGTTAATCACACCTAGACACCATATTATGTTTTCTAGTTCATAGAAAATATATAAAATCTTTAAATATTTCTTTATTAATAGAACTTAGTTTGTCATGATCTCACTAATACAAAACAATAACAATCTCAACAATAAATCAAAAAAGTAAACAGTAAACACATTAAAAACATATGGTATTAATAATTAATGCCATTTAAATTATTTTACTTTATACTATAACAAATTTTTTAATCTCATCAGTGTAATCCTATCACTTGCATGAGATGTATGATACTAGAGATGATAACTAGACCCAACTTTCATAAAATAGGTGAAAATCAATTTTGAACTTTCCGAACAGGCACGAATAAACACAACTCTTGAAAGTATTTATTGACTGGTAGAGTGGTAGTGAGTAGTTAAAACCTTGCCTCGTAGCTGAGGTGTAAGGTGCAACTGTACCTTCAACATTTTGATTCCGCCATCCCCAGCTTCCACTTGTTTTCCTGGACAAGAGTAACTTAATTTTTCAAAATATGTTATCGTTTTGGTTTATTACAGGTTTGGGACTGTTCGAGCCTTTGTAAATTGACAATAATGGTGTTGATCCTGTTGCGTATATCATCGAAAATGACATCCTGGTTGATGCAGTGGAGAAGGAATTGAAAAATACACCAAACGTTACCGTTATGAACGGAGCCAAAGTTGAAAACTATAAGTTACCGCCTACTAGTTTTGAGCCAGTAGAACTTCAAATGAACGATGGTTCTGTTGTCTCTTGCAATCTATTGGTGAGTGTAAGAAATAATAATACAAACAACTTCTTGAATAACATTTATTTTGTTGAGAACAGTATAGCAGGTAGTTGTAGCATAATTTGTCCTTGTCACCATCAATTACACAACATTGAAACTATGACAGTAAAAATAGTCTGATTTAGATTCAGAATAAGCTGTAACATCTTTATGTTATTCTACTCCAGACATTTTTCATAGTACAAACTTAAATTTTTATTGAATTACTGTAGGCTCCCTCTAGACCATCCTTGGTTTGATTGGCTGTCAGATGGTTTGACCACCCACGAACGTCAACAAAAATGACAAGGGATAGGTTTAAATCTGCCTTCACAATGTCCGAAGTGTTTACAGAAATAAATCATTTTGCCGTGATTTGTTCTTCCCAACGGGTGTAGCTTGTACATTGAGGGTTCAGTCCCAAGATGGATATACTAGAGATAGTCTACTGTATGAGCTTTTCTATCTGATTAAATTTTCTTGTTAGATAGGAGCAGATGGAGCGAATTCCCAAGTTAGGAGAACGATGGGAGGTCAATATCTTAGCTGGGCTTACGGTCAAACTGCTGTTGTTGCTACTCTTCGATTAGCTGAGGTAGGAAAATATAAATTTTAGTTTTGTAAGTAAATATCAAGTGTATAAAATGTTGTAACTGGTTAAGTTTAACTTTGTATTTGATTGTTAGATTGTTAGACTAAGCACCCAGTTCAAGTTAGATAGCTTCTTCGCAAGCTAGGAAATGCCTGAAATGCTGTTTGCTCATGAAGACATGAAAACAAAATTATAATAAATAAAAAAAACTTAATTTGCAGTGTACATTAAAAATGTGTTGCAAAAAACAATGTAAAAAAACAATACATTTTAATTCCATTCACATACATGCATCCAGGCATGTCATTCATACGCACAGTCACTCACTCCCGGGAAAAAGGTAAAATTATTGCTATTAGGATTGGATTGGCACAGAAATTCAGCGATACCATTATTATATATCTTCAGTAGTCATCTTTCAGTAGTCAATGGGTGAATGGCCATTGCTATATAGAAGGGGCTGAGACTTTTTTAGTACCTAGCGACAAAGCTTTCAAGCTGGACTGAGACAAATCAGACGTGAAGTTCTAAAATGTGCCCAGTTAGTATTATTAGGCAATTTTATATCATTTCAAAGTGTATTTGATCAACATTGAGTATGTGCCTACTAATTTCCAACTAAACACTGCTATTTTGAAACAAAAGTAAAGTTAGGAAAACTGTAATACATTCGTTGTTTTTCCTTGGTACAAAGCCAGCATTTTTCCCAAATTATATGCAAATAGTTTATATGCAAAACTGCATTGAAAAGCACACACAGACTGAATGCCAAACATTTGAGTTGAAGTTCAGAATTTTCACCCGATCAATAAATAAAAAACTATTATCAATCTAAAACTCATGAGCCAAAAACTATCCATCTAGCTTCTTGACAAATCTTTCCATCTCACTCAAAAATTTGAAGAATGGAGGACAACCAAAAGACAGCAGAAAGCAAAGACTATTAAACATAATATGACTTTTGTTGTAATCATAAAGATTATGTACAACAGTAATTTAAAAAAATCTTTCATGTTGTGTTCATGAACAGATTCAAGAATATGCATAGTCTGGGTTCTTATAACGTTTAAAAAACAGTTTTAAGCTGTTTTTCATGTAAAACAAAGGTTCTAGCTGCATCCTATCTCTTGGTTCACTAGGTCGAGTCACAGCCAATGTGCTCCAATACAACACATGAAACCAAATTCTTTCTCAGTGCATGTAAAAAAAAATAATGCTTCATATTTTCATTGCCTATTCACTTCACTAAATAAAAAAATTTGATACCATTGTATTTTCTTTCTGTTTTCTGAGGGCCTTAAAAAACAGCACGGCTTGGCAAAGGTTTCTTTCTTCTGGACCAGTCGCACTGCTTCCTGTGAGTAAAATATTTTATTAAACAATTAATTAATATCTACAATTTAAGAATTTTAAATAAGTAATAATAATCTGCGGTTGGGTGTGGTAAGACCACACTACTGGACAGAGTTTCAATTGGGATGAGTGGTTAGTTTGTTGTGATCCTGGCACCGTTTTGATTTCAGTGTGTTATCAAGATGCGCCTTGTATTGGCTACCACTGCCATAACATAAGGGCAAAGTCTCAAATGCCTGAAGTGGGACCCGCTACCTCATGCTCCGTAAACGAGTGGCCTGACCACTATACAACCGAGACCCTAATTTCAGATATTTAAAATTCAGAAAACTCATCTACTACTAGCTTGGCTATCAGCCACAGCATTTCAAACACCTTTGAATTGTTGCTGTAAAAAAGTCGTATGTGCAACAAAACCGTAAACCGTAAACATTCACAGAATAAAAATTTGAAATAAATTAAACAATAATATTCTTTTGAAAAACATTCCATTGGCTATTTTATAATAAGTTTATGAATGTATATTTCAACAGAGTATGTTTGTATTGTTTCAGTTAACTGATGACCTGGTATCTCTCGTGTGGTCAACTTCCACCGAGCAAGCAAAGTCCTTGCTACAACTACCAAACGACTCCTTTGTAGATGCACTCAATGATGCTTTGGTGAGTTGGCAATCTAATTTCAAAAAAGTAATTCACTATGAAACTAAATTGTGTACCAAAAATACAATGCACTTGAAACTCTTTAAATTTAAAAACAAAGAGGAAATTAGCTATTAATTCTCAGAGTTAAAGGAGGTTGATGAATCCTTCAGAGACCATTGAGCAATAAAATATTAGCTTGTCAATGATAAGAAAACTTAAGCCAATATAAAATTGAACTCAAGTCCTTCTGGACACAACTGACGTAGGCCTAAGTGTGAGTGAAAATACAAATGGGTTAAAAATTACTTACTCACGCGACCAAGACATGCATAGTGAAGAATATTTGTCACTAATTTGTCAATTTTTGTATACCAAAACACGGCTTAAATATATTTTACAACAAATCAAGCTATACACTCTGCTGTTAGAGTCGCTTTAACCTTGTTAACGTGTTGGGGTCTCTCACACAGTGGAAGGAACCTGTCAGGCTGGAAGCTGTGAACGCAGTCAACTCTCTGGTGCGTCAAGTGCTAGGACTGGTGGAGCCCTCTGCCAAGAATGCACCTCAACCTCCCAACGTAAGCTCTGTCGTAGATGGCAGCCGCGCTGCTTTCCCTCTCGCTTTCGGCCATGCTACTTCCTATGTGGCCCCCTGTGTTGCACTCATTGGGTAAGGTTTCATTTGGCTTTGTTTTTTCATTAACGCAAGTTTATCAACTCTTAGATCGTTAAGTGTTCTTTAAATGTCATTTGAGATGAATTTATCGTTCAATGTTGTAAATTACTAAATCACTATTTGAGATGCCGACCACCTCATGAAGGTATTTTAAGGCAAATATGTGGTGAAGGATGAGTGTGATGAGTGGTAGTAATGAGTTATGAGGTAGTCTTCTTACAAACTAAGGCCGACTCCTTCCTTAGAATGGATCATTAATTAATAGCCCAATGACCAATGGAAATACAAGGACCAACGGCTTAACGTGACTTCCGAACCACGCAGGTGATGGTCTGATATGTCTAAACGATGGTGGAGTTGATGCGGTATCATCATATGATCACTGAGACATTGAGCCGCTTTAGTCCTATATCATCCTCAAAACCTGACCTCCATGAAGTTGGATTACAGGACCACGCCACGAGTCCAGTCATTGTATTGGCGGGGTAACATCTAATTGGTAACAAACATATTTTATGTAAATAAATAAAGACACCTCGAAAAGTGTAAATTGATTTGTTAAGCAAATCATACGCCAATCATTTAAGCCTTTCTATCTTACAAATTTCCAAGAGTTAGAGCTTAATTCAAAACCATTAACTTATGTTTCCGGATCTCCCTGTAGTTTCTCTGCAATTACGTAAGTATTTCAAAGTCTTAAAAACGATCTCCAAAAATCATTTTTTCTTGGCCCAAGTATTTTTACTTGTAACAAACTACCAAAAGAAGATTTTGAACTATTGAAGATAATGTGATTTCTAAAGTTGTGCTGGTCATCCCTACTTAATACTGTTACCAGAATCATTCAAGTGTGTACAACTTGTGTTAAAATACAGAACGTTTTATTTGTATAGTATATGAACAATAATATGAGAAAAATATATTACAAGTAATAGAAATAATACACACATCTGCAAATAAAATACATTCTCCAAATTTTCTCCTTTAAGGAAGGGTGAAAAGACGGTTGCAGCGTTTCCTCTGTATTGCTATGCTTATTTTTTGCACAAGATTGCTCTTGGATTTAGAGTCACCGGTCTTTAGTTTCAGCTTGGCACCAATCTCTGTGATCCATGCTTTCCATCTGTGCACCATGTCTCCATCGTTTCAATACCTATAAGCACGACCAAAAGAAATTCTCTTGACTTGAAATTCTTAAGTGCTTTCTTTGGACAGCTAATTCTGCTACGGCTCCCGATCTATCTTTTGTCAGGTTGATATAGCTTGGGGCGAAGATGTCATATGTATTTTTACTGATGAACAAAATTCTTAAATGTCTAAAGGCCTCATTTCGTAAAGGGCCTGGCAGTCCCTCTCTATTATCCACCTTGTAACTCACAGCACCATCATTGGTTAAAAAATAGGTATCATCGACAAAAGAAACTCTGTAATAAGCCAACGCTGGTTAAAGAATTTCCAAATCTCCTGAAGAATTCCTCAGCCTCCTTTTTCACCCCTTTGAGTTAGAATGTCAACCACGCTGTACGCTACGACCTTCTCTAAGATTAACGAACCCCAACATTTCTTTGACCTAATGCCCTAACACGTTTAGGGAATTCCCAAATCCTCCGGAACGGGTCAAATGTCACATAAACCCGGGGCAAGCAGTGTCGTGTATATATAGCGCCGCCGTCGCGACGTCTAGAGTATGGAGGGGTGGGGAGGAGGGGGCGTCGCGACGCTCACGGGACGCAGTATCTCCACGACACTGCCCACGTACACTACCAGAGCTACGCCTCGCCGACCGACGTACGACCGACGTCGATGCCTAGTTTAAGTTTTTTACGTAGATTTTAGTGAGTGATTTTTTTTATTTACGAATATTTACGTTTCGCGATTTTGTCATTTCACGAGAGTCCTCGTAGAAGAAAGGTAAGAAAACTGTACACCTTGGATGATGAAATAAAATTTAGTGTAGTAATTAATTTACAATTTATGGTGTTAGTTGGATTTATAAGAAATAACATTTAATTTTAAAACTATTAATAAGTACCCCTACAGAGTTCGATTAACATGACAATCGGCCCGGCTTATCTAAAATAACCGGCCCAATGGAGGACGGTACCGAAGCCTCGGAAAAATGATGCAAGTCATACACTTTTAAAATGAGTTTCAGGCGATACTTTGACAAAGTGGACTCGTGGCGTGGTCCTGTAATCCAGCTTCATGGAGGTCAGGTTTTGAGGATGATATAAGTCTAAAGCGGCTCAGATAGTCTCAGTGATTATCTGTTGATACCCGCATCAACTCCCACCATGGTTTAGACATATCAGACCATCACCTGAGTGGTTCAGAAGTTACGTTAAGCCGTTGGTCCTTGTATTTCCATTGGTCATTGGGCTATTAATTAATGACCCATTCTAAGAAAGAGTCGGCCTTAGTTTGTAACAAGACTAGACCTCATAACTCATTACTACCACTCATCCTTCACCACATATTTGCCTTAGAATACCCTCATGAGAGTCGGCATCTTAAATAGTAATTTAGTGATAACTTTGACACACTCATATCACCAGGTCTCATCTAAAAACCAGGCCGACACGCAGCTAAGCGCTAAAATGCCGCTGGCATGAGATGCATTCAGTTTCTTTTCCAATTTGTTACTCCAACTCGCTTCACCGAGCCTCGCTTCGGCCTCATTTCAGTTTGTTCATGGCCTTCGGCATGTTTGAAAAGAAAACATTTCAAATATCAATAAAATCGGACTAGTCATTCTGCTGTTATATCGAAAATCACTGTTTTAGCCGTTAATTTTTCTGCATTATACTAAATGGGGGTATACTGAAGGTATACATGTAAATTAGTAAAAACATAATAAAATATGGTTTTATAATGGAATTCGTTATTTTGGGTACCCCTCATATTTGTCACCAAGCAGCTAAGTCTGCTTACCATTTAACACTATCATCACTGTGTGGTACCTTTGGGCATGTTGTAACTTGCATTGAAACAAATGCAGTTTTCATTGTGAGTTTGCACACGCTTCAGGGCTCTACTAAAATTCTAAAGATTGACCTACAGTAAATTAAGTCTTAGGCTTAGGCGCGCGTCATAACTAACTAAAGCTTGGTGTGAGCCGTGTCAATTGGATATTCTAATTTCTACTGCGCCAGACGTTTAGCTCATTTTGCAATGGAGCATCCTCAGTGGACTTGCTGAGACACAGATGCAAGTCTCTGAGGGTGCTCAATGCAATGTAACAGATAGTAACCAATTGGCCATGATCTACCAAACTTTAGTTAATAATTGACCTGGTATGACGGGGTTGCAGGTGACCTGACTACCCTGCAGGAGTACCAGAGGCAGAGACAGCTGCACAATGTGCCGATGATGGTCGCCATTGACTTGATGGCGAGAGTGTACTCTAGTCAGAACCCTGCTCTCATGGCGGCCGGCAACATTGCTCTACAAGTCGCCAACTCTGTACATCCTATCAAGGTCTGTAAAACGTCTTTCTTTTATAAGTTAAGAGGGTGTTATTTAAACTCTTACTATGGTGTATCGCTTCACTGGAGAAAAAATCTTGTTTTCTTAGTAGTAAGAAGATGGTGAAATTCATGGGTAAATTTATTTTGTTGGTTGAATTTGGTATGGACCTACTTAGTTTTAAATTGCTTGATTTTTGTAAAATACATTTGTATTGGAGTTCTATTCCATTTCTTGTGAGTCTAGACATCACCAAAGCTTTTCACTTGCTAGTCGATCTCTCTATAAATCATTTTATTCAACTTCTTTCCAAAAATTCTCTTCCATCTTACCTTTCATATGCGTGTGCATGCGTTTCTTTTTACTTCATCCATCAATTTTCAGTTTATTGGTGGGTGACTCGTCAGCTTTATTACTTTACTTTTAGGCTAGGTAATTTCCCAATGTTTTGTGTTATTTTTCAGGTTACTTTTCTATTGAAGACGGTATTAAATTTCAGATCCCAAAACATTTTCTTGTTTATTAAGAAATGATTGAAAATGTCCGCAATAAATAATACTTCATTCCTGGAGCATCTTCTCCGGTATATTGGTCTTTCCTGCTCCAATCTTCTCTAGTGTCTTACCATGTTTTCTGTTGTCTTCTATCTTTAAAGTAATTCATGGCAGCCCTAGAACTGTATGTAACTGTCTACAAGAACTGTTGACAAGGTAATTCTTATTATTTTATCTTCAACACTCTTGACTTTTAACTGGTCCCCTGACCCATGCCTCACAGTTCTTACTTCTGCCGGCACTCTGCATCTTCACTGTAATGACCTCTTAAAGAAGAAGGAAGTAGATCATCTCGCCTCAAAAACCATGAAAAGCAGATAATGGCAAGCAGTCAAACATAATACGAAGAAAGATCATCTTTGCCAGCTCTGAGAAACTCACGCGGTATCAGGGCTGTTCACGTGTTGGGAGCCGGTGGCACAACGGTTTTGAATCCATTGTTGTTTTTATCCTCGAGTTATCAAATTACATCATTTCAGTTTTTGACGATGCTTTGTTGTAAATCAGTGCAGCGTTCTGTGTTGTGGATTATACTAAATTTGTGAGACGATCACGGAAGGAAATGAGGGTAAAGTTTTATTATTGTTCGTTCCCTTTGGACACTGCCTTCAACTTATAAAGTTATAGCCTCGGTATGTTCTATCATATGCATTAGCAGTAAGGCAAGTATTTTTCTTGTATAAGTATTCAACCAATTTCAGACATACTGTGAATTGAATATAAAATATTTAAAGTAGAAAAACATTTAAAATTACTATTTTTTGTGAATTTTTATCATTTTTCCAGGTAGGAATCTACATAGTAAAGCATTCACTGTAAGTTAATTGAAAGTTTTTTGTTTCAGAATTTGATGATGAGCCAAGCAGCAAGTTGAATGAGTTAATATATCAGTATTATAGTTTTTATTTTGTAAATAAAATGTTTATTAGACTGTTGTGTAATATATACCCAAAATAAACCTAACTAAAACTACTACTTACAGTGTACAATGTGTAATAACCTTATTATTAAAACCATGTTGATTTGTAATATGTTTTAATACAAATGTATATATTTGTTGCTGAATTATTATTTTCCATTTTGTCTTACCTTAATTTTATTTTACTTTGTTATGATAAAATCAATGTTTTAGACCATCTACACTGACCCCAAAGTTCCAAGGTCGATTCCAGGGATAATAAAGGATGTTACATAATTGTTTCCCAAAGTATGAAATATTGTTGTAGGCATTGGCCATTTTTAAGTGATTAAGAAAATCTATCTGACTCCATCTTCAGGTGAAAAGAAACCGAAGAACTGTTCTCTAAAAGTGGAAGTTGAAAGAACAAAAAAGTCAATCTTAATGACAACGAGACTTCCAGCCCTCAGAAGACGGCAGAGACCACTGTAGCAGGCACAGTTGGTGAAAAGAAAACATCCGCAAAATACTTTCTTGAAACAAGTTTTTCTCAGCACAGAAAAGTCAATGCGACAGTAGTTCTGGACAGTCGATCTGGCCATCCACCAGCCTGTAGAGCAGCAAGAGATCTGAATGTTGGCGTCTTATCTGAAGAGAAAACATTCTATAGATCAGCAGTTTAATCCAAGCGTGGGACCAAACAATCTAATGAAACGGTCCTGATATGCTGCACCTGATGGGTGTGGTTCAGTCGGTTTGGGGACCCTTGCTGAACCGAACCAAAAATGTGTACAAATTGAGTGTGGTAGCAGGAGAGTTGAAATTTCTTGTAGATATGAATCTAGGTAAAGAGTTGAGTCCAGTAGTTAATAGTTATGGTCAAGAGGATTTATACAAAGTGTCCATAAGATCTTCACCTAAGCAAACTGAGAATGTATCAACTGTGGTTCTTTAAACCACCAATTTACTGAAATATTATGTTTTCTAATAAATGAATTGAATTAATAAATTTAAAGCCGTCTTTTCAATTTGTAGGTAGCCTGTTTTATTAATATTCTTCCAGTGTACAAAAGGTGTAGGTCTATGAACAACAAGTTCTCTAAGACACTGTAGAAATGTCACATCATGAACACAGCTGTTAGTGAGCTTTTTTCAAAGATATATTTTAGTTAGACCGTTCTTCGACTGTTATGGTCTGGAGTAAGCAAGAACGGCTACTTTTGGTGAGATGACTAAGGGTGGTAAGTTAGCGAAAGAGGGACTTGTGAGAAGGATTTCGGGTTCTTAGAGCTCTCAAATATTTTTGAGTAGCATCTCTACACCAACACAAGGGGAGCGCAATAAGTCCTAAGGGCTCGCAATAAGTCAGGCGCCTCTTCTCAATGTAATGTAATGTAGACCATTCTGGTCGTGGAGGATGATGCACAGGGTTAGAATATTCTGTAGTCATCACCACATTTCATCCACGATTTTCCCCTCAGACACCCGTGACTTTAACTTTAGATCTTGTGAGACATCCCCTTACTACGCAAGTTTTCCTACTCCTCCGGGAGATGCGTTTTAAGAAGATAAACTCTTTGTTTGTCAACTGCTAACTCTCAAATTCTATGGACACCCACACATATTGCTCTAGAACGTTGTTTGCCCTGCTACACAAGCTACGATCTCAGTATATTTTGACCGAGGGGCGTGGGGTGTTGTAAGGTGACGAGTGGCACAGTGCGACACGTGTCGGGGGCGCGTGTCACGGATGACACATGACACTGTGTCTGCTGGGGGCCTCTCAACAGTCAACTGACTGAAGACAGTTTTAGCCACGTGCACTATCTCCCCTCCGGGCAGGTGCACTCACTGCACTAGGCCTACTGTCTGTCTGGCCAAAATAGAACCTGCGTTCAGTATTGATAATCAGGGGTGATTGGTGTGGGACATTCGTGGAAATTAAAACGGACTTTGCTGGTAAGGGGCAACACTCTGATCTTCTCAACGGTTGATTGTGTTTTTCGTATTGAGCTTGTTCAGTTATGACAAATTTATTATTTCAAAGTTGTTGAGCTCTGGGTAGTAAACTGTTACGCGTTGTAACCTTTGAACTGGCTTTGCTGAATCATGTATGTAGATTGATTGAACGGGAATATACATTCAAATTCTCTGTTTGCTGCTTACAGATTCTGACCTGCTAGGGGATGGGGATGTCTTGACTTTAAAAAGCTTCAGGATCAGTGCAAATTGCAGAACATGCGTTTGGTATGTCTCCCAACAACTACGAACTACTCATCCTTTCCTCGGCTTTCGACCTTTGTATTTTACAAAAAAAACGAATGATTTTGTTTACTGTCCTTTGCTGTGTCAATCCATCAAATCATTACAGTAAATTATACTTTATTTGGCCTTCATCCTCGTAGCTTCACTTAAAACTCGATATCGTTTTCTTTGTCCTTCTTTTATTTTATTTTGGCCTCGGTATTTCATAATTTTATTACAGATTATTGTAACTTGTTTTCGGCTCTCGGCCTTCAGCCTTGAAGCTTCCCTCTGTATTTTTGAAACCTGGCTTCGAAAGATATGTTCCAACTAACACGGTCCTAAGTCTTTCAACTTTGCTGGTCTAAAACAAATTAAATACGAGTTGATAAAATCAATTAAAAATTATCAATGACACAAGTTTACGAACTTAGTGTGCGAACCTCTTCAACGGCGCTCTCGCGAAGTTGATGGCTCCTCTTAAAGCGCGGCTATACTACACCGTCACGTCACGTCACGTCCCGTCGACCACCGTCAATTCCAGAGCTATACTGCACCGTCACGTGACGTCACGTCCCGTTAAGTACAAAGACGGCGCGCATGCGCATGACAAATTGTTTAGTAGGTAATAACAAAATATACTAGGTTAAAATATTCATTAGTTTGTTTAAAAATCACAAGTTATAACACAAAGTACAATGTATGTTAAAACTAACACCGAAGTAGAATAAGAAATATTAAACGAATAGATTAATAACCATTACATTACAAGTTTGAACACCATTATACAAAATTACAACAAAATAGACTAGACAAAATAAACTAATGGATTAAAACAATTAAATCACAAGTTTGAACACGATTAACAAAATTTACATCCAAATAGACTTGGAAGAATAAACTATAGGTTCCTACTCCTCTCGGCAAGTCCTAGTTGCATCGATTTTGGCGAGTTTCACCAATTCTATGATACGCTGGACGTTGCTTGACGGAGAGGTTGGCTATACTACACCGTCACGTCACGTCACGTCCCGTCCACCTCCGTCATTCCATGCCTCAAAATGCGTACGCTAGAATTCCGACAGTGACGGGACGTGACGGTGTAGTATAGCCGGTTCCATTTGATTACACAGGGAGCATACAGGACGATGCGGGACGGGACGTGACGTGACGGTGTAGTATAGCCGCGCCTGTACAGTCTTTCCCTTTATCGTCTTTCTTTTAGGTCTTTCCCAAACCTGACACAGCGCCCATAAGCGGACGCCAGAAGCTGTACTTCCTTCCAAGTGTTGACAGTAATGAAGAACCGGATACCCATGCATCACTTCTCACACCGGAAGGAAGTATCTGTGGAGTGACAGATGATTGGTAAACTGTCGGACAGGTCTCTACTCTGTGTTATTGTTGGATTTGTGGGGTGTTCGGCGCGAGCTTCCCTTGGAAACTTAAAATAGCCTGCAGAGTACTTCGCTTGATGATGTAGTTGAGAGGTGATAAAAATTAAACAACCACTTCGTAGAAATAAAATTTATAGTTGAACGAAAAATTGTGTACAGTATTATGTGAAAGGCATATTTTAAATAAAAATTATCCCCAGGCTGTTGTTTTAGCACATGGCCACTTCACGTACACTTTACTGCTGGGTTTCGTACCCAAATAAGCACTGCAAATCTTTAGTTGAACAATAATAACGCTATCTGTTGATAAATAAAGACATTTTAATAAATTAGGTTAATTCTTGAAAACTTTAGTCCAAGACATCTAGGTCCTTTGGCAGTCGTAACTTTCTTCTTTACCCTCTAACCTTTCACTTTTACTGTACTAGCCAATCAACAACGATCACAATGAATTCACAAAGCTGTTGAAATATTCGATCTTGTTTTATTATTCTTATTTTATCAGCTATGTACTCCATCTTGTTTCCTCCCAGGTACTCTCGCAAAGTGAACTGCCTATTCAAGCTAGTTTCAAATGGATTCAACTACTTTAATTTAGAATTTCGCGTTCACGTACATATCGTTACTAAGGGTATTTTCAAATTTAACCTTAGGTGAACGAAGATAACCAATTTCTAACTGGCTCCATTTAAAAACCACTTTGAAAAATAGAGTATTCTTTCAGCCCTGTATAAGAATACTTTTAAAGGCGCGTCATAGAGGCTGTGATCTTGGATTTCGTTTCATAAAACATGCATTTCCTTAAGACACCTTAAGCTTACAATTTTTTCAGATTTGTACGAAATAATTTTTTTAAAGTGGATTAAATATTTTAGTGATTTTGCTAAGACGAATTTCAGTTTTCTAATTTTTAAAACTGTGGTACAAATCCAAAAACTGAAGAAATGTTGTGTTTTTATTCCTTGTTTTTACTATAAACCTAATGGGGGTTTCAAAATAGTGGTAGGCTGGGTCACTGCAGTGAACTGTCATCTTTCAGAAATTGTCTTTCGTAAAATTTATTGGTGTCTCAAAAGGTTTTTACATTGTTCTTACAGGGCAAAAACAAAATGGTCGTCTTGTACTGTGTACTCTCAACATGTTAGTAATTTACTTTGTTCAATTCACGTAAGTCAGGCGAACTACCAGTATATAACGACCACCACCAGTAAATTCAGCTCTGATTGGTCCAGAACACTATCAGCTGTTCATGTTCTACTCTGATTGGTCCAGAACACTATCAGCTGTTCATGTTCTACTGATTGGTCCAGAACACTATCAGCTGTTCATGTTCTACTCTGATTGGTCCAGAACACTATCAGCTGTTCATGTTCTACTCTGATTGGTCCAGAACACTATCAGCTGTTCATGTTCTACTCTGATTGGTCCAGAACACTATCAGCTGTTCATGTTCTACTCTGATTGGTCCAGAACACTATCAGCTGTTCATGTTCTACTGCTTTTATTCACACGTGGTCTCCAGCTCATCAATGCACGTCACTCTGTTTTGCCACGACTAATGAGAACACAGTCTAGACCCGGTCCTGTCTCATTCTTCTTTCTGCCACTCCACTATTTCCAGCCAGTTCAATTAGTTTTTCTGTCCTCTCCCCACTCCCGCCGTCAAATCACGGAATTCCTTGTCGGAAAAGGAAGTAGAATTCCTTTGATTTTGTGTGAACCCTGGGTTGACTGAATTTATTGTAGGCAAGGACTTTCGGAGTCTTCTGACAACGCGGTTACTTCAAAAGAAACAAAAACGCGTTTAAGAGGTGAAAATAGCACGAATGAGAACCATTTGATCAGTTTAAGAGGATTAATCGACCAAGCAAGAACCCATGTTTATCAATGAAATAGTGGAGTGTTTATTATTTCATTCCGCTTAACGAGGGCTAGGTGGAAATCCAAGTTTATCTTCTGTTTCAAAACCACCGGCTCTAGTAGGGTTGTCTTGTCTGGCTCGGTTCTTTGAAGAGTCGCGCGTGATGCTGACCTTGCCAGTCAAGAGAAATGGTAGTAGCGATATTCCAACTTTCCTCATCTCACTCAAAAAGTGGCAAAACATGGTTTCGTAGTCCTCTGTTTCCGACGCCGTTTATGAACTTAAATGTACAAATGCGGGTTTATATGAAAGGGTAGAGTGGTTCTATGTTCCTTCTACCCAAAAGGCAAAACCGCTCGTTAACAAATATAATATACTTTGAAGATTGCCTATTTTTGGCCAACTATAAAATTGTTTTGTTAATTTTGGCATAAGAAATTTTTAAAAACCAGGTTACACCAACCTAGAGACAACGAGATCCTTGAGCGGATCCGTGGCGGATTGGTATCGCACCTGAGCTCATCACGGAGTTCGATCCCCGCAGTCACCACTTACAATTTGTAATGTGACTTATACGGTGACGCTAGGTAAAGGCCGAGGTTGAGTGGTAGAGAGAACTTTGTATTCCTAACTTCGCCTCATTAAACAAGACAAACTTTACCTTTTTTACAACCTTTGTCAATAAGAAAACAACTATTGTTATCTCTACACCCAAAAAATAGTGTCCTGAACGGGGGACTATATACGAGAGCATGCGTTGAGCAACTCCTGGGGTGATCAATCCTCTTAACCACTGGTACCACGCTGAGGTATCCCAGACGGAGAATGACGGGAGAGTGATAATGAACTATTAGATAGGTGTGATCGCACGGTCCATAAACCCTGCACAATGACGAGGATATAAATATAAAACAATGGGTCGAGACAGAGGAAGCGTTGAACTGCATGGCAGTCTGGAACTGGGAGTTCTGGAAACAAATCCAACGCCAGCCAAATCCAACCACTTTCACACGGTATTCATACGATACATTACAAAAAAATGCTGGTTCAATTATTTTCGAATTATTTTTGGAAAAATGAGATATTTATGCCGTCAGCGTAGTAAGATACAGGCCCGGGATCATGAAATGAGCACCGATCCTGACCACAGAACACGTTGTGAATGTTTCAAAACTTTATATAAAAAAAGGTAAAGTTTGTCTTGTTTAACGAGACGAAGTTAGGACTACAAAGTCCTCTCTACCACTCAACCTCGACCTTACCTAGCGTCACCGTATTAGTCACATTACAAATGTAAGTGGTGACTGCGGAGATCGAACCCGCGCCGCCGGAGTGATGAGCTCCGAGGCGATACCGATCCGCCACGGATCCGCTCCAACTATGAAAGTTAAATTAGATATGTTATTTTTATGGAAAGAGAAAAAGTGTATCTGTGTTTGCCTGTGACTAGACTTTTGATACACATATTTTAGCTTCTTAAATAAGGTCTTAAAACACTATATTTTATTTAACACTGACTTGACTTGACTTAATTCCTGTATTCCCTTGGGGGACGTAGGGCCGCAACAAACGCCTTCCACCCACCGTACACGGTTCTGCGCCAGCTGTTTGATTTGGTTCCAATTCTTGTTCTCCTCTTGGATCTCTTTTTCAACAGTATATATATTTTTTAACTTTAACCGTTTGTAGCATAAAAACAAAAATACGTTGATAAAATGAAATATAGCCAAACCTAGATAATATGTTTATTTTTCATTTAAGAGTTGTTTCGTAAAAATAGCACTAATACTAAAGTTTTCATTTTATTTTTCGCAAACCTCTCAACGACGCTCTCCCGAGCAACAGAGGTGGACTCTTAAACTAGTTTTTCACAGTACCAGTATGTTTAAACGAGTTTACGATTAATAAAAGGAAAGAACGGACTTTTCCAGCCACTTCCGGAGAAAACTACTCCTAACGTTTCGGGTAGTTAGAAACTCCACCCGTCTTCAGAGGACTACACTAATTTAGGAACTACATTTAGTTAATATCTTAACTTAAGAACTAACCTAGGACTATTCCAACCAATATTTGAAAATACCGCTACATCATAAAAATTGATGGCTTGTCAAAATTACAATTACAAATATGTACAAGTAAAATGAGGACACGTTATATGAATAAAACTACATGTTAGCCTTAACATACAATCAAGCTGAAAAACAACAAATAGCTGAAAAAACACAGAGATGTGGTAAGTAGGTATTAATTGAAAGGATCTCACCCAGACTCGGACCACGAACCTCGCACTACGGGGGGCACGCACTAACAGTTAGTTTTATTTTTAAAACGAAGCACTTTTTATTTTTTACAATTATTTTCTTTTCAACACTGAGTTTTATGAGTGTCTTGTAGAATGTCACAGTAAAAAGCCTTCATAAGAAAAGAAAAAATATGTAAAATTAGATTGAATAACGTGATTTTGAAGAATTTGATGGTATCTTTTGACTATGAGAACAATGTCATTTTTAGGTAAAATTGACACTTTTACAATAATGTCATCACTGCACTGAGTATGAGTTAATTAAAAATTAATAAATATTCATTCGGCCATCTACCTTGGTATGTCTCCCAACAACTACGAACCACTCATCCTTTCCTCGGCTTTCGACCTTTGTATTTTTTACAAAACGAATGATTTTGTTTACTGTCCTTTGCTGTGTCAATCCATCAAATCATTACAGTAAATTATACTTTATTTGGCCTTCATCCTCGTAGCTTCACTTAAAACTCGATATCGTTTTCTTTGTCCTTCTTTTATTTTATTTTGGCCTCGGTATTTCATAATTTTATTACAGATTATTGTAACTTGTTTTCGGCTCTCGGCCTTCAGCCTTGAAGCTTCCTCTGTATTTTGAAACCTGGCTTCGAAGGATATGTTCCAACTAACACGGTCCTAAGTCTTTCAACTTTGCTGGTCTAAAACAAATTAAATACGAGTTGATAAAATGAATTAAAACTATCAATGACCAAGTTTACGAACTTAGTGTGCGAACCTCTTCAACGGCGCTCTCGCGAAGTTGATGGCTCCTCTTAAAGCGCGGCTATACTACACCGTCACGTCACGTCACGTCCCGTCGACCACCGTCAATTCCAGAGCTATACTGCACCGTCACGTGACGTCACGTCCCGTTAAGTACAAAGACGGCGCGCATGCGCATGACAAATTGTTTAGTAGGTAATAACAAAATATACTAGGTTAAAATATTCATTAGTTTGTTTAGTTAAAAAATCACAAGTTATAACACAAAGTACAATGTATGTTAAAAACTAACACCGAAGTAGAATAAGAAATATTAAACGAATAGATTAATAACCATTACATTACAAGTTTGAACACCATTATACAAAATTACAACAAAATAGACTAGACAAAATAAACTAATGGATTAAAACAATTAAATCACAAGTTTGAACACGATTAACAAAAATTTACATCCAAATAGACTTGGAAGAATAAACTATAGGTTCCTACTCCTCTCGGCAAGTCCTAGTTGCATCGATTTTGGCGAGTTTCACCAATTCTATGATACGCTGGACGTTGCTTGACGGAGAGGTTGGCTATACTACACCGTCACGTCACGTCACGTCCCGTCCACCTCCGTCATTCCATGCCTCAAAATGCGTACGCTAGAATTCCGACAGTGACGGACGTGACGGTGTAGTATAGCCGGTTCCATTTGATTACACAGGGTTACAGGACGATGCGGGACGGGACGTGACGGTGTAGTATAGCCGCGCCTGTACAGTCTTTCCTTTATCGTCTTTCTTTTAGGTCTTTCCCAAACCTGACACAGCGCCCATAAGCGGACGCCAGAAGCTGTACTTCCTTCCAAGTGTTGACAGTAATGAAGAACCGGATACCCATGCATCACTTCTCACACCGGAAGGAAGTATCTGTGGAGTGACAGATGATTGGTAAACTGTCGGACAGGTCTCTACTCTGTGTTATTGTTGGATTTGTGGGGGTGTTCGGCGCGAGCTTCCCTTGGAAACTTAAAATAGCCTGCAGAGTACTTCGCTTGATGATGTAGTTGAGAGGTGATAAAAAATTAAACAACCACTTCGTAGAAATAAAATTTATAGTTGAACGAAAAATTGTGTACAGTATTATGTGAAAGGCATATTTTAAATAAAAAATTATCCCCAGGCTGTTGTTTTAGCACATGGCCACTTCACGTACACTTTACTGCTGGGTTTCGTACCCAAATAAGCACTGCAAATCTTTAGTTGAACAATAATAACGCTATCTGTTGATAAATAAAGACATTTTAATAAATTAGGTTAATTCTTGAAAACTTTAGTCCAAGACATCTAGGTCCTTTGGCAGTCGTAACTTTCTTCTTTACCCTCTAACCTTTCACTTTTACTGTACTAGCCAATCAACAACGATCACAATGAATTCACAAAGCTGTTGAAATATTCGATCTTGTTTTATTATTCTTATTTTATCAGCTATTTACTCCATCTTGTTTCCTCCCAGGTACTCTCGCAAAGTGAACTGCCTATTCAAGCTAGTTTCAAATGGATTCAACTACTTTAATTTAGAATTTCGCGTTCACGTACATATCGCTACTAAGGGTATTTTCAAATTTAACCTCAGGTCACAGATGAACGAAGATAACCAATTCCTAACTGGCTCCATTTAAAACCACTTTGAAAAATAGAGTATTCTTTCAGCCCTGTATAAGAATACTTTTAAAGGCGCGTCATAGAGGCTGTGATCTTGGATTTCGTTTCATAAAACATGCATTTCCTTAAGACACCTTAAGCTTACAATTTTTTTCAGATTTGTACGAAATAATTTTTTTAAAGTGGATTAAATATTTTAGTGATTTTGCTAAGACGA
The DNA here is from genome assembly GCA_018831715.1 of Matsumurasca onukii. NCBI lineage: Eukaryota > Metazoa > Arthropoda > Insecta > Hemiptera > Cicadellidae > Matsumurasca > Matsumurasca onukii. The sequence goes on along the minus strand of CM032058.1, from coordinate 17,394,230 downwards.
ATTTCAGTTTTCTAATTTTAAAACTGTGGTACAAATCCAAAACTGAAGAAATGTTGTGTTTTTATTCCTTGTTTTTACTATAAACCTAATGGGGTTTCAAAATAGTGGTAGGCTGGGTCACTGCAGTGAACTGTCATCTTTCAGAAATTGTCTTTCGTAAAATTTATTGGTGTCTCAAAAGGTTTTTACATTGTTCTTACAGGGCAAAAACAAAATGGTCGTCTTGTACTGTGTACTCTCAACATGTTAGTAATTTACTTTGTTCAATTCACGTAAGTCAGGCGAACTACCAGTATATAACGACCACCACCAGTAAATTCAGCCTCTGATTGGTCCAGAACACTATCAGCTGTTCATGTTCTACTCTGATTGGTCCAGAACACTATCAGCTGTTCATGTTCTACTCTGATTGGTCCAGAACACTATCAGCTGTTCATGTTCTACTCTGATTGGTCCAGAACACTATCAGCTGTTCATGTTCTACTCTGATTGGTCCAGAACACTATCAGCTGTTCATGTTCTACTCTGATTGGTCCAGAACACTATCAGCTGTTCATGTTCTACTCTGATTGGTCCAGAACACTATCAGCTGTTCATGTTCTACTCTCTGCTTTATTCACACGTGGTCTCCAGCTCATCAATGCACGTCACTCTGTTTTGCCACGACTAATGAGAACACAGTCTAGACCCGGTCCTGTCTCATTCTTCTTTCTGCCACTCCACTATTTCCAGCCAGTTCAATTAGTTTTTCTGTCCTCTCCCCACTCACGCCGTCAAATCACGGAATTCCTTGTCGGAAAAGGAAGTAGAATTCCTTTGATTTTGTGTGAACCTTGGGTTGACTGAATTTATTGTAGGCGAGGACTTTCGTAGTCTTCTGACAACGCGGTTACTTCAAAAGAAACAAAAACGTCGTTTAAGAGGTGAAAATAGCACGAATGAGAACCATTTGATCAGTTTAAGAGGTTCAACAAAGCAAGAACCCATGTTTACCAATGAAATAGCGGAGTATTGATTATTTCACTCTAATTAACCAGGGCTAGGTGGAAATCCAAGTTTATCTTCTGTTTCAAAACCACCGGCTCTAGTAGGGTTGTCTTGTCTGGCTCGGTTCTTTGAAGAGTCGCGTGTGATGCTGACCTTGCCAGTCAAGAGAAATGGTAGTAGCGATATTCCAACTTTCCTCATCTCACTCAAAAGTGGGAAAACATGGTTTCGTAGTCCCCGTTTCTGACGCCGTTTCGTTTATGAACTTAAATGTACAAATGCGGGTTTATATGATAGGGTAGGAGTGGTTCTTTGTTCCTTCTACCCGAAAAGGCAAAAACTACTCGTTAACAAATATAATATACTTTGAAGGTTGCCTATTTTTGGCTAACTATAAAATTGTTTTGTTAATTTTGGCATAAGAAATTTTAAAAACTAGGTTACACCAACCTAGAGACAACGAGATCCTTGAGCGCATCCGTGGCGGATTGGTATCGCACGCGACTTCCGGTGGCGCGGGTTCGATCCCCGCAGTCACCACTTACAATTTGTATGTGACTTATACGGTGACGCTAGGTAAAGGTCGAGGTTGATTGGTAGAGAAGACTTTGTATTCCTAATTTCGCCTCGTTAAACAAGACAAACTTTATCTTTTTTACAACCTTTGTCAATAAGAAAACAACTATTGTTATCTCTACACCCAAAAAATAGTGTCCTGAACGGGGGACTCCGTGAGCATGCTTTGAGCAACTTCTTAAATAAATATAAATAAATAGTTTATTGCGGAAACATAAACATGTTATGCAATCGTCATATTTATTGGTTGAACTAAAATTGTCCTGGCATTCTGACATCGAGGTCCCATTCAAACATACATTTTGTTCATTCAATCTCTCTCTCATTCATTCGAATTGTTCCACTCTAGCCCTCCTATTGTACGTCGTTAGGTTCTGCAGTCTCCCAGTTATGTGTCATAAACTCGTCTGGACTGTAAAATGCCTTTGTGACCAAGATTTGTTTTAGACGAGCTTTGAACGCCTTCGGCATTTGCGCACTTTTAATCGAATTTGGCAACCGGTTGACTAGTTGAACTCCTGCCTGAGAAGGCAACGTTCATGAACTATCGTTCTGTGTCTCCCAGTTCGATAGTTCTCCTGCCTCTTGTTTCATAAGAGTGAATGTCACTTCCTCTTATGAGGTCACATTTTGATTTGAAAAGAAGACAAGTTTGAAGAATGAGGCAAGGTAAAGTCAACAATTTCAAATTTTGGAAAGTTGGCCGGCACGACTCTCTTTGAAGTTTTGCGATTGTCCGAACGGGTTTTTTTGGAGAATGAAAGCTCTGGAAAATTGCGTTTTGAACAACCACCCCACAACTCTAATCAATAAGATAGATGTGGGTAGATTACTCCAATACGCCGTCATCATCTTCTGGAGTGATCAATCCTCTTAACCACTGGTACCACGCTGAGGTATCCCAGGCGGGGAATGACGGGAGAGTGATAATGAACTATTAGATAGGTGTGATCGCACGGTCCATAAACCCTGCACAATGACGAGAGTATAAATATAAAACAATGGGTCGAGACAGAGGAAGCGTTGAACTGCGCATGGCAGTCTGGAACTGGGAGTTCTGGAAACCAATCCAACGCAAGCCAAATCCAACCACCTTCCCACACGGTATAGGTATTCATACGATACATTTGTACATGTTACAAAAAAATGATAGTTCAATTATTATCGAATTATTTTTGGAAAAATGATATATTTATGCCGTCAGCGTAGTAAGATACAGGCCCGGGATCATGGAATTAGCACCGACCCTGACCCACAGAACACGTGTTGTGAATGTTTCAAAACTTTATATAAAAAAGGTAAAGTTTGTCTTGTTTAACGAGACGAAGTTAGGACTACAAAGTCCTCTCTACCACTCAACCTCGATCTTTACCTAGCGTCACCGTATTAGTCACATTACAAATGTAAGTGGTGACTGCGGAGATCGAACCCGCGCCGCCGGAGTGATGAGCTCCGGAGTCGCGTGCGATACCGATCCGCCACGGATCCGCTCCAATTATATACGCTCTATGCACGTACAAGTATGTATATAAATTATGTGTATCATCTCTGCAGGTCGCGATTTTCACCAAATTTGGTACACATGTTCCCTTTGTAAATATCTCTGTCAAGTTCGTTAACCAGAAAAATCAGACCAACGGAACCCCCCTTTATTCGTGGGAGAATTTTCAAAAAAAGGTTTTAATGATCTAAAAAGTAATATTCGTCCGAGTTGGGTGAAATTTAAAATAAACATGCATTATACATCACTATACCTAAAAGCAATTTTAAAATCCATCCTTTCAAAATGGCGACCAAAAAATTGGTTTTGCTATGAAAGCGGGATGAGTAGTCCGATTGTATTGAAATTTGAAATATTTCCTTTCATGACCTATAGTTTTGAGGCCAAAGGCCGAAGCGAGACAGTGAGCGTAGCAAACTGCTTCATAACACTAATCGTATAATAGAACATAAAAATCCCAGGCCGAAGGCCGAAGCAAGGCTGTGATTGAAGTGAATTGCAGTAACAAATTGCAAAGGAAATTCTATTTACTCATGCCAGCGGTGCTTTGGTGAATTTAATTTTTAAAACTTTGCAACGCAAAATTGCCTTTAAAAGTCGTGATTGTATTCCACACGTATGGGAAGGAACGAAAACTTAAAGGTTAGCTTCTGTAATGGCTTGTTTAAATGCTTCGCAGAAAAGTGAGAATGACATTAAAACTGTTGCCAAGAATCTGATAGTCAACGTTCTCTAAGCGAATGATGCCAAATTGCATCTTTACTGGAGCTTTTCTAAAATTAAACGAAATTACAAAGGAAATGCTGATTACAATAAACAATCATGTCATTACGGTTTAGAAGACAAATCTCCCGTATTTTCACTAAAGCTGTTTTAAATTATTGATGTGCCATTTCGAAAGAAGTCATTATTTTCCAGAGTATTTTATTTACATATTTACCGTTTATAGCCACGAAGTCCACTCAAGGTGCTCAAAACTATTGCATTAGATTTATATTTAATTTAAACTGTGGTGAACATAAAACTCAATTTTTTAATGATTTTCATTATTAAAATAGCCCAGAACATTACACACTTATTGTATTGTACAATTCTTTTGTCTAAAACTCCGGTATATTTGTACGAACGTTTCAAGTTTATTAACAATTGTCAACGCCGAAATACACGCCATAGATCAACGTTATTATCAATTTTCCTTCATAGAACAAATGTTTATAATAAAAATAAATCTTTCATTGTAATCTCTTGTCGGCTGCGAAATAACCTCAGTGATAACATTAGAGAAATAAACAACCCTGTTTGGTTTGGGAATGAGATTAAAACTTCGTTCATTAGGGATCATAGGGAGTGACATCCTAGGGGCTGTGTGTTTTGTGCCTAAGAACTTTCTGTTCAAAAACTACGTTTTGTTTTTCTTTTCTTTCTTTTGGTTGTAGATGACAGTATACAATTACTGTTTTATTAGTCTTAAGGTTAAGTGGCTTTAAAGACCTAACTTCACTTCTTGATTTATCTATAAAGTTCTTTGTTGTTGTTATTGTTAATAATTTATATAATCAAATTTTCGTTTGGCCACTTTGTTTTTTTGTTGTATAAAATATGTATCGTGCTGAACCCCATCAGAATAAAATTCTGAATACTACTTCATCCAATAAAATATATTGTATTAAATTGACATATGTTCTGAGCTCATATACATATTATATTTGTGCTCAAAATTACAATAGCGAATTGGTAGTTTTCAAAAGGTGTCCCGTCCATTAGGGGAAACTGTATGAGAACACAGTTATGTATGTCTCATAGATGATTCTTTTTGTAGTTTACTGTTGACGATGGTAGATCTTCTGAGGTTGAAATATTATTATTACGAACGTTTACCATCGTTTCTTAGTGAAGAAAAGAACACGACGTTTTGGGATCTGGGATCTGATCCCGTCTTCAGGTGAATCTTCAGGTCTTTTTTGACTGGGACTCGTGGCGTGGTCCTGTAATCCATCTTCATGGAGGTCAGGCTTTGAGGATAATATAGGTCTAAAGCGGCTCAGATAGCCTCAGTGATCATCTGATGATACCCGCATCAACTCCCACCATCGTTTAGACATCAGACGATCACCTGCGTGGTTCGGAAGTCACGTTAAGCCGTTGGTCCTTGTATTTTCATTGGTCACTGGGCTATTAACTAATGACCAATTCTTAAGGAAGAGTCGGCCTTAGTTTGTAACAAGACTACACCTCATAACTCATTACTACCACTCATCACACTCATCCTTCACCACATATTTGCCATAGAATGCCCTGATGAGAGTGGTCGGAATCTCAAATAGTGATCTAGTGATATGTATGTCTCATAGATGATTCTTTTTTTGAAGTTTGTTGTTAACGATGGTAGATCTTCTGGGGTTGAAATATTATTATTAAGAACGTTTACCATCGTTTCTTAGTGAAGAAAAGAACACGACGTTTTGAGATCTGGAATCTGATCCCGTCTTCAGGTGAACCAACCTAAAACATAACACAAAAAATAGGGTAGCTCATTCCAAAATGTCTGGTGTTATATTTTACTATATTTGTATTATTTCTTTTTATATTTTACTTTTTATCTGAAAACAGGATTAGATCCACATCTTGAAACGTTTTTATGAATGAAACATGTTTTCTCCAAACTAACAATTATCTAATTGTTTCGTCTGGACAGTGAACACCTGTAACGTTTTCCAGTTGGCACAGTTTCAAAATGGTGGACTTGTCTCGGACCCCGCGAGACGTCTCGCCTTTCTTAATATAGACCGAACAAATATACACGGACGAGTGCACTTCCATTTCAGAACAGTTTATTTTCAAGTATCGGAACTTGAAAGACACTACTTATGAAACTATCGATGAAACGTGAAATCAGCTGTTATTTGTATGTGTTGATTGTTGCAAGCGGAAAGAAGAGTATAATGGCAAGCAAGGATTTAAAGAAATTTACACGTTAGACGAGAAGGAATTTTCATTTATGAGCATTTTGAATGAATTGTATAGAATCCACTTAACTTTCAAGAATATACTTTCATGCATAATTATAATACGAGACACGTACAACATTTTAGTTCTTAATTATGGGTTTCCTTTGGGAAAATAAGATATTCATGTCGCCATCAGGCTCGGGAGCATGAAATGAGCACCAAACCTGACTCCCAGAACACGATTTGAATTTTTTAACTTTGTAATTCGTATACATATAACCTTTGCATGATAAATTACTTAACTCATATTTAAAGAAAGTCTCGTATGTGTTTATGTGTGAGCTCTACCGGTCGCACTTTTATCCTACTTTCATTTGGTATAAATATTAATTTTGTAAAATTCTTGGTTAAGTTAGACAGCAAAAAATGACTACCGAAAGTTCCTTTTAGGAAGAGGGAAGATTTCACCCGTTTAGATCAACTTTTTTAATGATCTAAATAAGCAAATTTCACGTAAGTAAATACGTATTTTGATGCAAACCACCTATATAATAAACAAAATTTAAAAGTCTATTGAGCCGTTTTAAAATGGTGGCCAAACAATGTTTTTTCACTATACCATCAGAGTGGCAATCCTATACTGTAATGAAATATGAAATTCGTCTTTCTTGCAGTAAAAGACTACGTAAGTCTGAGGCCGAAGGCCACGTTCACAGCCTCGTAATACTGTAATAATAAAGCACTCAAAGCAAGGGCCGCAGGCCGAAGCGACGCTATGACCGCAGCGAGAGCAAAAATGGCAAGACAATTCACTTATTTCCGGCCAGCTGCTGTTGATCTAGTTTTGTTGTTTAGCTATGTCGAGCTATATTGTTAAGAAGGAACTCAAAATCTGCTTTAGTCAATCCATAAATATCAAAACCTTTATTAAGAACTGACTACTCTACCTTGACATCACCTTTTCGTTAGTCCACTCTTCACCCATTGCCTAAAGGAAGGCTGCAGAGTGTGTGATATTGTTAACATTTAACGATCAGCTGAGCGGGAGAGTGTGGGCGAACTCAGCACACAGATAAATCAAACCTTGCTCCGCGTGGCTCTGTTGGTTTAAATCTAATTTGAATTTATTAAACGTTAAATGCCATTGATTGGACACATATTGAAATGTTTGCTCACGGAGAGAAATTTTGCCTAAGGAGCTACATAACACTAGCGGAATGCAGTGTGCTATGCACGTTCTGGGTTGCAGCTTATTTTCATTTTATATTTGCAGCTTTGTGCATAAATTTTGATATAGTGATGGTGTGGAAATCCAAAAAAGTGATGGTGTTTCCGTCAAGCCAATTCCACGGAAGTATTTCAAGAGGGTTATGGTCGACTATTTGGGGTTCAAAGTTCATCCCTTGAAGTTGGTACATTTAAAATTTAACCATTGTTTTACTTGAAAACCACGTTTTAAAATTTGTAGTTGCTGACAAAACACTTATAATAAAACAACACACTTTTAGCAAAAAAGTGTCTTCTCGTTACTTCTTCTTCGTCGCGCAGAAATTCGATAGTGAAAATATAGTTTTAAATCTTCTCTTTAAAGGGAGGACATCCAAAGCTACCTTCAGCTAGAAAGGAGTTTAGCCATTTGAAATTTACTTTGTTGAAGTTCGAAACGAAACTATTAAAAGGGACAATGTGTGAAACCATAAAATAGTTATAAAATGACACATAAACAATTCGAGCGAATTATGTCGAAGCCAAGTGAGAATCTGGATTTGTAATCAAATTTTATACTGATATAATGTCAAACGTACCAGCAAAAATATACTTCTAAAAAAAAAAAATATATAAGTATAACTGCTAGGTCTTCTAAAGTCTACGACCATTCTGCTAGGCCAATACCCCCTCCACTATAATCAAGGAAAAGAAATGAACGTCACAAATCTGTCTAGGCACTTTCACCACGAAGTTTCCTCTACAATATCAGGCTCGTGTGAAAAATAAATGCCACGGAGTCAAGTTAATAAAGACCCAGACGAAAGACAAAGTATTCTCCAGCTGAGAATCCAGGCGCTGGAATCTTCGTCATTGTTAACTCTTTAAAATAAACTCAGGCGGAGCACACCTTCTCTACATTGTCTATCTTTAGCTATCTACACTCAATCATTTACACGCTGGAGATACTGTGTAGTTCGCTCCCTGGGGGTATTTTGGAAGTTTAGATTTTGTAATAGATGTAGTTTGAGGAAGATATAGGTCTAAAGCGGCTCAGATAGGTCTCATCAACTCCTACCATCGTTTAGTTGTACCAGACCATCACCTGCGTAATTCGGAGGTCACGTTAAGCCGTTGGTCTTTGTATTTCCATTGGTCATTGGGCTATTAATTAATCACCCATTCTAAGGAAGAGTCGGCCTTAGTTTGTAACAAGACTACTCCTCATAGGTCATTACTACCACTCATCACACTCATCCTTCACCACATATTTGCCTTAAAATACCCTCATGAGAGTGGTCGGCATCTCAAATAGTGATTTAGAGATTTAAGAATAGAAAATTACAAAGGAAATTCGATCCACTCATACTTCACTGCATGTCAGCCTGTTTTTTTTCGTAAATGTTTTGTACATGTTTAATTGTTTTCTAGGTTAGCTGTTTAATGAGTTTAAATTATTTTAGCTGTTTAAATCTACTTTATTTTGTGGTTGGTGAATGGTCAGCTCGTGCTGATTCCTATTAGGTTAGCTCGTTTCCTAATTTTGTTTGATATATTTCGGTTACTTTTTCCCTGAATGCGGGGTCAGATTCCAGATTTTGAAAATACGTGTAATTCTTGTTTATTCAAAACTATGGAAACCGTCCGTAATAATATTTCAACGTGTTATTTTTGTTTGTGTATGGTTATAACTTGTTACACACTTTTAGTACTTATTTAAACATGCGTTTTCTAATGTATGAATTGTTGCTTCGTAAACAGGTTGTTTTCTTCTCAACTACTCTGTTGAAAAAGTTTTTTTCAAACGAAATACTTAGGACAAATTTTTTTTATATCCCCATTTTATTTTGATCTCCAGACGACCCTCGCTTCCCCATCACCTACAGGAACCCCAAAAAGGTTCGTGTCTGGACTGCGCTGGTTTGGCACGCTGCTTGTCTTTGTGTCTTTGTTCTTGCTGGGCAGTCCACATCTATCCCACCGCTGGAAGCCCTGACACCACAAACAATAAGCATATAAATTTACACAGTTAAACTTTAACAAACAATGCTGGAATCAGCTGGCATCTGCAGCAGTGGGATCAGCTGTCTGATTACGTAACATCACGCCTAATAAAACTCTGAGAGTTTTTAAAACATTTTCATCTAAATTTCATTGTTTAATTTAGTAATTTAGCTAACACGACTATGTAAAAATACAACCATTTTATTGGAGATAATAATATTTTATTTCAAAGAAAATATATAAGCGTAACAATGTATAAGCAAGAGATAGTATGAAAAAAACAAACAAAATATACAAAGTAAAAAGTCAATGCTGTTTTGTGTTGAGAAAATGTTGACATTTTCTTTGGTCTTAAGTCATAGAATTTGCAATTTTCAAATTTTAAATAAAGCACGTTACTTTTAAAAACTGTTAAGGCTTCTGAAATATATTGAGGGAAGGGTTAGTAAGTTGTTAGTTCAAAAAATTTCTTTACATGGTTCTCTTCTTAATTTAAAACTATTCTGTCAATATACGGAAAACTAATTACATATTTAAAAAAAAATTGTACGCTTGGAAAGAGTACAGTGGTTTTATCACAAAAATTAATTTGAAGGATGGTTGGACTATTCCCGTATAAAAACTAAATGTTTAACATAGTGTATTTTATAACGAAATCATTACTCAGGACATACAAGTTAATTTTACTACAGTTTCGTACGAATTTAGCAGCGTGGTAAATGAATGCTACCGGAGGAAACTGAAGTCATTTACATACCAGACAGATAGACAGACACGTCAGTGTAACCGGAAACACCAACACACAAACCGGAAGTAAGCGACTAAAACAGTTAACACTAGTCACCAGAGCGCGCCCCCAGCAAAGCGCAACTTCACAAAGGCATTTAAAGCTATACCATTACACAGCTAAGCACTAAAGCGCAGCTGGCATGAAGGATACGAATTGTTTTTGTAATTTTTTACTCTAATTCGCTAATTGTTACTCTAGTTCCCTACGCTCACAGACTATTCGCGTTTTACTGTATACATCGTAAAGAGAAAACGCATTTTAAATGTAATAAAATCTACTACTCAGTCATCTAATATAGCGAAAAAACATTTTGTGTCGTCATTTTCAAACGATTAAAAGAATTTAATAATTTTATTGAATATTGATGGATAAAAGTTACACACTTATTTGATAAGCTACACACTTGTTTCAAATTATTAAAATCGGATAAAATGTACTGTTTTAAATAATTAAAACTTGTTTTTGAAAGTTCCATTCAAAAGAAGGCTTCCCAAAATCTAACGAAATTGACCATTATTACAAAAGTACTATTTGTACCAAATTTTATGGAAATCGTACAAACATGCAACCGAAAGGTACTTAGGTATAAAACAAAACTATAGTGAGTTTGAATGTAAAAATTAACATGTACGTAATTCTACAAATAGGCTACATAGCCCTATTAATTTTCAATCTTGGTGTATGGAAACTTGTATACAAAGTCTTACTCCCCAGTAAAGTTTCAAATATAGACATAAAGCGCAATGTATTGTAGTGTTATGTAATCTCTATGTCCCTAAAATAACCGTTGGTCTATTTAAACGTAATAATAATATTTACGTCTTTTGAAAAAAAATTAATTTCTATATCAATAAACTAATGTTTGGTTTAGTGTCTTGAGACCATAGTTGTGGGTTGGCAAGCTTCACCTAGCTGAATTTTACTTTCTTATATATACGAGTATTTGTACTCTTTGTTGATTCCTCTTTGTGCGGCGACACGCAGAGCTTGACTCAGCTGATTCTGCCCCTTGGCCGGGCCCCAGGCTGATCTGGCACCGCACCTTACTTGACACTTGCTATTTTAAAGTGGCGAAAGTGAATCGATGCCATTGACTCCACTAGTAGTCTACAGCTCTACATCTACCCCTCTTCTACATTTCTCTAATGTGCTATGAGTACCTATATGTATTTGATACTTATAAGTTTACAAAATATCGCTCTCAAATCTACTTGTTTGTTACTCAAATTCATAAATATTTCTTCTTGTCTAGGATAAATAAAAGAAGGTGCCATTCAATCAAATATCAATAAATGACACAACTGCTATCTTTAGTTTGATTTGTAATTCATACATGAACACTTATTGCCTTTTTAATAACCTTTTTTACCAAGCTAATTAAAACCTCACGAAGTCCATGATATAAAATGGGCCAAGAGTGTATGATAATAGCAATTACCATTTGTTATCATAGTTGTTTTATACTTTTAATTATTAACATAAAATGGGAATACATAATATTGTATCAAATTTCAATCACACCCACATATAACATCTGTTCTGTCTTCTGAGGTTACACCACTAGATGTACACTCTACATGACATTTAAATTTAGATAAGCATTAAGCAAAATAAAACCCTTTACATCTATAAATTCCTGAAGTTGAAATATTATTATGGACATTTTCTATAATTTTTAATGATCACAATGAATACGACGTTTCGGGGTATGGAATCTGGTCCCGTCTTCAGGTCTTTATGTCTGGAGACGTGATCAGACTCCATCCCGAAACGACGTGTTCCTTTTGTTCAATAAAAACTATGGAAAACATTCGTAATACTTATGTCAACCTCAAAAATTGCACCATCGCCAACAAAAATTTCAAACAAAGGACCTTCAAATTATTCCATTAGTTTAGCCTTCATTATCCAGGATTCACAAAGCGTAATGAACTGTCAAGCGTTTACGGCCAAGTTTAAAACACATCGACGAACCGAAACACCAAACAGCATCCTGTTTATTGGTTTACGAGTGCTTTGACTAGCGATTCACCGGAGAGCCCATAAAGCCCGGAGATTTATGAAAGATACACTTTTAACCACGAGCTCTTTATCCCCCACAAATCCACGGACGACCGCATGAATCACGAACCTTGACAAAGAGCTATCCGGTCTTCCTGACTTCCGGTCTGGTTATAGACACTGCTATTGTCCTGTGAGAGATGGGCATGTTTATAGACAACCGGTACCGGAAATGGAACTGGAACAAACGGGGGCAGACGTTCTGTTTTTGTCAAGTTGGCAAGAACTCAACGTGGCGCGACCGCCAGAAATCAGCTGTTTCTGTGACCTCCGGGTTGCGAAAATAAACTGCAAAATAGTGGACGTTTGTTTTTGCAGTTTTCTTCGAAAGCTGAACTGAGTGTTGTCTGTAATTTAGCGGCCTTCAGACGTTAGTGCTTGAATAGGGCTCTTGTTCGCTGAGTTTTGCCAACATTCTGTAACTTTAGAGGTTTTTGAATATATGGCAAAATATGACAAGTTGACAGCTCTCAAATTAAACAAGTGGTGCACCTACAGGGATCAAGACCGAACTACGTGAAATATGACAGTTCTCTACGAAAAAATTTTACTTCATTAAATCAAAATATATTTATTTCACTTCTACACATACAATTTACATAAAAAAGTAACACATAAATTAAACCTTATTGTAGAGGTACTTTAGGTAGTTTTGGTAAAAATAAAAATACCTACACTATTTCCTATGTACAATATTGATGATAATAGTTCACGGATTATTCACTATTTAAAAGAGTCAATAGTAGCGTAAATGTAATTTTCTTACGGCGAAAATCTCCAAAGCCTAAACGTGGGAGAATTAACTAAGTTACAAGAAGTTTTTGTCATCAAATAAATTTAAGTTATATCAACTATAAAATAAAAGTATTTTACGTGTTATAATTTAAAGATATTACTCAAATTGACAAAAAAAACTGCACCATGCTGGAAAACTATTGACAATGTAACGGTCAGAGAAGATAGCCCTTCTCTCTGTTAAAGTTAGATTGAACACATTGAAGGATGACTATCTGAGACCGAAGGTCGAAGCAGGCTGTAAGCTTAGCAAAATAAAGTAACAAATTGCAAAAAAAATTCACTCCACTCACACCCGCACCACTTAATTGCTTGGCTTCCTGTCGGTCTCATGATTCCCATTTGAAAAACGTTCATTATTTACCTATTTTCTTTTGAAACCCCACTTTAAAAATGTTTACAAGATTCGGTTGACCAAGTGTGTTGTGAAAATGATCGATATATTCCGGCTGGTGGAAATAGCCAAAGTGGGCAGTGATAGAGAACGTCATCAGCGTATAAAAAGAGCAATCTCAGCGACCGATGAAAACCCGTCAACATCTCACACGTGATTTCTCATATCTCAGATGTGCGACGTTAGATTTATTCACGGTTTGATTCGTGAATAAAAAATTCAATCGGTTGTTCTTTATTGGTAGTACTCGTATTACAGAGCTTCAATGTCTTAGCCATCTTTGATCCATCATTTGACTGGGACTCGTGGCGTGGTCCTGTAATCCAGCTTCATGGAGGTCAGGTTTTGAGGATGATATAGGTCTAAAGCGGTTCAAATAGTGTCAGTGATCATCTGATGACACTCGCATCAACCCCCACCATCGTTTAGACATATCAGACTTGCGTGCTCGGAAGTCACGTTAAGCCGTTGGTCCTTGTATTTCCATTGGTCATTGGGCTATTAATTAATGACCCATTCTAAGGAGGAGTCGGCTTAGTTTTAACAAGACTACACCTCATAACTCATTACTACCACTCATCACACTCATCCTTCACCACATATTTGCCTTAAAATACCCTCATGAGAATGGTCGGCATCTCAAATAGCGATTTAGTTATTACTGACTTTCTTAACTTGAGCCTCACAAATTACAACCGAAAACCTTTTGGAAGCATTTGGTAAATATTATTTTTAATTTTAAGGGAGTTAAGGCCTCTTTAGTACTTTGAATTTCACCTACCAATGCATCTCAGAGATATTAAGGTGAATATGAAATGAATGGTGAGTGTGAAGAGGCTTTTGGTGGATGATGAGTTGTATTCTTGTTACAAACAAGGGCCGACTGTTCCCCAGATTGGGTGGTTATAGTTAATAGCCTAACGATCAATGAATGGACCAACGGCTTAACGTGACTTCTAAAAGCTGTTATTATATTCCCTTGAACCCGACGTTAAAGTATTCAAATATTGTAAATAATCAGAAAAAATTTTCGCAGATATTTTCATTGGTTATTGATAATATGTAATCGATTTTAGGAGAAAAACTCTGCGATCGCAATGAACTTTGCTTCACAAGTAAAGTCAAGGAATTTTAATACTGTATTTCCTACATGATAATAAGTACCTCAAATCTTAGTGGAAAGTTTACAAGATTCATTATAATGTTTGAGACATATAAAACAAAAATAATCATAGACTATCATTAAAGTTACAGTTCACAAAATTACTTAAGGACAATGAACAAAACAACATGAACCTATTAGTCTATAATATCCATCAGCAAAAGTTAGATTCATTTAATAATTCATTGGATAACTGCATAATATGTAATCGATTTTTAGAAGAAAAACTCTGCGATCGCAATGAACTTTGCTTCATAAATAAAGTCAAGGAATTTTAATACTGTATTTCCTACATGATAATAGGAACCTCAAAACCTAGTGGAAGGTTTACAAGATTCATTATAATGCTTGAGACATGATACAAAACAAAAATCATCATAGACTATCATTAAAGTTCACAAAATTACCTAAGGTCAACCAACAAAGCAACATGAACCTATTAGGTCTATAGCAAAAAGTAGGTTTTAACTAACATTAGTTCATCTTTCCACAATAAATTATAAGTATGTCTCTGTGTATACATGTTAAAAGCTAATATGTCCTTTTATTTTAATAGTAATATCAGCTTTGTCAACTAATAATGATAGATTACATTGTTTGGTTTTGTTGTCATCAATGCTAGATGTAAAAATATAACATCTATCTCTCGAAAAAGCAAGGTGTTTATCTACCCAGGTATTTATCAAAGTAAATCAATCAACATTGCAGTTGAATTAATAATAAATACATAGTGTATTGCGGAAACATATTATGAACATGCTATGCAATCGTCATTGATATTTTGCACTAAGAATTTTCCGCGCACTCTACTGCGGATGGGACTGTATAATATACAATTTCTCCATTCCCTCTCCCCCATGTATTCGAATTGTCTCTCTCTAGCCCTGTTGTAAGTTGGTTATGTTTTGCGGTCTCCCAGTCATGTGCCATAAACATCTTTGTGACCAAGACATATTTTAAACGAGCTTTGAACGCCTTTTGCATTTGGGTACTTTTGATTGAATTTGGCAACTGTTTGACTAGTTGGCCTCTTGCCTGAGGAGGCAAACGTTCATGAAGTACCGTTAAGTGTCTCCCAGTTCGGTATTTATGTGTGAGAATCTATTATCCATCTATTGCTCCATCAGGCAATCCACAACCTTTTAAAATTGACGAAATACACACCACTTGTTGTATACCTTCTTAAATAATAATTTAAACTATTAAAACTGACATACTTTTCTTTGTTTCAGGTTTCTCTCCCTTCAAGGACATTTAACTACAAGGTATGTAGCTACTGTAACCACTTTGTAGAATTTGTTAAATAATTAGACATGTCAGACATACCTTAAATCCTTGTGGATTCTGTTCAGTGAGTCTTCAAGGTTAACATGGTGCATGTTGAATGCGGCTATTATTGTATTATAATAGTAATAGTGCATAAAGTAGTAGTGTGAAGCGCAAGAGCTGAGTGCCTTCAAAGGGGAAAGAGCAATCTTGCTACAGCCGTGTGCTGCGTGGATTGCCTACAACGCCGTGTCACGCCACGCTCGCCACTTGTTTACTGTCAATAACAATAATTTATACACTCCAATACTGTCGATATCAAATGCCAATTCGACTAATTTTACTTTAAAATGGCATTTTCGAAACGCGAACGAACAGTTACGAAGAAAAACTAACGACTATACTCAATTTTTAGATAAAGCAGATGCAAATAAAATGAAACATGTTTGCGTAATGTGTTGTGTGTAATTCTAAAGTATAGCTTAATAAAGTTTTTCATCAGTAAAAATATTAAATAAATATAAATATCCAAAGAGAGACAAGCGTAGGTACATGGTACTGACCAGACACCCATTACCAAATAAAACGAATGCGTTTTTCATCATTGTATTTCAAAACCACTAGATTAGAATACAGTATGCACAAAACAAAAAAATGATCAAAAGAACAGGAGTTAGAGAAAATAAACACGTCCACGCCCCGTGACATCCACCCTACGATTGATTTACTGTTTGGCTGGGAGCAGTGGGCGACCTATCACGAACTGACTAACTGTATAACAGTGAAACACATTTTTCAACCAGGTATTTTTATGTCAGTTTTGCACAACCAATGGTAGAGAAATCTTCTGATAAATAAGTCTTTTCTAAATAATAAAGAGGTTAAATAGGCACAGAACTCAAGAAAATTCCCTACACGTTGATTCACAAGAACCGATTACGCGTACAGTAATGAACTACCCTTAATATCAAACAAATGAAAGACGATCCCCTTTTCGTACATGAAGACCGAATGGTCATGTTCTTCTTGTTCACTAAAAGCTATGGAAAATGTCCGCAAAAAAACGTCAACCTCAGTAGCATTCTTGTTACCTTACCTTGTACTATACTAGTAGTAATAGTAATAATAATAAGTTGGAACTGAAAGGCTAAACCCAAAACAACAGTCTCACATATTGATGAAACTCTTCCTCCTAGAAGACAGTTTGATCAAATTTTATTTGATATTTTTTTAGTGTTTATATAAAATTGTGTTAAATTCTACTCGAAAGGTATTGGTAAAACTGTGTAGTTCTCTTTGACAATAGAAACAATACAGCTCTATTTTCTACAACAATTCGCTAAAACAGCATTTTCACAACGCCAAGACAGGCCCGCATTTGGTTGAAACTCTACCTTCTGGAAGACAGTTTGAGGCGTAATGTGATAAAATTAATAACTCAACAGTTATCTGCATCTTGCGGCGCTCACATTCTTACACACGAGACCGGCGCGTTAATGACTCAAAAACGCGAACCACTTTCAAAAATCTAATTTATTACTGGATTCCTATCTTCTTATTTATTTTGCCATTTGCGGTCCGGTTCATGATATTAATGTGGCATAACGGTAAACAAGGTTCTCAGGGTCAAAAAAGAAAATTTAATTCGTCAAAGTACCCTAAAGGAGCTTATTATATAAACTATCTAAAACGAGATTAGTATGGTTTACAAAGAGTTCATGTTTAAAGAAGTACGAAAGCTCACCTAAAGTTTTGTTACATATAACGATTTTTCTTAATTTTAAGTCAATCAAAGATTAGTTGTTTTATCAAGAGAAGCATTTTGTTCCAATAATTGATAACCATTTGGGGTTCCTATAGTTTTAAAGATAGATAACCTTTGTAATATTGGAAGATATTGCCACCGTGAAAATGTTACTGTAAGAAGTTAGCTTGGTCATGATTATTTTATATTGTTAACTGAATAAGTCTCAAATATCTAGAAAATAGACAAAAATTAATACAAATTATAATTTTGGCTTAATTTTAAGGTTGAAGATTGGTTTGATGTAAGCACGTTTCCGTAAAAGTGTCCTAAGGTCGTACTCATAGTGATTCTTTAGCTGGGTGTTAGATAATTTGGTTTTTGTTCTCTAGACTCTCAAAATAATGCTCGTTCAAATTGGATTTTATGTATCTAATTACACAAGAGTTGTTATAAAATTTTGGTAAAATTCACAACCCATTTATTTTAACAAACGTTAACATGTGTACATAAATCTAATAAGCGGACTCGTGGTGGGCTGAAATCGTGCGTGAATCCGGAGCTGACCACTCTGCTGGCGCGGGTTCGATCCCCGCAGTCACCACTTACATTTGCAATGTGACTATACGGTAACGATAGGTAAAAGTCGAGGTTGAGTGGTAAAGAAGACTTTGTAGTCCTAATTTCACCTCGTCAAACAAGACAAGCAAACTTTTACCAGAAAAGCGGCAAAAGGATGTTTTTCACCACCATTTTAGTCTGGAAGATTGTTTATTTTCAGCACTCATGTTGAGGACAATAAAATAAATGTGTATTGCGATTAGTTTCATCGAAATCGGGTTTTAAATGGAAACTCCCCAAAAACAGGCTCTTCAAGTGTAAATTATCCTCCTGTTACAGGAAACTCGCAACACTCTAAAAATGAAAGAGTGAAGGGCACTCTTTTGATTGTTGGAACCCAGCCACTCCCATTTCACTCTTTTGGGAGTGGGTTTTACTCTTTCATACTTAGAGTGTAGGACTCACCGTGGAGCTTGTGGCACCTTTTTTCCTCTTTTTACTTTTCTTCTCCATACCGTTCTCCTAATTACCCTCTGAGACGCACGCACCTAGTGCCCCCAGCCCTCTGCGCGCAGGTGTCCTGTAGACTCATCAGCCCCTGATCAGCTGTTGCAGTTGAGTACCTGACAGCGGCAAACCTGTAAACGAGTAGACCCAACGTAAATCAAACCTTTACGAGCTGATGTTCAGGTTACAGTTACTCAGTACGTCCAGACTCAACTCCCGTGCACACTGAACTCTCCTGGTTTACAGTGAAGCAGAAAATGCGCTGATGCTAACGCTAGTTGTACAAAGACCCCTTGGAATCAACCATCAGGATGTTCCCCATTGGCGGCATATTATAGTCGAACTATCATGTTGGATGAAATTTAGATCACAGTAGTCATCTTTATGAAGTTGCTTGGAATGGCAACTAAGTCATCCATTAAACGAGGGTTGACTTGGAACTATCATCTGGAGAGTGTTTGCTTCAGGTTATGTATGTTCCAGGAGGTGGGTGATTCAGGCGCTTATGTTTTGACTTTTGAGAAAACTGAATACTGCCCAACTTCTGTACTGACGACTACAAAGTAGAGAGTTGTGCAGAGGTTATGCAAAAACGTGAAATCGTTGACACTACCCTGCCTCTATATTTTGACGACACGTCAAACAAAAAATCGATATCATTAGGTAGCAGACCAGTAGTATACACTCTTATGAAGCAGGGACTACTACCGAACTGGGAGACACATAATGGTACTTTATGAACGTTTGCTTTCAATTCAATTAGTTAAAAGGTTGTCTTTAGTTAAAAGGTTGGTTTAATCCAAAGTTCATTTGTATAATGTACGATTGTAGCTCATTTGACTGTGGCATTTAAATCTAGTCTGAAACAACGAAGCTTTAGGGAAACTCTGGCTGAAAACAGACAAATTTCCACCCTATTATCTTGATGTTTGCCACGGTTTCCACTGTTACTTTTTTTAATTATTAATCGATTTTTTTTACCTTGATGTCAATAGATAGGTAATAAAATTATCCACAAAACGGTATTCCTTACATTTTATAGTAAAACACACCATTTATTCGCTATTTAAGGTGTAACGCCAAAAATGTCCTAAAATTAACATAAAATAGCCACCGTTTTAAAATTATAAGTTGGATCATACCGGTAATTCTTTCCATAAATGGTCTTACGAAGATACAAATTTATGCTAAATAATTAGTGACAAATATAAAATGGTGAATATCTGGTTAACTAAGCGTTTTTAGAAACATTTGTAATTTTAGCCCATTCCACTGGTCGCTGGGCAATTAATGGCCCAATCTGGAAAACAGTCGGCCCTAGTTTGTAACAAGACTACACCTCATCATCCATCAAAAACACTCAACACACTCACCCTTCATCCCATATTCACTTTGAAATACCCTCTAGGAGCGGCCGGTGTCTCAAATCAAAGTATCATAAGTATCAAAGTAAAGTAGTGATGTTTTCTTCGCAGTTCCACAAAGCAAATCGGTGTAGAGCATGTCTTATGTATGTAAAACTACGTATAGCCTGTGTACCACTAGCAGATTATAATCATGCGTTTCTTGCTGACAAAATTAAATTATTATGACGGATGTAGTTCGCCGTTGTTTTTGTTGCGAGCTTGGTTTTATTTTACTCGTATCTTACATGGCATTTAGCAAAGTTGGCTATTTCTGTCATCTGCAATAGTTTAAAGTAACAGTAATTATAATTAGTTGATTTCCATAGGAAACTCGTTTTTTCACCGCTATCATGGTCTGGCTGATTGTGTTTAGTTGATTTTTGGTACATTTTTGGTTGAATTTTGTTTTAGGCGTTTAAAATAAATGTTTAAACTAAGTTTCATACACGTCGCATCATAAATTTAGTTTTTATAGCATAACCCCATTTTTAGAGACAAACGCCGACCGAAAGAGCATTTCCGGTGTAAATTATCCTTCCCCTTTTACAGAAAGTTCGCTAGGAATCACGGTAGCGCTCGGGGCTACGTGTCGGCTATTTTATTACTTTCATTATTTAATACGAAAAATTATGAAATTTTTTTTTTCAAAGCTACGGTTCTTAAGTCGCACTCTTGATTAAACTCATGTCGTCATTTTTTGTGAGCAAACCACAAACAATCAAACAGCTACTCCTATTTTCCTACAACAGTAAAATGAAATAAAATACCAACGTTGGTAGCAATCTGATGTAAACTGGAGTTGTGTGTCTGACTGTGAGAACTTGTACAGGATATGTGTAACGGAAACCTGCAGCTCCCCGTGCCACAGTTGAAGCATTTATCAGCATTTACCGTCGCTAAATGCTAAATGTCAGCGAGTGGAGAGGTCAGGAACCGCGCCGCGCGCAGCCGCGCACCTGATAAATGAGGCTAAATGAATGTCACTAGCGGCCAAATGAAATCCTACTCTTGTACTTGACAGAGTGTTTTAACTTCACAGGAAGTTCTGAGAGTAAGTTTGACTGGGACTCGTGGCGTGGTCCTGTAATCCAGCTTCATGGAGGTCAGGTTTTGAAGGTGATATAGGTCTAAAGCGGTTCAGATAGTCCAGTGATCATCTGATGATACCCGCATCAACCCACCATCGTTTAGGTGATCAGACCATCACCTGCGTGGTTTGGAAGTCACGTAAAGCCGTTGGTCCTTGTATTTCCATTGGTCGTTGGGATATTGATTAATGACCCATTCTAAGGAAGAGTCGGCCTAGTTTTTAACAAGACTACAAATGAATTTTAGTTTAAAATTTATGACAAATTTGTCCTTAATTTTAAATAATGGGGTGATTAGCAACGATAATGAAAAATTTGAAGTTGGAAACAATTGTGTAAAACAAATTAGAAAATCATTCAATTTTGTTATATGCGCTCACTCCCCCGGACCAAGGCACTCAAGCGTTCCTGGGCTTGACACAGACGCTGCCTTTAAAAAATCAAAGTCAGCCCGCTTTTCGCCAGCCCGTACTGATCATGAGTAACCGTGGGCCGGGAACATGGCATATTCTTACTTTATTCAATCTTGTTATCTGAGCTACTCTCTCGGGTCCAAGGCACTCAAGCGTTCCTGGGCTGGACGCCAACACATACCCTACCTTTAAGAAATCAAAGGCAACCGGCTTTTCGCCAGCCCGTACTGATCATGGTAGCCATGGCACATTCCTACTACTAGTAATACTAATTCAGTGCACAAAGTGATTTAACATTTCCCTAGATCATAACATACTCCACTACATAATCCACCTAACACCCTCGAACCTCTTCCCCACCACTATCAATCTCACGTAACTATAAACCGCTTTGAAGTGGATCGCTGTTTACGAGCGTTTAAGTATCAAACGGCCGCGCATAACTCACCGGAAATCACTTGCATCAATCGCAGAAGGTGATCCTGTTTTACTAATCACCCCAGAGGCTGCGGGGGGCCTTTGAACTGTGACATATCGGTGTGTGTGTGTGTGCGTGTGTGTGTGTGCGTAGCGCGCGGTGGCTCGGTGGTGGTGTGGGCGTGATTTGTGACCCAGCTCCACAACTTGTGACGGACATCATTAATACTCTCTAACTGCTGCATCCGAGGCCCATCATCCAATCCTGATGTTTCGTAACTGCGGCGAACAGGGGCATTTATCGCCTTGGAGGTGACATGGACAGGGACCTAAGTCAGGAGTTCATCACTAATCACTTATCACTAATCACTATTTGAGATGCTGACCACTCTCATGAGGGTATTTCAAGGCAAATATGTGGTGAGGGATGAGTGGTAGTAATGAGTTATGAGGTGTAGTCTTGTTACAAACTAAGGCCGACTCTTTTAGAATGGGTCATTTAATAGCCCATTGACTAATGGAAATACAAGGACCAACGGATTAACGTGACTTCCGAACCACGCAGGTGATGGTCTGATATGTCTAAACGATGGTGGGAGTTGATGCGGGTATCATCAGATGATCACTGAGACTATCTGAGCCGCTTTAGACCTATATCATCTTCAAAACATGATTCTCATCATCACCCAGGTACAAACTTTAGGAGTCAAGCCTGAATTTTATTTGAAAAATCAACAGAACATCGTGTATTCTTTTTCATTATTCATCTAATCTAGATAGATAGAAAGAAATACCATAACATTTTGAAAAATAAAATAAAATTTTGACAAAATACGTTTTTATTCAACAGACGATAAATGACAGCATTGGATTAATTTATTATTCCAATTATTACAAATTATCAAGTACACAAAGTAAGAGGTATCATACCAGACTGCTAGTAGGTCCTCTCCTTTTTCTCAGCTCAAACCCCTTCCGCCTTTATCAACTTATAACAAAAATTATATCCCAAAATGTTTGTTCATCTGAGAATACGCATGAAATCTTGTTAAATTGTACTGTCCTGTACAAAGGAATATGCCAATACCAACATAACCATTCGACTATTTCTGTGGGTTTTCGGTGTTTCCATGAGATTTTAAATCATTTGTCGTGTTTAAACTGTTCACAATTTTATTTCTGTAAAAGCTAGCTTTTGCTTGATTTGACCCTTAAATATCTATAAATAGTCTATATTACTCAAATTTAAAGAAGGTTGAGATAAGGAATTATTTCTAAATACACTTTCAATTTGGTTTCTTTAGTGCACGTTCTTTAAAACAAAGTTGACTATTCAAATTGTACAAGTGATTTTCTACAAAGATTTCCTAAAATATAGTTGAGATTTTTCCAAGTTCTTCATTTTATAATTGTATACGTGCTCTTTAGTTCTAACCTCTTTATTTCTGTGATGACAGACTAAACACTATGCTTGAACATGAAGATCGCATGAGCACACCGCTATCTGCGTGACTACGGAGTGATAAGTTGTAGGGTTTGATTGTGTAGAGGATCTCTATGCTCCAGGCATGCGTGACATCGTGTCCATTGTCCGTATGCATCCTCTAGCAGCATGCTTTCCCTCTATCATGCCCCATTGTTTAACATAAGATAGGAACAAGGTTGTATATACTGTTCTCTACGGTCAGGTGGACAACTTGGGTGACACCGTTAGGCGAGGGTGTATAGTAATGTGAATACTACTACGTGGACTTTCCTTTTGTTGTTTATTTATCATTATTAACTCTTCTTTGTTTAAAGTTTTGTTGACGGCGGAAAAAATTCTGAAGTTAAAAGTAGTTGTTCGCAGTTGTTTTAGAGAACAAGAAGTTCACGACGTTTCGGGATCTGGAATATGGTTCCGTCTTCAGGTGAAAAGTAACCTAAAACAAAACACAAACCATTAAAAATGAGCTAGCCTAGAGATAATCATCGTAAGCTGACCAGTCATCCACCACCAAACATCATGAGTTTTCTCTTTTGTGTGTGTGTGTGTTTTTATTTATTTCATTGGTAAACAGATAGCCTAGAAAACCATACAACATGCACAAAAACGTCAATATTTTAAAATCCCAAACAGAGAAATAAAGCACCTCCACGGCCAATGATAGCTGACTACTGGCTGATTGGCTGGTGGACGACCAATCACAGACGTGTATCACACTGACCAATTGTAACACAGAAAGCGAAAAGACCTGTTTATGCACAGACAATGGAGGGAAAGAAACTCTTTAGATTTTTGATGAATGAGTAGATTTTGCCTAACAATGGAGTTGAAATGACTAGCAAAATTTTAAAACGTGTCCTATACGGTGGATCACGATGACTGATTGTCCTCTTACCACTCAGCCTCGATCTTTACCTAGCGTTGCTGCAACGTCACCTTCCAAATTGTTAGTGGTGTCTACTGTAATCGAACCCGCGCAAGCAGAGTGATTAGATCTTGAGACGCGCGCGATTTCAACCCGCCACGGGTCCGCTATGAACACGTTCTCTTAGTGCGTTCATTTAAAGCGATCCCTTTGGTTATTTATTTTATTAAAATATAATAACGGCTTTTAACTCACGGCTAAGCTATAATTAAGCTATTACGCCGTATTGCACTTCTGGTTTCCCACGTGCATTGGTAATCGCGCTGGAAATTAACGTCCGTAATCACATTACCTAGTGATAATATCAATTGCCGATATGCCACATTAGCATTACAAGACATTTCATCATGTAACATTCCCTTTTAAACTGCAATTTGTCACGCGGCCGCCTACACCGCGACATAACCTAACCTAACATAACCTTCAAGCCGCAAGTGCCACGACAACACGCCTCCGCCAGACATTTCCTCCACAGATTACATCTCCACAGATAAATAAATCACTCGCATTGTTGTACTATAAGAAAAGCAGGGTACAAGTCAGGCGGAACTATTGAAGTCTAATGCGCTTTTCTGCCATCAGGGCGCGCTCTAGTCTTGTTCATGTTGACGTGATTTGCTGGCTGACAAAATACGATTGCTGTTGAGTTTATGGATGGCTTCCGCTGTATATAATTATGAATACCTGCTCGTTCTGATTGATTGGGTCAGCACCCAATAGTAGGGATGGATTGGATGCTGTAGTTGCTGGAGTTTGTTTTAGAAATACGTCCAACTCCTGAAACGAGAATTAAGGATTACCTCTGTTCTAATTTCAATATGCGTACGGTTTGTCTCAAGCAGATCAGTTTGTGTAGCTGCAGGAAGCGTGACGGCGTGTCGGCTAATTGCAACGGTAACTCATCACTCTGATTAATGCTACATGCGGTTTCCGTTGCGGTCGCAAAAACCAACACGGCCGCAAACCAGGCCAACTTTCAGCAAAGGTCAACCGCCAATCTGCTGTACCAGTGTGGTGTGCACCTTCCACTCTTCCAGGCTACTTGGCTATGTCTGATCTGCTCGATGCATATCGGTGTTGCTAGGTCTTTTCGTGCTAGTATCATTCAGCTGATAACTTTATTTTTAGTTGAGACAGCGGAAACTCTTTATAAAAGGCTGTTTGGTTGCGTTTGCTGAGTGCTTTGATGGAGAGGTGGAGTCTGATACAAACTAGAGCCGACTGTTTCCCAGATTGGGTCGTTAAGTAGTCCAACGACCAATGGAAATGGATCAACGGCTTAGTGTGATTTCCGAACCGTGGGAGTGATCATCGTGAAAAAACATGCTGGTCTCAATATTTGCACTAAATGTTCTAGCAACTCGTTTATTCCTCTTCCAGGATTGCACTCTTAATGTAAACCATGAGATCTTTCATAATTCAAAGTTGGAATTTTTTGTTATTTTAAGTACCGCGACTTGTCTGTACATGAAGGTCTTCTTGGACTGAAGAACTAGCAACTTGTTGATTCCTCTTCCAGGGTTGCTTTCTAATGTGCATAACGGGAATTGTCATGATTACTCAAAACTGGATTTTGATATGCAAATATTTTGGAATGGATGGAGTTTCCTGGGATAATGGGGCCCTTTCAGAGTGTGACCTACCGGGGACCTAGGAGGCAATCCATACCCCCAACCAAAAAGGGGTTCGGAAGGCTCTCTACCAGAAAACTTGCTAAATTTTACCCCATACGCCATTTACCAGCGAACCTGTGTACATCAACAAAATCATGTGTTCTTCTCCAACAGCTGTTGAAAACACCAGTTTTTCCAGCTAACCCTCACCTTTTGTCACTTTACGCAAGCTGTAATACCCTGAGACAACCCTAATTAAAATACCAGATTAATGTCCAGCCGAAATTTCACTCAAAAGAACCGTCAATTCAACACTGAAAGACCCTTTCGTCTGCCGCTCACAGACCAGCGCCGGGCCCAACATGTGCCGTTACTAATGATTAATCACGCTGTACGGATCATATCCTGTTAAGTTACTATTAATTATCTCACACGTTATCCGACAGCGCTTTCTGCTGGCTAATGTTGAATACATTACCATAACCTGACACCAGATTTATCTCCGAGTCTTTGAGATCTTTATGAATGTCTTCCTAAACGTGTTGATTGCGTGCTGCTCAAAACTGTTGAAGGATGAGTGTTTGGATCAGCTGTTCTTAGTTAAAATGGAATACACAGAGTATTTAGTTACTTGTAAACCGTTATGTGAACTCACAAAATGGTGTTGAAATGTACTTCTTGTGGAAGTCTTAGCTTTGCCAAACGCTCTACTATAAATCCGATCCCCTACCTCGAAAAACATACTTTTGAAGGTAATCAATTGATTTGTAACATTTAGAGTTGGCAATATCGCAACTAAAAGAACCTTCACAGTGCAGTGTTTCAAAAGTCGTTTCTCATTTAGTTATTTGAGTAAGATCTCTACATTCGTGAAATTGAGTTACAAAAACTTGAATTTTTAAACCGTTTCCTTTTCAACCTATGTGATTGTTCGTTTGGGTTTGTGAACGAAATCATCACGACTGATATTATTAAGAAATATTTCAATGTTATCAAGGATATATGTTTACAAGTTCCTCATTAGTATTATTCAAACCAGCTGTTGTATTTGGTTTAAAATACTTTTGGTGGACACTACAACGTCAAAAGTGTCCTAAAGAAGGAACCATGAACTCTTATGGTATCATGTTTAGAAACTCTATGGACAAAACACTAAATCAAGTTAAAACTACTTCATTTCGCATCCGTAAAATGCTTTATTCTGCTACGAAATTCGTTGAGCTTATCAGTAGTTATAATTGACGAAAAATATGTATTTCTATATCTATTTCCTCTTTACTTCATCGTAGGAATCCTTTCAAATTCTGGAGAAGTGAACTCCTGAATGATGTTACGCAAATATCGGTTCATAGGTCCTTGAGACAAGCAGCTAATGCATTCGCGTTGCAAAAGTCAAATTTCTGAGAGTGGGGCAATCCTCTGATAAGACAAGTTCCGCGGGCATCCTATGCAAATCGAGCGAAAGTCTCTCCTCGTTTTGCCCAGCGCGAAGTCTCTAAATTTTCGCGCGTAGTTCAAAGGTTATAGAAACTTTGAAGTGGCTAAAAATGCTCAAAAGGAGATTCCAAACAAGTTCTTTTGGGACTAAGTTGCTGTCTCTGCGAATGGGAATAGTTCTACGCATAGAAATGTGTTGGATTAAATCTGAGAAAGCAGAAAATAAATATCAAATTTTCTTGAGTTTAATAAGATTATAATCCTCCTGCCACCATATACGTATTCTAAAGTTGGCAACAAATTTCATTCATTTGTCGTTCTTATTTTCGGAATATTAAATGATCGAGTTTAATTTTTTCTTGAAGTGCCTAATGACTTATTTAGCAAAATATTCAATTAAACTTAATATAGGAAAGAAGAGAAAAGACTGTAGAAATGGTTCTCGTATCACAACGTCTCACCTAGAAAAAAAAACAAATATCAAGAGATTTTTAAATAGAAATTTGATTAAATAAATTTAGCTAGCTGACGCAAGTCACTAATATATTAAATTATTAAGAAACACACAAAGATTTACATGAAAGACACTATACTGTATACAGAGTAAAACGTATAATCATAGATTCAAGCCGAATGGATGTTTAGATTTCAAAATCAGGTGAACCTTTTTTTACATGCTTTATAAACAAATTCCACATTTCTTTTGCAAGTATATACACAGACGAAAGAACTTTAAAATAATAAATACCAAATTTAAGAACAAGTATTTAAATTCACCCAAACTTGTAAACACGTCAGACATGCGTCACTTGTAACTACCAAGACCTCCCACCGGCTCACTATTAACTACACTATTAACTACGTAACTACCCGAGTCTGCTGCAGCAACCTTGGCCTACTACCCTACTGTAACCTGAGCACTAGGCGAGTGTTATGTTACCTTACCTACTACTACTGTACCACTAGTAACACCGTATCATTCTGCTAATTGCTCCGCATTACCGTATAGAGGCGAGAGAATAACTTTGGCAAATGTTCCTTCGCGGTGGGAATTTCGCAGCTTTCTAGCGTGTTGCTACATGCTGCCTTTCTAACTGCTGAGTGTAAGGTGTCTGAAGGTATTGCGATGGTTCTGACAGTAGGCATAAAGATACGTCACACTGTCTTAACTGGGACTCGTGGCGTGGTACTGTAATCCAGCTTTATGGAGGTCAGGTTTTGAGGTTGATATATGTCTAAAGCGGCTCAGATAGTCTCAGTGATCATCTGATGATACCCGCATCAACTCCCACCATCGTTTAGACATATCAGACCATCACCTGCGTGGTTTCGAAGTCACGTTAAGCCGTTGGTCCTTGTATTTTCATTGGTCATTGGGCTATTAATTAATGACTCATTCTAAGGAAGAGTCGGCCTTAGTTTGTAACTAGGTTTGACCTCATAACTCATTACTACCACTCATCACACTCATCCCTCACCACATATTTGCCATAAAATACCCCCATGAGAGTGGTCGGCATCTCAAATAGTGATGTAGTGTCGTCATTAAAAAAACTCTCAAGTTCCAATATGACAAGCTATTGCCCCTAACGACCTAGTATAATGGACACACACTAGTGGCCTAATGGATTTGCCAAATATTTTAAAATAATCAACAAAATAACAGTAGTCAGCTAAGCATTGTCATCAGTACTAGCCTATTGCTCGTATGACGGTCTTTTTCCATGCAAGCTTTAGTTCGTATCACGAAGGGAAAAGTCATTTAATATTACAATAAAATTTGGTAACTCATTCCGCTGTTAAAGCGAAACATCAATTTTGCCAACATTTTGAGCAGATGAAATGGTATTTTACAGGTTCTTGTATTTTGATAGATGGTATTAAAATAAAGGTTGATTTAAACTGTCACTGAAATTTACTGTTTTAGAACCATTACATCTCTTTTTGGTGAAAATTCCATCTAAAAGGCCTCCCGGTATTCCGATGTTTTCTGGCTAACGATTTGGACCAAGATATTTACAAAAGAATTGTTTGTACCGAATTTTCAGACCGGCAGAGAGCTCATACAAACATACTGTGTACATATGTAGTGTTTATAAAGTGTACAACAGTTCGAAAAAATGCTAGACATGTGTTTTGGATATCAGGATTGGTGCTCATTTCCCGATCCCGGGTCTGGATCTTACCATGCAGTCCATCATGCTTTGCTGACGGCATGAGTATCTCATTTTCCAAAGCCAATTCACTTAAAATACATTAATACCTTATGGGCATCGTACAGAAATAAGAACCCTGGTTTCAATGAAATAACACCGTTGATTGGTGCAATCCAGTCTTTACAATGCAACTACGAATATAATAACATTGTATTCCCTCTATTGTTACTTGAAAATCCGTCTACAAAATTTAAGAGTATAGTAAAAGACAGGCATTTTAGCTAGTGCGCGATTAAGCTACTTTGAAACTTCTAAACAAAACTAATTACTGGCCAGTCTCATGGCACTATTACTATATTGCCTAATCATCATTATGAGGCGTATTTGCATCTCATAAATGAGTAACTGCAGCCTGGTACACTTGGTCGGCCACCTGCTCTGATCTCAGTGTTTACATCATAAGTCAATTGCCTTTTATGGTAACTAAGCAAGTCTGTAACACGCTGAGAACCAAATGCATGTAAACAGTGAAGCTTTTTGATTTTAATACGAGGTAAACTTTAACTTCCTTGGACTGGGACTCGTGGCGTGGTCCTGTAATCCAGCTTCATGGAGGTCAGGTTTTGAGGATGATATAGGTCTAAAACGGCTCAGATAGTCTCAGTGATCATCTGATGATACCCGCATCAATTCCCACCATCGTTTAGACCATCACCTGCGTGGTTCGGAAGTCATGTTAAGCCGTTGGTCCCTGTATATTTATTGGTCTTTGGGCTATTAATTGATGACCCATTCTAAGGAAGAGTCGGCCTTTGTTTGTAACAATACTACACCTCATAACTCATTACTACCACTCATCACACTCATCCTTCACCACATATTTGCCTTAAAATACCCTCGAGAGTGGTCGGCATCTCAAATAGTAATTTAGTGGTTTAAATGTTTTCAATATTATAAAGAAACTGAAAGTAAAACAGTAGTTTGAACTCTTAATTCTGATTTATGTTGTTTAAAAAAACAGCTGTTACATTGGGTTTGAAAATTCAGTGCTTTAATTCAAAACGAGCTCGTTGAATCAGCTGATGTCCAATTGTCCATGCCGCAAAAAGATCATCAATCCTAGGTAGTAAATAGTCATCAAAACAAACTTTTCTTCCTCTAGGAATAAAATTTCAACTCTATCACGCAATATATGAGTCTAAAGTAATTGTGTTTTGGGTAAAACGATAATAGCCTACATTCATGAACAAAATTATGGAACCAAATGATTTTCTTTCATTTCATCGTCCCTTTTTCGTTTAACACTGTATAATTTTGGGTTTTTGTAATCATTTAGTTGGTTTTACACTTTGCTAAAGAAAATTCAATTTTAAACGAAATGGTTCCATAATTTTGTCTATGGGTGTATATTATTTGGATGATTTCCAAATAGCTGTTCCAATGGGTTGAAAAAATCTAAACACTGATTAATGGTAACAGCTGCTTCTTTTAACTATCTACGTTACATCTACTGAGTTTGAAACCTTGGTATTTTCAATTTATTTTTAATAATAAACTCTTAAGCTGGAATTTATTTCTCATTATTTTATCCGCATCATGACAAAAATGTATCGTTCATTACTCAGCCTAAAATTGACATTTCGATCCTCCTTTGGTAGCTGCGCCTCGGACGTTAAAACCTGAGCCCGTATAAAAAATCTTCACATTAGGACCTAGCGATGATATATACTTTTTAAATAATCTAGTCTAATTAAGATTGCGTTACAATCTCTACTCAAAACCCCATCGAACGTCAGAATTGCTGCATTGATTGCTTATTATTAACAAAAGTCTGGTTTTATATCATAACGTATGTGAAACGCGATGAAATATAGTTCTTTCATTGTGCATTACATTACAACTCAGATAGATTTATTACTGCAAAAAGTAATCTTCACGGTCAAATGCAAGAGGTTAAACTGAAAGTTTTAATTAAACTGATAAATCTACAAGGCAAAGTGCAAGATGTATATTTATATACATTTGATGGAGCCACAATTCTTCCATGTGCAATTATTTGCTGATAAATAAAATGAATCAGTAAAGTTACATGTGATTAATTAATGAGTATTTATAACTATTTTCTATTTTAAGCGTTCAAAACATTCCATCCGCGAATATTTTCCTAGTTAGGAATTGCCATATAGAACTGGAAATGTCTTAAAACAAAACGTTAAGTGTTCTTCTTACTTCTCTTACTTCCTAACGTCCACTAGCAAAACTTTAGATTTACAGTCGAAGTCATATAATTTATTTTCATAAAACACAAGGACATCGACAAACGTTACAACAAATACATAATATTTGCAGTGCATCATTACAAGTTCATGTAAATCATAATACTATTTGTTAAAAGAAATACCCTTACACTGTGTTTAAATGTACTTATACATTGAATATGCCTAAACAAGTTGTTAGCTTAACTATACAATTTGATGCAAGAACACAAGGACTGTTTCCGGTTGAGTTTTCTTGTGATTACGGAGTGCTAGGACACCAGGATTTCTTAGATGGTAGTTTGGGTTTTACTGTTGGAAAAGGCAAATAAATAAATATTTTATTTCGTTAACAAAATACATTGCACGAAATTCGTCAGGTTTTAAATATCTTAAAACCAACATTTTGTCACTCATCCTTACATCGAGAGCTCATTCATATACTGTATACGATTTTTACAGTCATATCGGTTCATTTATTCGAACTCTCCCACTTAAGCGTCCGTAGGCCGGTAGCCATTTCTCACTAGGTCTCACATTGGTGTGCCAAGAACTCGTCTGAACTATAGAAAGTGTTTGCGGCCAAAACTGCTTTTAGACGAGACTTGAACGCCTGTTGGAGCACATTTTATCGAATTTGGAAATTTGTTGACAAAACGGGCTCCTGTCTGAGAAGGCAAACGCTCGTAAACCACCGTTCTGTGTCGCCCAGTTCGGTAGTTTTCCCTGCCTCTATAGTTTTATAAGAGTGTATGTCTACACCTCTTATGGGATTACATTTGGTTTTGAAGAAAACGCAGGTCTCAAGGATGTAGAGACAGGGAAGTGTCAACATATTGAGGCTTTATGAACGCTGGTCTGCACGACTCTCTCTATTAATTTTTGCAATGGTTCGAACTTCTTTTTTTTAGAATAAAATCAAGTATTTTTTCTACATATTTCTCACACTCAAGAATAAATGCTTGGAAATGTGCATTATATGTTAACAGCTATGCAAAATTTCAAACTCATACGTCAAGTCGGTTTTCAATAAAGATTATAACATGAATTACGGTGGTTGTTCAAAAGACGGATATGATTTGGACTAAATAAATTCGATTTTCTTGATTCATTTAGTCTCAAGAATATTTGCTAAAATTATTAGATGGAAGTTTTCAAACGCCCAATTAATCTGAATAAGCTTAATAAGGTGTAAAGGTGAATATTCTCATTAGAGAAATTGATCGCGAAATGATTTCCTGGTATTTCACATAGCTTTTGCTGCTTCATAAGCTTTCTGCTGTCAACTTCATAAATATTCCAGAAACGTCACAATAGCACCAAACAACTCAGAACTATTACAACACTCACTTCAGATTAGATAAGAATCTTTTTATGACCACAACAGCCGAGAAGCTCAAAAGGTGACCGCCATCTTGATTTCTCACTTCGTGCCCGGAGTCGGTAGTGCTTCATTCAAATTTGGGCGAGTTTACTGTGTGGGCCAAACAAAGATTACACATGAAACTCAAAACAGAAGATTACAAAAATGTAATATATTACTTTTTCACTTATTACGTTTTCAATACTTCTTTAATTTTGAGAAAATTGGTGTTGTTGAATAAACGGCATTTAAGATCGAGCATTGTGATAGAAAATCCTATAATCACCTTTCGTGATTCCCGTGTAGGGAATTTTGTTAGTCATGTTATTTATTAACTCATTTGTTAGGAAAACCCCATTCATTCATCAAAACTCTTAAGAATCCCCTAATTGGTTGTGAATAATTAGGCATTTTAGTGTCCTCTGTTTCGGTTAGTCAGTCTGATTTCTTTTTGTGATTGGCCGTTCGCTGCTCCTAGCCAGCCAGGCGGTCGGTCAGTTGACAGCTGCAATGGCCAGGGACGTTCTTTCTCTATTTTTGTTTGTTTCTGTTGAATTTCTGTGCTTTTGTGCTTTTTGTTTTGCTTTTTTGGCTAGTTGTTATAAATTTAAATCAGTTAAAAAAGCCATTTGATGGTAGGTGACTGGTCAGTTTAGGGTGATTACTTGTAGGCTAGCTTATTCCTGATGGTTATATTTGAGGTTTCTTTTCACCTGAAGACGGGATCAAATTCCAGATCACGAAACGTCGTGTTCTTTTTGTTCACTAAAAACTATGGAAAACGGCCGCAATAATATATTTTCAAACTTAGAACGTCTACTTTAAGGCGGAGAACATTCAGTTGCAAAAAAGTAAGTGATAGAAAAAATAACAACCCGTATCTTATCGGGAAGAAAAAGTACGATTGAACTTAAAGTAATTTGGGATTTTATCAGAAGATACTTTGAATATTTAATGGACTGGTGTTATAGGAGGTAAAGTAGTGAAGCTATATTATTGGATACTGTATGTATAATTCTGGCAAAAAAGACAAACACAAATAGTTTCAATAATTTATTTACGAAGCCTTAAACGAAGCAATAATTTAGAATTTTCTGTCTATCGCTAAGGAAAGTACACAGATAAAATAAATCCTCGAACGTCGCCCCTTCTTGTAACAACGAATCTTCAAATCCCTCCCCAATCCTCTCAATGGTTAGTTTCCAAATCAGAAATGAGTTCTTCATTTCTTTCGAGCTTCAGAACGAAAGTCTTTGGAAAACCGAACGTACACTTGAAGGAGTAATACGAAGAAATACCTACGAAAGTTGAATGCTACTCCATAAACATTAAAAAATAATCTTATGATAAAATCACAGATAGTTGACAGCTCGTGCACAAATGTTGTTTGCAGGAAAGCAAAAGATTAACATCTAGTTTAACCTGGTTCTTCGGTGAGCCTAATGTGAATGTCATCCAGTCGTTACAAGTGTTCAGTGACTGCTTAATCCGGCTTGACGTAGAAAGTACTAAAGCAGATGACAAACCAGTTTTAATCCGTACACGAGCAAACTCACCTCTACTGTCGGACTTTTTACTATAGGCTTTGAAGCGTTGCTGTACGCGCATCGAGGAATTCTCAAACTCAAATCTCTTTCTTAATTCTTAAGCTTTCACGGCCAGTGTCATCATTAATATCTGAAGCTTCCGGTTTACACCGCGTCGCAGATGAAGTACACATACTGCTAAACGTTTCAACCTCGCTGTGGAGAGACATCCTCAGTAGCTGGTTGACTGGCTGCGACTCCATAGGCCGTCCGTGTCGTATTAATCAAATCTCTTTATTGTCAAGTAACAAGATAAACTCCATGACACTCATCCAAAGGACAAAGTCCATTTGGACACTCGTCCAAATTAAATGTCCAAAGCCATATTTTTTACTTGTGCGTTAGAATGTAGGAGAGTTTTACTTTAGTTCGTAAATGTTTTCTTTAGATAAATAGCTAAACAAAAACACACTCGCTTTTCGTACAGCTGTTTAAACAATATTTTCCTTCAAACCAAGTATAATGTGACAGTGTTGGCATTTCTGCTCGCTGCTCCAGCGGTCGGTTGGCAGCCCTGTCGCCAATAGGATAGTAGACAGCAAGTAGTTCAGTTTCAACCAATCAGTGACTGAAGATTGTACTCCACAGATATATCGTAATATTTCAAGCTAACAATTATGCTATTTTGACTTGGTGTGAACCGGAAGAATTAGATTATGCTTTCCATTTCTGCACCAAATATAAACATCCTGACAGAAAATATAGCTAGTTATACGCAACGCACAATTAATCACAAAGTACAACGATATGTTTTTAACGGTGTTATCCTTGATTTACGTATACAAAGCAACGTGTCTAGCCAATGAACTCAGAGAAGCATTTTCTTCTGTGTTCGCAGGTCTATCCCGACTGACTATGATAAAAAACCCAACAGTAGTGTTGAAGTGTGTGTCTCAGAGATCTGGGAACGTTAACGTGGAGAGTTTGTAGAATACAAATCAACTGATTAGACCATCTTGCGGTTTATTTGTGCGCGAAAGTCCGCAGTAATATTCCCAGCTGACATTTTCCAGCTGGCCTTGTTCCCGCTGCTTGTTTTATCTCCCGAAAGAAAGCGCTGCGTGAAAGAAGCATATGGACTAATTGATCAGATAAATATTTTACCCTCAAGTACCAAAGCATACTTTGATTGGAGACACCGTCCACTCCTAGAGGGTATTTTAAGGTGAATATGGGATGAAGGGTGAGTGTGTTGAGTGTTTTGATGGATGATGAGGGACGACTGTTCCCCAGATTGGGGTGTAATTAATAGCCGAACGACCAATGGAATGGACCAACGAATTCGAACCAGGGTTATAGCCGACGCGCACTGTGAATCCTAGCGGACTATCTGTAACGGGTAAAAATTCGAGTAAAAATTACACATGAAGTGCCCCCACTCAACAAGTTCCATTTTTCGCCCTATTTTCCGCTAAATTTGGTGCAAATGTTGATTTTTTACATCTTTAGGTTAGGTTCATTAATCTGCAAAAGGGTCTATCGGAGGTGGCATTTTGGGGCGTTTCCCTTCAAAAATGGGGGTTTAGAAAATAAAACTCCTTTTAGGATCAGATTTCGATTACACTTTGAACAAAAATGTATAGTACAGTACTGAACATGTGTATGAAAAATACACTAAATGGTTTTCGCCGCCATCTTTGTCAGGCTGAACGGTTTGTGTTTATTTTTGGTACATGTCAGGGTAAAGTAATTAACACCAAAGTTAATTACGTTTAATCAAAGACGGTACAAAATATACCACTGTTACAGCATAAAACCCCATTTTTGGAGAAAGCCCTTCGCTAATTGTAATTTCACATAGTATGTATACAACTGAAAAATCTGAAAAATGTCCGTCCCTACACATTCTAACATTGAAAGTTGCCTCAATATTCAGCACTCCTAGGTCGTGAGCCTTTCGAATATTTACCTTGAACTTGTCTTGAACTCTGCTGATGTTGATGGTAGATTTCTGATAAGTTTCTGTCACAACAACGCAGTTTCTATCAGATGTTGATAATTCACTTACAGCAGGATTTGAATTGAATACAAGCTTTCAACACTGTGAATCTACTTCTACTAGAGTCAGGGTAACGAAGGGCCCCAGGCCGCTAGTTGAGTAACAAGTTAACTAGGCTATTTATTTGTACCTGTCTATTCTGAATTGGTAAATATCGGCGGGTTTTGATTAAACCCAGGTGGCTGATTGCTAGAAAGTTTACTTTTAATGACATTGAAAAGGAACGGGTCATGGTGATGAAAACTTGGAAAGTCATTTGCGAATATCAATGAATTTGCTTACTTTAATTGGAAGGCTACTCACTTTTTTTATTTAAAGATGTTTCGTTCATATAAAGGATTATCTTCTCAACCCAACAAATTTGTATCGCCTGCAGTCATTGGTGTTATTACCGATATAAACAACCAAGAGATGTTTGTGAAGTCTTTGATAGTTTGATTTGAGATGCCGACCACTCTTAGATGGCATTTTAAGGTGAATATGAGATGAACAGTGAGTGTGATGAGTATTATTTTTAATGACTGATGAGGTATTTTGAATATTTTTAGAGTTTTTAATTTAGGTTTTTAAAATAAGGTAATAATTTTTTTTAACTAATGAAAGATTTGGTCACCATTTATTTGAGTACTACCTTGATTCCTAGTTTTTAACAATACCAAAAGCTTTGATTTGAGGCACCGATCTCTCCTAGAGGATATTTTAATATGGGATGGATGGTGAGTGTGATGGGTGTTTTGAATTATAGTCTTGTTACGAACTAGGGCCGACTGTTTCTCAGATTAAGTCGTTAATTAATATCCCAACGACCAATGGAATGGATTAACGGCCCTACTTGACTTCCAATCGCTTTTGACCTTTAGCTAAACCTCTTTGCAAAATGTATGTAAGCAGCTAAGCTACAGTTCACACAAATCCAGTAATGTATGGCAGTTCATAAAAGCCATGAAACTCAGGACCTTTAACGATGCTACAAATACTTTCTTTCCAAACAGAATTGATTTGTATAAAATTTTATATAGACAACATACGATAATACGTTGTACTTTGTACTTACGAAATCAGTTTAGAAAACCTATTGTACGATCTCAAGCTTTCAACACTGTGCATCTACTTCTACTAGAGTCAGGGTAACGCAGGGCCCCAGGCCGCTAGTTGAGTAACAAGTTAACTAGGCTATTTATTTGTACCTGTCTATTCTGAATTGGTAAATATCGGCGGGTTTTGATTAAACCCAGGTGGCTGATTGCTAGAAAGTTTACTTTTAATGACATTGAAAAGGAACGGGTCATGGTGATAAAAACTAGGAAAGTCATTTGCGAATATCAATGAATTTGCTTGCTTTAATTGGAAGGCTACTCACATTTTTTTATTGAAAGATGTTTTGTTCATATAAAGTATTATCTTCTCAACCCAACAAATTTGTATCGCGTGCAGTCATTGGTGTTATTACCGATATAAACAACCAAGAGATGTTGGTGAAGTCTTTGATAATTTGATTTGAGATACCGACCACTCTTAAAGGTAAAAAAAGGTAAAGTTTGTCTTGTTTATTTACCTAGCTTCACCGTATTAGTCACATTACAAATGTAAGTGGTGACTGCGGGGATCGAACCCGTGCCACCGGAGTGATGAGCTCCGGAGTCGCGTGCGATACCAATCCACCACGGATTCGCTATGGAACTCTTAGATGGCATTTTAAGGTGAATATGAGATGAACAGTGAGTGTGATGAGTATTATTTTTTAGAGTTTTTAATTAAGGTTTTAAAATCAGGTAATAACTTTTTAAACTAATGGAAGATTTGGTCACCATTTATTTGAGTAGGCTACTACCTTGATTCCTAGTTTTTAACAATTCCACAAGCAAGTGATACTTTCATTTGAGGCACCGATCTCTCCTAGAGGATATTTTAATATGGGATGGATGGTGAGTGTGATGGGTGTTTTGAATTATAGTCTTGTTACGAACTAGGGCCGACTGTTCCTCAGATTAAGTCGTTAATTAATATCCCAACGACCAATGGAATGGATTAGTGGCTTAACTTGACTTCCAATCGCGTTTGACCTTTTAGCTAAACCTCTTTGCAAAATGCATGTAAGCAACTAAACTACAGTTCACAAAAATCCAGTAATGTATGGCAGTTCTCATAAAAACCATGAAATTCAGGACCTTTAACAATGCTACAAATACTTTCTTTCCAAACAGAATTGATTTGTATAAAATTTTATATATACAACATACGATAATACGTTGTACTTTGTACTTAAAAAAACAGTTTAGAAAACCTATTGTAAGTACTCAACCTTACAATCGTTCTCTTAAATCTTGATCTATCGGTGACTAAAACCACCTCGACTTTGCAATAACAAGAGAAATTCACCATAGATTACACAAGAAAAGTCCCGAGTGCTTTTTAACGATCTCGTTCGTCAGAATTAAAAACAGCTGGTAATAAATCAGGTGGAATCTGGTCGAAGGTTTATGAATCTACTCTATATTTATTAACTACTGCACGGCGCTGCGACAAAAACTGTGCCGGCTCTTTAAACTGCCATTTCTGAGAAATTCCGCGAGCAAGAAGAAACCAGTCGAGGCAAGAGTGCATCAGAGCTGTTTGAGTAATCGATTTCTTCTCCTGGCTCGTCGTTTTGTGGCGTTTTGCACATTGCGCTTTTCAGTCTGGCGAATTAAGGGTTCGCCTCAGTGTTCACCGCAGAGAAAGGCTGAATTCGTCCGCCCAAGGAACACATGACACCGCGTACGTAGCAACGGGCTGAACAACGGGCTTCCTTTCAACTGATGCGGCCTAAATGTCAAACCCTCCGCTTGTGTTGCTTTTGGCTGCTATAGATATGATTTTGGGCTATATAAAGATGGCGATGTTTTGTTTGTCTATAGCTTATAAGAGGGAAGAAGTATTTTATTCCTTGGTGATAAATTACAGTATGTATACTAAATCCCAAGCTGGTGATACATCCAACAAAAACTACTTCACTCGGTAAACAATTTCCGGTAACGTCAATTTTATTCAATAGAGTATTGTTTTCAAACACTAACTTTTACTTGAATAGAGATAAGTTATTTTCGACTTTTACATTGTTTCAAATTAGACTAATGTTATAAAAATTTACTTTTGTTTATTATTCTGATTTAAACTTTGAACTTCCATATTTTATGTTCCTAATTTGAAAGAGGTAGTATTGAACTATGGCTCACTGCCATTGTTCTTTTACTGAATGAATTGAAAGAATAATAAAAGCAATAATTACAATATAAATTTGCCTAAAACAATAAAATATTGTGTAGCAAAAAAACTTTACACGAAACATTCACACTCACTCGTGCATGATGTTCAACATTTAACATCAACAGTTAAAACATCAACCTGACTTTTTATGCACTATTTTGGTTATTCAAGGAGGTAGGAGAA
This sequence comes from Matsumurasca onukii, assembly GCA_018831715.1. Lineage (NCBI taxonomy): Eukaryota > Metazoa > Arthropoda > Insecta > Hemiptera > Cicadellidae > Matsumurasca > Matsumurasca onukii. The sequence continues at coordinate 17,354,155 of CM032058.1, read as the reverse complement.
CGACACATTATCTTAATTGCAGTGAAAAATATCCAAGCAAAGTCCATGGTCAATGGTTTTAATCCTTGCTAAATTTCGTGTTTTCGCCGTTTATTTTACTCCCTGTGTGTGGTGAACATTAATCTTTGTTTAATCACATGTTAGTTTTGTTATGTATTTTTTTAATTTTGTAAACAATTTTGTAAACATTCAATTAAGTAAATTCAACTTTATTTTCGTTTAACTCATTTTATTAATTCATTAGGTAAGTTTTGATACGTACACAATCCCACTGCCCCTCACCTCATTGATACTAGTTATCTTCGTTAATCTTCACCTTCCTCCCTGTCAGGTCTTCTTTCATCTCTAGTCACTGAGACAAGTCTCCCATGTCACATCATTCATTGCAGATCTCTGGTCACCACTCCTCACCGCAAGTTCAAGTGTCGCAACTCCCCGAAGACGATTGGTCCACCTACTCCACCGTTGAGAACTTTGCCGTCACCCTGGCAAGGAGCCCTTACAGAGAAAATGTCATCCGGGCCAGATGACCTCCGGTTTTATCGAGGTTGATACTCCTCCGACTCCTCCTCCTCGTTGCCGAGTCCCGGGCTTGCCACCGGCTTAGCGGAGTTAAAAGTGGTTTTGGTTTATTTTATAGATGTGTAAAACCGTGAAAACCCATCTCCTTGGCGGGGGCGTGGAAGCCCGGTAGCAATCCTCTGTGCAAACCCGACCTGCTTGTTGCCCGTTTCCACCGACCAAGGGACCTAATAGGGTGTTATCGACACTCTAAATTTAAAAGAGGGAAAAGAGAGTGACTCGATTTTCACTCTTTCATACCAAGTGAACGCAGACCCGAGCGCGAAGCAAGACGGGTGACCACGGTGTAACCTCCCTTAACCAAGGGACCTAATCGGGTGTTATTAGCGGACGTTACAGCGCAGCCGGTCGAGGAGTGCTACCTTATTGATGTACGAAAGCAATATGACTTGAGTTGCCATAGAAATTATACGTTGCACTTTTAATGTTATCGTTATAATTTGTGAAATTATGAAGTAACTATGGAAATAAAATGTTGAATTGTTAAATTTAATATGAATGAACCCTGGAAATCTAACCTCTCTAACTGAGAAGAGAAAAAATGAAACTTATTATTTTTTTACAAAACATTCATTTAAAATTATTACAAATTGGTTTTTAAGTTTAAGTTGTTAACTTTTAAAATTTAGGGCACGGTACCAACAGCAGTAGCGTATATAAAACAGGGCCCTGAATTCGCTTTACTGTTAGTAGAATTACCGTCCGAATACGAACGGAAAATGGATGTGTATGTCTAATTTGTAATACATGTATCCTTTAACTCCAAAATCAAGAGAAACTGGAGATAATCACATTGTGGCCAATAAATTTACTCTCTCTGTAGAAATCCTGATACACGTTGTTGACAATGTCTCGGGGACGCAGATTTTCTCAAATCCAACCATACGTCTTACTTAATGAAGGATTTAATTTTTTGCTGTAAAGCCGACATTGCAAAAGATACTTCTACTATTCATCTTATAGTTTCTATACTTTTTTATATAAGGGTTACAGATTGAACCTTTTAAAAGTAATTAAATACGATAAACGCACAGTACCAAGATTGGAACAAATAATTCTACCAAACAAAGGTGTGGAACCGTGGGCGAACCATCGAAATTTTGTTAGAAGGAGTTGATTAGACCAAGGATCTTTCTGCTGCTTTCAACCTTTATCATGAAGTTTTGACGCGGTTTGAACCGGAAGAACTAGATTATAGTTATGACACCTGCCGCGAAAGCCTAAGAGTTAACTGTTTATAACCGTTGCACAATACCTTTTTTTACTGCAATCCTCTGAATCGTCCCTAAATCACTATTTGAGATGCCAACCACTCTCATGAGGGTATATTAAGGCAAATATGTGGTGAAGGATGAGTGTGATGAGTGGTAGTAATGAGTTATGAGGTGTAGTTTTGCTACAAACTAAGGCCGACTCTTCCTTAGAATGAGTCATTAATTAATAGCCCAATGACCAATGAAAATACAAGGACCAACGGCTTAACGTGACTTCCGAGCCACGCAGGTGATGGTCTGATATGTCTAACCGATGGTGGGAGTTGATGCGTGTGTCATCAGATGATCACTATCTGAGCCGCTTTAGACCTATATCATCCTCAATACCTGACCTTCATGAAGCTGGATTACAGGACCACGCCACGAGTCCCAGTCTCCAGTTCCCTTTTTCAAATTTAGGGAAAAACGCTTGAAACTCCGTATTTTCTTCGATTTGTTCTCAAATTTCTTTTTAACTTATACCGAAAGTCTCCAACTAACATTATTACACTCTAACACCTCCGTTGTTAACCTCTCTCCCGTATACACAGAGCGCGGTACGTGTCCGCGTCGCCTGGGGCGCATGCGCAGAGTTTTCACGATCTGATAACAGAGCGCAGCACTGCAGCGGCGGTATCGCGGCGCCGCAGTCAGCTGTTGCTGATAGTGATACAGCTGATAGTATCGCCATTACTGTAATTAGCATGCGCACAGCGGCGCAACTACTCAACTCCTGACTGCACCCACACTTGCAGCTGACACCTTGTGCCAACAACAAGTAAGTGATGACTCACCGCTCACGTGAGGGCAGGACATTGTAAGTGTAATCTGTGGTTATGGACACCGATACACGGTTTCAAACGATGATAAGGAAGTGGGAAGATAGTATCCTGGAGTTTTTTGAAGTTTTAAGCTGTCTTAATTTGGAGGTGATATGGTCAATGTTTAGTGTCCGCAAAATTATAAACTGAAATTTCGATTCTGATCAATGTAGCGTTTTGAATGCGGTAGATATAAAAAAATACTGAAAATGCGCAGACGTGAAAACAAAACATAGCCGACGCGTAGTCACTTGAACTATCGTGAATCCTAGCGAATTTCCCAAAACAGAATAAGACTTTCACCGGAAGTGTCCTTTTTCGTCACTTATTGGATCCTAGTTACCACTCTACAGGTTGCTTGTTTTGTTCGATTTTTACGACATATGGAACAAAATGTTCGTTTCTTACATATCTTTAAGACCACCTAAAATGCCTTTTGAGGGGGGCCTTTTCCCCAAAGAAATTCAAAAGCTATACAAAGCTGTATATAATCATGAACCGATTTCAATTAAACGTGATATAAACACTAATGATACCTTCTCAAACAAGTTTACCAAAACAGACAAAATTCGTTCAGCCAGACCGGATGAATATGGTTTACGCATTTGTTTGGCGAGGCTTTTCACGAGTTAATACTCGGACCTACTAATAAATGTATTTGTACAATTCTACCCAAAGACGGCAAGCAAGTTATATTTCGTCGCCGTAATGAATGGCAACAATTATTAGTTCCCAAGTTTTAAAAATTACTGCGGACGTTTTTTATCGTTATTGATCAACAAGAACACCTGAATGTGTGCGGTTTTATCACTATCCATGGAGTACGTCTTTAATATTATTGAAAACTCAGAAATTCTGACATTGTCAACAACAAACTTAAACGACGATGAATGATTAATTCCATACTCGAAGCAATATCAGTTTGTTTCCTTTAACAGTGTTCTACTGTTCCACTGTCTTTGCCTACGAAAATATTGATTGTATCCGAACTAAATTAAAAATCATAATACCGCAAATAAACATTAAAATATTTCGAACTAAGTTGAAAGCATGAAATGGGCCTGTAGTTCCTTGGTTAGTTTTGATCACCTGATCGCCTCGTTTATAAGTTTTCGTACCCCACTCATCTTATCTAAGCTAGTTTAAAGGTTCTTTACACTTTTGTTTCCAAAAATATCAATTTAAATCGAAGTAATTAAAATTCACAAAACCACAATTAACTATTAACATATTTCCTGCTGAGTTGAAAGCATGAAACGGGTCTGTACTCGGTGTTGATCAGCTGATTGTGACTCAGACGGATGAATGGCCGGTGTGTGTGTGTGTGTGTGTGAGAGTGTGTGTGTGTGTGTGTGTGAGGTGTCGGTGAAAGGTAAACAACTGGACACTGACATATCCAGGACACTCGGCTAGTTTATGAGTACCATGAGTGCACACACAGGATAATAACAGAGTGAGTGCTGCAGGGGCCGGTGCTACGCGCACGCGCACGAGAACTCTACAGGACACTGCCCTTTGTTAACTCTTGCTGCATGCAAATAAATTTTTTATTGCATGGAAATGTATCACAATCGTAACATTTTCCATCCGTTATAACATCAAAATACCATTCAAACGTACAGAGTTTTACATCCACTCTCTGTTACCACTCTAGTCACTGGTCAGGGTCTCCCATTAGGGTTTCCCAACTAATTCCATAAACTCGTCTGTGCTATAAAATGGTTGAGAATTGACAAAGGTAAAGTTTGTCTTGTTTAATGAAGTGAAGTTAGATCTACGAAGTCCTCTCTACCACTCAACCTTGACCTGTACCTAGCGTCACCGTATTGTCACACTATAAATTGTAAATTATTAATTACCTTGTATTAGGCCTGTAGATCCTACCGTTGTTGTAACTGTGGATGCGCATTTGCTTGTGGGGCATTGTCGGCTACTTATTGTCCTTAACTAAACCATGTGGTACACTATTTACACTAAATTATTGTCTTATACACAGGGGACGCGAACGCGGTGACGCACTACGCGGGTGTTTCGTCCGGTGGCCGTCCACGAAACATCGCGCACTGGGGGATGAATGCACTACTGGCAGGTTGGTGGTGAGCTGGGGTGCGGGGGCTGGCCTGGGAAGCCCATGGCCGGTTTCTCTGCTTTGTGTATAACAGTTTGCAAAATAGTCGACTATTGGGTTGTGAGTTCAAACTTAGTTGAAAAGCGTTCTGGAACTTTGGAGAATAGCCTCGTGTGTACAAATATGTTAAGTCACCAAACAAATATAAAACTGAAATGTATGATCAATGATTCATTACTATTATGGTACTTTAAGTTTGTGACCAGGGAATATAACTTTTATTCTCTTGCCTTAAATTTCAATGACTCTTTGTTAGGTTAACCAAGACCATAAAATCAATTGTTCATGTGCAAAACAGTCGCGCAATAAAATCATCAGTATTTATGAACCAAGTTTTCCTTTCACAATTATTACATAAATTCCCATTCAAACATAATGTTTCAATCACATCGCCCTGGATTACGGTTTGCTTCAGGATATTTTATGAACTAGAGTTTTATACTCTTGGAGAAAAACTATTCTCAAGCTTCAAAGTTCAAACCCAAACATAAACTCTCGCGCAACACCGAGACTCGTGCAGCTTTTATTGCCCGCCATTTTCACTTTCTTCGCAACACCTCCGTCTCTCGCGTGAAAGCGAGGGTTCACGTCCATCAACAGATGACGTGCGAAAGGTCATGATGTGTTGTAAACAGAAAGGTCCGCAGGTATATTTAAATGAGGGTGGTCGCTGCGCAAGTAGGCCAGGTATTTCTACCAATTACCTTCAGTCCACGTGGACCGTAGACAAGCACGGATCAATTATACATAGATCGGATTGATCGATGGTTTCCTCAACCAGGTTGAGCCTTATCTAACGGCTTATTGTGGGAATGGTCGGTGGATTTAGTACGTTTACTGTAGTTGCGAGCCTGGTTTGTTGTGTAACGGAGATTTATTTTATACTTATAGTACAAAATCACTATAAACAAAACTCCTGCGAGGTTAAAATATTGTCCGGAGGTTTAAATAGTTTTAGTGAACAAGATGAACAAGACGTTTCTGTATCTGGAATCTGATGTCGTCTTCAGGCGAAAAGTGACCGAAAACATGACACAATATTTCGGCTACAAACATAACGTAGCTCCTGAAATTAAAATATTGTTACGAAAATGTTATTTTAGTGAAGAAGAAGAACACAACGTTTCGGGATCGGAAATCTAGTCTCGTCTTCAGGTTATAGGTAAAACATAACTAAAACATTAGGAAATGAACTAGCCTAAAGGTAGCCAGCACAAGCCAAACAGCCACATAATTTAACTATATGACTTTGTCAATTCTTTAGTTGTATTAAATATTAAAATAATTAACAAGACCAAAAAATATAAGGAACGCAAATTTACTCACATTGAATTCGTTCCTTCATGATTTCAGACACATACAAACATTCTCACTTAGAACGAAATCTGTTTAATTGGGGAAGGGGAAGCTCGGGGGAAAGGTGGAGGGGAATGGTTTGAAGAAAATTCACAGGTTAAGTCATTCACCGAATAATATGCTGATAAGCTCAATTGCAAATGTTTCACCAAAGATGTAAACATAATGGAATTTCAAGTTGTCGTACCTTAAGTTGAATTTCTATGAACTGTTGGTAAATATCAAACAATATATTTATAATGCATTATGTACAAATGACACCCTTGCTCAAATGGACAATAATTGGCAACCTTGTCACCTTGTCAGGATAGCAGACAGCAAGTAGCTCAATTTCAGCCAATCAGTGACTGAAGATCTTACTCTACAGCGAGACCGAAATATTTCAACTAATTATTATGATGTTTTAACGTTGTGAACCGGAAAAACTTGATTATAGTTGTGAAACCGGCTCCGAAATCCTAAAAGTAAATTTTTAGCGAAACATGTCACTTCACCATCATGGTGAATCAAGAATCAAATTATTTATTGTCAAAAACTATATAGCATAGACAAACGTCAACATTTATAAGTACAAATTATTTACATCCATTAAACAGTGTAAAAACTAACTGAAACCTACTCTGAAGATGCCTTATCTTCTAAGAAGTCTTTAACACTGTAATATTCTCCTTGAAATAAAAATTCTTTCAGTCTATGCCTAAATTTGTTATGATTATTAATATTCCTTATGTCTTTAGGCAATTTGTTGTATACCTTAGTACAAGAATACATCACTTGTTTTGATAGAAGGATGTGGAATGGGGAAGGACTGCCAGGTCACCAGAATTGCAATTTGTACTCAAAATGACAAACTGGATATTTCGTTGGGTGCTATTTTACGAGACATGCAGCTTCTAGGATGTACAAAGATGGAAATGTCAGAATTCGGTTAGTTTGAAGACTGCTCTGCAAGATTCTAACAACCAACCCACACATTATCCTGACTGCTTTCTTTTGGATGATGAATACTTTGGTTGTTGTGGTTTTTCCCATCCCAAAATAGGGAGGGCATATACCAAATGTGGGTAAAGGCATCCGTAGTACGCTGACGTCAGAATATCTTGATTGAAGAAACTAGATAACCTCCGGAGAATGAAGATACCAGAGCATAACCGGCCTGCAGTTTTGACAATGTGAGACGATTTAGTTTAGATTTAGATCAATTGTCAACCTGAGAAAGTTTGTGTCATTACAAGGATGGAGTCCCAAGTCACCAATGAAAATTGATCCATTATTTGATGATTAAGGCCTCAGACAAGAATCTACATACTTGAGTACGGTGCGTGGCAGATAGCGGAAAGGCACGTCAAACAGATGAGCCTGCGCTTAGTGTGCACAGTGCCTGCCTGGCTACCATTTGTTACGTTAGGTCTAGGGTTTCCTACAGTTTGCTGATTGCTGTAGATGCTTATCTACGCTGTCGCCATAAACAAAACTCACTCTACACACCGCCGGCCTCTCTCCTCCGTCCTCAGCACTCTCTTGTATCCACAGCTTGCCATTTCCTCTACGTCTTTCCGGTATAGTAGTCAACAAAGTGACATAAATACAGTATGCACCAAAATAAACTATACTGAAATTTGGGATTGTGTTTACAGTGCTGTCTAAGATATACCCTTAAGAGGAATTTAAGTATATTGAAATAAGTTCATTACATGTTCAAAATGACTTCCGTTCAGTTTGAGGCAAGACTCATACCTTGATTGGACATTTCGTCATTCTATTGAAGATGGGTTGTTTCATCCCTCTTACGTACCTGGTTATTTTTTTACTTTAGTTAAAATAACGTTAGGACTCTATGGTGGTTCTAACTGTACATTTTCGATTCTTCCGATATTTTAAAAATTGCTCTCAACGATGTGTTGCTTATTCATTACTCATTTTCAAAGACGTCCGCCTCAGGCTTCTTTTCAGTGACTGTAACACTTGCTGCAACATTCTCCCTTGATTTTCAATAGTCCAGATTTTGGGCAACCTGAATACTGTTTGGGCGACCCTTCCGTTGGGTCAAAACCCTACCATTTCTTTGAAGCTTGTAAAAACACTAATCATTTCAAATTTATTAGGCGGGTTTTGTGGAAATGCTCTGGAAAAGTTTAATGCAGTGACAAACCTGGCCACTCGCACGTCCTACTCCGTATGAGCATTAACAATGATCTACGATAAGCTCTCTGCAGTAGTTAGGACCTTGTCAGCAAAAATCACCTCAAACATGAAATTACAATAGTCATGAGGACGTTAAAGTTGTCACAACTGATCCATAAGACCACAACCGATGGGTTTCAGTACTGTTATTTTGGCGCATACTGTATATCCTTTGTAATTTGCCTCCGTAAATTGCAGGATAGACCTGTAACCTAAAATGCTTATGACTGGTTTCGACCTTTGTCGTTTTCAGGTGAAAATAGATTGGCAAAAATGAAATCGACATCTTGTAATCTGCTTTTAAATAATATTGTCTTCCTGCGATCATCGATGCTAATTAAAATTGAGGAAAAAATAATTCAATGTAAACACGTTTCGTATGTGTATCGCTCCTCCATGTGGATATTTTTACGTTTTGTAGAGATGTTAAGACGGGGTTTTGTCAACCTTTTTAATGGGGTAATAGGCTCCTCAGGTTATTAAAAACTGAAATGTATGATCAATGATTCATTACTATTATGGTACTTTAAGTTTGTGACCAGGGAACATAACTTTTATTCTCTTGCCTTAAATTTCAATGTATCTTTGTTAGGTTAACCCGAAGACAATAAAATCAATTGTTCATGTGCAAAACTATCGTGCAATAAAAATCATCAGTATTTATGACCCAAGTTTTCCTTTCACAATTACATAAATTCCCATTCAAACATAATGTTTCAATCACATCGCCCTGAGTTACGGTTTGCTTCAGGATATTTTATGAACTAGAGTTTTATACTCTTGGAGAAAAACTACATATTCCCAAGATTCAAAGTTCAAACCCAAACATAAACTCTCGCGCAACACCGAGACTCATGCAGCTTTTATTACCCGCCATTTTCACTTTCTTCGCAACACCTCCGTCTCTCGCGTGAAAGCGAGGGTTCACGTCCATCAACAGATGACGTGCGAAAGGTCATGATGTGTTGTAAACAGAAAGGTCCGCAGGTATATTTAAATGAGGGTGGTCGCTGCGCAAGTAGGCCAGGTATTTCTACCAATTACCTTCAGTCCACGTGGACCGTAGACAAGCACGGATCAATTATACATAGATCGGATTGATCGATGGTTTCCTCTACCAGGTTGAGCCTTATCTAACGGCTTATTGTGGGAATGGTCGGTGGATTTAGTACGTTTACTGTAGTTGCGAGCCGGGCTTGTTGTGTAACGGAGATTTATTTTATACTTATGGTACAAAATCACTATAAACATAACTCCTGAGGTTAAAATATTGTCCGGAGGTTTTAATAGTTTTAGTGAACAAGATGAACAAGACGTTTCGGTATCTGGAATCTGATGTCGTCTTCAGGTGAAAAGTGACCGAAAACATGACACAATACTTCGGCTACAAAATCACTACAAACATAACGTAGCTCCTGAAATTAAAATATTATTACGAAAATGTTCCATATTATTTTAGTGAAGAAGAAGAATTCAACGTTTCGGGATCGGAAATAGTCGTCTCGGTTATTAATGTTATAGTTAAGTTCGACATAACTAAAACATTAGGAATTAACTAGCCTAAGGGTAGCCAGCGCAAGTTAAACAGTCACATAATTTAACTATATGACTTTGTCAATTCTTTAGTTGTATTCAATATTAAATAATTAACAAGAACAAAAATATAAGGAACGCAAATTTACTCACATTGAATTCGTTCCTTCATGATTTCAGACACATACAAACATTCTCACTTAGAATGAAATCTGTGATCATTTAAGGAAGGGGAAGCTCGGGGGAAAAGGCGAAGGGGGAATTAGTTTGAAGAAAATTCACAGGTCAAGTCATTCACAGAATAATATGCTGTTAAGCTCAACAGCAAATGTTTCACCAAAGATGTAAACATAATGGAATCTCAAGCTGTCGTATCTTAAGTTGTATTTCTATATGAACTGTTGGTAAATATCAAAAAATATATTTATAACATTGCTGACACCTGCTCAAATGGACAATAATTGGCAGCCCTGTCACCCTGTCAGGATAGCAGACAGCAAGTAGCTCAATTTCAGCCAATCAGTGACTGAAGATAGTACTCCACAGCGAGACCGAAATATTTCAACTAATTATTATGATGTTTTGACACGGTGTGAACCGGAAGAACTAGATTATAGTTGTGAAACCGGCCCCGAAATCCTAAAAGTTAAATTTTTAGCGAAACATGTCACTTCACCATCATGGTGAATCAAGAATCAAATTATTTATTGTCAAAAACTATATAGCATAGACAAACGTCAACATTTATAAGTACAAATTATTTACATCCATTATACAGTGTAAAAACTTACTGAAAATTACTCTGAAGATGCCTTATCTTCTAAGAAGTCTTTAACACTGTAATATTCTCCTTGAAATAAAAATTCTTTCAGTCTATGCCTAAATTTGTTATGATTATTAATATTCCTTATGTCTTTAGGCAATTTGTTGTATACCTTAGTACAAGAATACATCACTTGTTTTTGATAGAAGGATGTGGAATGGGGAAGGACTGCCAGGTCACCAGAATTGCGCAATTTGTACTCAAAATGACAAACTGGATATTTCGTTGGGTGCTATTTTACGAGACATGCAGCTTCTAGGATGTACAAAGATGGAAATGTCAGAATTCGGTTAGTTTTGAAGACTGCTCTGCAAGATTCTAACAACTTGACCCACACATTATCCTGACTGCTTTCTTTTGGATGATGAACACTTTGGTTGTTGTGGTTTTTCCCATCCCAAAATATGGAGGGCCAATACCAAATGTGGGTAGAGACATCCGTAGTACGCTCAGAATATCTTGATTGAAGAAACTAGATAACCTCCGGAGAATGAAGATACCAGAGCATAACCGCCCTGCAATTTTGACAATGTGAGACGATTTAGTTTAGATTTAGATCAATTGTCAACCTGAGAAAGTTTGTGTCATTACAAGGATGGAGTTCCAAGTCACCAATGAAAATTGATCCATTATTTGATGATTAAGGCCTCAGACAAGAATCTACATACTTGAGTACGGTGCGTGGCAGATAGCGGAAAGGCACGTCAAACAGATGAGCCTGTAGTTGCTGTGTGCACAGTGCCTGCCTGGCTACCATTTGTTACGTTAGGTCTAGGGTTTCCTACAGTTTGCTGATTGCTGTAGATGCTTATCTACGCTGTCGCCATAAACAAAACTCACTCCACACACCGCCGGCCTCTCTCCTCGGACCTCAGCACTCTCTAGTATCCACAGCTTGCCGTTTCCTCTCTTTCCGTCGGTATAGTAAGAACGTTTCACGATGGTCACTCTCCAGCTGGTCCATTGGTTGTTGGACTATTAACTAATGGCCCAATCTGTAGAGCAGTCGGCTTAGTTGGTAACACGACTTCGATACCGTTCGCGCGATTTCTTGACTCTCGGTAACGCCCGCGGTGAAATCACAACTTCGGTACCGTTAGCGGCGATTTCTTGACTCCCGCTAACGATGGCGTTGAAATCACGACTTCGATACCGTTCGCGGCGATCTCTCGACTCTCGGTAACGCCCGCGGTGAAATCACGACTTCGATACCGTTCGCGGCAAATTACTCGACCAAATTTCGAGCTTTGCCGATCAGCTCGAGCCGAGTTCGAGTATCGGAAAGTACTCGAACTCGACTCGAAAAATCGAGTACTCGCACACCCCTAGTATCAGGAAAGAACCGATGGAACCGATAACCGAAATGGCTAGAGAACCGATAAACGATAACCGGCATAAAATTGAACCGACCATCCCTAGTAATAAGAATAATTTATAAATTGTATTACAATAGTCAAATATACTATAACAAAACCTAGTGCAAACAGTTTCTATATAAAACAATAACAAAAATAAAAAAGAAACATGTTAATCCACTATTCTCATTAGCATAACACTTTTAACTAAAACCCTACTTAACAAACAAAATTTAAATAAACCCTTTTACATTAACATTTATAATTATATACATGAAATGCCATAAAATTAAAGTGCTTTAAGGCATTAAAAATTAATTGAGTAACAAGCTCTTTGCAGAAGAAAGGTTTAACGCGTTTTTAAATTTTACTGGTTATTTCCATCTTAAGTTGATTGGGCAATGCGTTAAGTTTTGGCCCCAAATTTTCAGGTAAATTCGAAGTAATTTCTAATCTGTGTGCCGTCTGTCTGTGATGGTGCCTGTGCCGTGTGTTGTATGAATGTACATCAAAACCGGTTTGGATAGATGTTGACTTTAATATAAAACATGAGAATTTCAAAAAATACAGAGAGGGTAGGGTTAAAATGCGCATGGATTTAAACAGATTTTACATGAAGCTCGACTATGTACCCCGCTATTATGCATTGCTCTCTTTTGAAGTCGAAAACTCTTATAAAGTTATACCTGGCTGTAGACCCCCACAGGACGATACCGTACCTGAGCCTGGACTCTATAAGGGCAAAGTATATTAGTTCTAGGAAATAACTTTGATACCCGGCAGAATCGACTTAATAAAATAATTGTGAAGATAACTTTGAGCAAGAAAGTCAACATAGGTTGACCAAGAAAAACTACTATCAAAAATGAGGCCCAGGTATTTACACTCCTCATCCAATAAAGCTCAATCTCGTCCATAAAGATTAATGGATTTTGACTCCATATTGTAAGAATAATAGGTAAAACTTCAAGAAAAGCCCTCTGTACGCGTGTAGACAACTTTCTTGTCCTTCTGACGAGTGTAAATACTCATTTTTAGCTTTTACAATATTGTCGTCGTTTGGCATCTTGCAGATCTCTGCATCGAGCTTCACCTGCGGACCCTCAACAAAAGTGCCAATTATTCTATATTAAAAATCACCAAATACCTAAAACACAAGGTACAGTACATGTAAACAGCCACCTGTTGCCAGCGGCGGCACAGTAGCGCCGCGCTGTGGCAGTGGCCGGTCTCTCAACTACTCTACCTCTACTACTCTGTTGTCAGTCGAGTAGTCGCGGCCTGGCCCTCGGTTCGTGGTGACCTATAACCGTGTAACCGTGTAACGTGTGGGTAGTGTGTAATAGTCCCGGTGTGTTTTCATTCATCTGTGCTGTGTGTACCGTGTTTGGATTTTATCTCCTGGACTGTAAGTAGACTTTGAGTTTTGTCATGCTTCGGTTCATGTTTTGTATGAGTTGTTGCGTTGTAGATTTTTTCATAATCTTATGGTATGTTACAAACTAAACATAATCGAAAGTATTTGTCTAAAAGTACTATGGTGTAATTTTTTTATGTTAAAAGTGGTGAACCAACAAGGCAGTACAAAATTGACGCGTTAATTGGGATTTGTAATGATTCCAAGTCGATTTAAGGTGAAAGTTAAATAAACTACTTAATGTCCATTCTTTTCGCGAGTAAATATTTTTTAATCTAACATATACACAATCTGCTGTCAGGAGATCATTCAAAAGTTAAGGTTCAGTACTGTAAAACGGTAATCAAATTTCAATATTACCAAGGCAATAACAATATCCTGAAATTTATAAAATCGTTGATAAATCTACAATCATTTGTCTATTTTATGTGTATGGTTTGGAGTAAAGACTCTATGAAGAGCGTTATTAAGATTCCACGAATAATATTGCTACGTTATCATTTGCACAGTTGAAGTACATTCCAAGACTATGAAAAACTTATAAATATATTTAAAATCTGTTAATTATTTAGAGTTGCTCTTGTATTTGCCAAAACTGATCACACACTTCTGATCTTGAGTGAGGAAGAGATGAGCGGTAGAATGGATTGAATGAACGTTGTTCTCCATTCATCAACTCATGTCACTTCCATTGATAAGGCGTCAAGGTCAACAGAACAAATACTTGCCTACTGATAACACTGAGCACTAGACTATGTCGTGCTAACAGCTGTTAGTTACCGCAAGCGCTACCGTGAATCCTAACGAATTTCTTGTAATGCGTGGGTAATTTACAGCGAAAGATCCTTTTCGAAGGGGCGTTTATGATACTTTACCCAACATGTGCACCAAAAATGAACAAAATCTATTAAACAAGACCAAGATGGCGGCTGAGAATAGTTTTTCATCGCCATCTTTTTCTGGTTGAACCGTTTTTGTTGATGTGTGATACACATGCTTGGTACAGGAGCATACAGTGTTTACCAAATCGTAACCTCCTTGAAGGACAAGTTATTGAATTGGTTTGAACTGTTTTACCTGCTGTTACATTAATTTGTAAACAAGATTGCTGTTAAAATTAAATAAATAAAAATTATAGAAATCAATGTTTGAAAAAGAAGTATTAAACCTAGGGAATTTCGTCGAAATCGGATCATAAATAAAGGTTTTACAGCATTAAACTCCATTTTGGGGGGGGGGACGACGAAAAAGGTAACTTCCGGTGGACTGGTTTAGCTGGTTAACGAACTTAACCTAGAGATTTACAAAAAGAACGTTTGTACCAAATGTCGTTAAAATCAGACAAAAATTTCGATTTTTTGAAAGTCACTTATATGTATATATGTACAGTTTTTCAATTGACTCGGGAGGTGTTTCGAAGCTGAAAATTGCAAACAGTTTTGTTCTACGACGTTTCCTTCCCATTGGCGAGAGAAATGAATCCCTTATTTACGGAACTTTGGTAACAACTATTCACTCAAGCTATGATACATAAATTTAATGTATTACTTAAGTAAAATATACAGACCAATAAACTACAATTGAGTAGTTTATGAAATAATATATCTAGGCGGCTCGTCTGCACAAAGGGAGAGACGCAGCAGACGTCTCTGCAGGTATCCTCGCTCACCCTTCCTCGAGCTTTATTTGTTTGGGACCAATGGAACGTGAATTTACAACTAGGAATGGGCGTGTTGTAAATTATAACCTTGAAAATTAACTCCCACCTGTCATATTAGCTTTTGGGAGGGTTGAAATATGATTAGAAGTTATTGCAGAAGATACAATCTGGAAAACGTTCCAGTCGGGACGGGTTTTAGAAGTTGTGCAGTTTGTAGAGGTAGTTTTCTTTGGCATAGTTTGTAGAATGTTTTAATTTGGCATCACCTGATTATCATACGTGACGTCTTGCCCATAAAAACGACGGAAGTGTTTAGTCTTTCGTACTCAGGAAAAAAGGTGTTTAGAAAAGAAATTGTTAAACATCATGTTCTACCACCACCCAAATCTCCACAATTTGACTTTAGGCTTTCGCCGGTGTCGCAACTATAATCTAGTTCTTCCGGTTTACACCACGTCAAAATAGCAGTTTAATTTGCTTGAAATATTTCGATCTCGCTGTGGTGTACCATCTTCAGTCACTGATTGGCTGAAACTGAGAAACGATCTGTCTGCTATGAGAACATCGAAAGTCCTTGATTCAATGTACGGTTGGCAGCTCTGTATAGGATAACAGACGGCAAATATCTCAGTTTCAGCCAATCAGTGTCTGAAGATGGTACTCCACAGCGAAAGCGAAATATTTCACTCAAATTATAATGATGTTTTTGACGATTGTCTACACGATTATTCACATCTTCCTCAGGACTATTGTGCATTGGTCGTTGGGCTACTAACTAATGGCCCAATCTGGAGAACAGTCGGCCCTGCACCTCATCATCCACCAACACTGATCACACCATTTATCCCATATTCACATTAAAACCCCTCTAAGAGTGGTCGGTGTCTCAAATCAAAGTATGAAAGTAACCAACATGGACCTCGTTTCTATCCACGTATTTCAGATCCGATTGCCAATCTGCCTCCTCCATGTGAACTTCTATAGTTTCAATCTCCCATAAACTATCACTTTCCAGTGATGTGATGCAGCTTCTCTAGACTCTAGGGTCCTGTGAAGACGCGGTATCCAATTCCAACAGCAATCTTCCTCCGCCTCGACCTCCGCGTTTCTCAATATCCATCAAATCTACAACGTGACTCTGTCTACTCTTTCTTTCCAGGTTCATCTCACTTTCCTACAAAACGTCTCACGTTTGTTGGTGATATAGGTTTGGCAAGAACGTGTTTTAGTGTTCATCCAGAGTGTTAAGGTGTGCAAGACTGTTGAATTTAACTTTGTGGATCGTTCGTTCGGACAATTATTAGTTTTTTCTCTGATGAATTTCACTGGGATTTGAAAACAACAAAAAATGTTACTCTTATTGAACTTGAGGGTCCACTTTAGAGGCTCAGTGGTCACCTCAGGAAAAACCATGACTCCGTGCACGTAACAACAGACAAAACAACGGGCCTTCTTTCAACTGATGCGGCCTAACTGTCAAACCAAGCGCTTGCAAGGGTTTAGGCGAACAGTTTTTTCACATCACAAAATAGTTTTTACATTATTAAACATAATATATTTGGAAACTGGGAGAGTTTTCCGACAAGTGTATAGAGCCCGACTTCTCACAAGTGGTGTAATGGTTTCACCAATAAACTTTGAAATTATCCAAGTTATAGGTTTTTAATACTTCTTTGTACACTTAAAACCCAAAGTTTTGAAAAATATATCCACGTGTACGTATAAAGCTTTATAATGAATGTAAAGACTAAATACTGTAAGAGTGTCAGCGTATTTTGGATTATTGCAGGCATTGAGCGTCACCGTGCAGCTGAGTTGGACTCATAAACGCAAAATCCAATACTATTATAGGACCCCTGTACGTTAGGTCCTGACTCCAAATTCCTCGTTGTGCCTTTTGTAACAGGCACTTTCCATTTTAACCTTTCTTCTGCCTGCAACCTCATGTTCTTTGAGTATTCCTCCCATGTTCACACCATCAAACTCAGTCTCCGCTTGTCACAAACACCATCACACGTCCGTTGAACAAAAGAGTGCGCAGGAATGGCGGGATTCACTGGCAGACAGACAGGCAGCAGGCTCGGCAGGACTGGTGAGTCAGCCTACGGTCTCTGGTCCTGCGGCGCGGCAGGCAGGACGTTCGCCTCAGCTGCCTTTATATGGACAAGCCGGGACTACTAATGATTCACACTCGCAGTCGGCCCAGATACTCGCCTAGACGTACGCCAGTGCTCAGTGCTTCCCTCTACAGTTGTCACACGGTCGCTATCTGCACCGATGAGTAAAAATATATTACAAGCGTTCCCGTAATCCTAGCGAATTTCCTAAAACGGAGTATATACAGGGTGTCCCATAAGTAAAGTGCCAGACTCTGGGAAGGTGATATGGGTCAAAATAAAGAAAATCAAGAATAAAATTGTTTCCAAAAACACTAAGTTAACCAGATATTTGCCATTTTACATTTTTCACTAATTATTTATTATCTCCCACACCATTTATCGGATTTGACTCAAACTTAACATATATTTGTATCTCAATAAGACAATTTATGGAAAAAATTACCAGGATGATCTAACTTATCATTTTAAAACAGTGGCTGTTTTATGGTAATTTTAGGAATTTTTGGCGTTACACCTTAAATAGTGAATAAACGGTGAGATTAATGATAAAATGTAAAGAATAACGTTTTGTCGTGGATTTTATTACCTATCTATTGACATCAAGGTCGTAAAAATCTATTAGGAAACGACAAAGCTTTAGGGGAAACTCTGGCTGAAAACAGACAACTTTCCACCTTATTATCTTGATGTTTGCCACGGTTTCCACTGTAACTTTGTTGATTCTTAATAGATTTTTTGAACTTGATGTCAATAGGTAGGTAATAAAATTCGCTACAAAACAGTATTCTTTACATTTTATCGTAAAACCCACTGTTTATTCGCCATTTAAGGGGTAACGCCAAAATTCCCTAAAAATACCATAAAATAGCCTCCGTTTTAAAATGATAAGTTAGATCATGCTGGTAATTTTTCCATAAATGGTCTTACTTAGATACAAATTTATGATAAGTTTTAGTCAAATCCAATCAGTGGTGTGGGAGATAATAAATCATTAGTGACAAATACAAAATGGCGAATATCTGGTCAACTAAGCGTTTTTGGACAAATGTTTATTCTTGATTTTCTTTTTATTTTGACCCATATAACCTTTTCCCAGAGCCTGGCACTTTACTTATGGGACACTCTGTATATTACACCCCAAGTGGGGAGGGGTTGTTTCTTCCCGAAAATTAGGTGGCGGTGAAAAGAAGATGGCGATGAAAATACGATTTATTTTCCGTCACTTTATTTACTATATCTAAGGTTTTGCCATTTGATTCAGGAGGCGTTGGGAAGCTAAATACTGCAAACAGTTTTGTTCCAGAACGTCTCGTTCTTTTTGACGATAGAAGTGATTAGAGCTTGTGAAATAACTGAATGAGAGGCAAAGTCTGAACCTATTTGTTTGTACCGTTTTCTTTCCCATACTCAGTGGACTGTTGTTAGTTTTATTAATGCTATGTTAATTATGATTTCTTCCTCTAATTGGCTTGTGGCCATTTCTCTTAGCCATGGTCTTGGCTGACTTAATCGTACAATTTTATTCTAGTTGCGCTTGTCCAGTTAGTCCAAAAAATCTTATACAGTACCCAATCCTGATACGTATAACTTGGCTAAGAGATTTCACAAATGAATGATCATGGTTTTTTTTACATTTTGGTGCTGTTGTCTGTTGAGGATTTTAATTCATTGATATCGTTTAGGCTCCTTGGTGGGTTTGTTTTCTAATGTCATCTTCCTGAACAGAGAGAGATCTTCACGGAATTATCATTTTGAGATTTTGGAAAATCCCAAATCCTGG
This sequence comes from Matsumurasca onukii, assembly GCA_018831715.1. Taxonomy (NCBI): domain Eukaryota; kingdom Metazoa; phylum Arthropoda; class Insecta; order Hemiptera; family Cicadellidae; genus Matsumurasca; species Matsumurasca onukii. The sequence continues at coordinate 17,335,143 of CM032058.1, read as the reverse complement.
ACACAAAACTCTGTTTCCTAAACTACTGTACGTTCAGTTGAACAATGGACATGCCTGAACAACTTGTGAAGACATTGTCAGGTCGCTCACGTAACTAGATAGTGTGATAGGAACTTCTTTAGCATGGAGGAATGTTCCATACAAGACATCATGTCAACATGACAAGCGATTCACTACATTCATTCCCTTCAGTTTTTGCTACGGCAATCAGTGTGCAATTTGCAACCATTACAACCATCTTGATCATTTACATATTATTCTGAGAACTTGGTGATTTCCATATGAAAGCTACTTTATTTGTCAGCTCGTGATGCTCCTTGAAACATATGGTCGAGGAAGGGTTTTTAATTTGTAGTTTGTTTTTATTGGTGTTGATTATATCGCTGCTTTTCTTGTTTCCATACTGCCTCTACCAGGCTGAGGTTGCTGGACAGACGGCGAGTAGCAGTACATTTATAACGCTGTTAATTTCCCATAGTACCGTGAACTTCCCATTAACTCCTCTGTATTTACTTCTGGAAGATTCGCAGTTTAATTGTTATTGTTCGTTGTATATTTACCGTTTTAATTCTCCTGTTCAAACTGTAGCGTGTATAGTTTTCTTTCCTATAAAAAGAGCATTTTAAGGCATTTATTTTGTGTATTTTCTCTTGGATGTAGTTTCAAAGTGTTTATGACTACTTGGCCATATTTACTAGCGAACATATTTATTTTTTATCACAAATTAATGCTGCCTTAATGACGTTTGAGATCGCTAATTTTTTCCTCTTGACTGTGTTACGTTTATAATTATTATTAGTGTTGAATTTCATTATGAACATGAACAATGAAAAGGTCTTATTTTCTTGATATGTGAAAATGTGTTAAACTTATAGGCCTATGCTGTATTTGATTAGTTATTGATAGTTTGAAAGTTTTCAACAACTAGAGTGTATTAAATACTAGCTCTCACGAGTAGAGTCAATAGTACAGTACACCAATTAAACATTCCTTAAGAGTCCGCCTCAGCTGCGCCAATGCAAGAAAATTAAATTCAGTTTTACATTAGTTTTAAAGCTAAGGAGCTTACCTACACGGGCTTAGAGCATGTTATGAAACTATTTTTTTGCACTAAACTTTGATAATTTCAGAGTTTATTTTTATACGTATTAAACCGTTTCAGGGATATCTGGCTCTATACACGTGTCGGATCTTTTTCTTGCTTTTAGAAATGTAGGTTGATCAATGGAAAAGCTATTTTGAAAGCTGGAAAACGTATCTACGTGAACTCTTGCAAGCGCTCGGTTTGCAGTGACGCTAATTAAAGGTCGTGGTTGAGTGGTAGAGAGGACATAGGCCGCTTCAGTTGAAAGAAGGCTCGTTGTTTAGCCAATCGGTATCATGGTTCCTTGAGCGGACGAATTCAGCCTTAGGTGACCACTGAGGCGGACCCTTAAAACATTAAACTCTTAATAACCCTTGACTGCAGCGCAACTTTTGACGTGACCTACCAATTTTCACTGACCATTACTTCCACACTGTCCCGACTCCTGCAATTCCTCTGTCCGTACACTTTACACTGTACCGCAGCTCTTTGTTCGATGCACTGCTGCAATTTCTCTGCAACTCTCTCCCATCAACTTGGTTCTGAGAACTCGGTTCGCCACTCACACGTTTTTCTCCCGCTCTGTGCTTTTTGTGCGGTGATTGCAATTGTGAGAGAGCACTCTTCAAGGTAATTTATATCCATGACATCGGCTGTAAAAGAGGCTTTGATTGGACTCACGCTGCAGCAATGAGGTTAATTCCGGTCCTCGGTCGGTTGATGAACAGTAAAATACCCTCCTTCGCCTTGTGATCTTGTTCGAACAGCAATTCTGTTCTTTATTGTCTTAGTACTTTTTTTAGGAACTTCCTCGATTGACTCGATCATCAGGATTGGTTGCTTTCTAGTAATTGGGTGCCTAAGGACAAAAAGGACTCATAAATGGGAGGGTCTATGGGGTCATCATAAAAATAAGGAAGGAGATCATCAAAAGAAGTATCACCCAAAGTTGTAGCCTCTTTGTAGAAATTAAACTACAGCTCACGGTGCTGAGGGGCAGTGCCCTTGTCCAGATTATCATTAAAATAAGGAGGGAGGTCATCAAAAGAAGTATCACCCAAAGTCGTAGCCTCTTTACAGAAATGAAACTACAGCTCATGTTACTGAGAGGCAGTGCCCTTGTCCACGTCATCATCAAAATAAGGAGGGAGATCATCAAAACAGGTATCAGCCAAAGTAACAACTACAGCTTATGGTAGATTGATGTCTGACAACCATTACCAATGTTCAAAGCCCCGCTATCTTCACCATCCCGCACAATACACTGCAGGGTTGGCTAGCCTGCTCGCTCTGCAAAGTTGCTCAACCTGCATCCTGAGTAATGGCACATCAAGAGGCGAGCGCTCCGGATAATTAACGAGGCTAGATTATCTCTAGTTGTATTTCCTTGACGGGGTTTCCATTTTGCGACTAGAAGGTGATAAATGCATTACTGTTGTACTCTCATTCTGTTAGTGGACTGCTTTTCTTCGCTGACAGAACGGTTCTGGTTCTGGTGTTGATTGCTTTATAGTCAATGGCTGTAATTAGCATTGACTGGCTTAATCTCTTAGTGGGAGAAAGGTTGTGTCTATTCTTGGTGGGTCTGCGTTAATGTACTAGTTCTGGCTTGATTTTCATCCACTTCTAGTTTTTGCTGCTCGAGAGTTACTCATAACAGAACAACGTCTCTTCCGGGGCCAAGTTGTGACAACAAACAATGTGACCAAAGCTCATTTCAATGAAGTTGGCCGAACGCTGTTTGACATGCAGTGGACGCTCTTCCAAACACCTAATCTGTCAGCAATCAAGGCAGCTGGCCAAACACAAAGCAACTCCACCACTCAATTGAGACTGAAGAGTTTGATTGAGAGGTGCACAGTGTCAATCTCTTGTTTATGAAGTGAGCCTGGAGTTGTGCGTGCCGAGCGACAAACCCGCTTCAACCCTTTCCCGAACCCCTCCCCACCACCTACTCCTAGCAGCCTCCTCGATACGAGGATCGGGTCTGGAGAGCTTCCGGTGGGACGCCTCTGAACTTCCGGGAGGCCTACAGCGCCAGGGACAATGGCCTATTGCGCCTCCACGCCAACCAGAACATCTGGTCTCGGATTTAGTGCTGGACGGCCCACTAGGATATTTACAAGTTGAATAGAATAATAGGTTCTATTGGAGTTTCCGTTCTAGGACATATAGGTCACACCTTCTCTCTCGTAAGTTTCTTTGATGAAACCACAACCATTTGACTACTCTTTGAGCAATAAATTTGGACTAACAAAACAACTAGTTGCGACAGATCGTAACAATCATTGTATAAAATATGTTAAGGTAAACAGAAACTAGCCTGGATATTACCTCTTGCAGCTGCAACTATAGCTACTGTTACACAAGCAATACATGTTAGACAAGTGACCTTATCAGTGAATATGATAGTCTACAACAACATGCAGCAAACTGATATCTATTTAACTAAAAAGGCTTATTCAAACAACTTAAATGTCTGAAAAAAATTCGACATTCAAAAAAGTTCTGCTTTAAAACGTTATCATTTTACGTCAACTGAAACACAAACACACACACACACACGAAGCTAAGATAAAATCAATGTTGATGAAACAAAACGAATCAACCGAAAAGTAGTCTCTTCACTTATTATTTGTACAATTCTGGTGAGTAAGGTTTTGCGGGAATTTTTTCATATATCCATGAATTCTAGAAACAAGCTGGACTGTCACTTAACATACTTTTTGGGAGGACTGTAGCTTGTAGCGACAATATCATTGTAAACTAAATTTTCCCATCAAGAAATACAAGCCTTGCCAATTTCTGAAAGTGTTGGAACACATCGTATGGCTTTGTGTTATATTACAGAAAATCTATAAAGAAATGCCCACCATTATCTAAACGATTCAGTCTGCCCTCTCCTTCAATTTGCTGCCAACTGAACTCTACTTTCGTGTATCTCCATTAACCACCATCCAATTTACTTCAAAACATTAAATCAATTCAAAACTATTTTGATAAATTATAGATTGAACTCTCCCAAGATCTCAGAGTTGGGAAATTACAAGTGTGTTCTATTTAGTTCACTCAAGCTACGATTTCCCAACTTTTTCAACCCACAAATTCCCAACTTTATGTCATCCTCAAACCTCGTCTGTTTGACGGCCTTGTATATTCACTGCAGCATAGTGTACACCACCGGTGCATGACTGCAAGTTCACTCCTCTACTCACGGCTCCCTGTGCTCGTAGTGAAGCAAGGTCTCTGTGCTCACCCGAGGGCTAGGGCTCCGTTACTCAGTTTGCACGGTCTGCTTTGTTCCTCAGAGTGCAGTTAAACCGTTCCCCAGGGGATTGTCTGACCATTCACCCGCTGCAACTGTGCTCAGTTAGTGTACGTTAATATCTTCCGTTCTGCGGAGTGGTGTTGGGTTCAACATTGTGAAAATCATTGGTAATCAAAGTTTGGTACTGGTCGTAGTCTCTTCAGATTAAATCAGGAGATATTTCAAAACTATTTCAATCTAGCAGTTATTTCTACTCTGTCAGAATCTTGTAATCTTCTTAGGTTTAAAAGAAAATCCGACTTCAGAGCCAAGTCAAGCCAATCTCAAACCCAAAAGCTCAATTCTTTCTTTCACAAGTCCAAACACTATATTCTTCAGGTAATACTTCATAACTCTTAAAAATTTGAAATCCAGCAGCTATCCCAATTCTGCTAAAAAACAGTCGATTGGCATTTGTAGTCTCGCAATATTATCAGTTTCAAAAAACATTGTTTCAGAGCCAAACCAAGCCTTTCTCAAATCCAAAAGCTCAATTCTTTCTTATCTCGAGTCCAAACATTAGCTTCTTCAGATGTTTTATCAAAACTCTTCAAATTTTGAAATCCAGCAGATATCTCAGAACATCCCAGATCTCTGCCCGAACACACTATATTGGGATTTGCAGTCTTATAATCGTCTTACGTTCAAGAAAATCTTTTGACTTCAGAGCTAATCAAGCCTCTCTCAAACCCAAAATCTAAATTCTTTCTTATCTTGAGTCTAAACACTAGTTTCTTCAGGTTAAAGTATTGAAATCCAGCAGCTATCCCAACTCTGTCAGAAAACAGGAGATTGTGATTTGCAGTCTAATAATCTTATCAGCTTCGAAAAAGTCCAACTTTAGAGCCTAGTCAAGCCTCTCTCAAACCCAAAAGCCCAGCTTTTTCTTATCTCGGGTCCAAACACTGGCCGAGGAGTTATGTGGCACGTGGTGAAGATAAACAAAGCTATCATGTTTGTGTCAGCGCGATACCAGCGACATCTGACGGTTTGGGGTCGAGACTCTATTCAAGTGTCAACAATCACTGAGGTCTGGTGACGACAAAAACTTGATATCCATTGAAAGGGTGAAGCAACGCAACTATCCTTACTGAGTAGTGCGTACGTTGTACGTTGGAAGTATTCGAAAGTCAATGGAATATTTGATTGTGAAATCAATGTCCGCTGTTGAGACAAGTTGTATAGCTTACACCTTTCAGAGGTTCCACCTGCTTTAGCACATCGCCTGTTGTGTCTACTTTTCCACCTATACTGTCAAGAAGATTTACTGTTCCTGCGAAGATTTGAAACATTAAGTAATGCGTTGTGCAGTTGAAATGGTGTCAAGAGAATCTGTCTGGAAAGGTGTTCCTGTTTACAGTTTTGGTTCATCACTGATAACACTATCAGTAAGTAAACAACTGGCCAAGTTAAGGTAATCCAAGACTTAGAGCCATTTCTGTGAGTTCGTGTTTGGGTGAACACTTGACTTGGTTTTAGTTTACTTGGTTGGTGGAATGTATTATAACTAATAACTTATCGTTTAAAAAATAACAGGCAAGGGGTTGTTTTGTTACTTTTAGTTTGATTCTTTAAAAAGTCTTGGTTGGTGAACTACCATATACAACGGTACAACGGAATTAAGATGTTTTGAATTTTTGGTGAAAGCTTTATACAATTATATAGTCTTTTCTTCCTACACTTAGATTTCTTACACTGATGAAAATATAGGTTTTCTACATAAACGGTTTTAAAGACCGATTTGTTTTAATTCGATATTTGAGAAACTATGGACTATGAAAGACAAAATAAAACCTTTGTATAGCTGCAAGATGCAAGAACTGGATTCTGAATTGAAAATGTGTAGCTTGACGATGAAATTCAGTTTCTCATGAAAAAATGCACCTAACTTATACAACTGGCTAAATAGATTAGGTAAAGTGTCTTGAAGAAATATTGTTCTTACTACTAGGCTACCAATTTAAGAGACTCTTCTAGCAATCATCAGCATATCTTTAGCCGAATATTTTTGTCATAAATACATCTTGACCTTTTTAGATTTGGGAGACCCCTTTTGATAAATAGACAAATTATTATTGTTTGGAGTAGCTTTTCAACACTAGAGTCTTCTAAAGTACTGTATCGCATCCTTCTCCTAGGGAACTATATAGATCTTCTGTTCTCGCATTGTCTGTGAAGACTGTGATTTTCTGCTTCGCACCGAATCGGCTTGGGTTCAACTCTTGGCGCTGCAGTAACAACTTTTTCACGGTGGCAACTCCCTGTGAATCGGAAGTCACGTTTAAGCCGTTGGTCCATTCCATTGATCGTTGGATTATTTATTAAGACACAACCTGGGGAACAGAAGGCCTTATTAGTTCGTAAAAAGACTTCACCTCATCGTCCATCAAAACACTCATCACACACACCATTCATTCCATAAATCACTAAATCACTATTCGACATGCCGACCACTCTCATGAGGGTATTTCAAGGCAAATATGTGGTGAAAGATGAGTGGTAGTAATGAGTTATGAGGTGTAGTCTTGTTACAAACTAAGGCCGACTCTTCCTTAGAATGGTTCATTCAACTAATAGCCCAATGACCAATGGAAATACAAGGACCAACGGCTTAACGTGACTTCCGAACCACGCAGGTGATGGTCTGGTATGTCTAAACGATGGTGGGAGTTGATGCGGGTATCATCAGATGATCACTGAGACTATCTGAGCCACGTTAGACCTATATCATCCTCAAAACCCTCTAGGAGTTGTAGGTGTCTCAAATCAAACTATTACAAGCCTAACACTCGTCTATTCAGTCCACTAGAGCCTAGAGATTACGGTCCATGGCTCCTGCTCTAACGTCAGTAGGACACTCCGTCTGCAGATGGATGCACAGCTCGTGGTTAGAGAGATAGATGACTCAGCAGTGCATTAGGCCGGCACAGAACTCTGGAGCTGTGTTTAAAAACTCATCACAGGCCTTTCTGACCATCTACCTGTCATGATTACAAATTGGACCACCCGAGTATTGTACCATAAACCCGCATGATGGCTCAATCTACCTGGAAATGTCATGTAAAGCGGACAAAGTACCGTTGGAAACTAGGCAGTGTTATTTGTACTGAACAAGACGTCTTACAGATGGGTATGAATTGTGCGGAATGTACAGTGGTGCCTGGGATGGTATGACTTTGTACATTTTTAGCTATAATTCGGATTCGAAATTATTAATTACCCAGTACTTAGCGGACTCGTGGCGAAATGGTATCGCGCGCGACTCCGGAGCTCATCACTCCGGTAGCGCGGTTCGATCCCCGCAGTCATCATTCGCCACTAGAAGTTTGAAGAGTGACTTTACGGTAACGCTAGGTAAAGGTCAAAATTGAGTGGTAGTGAGGACTTTGTAGTCCTAACTTTGCATCGTTAAACAAGACAAACTATACCACTTTATCAACGCTGCGTGGGTTCCAAATTGTTCAGTAAACCTAAATTCGTAAACTAATCTTCAATTGACATACTGCAAAACTTTACAACAGAATACGTCCCAGAATTTTCAACTTATGCGTACCTATTTCGTTAGTTAAAAGCATGTTATACAGAAGCTTGATTGCAAACATATATACGCGAACAAAACTATCATCATATACAGGGTAAACTTTTCAATTTCTGGCAATCTATTGTTAGCAATAATGTTTCTCATCAAGCGATTACTCAGTTTGTTTGTTACGTTCAATTGTTTTGCCTGCCACGTACTTTCACTTTACCCAAAGTTCTAGGAATTATTTTGCTGACTCACATCGCTACTGTTGTTATCCATTGTGTGCTTTCACGGTGTCCTACTTCTGCTTGAATGTGCGGTCGAATATTACAGAAGTATAATGAAATACTTTTGATCATATCGACAAGTAGTAGCATATTCAAAGCCAACCATTTTGATTTTAAATATAAGTTAAGTCTTTGACATTCTTAAGCCATGTAGTTGTGTAATGTACGACCCTACGAATTTGGTATTGAAGGACTATGGAATACAAGCAAAATTTTGCCACTTTCTAGAAATTCTGCTTGGTGTAAATAGGCATAATAACTTTATTTGAGGTATTGTGCAGGCACATTCTACAATTCAATATTAACGCCACGATAACTTTTCTGTACAGTTATTTCTTAAAGAACATAATTATTGTACTCTGACTTTGTAAAATAAAAGTGGAGAGAACATATTTGAATTATTTGTAGCTAACTCAATCAATATTTCGTACGTAATATTAATGATAAATTGAATTACAAAACATGAACCGAAGCATGACTGAAACTATAGAGGTAATGCAATACTATATGGAACACACAATAATTTCGGTTTTCTAGTTTGAGAATAAACTCTAACAATTGTTGCAGAGTTAGATCAATCTGTAAATGTAGCTAATTAGATCTAAACTTCATCTGATCTTACAAAAATTTATTTTAAGAACAATTTTTTGGTTTTGCCATCAGTTCTGTTGGAATTTAAATAAGTACCAAGTTTTCAAAATACCCAAAAGAGGGCTTCTATTAAACAGACCTACGGGCCTTAGCTTTATTTTAACTCTACAATGTAAATATTCCACTCCAACCACCTCTAAGTTCTCACGTATTGCATTACCCCTATAGTCCTAACAAGTGTTTCTCTCCACAGATCGCCGGAGCTGCTGCCTGCTTGTGTGTTAGTGTGTAGACAGAGCGTAGACAGTGTGTAGTGTGTGTGTGAACCATGGCTAGAGGATAGACCCGAGGATGCCGTCAGAGAGTGTGACGTACAGCAGTGACACGGATGATCCCTTCTGGCCTAACATCGCCTCAGGTATGCATTGTCACTTCTTAGTTAGATAGTTAACTGTAGTTGTGGAGTCGATTGTATTATAGTCGTAAAGTAGATTAGATTATATTAGCCTATAGTAGGGCTGGTAGTTTACAAAAGTACGTTAACCAAAGGCTTGTTGTACTGTCCCCGTTATCTTAACCTGGGAGACCCATCCCCGTAAAACCACAAAGCCTCAAGATGACTCCCCAAGCTCAGACAAGTGAACTTCATCCCAATTAAGTTCCTCAAGTAGACCTCTTCTCCATATCTCCAGAGAGAAGCAGTCTCACAGGATGTGCTTATCAGTTTATACTGAGTGCTCACAAAGTCTACATACATTATTACCATTGTGCAACCCTATTTTCTGTAGATGATGCCTGATGTGATCATGTATCACCTGCAGAAAATGCATAGCGGTAAGATCTAAAGCTATTCATTGCTTAGGAAGCTGAGAATAAACGTTTATTCAAGGACATTTATTTACAAAAGTGTTAGGGATGGTAAATCGCTGATGTGTCACCTCCACCATTGCCTCATTCAGCCCTGATAAAAAATATTTACATACTTTGGCTCTAACTACAGACCAAATTAAAGGCAAAAAATATTAAAAGGGCAACTACTAATAGTCAAAAATTGATGGCCAATCATTATAATTCCGAAGAATAACTTTAAAGAATTTCCGACATACCTTGTGGAAAGCTACCGGCTCTATACAAAAGGTCCTACTATTGACCTGGTCTTCTTATGTACTAGACCTATAGTCACTTTTTATGTTAATAAACACACTATTTTTCAAAATAACTGTTTCAAACATAAAAGGAAACACTTCTGGCCAGCATCGTCAGACTTCGGAAGAACTCGGCGTTCTTACGACTCTCCATGTTAGCAGAGCCGCACAAATCTGCCGATGACGTGAGTTTAAAGAGCATGAATGGAGCTGACTTGTCGGAGGGGTGGGAGAAGGCAAAAACTAGAGGAAACACGTGTAGTGAATGGTTCCGGGAGACATGTGTACAGAGAGCGAGAGGGAGAGCTTCCATTGACTACTTCCCATGTTCACGCTTCACGCCTTGTCAACGGTGTCTTCTGGTGTTCGTGTTGGGAGTCAGGAGAAGACACACCGTGACCACAAAACATCCTTCACTATGAATTAGTTAGGCCTAAATCTGTCATTTAACATGATAAGGTTGACTGTGTTTACTAATTTTTCAATAAATTGTTGAACATGTTAACCAGACAATGAGACAACCCGACCATACAGAACCCAAGGTGGTAAACAACGACTCCTTTCACCGATTATGAATTTTAAAACTGTGTGTCCTCAAAATCAGATAAAAGGTTGCTTTTGCAATAATTAAAGATACTTTTACTTTGCTACTTTGATTCGAGACACCGACCACTCTAATCAACCAAGAGACACCGATTACTCTTTAATCACTAAATCACTATTTGAGATGCCGACCACTCTCATGAGGGTATTTTAAGGCAAATATGTGGTGAAGGATGAGTGTGATGAGTGGTAGTAATGAGTTATGAGGTGTAGTCTTGTTACAAACTAAGGCCGACTCTTTCTTAGAATAAGTCATTAATTAATAGCCCAATGACCAATGGAAATACAAGGACCAACGGCTTAACGTGACTTCCGAACCAGGTGATAGTGTGATATGTCTAAACGTTGGTGGGAGTTGATGAGGGTATCATCAGATGATCACTGAGACTATCTGAGCCTCTTTAGACCTATATCATCCTCAAAACTTGACCTCCATGAAGCTGGTGGACCACGCCACGAGTCCCAGTCAGGTTATACAGGGTGAATGGTGAGTGTGATAAGTGTTTTGGTGGATGATGATGTGTAGCAATGATTACTAATCTACTCAATTTGGGTGGATAAGTAATCATTGTGTGTAGTCTAGCTTGTTACAAACTGGCCCCGACTGTTCCCCAGATTGGGTCATTATTAATAGCCCAACGACCTTAACGTGACTTCCGAACCACGAATGAAAAGCAAACCAATGCATTTTTGAGCTAGCAGCTGCATAAAGTTCATATCATCCTGTATATAACTTAACTCTTAGGCGTTCAGTGACTAAAAAGGCTCTCCCCAACACCAAAATATCTCAAGCTAATTATTATGATGTTTTGGCGCGGAGTTAACCGGAAGAACTATATTATAGCTGTATATTACTATCAAGATTTTCGAGATCGGTCCAGAAACCGATAGTCCTAACTTCAACTACACAATGTTAAACCTAATACTTCTTAAACTTCCATCTTCATCGAACCAATCTAGCAAGGAGAAAACTCCAAATCAGTCTCCGGGCGACAGAATCAATTATCATAACCGTAAACACAACTATGCATCATCTCCCCGCGTCAGCAAGTGAGGTGATGAAACTATCCCATTAATCTTGTCCGTTTAATAAAATCAAGCAATCATCAACACGATACCAGGGTATCAGGAGCTGTCTGCACTGACAGGTTGCGCCACTGTCGGCTCATCCGACTCTGTGTTTGGCGGGAAACACACCTAGACACTGTCAGGAACATGTCTCGACCAATCAGCTGCCGGTAAATGAACCAGAAGACCCCCGAGGCCGCAGGTTTGAGGTCGGTTACGCAAGAGTTGCTCGCTACTGTGTACATGCACTGCTGGCCACGCCTTGTGGCTTGCGTGAGGCTAGTTACCTGATGATGGTGATGGTGATTCAGAAATGACGATAGTTGAAAGGTTGGTTTGAATATTTATTTGAAAATTACTGTCGTGACTAGTTAAGAGGCTTTTGTGGTGTTGAATTCCGTCGTGTTCGATTTCGATAAAAGCGATGAAGCTAACAACCCAATCTGGATAACAGTCGGCCCTACCTTGTAACGAGACTAAACCTCATCATATTTCAAAACACTCATCACACTCACCATTCATCTGGTGAGCAGTGGTGTCTCAAATCAAAGTATCACTTCCTTTTGGTGTTTTTAAAAACTAGGTCGTACTCAAAAGGGGAATGGTCAAATCTTCCGTTAGTTTAAAAGGTTAGTACTGATTTTAGGGATTAAAAGACTTTAAAAATAATCAAAACTGATTCAAACCAGGTAATATTTATTGTCTAGCTCCTAAACCAGAGAGAGTACGTATCAAGGCTGTATTTCTAAGCCACGTTGTATCATGCAGAAAATAATTGAATAGAACCTCTGGGTTCCTTGAACTGCCTCAACTGCTCTATTGTTTCCTCAAGGAGTTGCTTAGCTTCAAAAATCAACCAGACACACACACAATATAGTAGGGGCGTTGAGTGAACGGCCGGGACAGAACGAAGATGAGCCAGAAGTGGACAAGGTTGATGAACCAGAAGATGAGCCAGAGGTGGAATTTACATTCTACAGTTTACTAAACTCTGTACTTCAGCTGACCCGTGTCAGGTTGGTATCGTGCGCGACTCCGGAGCTCATAACTCCGCTGGTGCGGTTCGATCCCCATCGACACCCAAGTGACATTTTGGTACCGTTAGGTTATGGTCGAGGTGTAATTTGACACTCTACAGCATACTATACTCTGTAATTTCCTTACCCATGGTGGGCTGAATCGTGCGCGACTTCGGTGCTCATCACTCCACCTGACGCGGTTCGATCCTTAGTCATGGATTGTCAAAGTGACAATGTGACGACGCTAGGTAAAGGTCAAGGTAGAGACGACTTTGGGTTCTAATTTCACCTCGCTAACTAGATAAATTTACCTTTTATTACACTTCAAATTGAAACAGCAACTCTAAACGTGATGAATGCAATAACCATTTCATTTCAACCGGGTTTACCTCAACAAACAAACAAACCAACCAAAACAAAGAATAGAAAGTAACATGTTTAATTCACTACTCAGGTTTCACCGCATATTCTTCTTGCAGTAATATCTCTAGCCGGTCTCAGAAACCACAAACTAGGAAGCCTGAAAGAGAAGCCTCATAAGAGATGATGTAACGTAACTGAGGGGCAAGTGCAATGCCATTTTATGTAACTAGAAAATAAAGTAAGGATATTTCAAGATAAGAAGTCATGTAACAAAAATTCTGTAAATCAGCGGATCCGTGGCGGATTGGTATCGCGGGTGACTCCGGAGCTCATCACTCCGATGGCGCAGGCTCGATCCCCGCAGTCACCACTTACAGTTTGTAATGTGATTATACGGTTACGCTAGGTAAAGGTCGAGGTTAAGTAGTAGAGAGGACTTTGGTGTTCTAACTTCGTCTCGTTAAACAAGACAAACTTTACCTTTTTTACCTTTAAATCAACAGTCAGCTAACCGCAGTTTTAAAACGTAATGTGTCACTTAAAACCGTTGAGAAGCCAAGATTATAGCTTTTACTTATTGTCAACTTTTTTGTGATTTTCCAAGATTATTTCAAATTTCTTTCAACAGCTTACAGTTCGTTGGGTATACATGACCGGTAGCCTTGAGATTTCCTGCTTCCCGCTTATGGCCCTATAGCCTATCTCACTGGCCATGTTAAACCTAACGAACCAGTTCTAGGTTAAGTCCATAAGTTTTAGAATAATGAGCCGAAGAAGGCGGTTGAATGCTGTCACGATTAACCCTAATTAAGAACAAATTATATCGCGTCTTCAATAGTTTACAGAGATCATTTCAGTGATCTAATTTGATGAGCATATGCGTCGCTGAAGTAATTGTACTTCAACTGTGACGCGGTGTAAACCGAAGCCTTAGATCTAGTGATGACACCGGCCGCGAAAGCCTTAAGAGTTAAGAGAACAAGTAATGCTATAAAAGTTCCATCCATGTCGCCATCGATAGGAATGCATCCTACTCGGTATATTTTACCATTTATGTAAACCCATAAACGTGTATAAGCGATAACCTATTGGAAAGCGAGGCGTATCACGAACCCATAAACTGGCAAAGACAAGTAACTGAACCGCGTAGGAGACATATTTGTGATACTTCCAACAAATCCAGCATTACGACAAAGCTTTAGTGTAGATAACTACGGAAACCAGACGTAACCAGCAAATAAACTTTACTTTTAAAGTCATATATACATCGGAGATCAGTAAATCGATAAAATTCCTTGTTTTATGCCTATAATTGTCGTAAAAGAGCGGATAAAAGAACGACGTCGTCAGCGTATAAAAAGAACAATAGGGAATTTTATACAAGACGCAGGCGTTACATGAATGGTTAAGTTGGATGAGAATAATACTTAGTCTCCCACCCGACTGGAGATCTTGCCCATAAAACCCCCATAAAGTCCTTCTGGAGTTTTATATCGTTGGAGTCAATCCATTAGAAGAATTTATGTCCCTTAAAACAAAACCTACCACTGGTGTGATTTCTACCCGACTATTCAAAACTTGTAGTCCTTACACAAGACTGGTTTTCAGCTTTCACTTTAAGTGCTTGATATATTAAATTTATGATGTTTGTATTTTACTAATAGTTTATAGCCAGGTGTTAAATGTTTTATGGTTTGCAATTATGAGCTCTGACGTTTCAATTTGATTTAGATGTTCAACCTCTTTTCTACGGTTGTTAATTGTGCCTATTTTAATGGTTTCTTTACGATATTGGACTGTTTACGTTTAATTAGGGACGACTTGAGTGAAATACCGTGTCTTGCCTCATGCATATTGCCAGTTGAGTTTCTTCTTGAGGCTTTATTGCTATGGTTGACCCTTTTACATCTAGGCGCAATTGCGTTGAAGAAACTATACTGATAAATTGAAGGAGATTAAATTCATTGGCTTGGATAAATACTACGAACTACCTTTGGTTAAGATGGTTTTGAACTGGATTGCTTTCGTCAAAATGTCAATATAGACACAATACACCTTGGCCTGGCGGTATTTCAGCAATGTCGCCTTCAAATGCTTCTAGTGGCAAATATTTGATTTCGCTCCAATTCTTTTGTCGGGAAATGCCTCCCGAGGTCTCAAATTCCACAGCAGTACAAAATACTACCGAACAGTTAAAGTGGTTTTGAAGAATTCGGTCGTCGAAATCCAAAGATACCTATGAAACTTTCCAAATTCAAGAGTACTCGGCCATTAATTATTTATTTCCAACCAATAGGTGTTTTCTTACAAAGGAAGATATCTAGTGTGATGTGTAAGGACGTGGCGTGGATGTACGACCAGTATTACATCATGACCTAGGCGTGAACATTGGTCTGAAGGTCTCTGATTTGTTTATCGAGGTGGGCTGTTTGTATTTGTGTCTAGGCGTCTTGTGGTGTGTACTGTGTAGACAAGGACTTACTGCGTAGTTACTTTACATGGCCAAATAATTAAATTTCCTTTCACATCACAGATCCTTTATAAAACTAGCTTTTTCACTAGCTTCAACGTTCAACCACAGAGAAAAGAGCTACTATAGATCCAATGGGATAGGAAATTGGTTGCTATGTTTAATTTTTTAATCCACTACCAAGTGCGGTTGCCATATCGTGTGTAGCAAAGATTATGTTATGGTAGATAGATAGCACTCGGATGCCGAATGGGTGAGGCAGGAAAATCAACATAGCTGCGGAAGCCCAATCACAGGTAGCGCTGCGAGGGAATTATTTTATCTAGCACTTGGAGACATTTAATATATGCAAGATATCCTAAGCGCATTTCATACGGTGAGTGAGTAGGCGCGAGAAACAACGCAGGTGAAGGAGGCGGGTAGCGCCGAGGTTGAAATGGGGTGACAGGTTGTGAAAGGGAACATTAGATACTTCTACGCTTCCTGGAAGACGGAATACCCCATTCAAATAGAGTTGTATTGTCGCCGGTACCTGTTCGCGGTTGCTTTTGTGTTTACTTTCCAGTTCCACACCACCAAGAGAACCTTGCAAGCTTGAGTCATAAGTTGATTTAGAAATCGGAATATTGACATTCCTCGTGTACATTTACACTGTTATCGAGTTAGTTTAAGAGGCCCCAGATCTGAGGTCATGCCGCGAGTGCCGCTTTTAACATGGGACAAACTCTTTAACACTGTGGTTTCTCAAAAGCCTTGGCACAAATTGGAAAGTGCCACTGTCGGATTAAATAACTAACTCTCCACTGCAAACAAACCATTTTAAAAGTTTGTAGCTGTAAATTTCGATTTTTAGATGTATTTACGAAATCGATTTTCCCATAAGAAACTTGATTTCGTACAGGGGCCTCTTAACAGCGACCATATGCAGACTTCGGTGTTGATTAAAACCTACATTACAAAGTATACACATTACACGGTATAAATAATGTGTTGAACCCTAGTTAAGGTAATTAATTTTTTTCATGACAAATCCAATACTACGTGAAATTGAATTACTAACTATTAGAAAATACTTTTAAGACGCTTCGTAAGTTGTTACATCATTATGCCTCAAAGTCAAAAATCACTTTTAATGTTGTTTTGTCATCAATGATACAGTATTTCAGTTTCGAGTGATGTAGGGTAATAAAATAGCATGGACTAAAAATAACAACAAAACAAACTGTATTGGAAATCATATCACATACACAGTTAGGGCTTTAGAATCCTCACTAAATACCACTTAACCATGAGATTAACAATTAATAATAAATACGTATTTACAAAAATTGAAGTTAATAGTTAAAATTAACAAAGGAAAAGATGAACAAAAAAGTACTGTATTCAAACAGAATATACATAGTTTAACATAATATAACATGCAGTCTAATGAATATAATATGTACAACAGATTTGATTTATGACCCTTATTGAGTTGCTATTTCAATTTCGGTATTATCCTTATGAGGGATAATTATTAATTAACAACGTTCAAATCCTAACACATTGAATATCCATTATAATTGTCCCTTGAACATCATCCGGTGAACACTTACAACAACATTAATTATAAATTTGAAGAAAAATATATTTATAATTAAAGGTTTGAAACTTAAATATAAAAAACCAACTTTAAAATGTACTAGCAAATGTAATTTTATAATACCAAATATATTTGATGCTTAAATTTAAAATTAAACACAGAATGTCTCAAAAATGTATACACACCTTAATCGAATGTATCTAATTACAAATAAAACCTGTGGCTTTTGACGTTACACCAAATGAAAATTCAAAACGTCTGTTTTCAACAATATAACTGAATGTTGCTATTTATTTAATTTAGTCTGAACAAAACAAGCTGAATGTTCCGTTGTCTTTAGATTACCAATTAGGTCTACAATTCATATTCTCGCTCTTTCCTTCGTAATCTATTACACTACTTTCATATTTTCTTTAATGTTCTTATACATATAATTATTTAATGAAGGATCTGCGAAGGTAGATTTCATTGTAGTTAATTGAAAGCTTGAACGTGTTCTTTGAACCTGCTATTAAACGTTTTTCCACTTGCTATATATAAATATGTGTTGTATACAATAAATATACATGAAAATAGTATAACGTTTTTTGCATTTCATTCTGGAGGTGTTGGGAAACTGCAACCTGTGTTGTTCTATGACGGTTCGTTCTGTTTGGTGAGAAAAATAAATAAAGCTTTTTCCTAAAAAAAAATCGTTAAAAGGGGGGTTTTGCTGTCATCTTGATTTAATCTCCACTATACAAGAAAGGGTTTAAGAATTATTTTAGTAATTTAAAAATGACTGGCTCTACTTCCCATAGAAATTTACTAATACAACATGAAGAACAAAACGTCAGCTATACAAATAGCGAAGGAACTTTGGATAAAATAGTCTTAAATATGATTTTCTGGTTTAGTATCAACAAACCTTAACATACTCAATGAGAGGTACAAACCTCTAAATTCGTACCATAAGGTTCTCCTAGGTAACGCATTTGGTGTCTTTAGAATTGAATAAGAATATTTTTACATATAATATATGGCTTGTGCATACTGTAGACAATATTGATGTCTTAAGAGTGTATTAAGTATCTAGTAAACAATATTCAATAAGTAAATCGTATTATCACAACATATAAAACTTGACATTATCAGCGAATTTCTGTTAGTAAAATGAACTATTAACACCATCAGATTGGTAAGATCGAGACCCGGCCTATAAAATGAGCGCCAACCCTGACTCAAGAACACATTTTGAACAATTTTTATAGTAAGTTACGTATATACAGGGTGATTACAAATGATGTTCCTGATTTTGATCATAATATACTGGGTAAATTTGCTTTTAGACCATTTTAATTAGTACCAAAGAAAAACTCATCAAACTTTATTTATAATGATTTGGGTGCGTGTCTGCTGTTTCTTAAGTCAATTGTTGTACATGTTGTGTAATGCTTGAATTTGAAGACAGTAGACTAATGCTTGTTGAGTGATGGATTATCACATTAACTAATTTTTTATTAGTGTGCAACCAATTTTTAGAACCAGGTTTAATGAAGATCGTCCTAGTAACCAATCTAATCGCAGTAGTAATTAAGTTTTAAAATTAATGGCCGCATTTGTAAAAAAAAAATGATACTAAAGCTCACAATTTGTGCTTGGGGCATGAATCGGGTGCGGAGGTTCGAATGACGTACTCTTGAACTGGCCATTACTATCTTCGGATAACACTTCCGTTATTTTTCTTGTGGGGATACATCAAAAATAAGGTGTACACACCAATACCATTAGCAAACCTGAGATCCAGCAATGGATTGCCATCGAAACAATGGATCAAGATACTCTATCAACTTATAGCCAGAGCTTGATTATAGGATTGAAATGTTGTAGCACAAGGAGTACCTATATCAAAATTTATAGTTAAGAATAGCTGTTGTGATGAAACTTATTGAATTTTTCTTCAAATGTAGGTAACCATTTTGTTTTTTATATAAATATAAAACTAATTTTTATACACTAGAAATCGTGAACATCATTTGTAATAACCCTGTATATATGTTAATATATGTAGGTGTGAGATCTCACAGGTTTCACCTTTGTCCGATGTTTGACAAATTTGTAAAATATTTCCTTTTTGTAAATGTAGGCCTAAGATCGCTTGCTGGAAAATCAGAATACCGAAAGCCCCCTTCAAGAGTTCTAACTAAAATACCGGTTTAAATTTTTTAAATAGTAATGTCATCGATATAAATAAAATTTATATTGATGTGTTTTAGTGTTAACCTTGAACATTACAAATACTATAAAATCCAGAGTTTCAAAATAATGACCAGAAGTAATTATCGCTATAACAGCGAAATGAGTTGTTCGATTTTAATGGAATGAGTTATTTCTATTCTTAATGTTTATTAAAACGTGCAGTAAAATAACTTGTAAAAGGTTGAAGGCCTAAGCGAAAAGCTTCGTAAAGTTCGCCATAGCAATACACAAAAAGAATAAAAGTATATATTTATTTTCCAAAGTTTACAAAAATAAAACAGGTATTGTTTTCTAGGTTGTAGTTGTTCCGTATATAGGCCTAATTGTGAACTTTTCGCCTCCATTTTCAAACAAAACCACAAACCCAATCACTTGTCACTTAACAGAAATTCCACTGTTATAATTAATTGACCTCAAAAGCTGAGGCCGAAGGCTGAAGCTAAGTTGTGTGTGTAGAGAGTTGGAGATACAATCAGCGAATCGTAGTGTTGTTCGAGGTGAGTAACAAATTGCAAACGAAATTCGTTTCATTTGCGCTAACGGTGCTTTAGAGCTTGGCTGCGTGTCGGCCTGGTTTCGAATGAAGGTAGGAAAGCTGTGACAAAGAGATCGTTGACTTTTCAGTGGAAGGAGTTTTGTGAACATCTGGCTCTGACTAAGAAGAGAAGATACCGAAAAGAATGCAAAGCGTCTTAGGTTTTTCAATGGAAGGACAAGAGGATATCTCAAAGTAATAAGCCTAGGTGCCATAGTTAGCTAGAGGGAAGTTGTCCTGTTTTCTCCAAACGGATGAGTCATCAGAGTGCAAGATGGGTCGGCAAATTGTCTGTCCACATGAATGAGCTAATATAAGTGACAGGCCATAAGTCTGTAGACAAAGTCCTCTCACACCTCCTCACTGTTCCTCGCACCTTTAGCAACTGGTCGAGGATTAGACCCTAATTATTGAGGCTTATTGCCGGTCATAAACGTTTCTGCGGCTCCTATTATTTTAGAGGCTCAACAAGAGCCACTGACACACTCGCAAGTTAGTTTGTTCTAGAAAATCGCACGATTTGGTCACATTTAAGTCATCGACATGGGACAAACTCGAGCTTATGGAGCCGAGGGAGGAGAAAGACGTCAAGAGATGGCAGCGCTATCTGTGCTTGGGCTGTCGCAACTTTGTTGATTTTCCTACCTCAGCTATTCGGCATCTATGCGCAATTTACCTACCATAACATAATCGTTGTCACCACAACTGAGCAGCACGGATAGTCGCGCAATCGCGCTTTGTAATGTATTTGATGATTGTACTAGTGTTTTCTTCACAACGAAGAGTTGACGTCTGTAGATATTGACTTTGTCTGTGCTTAAACTCACCAGTGTAGTGATGTTTCTTTGTTATGAATTGTTAAGTGCTGATCAGTATTCTTTTCACCGTTCATTCAACGTGAGATTTACTATTTGTTTACCTTCAGACCTAACCTAACATAACCCACTTTCATTACTTTCATTTACCAGCATCTACAACACAACTATAAGCTGCACTTACAGTCATGAGTTCACTTTCACCGGAGAAAGGTAAAAGATCTCGTATCGAAACGCCCTTAATGTTCTCTTACCGATGAGAACAATACATCGAACAATCGATACTTTCACGTGTCATCGATTGTCGATTGTTGACTGTCCGCCCGTGTTGAATTGGACTTGACCTTTCGATTGTAAATAATGGAGAGTGAACAGTAATTGTGAAAGTGTAGTGTCGTAATGAACATCGCACTTAAATTAAGTTATGCGTATTCATTAATGCCTCATTATAATTTAATTGTTGGGAGTCTTGTTTATAGACCTTTCTAATAAAAGATGTAGAATGTGATGTGAATCAGCTGTAGTCTAATGGTTCTTCGGTTCTTTACATGTTCAACACAATCACAGTCCTTTTTTAGTTTCCAAGACCTACCATAGTAAATTCCTCAATAAAGAATGTAATTTCATAGTAAATTATGAAATAACGTTTACTATTAGACAAGCTGACGACTCTTAGAGACTTTACATATTTTTATCTTAAAGGTTGTGTTCGTGAGTACCGAATTCAGTGTAAACAAAGCTGGACTTAGGCTAAACCTTGAAAACTCGTTTCGTTTGGGAATAAATCACTAGTATGACCGCAGAATAGTGTATTTTGTATTAAGAGCCCCGAAAGTAGTGGGTTTTCAGCCTGAGATCTTATTCCGTAGTTGATTATTTGATTTTTTCACGATTACGTAACTACACGATCAGCTGTTTTTCTTTCTCGTTGAGGGCAAAAAGACGCGACTTGAGGTACTTTTTGGCTGATTAGGTACGTAAAACCTGTGAAACTGAAAACTACATTTCCCTGTGATATTACGTTCTGGACGTTTCGTTGAAACTGCCTCTAAGCCCATCATCAAGTTGACGATTTACACCTATCTACTAGATTACACAACAGTTTCACCTCCTGTAGGTTCCACACGTGCACTTGTACTCCGTAGCTACCTCATGTCGGGTACTGCCTCTGATTTATGATCCTGCAGTTCCACTGGCTGTGTCCTTATCCTCAATTACAATTTCTCCGTTCCGCCCCATCACGTCTGACCTTGCGTTCTCTGTCGCTGCTGACGCCAAGCTGCTTTCTAATTGGCTGCTGATGCACTCTGTGTTGTGCTGATCTTATCACAACATTGCTTTCTGCGTAAACTGAGCCATCTCTGATTTCACTGCACGACCAGAGACAATGTTATGTTAGGTAAATAGCGCATGGCTGAGGCGGGAAACTCAACATGGTTGAAGCGACCCACGCTCAGAATGCGCTGCGAGCGCTGCCGTCTCTCGCCGTATTCTCCCCTCGGCTCCACATGATCGATTTATCCGTTGTCGATGACTTAAATGTGACAAAGCCGTGCAATTTTCAAACAACCGAACTTGCACATGCGTCAGTGGCTCTATTTGAGATTCTTAAAAACAGATTTTGCTGCAACATTTTGTTCCTGCCTCATGTGGCATCTATGCGTTATCTACCTATCATAGCATTGTCTTTGCCAAGACATCCAGCTAGCTGTTCTTTACACTACGTTCAGTAGGACTTCTATATAGGTTCTAAATAACTCAATAAAAACGATCCAATGGAACTTACTCCTAATAACTGCGAAAGTCTTATGTAAACCTATAAATGAAACGTCTTATCTATTTGTTTCTCTCTCTAGAATGAAAAATCTTACACGCGAACCTTTCTGTAACTCTATGCTGTGAAGAAATCCACGTGAAGGTCACCCAGTTGAGAACAGTGTATGACACATCTCTGGATTGTGATGGTAATCATGTGATAATGATATTGTTTACGCCTCCCAGCTGATTCATAAATTCCACCTCTGTAGACACACCTTTAACTAGAATAGGCTAGTTTGTACTGTAACACTATTTATGACGGCCGCCTCAACGGTAGTTTTTATGACACCTTATATTGTTTCACCTTAAGCTGAGCATGGATCCCAATCACGCTTTTTAAGTAGATACCTACTCCTGATCCCCAGAGAGGGACAATCGGATAGGATGTCCCTAGTAGATTCTACTGACTGCTTATAAGGTCAACATAAAGGACTACCATAAAAAAAGACTACCACACCACTTATGTAGACTTAGTGAGCAGTCAGTAGAAACTGCTAGGCCCTAATAGGATGGGACTGTCCCTTTCTGGAGATCATGGAGAGGGTCTAAGGTGAAATTGGGATGAAGTTCACTTATCTGAGCTTGGGGGAGTCATTTGAGGCTTTCTGGTCCTTTGAGGGTCTAGGGTAAGATAACTGGGGGCTGGGGCAGTACAATAAATCTTTGGTTGACGTACAACTGGTACATTATCAGTCCAGTCCTACTATAATCTTAGCTAATTTAATATGAGCATCACGGGGCTTAAACAAACTGGGTTATTTTAAATACTTCTTCATACCTTCTCAGCTATTGCATCCTTTGACTGTTAAGATTTCGCAATGCAACAACAAAACATCATGCTCTGTTCAACGTAAGATACTCAAGCCTTCTACCACTTCGAAAATATACAACTATTTATTCCCCAACAAAATGTTGGTCCTACGAAGATTATTATCATTTAGAATAAGATCAAAACGATAATACTCAAAGAATTACCCAGTCGCCAACAACTAACCATTGGTCATAATATCACTTCGTTCGACCACAAAATTGAATTTAAATTACGGTAATTGAAAGAATTACGCGGGAAACCGGCTATCCCACGTAAACGCGGTATAATTTCACAAACGAACGAGGCAGTAACGGCTTGTGAATATTAGTAGGTGAGAAATGTACCATTATCTTAACAAGGTCTACTGTCATTACATAACTTCTAGAGTGTTGAGAAGCTTGTAGTCTCAATCTGTTGGAATGTTTTGAATACCTTTGCGATGTTTTCAAATCCGTTACCTGTGATTTAAAGGGTATTAAACGCAAATAAACGTTAGATTAGATTAAAGTAGGGCTGGTAGTAAACCAGTTGTTGTGTACGTCAACCAAAGGTTTGTAGTACTTCCCCGGTTATCTTAGCCTGGGAGACCCACTCCTATAAGACCACAAAGCCTCAAGATCACTCCCCCAAGCTGAGACAAGTGAACTTCATCCCAATTACGCCCCTATAGTAGACACCTCCTCATCTCCAGGGAGGGACAGTCTAATAGAGTGTGCCTAGCAGTTTCTACTGACTAAACGTTTTCTGAAATAAATGTTACTTTGATTCGAGACACAGACAACTCCTAGAGGTTATTTCAAGGGGAATATGGGATGAATGGCGAGTGTGATGAGTTTTGATGGATGGTGAGGTGTAGTCTTGTTACAAACTAGGGCCGACTGTTCCCCAGATTGGATTATTAATAGCCCAACGATTAATGAAGGACCAAAGGATTAAAGTGACTTCCGAATCACTAGGAGTGGCCAAAGTTGTTACTGCAGCGCCGGGAGTCGAACCCGGAACAATTTGGTGCGAAGCACGCACTTTACCAACGAGCTAATGCCGACCGCAATGTTATGCGAATGTTAGAATAATCATCTGTGTAGACAGTCATTGGTTTGCTATTTGCTGCTGTAGACTTATCTGAACGTTTATCATTGAATTCCTTGCCGATGAACCGCACAGCCGCTGATAAGGATATCAAGGTGACGATTGCAAGGCTGTAGAGTTATTTGTTATTTGTGATTTAGTGTGTTTACTTTTGATAAAATTCACAATGGGTTACTTTCGTTCGTAAGAAGTCTGGTATTTAAATATGTTTACTTAATGCTACCTAGGCACTTCATTTTTGATTGTTAACTGTAGTTTTATTAGGGTGGATTTAAAATTAGACTAACCCGTTCGTACGCGACTTCCTTCTGACCCTGAACCCTGAGGTCATCCCCTGATCTCCATCCCTCATCTCTCTTGTAGACAAGCGCCCCTTGTTTAAACAACCCCTTCTCATCATTCGACGCGACCCGTGTTTGTTTTTGTCCGAACACACCAGAGCTATTCATCACGCCTAAATCATTAATAACTCATGTCAACATCGGTCTTTCGTTTAGTCTTGTAAATTGAATACTGAGCTATGTTGGTGTTGTTTTGGGAGGGAGTCTTCACTTAGAGTACAACGCGATGAACAACGTTAAAGTAAAAAAAGGTAAAGTCTGTCTTGTTTAACGAGACGAAGTTAGGAATATAAAGTATTTTCTGACACTCAACCTTGACCTTTACCTAGCGTCACTGTATAGTCCCTTTTCAAATTGTGAGTAGTGACTGGGGATTGAACCCGCACCACCGAGTGATGAGCTCCGGAGTCGCGCGCGATACCAATCCGTCATGGGTTCGCTAAATTTCATAGGACCATAAAATGTAGTAATATAACTGAGAAACATTCTCAAACAGGTTTTTAAATCCAAAACCACCTGCAAACGAAAGGGACCACCAAAACCATAGGTCTCCCTAATCAAACGAATTTCCTATGCACAGACCTATCGAACTGCGCAATTCGAAGCAAACAAAGGAGCACCCCAATTACGTCACAATACCTCTTTCTTTACCAACAGTAGGGAGGAGACGAACTGCCTTCGGGAAGGCGAGCGAAGGGAGAAATCATAACGAAAGAGGAGGGAATCAAAAAGAGCCGAACAAAAGTCAATCTGAGTAATCACATGTTGTACTGTGTACTTATCTCGCAGGGTGTCATGCCCTACCGCCCATTACTTGCCCTACAGCCCATCTACAGACGGTGGAGTCTAGGTTTAATTGCCGGTGTGGCCGGTCCGGTCGCCCTATGGTAATGGTCCCTACTGAACCAGCCTGGTTACAAGGGCCGAGGAATTTACGAGCTGTTTTACGTGTGAGAACCCTTGTAAGGCTTCTATTTACTATTCTAATTGCTTTGGAATTAGATTTTACTTTCGATTACTGAAAGGTTTAATTGGCGATGAAAGCAAAAACGAAACTGAAAGTAACAATAGATATTGAAGTTCGTGGGATTTATATGGAAGGTAGATGAAAATTAGTATTAAATAGATCGTGTTTGAAAATAAGACAAACTAATGTTGTGATAGCCTCTCGCTTAGCTCATTATTTTCAAACTAATTTTCAATTCTTTGTTTGATGTTTGTTGTTGACGATGGTACAATCGAAAGTAAAATCAAATAGATAAATCAAGCACGTCCACGGCCAGTGACATCTGTACACTTACTGACTGCCTGGTCAGCCGCCAAACATTGTGACGACCAATCACAGCCGCGAATCAGGCTGACCTGTAAAAGAGAACACAAAAATGCCTATTTATACACAACCAATGGAAAATAGTTGGAAATTTCCCTTCCATTACTTCTAAGTAAGTACTCTTCAATACTTCAACATCAAATATTTACACCAAAACCAGTTTTTCACATCTGGTTCGTTCCAGTTTATGCGGCTTTAATACACGACTTCTAAAACATACTGCAGCCTAATAAGTATTTGTAGACCAATAAACCCAAATGAATCTCGAACTCAATGAATTCCAACTCTGCACTTCAGAGCCTATCCATCAAACTGTCCCGTAACGCTGCTGAGAGATATTAAAACTGAATAAAAACTTGGTAAAAACCAGACCCGCCTGGCATTAACAAGAGTTTGCGATAAGAGCGCAGATAGCCTAATTCTCAGGTGAGTTTAAATGCCAACAAGGTCCACCTGCCGACCTGGGACCTGCCAGTAGACATGAGGTAGTCACTAAACTGTTTTGACACCTGGGAGAAGTGACGTGGATTTTGGCACAAGTCAGCTGATGAACTTATTCAACCAGTTGTCTCAGCTGTTCGTGTTAGTGGATTGGTATCGCGCGCTCATTACTCTGGTGGTGTGGGTTCGATCCTCAAAGTCACCTCTGGCAATTTGTTAAGTGACTGTAACGCTAGGTGAAGGACGAGGTTGATTGGTAGAGAGGTCTTTGTATTTCTAACTTCACCTCGTTAAACAAGAGAAAATTTTCTTTTACCTTTTATGAGTTCGCTGCAACCATCGCGTAGGTCTTTCTAGAGTTCCAAAATTCAATCCACCCTACAGATTGTGTTTACTATTTTAATTAAAAGTGTAAAAATTATAGTACCAATACGGTAATAGCAACGCCGTTTTTTGGACTGCAAAATACGTTGTGGAGAGGGCTGCATCGTTCTTTTTTCCGCCATGACTCCAGTGGGTTAAGAAAAATCCCGTGTTCATGGACACCTTTGGTAAATAAAGTATAGCTACTTAAAGGTATGATGGCATCTCTATGCCTACCGTCAAACACCCTGTATAGTGTTGTAGAACGAAACTAATAGAATCTTCAATCTTCGTTGAAACGTTTACCCCTTATAGACTACTTACTGAGCTTTCCTAGAAATATTTCATTAAATGAGATTAGTCTGTCTACACGAAACTCCCATGTCTTATACCGTACAAGTAATATGAGAACTGGACAACTTAGTTACCTTGTATAATGACGAGAAATCAGCTGATGAATCTCGTAACTGTGAAGCAAGTCTACTCGTATACTGGCGTGAGTAAAGCGCATTCATTATCTCTCGAGGTAGAGGATGTTTCAACGTTCGTGTCCACTATAGAAAGCGACTCCGGTGTGAAAATGTTGAGAGATGTACTTAATCAATTTGTACGTTAGTAACTCTCTCAAAAACGAGTTAAATATTTTGAAAGAACACGGAATCAGATTTCGTTTGGTACTAAAAACAACCTTTTATTTGGGTCCTTATTTTAGTGGTAGTTCACGCTTTGAACTTTAAGAAATCAAGTATGATAAAATAATAAATTAACATTATTGGTAGTGCCATTCAACTTTGTGGCATTCTTTCACATTCAAAAATAAGATTATTTTGTTAAAAAGAACTTTTAATCTTTTAGAGTGGCTTTTAACAGATAATTTAATATGATTTGCGTTTTGTGGTAAAAATATAACAGTTGAATGCTATAATCTATAGATCTTCCAGTTCACACCACGTCAAAATATCATAATAATTAGCTTGCAATATTTCGGTCTCGCTATGGATTACCATTTTCAGTCACTGTTTGGCTGAAACAGATATTTTGAGGCTGCGGATTTTATTTTCAGGGCTGCCAACGACCAATAGGATAGGAAGTTTGTCAGTTTCAGCCAATCATAACTGAAGATGTACTCTACAGCGAGAACGAAATATTTCAAGCTAATTATTATGAGGTTTTCACTCGGTGTGAACCGGGAGAACTGGATTATAGCTGTGACACCGGCCGTGAAAGCCTAAGAGCTTAGTTAAAATACACTCTTGCCTTTTTAAAGGTACTTAAACTTACAGATACCACCTCCGAATATAGGTTAAAGAAGTGTGCTGTTGAAAGATCGGTTAAATCGACAACTTGTAAATGATGTAACAGCTGTTCTGATAGAGCAATCTGTGAACAGCAGGTCAATGATAAGAGATAAGGAAGGCGCCACACAGTTGCTGTAGCAGTTTACACCATTGATAACAGCTATCAGTTAACCGGGAGGGGCAAACAGCACAGATGTACAGTACATGGTTCAACATTGCACATTGGTCTGTGTTTCTTGTTGTTCACCCTAACTTGTGTCAAGTGATGTGGGAACACAGAAAACGATTTTCTTTAGCGGTCCAAACCCAAGTGCCTTCGCAGGGAATCGAACCCATGACCCTTCAAGGTGGTGGCAGAAAGTGGATTAGTCGATTTATCTTGGTGTGGGAAAAGAGAACACGCTTTTAAGGGAAAACTGTCGAAACCCAGGTGGTTTCGCCGGGAATCGAACCCATGGTGGCTTCCAACCGAACCCTCTAAGGTGGTGGTAAATTTGGATTTTTCGATTTATCTTGGTCTGGCTGCTTAGATTTTGTTGATTTTTGGTACAAAGTTAGGTACGGTGTCAAAAACGTGTAAACCAAGTTTAATCGAAATCAGTTCATAAAATAGTTTCTAAACCCTCAATGTACGTGTTAAAAACCTGTGAACTTTTAAAACCCATACACTTCAATTTTGGGGAACACGCCTCCACTTTCACTTCTCCTTCCCTAAAGGAACTACATCCGTTATAGGAAATTCGCTAAGATTCATGATACTTGTGGCTGCGCGTCGGCCAAGATTTTCTATACACATAGTTTATTTAAGATATTAATTTGTACAAACGCTAAATAGCTAATTTATTACTAAAAAATTTGAAGACAAAAGTTTGGACCGAACCGGGACTTGAACCAGGGACTCTCGCTTGCCGGGCGATTATGCTGACCACTACACCGTCCGGTCCAACTATTTCAATCTTACGTTACCCTAACATATTCCTAGTCACTGTAGATGACAGTGAAAGTTAATTGAACCTGGAGAAAGAAGAGAAATGTTATCATGAAAGAAGTCTCCATGGCAGGAGGCAGCGTTGAGGTTAAATGACAAAACGACATTTCCTATGATTACACATCTGAGAACACGAAGTCATCATAGATGATACTTGAGAGTAAACAGGAAATTAAGTGATATCCAGGCCAGAGTAAGCGGAGAAAGTTCTGTAGTAGAAATTTAGAGAATAGATCGGTAATGCACGACCGTGATGCTGGAGATAAACTTACCAAAGAAGGTTAGTGCGCTTCTAATGGCTCAGCACATTTGACTTTGGAGGACAGGCGTGCTTGACGAGAATCAAATGTCAGGGACAAACATTCGTATATACTTTTGGGATATTCAAAAGAATTATGTAAACATCGATTTTTCAGTGTTCCAGTTCGGTTGAGTCCCTAAAAATTGGAGGAACGCAGTTTTTTGGAGGGACGGAGCCAAGACTCTGCGGATCTTTGAATGTTTTAAATTATTTTAACCTATTTTGACTGTACCAAAAGTACACTTTAAAGCAGTGAACTTCTTTTAGACAACTTAGTGTAGTAATAATCTCGACGAGCCAAAGCCCCCTAATGCGTCGGGCATTCCTTTGACAGTTTAGCAGTTGGCTAGAAATAAGTCACCAGCTACTTAACTGTCCCAGATGTGAATATCTCACCCTTGTCCACAACTCGGCACCCCGGTGACACGACCTGCAGGGCGTGCCAGACCCCGGGCACTGGACCTTTAAATACGTAACGTATAAGAAGAACATATTTAGTGGATCCTTGTGACGGTTGCGCGACTGGAGCTCATCGCTCCTCGCAATTCGATATCTCCAGTCACCACTTAAATTTGTAAAGTGACTTTACGGTGACGCTAGGTAAAGGTCGAGGTTGGGCGGTAGAGAGGACTTCGTAGCCCTAACTGCACCTAAACAAGAGAAGCTTTGCCTTTTGATTATTTTTACGTGGATATTTGTCATAAACCTCAGCCTACTATAGCTGGTTCAAATGTACGTATCAATTACCCTTTCGTCCATTTGGCGTGAGAGAGTGTTCATGGAGGAGATTGTAATAGGCCACTTGGCGGAGAACACTAAACCGCCTATATACGAGTATTCAAGTGCTAAAAAACATTTATCCTGTTAAAATTTTCAATACAACCACAGCAGAAACGACGATTTAAGGAAAGAAGAATCTTGTGTGTGTGAGGAAGAGGGATTGGCCTTGAAGAACATTAAACCGCCATATATTCACGTCCTAAAAGTATTTCTGCTCTTGAATATTTAAATTAAATTACAACAGAAATGACGATTTTAATGAACAAGATCTTTGTTGGCGGGGAAGAAAGGGGAATAGCCCTAAAACGGGTAATTTCCCGTGGTAGCCTCCCTCTCAAAGCGCGTATTATCTTGCGTCTGCCTGCTCGGGTCTGTTCCTCTTACCCTGCTCTATATTCGGCCAGGACCAAGGAGCAGACTTGGCGCCGGTAACACGATCTGCTGGAGGTGAGATGAGAGGCTGCACTTCCGCCCGTGACCACACAGGACCGACCCGACACGCAGCTACTCAATCTGTAGATATACTGTAACAAGGCGTGCGAACTGTTCGGTTCACGCACGAGAATACAATCAGAGCTTCAACAAAGGTAACATAGTGTTCACAGCTAAAAGTTTTTTTTATTATTGTTGTTATCAAAATCCTCTAGGCCCTAAACGAAAATGGATGAAACTTGAAATATGCGTGGAGTCTTTGTTTACTTGCTGAGTTCATTATAAAGTCCTTCCTTTCTTCCATTATACTGAAAAGCTTAAAACTACTCAATTTCTAACTTCTCTGTCGAAATAAACCTCTACACACAGTTTTACGTAACACAAAGTGACATACAATTCAAAATAGCGAGATCTGTTTTTCCGCAAGCGCTTTGATAAGTTGAACTTATTCCTTGAAGAACAAGTCTACTTTTGTAAATATTCTAAACCAAAATATTGTTGTAACTCATGGAGAGAAAAACAGTTTGACTCACCTACGACAAGATTGTTGGTGAAAGTACAGTTTTAAAACCACACCAAGGTCATGCCGGCAAGTGACTAATCACAACATGAAGACATAAACGAACAACTCAGATAACGAGCTGGGCGAGGAAGACGCATGGCGTTCATTAAACCTCAGACACAAGGTGGTTTGTTCCAATTAGATTCGATACTTCCACCTAATCGATTACTGACGATCGATGGCTCGTCATCCGACAATGCCTGGAGAGTCAAACTTCACATTCCATCACGAAACAGGTGGAAAAGTGTCGGGTCGAACCATCCGTGAGTCGGGACGAGGGTGAGAGGCAAAAAACCAAGAGCATCTCTGCTCGGAAGCCCGGCAGGTTGCTACAACAATGCTCTACTCGCGACATAGTCATCGCCGCCCCCGGCCAGCCACTGACCGGCCGACAAACGAGGCTATTACCTTTTCCAGATTCTGCGAAAGATAATCACTCCTCCCCGCACGGAACGGATCGGAGCTTTACTGACCTGTTCGACCAGACTGAGCGGCGAGGGAGCGACTCAATGAGTTACTTGTGGATTTTATGCGAGGAGGCAGGATGTCTTTATCTGGAAGTCTGGGAAGACGGGCATTTTAGGACTCTTTTGGGTGACTTTATGACTTCGTGGACGTAAAAATAATCAACAGTAGGCGTGGCAAAAGCAAGAGCACTTCCTTCGAAATCACAGGTATCATTCCTGATCAAATTGGACACTTTTCGTTCGAAGAAATTAATGATTGCAAAAGCCAAATCTCTGCAAGATTTCCCACAACAACCTGCGTATTTCTTTTCCATCCTTCCTGCAAATCCATCAACACCCACCATTGTTCTCAGAAAATATGGATCCATTCCAATGTCTCATTCCATCAGCCATAACTCTCTTCTCTGTCTCTACATGTCAAGAAACACAAACGCTCATAGCTCCGAAGGTCGCAGAGAAAGCATTACTTCCATTACCAGGAAGCAGTCTGCATACACCGTGTACTTGTCACCGGTTGACAGAGGTGATTCGTCTGCTAGTGGAGTACTTGTCACAATCGTTGACGGCGGAGATACGTCAGACGCTGGCGGGGGTTGTGCGTGGTGAGGGAAAGGCAGTTTATCTCCGGGTGAGCGGGTTGGGTTGCAGACATGATCTTGATGACTGGATTGTCGTGAGTAGTCGTGAGTTGTCGGGAGTTGTCGGGAGTCAGGGACTCAGACTTGTGTGGTTGTTTGTAGTGTGGGCGTCGACACTTGTAAAACTCTCGGAGGTCGTTGGAAAAGTCAAAGTTTTTACGCCCCAGCCCCCAAGGATGTGTGCTAGATACTGACAGTGATAACTGCGCTTGGAGTAGTAAACGCAGCAGATCGTGTTTTGTGTCGCTATACGAGTGTTAAATTATCGTGCGTTGATTGAGTTCAACCACTAATCAAATACATTGATAATCTGTATACAGAGTGTTTCACGGGAACCCTGACAAACTTTAGGATACGGTTCTTTGGGTCAGCACGAATAGACAATACAATACGTAATGGTCTTTTTAGTCATTAGTTTACAATTTATTGCGAAAATTAAAACCAAATTTTATCCACATTTAAGTACAAACTAGTCAGTTATCCTTCTATGACATTTAACTGGCTTGTATTTGATGACAAGTTATCTCTATTGACTTGTCATTTAGAGCCAAGAGTTCACCCCAATAAACGTTAAGTCGAAAAAAGCAAACTTTTCGTTCTGACTTGTTTGCTAATGACTTAAGATCTTATTATATTCCAATACGCACTGGCCCTAAAAAAGTATTTTCTAAAGATTGTCAGGGTTCTCGTGAAACATTTTGTATAGTATATTAAATACGTAATTGTTATCAGAGGAGTTCTCTTCCATACCATTCAAAGCTTATCAGATACTTCAAGTAAATAGATTCAGCGTGAAACAGGACTTCCTTACTTCGTCTGGACAAACAACTAATTTGTATCATTTAGCTATACTTTTATGACCAAAAACCGTACGTACTTGTAATTTTTTTCAAAGATTTTTTATTAATTTTGTTTTCGTTCATCATTTAGTTCATCTTTATCTTCCAGATCCAATCATGATTCCTCCTTGTTTCATCCCAGTGTAAACAAGGATGTATTTTGCAAAGTAGAATCATTACCAACTCCACCCAACTTGTTACTTTCACACGACATCATCTACTAGTAATGACATCGCGCTACGATGAGGAAGTCTCTTTGTCGATTGTGAAGATTGCAGAATCACTTTCCTCCGGGTCGAGAGAGCGGTGGATGTGGATCCATCCATTAGCACTTGCCGTCGTCCACCATTATTGCCATTAGCTTGCCATTCATTGCTTATTGCCATTGGTTCCGCCACTTAGTTCTTCTGTTCCTGTCCCGTCCTGTTATCCAGAACCTTTCACTTCTCAACCTTCTTCTAGTGTTGAGAAACTTTGAAATCTGCATGATACGTTTGGAGTTGTGTGTGAATAGTAAATCCTTGTGTTAAAAATTCAGAAGGATGGGACAATTATCATGACAAGAACTGTTAAATGCTATTAAAGAACCCTTCTAGGATATTTATTGAACTTCTAACTAGTCTTTCATACAACACAGATCACGGGCAATTCAGATCTCACCTTGCCGAAATGGGTCCACCTAGGATAAACCAATCGTAGCTTATGCGAGCGTACTCCTGAGTCCGCAAAGCACGTCCTAATTAAATTTGCTCACTAATAAACCTTGCCATCGGGTCATAAACAAGCCGATTTGCAACTTGACAACGAAAATATAAATGTCAGTCTGCATTACCACACGCTCACGCTCTGCACTAGTGAGCTCTCTACCTGTTCATTACGAATTGAAAGAAGCGCGCAGACAGGATGAGGGTGTTCTGTCCGTGGAAGGTTCCCACCGACGTCACCCGACCGTTCACTGTCTTCGTGAACGTGATCACTAACCGTGAACACATTTTCCTCTCTCTTTAACACTCTACTGGTCTCTTGATTTATTTGTCCTGAATTTCCGACATTGTTTCTGTTTGCGTAACAACTTTCATCTTTGGCTGGCTTGTTTGTCCAGGGAACAATGGAAATGAGAGGTGGTAGTTGGTTCAAACGAGGTCTGACACCTTGCAAAAGTGTACATTTGTTCACTCAAAAACCATGCAAAACGTCCGAAATAATATTTCACCCTCAGAATCTAAGGTGCTTCCAAGCAGAGGGTTGCCTTTACAAGACGCGTGGGAATTTTAATACAATCCAGTTAAGACAGTAGAGTCGAAGAGCATGTACAATGACAGTCACGTGACTGGTTGTGTGTGTATGAAGTGTACTGAACTGAACACTGTACATTGTAGAGTACTTTAGAGGTTTCTGTGTGATGAGTTTGAATTGCTTTCGTCAGGGGCTTCACGCTTGACGGTCATCCCTCTCTTCAGTGTAACATCCGTGTGCATATTGCTTCATAATTGTTAGATAGATTCTTTTCATCTGTTGTAAACATTTGAGAAAGGTCAAAAGTGGCATAAAAGAAAGTTATGTAAAGTACAAGACTAGTATATAAAAATACCTCTAAAACCTCTGAAAACTCATACAGAGTAGGGAAACAACGTGATGGTGCTTTCAAAATGTTGTTTTATTCCTTGTGGGTTATTGAAAAATATGTATACAGCTTGTATAATACATTTTTATCATTAGGGGAAAGGTAAAGAGTGTCGTCAAAGGAAATTACGAAATACGGATACATAAAAATACATTTAAAGCCACTGAAAGCTCACACAAAGCGTGGAACAACGTGTTGTTGCTTTCAAAAGTTGTTCGGTTTTAATCCGTGTAGGTGATTCAAAATCAGTATAACGCTTCTATATTGTAGAATTTATTTTTCAAATAATTAAGAAAATATTAAAGTTTTATTTTTTAATATTTACACAATTAAAATGAAATGAACCAACATCAGTAAAATTAGAAACCTACAATTTCGAGTGTTTTTGTGCGATCAAATTGTTTACACGTGGTTCCCGGCAAACATCTGTTCCAGGACCCACGGGAGCGCCTCTGTTATTGAAATATCAACCAGAAAGATTCTATTTATAGACAACCAGATCGAAGACTTGTTATTTTCTACGTGTCGAAATCGCTACATCGTCAGCGTAGGCCTGGTTAATGGCCACTATCAATTCGGAATTGGACCGCGCATCGCTGCGGGATCTGCTATCTGTTATGGGCCGTTTGCTACAAATAACTCAGCAGCCGCTTTCGAATTTGTTGTCGCTAATTCACACCGCGGCCGGTCATTACTTTGACGCCTCATTTCGTCAATGACCTTTGGATCCCGTTATCTTTTCTCGCGTAAAGCTCACGAGCCGATATTTATGGCTCGCCCTGCTTTTGTTCCTGGTCAGATCAAGTGTGGACTTTCTAGATGAGTGGATAGATCGTGGTGTCACGAAACACTTTCGGACCACTTTCGTGTTTGGCGGGAAATCCCCGAGCGAGATGTTTGGTCATGTGCTCGTGATTAGTGAAATATGTGGTATGGAAGTTTAATTTTTGTTTTTTGTTTCAGGTATGGGTTATTCATGACGAACACTTATGGTACTGGTAAGAAATCAACTCAACACTAGAATAGTTACACTAAATAGTGTATAAAATATACGGATTTATAAAATTATGAGATTTAATTTTGTAAATTTTAGTTACTTTCAACGAAATTCCAAACAATAGCTCATCATGAAACGGTATCCAGATCCCAGAAGAGTGTCCCACACATAACCAAATTATTGTATTAGCTGTATAAATAATACAATTTCGTGGTCCGGAGTCACGTTAAGCCCTAGATCATCCCATTGGTCGTTGGGCAATAAATTGACCCACTCTGGGGAACAATCGGCCCTAGTTTGCAACAAGACTACTGCCCCCTCCCCATCAAGACCCTCATCACACTCAATATGCATCCCATAATATCCTCTCAAAGCGTTCAGTGTCTCAAAAGCTTTAAATTTGCAGACTTCA
Source organism: Matsumurasca onukii (assembly GCA_018831715.1). Taxonomy (NCBI): domain Eukaryota; kingdom Metazoa; phylum Arthropoda; class Insecta; order Hemiptera; family Cicadellidae; genus Matsumurasca; species Matsumurasca onukii. The sequence goes on along the minus strand of CM032058.1, from coordinate 17,298,982 downwards.
CCTTCTTTACATCAAATAATTGAAAACACGTTTAACTATTAGTGAAATTAACTAACACGTGTGGAAGATCACGTGGATGACGTGGAACAATGGCCTATAAACAAGCAGTTGACTGATGTCCAGTTTTGGAGGTGTTGTACCTAACTGTTCAGGACAGGACGGTGGATCTGGACTCTTGGACACATGTCCTTATACTGAGCTTAGGGCAAGACTCCAGTCTGCATCCACGATGTGGCAGGAAATCCACCTACTGTCTGTTCCACACTTGGTTGGTCACTTTGAGATCTCAAATTAAATAAGAAATCAATTTTAGTTGAGGACAGCAGGTCCGAGTTGATCACTTAATCAGCCAATTATTTTAGAAAAAAAGGGTTTTAGATGAAAAATCATATTTTACTATGTTTTATATACTGTTTACAAAATGTAGCTGAAATCCTGCATCCATAGTTCTAAAATGAAAATACCAGAACATTGTTGTGCAATTATACTCTTTAACATGATTGCGGTATGCAACATATCTACAGTCTAAGCTCATCAAAAACTGAACGAAATCTTTTTCTATAGATAAAATAGGCAGCTTTAAATAGCTAATGTATTGTCCAGTACTGAACTTAGATAAAAAATACTATAATTTTGCAGCAAACTAAACCAACAGTTGAAAAATCAAATTAGTTTGAAGAATAACCTTAAAAATAAGGTAAAAAAGAGCTAAATATTCACTTTGGAGCTGTTGATTTATTTTTTAATTCTTAAATAATCCACTCCATCTATGCGAGGTTAAGTGGTAGAGACGACTTTGTAGTCATAATTTCGCCTCGTTAAACAAGACAAACTTTACCTTTATCTTCTACCATCAAGAATAGAATTCCTTGGTACAGATTTCAAAACAATCCATCAAATAGAAAAGCGTCAACCAAACTTGAAACGACAAGTAATGTCCACTGCGATATAAGGATCTGTGAGTTCCGTGAACTGCGATGTCTGAACTGAACTGAAGGACAAAAACTAGTCTGTACAAATACAGAACAATAGCTGACCGACCGGACTGCTCTCTGGATTTGGGCAGTGCTCTGCAGTCTGGCCAACCAGGCGGGTAGAAAGTTATCTGGCCTGCAATTTGGAAAAAAGTCTTCCTAAAATTTATAAAATGTGAGAGCTAAGCGAAATATTTCCTGCAGTTTAAAACACTTTTGGCGTAATTTGGTAGTTTAGTTTTAGATTTTGGGGGTGGCCACAGCTCAGTGATATAGTGCGTTTCGCACCAAAACGACCCAGGTTGAACTCCTGGCGCTACAACCTTTTTCATAATAGCCACTCCCCATAATTCGGAAGTCACGTTAAATTTGGGTCTCCTTTTTTAATGCTTGACTTCTTTGTTTGGTAACGACCTACGATTCAGTGACACTCTTACGAAAGGGACCTGATTTGCCACCAAACGTGGACGCTCACAGGACGGTATGTACACAATCCGTTCCCCTTGTCCCTCTCATGTACCGGCGCAAATATCACCCTAGTTGCGGCGAGGAATGCACTGTTGTGCACACGGCCGTGTTTCTTAGTTAAGGAGGAATGTGCGCATTAACATTCCCCGGAACAACAGGCCACGCACTACACTAGGTGCAGCTAACATGGCAGCTGTTCTAGGCAAATAAGTGCTGTGAAACAATCAACAATGTCGCTTAACTTGTCTACTTGTTGTAGGAAACTAGTTCAAAAGTCTTAACGCTTAACAAGTCGCCAAAATGTTTAGCGAATTTCGTTGGGAACAGAGCTACGAGTATTAATTTCTACCTTATCGAACTGGTTAATTCTCCAAGTAAAACTCCGAAAAGAATACAAACCTATTGAACTCGGCTTTCTGTAGATGTCAATGAACCTGTGCCTGAAGTCTTGCAGCAAGAGGATGCTCTAATAATCAAATCAGGCTTTGGCCGATCTGGTGGGCGTGAACCACAAAAGCAGCATCCAACAGCTCCAGCAAGGTCAGAGACTTGTGAAATTAACCCAATTGTTGACAGAGGAAGTGACGTCACAGCTACTCATTGTATTCCCACGGAGTCCACTTCCTCCATCCAACAATGATCCATCACTAACAAGATCAACATCAGCTGCTGCTGCCTTTGCACAGCTGATCTGCGGATTGGGTTGCCCAACTGGGTGCCACGGTGTAGGGAGCGTTTACACGGTATCATTCGCCGCTGCGAGTTGAGTGGGTACTGGCAAAGACAATGTTGTGGTAGGTAGATAGTGCATAGATGCCCACGCATAGAATGCACTGCGAGCGCTGCCGTCTTTCGTCGTTCTCCCCTCAGATCCACGTGCTCGATTTTGTCCGATGTCGATTACTTATATGTAACCTAAAATTGTCTAATTGAGATTCTAACAAGAATTCCCTAGAGCGCATTCTGTGCGTGGGCTGCCTCAACTATGTTTAGTTTCCTGCCTCAGCCATGTGGCATCTATACGCTATCTACCTATCACAACATTGTCTTAAGTGTTTGCTGACGGTAAAAGATACTGGAAGTTTGAAGATATTCTTTTCCACTGGTACTCCAGAGCACTGGTCGTTTGCATCATCTCTCTCTTTCATTGGCTTTTCCTCACTCGACCATTGTCGACATTTAGGTCGTCGTCCAGTTGTGGCTATTGAGTGTAAAAGAAAAAAAATATAATAGTCTTAAAATCTTATGAAATCGTCAGCAAAAGCACCTCCAGAGATTTACAGACTATCTCGTGCTCTCCCTTTATTTGTTCCCATATCCACTCCAACCGCATTGGAAAGGCGGACTCTTAACGGCGAGCAATTAAACTCCCAGCCATCAAATCTAATGGAAGCAACAGGTCTGGGAAATTGGCCGCTAAAGGCACAAACACGGGGTACAAATTAGCCAGAAGCCGTAACTCGCAATAGCCTATTGTAAGCGATGCCGATGTGAGCAGCTGTTGCCAGAAGCGGGTCAATGTCGCACGGTTACCACAGAGTAGAAAGATGTTAATTGCACCCAGTGCTGCACGTTGCGCCCCAGGCTACTGTCTACCAGCTGAGTTGTGACTGCTAATTATCATTTGCTACTCACTTGCGATTCCGTCAAACACTGAAACGTTTGGAAAAGGTCAACTCGGTTGATAGGGGTTGTGCAGCCTTGAGATTTGTGGGTGGGTGGAGCACTGTCGTTGATTTTTTTAGGTCTCCGATGATATTTGATTAGGTGAAAATATAAAGACAAGATGACTATTCGATACGCTTATTTTACTTTCCAAACAGTTTGTCTATGTGCAATATCATAAAAAGAACGTAGCCTACACGTATCCATAAGCGCAACCGTGAATCTTAGCGAATATCCTATGACGGGTATGCTTTACCCTAAAATGCTCTTTTGGTAGCCGTCGAGGGAAAGGAACATTTTGTCCAAAAAATGAGATCATACAATACAAATCCAGTTTGGGGAACCCCCGACCAAGTCACGATTAACCGTTTGTAAGCTGTGAGGTGTTGGTAGGCTTAAAACTGCAAACAGTTTTTGCAATATAAATGAATAGCTCTATTTCCTATTGAAACTCGCTAAAAATCTGGTATATTATTCTTTTTATTTTTGACGTTTCAAGGCGTTTCCGTAATTACGGTTTGAGAAATTAGTTAATTTAATTTGAAAAATAGTAACAAAATTCCACGTTTTTGCAGTCACTGTGCCTTTTATACAAAACTATCCCTCTATAGCTGTGATCAGTTCCATGATCAGTCCTTAATACGCTTAAAGTCCATCTCCAATTCATGAATCCAACTCTCAATGAAGGAAGGAAGATTATCTAAGACGAGAATAGTGTTGGATGTAGAGTGCAGAGATGCAGGAACGGGGGATTAGCTGGTCGGTAGAGTGGGCAGAACGACCCACACTGCCTCATCCGGTGTTGGGCAATGGTACTTCGCACCTGGTTGCTTCAAGAGAGACAGAGAGTGCAGTGTGTATCTACGTGTGCAGAATCCTACCGTACTGATCTAGTGTAGTCGTACGTTTGGAAGGAAAGAGTTCTTGAAAATCAAGAACTAGTTTGTGTGAGTCTTGATGAAAATGCATGACACTTGTTTAGGAAATTGCTCACAAAACAGCTTTAAGTTTAGGGAGGTACGAATCTTCGTTGATGTCCATGCCACGAAAGGAAGGTTTCCATCGTTGTTTGATATCTCACAAATTCTCCGGTCTGAAGAGGATCTGTGGTGAAGATGGGTAGGGTAGAAGATCAAGGTGGTAAGAATTGCTATTCCTAACTATAATATAGGATTTGTTGTTAAGCCTCTTCATGATTGTATCTCCGAACTCTAGTTTCTGGATCTTTCTTCTACCCTAACTTTTTCTGTTGATATTTTCTCAGTAACTTCTTGTTCATTCTATCTGGACTAGTTAACAACAGTTGATTTGGTTCTTAATTCAGATTTGAGTGTGTGTTAACATTAGCCTTTTTATTGCCAAACTGTCTTGAAATGTTTCTGTGAAACTTGTACCTTAATTTAGTCAAATTCTGTCAAAGGCTATTAAAATCCTACTAACATACATAGGACTTCATGCTTGATTAGTGTATTCTGAGGATGAACTACCACTCAACTCCGTTTACAAAGCAAATGTAGTGGTAAAAAGATCTTTCTAGGTTCTAACATAGGCTAATTATGAAAGAAAAACATATGTTCACTGAAAGTTATTTCTTATTCAGTATTCTAAAGTCCTCAGAGTCAAAACTATTTCTTATTGTATAAACACATAAGTTATCTTCCGAAACGTCCTGTATTTCTAAATAATCAAAATAATATTGAGAAATTATTAAATACCTTTCTCCGTAGCCAAGATCTTGCAAGATAACTGTGCCCAACTTTTGCGAGTTGAGTTTTTGGGATTACTTAGGGTTATGCCTTGGCTCTAGGATTACTTTTGACATGTCAAGATATTTTCTGTCTTTAACAGACTCTACTTACAGGGTGTTCTAGAACTGGTACGCCTCTTTGAATGCTATCAATGACTGGCAACTCTACGAGCTCTGCTGGGAACCTCATTAAAAATACCTTATTAATGGCTTTTAAATTACTAATTCATATTGAATTGATGAATCATCTCTTCATTGAACCGTTCTACCTGTGTTCAGCTGTACAATAGTATCATTAGCCTTTCTCTGACTGTGTATTAAATTGAATGTAGAGATCTCTCGTGAACGGCTCTTTGAACTTAAATATGTGGTATACTAAGAATAATCAATCACAGCGATAGCCTAGAAGTCATGGAGAAACAAATTACCTTGGTGATTGATTTTACTCACTCTATCTATGAGTTTTTCTCTCTCTCTTATTAAGAAAACTGTCATTTAAATACAGTACCCAATAAGATATTGAGACATTGTATTAAATACCTTTTTCCGTAACTAAGATCTTGCAAGAGGCTCCGTAACGTCGAACATTAGCTATCCCAAAACATCAACAACCTTTCAAAACATTTGCTCTATAACGGCATAAAGCTGCTTAATAGCCTCCCCACATCTCTCAAATCCGAATCAAACTCCTTCAAAATTTAGAAACATGCTTAAACCCGCTGAACCTCTCATGTTACAGTGTCCAAGAGTATGTTGAAAGTAAGTCATTAAATTTGTGAATTCTTTCTGTCTGTATGTATATATATTGTTAAAATAGCAGTATTGTGGTTTTATTTTTGTGATAATTTAATACCTGCCATGCAATTGTATTTGTTAATGTTTTGCCCAATAAAGATTTCTGATTGCTGTGCTCAACTGTTGCGAGTTGAGTTTTTGGGTTTACTTAAGGTTATGCCTTGGCTCTAGGAGTACTTTTTGACATGTCAAGATATTCTCTGTCTTGTAACAGACTCTACTAGTACTTACAGGGTGTTCTAGAACTGATACGCCTCTTTGAATGCTATCAATGACTGGCAACTCTACGAGCTCTGCTGGGAACCTCATTATAAATACCTTATTAATGGCTTTTAAATTACTAATTCATATTGAATTGATGAATCATCTCTTCATTGAACCGTTCTACCTGTGTTCAGCTGTACAGTATTATCAGCTGATAAATCATTAGCCTTTCTCTGACTGTGTATTAAATTGAAAGTAGAGACCGTCTCTCGTGAACTGCTCTTTGCACTTTTTGTATATTAAGAATAATCAATCATAGCGATAGCCTAGGAGTCATGGAGAAACAAATTACCTTGGTGGTTGATTTTACTCACTCGATTTATTTCAGAACCTAGTTTTTCGAGGATTCGACTTTTCACGCTATACTTGAGGTGAAGGTAACCTAAAACATGACGAAAAACCAACTAGCCTAAAGTAACTAATATAAGCCAAAACACAACCTAACAATATGCTGTTTACTTTAGGCTAGCTCAATTAAAAAGGGTTTGCATCATTTTTAAGTTACTGTTCACCTGAAGACGGAATTAGATTCCTGATCCCGAAACGTCTTGTTCTTCTTTATCACAAACTATATTTCTAAATTTCTATAGACAGTAATGATCTATTTTCTTTCAGTAATGCATCATATTTGTCACTATTTTACATAAAAACAATCGAGCTCCAGCTTAATAATAAATTAAAATCAAAATTGTCCCAACCGTCACGATTATCTCAGCACATAAATGATATATTTACAACCCAGTAAGCGTCTGGAAGACCGGTTCTCTGTGGACGATTCTAATGTCAACTGTTCAAGACCCGTATGACTTTAATTGGTCGTCTAGAGCAGCGTACTACGCACCGGTAGTCGTCTGCAGTGAAACAATGGACTGTCTTGAGGGAAAGAGTAAACAGTAGTAATTGGATCGCCAGCTGTCCCTTTCTTGATTGACCCAATTGTAATCGTAATAATTATATGGTAGAGTGTTTTATGTGCTTACGGTTTTGTAGTTGGATGGTAAAGAAAGTACTGTAATTCCTTTTGTACTTGAACTGGAAAACATCTTAAATTTCCAAAGTAGTTAAATTCAGAACGGAATGAAAACATTTCAAAAACTATCTCTTGAGAGGTTAATAAAGTCAAGTGACAGATCTCATGAACCTGAATACGTGCTTGTGAATCAACAAAACTACTTAGTTCAACTTTTATCATCAAGACCATACATAGATATTTAGCGCTGTAGACAAATAATGTGTCTCTTGAAGATAAATCTAGCGTTTGTTATCATACCACACCAGTAACAGTAAATGCATCATTATTCTATAGTCCTTAAATTATCAATTTGCAACAACGTTTGGATAACGCTTCGATGGCTCGAAAGTAATCAAGATAGCCTGTACTCCTTCCTTTGAGCTGACCTGTAATTTTGTAGGCGTATAGTATCAAATTATAATACACGGCAGTCGAAATTATTTGTATAACGTTATGTTTGAACCTATAACTATTGCGGTACAGGTAGTGTTACACTTTTGACGAATGGTGTGGTTTAGTGGAAGAGAGCTTTAAAGTCATAGCTTCACCCCCAATAAAGACGTTTTCATTTTATTTCATGCCTCTCCCTTGTGCTTGTGATGAAAAGGATCAACATCGGAATCCTCCACGTTTGACTTCGGTATAGATCTGCTAACCTCGTGTCGCTTTGAATAGTAAGCAGGCGAAGCTGATCGGTTTGGCCTTTAGCACGAAAAATCTTTGAAAAAATAATTTTTTGATCTCTGCAATTCCCATTGGCAATTTCAAGTCACTCCACGGTAGCGCTAAGCAAAGTTTGAGTGGTAGAGCATATAACTTTGCGTAATCTCTGCCAAGTAGCCTCTACTTGAAGAAGACTGCCGTGGTGGCTGGAGCCGATGACTCATGTGCGTGCAGACGACAGACCGGCTGACCGCAAGCGAGCGTATAGTTTACTCTGCGGTTATGTCGGTCTCAGGCTCTTGTCTGTTGTCAGGTATCACATTCTCTGCCGAGACAACCGGTAGCAACTGACAACCGACTCGACAACACTTCTGCAGAAACTGACAACAGGCTCTCCTCTCGGCTCTATACACAGTCCGGTAAAAGTTGTCGGTCGAGTGTAGGATGCAGGATGGTGGCTCTGAAATCAATAATATACGCGAAGACCGATACACCGATGTAATTAAGGTCTTCTTCTATCTTCAATATCGTGAACACAAACTTCAAACAAAGAATTGCTATACCTGCCTTCAAGTCAATTGGTTGAATTGGTCAATTATTGGTTGAAGTCATTCGGTGAGGTTGGTGTACTTTTGGAATTATTGGGGTATACCTTAACCATCACGAAGGTTAAATTGAGCTAACATCAACAGGTTAAGGTAAATTAGCTAACATATTTGAAAGAAAAGGGTAAAAGTAAAGTGACTTGGCTGCGATAGGTGTGAGAGGATGGAGAAGGAAGGCCATTATTAGAGAGGAGTGGAGGAGAATTGTTATGAAGGCCAAAGCCGATTAATGGCTGAAGTTCAAAAAAAAAAAGAAGATTTAAGAGAAAAATAAAGTTGATCTTGCTGAATAAGATGAAGTTAGAACTACAAAGTCCTGTCTACCACTTAACCTCGACCTTTACTTGGCGTTACCTTGTTGTGGTGACTGTGGGGATCGAACCCGCACCACTGGAGCGATGAGCTCCGGAGTCGCGCGCAACACCATTCCGTCACAGTCTGTTTTACTAGCAACAGTAGGGTCATTTTATATAAAAGTCTTAGTATTCTCCTTTAGGATGTAGTTTGAATCACAAAAGGAGAGCGGTCCAACGAAGTTCTCTTTGGATCTGCATGATTCTTCAGGCACCAGCACAAAGTAAGAGGCGATGAACACAAGTGAAGCATGGCACGGCCAGAGGTGAAGGCCAATATTAATAAATCTCCGGTACAAAGCATAGGTCTTGCCAGTGGTCGTAACTTAGCAACAACCAAGTCTGCCATTCACGACACTTCACTCCTGGTTAACGGGTCAGCACTTGCAGATCAACGAATAGATCACAGCTTTCTCTTCATGTGAGCCGTTAAGCTGGGTTTTCTGAACATAGTTGGCGGATTTGAGTCAAATTTATTATTTGTCCTCGGCCAAAAAGAGAATTTCAGAACTTCTATGTGAGAGCAGAATTATTGTATTGGAAATCTCAGTTGCTTACAAAGTAGGTGTAAACAAACTGCTTATTTTACCAAAATTTGTCCTCCCAAAATCTTGTTCATAGCACTCTAGTGAACTAGTGATGACCTCATTCACACTTTACAAGACGTGGATATTACCTGTGTACTCGTGTGTCTCTACAAGAGGAATTTTAAAATTAACTTAAAAAAAAGCTTTTCAAAATGTAAAATAGCGCCAGTATGGGGGCAGAAGCCTACGATACCATGACCATCGAACAGCAAAACCGCTCAAATCTGGCATCGAATCATTTCAATCATAAATGTTATATGGGCATAAAAATAGTCTTAGGAATTCTGTGTTAAGTTTTGAGGATGATATAGGTCTAAACGGCTCAGATGATCTCAGTGATCATCTGATGATACCCGCATCAACTCCACCATCGTTTAGACATATCAGACCATCACCTGTGTGGTTCGAGGTCACGTTAAGCCGTTAGTCCTTGTATTTCCATTGGTTATGGGCTAATTAATTAATGACCCATTCTGAGAAGAGTCGGCCTTAGTTAGTAACAATACTACACCTCATAACTCATTACTACCACTCATCACACTCATCCTTCACCACATATTTGCCTTAAAATACCCTCATGAGAGTGGTCGGCATCTCAAATAGTGATTTAGTGATTTTACAACTCCATTGGCATCTGGTCAGTTAATGTTTGGTAAAAACATGACGTAAGAAAACTATTACACACCGCTACATCTACAGAAAGTCGGAAATTGCCAACCAACCTAACGTAACAGACAGACGAAATGGACAGTTTTAACGTTTAAGGTTTTATAAGGCATAAAATGACTGAATATATTCACACTGTTCATGTGTAAGTTATTTAGATACTACTTCTAAGATTTATCCAGACTTTTATATGGATTATCGTCAAGCTGACGATAATTTTGTTGTACTCGTACTAATCCACATTAATGTCTCAGCCAACCTTTTTGGTATCTTTCTCATAACATAACACGTCCTCTACATCTAAAGTCTAGTATATAAAACTGTATGTGTATGCTCTACAGACACCTACCGAGACTTATCCAGGTCACCAGGTCGCTATCAGCCCATACTTCACCAACTTACAGATTACACAACTAGCTCTACTCCCTAGCCGACGTTTATTGTTCCGGTATCAGTTATTCAATAAAGAATAAGGTCGAGCCGTTGCTGGAAATTATCCTTTCAATCACCAGCCCGTAAATCACTGATTAAAGTGCACTTGTTTTTGCATAATAGGTGTAGTTATATTTGGTCACGGGGTTCAGCATGGTCGGACGTATCGGTAGATCTAGATTCTAGGGCCGGTGGCCATTTCTGCGGTTACGTCTTGCGTAATCACCCTAGACCTTGTTCGAACTCGCCAGACCAGTCCCACTGATCTTTAATTCCACGTCCAAAACTGATGAGGTAATTACTTAATTTCTGCTGCGATTAGTGCTGCCAATCTGCTCTGATATCTTAAGATCGTTATCTTTGTTGCAACGTAACCTCAAAGATTCGGTACCGTTCAGTCAGCTGATCGGTTTCAAGGTAATCAGCTGATCGTTCGTCATCTGGACCGCGGCCTTCGTAACTCAGCATTGGGTGAATGCCTGCTTTCAGAAACGTTGTAATCAAATTTCATTATCGTGTCAGTGGAGTTTGTTTCTTGTTGTCTTATTTGACAACCTGTCGAAGTTAATGTGTAGGTTGTTCTCTTACATCATCGAGGGTAGTTTGTGATTATCTCTTCGGTTAGCAAATGTAATTATGCATTTACAGAAGAGGCTTATCAAGCTTTATGGACAAATTTGCTATAACGTTTTGAAATTGATACCTTGATCATTAGACAACCTTTGCTATACTCTTGGGCCGGTGTCACAACTATAATCCAGGTCTTCCGGATCACACCGCGTCAAAACATCATTATAATTAGCTTGAAATATTACGGTATCGCTGTGGATTATCACCTTTAGTTGGCCAATCAGTGACTGAAGATGGTACTCCACAACTATACCAAAATAGTTCAAGCAAATTATAATGATGTTTTGACGTGGTGTGAACCGGAAGAACTAGATTATAACCTTTAGCTTTTAGTTCTTTTGCGAAATCTCCTTCTCTAGTGATAGTTATGACCTTCTGTGGTGTATAGCTTTGATCCTTCCCAGGAGTCGATCCCGAGACCCACCACACAGAAAGCAGTGACGTCACTGACTGCTACGGAAGAGTTCACTTCCGTCTTGCACTTGAAGTATTGTGACCCAGGGCTCGCACGAAGGCCCCCGGGAGGGTAACAATGATCTCTTACTTTCCCCAGCTGAGGATATCCCCAGGATGTAGTCGAGATCCTGAGGCGTCGGTCTAACAACTACTATGGCTCATTTACCTACGATCTGCTCATGAACGGTTACGGCTCGCTAAAGGCGCGAGGTTTCTCCAATCAGGATAACGCGATGGCTTGTACTCGTGAAGGGAAAGTGCTAATTAACGTGTAATGTGATTCGTTTTGAGTAAGGTCATTTTTGTCACGGCTTTAAAAAGTGTCAAAGACTTTATAGGAGAGTCGTCGACGCTTGGAATGGAACGTTATCCTCCTTTTCTTTTCTAAATCTCGTGGTTCATCTCTAACTAAACTTTATTCCAAACGTAAGCGTCATAACATTTACTAGTTTTGCAAATATATGCCTTTTTGTATGTGCTTCACTTTGAGCTAGGTCACGTCTTTAAAAAATGTCAAAGACTTCATTGGAGAGTCAAAGCTTCAACGAAAAGGGAACGTTGTCCTTCCTTGTCTTTTTCTCGTGCTTTCTTTCCGACTGAACTGTACGTCCAGACACAAGCAATCCGTAAAATTTAATTGTTTTGCGAACACATGTTTATTAACAAGATTGGACTATTGCACCTAAAAGCATCGGTCATAAGTGTGCTATTTATTAATGTCGTGAAATTGAGTTAAAAATACTGTCGATGAAATAATTTAGTTCGTGTTGATAGCGACAGTAACTATAAAACCTACTGAGTTATCACAGTCACTCCTATCCTTATAGTAACTGCCAAACGTTATTTTCAAGTTCCTTGACGTAAAAACCATTACACGTTTAAGATATAACTTATTTCACGATGTCCTTTCACCAAAGTGGTGATATTTAACAGAAGCTACGATTTACAGCTCGTGTGACCGCACTTGTTAGTTCCTCAGCTGGATGTAGCAGACGCATCCTTTCCTCCCACAGTTCTTGCACAGGAAACTACTTGTCATATTTCTCAGTCAATGAGTCTTTTATGTCCTGCACTAAACGTCAAAGGCTGAATGTTTTACTTCTTGCAGATTTTATACTCTGTGGAAGGCGTTCGTTTTCATGGTCTTGTCTGCAAATTGCTGTCATCTCCCCATTCATTCAGATGGCGTCAGACAGCTTGAATAGTTAAGTGTGCTCGTTCCATGAGTTTAAAGGTTCTATATTCGTGGCTCAAAAATGTGTTGTGTAATTCACAAAATGTCTTAAATACTCGAACACCATTGGACTGTGATCAAAGCAAAAGTTATACAATATACACTGTCTACAGACAGTGATCGGCCTTATCTCTGACAGGAGTTGTTGTAGGAGGTTTTTGTTCTTCGAGGTTTTGAGTCTTCTCTGGACCTGATGAAGACGCATGATTGAAAGAAGCTATGGATAAAATCAGTACCAGCAGAAAAAAATCATATATCCTAAATAGTCCAATCAAGTATCCACATACCCTAAAAAAGGAGGAAAGATGTTTTTGACAGAAGATTGAGATGTAGTAAATTAACAAAGCAAAGAGGTAAAGAATCTGTCGAGATTTATTTCAGTAAGTAACCAAAATGTGTCGTGAAGAAAAAGCTGTTGTTAGGGAAGAACCATTCAATCTCAACCTTTTGCCAAATTTAAAGAAATCGGACTTCCTATAAAGAGTCCGATCGGATTAGTATATATAGAGTATTTTGACTGTTGTTGGGAACTCTTCGGAAAGCCACGGTGTCGTCTTAGTACTTCGAGGCGTTGTTCCCGACGTAGTTTTTAATCGCCCCGACTTCATATTGACATTTACTTCATACCCGCAAGCCCACTGCCCATCAACGTCCTACACGGTACATCCGTAAAATTATTCACTGCGACCATTTCCATTGGAAGATTTATCGAACACATTCATTCGGCCGTCCTACTGCGAGTCCACGCATTGTCGTTTTCCTCCAAATTCGCTGCCTACGTCTCCGGTAACTTCAGCCTTCGGCCTACAGGAGTCGAGTTACGCCTCGACCACCATAAACATTTACTTCTTCAGGTGAGCCTAATTACTAGAGCGACACCACTGCACTCTTCAGGCTCGGCTGTAAACTACTAGGCTTTATGGTAAAGCCAGCATCGCGCCTCGCTCTAATTAATCTGTAGGTGGTCGCTCTTGTTCACCACGGCATGTTTTATTCATGACGCCCACGGAAGCGATACAATAATCGATCTTCTTTGTCTCTCTGACTGCAAATTCGCATTTTATTGCCACCACTGGCGTTTGAAATGTGGCTTTGCCAATGCGAACTGCTGGCGGTACGTCTAGACCGACTATTACCAGGTTTACGTCTTTAAATATTACTGCAAACCAAACCTTCGCTGACAAATGTCAGTTATGGCACTGCTTTCTTGGAAGCGTTCATGACGTAATCTGTGTACCGTACCCTACTTCTGCTGTCGTTTTACTTTTGGAAGTGTTCAGTCAAGTGCGTATGGTCTTTGGGTTTGTTCTCTGCATTTTATCGACAATTTATTGTACCGACTTGGAATGGTCTACCACTCTATTAAATTTGTTCCGAACACAGCGGGTTTCTTAGTTTTTTCTGGTCTTTCTGTTAAGGAAGTAAGAGCTGTACACACGTGTACTTAGTTAAAAGATATTTTAGTTTGAACACCTGCTGCTGGACGATATACTTAACATAAGCTGCTCATTCTGCTCACATAAGCCGTGGAAAACTTCCAAAACTCTATAGAAAACACAATTATTGGCTAGGCATCTCTTACGCAGGGGTACAAAAAACTATTGAGTTGTTCATTACTGAACTTCCACAAGACGTCTGCTGGAAATGATGATATCTTAAACGATCTGAACGAGAAGATCTCCGCAGTTTCGCTTCTTTATTGACTGCTGAACCAAGCGAGACAGCCCTATTCGCCGGTAATAACAGAAGCCAACACACACAATAAAACGAAACGCGCAGCTACAAAAGAAACGAGAGCGTATTTCTCGCCGGCGGCTCGTCTAGCCGAGTAATTAAATCCTGATAATGTGTGTGTAACGAGTAGATTGAGTCCTAGATCTTTTGTTCTACGCGGCTTTGTGCCACAGTTGCCTTGGGTTTGTACAATACCCTCCCTGGAGATCTGTATCTGTTCAATGTGTGAACAATAGTGGACAGTAGTTCAAGAAGTGCCCGAGAGGCAAAGTATGAAAGGGCTGAAGCCTAAAGTAGATAATTTGCTTTGTGCAGAAGAGGGAGCGAGTAGATGGTGAATCTACTCGTAAGTTGGCTAGTCAAGCAAACATAGGATATCATTTTAGTATGTAGCTGTGCTACAGCATCTTTACCCAATAATTCAGTACCTACAATCTAAAAATGGAGAGAAGGCCACTCAGAAAAGTGAATTTTCGCGCATTTGGGTATTGGAACTCTCAATGAAGAGTGGCTCGATTTTCACTCTTTTTGAAGTGGTTTCACTCTTTCATACTTAGAGTGCAACAACAAAGGTTCTTCCTGAAGGTTATTTAGTTGAGCTTATTTTGGCGAGGTTAACGAACTATGGGAAAAAGTTCAAAAGGGCTTATACCGATCACTCCTGGAGGGTATTTTAAGGTGAATATGGGATGAATAAGACATGTGAGTGTTTCTGAAGGATAATGAGATGTAGTCTTGTTGCAAACTAGAGCCGACTGTTCCCCAGATTTGGTCAACTACGATGCGATGAAGTGATCACCTCGACTCCCTACAGCGTCTGCTGAAGGTGACTGACTGACTCACCGAACCCTGACCAGCCACAATTTCCTACCTAACACCCGTCACTTGCCTCTGATTGATGACGCCATCTTCTTTCTTCCTTTTCTTCTTCTTCGGTTCTCCGACTCCGCTTTGTCTCTCCTGAAAGGATCATATTTCACTCCGCTACCTTTTATTTTCTAGGCCTACCTTGCTTTGCTTCTTGCCTCCCTACGTCTCGTCAGGCCTTTGTTTTTTGTCATGTCCAAAAGTTCTATGGCCTTTTTTCATTTTCTTCGTTACTGATTTCTGTTAGTTTCCGAGTTCTAGAATGTTGGTTTATTAGCAGTCTTCGGCTCGATAAACCTCAGTCTTCTGCCAGCACATTACGCTTTACTGCCGGTAATTTGTTCGTAGTCGAGTTCGCCATTTTGTAATTCCACGACGCGTATAAACCAGAGCGAGTTCACCTGCACCGCTTTACGCATCTGCAAGTAGTAAATGCTATTTAACGCTATTTAGTCGATATTTATTTAAATAAAATAAGACTTTTGTCTGTTCATTGCAATGTATCCATCGGCTTTTGGTTATTTGGTTTTCGTCTTTGCAAAGACGAAAACTGACGTCAAAATAATTCCTGTCTGTCTCGAACGTTTTTAAGGTATATAAGACCGCTTATAACTCAAATTCGGCTGAAGCTATGGCGGTGAAACTTCGGTTAAGGGTTAAGCCCATTACGTCGTGTGTCTTTAGCTATATTTTATATCCATACAACATCCAAAAATAAATGGCGAGGGACCAAAGTGGCTACTAAACACGTTTTTAAAGCATATTAGAATATAAGTCAGGTCGAAGCATGATTGTGAGCGTAGCGAAAAACCTATAAACGCCCGTGGTTATAGAACGCTAAAAGCTGAGATGCGTGTCGGTTTGGTTATACAGTATACTAAAACTATAAAATGGCAAAACTGATAGGGATAATATTCCGAACAACACAAAGATTGATTTTATTAGAAACATTCAGGTAAATATAATCACAAAATTCAATATTTAAATCCCGTAACGTAGCACGGGTACTGTCTGCTAGTTTCTAATTAATTATTGTTAAAAGGTCATTTTTCGTTTAAGTTAAGTTTCCGGTGTATTTTGTATTTTTAATTTTCCAACACGCCCAAAAAAGGTGTACGAGGATAGCAGGTGCACCTTTGTTTTATATTTTGACCAGAGACCTATAGTAAATTACACTGAAGTGTTTCGTCAGAATCGAAAGTAATGTTCCAACTGGAGGAGAATCAACTTTAATGACATGAACATGGATGAAAATTCGAATTGATTATAACAATTATTTTGAACCAGATTAATTCGTGGGTATTCCATCTGGACCTGCACAAACAACTAATGTCAGCCACTTCACCAATCTGGTTTAACGTAGTGGGTTTGTAATCAAATCCAAACCGGACAAATGGCGTCAGCTAATCCTGTAATCATGGTTATTACAGACATTACCTGACTGCGGAGGTAGGTTAAGTGAGAATTACGACGGTAAAATGACGCAAGATATGTTTGGATATTAAATTGTATATTTACTCGTGAAAACTTGTTGAAGGACTGCTCTGTTTGGTATTATGAATTCAGTTTATTAATAAAATCTCGACTGTTGCATTGTCAAACCGAAATAACTTTTAAGAGATATTTTTCGAAATGGAAACAAAAATACTCGAGACATCATCCTTGAAAATAAACGAGGGTCGGCTCTGCCTTTGTGATCTTGAGCGTTTGTCAATCAATGGTTATGAGACGTGCATTGCTCTCTTTTACACCTATATTTTTGTTTATCAGAATTTTATTGGGGTTAGTTTTGTTTAAAACCAAATGAAACCAATAATGTTATTTTTACTCTTCAAAACTAACAATGTGTTGTATGTATATAATTTGAAAATGTAAAGACTGAATTGGCAATCAAAAGTGTGTCATCCACCAATTTAGTCTTTTTATTTTCAAATTATATACATATATACTGCAATCAGTGGTCGTCATAAATAGCAATGTGTTGTCCTGTTTTTACTAAAAAGTCGCTGGGGTTTGTTTTATATTAAAGCTTATAAAACCAATAATATTGTTTCCTTTTCAAAACTAACAATATGTTGTTCCGTTTTTACAAAAAGGTCAACGTAACTTTGAAAATCAGTTCAAAAGTTGTGTGAACAATAATTCTGTATAATTGTTCAACCAATGAAAACTACGCTATCTTTCAAAAACCACAAATTCTGACAACGTTTGAAGAATTCTTTGTTATTAGTTTACATTGAGCTTATGAAGAACAAACCCAAGATGCTGCGAGCAGAGCCTGGCCTCTGGGGGTTCAGGGGTTTTGACACAATAGCAGGTCAAAATCCCAAAATATGGCCAAAGTAGGGCCTGGGAGGAGATAATTCCCAAAACGAAAACAAAGACACACGAGACGTCGTCCTTAAAACAGTCTAATGAAACTTGTTTATTTAGCAGCCCACACGATCATAGATTGTGTAAACATGTTTTGAGTACAGTGTCAACAGTAGATCATGCAGGAACAATGGCGGCCAATGTGTTCACACAATGCGAGATGTAAATAAAGCCCATGTCGGGCGCCTGGAGCACAATGGTGACTGTATCATACCCACTACAGGACAAGTCCATTTTCATACCCATTATCCACTATGTAGCGTACAGCTCTTTCAGTATTTAATGTCTGGAAACGCATAGTTTGTAAAGTCAGTAAGGGTTAGAGACTTGAACGCGTGGTTAATTCGGGTTGTTTGGGGAACTGGAGATTATATACGTCAATTTTTGATTGACTCTTATTAATTAATTTCCGATTAAGTAATTAACTTCAAATAGGTCTGAAACTGTTTTAATTTTCATTGGAAATAGAGCTGTTCATTTCTCCCGCCAAAGAGAAGGACAGGTCGTGGAACAGTGCGGTTTGCAGTTTTGAGCTTCCCAACACTTCTGAGTCAAATGACAAAACTTCATATACAATGTATATATATGTGTAAAATCTTTATTTCACCGCCATCTTGGTCTGGCTGTTCGAATTTTGTTCTTTTTGATACACGTGTTTATTGTAGTGTCATAAACCTTGATACAAAATTGAATCAAAGTCGAAAGATAATTACAGTTTTTATAGCATACAAACCCTTGGGAGGAATGAACCTCCCAAAAGGGCACTTTCGGTAACTGATTTTCTGGTTTAACGAACGTAACTTAGATATTTACAAAAGAAACATTTCTACCAAACTCTATGGAAATCGGACAAAACCGGTGTGACCTATGGTCTCAAGGATCTAAAAATTGGTTTAAAAAAAGGCTCATCCGAAGTATTTTTTACTCATTGTAGGAAATTCTCTAGGATTCACAACAGCGCTTTCGCTACGCGTCGGCTATTCTTCTTTTGTTTTTGCATACACGCAGCCCGTTCATCTTCAGTTCCATCATGTACCACTGCTTGGACTACCAACTTGAAACAGTTGCTCACCAGATTTGTTATTCTGAAAGATAAACTAGACCACAGAGTTCAGGGTTGATGCTTATCTGTACGTGTGTACGTGGTCAGCTGTACGTTCACTGCTCCCAGACACAGTCACATACACAGATATAATCTGTGGTTACTGGTCTCATGTCTGCACGTCCGAGTATGTGTAGTCTGGATCTGTGAGCTCTTTACACCTCTATGTGTGCTGTCACGTGATATCGAGATGATGTGGTACCTAAGCTTTTTCTATTTGTAGATCCATCTGACGTACAATTTTAAAATTGTGAAGAGCTGCTTCATTACCTCACGCATACCAAGCCACCAGCTTAAAATATCTCCGTGATTGACTGTGGAACCAAATTCCCATCTCATTTATCTTAAAAATTCACAATCAACCCGCTTAATGTAGGAACGTACTTCAGATATCAACATCTTATCTAAGGTGCAAATAACCATGAACCAGAAATCGAGGCACACGGGCTTCAGTACAACACGGCAATTTTGTCAAATCGTTTACATATTTGGTTAAAATCATTTGGTTTGTAAAGTTGCAATTTACTTTAGCAGTTCTTGTGATTTACATTTAAATATGATGTTTTTTCTGTTACAGGTAAGCCACTGCAAACTACCTTCATAGGTAAAGTAAACCCATAGCAAAATTCTTTAGACAGTAATCCACGATACTATAAACTAGTTATCCGGTTCACACCACGTCAAAATATTATAATACCTCAGTCAATCAGTGACTGAAGATGGAACTCCAAAGTGAGACCGAAACATTTCAAACCAATTATTATGTTGTTTTGACGCAATGTGAACTGGAAGAACAATATTATAGTTGTGACACCGACCGTGAAAGTCTAA
This sequence comes from Matsumurasca onukii, assembly GCA_018831715.1. NCBI lineage: Eukaryota > Metazoa > Arthropoda > Insecta > Hemiptera > Cicadellidae > Matsumurasca > Matsumurasca onukii. The sequence continues at coordinate 17,279,524 of CM032058.1, read as the reverse complement.
AGTTAAGTTGAACCCCTGTAGTTTCAAAATAGAACCCCCAGTATTGGAGGTGTTGGGCGATTTAGCACATTCGACTTGTGGTTGGTCTACCTGCACCTGAGTGCTGAGCCCACCTGTGGCACAGCTGTGATTTGTCTCAGCCTTGACGTTTACGGAGGGGAGAGGAAGCGAGATGAGTGTGAGGGAGGTGTAATGTAATGGTGGGAACAGGGGAGATGCGTGGTTCTGTCACCTGCCTCAGCTTCCTTAGGGGCTGTGGGAGATCCTCCCTTAAGTGTGGGAGATCTATATCTTGGACGAACACTTGCCTAGAAAAGTAGATCACCCACTGCTGTACTTTTCAACTCAAAATCTCTGGTCACAAAAAGTTTGACCATATGGTTGTCAAAAGTGATAAGTATTTTATTGGCATAGCTAAACAAGCTAATGTAAAAACTAAAGGGAATGTCTTCTGAAGGTTAGTAATTTTATAACGTTCTATGGGGGTTGGTAGGTTGATGTCATCGTTTACTCTGACAGCACAGTTATTAATAAAGTTATTACGCTGTAGTTTCTTTGATTAAGAGTCATAGAAGCGTTTGTTGTCTGTATACTAAACCTCTATAATTAAAAATCATGCGTTAAAACGTATGTTCAAATGCAGGGGTTCTTTCTTTCATTTAAACTCTGAGAGCTAAAATGGTTCAAAGTTGAAGAATATGATTTTTAAATAAGCTAATGGATGGATAAGACCATAAGACCTAGTTTAAGATACTGCACATTTTAGCGCGCCAATTTCAGAACTGTTTAATCGTAAAATAATATAGTGGAGTTTTCAGAGACTTTTCAAAAAGATACTACGAGTACAAAAGTAAAATGACCAAAATAATATTCGAATACCTCCGTAATAACCCGTTTCACACACAGAAGATTTCACGCATTCTGTAAACCCTCTGGTTTTGAAAAGCATTCCTGAGGCGGTATCAGTGGTTCGGTCCTCCTTTGTCCGGTGGCGCTTGGGTTCAATCTGAGATCCTTTGTTGACGGTCGCTCACACCATCTTCAGACGCCACGGCGCCCGCACTCTCTCACGTACTGCCATCGTCTGTACACTCGTGTCCGTGTAGCTGTCATTGAGCTATGCCATTGTTAGCAGGTCTTGCTTCAGAAGCGTCTCAGCATGGAGAGCATCAACAGAAACTAGATGGAATAAAGTAGACACGTTTTATTTTGGTTCGCTGGTGAGCTTGGGGGTTTTGAAGGCATTTGACGTTTGGTAAAGGGGTCGACCCCGAATGATGTACCAGTGGACAGATGATGCAAGAGTGGACAGTCAGAGGTAAGCTGAGGGAGTGACTTTGAGGAGGTGTAAAGTTGACTCAGAGACGAGAGGTACTGATGACGTCACGTTGGTCGTCCCACATCAAGTTTAGTACATAGGGACCCATATACTAACCTTGGTCCCACACTACCTTAGTGGCACTATATTGCACCACTTATCTTATATAATCACGTCGGCGGTCGGTACATTGTTATCTGAATAACAATAAATTTACTATATTATGGAAATGGATAAATATTTTATGGTGGAGACAGAATAACATGTTACGGAATTGTCAGCATTGTGTGTTTGATTGGTGAAAATTTCAACAAATTCTGATATCGAACTCCTGGAACATACAAGTTTAGCCTCTCTCAGTCCTCTCTTAGCGGTATGCTCCACGATCCCCACTTATTTGCATTAAACTCGTCAAACTGTGCGAAGTTTTCTTTTGAAGTTTGTCGAATTTGGTAACCAGTTGACAAGTTGGACTTCCTGAGAACTCAAATTGTCATATCCCCAATCTGTTTCCTGTAGTTCGGCAGCTATCCAGCTGTTGATTCATGGTATGAGCACATTTATAGACATATCCAAAGGTGACATTTAAAAAAACACACGTTTTCGACATGCTTAACGTTGTTAGTATTCTTCCCTTTTTGCTCCTAAGAAACTCTTCCGTCAGTATAAACGTTAGAACCAGACAAATCGAACACTTCTTTTCCAACCAAGCCTGTATCCGTACGACCCACCCAAAACACCGAACAGTGGGACGAATCTCATACGAATCACTCTGGAGCAAGCTAAGCCCCATATTTACTCGTACGTTGGTAGATACACGTATAATCGGATTGACTTTCCTATTCATTCATAAATCTGCCAGTGACACATCCAGACCCCCACGCCGTGGTGACGTCACTCCTCTAACACCTGTTGTATACTTGTGCCCACTGCCGCCAGATAGCGGTTCAGTAGTTCCCACCACGTGTTGCTGTGTCGTGTTGTGACGCCGGGTCGACGGTGGAGGGGGGCTACGCCGCAGAGGTACTTTCTCACACCGTCTTCTGTCTTCAGTCCTGGTCGGCGTACCCTCGTAGTACCTTGTGGTGTCAGTGCAGTGTGATTTCCTGAAGGTGTGTGCCTATTATTTTTGGTTATTTCGCGAGTGCTGAAAGTGTTGAAAAATTGGATTGTGTTGTTTTGAGTGTGCAATTTTGTGTTTTTGCATTTTATATGCATCTGTGGTCGTTAGGTGTTTTTAATGGCGTGATGTTTATTGTCGCTTTATAAATAGGTTCAGTTTGAATCGCGTTTTAGAATAGAGATAGATTCTAGACCCAGCACGTCATTCTTGTGTGGCTTATTTTGGTCTTGAGAGACGTTTTATTCTTGTAGCTTTGGCTTTCTGTTTTATTCCCGAAGATCACCTTTTTGGCAACCATAAAGGCTTCTTTCTTCTTAGAAAATGTTACATTCGACATCGTAGAGAAATCCATCCCCATTAGTTGGACATGAATGCTGTAACAAGGGTGAAATGATTTGTCATTGGTTGTGTATAGTTTCAAAAATGAATCATATTGTAGAATATTAACGTTTCTATTTTATTAAATACCACTAATTAACAAAGATACTCTTTATCATAAAACTATAGTAACATGTAATTAGTTTCTTGCACACGAGTTAACAAACACTAAAATTCACGAAAAAAGCAAACCTGTTCTTTCTTACTATCATAAATATTGTGTTTATACGTATTTTTAGTTCTGTCCAATACCATGCACGAAAACTGAAACCCCCCAATGTTTCTCTTAGGGTTTTGTATATCTATTGTTGACTTTTACTTCTTAAGTACACAAAGTCCTAAAGAAAGAATATTCTTCTATTATTTGAACCAGTCCAAGTATACCAGTAGACTAGGTCACGAGAAACAAAGAAGTAATTTCATAGCCCCGAGAAATAGTCCAGGCATGAATGCTTGTTCTCTGTATGGATGTGCCCTGATAGCACAACTACGATAGACCTTTGACAAAGGATCACAATTCACAGTCAATTGTTGAGCCTTTTGTCGCTCATTGTGGCAATCATAGAGTCAATTACTTTCTTTGATCCGCGTCAAGGCTGGTCCTCTTATCTCAATCATTGAATTGATCTCTTCTTCCTCGAGGTCTTTAGTTTTAAATTGTTGTTGCCAAGCCTTGTTTCTGTAGTATTACAGATTACTGAAATGTAACTTGTACTTTCTGTCAAACTTGATGATATCTATAAAAGTAGGATTTCATAGAGTCAATTACTTTCTTTGATCCTCGTCAAGGCTGGTCCTCTCATCTAAATGTTTGAATCGATCTCTTCTTCCTCTAGTTCTTCTATTTTGAATAGTTGTTGCCAAGAGTTGTTTCTGGAAGAGTACTAAAATGTAACTTGACCGCCAAGAGGTATCTATATCCACTTTCGTGGTTAAGTGGTAGAGAGGACTATAAAGTCCTAACTTCACCACGTAGGCGAATAAAAAGCCTAAATAAAGACTTTTTTATTTCATTTCATCCATAAATGTAGGATTTCATCACTTCTTTCTCATCCAAACTGTTAATATATTTCTCTTCCGTTGGGAAAAGTCATTTTGTCCAGGAAAATTCGTTCTTTAATACGTTCCAAGGATAGATCCCGGGTGGCGTTGTAACGGGATAATGGAAGTTATGCAAACGATGTTTTGAGTAGTTTTATGTATTAAAATGCGAAAAAGTTTTCCTCTGGAAGCCACTCGATCCTTCCGCCTCTTAGAGTAGTTTTTGTGGTACCTTACGCTCAAAACAACACATCCAATCTTCAAGAAAGGTTTTTTTGCCAGATCACCCCGCGGAAGCTGGAAGAAAAGACTGTAGTGTGTAGTGAACTGTGAAGTGCTTTATCGACCTTGTTGCCCTGATATCGTGTTATATCGACCTTGCTGCCCTGATATCTTGTGAGTTGTGCGAGAGATGTCACCATGTCGTCCGGAGCCCGAGTACTCAGTAGAGGCAGGCCTGGCAGCGGGCTGAGTCTCAGTGTTCTAGGTGAGTTCTGAACCCTTGGTCGGCAAATATTTTTTGTGAAGTTAAAGCAAAAGAACTGTCTGCACAATTTATATTGGCAGTAGAAAATAATTAAAATAAAAAATCTTAACAAAATTATGCTGCAGCATAAAAAGAATTGTGAGGCGCTGTTATTTCTTCGAATTTGTTGCAACTCAGCCCACAACACATTTTGATCACATGGTTCCATTTAAATTCCCGTTTGAGTTAATTGTTGAGAGCATCATATCAAACTGTAGATGTAATGTAGTACCGTATCTACAAGCTTACACTGAAAAAGATACTTCAAGCTATCACGACCAAGTTTTGTGAGCGTACAATTTGTCAGCAGGAATCGGGGAAACCTCTCTCCAAAATTGGCAGAGGGCATGAAATCGAGGACAAAGTCTGTGGCCTGTCAAAGGTTAAACCTCCACCTCCGTAATTTCTTTGCAAAGATCAGTGACCTCCGATTTTACATATTTAGAGACTTTAACAACAGAAATTTACACCTAAAGTTTCAAGTAATTTCTGAAATAAAGAGTGGCTACATGGTCATTGCATGAATTTTGTCTCCTTTCGGTTGCATGACGACTTCAATGCTACAGATTGAAACATTGTGCAAACGCCAACAGTATGACTCTTGTTACACCTGTTGTGCTTTCTTAGTAAATTCTTCTTTACGTTAGTGTAACGAGTACTGTAGTTTCCGCCCTCATATGAAATTTAGTACCCGCATCTTTCAACTGTCAAGACTCATCTTGGACTTCTTTCGTTTCAAGTGCAATTCGCATTCATCTAGCAAACAAAAACATCTGCACGTTTCGACGAAGCTCAAAGTATGAGAAGGCTTTTGAACTTTGAAACGAATTTTATTTTGTTGTCATTTTGTCAAACGCTTTCGTTCCAGTAACGAAGATTTCCTCTTCCCCACTCCTGTCTTCGTTCAGGAAATCTTCGGTGCTCGAACGAGTGCGTTAAACACCCAAACAAAATTCGTTTCAAAGTTCAAAAGCCTTCCATTAATTTCAGCTTCGTCAAAAACTGCCTTCAGTTGCATCCACTGCTGAAATTCTCCGCATTTGCTGTTGTCAGCTATTGCTTTCAGAAAATGACTTTGTAACACATCTAACAGCACTTTTTTGAGGGTTTTATATTTTTCAGTAGTCTATAAGAGAATTAGACAGCTGTAATTCTGTAATTCTGAAAATATCTAGGTTCTTTAAATAAACTATGGTTAACGAAACACCGTCGTTTCTAACTCTTCACTGTAACGATGATTTGTAATGTCTGTATTTTACAAAATACAAAAAGCATATTTACATGATTTATAAACTTTGGGACATTTCACGTCTACCAGCACCATCTGCTCTTAAAGCTTCCAAAAATCACTCCTCAAAGAGGTCCTTAGTGTTTTGAACAGGCGTAGTTACACCTACGAGAGCAATATTCAAAATAGTACTCCTTTTATCATATTAATGAGCCGTTTTATCAGACTGACGTTCAATTTATACCCGTCATTACGTTTATAGACTCTACATTTAGTATGCATTTATTCATTGCTGCATTGTGTAAAAGAATAATAATCTACTCCGGTTTCGTTCTACTTTTCAGTTTGGCTCCCGGTTTTTGTCCACCTGTCAAAATAATTACGCCTTGATTGATTTTTTGAGTGAGTTCAATTTACGACTGACCAGCTGTTCATAGTTTAGGTCATTGACCAGTGTAAATGAGTTTATAATCGGCAACTCAACTAACCTAGACATATAGAAGGTTTTAGAATCATATCGGAATACTCTCTGTTTTAGTATTTCGAAGTGCGAAGTATAAATACAGATTGTATTTTGAAATGTATAAATGGCAAACACTTGGTTTGAGGAATGTTTTACTTCGCTGTGATACAATACAACACAATAGACAATACTACCACCGTTTTTAAAAGCGTTGATTATTATTTACAGTGCTTTTAGAATCAGAAACTATTACCTCTTAATACTACCTCTTATAAAATCGTGGCTTTCATAAGAACTATTATTTTTTAAACATTATTCACTTTTTACTGCCCTACGTATGGCCCAATTATTGAGGTGTAGAAATGCTATGCACCAAGGGCAACGATTACTATGGACACATGCTTGTCCATTATTGATTTCAATTCCTGGGTATCGTCAGATAGACGTAAGCCGACCTATGAGAACATCATTACCATGCTCCTAGGGGCTTATCCATTTTATTGTTACACTGCAAAATAATTAGTAGCTGTCGTCGGGAATGGTTCAAAGAAAAAACAACCACCACTATGCAAAACTGTGTTGTTTTTGTGCACCACAAAAGAGTAACTGGCGCTCAAACTGGTTCAGCCATACCACAAAATGCAATTCCTCCATGATTTACAAACTGCACATGGGAAGTATGACATAAAGCACGGCGATAGAAACCCACACGGACACCTGACTCGCAGTTGACGGCGACATATCACCGCCTCCTGTGACCTAGATCAGCCGACACCTCCGCCCTCTGGACAGGAGACACCGCGAGCTCGAGGTGTGGGATGTGGGAGGTGGAGGCCCTAACCTCGTGTACCTCCGTAACTGGACAACACCGCCACCAGTTAATAGGCTAGGGGACAAAGGTGTTGATTGCAGGGGCAAAAGAAACAGCGTGGCGTTGTTACAGTGGGTCGTGTATCAAGAATTTTACTTGCCATCCTAGCATCGGTAGTCCCAGGATACTCCATGGATTTAGTGAGTTCTGAACAATGGGAGCTTATCGGTGTCATTTTAACCATTCCAAAGTATGTTTGACAGCAATGATTGTTTTGACTATTTTTGCATATACGGTATAGAATTTGTTCGGCTATTTTAATTTTTTACCTTTTAGCTTTTGTGAAAATAATAAACAATTTTAGGGGAAACAAATGCTCACGTGTTCCGGGTGTCAACATCGATGCTCATTTCATGGTTCCGTGCCTACATCTCATGCTGGCGGTATTAATATCTCAATTTACCAAATAAAATCGCTGATGAATAATCTCTCTCGGAAATGCTCGCACCATCCTATTGATAGATACAACGTGAAATAGACATTAAGTTTAAGCCGCTTTCATGTTAAAACAACTTCCCTAACTCCATAAAACCACGCCACCGGCAGCCTACCTTACATAGAAATAGTCCAATCTTACGACACAGCACACTCTCATCAGAGTTTCAGTCTTTCAAATCGCATGTACGCCCTCCAAACTGAAGGTGTACCTTAATATCATAAGTGTCTAAAATCTAATTTCTTAAAATTTACGAGGTTTTTAACATCGTCCAACAACTCTCGTACGCCTCCGAGAACAGAAAACAATGATGGAGTGAATACTGCAGCCGATTACTCCTTGACTGCGGCCTTGTGCGTCCGTCTGACTGAGAGAGGGTGAAGGAATATCTGTGGCTGGGACAGTAATTGGCTGACCATTGTAAGCTACTGAAGTCTTCTCCTTTGTCCGACTGCAGGTCGTGCGCTTAGCAGCAGATTAGCCACGATTTGTTTCATCTTTGAATTCCTCTTCAGTTCTGCTGAAGGATTTCAATCTTGGTTCTTGCTGTCGTCGTGAAGTGGCAATCGACTGGTACACAGATGACTGGTCGTCAGTTTCAGCAGTTTAAAGTAGACATTATTCAGTTACAGTACACATAAATGTATCATATCTTCTTTGGAAGAAAGAAGGACTATTGGAAAGCTGACGAGGAAAATTTTGTGGCCACGTCTCTTAATGCCCGGTCGTAACTCCGGGGCAAGCCAAATTCCTGACCATTTATGTTGGCCTGACCAGAAATAACAAGTTCTTTGGTTATTATGTGGCCTTACTAAACAGTCAGTGATAACATATTTTTCTGTTTGCTCATACGTCGTCATCATTCAATCCTTAATTTATACAGGATTGCGAAAGAAGTATTATGTCCAGGAATTTATTTTCGGATACTATTGAAACCAAGCTTATAGGTGACGAGTTTTATACAAAATGTCGTCGTTATAGGACGAATGATGCTTCATGGTTTACCTTCTTCGCAACCAATATGCATTTTCCCAACTGCAAACTATCGTTACTTCGAAATATATTATTCCTTTATTGTAGTAACTCTTAATTTCTGCTCTCAATTAAAGTCGCTTGATGATTTTCTTGATCAATTCGATGGAGTTGTGAAACTGCACATGGATTTGATCCTGAGGTGTTGAAAAGCTTGCATAGTTGGAATTTTATTCAAAAGATGAAGGGACCACGAAAAACTGTAAATTTTGCGTCGTCGTTGGTGATAAAACATTGGTCTATAAAGAGGTCTGCCATCGCCATAATGGGAAATGCACTCTAGACCGGTCATTCAGCGCCCTCCCTGATTAGACTTTTCATTTGAGACATCGACCTTTTCATTCACTCCTAGAGGTGAATTTGGGATGGATAATGAGTGTGACGGGTGTTTTGATGGATGATGAGTTGTAGTCTTGTTACAAACTAGGACCGACTGTTCCCCAGATTGGGTCAAACGGAATTTAACAACCAATGGAATTAACGTGACTTCCGAACCACGGGGAGTGTTCACCGTAGAAAAGTTACTGCAGTGCCGGGAGTTGAACCCGAGTCGATTAGGTGCGAAGCACGCACTCTACCACCAGTGCACTCTTGATGACCAGGCAAGGAGCGTTGCTGCGTCTGGTGACGTCACAGTTCATTCAAGAGGTCGAGTTTGGCGGCTGCAGAGATGATGACCTTGCCGCCTCTGTAGGAGCCCACTCTCTGCCCACGCAAAGGTGAAGCTCGTTCCCCATCTCCGGTCCCGCCAGCGCGTGGGCCTGCTGCATCAACTCCGCCAGTCATACAGGAACTGTCTGCCTGTGACATTGTATACACGAACAACATTTCGCTCGTCTCGTTCTAATAACTTTTATAACAAAATTATTCTAAAATGCTTATATTGCACTTTTCCGACCACTTCAGGATAAACACTACTCCCTACGTTCAGCTTACTCCTGAAGTAACCGGACGAGTCTGAGATAAGCAATTTTACAATTAATCTCCGCCACTTCTTCAACTTTCAGTCCAACAATCATTAAAGTAAAAGCATCAATGTTCAGAAAATTATCAAAAATATTCTAAATCAATTGGAGAAACACTTTCAGGCCCAAGAAGAAAGACTCCTCCAAGTACCAACACAACCTCAACAATTCTATTAGGAAAAGTAAAGTAAAAATAAAGCAAAATGAATGAGAATTTGACACCCTGTTTGACTTCATCTGGTAATCTCTAAACAATTTGATAGTGTAAACCGTTTGTATTATTAATAAAAATAGCTCCTTCCAAATGGCCAAAGTAGTTGTCGAATAAACTTTTGATCTTATGCCCTTCAGTATAAAACCCTCAATATACCTTCGGTGTAATGCTGTGCAGGAGCCTTCGGCAACAATAAAATCATAGTACCTTTGTTTCCCAAGGACAATCGTAGACATAATGTTTCCTTATGATTCATCAATCATAAAGCTTTCATTCTAATGCCCACGAGCGACATTGAAAGGAGATATTTCGCTCATTGCACAAGAGACTTCAACGCGTGGATACAAAGACTCCGCTCGATCCAAGTTCTAATCGGTTAAGTTGTATGTTTTTATTTCGTATCAACAACAGTAAAAGTCTAGAGTTCAGCTGGTTTGACCTGTTTTCCATTGAAAAACTATTTTTCCTTGTTTGCTCTTGAAATAAATTTCTGAGGGCTCTGTATTGCCATTGTTTCCGAAGGAAAGGTAAAGTTTGCCTCTTTCAACAAGACGATGTTAGGACTACAAAGTCCTCTCTACCGTATAACCACAACCTAGCAAAATCGCATAGTCGTTTTACAAATGCACCTGTACTAGTTAGTGGTGACTCAGGGGATCGAACCCACCAGTGGAGTGATGATCTCCAGAGTCGCGCACCATTCCAACCGCCACGGGTTCGAAAGGGGTGGAATCATGAACTTATCAAGAACTTACAATAAAAACAACTCTACTAAAGTTCTCTTAGACTTTCAGCTTCTTCATTCAAATTGTTAACAACTTTTTACTTTCCAATGTTGTCTGTTGAATAATCATTTTCCGAGGAACTAAACAAAGATAAACAAAACTTTCTCCCTCACAGCTGATTATACCGTTGAATCGTACTCTGTGTAGCAACTGTGAGCAGTGCAGATAAACAATGCAGTGTCTGAGAGGTCAGCTGGGGAGTTATTGTCCTGATGTAGATGGAGATGCAGATTCCGTGTATGGTGGCGGATGACTCACTCCCACAACACCTCTTGTTTATAGGCAGGTTACAACTCCATAAACACACTGAACAAGCTTTAAGTTACCCTCTGGGAGAATTAAGCATAAGCTATATCGTTTTGGGGGTTTTTGGATGGGTATCGACATGATGGAGGATTGTCAAATTCAGAAACTGATGGGAGATTTCAGTAAAGAGTCTTTTGCAAATTAAAATCGTCCCACGAAAGATTTAAAACCGTTGTTGTAGATAATGTACATCCTAGTCCAACCCACACCACTCATTTATATATTTATTTCCATGTAATGTACTGTCTGAAAACATTTTCCGTATAAATTACCCAGAGTTCAAATCTTTGTTCATCAATTTCGTGTATCAAGTTATCTTCAAGTGATTAGATAACTTACGCTCTGGACGTACCTTTCTACGTGATCCAAATAATTCGCCAATTTTGCATTACCTTTTATTTGTGTGAATACTTTTTCTGACACATCAAATTATACTATTAGAACTATATTTTGCTCCAAAATCATGAACAAGTTTTTTTTATTAGAACCAAAGGTTTACGTGGTGTGAAACCGTTATATTACACTTAAGAGGAACTACCTTTAAAGATAAATCAGAATATTGTCTGAAAAAATATTATATTTTTAATCGAAATCAGCCCTCTTTATGGCTGCCGAATATGCGTTTATGTATTCTTCGAAGGTCGTCGTCAATTCTTCTACGAACTTTAGGCAACCGAAAAGTAGATGGATAAAATGTGAACTGCATGAACATCAACACTAACTTGTACCGAAATCGTCATAATTTGTCTGGCACTAAGGTTTTCCATTCATACTACCATCTTGATATCATTCGGACATTCTTTCCTCGTCAAATCCTTTCCTAATTCCTTCCCAAATCTGTTGGAGACCTCTCCGAAGATTTCACGCTAAATTACAAGCGTATTTTCTAGATCGTCACAAAACTAAACGACACTACAGATAACAACAAATAACCTTCTCTCTACAACTTTTCCCACTTATAACCTTCCCTCTCATCCAACATGTAACCTTCTACAAACTCCGATCCAATCAGTCCTTCACCGTCAATGAATGATCAACGCCACCCGACAACAGAGTCGAGGAACAATAAACAACTGTAATGACCTGATTTGCATGTACAGTAGAGTAGATACTGGAGTAATTAATGTATTGTAGTGGTACCGTGAGTAGTGGACATGAATGAACTGCTTGAATGGGTGAGTAGGAGTGGAAGTGGTTCGCCCACGCGAGATCCCGGGAGACAGGCTGACTCCGAGTTACACGTCGTTCGTAGCTCAATTGAGTGAGATACTCTCTGGTATCAATTTTTTAAGCTTTTTATGAGTTTGAACGTTAGGATATATATTGTGAAGTTCCTCTATGAGTGCGCAGTGACCTCAGTTTCGACCTTAAGAACAACAGGCAAATGTGTTTTTCTTGAGGCATCTTACTTTCTAATGTGTTTGAATGTGGTGGGATATTTTTGGGTTGCTCTTAAGAGTACGCAATAGTACGTGACCTTGAATTTCGTCCATAAGAACCATGTGAAACATGTATTTTCTTGGGATACCACACTTCTACAGATTGTATCGGAATTTTAGTATTCTGCCGAGCCGAATTTCCACTTTCTCATTTATAAAATCGTTATATAAATCCGAGAATCGAAGAAATGTGTAGTTCATTGTTTTTACTATTAAACTATTTTGGTCAGCAGAGTCCCGCTATATATTGGCAATTTTCAAACCAAACACATTTTAAACAGATCTTATGAAAATTGTAGACATGCAGCGTCTCAAGAAAGTGCTTGTTGTAACAATGTTCTTCTGAAACAGAAAACCGATATTAGACTCTCTTAAGAAGTGGTTTATTTCATATTCATGGATGTTATGGGAAATGACACTTCTATAAATTTTTATTTGTTTGCCATTTATATATTTGTTTTACTTTTTTGTCTTCTCTCTTGTCCACTCACCGTGCCTTCATCGAAAACATGGACAAATGTAACACTCCACAATTCTTCTCATTTCCTTTGTTGTCTTTTTCCTCTGAGTTTGTTTATCCTGCTGTTTCTCTAGTCGTTATCGTTTTCCGGTTTATCGTGGAAGTTTGTAACGTTTGGGCGCGTCAATGCACATTGAATCTTCCTTTCCATGTTCCTATCGTTTCTCCCTTCTCTATGCTGTATCTCACTTTTGTCTTTGCTTCCATCCACATCTGTGTTGTTACTTTACAGTTTTTGTAAAAACTACTTTCACTATTGTTACTTTCAGTTTTGACCCAAACACTTGCACCAACTGGACCAGGAGTGTGGTCTAGAGATACAGATCGTGGTCTGCTGCCACACCTGGGTTTCGACAAGGATTTGTGGCCAGTCCAGTCATATTACTCATCGACAAGTGATTTGTTAAAATAACTGCCTTGGCCACCTTGCACTCAATAACTCGTTCCCAAACATCTTGATCCTTTCCTTTCGTATAAATTCGGGGTTTTACACCGATTAGTAGTTTAGATTTCAGCTCCAGTAGACCACCGAGTGTCTTGGAAAATTGTTGGTTATTACATGTAGCAAAGACTTCGTAGTCCTAAGTTCGCTTCGTTAAATAAGACAACCCTTACATTTTTTACAAATGTTTGGAATCTTTTGGAATTTTTGTCCGATGACAATATATTAGGTGCTTTTTTCATAAGTGACCTAACAAAAAGAACCATAACCCCCTTGAGTAGTTTAAATTATTTCAAATCAAAATTTCATCATTACATCAATTATCTTTCTTTGATGCATCCGCCTATGTACTCATACAGGTTCACCTTGAGCATCAGCTGAGAGAGGACATGTGTTTCTCTCTGTTTACTTTGACACGCATGTTTTCTTGTCAGCTGATTGTGTTTGATTATACCAACACATGATTGAGGATTCAAGGCCCCTGTGTAAGGTGTGGTACTTGCAGGTGTACTGTTCACACAAACACCTCACACGCCTCCACGCCACTCCGTTATTGCAGGAAGTCAATTAACATCTGCTTGTCCATTTAACGCACTTGGAATCTTGTTTTTCAATTTAATTAGGCAATAAATTCATTACCGACAGCGACATTGGGATGGATCGTTATTCCGAACACCGTGTTGAACCTTTCTAGCCGATTGCAGTAAATTACCCTGGAGCTGTTTTTTCTGTTGTAGAGTCCAGAGACAAATGGTTACAGGTTAATAGTTTCATGCAGAATTAATAAATTATTGTAGCCTATGTATGTAAATGTAATACGATAGATGCAAATTATTAACAATTATATGCATTTTTAATGTTTATTGATTGGGTTTAATTGAATTAGTAAACAATTATTCCGTCATGGTCACATATCACGATGTAATACTGCCATCTCAGGCAGGAGTCTTTTAAAGCTTTCAAACAAAATTCGAACTTTCAAAATACATAATTATTTTTAAAAAACGCTTAGAACCTTTCTGTCGCCGAAGTCTTTTACAGTGTTTAGGGGCTGGCACTCGCCATTAGGAAGTCTGTTTATTAAATTGTACAATATAAGATATATTTTAAATTCTGTTTAATATCATGTAGGCTAAGCTCTTGTGGTGTAATGACTTGTAGTTTTCTGGTTTCCAAGATTTTTCATACCAACACAAACAATTTTGTAAGCTGATAAGTAAATAAATTAGTGTTCTCTATCTCATATCACTGGTCCAATTATATTCTTTTTTCCGACTTGAATTAGTGGGTTTTGCTGGTGATTCGTTCTTTCGTCGATAATGTTAGTTTTAACCGTGGTAAAATTGTATTTCTCGTTGTAGTGAAACGCGCTTACCACCTCATAGAACCAAGACATAGAACTTTCCCTCCTCCTCCCAGAAAAAACTGGATTACACATATTAGGGGGCGTATTTTCTGGTTTTAGGTATGTTTGAGACCCCAATATCATAGGTCCTTTTTGACTTTCCGGGAGCCCTCACAGTAGAGTCGAACTCAACCCACACTTTTCCCCTCAACAAATCAGTTGCAATTAATAGTTCACATCCTGACGAGGATTGTACAACAGTGTTGCCATTAAATGGTTGACAATGCCAGGTGTGATGGTGGCCACTCCCCGGAACCTGGTTACCCCCGTTCACACCTCTGCTCATGCATGTTTCATACGCTCGCCATCTGCACTGTCCAGTAACTAGATCAGCTGATCAATCATTTGCAATTCATAAACAGCTGGTCTGTCTTGCACACATCACAGATTCGTGCATTGTGTGGTCTTGCAGCTGATTTATAACTGGCCTAATGAAGAAGCTATGCCAATTTATACTTTCATGCATATGGATGCGGCCAATTTCAGGGAAAAGGTGTAACCGATTTCAGCTGATCGCTCTGCATATTTGAATAATTTTAGTAATCGACTCTGGAAAGTCTTAAGAGTGATTTTCTTTATTGCTGCTATTTGTGGTAAGAGGTTTGAATATTATTACGAACGATTTGCACAGTTTTTTAGTGAACAAGAGGTCGTCTTCGTGTGAAAAGTAACCTAAAACATTAGGAAATTAACTAAAGTAAAGTGTACTGCGCAAACTTACTATAGTCGCCCACCACCAAACAACGTAAATTTTCTCTTTCGTTTTACTGTGCGTGTTATGGGGTTTTCCCTTATTTATTACAACACTATCAAAGAAGCCAAGTACGTCCATGTCCAGTGACAGCTGCCCACCGACTGATTGGCTGGATGGGAGCAGCGGACGACCAATCACAGACGTGTATCAGTCTGATCAACAGTATCATAGAACACAAAAATTCCTATTTATGCACAGCCAATAGAGGAAAAGAAATTCTTTAGATTTTTGATGAATGAGTGATTTTTTCCTAACGAAGGAAATAAAATGGGTAACAAGAATTTAGAAAGTCCTCTACACAGTGAATCACAATGGCTGGTAATAGGCCAAACGAAATGTTAGGTTTGTGAAACTATAAATGAATTCCGTAATAATATTTCACTTGAGAAACTCTCCCATCATCGACAGAAAACTTCAAATACAGAACTGTGGTAAGAGGATGCGATTTGAAAAATGTTTTGTCAACTATGAAATCGTTGATAAATGATGTATTACGCAGTCCCTTATGTGTGTTAAATGTGCTAATATTGGAGAACTTAACGCCAAAAGAATACGTGCTTAGTGTCCTGTATTTCTTGTGCAGGCGAATTTAGTTTTTACACTGGCCCATAAAGTCAAGAACACTTTTTTCAAGACCCCGTGAACTGATGGCTTGTGCATTTGAACTCCAGGATCAAACTAAGCTAATTAGCCTCTAAATATTTCGCGACGAACCGAAAGGGCCACAAATTCACCTGTTGGCCACTTCGTGAGGAAGACGACCTTTTCCTCAGCGGTTTGAAAGATGACTCACGGCTGAATGATAGATGTATTAACCCGTGGTAACCCTGTCCGTGGCTCGTGTAGGAGAGAGGTGGCCATGTTCTCACGTGTCGGGCGGACTGTGGTCGCATGCGCAGAGGTCAGCCCGTGAGGCCCTGAGGCAACTGGCAAGTTTACACAGAGTATCGTTAGTGCAAGGGCTGATTGAGTTGGTTGTGGAAGAAAACTTTTTTGTAATTAGCTTGAGCACATTGTCCACAGAAAATCTTAGCTGAGCAAACTCTGCACTCTTTAGGCTTTTTTTGTTAGTTTACAGAGGGGGAAGGATATAGAGTAAAATAAGAAAGGGAATGGGTCTGCTAGCATCGTGATTGGCTTATTGATTAGGGTTTCGGTCAGGATGACGGGGTTGGTTTTTCATCTTTGTTTACCTAAACGAGTCATCTCCAAAAAGCTTCTCAGAGGTCTTTTAGATCCAAACTGGATATAACCAATAATTTCCACTCTCTCTTCAGACTGTTTTCTGCCAATTGACTCTGAGGAGTGAACCTTCATCAGCGCACCTCCAGTTTGAGCCCCTCTCTTGGCCTATAAAAGGAAAATGCCGTACTGAGTAGCTAAAAGCCTACTCAGCTGTAAACATGATCTCTCTTTGCTTATGCTGTGCCTCAGTATCAGGTTATCTACACAGGTAAAAGTACAAGTCAGGTGGAAAGAAGACTTAAGGATGACTTAATAACTTGGACTTACTTTTGGAATATTTTATATCATCAAGGGATTGCTCATTTTGATTTTGAGCTTTTCTCTTCTCGTACATAGTAGCTTGGTATGAAAATAGGGTCTATCAATCCAGTTATTTGGCTCTTCGCATTTGTAGATTATAGTTTATTAAATCTATTTTTGAAGTTTAAGTACCACGTCAAGTCAATCGAAAAGAAGTGGTATACTATTTGACCCCTCTAGCGATTTTGAACTGTCATGTTTGTGCCCAACTCTTTTCTCTAAAGTTTAAGCATCCTCATTCATCAAACGACCCCAAAGAACTGGATTTAAATCAAATGTTGCTCAAATTACAACTCTTTCGTGCAATTTATAACACGTCATCAAGAGCCGTTGTAGCCCATAAATCCGCAACGAGACATTCTCCTCCGAGAAACCCCGTTACGCCCCAATAATAGCCCGTCCAAAAGCTGGATTACAGCGGTAACATCCCACCTGCTGGTATTAACAAGGTGTACTCAAAATTGGACCACTTTCCCGAGCCCAGGGTATTTCGGCCCGGCGCCTCGTTAGGGCTGAATGAGCACCAAATGAACCGAACAAACTGACGGGTTGTAAATAAGTACAGTTGGCCCGACTGCCTAATAGGGTCTAATCCAACACCAGACTGACTCATCAATATTGTTCCCTTCTCACTGCGCTATCACTGATTTCTCTACCGTGCTGTGGTAACACTGGCACCGAGGCAATGTCAGTCTTCTACTCTTTGGTTTCTTCTCAGCTGTAAGGACGTCAAGCGGCAAGGGGTCTGCAATAGTCCGTAAAAACGCAACGTGCTCGCTGTTGTGTGTTCCTTGTGCGGACGAATTTAGGGGTTCTCTGAGGTGACCACTGAGGCGTACCCTTAACTATATGAGCCCTTCGTTCGTAGATAACACCATTTTCGTCTCTTCGGCTCGTTTATTTGACCCAACGCCTAACTAATAAGGCCAGGTATGACAACCTGCATAACAAATCAACAAACTCAAATATACTACAATATATTCTCTCTAGACTTTCTCATGATTAGCATTTTACAAACCCGCCGTCACCGAGTGTTCCCACACCTGACACCTGGACAGAGAGTATAGAGACGCTTCTGAATGAAAGCCTCGTGGACACAAGCCCTTGGTAGAGTGCGCGCTCACGTCACGCCTAGTGTAAACATGCCTTGCCTTGCCTTGCCTCCACAACAAGGCTGTAAACAACGGGAGAGGCTTTCCACATCCGGTCATCCTACGTGGGGAAGTGGTGACTTTGACACCACGCGCGGACGACACTACTTTAAGCTGTTTAATTGTAAAATTAGTTGTTTAAAACTCGAGTGTTTTCTAATTTTTCCACAGTTGATTTTATGGGGTTTTAGGGTAGTGAGCAAAAGTGTTCTTTAGTTGATAATGTTTTTATTTTTTTCAAGGAAATAACTCGCAAGTTTGATTCTTGGTTAATTTCTTTTTGCTGAACGTATATGCTTGGTTCATCTTGTAGTTCATAGCTTTAAATCGCTAACATGTTTTAGTAAAAAAACTCGGTTCCACTTACGAATAATTAATTTACTCAAATACGATACAAGCAACATTCATGGGATGATAAAAGCAACATTTGCATACGTTCTAAGTTTTATCCATTTTTAAATAACGAAATTCAAGACATTTATGTGCTTAATTGGCCGAAAAGTTTTATTTTATTACTGAACCTCCGAGAGTAAACATTAAAACCTTTTCATAACGCACCCACACCGAGAAGAAATTAAAAGGTAAAGATAAAAAGGTAAAGTTTGTCTTTTCTAACGGAATGAAATTAAGACTAAAAGGTCATCTCTACCACTCAACCTTAACCTTTACCTAGTGTTACCGCAAATTAATTTTACTGATGGGCTCGTAAGTGGTGACTGCGGGGATCGAACTCGCACCAGCGAAGTAATGAGCTCCAGAGTCGCGCACGATTCCAACCCGCCACAGATCCGCCAAGAAATTATACTTCCCCAAAAGACCATCTTTGTTCAAGGCTCAGAACTCTACTAAACCAGTAGTTTCCTTGTCGAATACAGAACAGCTGGCCGATTGTGCGTGGGTTCTCAAGAATCCGGGAGATTTTCTCACCAACAGCGGCAATCTTCTCCTAATTGGACCCCGGCTACTACAAATAACCTTCAGAGTAGTCTCGCTGTTTATTCACCTGATCGCTGATCCTGATCACTGATCGGAGACAAACTGGTGACCGGTCGCTTACTGGTGGCGGTGTCGCATACAAACCGACCACTTGTTGACCGGACTGGTTAGAGTACGGCGAAGTTCATGGGAACAACAGTTGAAGCGAAACTGTTGCCGGCGTGGTGGCTGCGTCGGTAGAGTGCCCGACTGCGGACCTGGAGTTTACAGGTTCGAGCCCCGCCCCGGCCAACGTTGCTAAGGGCACCGCAAAGGGAGCATAAGCCCATGGTGACTGATCGTATGATTGCTCTTTCTTTAGTATATTTTAAGTTATCTTGAGAGCAAAAACACATTTTCAGGCTTTAAAATGTAAATTTTTTCTGTTTGTGGCTCAAAACCTCCGGTGGTAATTCCCCCTTCGCCGAAAAGAAATCCTTGGATCTCCAACGCTTCCACTTTAAAGTTTCAAGCTTGGTAATATAAATCGAAACAATTGAGTTTTTCCTCACAGTGTATATATTGTAGTTACCCCTGAGTTTTAAATAGTTTCTGAGTTTATACATCCAATAGTTTTACTATGCTGATAGAATAACAGATGATTGCACAAAGAACTGCAGCTGCAGTACCAGTTGCAACGGAACTGCAGTAGGCCTGCACCTGCAGCGGCGCACTGCTGCAGTACTGCCATATTCCAACTGCCTGATCGCGGTCACTAGGTTAGTATAGGTCAAGGAGCGACGACAGGTTGCAGGCATTGGCGTCTACAAAATCTTAATGAATATTTACTTACAACTTGTAGTCGTGGCGAAATTCGTTTGATATTGTTTACCTAGTGGAATAAAAATAAACTGTTAAGTTGTGTATGACGATATATGAGTGCTCGCGTTGTTTCATAATGAAATAATAAACTCGTACATATTACAAAATAATTAGAGTTATACGTTTCGCTAAGGTAATACTTCATAATTATTTTACTGATGGTGTGACACTGTAGTCACAATCGTGTTTCTAATTAGTCTTGTAATTAGGTTATCGGTCATCAGGACTTCATGCATCACAGTAACATATTACAAATTATCTCTTCATCAATAGAACTCTCAGTAACAAGTTAATCAGCGGTGGTAGACACACGGTAGACTGGACGTAGGCGGGGTGGAGGTTATCTTTCTTATCTTCCCGCCTTCGCGTCCGCACAGCTGGTCCTGTCAACTCTCTCCACGCTCTCACCTGTTTCATTTATCAGCTGATCAACAGAGACCAGAGATTAACGCACAGAACAATAATTACGACTTATATGTCTTGTAACAGCTGTCATCCGTTGTTTTCTCCATGCACTGAAGTAAAATCTGAGCAAATGGAGGTGGATTTACTCAATTTTAAATTGTTCAAGACTCAAAGAGGATATATCCTCGTGTCCAAATTGGGAAAATTGGTAATGTGTCAATGCCATCCTAAACGAATGCATCGCCTATTTTATCCAATTTTCTTTTAGAAATTTTTCTAAACTAGAAACTATAACGTTACACAAGCAAGCAAGTTTATTTAATTGACAATCACAGTAATCAAACTTCCCAGGCCATGTTGGGCTAGCAGTGTCCACCTTTACAAAATGACTTCTGCGTTGTCAAATCGAAGCGTATTTGCCAACTGCCACGGGTATAGAATTAACTCTCAGAAATTTCAAACATATAATTGATACAAAACCACTTTGCTGGATAAAAACGAAAACGCATTAAACTTAATCCGTCTTAGTTACGTAACCTAATTATTTATTCGAGATGGAAAAACAATCTGAGCCAAATGTTATCGATCCTGATCAGGCGTTTCCTGTTATATTACACTTTCATACATATTACTGTCGTGCAAGTGTGGTTATCGCGACGCGATCTAGTCGGCCTTGTTGGGCCGCACCTGCGCATGTGCTGATGTCACCGCGCCCACACGACTGTATAACCTAACCTTGCTTCCGGTAACAGTTTATGACATATTGACACTTACATCTCTGCTGCCCACTCGCCTCCACGTATTGTGAAACCTGAGACTTTCCTTCCATTGTGTCCATATCATATCACCTGCAAACATGGTGTCTGGCTAAGCTACCAGGCATTAAAACTCGAAACAAATTGTTGTATAAAAATAAATCTGGAGGCCGCCAACCAAAAAAATTGCACTGCCAGCAACAGACCAGATGCAAAAACTACAACTTCCCGATCATATAGTGTGTGTTTGTACTGTACAACGAACAAGTTTAAGGAGAAATTACAGTATACATTTACCATAAAACGGTCCATGATCTTCAATGTCCAGAGATGACTTAACGAGCAGGCGGTATGTAGTAAGGTAATCTTCACAGATGATAGAGTACGCGTCAATCTGGAAAGGTCAGCTGTTCTCTTGGGCAACTATGAGTCATCGCGACACCTCGCGGACTGCTGAGGAACTATATGTTTACTTTCTTACCAGAGAGCACTCACGACTTTGAGGGTCAGATTTTGAGGTACACTATAAAAAAAGAGCCACAAGCTGCCTACACACAGAATGCGCTGCAAGGGAAACCTTGTAGTCCAAAGTAGAACCACTGACGCACGCGCAAGATCAGTTGTTCTTGGAAATCACACGATTTGGTCACATTTAAGTCATTGACTTCGGACAAACTGCTAAGGGGATCTGGAGCCAAGGGGGGAGAAAACGGCAGCGATCGCATTGCATTCTGTGCGTGGGCTGCCTCAACTATGTTGGGTTTCGTGCCTCGGCCAAGTGGCGTGTGTGCGCTATCTACCTACCATAACATTATCTTTGCTGTAACTTTATTTTGATTCCAATTGGTTGTTTCAGATCTCGCTGCTATCCGGAAGCTCCTAGAGGAGGAGGACGACGAAGACAGCGGCGACCTCTGTCCCAGCTGCAACATGCCGTTCGACAAGGGCAAGAAGAGGAAACTGATCGACACTTGTGGTCATGAGAGGTGTTATTCCTGCATGTTCCGCAATGAGGCATGTCCGCTCTGCACTGCCGGGGACCCTGATGGTAAGTGTTGTATCAGTTCACTTATGCACAGAAAGAATGAGAACTGTGTAATTGCCAATTAGTACAACAGTCATGCCTCTTTCCTGAATAAAGAATTGGGACTTCACTCTGTCCTGGTCATGAAGCGACTTGCGACAAACGTCTCTCAGGAAAACATAAATCCATAGCTTTGGGCTGATAGAGTGATTGATTGTTTAGTGATGTTCCTATTGGTCTCAGTATGTCATCCAATCAGCACAAATCTTTGTATTTATGTTTTCTGAATGTGCGTTTGTGACTGAGTGGGACAGAGTGAAGAAGTAGTACTAGGTGGAGTCAGCTATAGTCAGTTGGAACAAACAATTCACAAATTTTATTTGAGACAGTAAACTAAAGATACTGACAAAAGTATGAAGATCTGGTTGATAACAAACTGGGGAGAGACTTAACAAACCTCCCAGGTTTGAGTATATGTAATTGCTTAGGAGAACGACCTCTTACAACAAATTTGCTGGGCTTAAATTGAAATTGCAGCTAACCAAAGATGTTCTAGTGCTTACAATGTGAGAACAAGTAAACTTATGTAGTAATTTATCTTAGAAATAATAAAACCTAAAAAATATTAACATGCTAACATTATGTTTTCAGTGCTGCCTGCGAAGAAAGCTTCCAACCTGAGAGGATCGAATGCAGCTCTTGGTCCAGATGTGAAAACTTTATCAGGGTCTCGGTCTCAAGTCAAAACCAATGGCCACTTCACCACTTACATGCAGGTAAAAACATGTGAAAATACAAACCGTATTAGCTAGAAAACAACATAAATAAATTCCGTAAGGTAGTTTTAGAATTTTATGAGAGAAGTTAAACCGCCTTAATTTTATACTCATGATATGTCCAGTTGCATTCAAGTGCCCTCTTAAGATGTTTTCAAACTTACTATTATCTTTTAGCTATGGCTAAAATTAACTTAAATTAACAAATACAAATATTTCAATCTAAAATCTTAGGACTTTGTGTATTAGATTTTCTCTTTTTGAGCAACAGCCCCCGTTAACCTCTCACCCATCTGTAGCATAAGGAAAAAGGGAGTTGAGCTCCTTAAAATGACCAATGTTTTTTTTTGCACAGTCGAGGAACAACGAGTGTACGCAGGACTCGTGTCTCCGAGCCGACTCACGCGACCTGCACGACCCGACACTTGCTGCACCAACGTCATGACACAGAGTAAGTTAGTCATTCTATATATACTATGTAAACACAATGACAATAAGGGTTTTGGCGAAACAAGGTATCAAAAACTGAGGAAGTTCGGGTTATGTTTGTTTTGCCACCTGCACTGGCCAGTTGTTTAAAAATAACAAAAAGTTACTTTTACACATGTTGTTATAATTATATTAAAGTTGTTTTTTTTGGCACGAATGTCCAAAAAAATAAAAATGTACACAAGAAGTTAGCTGCACCAACAAAAGGAACTTTATCAGATTAACTTCCAACAAAATAAGGAATCTACTATCGTTAAACAAATATTTTGGCATCTTAGATGTGTAGTTACTAAAAGTATCATTTAAAAAAATTTGAGCTGTTTCAAGTTGGGAGTGGAAGCAAGTCCATCATTGAATTGAAGTGATAGACTCTTTTATAGTAACAAATCCGCCTCTTGGATATGGTCCAGAGTTATGTATGATTTCTCACTATCACTCTTACTTGTTATTATGTTTATGTTCACTCTGTCTTATGTTATTTCAATCTTAACTTTCTACTTCCAGGTTGTCCAACACCACCGCAAAATCGTAAAAAGTTTTTCTTGAGTCCGAAAGCTCTGCGAAACTCGTGGGGCTTGAGAGGATCCTCCCGTGTCCCAGCAGATAATGCTCTATCTGGTAAATATTTATACTTTACTCACTAAATCTATCATTTAATGATTTAAAACCATAAATAATTAATTTATCTTAACAGTAAAGTATTTTGGTATAAGTATTTTGTAACTGAACTACTTTGTTGTTAATATACGTTGATGATGTGTCAGTGATGTTTAACTCAACGTCGTCTGCAATTCCCGAGAACCGCCGCTGGTCGTCCGTGGTTCTCGGCAAGATTAAGGCACTCTGGTTCACAGGAAGTGTGTCTACAATGGCCGGCCTCAACCAACTTTCAGGCAATACTCGATATCCATACGTGTGCAGTTTTGATATGTTTGCAA
Source organism: Matsumurasca onukii (assembly GCA_018831715.1). Classification (NCBI taxonomy): domain Eukaryota; kingdom Metazoa; phylum Arthropoda; class Insecta; order Hemiptera; family Cicadellidae; genus Matsumurasca; species Matsumurasca onukii. The sequence continues at coordinate 17,255,398 of CM032058.1, read as the reverse complement.
CCATTCCTAATTGTTTGGCTTTCTCTCACTCAATGTTTGGTTTGAACACTGATTCACTTATTTATAAGACTGGACTTTTATTAACCCATGAATGAAAATATTTCTGTAATGTAATAATTATAAAGTTATTTTGCGTCTGTTTGTATGATTGAATCGTTGTAAATGCCTGACGCACCTTTTAATGTGTATTAAACTGCACCCAATCAAAAAGGAGTCACTTTGTACCTTTCAAATACCTTTGTAATTTAGATTTAAGTTTTTCCATTAATAAGTGTGTTTTTATTTATTTAATTGGACGTTTGTTTAATCAAATTCTTTTTATCTCAAAAGTATAACATTATGCTTGTTTTGATTGCGAAATTATTAGTTACAGCAACAATTTGTATTGGGAATCCATTTTTTTCAGTTATGCAAACATTAAGGAGGTTTCTTTTCCAACAATCAATTTCCACACTTATCATCCACATATTTTAACTTTCATTGCAAATATGAAAGTTTGAATTCTTTGTTTGAAGTTTCTTGATGACATTGGTAGAATTTCTGAGGCTGAAATTATTATGGCCGTTTTAACTGTTTTTTAGTGAACGAGATGTTTTGGGATCTGGAACCTGATCCCTTCTTCAGGAAGAAAGTACAGAACTTTTGTACAGTAATTCAGAAACTTCTGTACTTTTGAACTGAAGACAAAAGCAGATTCCAGATTCTGAATTGCCGTTTTCTTTTTGTTCACTAAAAAGCTATAGAAAACGTCTGTAATAATATTACAACCTCATAAATGTTTGAAGTGGTTTAATGTATTAGTTTGCAGTAAAGACGTAAAGTTAAAGATTTCTTTAACTATCTGTATAAATTGATGTTTCATACAATTTCTTTAACATTTCCAGATGATGAAGGAGGCAACATCAAGCCGGTGTGTCAACCAAAGAAGAGCTCTCAGAGTGATCTGTACATGCGCCTGGGGCTGCTACTTGGAGACAACGCGCGAAGACGCTCACGCAGCGCAAACCGTGGCTCTCACAGTCACGACTCCATCTCTTCCCTCGCCAGTATTGAAGCCAACACTCTCGCTTCGTCCAATACTAGTCCGGTTTCAACTCTCACAGGTAAACAAAGCTGTTGCTCAATTTTTAGTGAAGGAAGAACTCAAGGAGCAGATCTACTTACCAGTTTTTAAACTCTTTAGTTTCAATCACGACTGAGATTTGCACCCATGTTGCTTGTGTATCAATCACTGTGCTCTATCGCTGCCATGGTTCATTATACCTTGAGAGATTTAGAACTTACCAACACATGGAAAACTTACCAACACATATACTAATTACGTACCTTAACTTCCCATCTCCTATTGTCCTGAGAAGTATTTTAAGAACGAGATGGGTAATATTTGATTCCAAACTATTTTCTGATACTTCTACTACTGTCTTTAACATGTTTTTCTGATTCTGAACATTCTCATCAAAATCTGCAAAATATGTACAGTTCTTATTTTAGTTAGGAATCTTCCAAATTATTTTTCTCACCTATTGATCAACTGTCTGAAACCTGACAATCAACGTTGATGTGTTGTTAGCAGGTTCGTCGGAGGTGGACGCACACCACAACCTCAAGGAGCCGTCCAGTGACAGTGTGGGCTCACTCATGTCCATGTCCACGCACAGCAACTGCTCCTCCAGTCCACTCAGTCGCAGACACTCAGTTACAAGTCAGTATCTTAGCTTTGTCATTAGACTTGTAGTTAAGGTGTTGAGTGTTAATTGCTGTAATTATTTACAAGTTGGACTATTTATACGGTCAAAGGAGGTTACGTTTTAGGGATGTTTTTCGAATGTTCCTGGATCCTCTGGCTAGGGGAAGGGGGTGTAACACCATATGGTAAGAGCCTCCTGTGTATGCTTTGCCCTTGGACTTCCCAAATTTGTTACACAGTGAGTCACATCAATGTTGTCGTATCATCTTCAGCCAAAGTTAAACAAAGCGAAATTGAGTAACGATTTACCAGGCCCAGTTATGAATTTATTGCATGGATTAGTTTCTCAAAACCTCTTAGCTGTGACTAAAAAACAGCAATTTCAAATTAATATACTCACTCAGTGTTTTATGGTTTCCCGCTTTTTATTTTATTCAAGATCGAACCGTTTTTAGGTGTTGTTTTAAATAACTAGGTGTGTGTTTTCACTGTATTATTAGTACCTTGTAGTTTCTCCCCTATATTAAATTCTTCACCTAACCAATGATTCCAATGTGTGTGAGTTTTGTGTGAAACTAACCTGCCTGCTCGTTTACAAACAGCGACACAGCCTGGTCAAGTGGAGGAGCTGGGCATATTCCGGAGTAGGAGACATTCCATCCGGAGATCAGCAAGGTCCGGGACAGTCAAGGGACCCATAGACCCTAAAGGTATTACAGTTGAACAGTTGGTTACCAGTGATTGGACTTTTCTTAATTCAACTACACCCTAGTTCAAATCTAACTATGCTACTTATCTCCTTTGATATTTTGAGAGCCAAAGGCATGATTATAACAAATGAAATATCAGGTCCTATAAGGGCAAAAGCACTTGTGTTATTCATAAACCCAAGGATACAACAGTTCTGTCAACATATTTTCTAAATGTAATAATGAGAGGTCGTAACCACGATTTGTAAAAAGTTCCTCCCAGATTAATTACAATTTGTGTAGATGTTATATATTTTCCAAACCATTGTTGAAGAAATCTTTGAAGGTCACTGTCACAGAGGTCAGCTTTAAAACACAAACCTAATGGAAGAAGTTGAGAAACCCGTTAGAAAAAGTTTGTTTTGCATAAAAAGTGTGGTAAAAAAGTTGTAAAAACAAACCAACACAGAGTTTTACATGTTTTACAAGTGTCTGTTTGCTTTGCAGTGAGGTTTGCACAGTACCGGGCCCAGCAGCTGACTCTGAAGCCTCTGTTCTTTGAGGTGCCACTACAGGAGACGGACCCGCTTTTTGTGGGCGACACTGGGTCGTGCACCAGCTGGAGGAGACTCTCGCCTCTCATGGTCGAGTGCTCTCGTCTCTGGCCTCCCGGGACCGGCAAGACTGCCCTCCTGCTCCAACTCGTCGACTACAGCTGCTTCGTCGCATCCGCGAACCTTCGTATAAACAAGGTGTGTAGTTCTGAGTGTTGGAGTGCATGTAAAATCTATTAACATCCATACAAATTTGTCTCAAACAATTCAAACACAGAATAGTTTTAAATATTAATTATGTTTTGTCTCCAATTTAACTCAGTTCGTTTTCCAGATCTTTACACATGTAACGGCAAGGACAGGCCAACTCAGTCCCCTACACAAAACATCTACTGCCAGATAAATCTAGTCTCCGAAAGAATAAGACATCTTGCCTCACATGTTGTCGCTTACCATTTCTGCCAGGTCAGTATTTTATTTTTCATAGAAAATTAAATAATATGTCATTTGATGACTAATTTCACATCCTAATGTCAATGTTCATTGCACTTGTAAAGAAAGAAATTGTCACATTATGTTCTTTTTTTGACGTCATCAAAATAAAATCTGCGTGTTGTTTAATCTCAACAGAGTTTCTTTTCTTCATTTGCAGGCGGACAACAACACCACCTGTTTGGTTCCTGACTTCATCCACTCGATAGCAGCACAGCTGTGTCAGGCGCCGCAGTTGGCTGCGTACAAGGAGTATCTGCAGAGTGAACCCCACCTCCAGGTAGGTTGAGAGTAGCACTTGGCATCGTATGATTGGGAAATAGGAATGTGGGGAACAAACGATATAAACCACAGAGCAAATTATTAGCTTACAAACGCGAAAAGTACTACCAACATAACAAAATACTGTCCAACATTTTTCAAGAGAATTACTTCAACCAAAAGATTTATGAACTAATTGAAGAGAAGATAAATGTAACTAATTTGTACATGAAAGCTAGAAAAAGAAACAACAGGTGATTCTGCATCTTTTTAATTTCTACTTTTTGTTCTTTTTGCTTCTACCAATGTGACTTGTATGACAAATATGTACAGTTTAAGCTATTTACAGATTTAACCAGATGTGTATGAAATAATTTAATTCATATTAATTAGAAAATAATAATGACTATCACTTTAGTTATATTTTAATTGATGCACTCGAAGCTAAACCAACATTTGATTGCAGGTCTGTTTATCACTCAAAGAGTGTATAGCAGCGCCGGACGTGGCGTGGCAGCGGGGAATCATGGAGCCCCTGAGTATGCTACGCCGCGCAGGTAAACTGTCAGCGTGTCAGCGCGCAGTGTTGCTTGTAGACGGGCTGTGTGAAGCGGAGTACCATCGCCCGGACGCGGGGGATACCATCGCTGGCTTCATCAGTCGCCACGCCCCCGCCTGCCCTCCTTGGTTCAAGTTCATACTCACCGTCAGAACCCACCTCGACGAAGTCATGCCTCCCTTGCCATTTCATAGGCTCAGGTATGGTCATTAAATGTAGTGAAAGTTTATTATGTGGTATTAGTGTGTCCGGTCATAATTCCGAGGCCAGCCAAATTCCTGACCATTCATGCGGGCTTGACTCAACAGTCAGGGATGCCATGTTTCTGCTTGCTTTTACCATCAATGATCTCAACATTCTTTTGCTATCTTGAATACAATGCTTCAACTTTATCCAGACCTAGTTTTCCAACAACTCTTCCTCCTAACGAAAAGTTCTTTTGCAGCTTAGACATCTCGAGCAGTAACACGGACAACGTACAAAAGGATGTGCTGGACTACATCAACTTCCGTGTGAACAACAGCCCGAGTATACAGAGTAATGTAGTGCCTGGCTCAGCGGGGCAGTTCCGTCTCTGTCAACACTTGGCGGGGCTCGCTCAAGGCTCGTTCCTCTTTGCCAAGCTCACTCTGGACCTCATCGAGCGGGGCCAGCTTGTCGCCAAGTCTGCCAGCTACAAAGTACTGCCAGTAACTCGCGCGCAGATATACCTACTGCACTTCAACCTGCGCTTCCCCACCGCCAAGTCTTTTGAAAAGGTTGGTTTCCCTTTGTCTTGAGAGTTTAAATTTGACAAAAATAGCCACTTTTCGGAAGTTATAGTTTATCACGACCTTTTTCTGCTACTTCAGAAGAAAAACTACTGGGGATATTAGTTTAGATAAAGGAGATAAAGGATTTTATAATTCATGACATTTTTCTGCTACCTACCAAATTAGCATATCTTAAAAATATTGTCTTGAGTATTCTACTAGTTCTGTTAGGCTCGAATTACACTAGGTCACCAGGCGGCGTCGCCGGTTACTGCAGTACAAGCAGCCAGCCGGGACACCAGTAGAGTCACCATGAGTTTTAACTAAACAGAAACTGTACCTGTATTAACAGGCTGTAAACTCAAACCATGTATATTCTAAAAATTAGTAAAACATAAAGAAAATCAGCAGATAATATGGTAAAAAATCTTTTTGCTATCCAAAAACTGTGAGTTTTAAAAATTAGAATCATGCTTGGATATACAGAAATAATAACACAATTTTTCACATTCTAGTATTTTTTCCGGTGATGTCTACCTTTATAAGTGAAAGCAGTTCAAAGAAGGATGATTTTCACATTCTCATGTAATTGAAAAACTTGTTTTCGACTCCACAAAGTTCGTCAAAAAGCGTATAAAACGATTATTTTGTTTCTCTAAGTGATAATATCGGATGCACGTGCATTTTCCTTGCCCATCTCCTTCTTTGCCTTAACAAAAGAGCAAAAAGCAACATTTCTTCATATTTTCCGACACTACGACCTCTCACTACACTATAGAGTCAAACAAACTGAACTCGCTGAACAGAACACAAAAATATACAGTGGTAACGAAACAAGAGTGACTGTGTGTAATAGGTGCCATTTGACTCAATACCCAGCGATAATTGTGGGTAGTCACCAAACACTGGAGACGTCACCGGTGACCCTAATGTAATACGCGCCGTAAGAACTAGTGCCCAGCAACTAGTCTGGTCACCAGTTGCATCACCGGTGACGTCGCCAGGTGACCTAGTGTAATACGAGCCTTAGGCTTTAATTCCTTGTTGAAAAAGGCAGAAATGTACACTTGTGTATTTACTATTCTGTTTCGCAGGTGTCACATATCCTCAGTGTCTGTCTGGCAGCTTTGTACCCTCTCACTCTTCTCGAGATCTACTACTCTGTCAACGCTCTCTGTACCTCAGAGTTCATTGCCTGGGAGGAGTTCCTTCAACGCTTTAAGGTAAATAATAATAATTCTATTATGTTGCTATAGGATCCAAATAATCCAAAAGCTATAATGAAGTTGTTGCTTGCCTACTTAGTACCGTCAAGGTCTAATTGTTATACTTATGTTTATTCTATTCCAGCTTCTCACAGGCCTGTTGGTGAAAAGACTGGACAACACTTACATGTTCTTCCACCCATCCTTCAGAGAATGGCTCATCCGTAGAGACGACGGCGAAAGTAACAAGTTTATCTGTGATCTAAGGTAAGAAATAGAAGTCATTCATTGAATTTTCTGTAAATAAAGTTGTTATTGCTAGTGATATTATCAAGGGTAATTTAAAATAGTTATTTTGATTATTAGTCCTAAGTAAAACTTCTAAGTCTTAAGTCCAAATCTGTAGAATACCTGGATTTATATTTCATTGATAGTTAAAAATGTACCACTTGAGTGGACTTTATCGTTCCTTTACCTGCAGTAGCTACGTTAGTATGAATGTTTTATTCCTTGGTTTTATAAGCTTTGAATATTTTGTCGATGTTTGTCTGAAACATGTAGTAATGTAGTTTTGTAGAACATGTTTCAATAACTTCTAGACTTCCCAGATTTTCTAGTGATAGTGTTTGGTCTCAGTTAGTTCAAGTAAATTCAAGCAAACTTTGAGGTGGATCATCTGTAGTTACCAATCTAATTTTGCATATCTTTACAAAGAAATTTTAACAACATCGACTTATGGTTTAGGGCGGGACACGCCGGCATAGCTCTGAGGCTGTCCCGACTGCAAGTGCCGCTGAATGCGGAACAGACTCTAGAGCTGGGACATCACATCCTCAAGGCTCACCTCTACAAGAACATGACTCTGCACAAGAACTCCTCCAGGGACTTGCAGGCTCACTGGATAGCCTCCGTGTCTGCGGATGTGTCCGAGGCTCTGTGCACGCTGAGGAACATCTACAGCTCTAACGTCAAGGTAGGTTGAGTCTGTGATGAACATTTTTTATGGTAGAATGAAATATTTTTTAGAAACATTACAAGGAGGTACAAAAATAACATTCCAGTTGATTGCAGTCTTTGTAAATCTGTACATAAAAGAATAGCTCTAAAATTGTAAAGCTAGACATTTTGCTAATTTTTTATCTACTTTGTCATGGAATCTGTAAGTTTAACTATAAATACAACATTTCATTACTCCTGTGTACACACAATTGCCAAAGGCTTTCACCATATTTACAATCTTAAATAATGAGTTTAAATTTTCACCCTCCAAACTTCTTCCAAGTTTACCATTTACTCGAATCTTTCAGCAAAATCAAAGTTTTTCCATGTAAACCTTTCATTTATCTGCCAGTCAACAAGGCAATGAATGTTCCTACCTTGTAAAACATCTAATCTTTGCTGATTACTTTGGCTCCTGAACTGAAACCTGAGGGTAAGATTTCCAGAAAGGTTCTTGATAGAAAAATACATAAAAAGCTCCATCTCCAATTTATTACATGTGTAATTCCTGTTCCAGGTTTCTCGACTTCTCCTCCTATCAGGAGCCAATCCTGATCACATCACAGAGTTCTTGGGTCAGGCGCCAGTGCTGTGTCTGTTTGCCCATGAGGGTGCTGCGGAGATGGTATCGGTACTGCTGGAGTTTGGTGCAGCATTAGACAGTCCTAACAGTCAAGGCTGCACAGCTCTCGGTCTAGCAGCAGGCCGAGGACACATCGAGGTGGTCAGGCTTCTAGTAGCTGCTGGAGCGTCCTTGGGTCGTAGCGACACTGCTGGCAGGTTAGTCGAGAATGAAGAAAACTTTCTGTGATCCTAATCTAAAAGTAGCGAAGTTCATAAAAGATTTTAAATCATTACCAGAAGGGTAATAGAATGTCTTTGTTTTGAAAGTAATCCTTGATGATTGTGTCATTACAGATGTGCACTGGTGCATGCGGCTCGCAACGGTCACCTGGACGTAGTGGTCTATCTGCTCACCTGCGACTGGGTCGTGGACACTGGTTCTGAAGAGGTGGAACTCTGCGAAGCAGCCCAGCAAGCTCTGGTAGCAGCTGCCGCTCAAGGCCATAATGAGGTAGGCAATAGAAAACTAATAAAAGTACAACTAAGATCTAAGGCTTCCGGTTTACACCCCGTCACAGTCGAAACATAAGTACTGACAGTCTCAGCCAGTCAACCAGCTACCTACTGAGGGTGACTCTCCACAGCAAGGTTAAAATGTTTAGCAGTACTTATGTTCCAACTGTGATGCGGTACAAACCGGAAGCTTTCGATCTTAGTGATGACACCAGCCGCTAAAGCTTAAGAGTTAAGATTAAAAGCACAACTCTTATACTAATCGTCTATCAGTTTTTAAAATTTAAACGGACAACATTTTGTATAGTTTTTACAATATTCTGATGTTTGTGCAGATTGTGGAGTATCTGCTAGACATGTCCGAGGTGGTGCCTGATGGACAAGACAGCTTGACCGGAGAGACTGCCCTCAGTGTGGCTGCTTGTAACGGCTGCCACACTGTGTGTACTACTTTGCTCAACCGAGGTGCCAACGTGTCTGTACCAAACCAGAAGGTATGTGCAGTAATATCTAGGACTAATAATGCCAATTCATGAGATTATTGAGGTTTTTCAAGAAATAAGACTCCCTTGAACCATTGGTTTCACATTATTATTTTTGTTTAAGAAGATTCCACGAAAGGATCCTCTTCTCATTTTCCTAACGGTAATCTAATTTCCTTTAATTAATGTACAACCTGTTCACAAATCATTGGTTGCTTGTCCAGGACATGCCGGCGCTGTTACTGGCAGTTCGAGAGGGTCACTGGGCGGTCTCGGAGCGACTGCTACAACACTTCATGCTCCCCTGGAGCAGACTGACAACCTTGGGCGCACTGCTCTCATGATGGCAGCTGCTGAGAGTCACATGGGGCTCCTTGAGTTGTTATTGGACAAGGTGTGTTTTAGTCATAACAAAAAAATCTGTACTTTTTAAACAAAACAAAATTTTTCACGCATGGAAGTTTTAAATGAAATATTGATTGAAAGAAGTTTATAGTTGTTTTTTAGTTCACAATCAATATTTTTTCAAGCTTATGTATGATTTCCATATTAAAGACTTACAATGTACCCTCTCCGTCTTCCTCCACAATTCATGAATTGTAAACTATTCTAGGGAGCGGACGTGGGCCGTGAGGACCATGACGGTTTGACGGCGTTGGGCTGGGCGTGTGTTAGAGGCCGTAACCAGGCCGCACAGGTTCTGCTGGACAGAGGCGCAGAAATCAACAAGGCTGACAAAACCGGACGAATCCCTCTCGACCTGGCTGCTACACAGGGCAACCCTACACTTGTTCAGGTAAATTAAGCTAAGGATTTTAGTTGTTTTAAGTGCAAGGTCCTTAATGAGTGTAAACGTTGTATGATGATCTGTTGATTACTAAATGATAAAGGCTTTACAGTTTTTATGAAAATGTATGTTTAGCATTTAATTTTAATCTAATGTAAGCGCTTCTTAGAACTAAAGATCAAAGCCATTGTGTTGGTAGTTGTGTACCTTCATGTACAAATTAAGTTGACCTCTACTACTAAAGGTATCCTCTACATAACTTAAATTATTTGAAGTTATCTAGTTTGTCCCTTGTATGATTATTCAAGTCTCCTACACACCATTTCAAAATATTAAAACTTCTTAGATACTTACCAGTTACTATACATGTTTGCTGTTGATTTCTACCTTGTTAACTTGAATCTTCAGTTTGCTGGCAAAACTGCACGTGACAATCCTCTTCAATTTTGAGTGATCATGTTCCTACTGTTGTAAAGGAAGTTCCTGTAAGAAACTCTACTCAAAAATATTGTCCACATTTTTTTCTTTTGTAAATATTTATTTTACAACTACACCTCAGTTTGAATTATTCTTTTTCATTTTACCAAACAATGACTTTGCAACTCTAACTATATGATTGACACAGATGCTGCTGGAGCGGGGAGCGATGCTGGAGCATGTGGACATGAGTGGCATGCGCCCGCTGGATCGAGCCGTAGCGTGTCGCAACCTGCCTGTCGTCCAGTGCTTCCTTAGACGAGGTGCCAAGCTCGGCCCGACCACCTGGGCCATGGCTGCCGGCAAGATCGACATCATGTGAGTTTGAAGGCATGTATTGCAACTGAGTACGGTACCTGTGCTTGTTAAGAAATGAAGGATTACCTAACCTGATTGATCTATCAATCCCCAAAGCCATCCCGGTTTTTACCTTGTTCAATATCCTTCCCTCTCCGTTGCCTAGCACAAAAAAGCCTTAAAGCTGAGTTGGCTCAGCCTAACTTTTTCTTGGTTGGGGGCCCTGTGGTCGAGCCAATGTTTCAACACAATAAAAAAACATAGTCTATATTAGTATTTCTTAATCTTTTAAATTTCCTTCACCAAAACCAACAAAGAAAATATGAAAGACTTTTGAGTCCTTCGGAAAGTTCCGAGGCGAGGAAAGGGAGCTACAAATTATTTATTTTCTTATTTTTATAAAAGATCCTACCTCCAATTTTATAAAGAGCTTTGCAGTGTATTTAAATACCAAATCTCTCTTGAACTGCCTAGCAGCACTTAAAAACATTCAAAATTACAGTAGAATCATTTTTTTCAAAAGTAATTCTCGTTTTAATAATTTCCTCATTCATATTATATTACACATATACCTGCTAAAATAACATGTCCACTATCTGTGTACAGGTTGGTACTGTTGAACAAGTTGCTGGAAGATGGGAATGTGTTGTACCGCAAAGGACGGCTGCGCGAGGCTGCTCACAGATACAGCTACGCTCTGAACAAGTTCCCGCCTCTTGACACTCTAGACGCAACCTTCCACCAGTTGCGCGTCAATTTCCTCCTCAACCACTCACGCTGCAAGCGCAAGCTCAATGTAAGTCTTTTCTCCTGGTCTTGTATCTGCGGCTCTTCGCTATATTTGCAGCTGAATGCTGTAAAACTTAAGCATAAAACAACCATTCCTGACTGGATTTCAGAATTTCCGTAGGCATTGTTTAGGTACTATTCTTAGACAGCCGCCCCTCATTGGTATGAATTCGCTCGGTTTTCTACAACTCAAAAAGAATTTTTCTAACTGAATATAAATTCTTTTACCAAGTCTAAAAGAAAAGAGACACAAAATAACGTTTTTCTACTAGAAAAGTTTTTTATTATGATCTGAACAGCATAAATTGAATTGAGCATCCACAAAATTTGAGCGCTTGAGTTAAGATAGAAGAGTTGATTAAATAACTTGATTTATGATTAAACTCAGTAAGCTAATTACATTGCTTTTTGGAAAAGAGGATCGGAAGCCTTTTTTAGCAAAGTTAGTTGAAATATGTTACCATCAAGTTGTTTTCTAATCTGGGATTTGACCCTTGAAGCTCCTCTTGAATTCTTTCTTAGTTTGTATACATTGCCACTACAAGGCACAAACCAAATGTGCCTAGTGGGAAATTTAACACTAACAACCATTTAGCGTTTGACTGCATTTGTTCACAATTAAATTTTTTACAGGAACCCTCCGAAGCTGTTGATCTGGCGACGCAGGTGTTGAAGCAAAAACCTGACTCGTATGAAGCGTACTATGCGAGAGCTAAAGCTAGGATTGACCTCAGGTGGGAATCAGTTTAATCAACTAAAATTACAAAAATGTGTTTGCTATTTTATAATTAATGAAATATTTTAATGATGAAGTTAATTACTGGTGGAAGTTGTGACTCAGAGTTGTAACAGCTGAAATGTTGCAGGTTGTTTGACGACGCTCTGTGTGACGTGCAAGAAGCGCTGTTACTACTGCCAGCGCAAAACCGAGACATCAGACGCGTGTTGCTCAATTTACGAGACGAGGTGCGCGCAGGCACGCTCACTACATCACTCGACACGCTCAACCAGACTGAAACCAGCCTCTAGACCAGCCCATCCCTCGTAGAGAGACCATTGAATATAGAACTGTAGACGGAGAAATCATATCATGTGTTTTATACAAAAGAACAGAACTGAAAAATGTGATTTGTCTGGCTTTTCAGAGACATTCATTTAACTCTTCACTATCTCACCAAATTTGCAGTTTTTAACTTGGAAAGCTATCTCTCAGACTGTATTCTCTAATAAAAAAATCTTTAAGTAATCTTCATTTGCTCAACAATAAAAATAGCAATGACCCAAGTAACAAAACATATTACAAATAGAACAAAAACAAACGTCTTCTAAGGAGGGGAAAATCATCTGCAGAATCAATGTTAATTAATACTTGTCTTTAATTGCGATGTGCTTTCTCTTAAAAAGGCTCTATATTTAATGGTTTTACTGTAAAAATATTTTGTTTATCTAGACAAACCAAACGTATCAGGATATAATGAAACTAAGTGAAAGTGGGTGGGTATTGCAGTATCTTGTTATTATAAATTTCAGATTTGTATGTCAACTTCTTTACTTTTATGTTTATTAATCGAATAGTAGTCTCAGTCTGAAATATTCAGGACATTCAAATAATATTTTAGAATTTTGTTCAGATTTTATTGTTTTCAAACATCAAACCCCGTTATTTCGTTTGGTATTTCTCAGATAAATGAAGTATTTTTGAACTAGCAAAACTTGTTTGCGCTTATCCTTGTGAAATGTTTGACAGATGTTTGAATGGTTTAATTATTTAGTTAGAGGAAATAAATATGTTGTGTGTGGATAGAAAGTTTATTAAGTCTGATTTTTAATAAATGTGTTAATATTATGAAATTTTAAATTTTAACGTTGTTGAATATTCAAACTCATATTTTGTACATAGTGTTTTCAAACTCAAATATATAGGCTATACTTCTAAAATCAAAATACAATAATAAGGTAGCGATATTTTTGAAGCATTTTTAGGTTAAGCTAACAGTCAATGCAATATTGTATAAAAATTGTAATTAAGTTGTAAGAGTTTTTATTGTTGTAAAATTTAACTATGCCGTAAGTTTTATTTATTAAAATTTGATTTATTATTTATCTTTGTTGACAACTTTATTGAGTTGTGATAATTTTATCAATGTATTGTACCATACAGAATTGTTTTATGGCTAAATTGTAATATCTTAAACTGATTACCAAAATATTATATTATCTACAGAAATAAAAGCATTTATGAAAAGTGCTCAGTTATGGAATAATATCTTATTAAAAATAACAGGGTTTATATTTATTTCAGAATTGATGTTTTACTATTTTATTTAAACACATTTTTATTTTCATGTAAGCTAATACTTATAAGCAGTTACTTTGTAGTTTGTACATTAATTTCACGGTCACTTTTTTTACGCCCATGTTGCCATCACATTTTTTGTTATAAATATTTTAACTGTTGTTGTTAATTACTAGCAATAATTATTCTATGTATAAGGCCAAACTTATTGATATTTAGTTCTCCTGCAATACATTTTTGAGCATCCTCTTTTCTATGCATTTTATACTGTAACATGCTTTTCACAAATGAAACCTCTGGATAAAATATGTTCCATATAAGTAACTTTTGTTGAAATTTGAAATTACTGACTTGAAATCTGTCAACTACCCACGATAAAAATCTTACAGCTTAAATGATATTTTACTTGGTTTCCAAAAGTAGTAACATAAAATAAACAATAATAAAACATAATACTTTCAAAATTTGCTATTTTTGTTCAAATCTAAAAGGTCAGGAGACACTTTTTTATTAGAATTGACACATTTGGAATTTATAAGAATCTGGATAGTGTAGACATTTGGAAATAACTGGGGAGCACAATATAAAAAAAATAACAAACTCCAAATAATAAAAAATTGTTTTATTGGTTTGTTTTAGTCAAAATTGATTGGGATGATTCAGGATTTCAATGAGGGAGGTCCAACTGTAATGTGTGCTAGGTTGTAGTTTTATTGATAAAAATCAACCAAATTGTTCCTATCTGTTTAAATGTGAAGGGTGTGTTTTGATAGAACCGAAATTTGAATGACTCTAAAACGTATGTTTGAATGCTCAAAATAAAAATCAAGCTTTTATTGTTTTAAATAATTTTGTATTGTTGAAACTAATGATAGTTACTTATAGAACAAATTTGATAGTTAAGTGTTGGATGTTCTAGTTTAATAAATTTGGGATTGGCAGAGGAATATGAATCTAATTAAATCTGTTTTTATTTGAAGCTAGCAACTAACTTGGTTTGTTTCAAAGTTACAGGTAAAAATTACTGAATTTTAGAAGATAGTCAACAAACAGTGAGGAAAAATCTGCTGCCGATCTCAAACTTAGAGGAAAGTGTGAATCTTGTGGTAACAAAGTTAATAAGTTGAATAATTATATATTCTTTGTGTGTGTCAAACCAGAATTTTGTGCCTAATTCGTATCATATCTGATGTTTCTATAGCAGCTGATGTAATAAATAGCAATAGTCCTGGTAAAATTTTGCATAAATAAAGCTTTAGTTGAACACTACCTACGTTTTATTTCCCAGCTCCTTTCGTTTTGACAACACAGTTTACGCTCACATCCTCAGATTTACCGTTGTATTATAACGCTACGATGGCCTGGTTAACAAGTGCAATGGACTGACCATCTTGCAATACTAAACAAAAGGTCAACAGTAATAGGAGAATAATTAAAATATCTTACCTCCCTTTAACGATTTAGCTTGAAATAGTTTATAATAGTTCTTTCAACCCTTAGTAACAATTATTAACAAAGAGCTAGATCAGCAAGCAAGATCTGCAATATAATAAAAGTCACCCAAGTTCCGCCATTTATCTAAAAATACTAGAAGTGAAACCCAGTGTAGGACCAAATTTTAGATTATTAATTACCTTGTATTATTCCTGTAGATCCTACAGTTGAGAGTATCCCCCACAAGCGGGGCAAAATGCCCATCCACTTTACTCTCAACTGTAGATCCAGGCACAAAACAAGGTAATTAATAATCTAAAAATAGCTGTGAAAGGTTTGGAGAAAAGTAAAAGTTTGCTAACAACAAGTGTTTAAATACCTCATTGAAGTAAAAAGCGGCTTCCGGATTAAGTTCCATAAAGCGTTTTATACCATTCAAAAATTGTAATTATCGATTTCAAATTTATCTTGGGGTAAAAATTAAACTATTTTTTAATTTTTTTCGATTATAAATCAATAAAAATTTACACATGAATAGGCATAAAACCAAGTGACCTTTCTGAGTGGTTGATGGTCATCTACACTCCACAAGGAGTCAGTAGAAACTTTAGTATCAATCAATAAACACAATAGTACAAATTTCACTGCAAAAGAAATGTTAATAATTTCAGTTTTTCATCAGGAACAACATTTTAGCCAAACAGGTTGGGCTCCTGGATGGTAAGATTAAAAGACAAGTCATGGTCAATCTTATGAGCATGACTTGAGATATTCAATTTAGGCAAGTATACTTTTGTTTTTAACCTTTGGCCTTCAATTCATATTAATTAACACCGCTTATATTGCCCCCATATAAAGCTATATAGATAAGTTGGATTTAGGCGGATCGATTATACTGATTATGAAATAAGCCGTTAGCCTCCAAATTATACCACTTGAAAATATTTGTAAACACACTGCACTGTCCTTCCCAATGAAAAATAGTGATACCCTGACTTGGAATGAGCAAATGGTTAAACACTTAAGTTTACAAATAGCTATATTTATGAATATAATTTAAACAAGTGCAGCCTCAGAATAAATCTAAGTAAAACGTACTTTGACTCAAATCAATGGGTAGGCAACAAAGACAAATTTCCTGGGACCCCTACCAGAAAGCCCGGTTCCATATTTCCAGCATTTCCTATGAAGTGATTTGAAAAACATGATATAAGTGAATTGATCAATTAAATTCTGTAGTATTATCCAATAATACCAGGATTGACCAAGAAACTAATAAACCCCTACTGTTAAATAAACTCGAAAAGCAGACATTAAAACTCGTCATTTCACATACAATTTTCGACACTTACTTTTGCTAGGAATATTCCTTACTCCTAAAGCCAAAAACCTAAGTTAGCCAATAGGTCTATGGCTCGAGAGTTTTAAAATACCAACCCATACTCCCAAATGATCAAATAACAGGAAAATTATCTAAAAACCCTGAGCCCCCACCCCAGCTCACGGTACATAATCCCCTCATTTAATAACATACCATGCAGTTATGCCTATAGAAAGCTGTGTACAAAAAGAGTACAAACTTCTGAGAAACCGAAATTAGAAATTTTGACACAAATGGTCAGTTTTCAGTCATTTTAAATCAGGAACTTTTTGCTCGTCAAAGCGTACTGGTAGGAGAAGAAACCCTAAACCCAAAATTCTGGCACCATTTTCGTTTGAATCGGACGAGGTCGGATCCTACGTGTTGACTTAGGACCCAAAAAGTAATCGCTAATAACTCAAAAGGGAGGGTCCAACATTTTTAATTTGTGGTACAAACCGGTACAAAAAGAGTACACAATTCTGGTAACAAAAATTTGATTTTCTCAAGGGGCCACTGTCTGTCCAGGGGCCGGAAAATCATGGCTACAGCCCTGCTGTGGCCTTCAGACTTGGTATTCTTCCCAAAAGTTACTAAATGTTCTTTTCTTCGGCCTTTGGCCTCGGTATTTCATCAAACCATGCAAACCATTATTTTTAAAAGCAAAACGACGATCTAGTTCTCCTTTCGTCCCCATATTCGCCACTCCCCACACACACACACACCTGAGTTATCAGTGATTACAGAAGCCCGAGCTCCAAGGTAGGTGTGACGTCACACTCACAACCTATACGTCACACGTTATCTGTTGGCAGTGTGATGAGTGCTTAGAATAACCCGGCCTATAACAACTCGCAGTCAGTCACTCAGTAACTGTCCATTCTTACAAGGTAGTGACACCATGCCGTACACCAAGGTGCCGGACACGGTAAGTCATCAAACAGCTGATTTTATGTGAAAGTATTGTTTACGTTCTCTTTGAGAAGATCAGCTGACTTATTTAATGAACTGTTTTAATTTCAATCCGTAAGTTATGGCTTAAGAATTTTAGTTTAACTGTTTGCTGGTAAAATCTTTGAAGCACATTTTGTCTTGTACTGGGAGAGCTCATTAAATTAGTATTTCCATGGGGGACATTGTGCAAAAATAAACTTCCTAGGGCTCCAAGCTCATCCAGCTGAAACTTTTGAAAATTTATCAGCTGTTATTTTTAATTTTTGTTATTAATTTTTACTATCCAATTATAAGCTGTTGCCAGTGGTACCATTGATGAGACAGGCAACCTTTGCAAACTTTTATTCCAAAATAATTTTGGATATTTGATTTTTAATCAATTTTAATATTTTTGCGACGATTCATTCATGAATTATACTAGATTTTCTCTTGGTATCAGTGTCACAGGCTAGAATCTTTAAGCCCCTCTAGACTCCTAGAGTATTGGTTATACCTAAATTCTATTAATCCAAACAAAATATTGTATTTCGTACTAAGCACCGATAAAACCGTGAATTTAAGCTTTAAAATTTTCTTTTCACCCCGTCTGTACGTAAAAGTCCCTCCCTATAATTTTTTTCTCAGTAATAACTAAAAACAAATAGTCGAGATAAACTGATTTTCCAGCATTTCCGAATAATACCATATCCACCAACGTATTGGGTACAATTTCGCAGCATCATTAAATAGCCCAACTACATTAAAAACCGTTATCAATCATAGTCAATATTATTTCTTCATCAACAAAATTACAAATCATTCAAGTATTGCTATTTTTACATTCAGTATTGTTCCACGAAGTTATTTGATGTACAAAGATTACAAGAAAAATGATAACAGTCCAACAAATAAAGTTTTGTTGACAATCTGAACGCCCTTGACGCCATTCATACAGGTATCTTAATAGTGTAATCTTGAATAATTAAACTGTTTGCCCTTTAACTACGAAAAAGGAACATAAATATTGGAAAACATAACCAAAGTTCTAAATAAATAATCTATTATTTACACATATTATCTGTTCAGCTGTTGCCTAATGAACGAGTAACTAATTCCTTGTCAATCAAATCTTAGAAGACAAGCTACAAATGGCGTAGGCCTAACTTTGTCGACGGTGAAAATAGCATTTAACAATCTTGCCAGGTGTCTCGCATACCTTTTTCTTGACCTTCACCTCAACTCAATGGCTGGTTCGTTTATCTTGAATACAGACTATTGAGCTCTAGCAATTTATTGTAATTAGAATATCTAAAATAAAAATCCTCGTTTTGCTAAAAATAAACTAGGAAGGTTAAAAATTAATAATACACTTGTGGAGTGAACTAGTTTTAATGATTCGTCGCTTGTGCCTCATTAGCGCTGAGTGCATGATCCCTTTTGCGCTTGCTTAAATTCGTAACTGCTTAAATTTATACAACTGCTTCTTAAATTCGTCTTACAATGTTCTTAAAAAAACCCTAGTAAGTAACTTTAATGAGAAGATTTCTGCAGCACTATGCTTGTAACGACCAGGTATTCGGTTGAAATTGGATGCCGCGCGTCTAATATGTCTACAAATTAAACTAGACCATAATTAAAAATAAAATAATAAAACTAACACCCAAAGCTCTGCATCTATTATAAGAATATTCAAAATCATGTTTACAAGTCCTTGCGATTTACGAAAACGCAAATTAAACTTCTTTACATGGAGCGAGACATATAATTAAGCTCAAAGAAAAACATGATAAATGTATTAAGTGATGTTTTCTAAATAAATCACTGTTTGGTTTGTTTTAAACTAATAGATGGTATACCAGTCCGAACCGACTTCTAACGTTTCGTTCTTTTTACACAAAACGAGTCTATGAGTACTAAAATATTCTTTAGAACAATTAATCAATCTTTAAAGGGTTGTCACAGGTCCTATGCTACATCCTTGACTGGGACTCGTGGCGTGGTCCTGTAATCCAGCTTCATGGACGTCAGGTTTTGAGGATGATATAGGTCTAAAGCGGCTCAGATAGTCTCAGTGATCATCTGATGATACCCGCATCAACTCCCACCATCGTTTAGACCATCACCTGCGTAATTCGGAAGTCACGTTAAGCCGTTGGTTGTATTTCCATTTATTCATTGGGCTATTAATTAATGACCCATTCTAAGGAAGAGTCGACCTTAGTTTGTAACAAGACTACACCTCATAACTCATTACTACCACTCATCACACTCATCCTTCACCACATATTTGCCTTAAAATACCCTCATGAGAGTGGTCGGCATCTCAAATAGTGATTTAGTGATATGAGTACTAAAATATTCTTTAGATAAATTAATCAATCTTATGCTAAATCAAACAGAAATTACGTGAAGCAGAACCGTAATCACTAACCATGACGGGTGGAAGACATGCCCTTGGGCATGTAAGGCCGAAACGCTGAACCTCGGAGAGAAGATCCTAGTCTCTCGAAATGTTAAACATATTTACAAACAAAAGTTTAATGTTCCTAAAATGCTTCAAATCCAAAGTTCTAAAAAAGCTTAATTTTATACTTCCTGGCAAAGTAAGTGACCCAAGGTTCAATTATTGGTTCAGGGCTACGCCCTCAAACATTCATCGAGTAGGCTACGCTTCATTTTCACCATTTTGGTTCAAACATGGGTCCCAATAAATGAGTGACATTATCCAAAATTCCGACGATTCTTTAGTACTTTGGTAAAGTGAGCGATGATAAAATCAGTTTTATCAACTTAACACGCAATAAATATTATCTTCAGTAATTTTACAATGTTTAATACTCATATAAACAGGATGCAGCTTTAGTAAATAAGGTCGATTCCAACGGTGTAATTCAAAAGTGCTTTGCTTTTGACGAAAAGTCATTTTGTTTGTGACTTAAAAATGCGAAATAAATTCAGGTAGACCTCTCTGAATCGATATAAAACAACGCGCTTTTCGTTGGTCATTCATATTTGCCACGCCCACAGGTCTGCATTAATAATTGAACACAACCAAAGAAATAATAATATCAAATTTATCAAGAATTTCACAAAGTTGGGACATCCAAGATACAGGAAAACAAATAAACAACACGTACAGTAAATTACAGAATGATAGTGCCCAACGATTCTTCCAAGAACAATATTGCGAAAGCTATAATGTTGCCATTTTTCCTCCTACGAAACGGAAAATTAGGAGTTCTAGGATAGTACGTAGCATAGCAGTAATTAACCATCAATTATTTCCGTTTGTTATTGTTTGGTTTTCAGCGTAGAACTAATTGAAGGTTTGGTGACAAACCATTCATAATTGTTATAACGTTGCAAACATTTTTGTCATCCTATAAAGCATCTGCCAACGATATAGTAGGCTACTAATTAATGCCACTTGTCTGTAAAGATCTGTCTGCGTGTAAGTTAAAGGCTTTCAGGTGATCTTGTATCTAAATTAAAATATAGACTTGTGGAGTGGTCCTGTAATCCAGCTTCATGGAGGTCAGGTTTTGAGGATGATATAGGTCTAAAGCGGCTCAGATAGTCTCAGTGATCATCTGATGATACCCGCATCAACTCCCACCATCGTTTAGACATATCAGACCATCACCTGCGTGGTTCGGAAGTCACAGCCATTGGTCCTTGTATTTCCATTGGTCATTGGGCTATTAATTAATGACCCATTCTAAGGAAGAGTCGGCCTTAGTTTATAACATGACTACACCTCATAACTCATTACTACCACTCATCCTTCACCACAATACCCTCATAAGAGTGGTCGTCATCTCAAATAGTGGTTTAAATTACTACTCAGTATCTGATTTTCCTTTATTAATACAATGCTTTGTTGTACTGAATAACTAAACCTCATTCACCCATTAACGCAGAGGGGAAATTAAAAACTAAAACTTAATATTTGTTTACGGTTTACGCAAACACTAGAAAGAATGTTCCGACATCATGAGTGTTATGGGGTTTGGAGGAGGGGAGTTGTTATGGTGTTTTGAGTATTGCTTAAACAGTCTAGTTCTATTAACTTCTGATGAAACCCTATTCATATGGATCGTCTAATGAAGCTTTCCACATACAATTTTGTGTCCACCTAAACTTTGTTATCCTTCATAGTTCATACTTTGTCTGTTTTCATTTATTACTGTCTTCTGGCACAAACACATCTGAATTGTTATAATCGTACTTAAACTGGTGTCACCGTATTTTTAATGTAGAAAATAAAGGATGTACGTGCGTGAACTCTTGGAGCAATACAGTTTAAATAATAAGTATCAACATATAATATTAACGTATACATAAAAAGTACATTTTATATACTTTAAATGCAACAGTCATTCTGTTAACGACTCATGAAACATTCTATCAGTTTTGAACTGATATCAAGCACCCATTGCTCATCCATAGATTAGACTGCAGAAGTTGAGCAGTTTCTTACTTTATTTTTCTTCTTAGTTTTATATAATTATTATTTTTAACTACGTTTGGTTTTTATGATCGTTTAAGCTTGTTCTGTATCAGAAATAATTAGGCTTTTGATCATTTCTACACCGCAATGTATCAGGTAAACGATTTTTTTCAACACTTTATGTAGCCATACAGAGGTATAAGCTCTCTACAGGTCACATTTTTCGTCGGATTGTCACAAAATACAAATTGGTACAAATCCGTAAATATCTCGGACAAGTTCTTTGGCTAGCAGAATACCGGAAGAGTGCTTTTAACGTTGATTCAATTTGAAAACACCTGTGTATTATCTAGAAGTGTACCAATAATCAAAAAATCCAAGCAGACTTTTCAAAATGGCGGCCAAAAAATGTTTTGCTATAACAGCAGAATGAGTAGTGAAGCACGGCTGTGAGAGTAGCGAACAGCCTCGTAACACCCGTGATAAAAGGCACGAACAGCTGAGCCCAAAGTGGCTGTGAGCGTAGTGGACTAAAGTTACAATTAGCAAATTATACTAACAGATTACAAAGAAAATTCGCTTCACTCATGTCAGCGGTGCTTTAGCACTTAGCTGCGTGTCGGCATGGTTGTCACCTAAAAGTTTTTCAACCTTCGGTTCAACCGCAAAAATCTACAAAAATTTGTCTAAGTCATGTTTTGCTTTTTCAAACATTACGATATTGAACTAGTGACCTTTGAATGCAAGCTTATATTTTAATCCCGATTCGGCTTATACTTTAATGCTTATTAATCCCGTTATTAAAACAGTTCCACCTCTCAACTTTGATCCAACAAACAAAGGATTATACGTTGTAAATATTAAGTAATTAAGCGATACCAGCAGAAGATAGTGTCAGTACCTTGATAAGTGAAATTCATGTGACCTAGGTTGTATGTAAGTGAAGTATGAATTTGCTTTTGAAGGTGAATAAAATTTATTCAGGAGGTATTTCTCACGTATAACATGAAAATTGTAACTTAAACTATCAAACTTATCATGCTTTAACGTGAATACAAGTGTATTAAATCTTCTGTTGTATTATCTTTGGGCAACTGAAAATAAAAATATAGCCGACGCGTTACCTTAAGCGCTACCGTGCATCCTAACGAATATCAAATAACGGGGACAATTTAACCCAAAAGTAGGGTCTTATGCTTTAAAAACTGCATTTATGTTCAGAATTCAATGAAACTTCAACATACCCATTCATACCATCGTAACCAACATGCTTACCAAAAATCAATAAAATCTAATAAAATAAATAAAACCTATTTTCGGTCCCCAAAGGAAACTTCCTCTGAACAAATCTTTCTGTAAACGAACTTAACCTAGAGATTTACAAAAGGAACCTTTAATTGTACTAAATGTCATGGAAATCGGACAAAAATTACGACCCGTAGAGTGGTTATCAGTGTTATCTATATATAATACACACGCATATAATAATTTACATATATTTTGTATAATTATACAGGGTGAGTTTAAACGTCACCCCTCCCCATAACTTTTGAAAAAGGAATATTTTTAAAATCCTTTAGTGAATGTTTTTGTAGGATTCTGAAGTTTGTTTTGACGTACTTTGCGTCATCCAACCCCCACCCAAAAACTGGGGGACGCCCCCAAATCTTTAAATACAACCCCCCCCCCTTTGTGGTTGGCTAAACACTTGTCATAAACCAATTTTTTATGTGAAATTTAGTATTTTTAACCTGATTTCTTGTAATCTTTAAAAGGTATTATTAAAAAAAACTAATCGAGATAAAATTCTTTCTTTGCGTCGTTGAATTTGTATTAAAACTCTCTTTCTTTTGAGGTGCCACAAAGAGGGGTTGTATTTAAATACTTTGGGGGGACCTCCCCCCTTGTTTTTGGTTGGGGGTTGGGTGACGCAAAGTACGTCAAAAACAAACTTCAGAATCCTATAAAAACCATTCCTAAAAGAGTTTAAAAGAGTTGTTCTTTATCAAAAGTTAAGGTGGGGGTGACATTTAAAACTCATCCTGTAATATATAGACCAATAAATTCCTTCAAGAAGGCGTAACCTGTGATCAAACATAATCCTAAATATAAGAACCCTCACACGTTTATCTGTTTGGTTTAAAATAAAATAGTGTCTAGAGCGTCTGAGCGTATGTATTTACTACATGTATAAAACTATGTAAAAGGTTAAGGAAAAAGAAAAACAGCCTGCATACTAAGCACAATTTAATGAGAAAGCAACAATGATAAGGTTGTAAATAGCTTGGATTGCCTTGAAACTACTGATAAGAAAACCGTGACTGATAAGGTGAAGGAGGTGTGTAGTGATAACATTTCGCGACTCTCACAAATTATTTTCGACCTTCCCAACACAAGATTGTTTTGTCATTACTGTAATTATTGTTGCCAAATATTGACTTTTTATGATGCTTCGTTAGTTAATTATCTGAAGAATTAGCCTTTGTATATTTGCTTACATTTATATATACCAGTTTTACATAGTAGTCCTATGCGGAACAACGTAATCTTCGCCTAAACCACAAAACTCCAAAATCCTTCCTCTCGTTGTTTTATTATGTTTCTTTCCATTTTTGTTTCGGAAACTGAAAATCTCTAATTATAATGTTAGCTGCGAGTCGGACGTTCAAAATGTGAGCTTGTATAAAAACCTTTAGTTTTAAAGAATGTATTCTCTAAGCACTCAAACTGTATGATAACCTACGAACGTATGTTTCATTCTATTCTTACAGTATTCCAAAGCAAGTAACTGGTACTGAGTAGTAAAAACTATTAGATATTCGTGGTTAAACCAATATATGTATTTGTGGTTAACTATTTAAAAGGTAGGATACGGCTCGCCATCAATCAAAACACATCCTTCAAAACGTTCCTCAATGGTTGGTCGGTGTCTCAAATAAAAGCAAAGCATTAAAAGTAAATATTTTATGTGTTAAAACCATTATTAAACCCCGATAACTTAAAAAAATAATTTAAAACATGAGGCTAATGTAATTAATTTGATAATACCGGCATAGACTTTTTTATTATAATACTAAACTGTATAACATATTTTATACGAACATTCATATTGTCACAACTGAATTTGTTTCAAATAACTACGTCACGAAAAAATTGTATCTACTAGTAAGGATTACTGGATAAATTACTGGATTTATCTAAGGAGAACGCCTGCAAATACCATCACTCTTGCTTCACATTGATGTACACACTGCAACGTTTTAAATTTTGAAGGCGCTTTGAAATAAATCAGCATTACTACTAAAAAAAAGCTTTAGTAGTAAGCTCACGATTTTAGATGAGGAACCGTAGCGAAACTAGGTGAATGCAACCCTTCCAAATCTTTAAAAATAAAATATGGACATAAAAACATGTACAGGGTGGCACAGTAACAATTAATCACAAGGTTTTTACATTTTAAATTCAACTAAGCCTCAATGAACCACATGAAACATTTGGTTCTTGACCAAACTAAGAAGGAATAGTTTCGGGCCTCGAACGTTAAAACTTAGCTCGTATCAAAAAGCTTGTTCAAAGTTTCGACACCATTCCTTAGTGATTTAGCGGATCAGTGGTGGATTGGTATCGCGCGCGGACCGGAGCTCATCAATCCGGTGGCGCGGGTTCGATCCCCAAAATCATCACTTTACAATTTTATAAAGTAAATAAATATGTTTTATTGCGTGAACATTAACAATAAATGCATAGCCATCGTCAGATTTATCGCTAAAATTGTCCACTAATTCTTACATCGAAAACACCTTCAAACATACAGATTTGTTACATTCACTCTCTCCCATTCATCCGAATCATACCACTCTAGACCCTAGTTAATGCAGTGTCTCCCAATTAAATTCCAAGAACTCGTCTGTGCTATAGAATGCTTAAAGATCAAAATAGCTTTCAGACGAGCTTTGAATGTCTTGGGCATATGGCCATTTTTGAACGAATTTGGTAATCTGTTGACGAAATGAACTCCTGCCTGAGAAGGCAAACGTTCATGAACTACCGTTCTGTGTCTCCCAGTTCGGTAGTTGTCCCTGCCTCTAGTTTCATAAGAGTGTATGTCACTACCTCTTATGGCATTACATTTTGAGTTGAAAAAAAGGCATGTCTCCAAAATGACGATCCAGTGACGCTAGGTAAATGTCAAGGTTGAGAGGTAGAGAGGACTTCGTAGTCCCAGCTTATCCTCGTTAAACAAGACCTTCTTTACCTTTTTTAGTTCGTTTGCAACAACCGTGGTTTAGTTAGAAACCCCTATGTCCAGTAGTAGTGTATAGCCCTGCGAAATCGTGGACTTTTTTATTCAAAGCAATACAGTGTTAAACAAATATTTTGCATCTGATATTCTACATGTTTCATTCATTTTCATAAGTAATTATTGTACGACACAAGTCTTATAAGTAAAAAATTATATTTAAACAGTGAGCTTTTAAATGTGTGTAACATGAGTTTTTACTCCATTGAATGTGGTGATTGGCGCTGAGTGCTGAAGGTTAGGTCGTATATACCCGGAGACTGGGATCAGTGGGTTGGGTAGTGATGTAGAAGAACCTACAAATAAATCCTCGTCTCCAAACCATCCCTAAGTGGCGGATCCGTGGCGGATTGGTATCGCGCGCGACTCCGGAGTTCATCACTCCGGTGGCGCGGGTTCGATCCCCGCAGTCACCACTTACAATTTGTAATGTGACTAAAACGTTGACGCTAGGTAAAGGTCGGGGTTGAGTGGTAGAGAGGACTTTGTAGTCCTAACTTCGCCTCGTTAAACAAGACACACTTTACCTTTTACCTTTACCTAAGTGATAAAGTAAAGGTTTACTTATCAACATTTGTTTTGATTGCTCCAACGTAAAAATACATTCTTCATTTTAGTAAAGCGTTTGTTTTATTGTACAAACGCTTACTGAAAGTAACGAGATTTGAGCCCAAGACACTCGGCTTTTGCAAAATATTTGTACACTTGAAACTCGCAGATAGTTTTCCCTTATTCTTTGAGTCGTGTTTACATGTTTTAAAATTAAATTGGTGATTGGACAATCCTTGGACTAGTCCTCCAAAGGATGTTCCCATATTACCTTCGGCTTCAGATGCACTCAATGTGGCAAGGAACTAGTAAATAGGTTAGAGAACTTGAAGAAGTTAGGCGTACACTGAAATGTGTAAACACTGCCCATCTTTGCTCCGACATATCTTGATATAATGCGCACCGGTGCTTTAGTTTGAATATGCGTAGTTTGCCATGTGACTTCAGAAGAGATCCCCTGGTCTGAGGGAAAGTTACGACTGGTTTTTAAAAGTTGTCATATCCTTTGATTTTAGGAAGAAAAAGTAAGGTTTGGTGGGTCTTATCAAACTAGGGGTGTAGGATACGGAACCAAATGCAAGTCAGGGATATGTCGGTTTATTGGAACTAAACACAGCACCCTGGTTGCTGGACACAAAGCCAAGCACGCAGGGAAAGAAGAGTTGAGGCTGATGAGAACAGTTCAGTATTCAGTATTGACTGGGACTTGTGGCGTGATCCTGTAATCCAGCTTCATGGAGGTCAGGCTTTGAGGATGATATAGGTCTAAAGCGGCTCAGTTAGTCTCAGTGATCATCTGATTATACCCGTATCAACTCCCACCATCGTTTAAACATATCAGACCATCACCTGCGTGGTTCGGAAGTCACATTAAGCCGTTGGTCCTTGTATTTCCATTGGCATTGGGTTATTAATTATTGACCCGTTCTAAGGAAAAGTCGGCCTTAGTTTGTAACAAGACTACATACACCTCATAACTCATTACTACCACTCATCACACTCATCCTTCACCACATATTTGCCTTAAAATACCCTCGTGAGAGTGGTCAGCATCTGAAATAGTGATTTAGTGATATTCGACAAAGTAGAGGATCGTTCTTTAAATTAAAAAATTGTTACATTTTTCACAGTCATTTTGAAAAAAAAACTTTGCCAATCCTCTCTGTAACGCCTTTTTTAGTAACGAGATTCGAGCCCAAGACACTTGGTTTTCGCAAAATATTTGTACACTTGAAACTCACAGATAGTTTTCCCTTATTCTTTGAGTCGTGTTTACATGCTGTAGTTCAAACAGTTCTGGAAATATACTTCTGATAAGGATGGACTGAGATACTCAGTATTTTAGGGAGATGGGCTTGTCCATAAGTAGGCTTATCAATGTTAGGATCTGTTGGGCCTGTCCATATCACCTATCAATCTCATGTTCTTATGTATGCCAAATTCATTTCCATTCCGAATTCAAATTCAATAGAGAAACCCCATTTTGTTTTGCAGTTGATGTTTTGAATGCCGCTCGATTAGACCTAGAGTCGAGCATGAACTCGAGGTCAAAGAGCACCATTGATCGTGGCCATTCATGCTCAGTAGGGTAGGGGAACCACACAATACCTCAATACCCACATGGTACACCGTACACCGGGTAGTCTAGTCAGGGGGCTTGTCAGTGACGTAGTGGTTGGCAGAGGGGAGGGGGAAGACTGCCAACAAAACCTGGAGAAAGCCGCGGCGGCGGCCCAGTCGGTAAAATATCGGTCGTGTGAGGTTATGTTAGGTTAGGTTACGTACTTAACACAACACAACCATGTTGAGCGCCCTGTGCCAGTGTTACTGCGATATCTTCCAGTGTAGCCACCAGCAAGTCAACAACCAGGTGAATACTATGTAATTTGTATTGACATTTTTGTAGAAATTTTATATGCTTTATAGTTAACAATTTAATGTTACTAAACACCCAAAGAGCTTAGGTTTGATTCCCCCTCAGGCAGGGGTTTGGAGTGTGCATAAAAAGTGTTTTTGGGTTTTCCACAAAACTTAAGAATATTCAACAACGTGTTTTTATTTTGACATTGAAAATCAAAGGAGATTCCTAGCTAACGAATTAATCAAGTACATGTCTACTCAACTTTAAAATTATTGGAAACTTATCTCTTCTGAGTGTCAATGAGTCTTTTGTGTTATTTCCGGTCTGTGAAGCGTGTGGACTGATAAGGTATTTAATAAATAAA
The DNA here is from genome assembly GCA_018831715.1 of Matsumurasca onukii. Taxonomy (NCBI): domain Eukaryota; kingdom Metazoa; phylum Arthropoda; class Insecta; order Hemiptera; family Cicadellidae; genus Matsumurasca; species Matsumurasca onukii. The sequence goes on along the minus strand of CM032058.1, from coordinate 17,226,744 downwards.
TTAATTAAATAATTATATTAACCTATTCATCACGTTATGCCATTTTTAACATGATTTTGTCTTTGTTATCTACATGAACCTTTGATCATTTTTAAGAATGTCATAAGCCTTAACACAAATTAAATGTTTAAAATGAATAATAATTTAAGCCCTAACAATTTTATCAAGCCTTCAATAAAGAAAATTCTGTTATCACCATCAAAGTGTTCAATATGTCTTTTAAACTATTGCTTTTCTTTCTTATTTCGAACAGGTAGGAAGTATTCTGTTGTCACATTTACATTTGCCAGTGGTTTTGTTGCTGGTGGTGATCTTTGTACACTAAATATTAGATTATTAGTACATCTACGGACGTACAAAACACATCGTCAATATAACTACTATACATAAATAATATCTTTAACAAACGACAATACAATATTTTCCAAAAGGCGTCACGATTTTCAAGTCGTTCAGTATAACTCAATATAACCGAGCGCCGGTCTAACCGTCTTTCGAAAGGCGCAGTAAGCAAATACATGTAAAATTGTAACTCGTATACTATTTGTATCAAAGTTGTTCGAGTGTATAAAATATAAAATGACAAAATTAAGCTCGTCAATTTTGTATTGTCTACTTTCACATTTTCGAAATATATTGATATACAGTACATTAAGTTTGAAAACGTTCAATGCTAATGCTAAATTTTTGCTAACACACCTAGATAAACAGGTAATAATAATGAAAACAGTTCAGTAATTCTTTTTCCAACAACCCTTTTTGTACGGACGGATAATAAATAAATTGTTTTATTTTCTTAAAATAACAAATCATTGTATTAAATCCACAATTAAAGTGTAAGGCCAACATTCAACGTGAAACGCGATTAACATCAACCAGCAAATTTTCACCTTGAATGCTGTATTTTTCAGCTGATCTGCGTTTTAGGAACAGCTGATTATATTTACCAACTGCTCAAATCAGCTGTGCACGGTGATTACAGCTGAGCACGTTGACGGTCCAAGGCCGGTCTGTGTGTGGGAGGTGCGAAGTGGTGATTTGCCTTTCCCTGCGGCCTCCAATGTTACCAGTGCACATTTTATTGTAGCATTTCCGGACTAGAAACCTTCAACTGACTACCTACTTGTGATTTGCTTTCATTTTATTGTCTGGCAGTTTCAGTATTGTTCTTGTTAAGTCCTTTTTCCTGTAATTTCGTTCCTCTAAGACTGTGTTGTTGTTTTAAACTTGGGTTTGACTCCCGATGTTGACTTGGTCTTTTTACGAAGTTGTCCGTGATTTATGAGGTGTAGTCTTGTTACAAACTAAGGCCGACTCTTCCTTAGAATGGGTCATTAATTAATAGCCCAATGACCAATGGAAATACAAGGACCAACGGCTTAATGTGACTTCCGAACCACGCAGGTGATGGTCTGATATGTCTAAACGATGGTGGGAGTTGATGCGGGTATCTTCAGATGATCACTGAGACTATCTGAGCCGCTTTAGACCTATATCATCCTCAAAACCTGACCTCCATGAAGCTGGATTACAGGACCACGCCACGAGTCCCAGTCAAAAAATAGCTCCAGTATCTGGAAATTTAAAAAAATCTAAATTGTAACAAACATTTGAATCTTTAGCTGGGTAAATAAATGTACTTATCAACTATTTTCTCATTGACTGAAAGTGCTAAACTTCTCCTGCTCTCATAAAATTCATACAACTATGGTTTAAAGGAGACACTGCTGGTATAAAAAATCTAAAAGTGTAATGGCGTGAATGTAAAGCCGCGTTTTTATCGGGGGTATGAGCTAGTCGTCTACTAGTTGAGACAACTTTTTTAGTTGTCAGATGTGATCTGAAACTAGTTTCCCATTGGTCATGGGTAAGAAATATTGACTACTAAAGTTTTCGTGCGCCAAAGGACTAGACAAATTTGACCATTTCCCCTTAATAGTCGCTCATTTCAGCTGTAGACACTCAAATAGGGGTTGTTACGATAAAAAGCTAATGGACTTAAAGAAATGTGCAGAGAAAGGGATGGTCTTTGGAACCAAAAATCGGCTATCTTAAAAACAACAACTTGAAAGTTTATTCTTAGAGCGAGATCGCTCAATCGTAAACTACATCATTCAATATATTCTTGAGGCGCCCCTGATAAGATGCCACGATAAGACAAACAGCCGGTGCCAGAATTGCGTTATCCACATCATGGACACAACTGAAGTACCGTACGGGTACGGTCAAGATATGCGCACCAAAGAGATTTTGTTGTCAACTTGTTGCCTCAACTAGTCGTCAACTTGTTTACCACGTTGTAAAGAACTCTGTTTTGCTTGTGGTTACAATGGTGACAAACACGTCGTGTTGTATAGAGAGGAGAGGGTTTGTGAGTTGGAACGGGTCTCAGATTCTGCGCTTCAGTCTCGGTATGCGATGTGTATAAACTCAAGGTTGCGAGGAGGGCGTGGCGGACGAGCCCCCAACCCACAGCTTCCTTCATCCTTCTTGCTGCATGTGTCCAAGAAAAAGTGAAATCTATCTCACAATCTGCATCAAACAAACAAAGCTGTTGATGTTGGTAACTGGATCAGCCGAAAAGAAAATCAACATAAAAATATAATTTTGTAAAATTCAACGGACTGTGCAAAGAAGATCGAAGCTGTTTCAAAGACAAATCAAAACTGCATAAGATCGTTAACGTATCTAGATGACGTCACGAATTTATGAACCCTTCAAATGCGTGACGTAAATTCAAATGAACTTGATCACTAGCTATCAGGCTATCAGCGACAAAGCCAAACTATATACTCTAACACCATGAAATGAAAAAACAGTTTTAATAGGACTTTTGATAGTCCTACTCATTCTTGCTCAGAATCTGGACATTTCTAAAAGAACCCTCGTATTCTATAGGGTTTTCGAAATATTTTGATTTATTTTTCATTCCTTCGTGTTAGAATACAGGACATCGTACGAAATTATATGAAACTTCTATGAAAATTGTTCCTCCCAAATTGGTGAAGTTTGAGGTTTTTGGTTGAATTATTTATTGCAATCATGCTAAAAATGTACAAATAGCTTAATTGGCTCTAATTAGAGAATGTGCTCGTGGAATAATCAAGTAAATATTTGTGTTTGTGACCGTATGCTCGACTTAGCGTTCTGGATCGCTTCCCTCGCAAACCGCTTCCCCTCTTGATGTACCTATAAAGTTTAGTAATAAAATCATGACGACGATTTCTCCTACGGTTTCTCCTGACAGTCACACTCTCACACCAGCTGGCTAGAGCTAGACCTGCGCAATAAAACATGGTATGTAGACCACTAAACACACACACACACACACTGACAAATCGCAAATCATGTCCACAGGTCACTGACCTCATCTGCGTAACCACCATTGTTGTGCTACACTGTGTTGCATTCATTGATCGGTCGACCGCCAGAGTGCAGTAGTGCCGTTTATAACACCTACAGCTGTAAAGTAGTCCACTGTCAAGCGCTACCGTGAATCCTAGCGAATTTCCCATAAGGTGGTGAAAATTACACCGGAAAATCCCTTGTCGACCCTATAACCTCTACAGGTTGGAACTTTCCCGATTTTCACGAAGTAATTGGTACGAATGATCTGTTGGTAAATATTTAGATCGAGTTTGATGACCAGGAAAACCGTCCACCGGGATTTCCACCCAAAATAGATTTTTATGCTATAAAACTGTATCTATAAACCGATGTCAATAAAACTTGGTGTAAACATGTATGATAATTTACCTAACATGAGTAACAAAAATGAACAAAATCCATTTACCCAGACCAAGATGGCGGCTGAAAATCGTTGTAGGTACCCTATCATAAATGATTGTACCAAGTTTAATCAAAATCGGAACAAATGTACATTTTTTATAGCCTAAAAAAGTATTTTTGGGGGAAAACTCCTTCTAAAGGTAACAAACTAAACAGGCTTTACGTACGTCATTATAGAAAAGTTAAGTAGAAGTTGACTGTTGCGTGTCATCGTTAATAGGCTCTAATATTTGGTTAACTCACATCATGTGCTAGTTAACCAATTAACTGCTGCTCTCGTCATAGGCTTAGTAAGTACTTAACTCGTTACCAGATGCTTCCAGAATAAACTAGCAACCAGTTCGTGAATCAGTAATTCTAACAGCAGCTTTGTGTTTGTAGTAAATCTTTCGGCAAACTGTTTTCAAGAAATTATCCTAATACGCAATGGCCCATCAAAATACATAGCTACAAGCGGTACCGTTAATAATAGCAAATTTCCTATAACGGGGAAAATTTAAACTAGAAGTGCCCTTTTAACCCCTATGACTATTCGCATTTTCTCCGAATTTCATTAAATGTGGAGGACATTGCATTTTAAGTTAATTCGTTAACCAGAAAAATCGGTTTCCGGAAGTGCTTTTTTGGGGGGCGTTTGCCCTCAAAAATTGGGGTTTATGCTAGAAAAGCTACAGTGATCCGATTTCAATGAAACTTAGTGCAGTATACATATTTATTACACCGTACCTAACGTGTATCAATATAATCAACAAGTTCCTATCAGCCAGACCAAGATGGCGGCGGAAAATAGTTTTACCGTAGTATATATAAAGTTTGCAAATTGACTCAGGAGGTGTTGGGATGCTCAAAACTGTAAGCCATTAATTGTTCAACGATGTTTCGTTCTCTTTGGCAATAGAAATGAATAGCTCTATCGCCTAATTTCCTATGGAAATTTGCTTATAATAAACCCAAGAAATTACCGAATTTTACCGGTAAATTTCACCGGTATAAGTTATACTCCTTTGTGTTCATTTTTCACAATGATGGACTTAATTAGAAGTTATTTAGAAAGAAAGGTAAAAACTTACGAGCCCTTCATCCAAAGAAGCAAAGTTTTAACAATATCCTAAATTCCCCGAAGGAAAATCTACATTCAAATATCTTTCCGCCTTCTACACACATGGTATTCAGTTGTTAAGTTGATAATCATAAGCTCCTTACATCGTTAGCTTCATTATGTCCAGATAAGCTTCACTGGAGCCATTACTTTCTTCATTTGTTCATCCTGAAGAGAAAAAATCTCCATTCAATCAACCAATCATCCAGCTTTCTTCAACTGGTATCCAATCGATAGTTGATATCCATAAGCTCCTTATACACCATTAGCTACTTAGTTCGGATAAGCTTGACTAGAACATTTCTTCTCCAGTTTCCATTAGCATCATCACATCACATTCTTGTAGAGCAGACAGACCTTGAGATAGTTTCTGTCCAAGTTTCTCGACTCCCATGTGACCGTGGCACAGATACGATAGCACGTAGGCAACGTCCTGGCTGAGTCAGTCTTGCATCATACAAAATCACTTTCGATTCCTCTTCGACTGTCAAACCAGTATTTACACAACAGTCATCAAATCTTTTGTTAGAAGCGGTTCGTGAAACTGATCGGGTCTTCCGTACTTGAATGGTTATCGTAGAAAGGTATAATGGAGTAGTACTCCCTTCAGAAGTCGTATGATTGAAGCTATTGTCGAAAATGCCCTCTAGATCACTATTTGAGATCACTACAAGCTAAGGCCGACGCTTCCTTAGAATGGGTTATTAATTAATAGCCCAATGACCAATGGAAATACAAGGCCAACGGCTCAACGTGACTTCCAAACCACGCAGGTGATGGTCTGATATGTCTAAACGATGGTGGCAGTTGATGCGGGTATCTATCCCAAAGGGTATCCTCTTTCATCTTAAAGGAAAAATATTATTTGTAAGCTACCATTGCTGGCAAAGCACTCCGAAGACTGTCTGCCTAAGAATGACAAGAATGTAATGATCAAATTTGTACATTCTGATCAACCATCTTCATGCAAAAGTTTGTTATGAAGTTCAATTTATTAACTAATGCAGAAGGTACATTGACATTGACACGTTCGAGGTTTAAATATTATCAGGCCTATGGTTGTTTTCCATCGTTTTTGAGTGAACAAAATGGAGGAGGATAAGGAGGTTGTAACCTCAGAATTTTTACCATCGTCAACAACAAACTTCAACCAAAGGACATCGATACATTGGTTGTAAAGTAAAACAATATTTGGACCAGTGTTGTCAGTGACTTACGATCAAAGGAAATTTCCAGTCTATTCTGTTGAAAACTGAGAAGATTCCCCAAGAAATAAGACCTTTTCGCAAAAGAATATTTGTCTTGGGTCCAATTATAGCAGTGGCTTTCAACAACAGCAGTCCCAAAGTTCCCACAATCTCTAAGTTCCCAAACCCAAAAACCCGTTACAGATGAAACCCAAGACAGGTTTAATATTTGCAAATTAATTCCAACAATCGATGATTTAATTTTGCAAATACTTGCGTCATCTTCCGGTATCGAGTTTGGACCAGTTTCAAAACGCTAAGGAACTGTAGCGTTCGCGACGGAGCCTACGGCGTGATGGGGTGTGGTGGTAGCTGACCTTGAGGGGCCTTGGAGGCCGTCAAGGTCATTTCCTACTCTTCAAGGTCAGGATGTTGACCGCTTCTCCAGTCTGCCGGGGAAACCAATAAAACATCAGGGTGGCGGTGCAAGGCCAGAAGAGGAAAAAAGACAGCGATGTCATTGATTTCCATACCCTTCCGTGCAATTTGGCTTCGTAAACACCTGAAGTTGTCTGATCATAAAATCTAAATCCTAACAGAATTGGACTTGAAACATTATTTTGTGAAATGCCTTCGTCGGTTTCGCCAAATCACAGCTGAGCCTATCAGATGGACCACTCACGTGCTAATAACCTATCTTATGGGAAAACTTGGCGTAGAAAAACTTTGAACTAGCGATGATCTTATACTGGATGAAATATCTGTTCCTCCCATCAAGGAATTTTCGAACCGAGATCGCTGTGGCAGTGCCAATAAGGCACTAAGTGATGTAAATGTTCAGTTTGGCAGTGTATCATTACAGCAGTGATAACTGTAGGTCTACTCCAGCTCTTTCCTTGAGCAGGTAACAGCTGATTACGTCTGTGATTGGGTTTTGTTATGTACGTGACGAGGAGTGGTCTCTTCTCAAGGTCACGTGATGTCTGTGATAGTCAGTATATGTGTTGTGGACTACTTTCTGAATAAATTATGACTCATTCACTGTCAAAGGATATCGAGATTATTCACTGCCTGGTGAAGGTTAGAGTTGAGGAAAATATTGACTGGAAATGTTCCAGGCAGACAAGGAACTTAGATGGAACTCGACTGTCACACTGTATGCCGTGGAATGGAACAAAGATTCTCTGTTTTCTCTGGTTTTGCAGTAGGGGCGTGAAAAATTACGATGCAAGAAGTGTGCAATCCAACAAACGCTGCTATTATACATAGGCTAGTGTTACTGTGAGTTGAAAACTTTTAAATGGAAGGTATATTCTCTGGAGCGGACTGGAAACCGACTTTCCAATTTTTATTTCGAAAACATCCATTTTGAAACATACAGTGCTCTTTGAAACCCCTACTTAAAATTGGAATTTCAAAAATAAAGCTCCTTTCGCACTAGATATTCTGTTGACACACTGTTAATGTTATGATACATATAGGGAGCCATCACAATAACAAACAAATCACTAGTCAAATATTTACTGAACGGGGTTTCATGAATTTAAACCTCTGTGACAATTTAACTCAAACTGATTTGATAACAGTCGAAGTGTGCAACAAAAACAATTACAACCATAATCTAGTACTTCTGGTTTACACCGCGTCCAAACTTTGTAATGAGGATGAAATATTTCGGCCTCGCAGCGGAGTACCGTCTTCGGTCAGCTGAAACAGAGCTACTTGCTATCTGCTGTCCTATTGGTGGTAGGGCTGCCATTCGTCCAATGGAGCAGGGATGCCAACTGTCAATGTTCTCATTGGATCCAAAAATAAGAAAGAAAGACACACACACACACACTAACAAACAAACAATTACTCTCTCAGTCACGATGTTTGTATCAGTGTTTCTCCTTCTACGATGGACAATTTGATTGACCTTTGACACTGATAGCAACGACTTCCAACATAGCTGACGAAATGGCGTATGGGGTTGATTGAAGTCGAAGTCTTTGCTTTGAGACACCGACCACTCCTAGAGGGTATTTTAAGGTGGATAAGATGAAAAGTGATGTGATGAATGTGTTGATGGATTACAAGGTCTTGTTACACATTAGGGCCGATTGCTCTGCAAACTGGGTCATTAATTAATTGCCCATCGACCAAAATAAAAGACCAACGGATCAACGTGCCTTCCGAACGTTCATAGTGACCTAGCACGAAGTTCTTCGCGTGGTGTTTATATGTTTTACTCCAATATTTGTTTAATACTTGGGTTGCGAATCACCCTCCTGCGTCACTGCAAGAGCATGAGGGGTGGGGGGAGGTCGAGTGGGTGTGAAGTTGATGTCTATGACGTCACGACCTACGCAACTCTAGGTCACGTGACTATCGACGTGCGTGTCTGCGCATGCGCGTGACTCGACGCACGGGTCACCTTCCCTGCCACATTCAGAAAGCTAGAAAATAGGTCATTGTAAATTTTAGATGGACGTAGCATGGACGTGGCGTAAGGAAATTTTACTGGAATCAATAGAATTCGTTCAACTTTTACGACAAATATTTTGCACAAATACTACCGAATGTAGCGATTAAATAAAGTTTTACGTTTGAGATAAACTTTTATACCTTGACAAAAGGAGTGTTCTAAATTTTGAGTCTGGGGGAAACTTCGGGGTAAACTACCAGAACAAAATAGCACTAAAATGATGTCATGAGAAAATACACTTCTACATGTAATATGTTGTTTGTTAAGCAAAACGAAAAGGCAATCTGATTTTCATGCAAAACGATGATGCAAGCAGGTGTACGCATAAACGATAAGATTGACGTCTATAGATTTCAATAGAATAAACCAAAAGCAACGGTAATGTAATAACTACATCCATTAATTCGAGTTAAACAGAAATCATCAAAAGACAGCGGAGCAAAGGATCGTTTACCAGAAATTATACGCTACTTTTTTTTATCAACGTTGAATTTTGCTGCTCCAATTACTGTTGGATCTTGGACACCAAGACTTTTCGTAGAACAAACTGATTTCAAAAACGTCCTTGTTGATAGGCCATCTACTATTTCATTTTTTCCATCCCTTCTCCTCGTGTTGTATTGATCTTGAACAAGGAAGGATTTTGAGACTATTTTGTCACGTTCCAGCATGGTTGCAATGGATTAGTTCGATTATTAAACCCTACACTTGCAGATTATCAATTTACATCCGCTCCTAATCATGTTCGTGGCCAAGGACATCAGTTTCGCAGTTGCATTACCATACTTCTTTCAGCTGAATCGATTATGACAATGGCAAGTCAATGGTCAATCATTTCCTTCCATACGAGTAAATCTTTACGTTGTGTAGTACAGAATTATCCAATACACGGCCTGACAGCGTGAAGTCAAAAATTAAATAAATAAATAGTGCATTGCGGAAACATTTACATGTCATGCACTCATGCAACGTCGTCAACCTTTTTTATAGAGCTAAAATTTTCGAATAGTTTTGCCATCGAAGTCCAATTTAAACATACATTATTTTATCTACTCGCTTCCATTCTTCGAATTATCCAATTATTTAGTGAATCAGAACTGTATGTCCTACCAAAGATAATTCATATTTGTATTGTTTTTGGTTCCACGTTCTCCCGGTTATGTGCCATGAACTCGTCGTGTTGTAAAACCCCTCTGCGAGCAAAATATGTTTTAAACTAGTTTTGAACGCCCTGGGAACATTGGGGAACGTTTGATCAAATTTGGAAACAGGTTGACAAACTGAACTCCTACCTCATAAAGCTATAATAGTTCGTGTACTACTGTTCTAATACTGTTTCTAATAAACAGTATCACTATTAGTTTAAACAGTCACTAATACTCAAAGTACCTATAGTATTAAAGATAAGCTAAAACACAAATCTACTCTTGTATGTAGTAACACAGTATCATAAATAGTAGCCTACATACAGTATCTTGTTACTGGCGACTCTGACCCTGAATGTCTGCACCATTCTCCATGTTCAGAAGCGTGAAGTCTGCCTGGAGCGTCTGTCGCCTCTCCTCGGACCCTTGGCATCCTTGGTTCCGGTTCCGGTTACACCCTTGACCCCCTGGACCACTCGTCACACTGTCGACCCCCGTTAGTACCGGTTCAACGTGTAAATGCTACAGGCCTCAAGAATTTCAGTATTTACAATTATGCTGTAGTAGTAGGGGAGTCAAATTATTATATTTTGGTTATAGGACTAAAATTATCTCAATTCATTTTGTTGGTTTATAAATTTAAAATAAATATCACTCGATCAAACGCTCCTTAAAATCAATAGTTCGTAACCTAAGTTCAACAAATTTTAAAACACCAATTCCTCGTGGCCTATAAATAAAAATTATTATTCTTCAAATAATTAGGCAAACTATTTAGTACGTCTGTAGCTCTCAAGACGTGTTTCTTGTGACCCGACGGGAAACCGGCAAACATAAATAAAAACATGGCAGCCGGCTGCCGGAGTGGCGGGTGAAGCTCGCCTTGGCGCCAAACCGCATTCCACTCAGCTGTTACTCAATCTTGATCAGCTGATTTTGCTCACAGATTAGAAACTACGGTTTATAGCCTATCCGTGTGTAATCACTGTGCGAAGCGGTCAGAAATTATACGTTATAAACCAGTTCTGGGCTATTTTTGTGCATGTTTTACCGACATGTAGGGAACGAGGACAAGTCATGGTGTTGTGTCCTGTTTATTCGAATTAACGAATTAAGGGCTCAGTCCTTTGTTGGACTTTTATATAAATAAATTATTTATATAATTTGGCGGTCAATAAGGCGGCGGAAAAGCCCCAAAAGGTCACGTCCGGTAAACTGATTTCGCTGGTTAGCGAACTAAAATCTAAATATTCACAAAAGAAACATTTCTACCAAATTTTGTGAAAATCAAAGAAAATTGTGCGAAGCTTACAATTGCAAACCTTTTTTGTTTACGAAGTTTCGTTCTATTTAGCAATATAAATGAATATAGCTCTGTTTCCTATAGATGATTGCCAATAAACGTCTCTTGTAACGGATAGATACTTGCCACGGAAGAAGGCTTACCAGTGGTTCAACGGTCACGTCATTCAACTGTAGTCACGTGATTCGTTGACAATATTTGGCCTTACCACCAGTTCTTTCGCAGTGGCAGTTGTCGGAAGTGTATGACTGCTTGAAATTAAATACAACCTTGGCCAGAGAGTAATATATATCTGAAACTCTCATAAAGCCATAAATACGCCTTTGTGTAGGCAGCAAAGTCAACAGTCCAGAACTACACCACGTCAATGATCAAAAGCCGAATAAAATTGGTTGGGAATTTACCAACAGCATACAAAACTTGTATCACAGACAACTGAATTTATGTTGAATATAACAGCTGTGAGAGTGTATAGAGCCAGTGTATATAGTGTGATTGTTTGTTTGCACTATCTTCAAGTTAACCTTGACTTAATATTTCCTTGTCATCTACCTTGATCAGTAATTACCTTATTCATTTATTCATTGCAGCCATAACCCATAACATTATTGACCGCATTTGAATACGCCTAACGTCAAAAGGAGTAATTCACACGCTCTTTGAGTTGTTAGAAAAATAAATAAGTTCAAGACTTGTACATGACGGTCCATAAATACTTGTAAACTTCTGTAGGAGTTGTGAAAGAAAATGTACAATTTACAATAAAGCCAATCAAGAATAAACACTTTATTGAACACATTTTCTATCCTGTATTGGCTATATTGTAAGTTTTTTCATATATACTTGTAGTCGTTTGATCTCCATCGTGACAAAACCGATGTTTGTTATCTAGTCAAGTTCCGGACGTACTCTTCAAGATAAACGACAAAACAGGCGTTAAATCACTCGAGTATTTCACACCGAAAATAAACTCTAGCGCCTGCTTTTGTTTACGACAGTTTTAAGTTTTTGAGTATTCAATGAAAGAAAGAGGTTTGACAGGTTCTGAAGGGTGAATTGGTCCATTACATTGGTCGTTCGGCTATTAATTGATGGCTCAATCTGGAGAACTGTCGGCCCTTCATATTCCATCAAAATCTCATCACACTTACCATTCATATCATAATCACCTTAAGTGTGATCGGTGTATCAAATCAAAGCATCAAAAAGGAGGAAATGAGGTGCAAACATGTAAACACAAACAAAACAATCCATTGTCCGCAATTTTAATATCAAATTCACGTTCCAAGTGTACTGATGTACTGAGGTTGTGTGTGTATTGTGAAGATTGTGTGTATTGTGAAGATAATGTGCTAAATGCTAATGTATGCACGTGATGACGCAACGCGCCAATACGCACGTAGACACAGGCTCTCGTTGCCATGGCAACAGGTGAGACGATGACGTGTCGACAGTCACGTGGTACGGGGGGCCGCGCACACCGAAAATAAACCTTGAGACCTGACTGGACTGCAAAAACTGTAGCTCCGCGACGTTGTACTGGATAAGAATTAGTGTCTTTTGCTCAGGATTGCTATGTTTGATTGGGCAGTTCTCTAAAATAATTTTCGCTAGTAATAATTCTCAAAGTTTTCTTTCAAAGGGCGAGTACATGTCTGATCCCAGGAAAGCCACCCAAAGGCCATATAAGAGTACACTCTGGAAAACCACGTTTCGCAAGGTACCTAAGCTAATTCTTTGGTACTTTATCATCTTTATGTGCATTTTACCTAGAAGGGATAGTACTCTAGGTAATCTTGTGCAGCCATGGTCAACATAACAGTTTCAACTACACTTAGGATCTAAGTACAAACCTGAGTTGCTTCTAAATTTGGTTTGTACATCAACAGAACTACCAATTAGCATTACAAATGAAGACACATCTGGTACTGTACTGCTTGTGACGTAAGCAAGTTGTATTAACAGCTGGTTTCCTGAGAGACACTACTTGCCACGACTACAGATAAAACACACCAACATGCATAACTTGTGTCAGCTGATCTAAGTAGGTGTGTTCTTGCATCATTCCTGGATGAATCATGCAGAAGTGTTCATGTAATCAACTAGTTTCCTGGCATATATATCTGCTTGATTGACATCAAGTTCATCTGGCGAATTCTGCTTAACGAAGTATTCAACATGTTTATAAACACAAACACTCAAATTAATTGAATTGAGCTGATCAGTGTTGACATCATTTTCTTTCTTGTCAGCTGGTAAAGTTTTAGTTGTACTGTACTGGTGACTTTCCGTAGAAGAAGTACCGTCAGCAACAGCTAGCTCTGTGTCAGCAGGTCGACATTAGTATCAGCACTTTCTGCAGCATGTGTCAGGTTTTGCAAATATGCGTCTCTATCTGATAGTGACACTTCTCAGAAACGAGTTCCCTACTATCCAGTCCCGCCTTGATTTAGACCTGTTATTTGGGCTTTATGTTTTTGTGTGTGAAAATAATGACATTTTAAAATATATGAGCTGACATATTATTTTCGCCAAGCAGTGCGACGTGGTTTGCCCGATGTTGGATAAGGGAAAAGAGAAGAGATAATTTGAGAACATTGTTTATGGGCAAGATGAGTTGTGTAAGGCAGGTCGATTCCAAGAGGACAATCAAGAGGTGGAGGGGCAACGATCATTACGTTACAAGGTGCAGCTTTTATTGCAATTGGTATATACATTAAAAACAGATTTGCGACCTGAGTTATACACAAGCGTGAAACTAGTTATAAAAATAATAACTATATGTAATTTGATATCGTATCCATGTCGGTGTAATGTCACACAAAAACACACTAATCAGCGTAACCTTTAAGAGTGCACAGTACCCGTCGGCCATTTTGTTTTTGTCCCTTAAGAACAATGTAAAAACAAGCATTTTCTTTACTCCTCACACCTACAATTTTCATTAGATTTTTCGCTGACCACATTTTCGAAAATCCTACTAGTTTCATAATAAAAACAAGAAATTCAAATACAAAATGGATTTTGTATTTATGTCACTGTTTTATGAGTGAGAAAATAATAAATTTGGCTCAGCGGAGCCTCTATATTGTTTGATACACTTTAAAACGAGATTTATTTCATATGCTATCAAAAAGGAATAGAAAGGAGAGTAGGCTCGCCTGGATAAAGTAGAAACACATAAAAGAACACAGACTGTCAAATTTTTAGCTCAGGGCCTCTGTCAAGACAAAAAGAGGTAACTTAAAACTCGTCTTTTTGTCTTGACAAAGGCCCAGTAGGATTCAAAGTTTTACAGTCTGTGTTATTGAATTTGTTTCAGTCTACTTTGTCCAGGTGAGCCTGCTTTCCTTTTTATTCCTTTTTGATAGCATATCCTGGCCAAGTGCCCTATTTCAGTATTTCCTAAAACCAAATTTATTTCATGACATTCTGACGGAAACTAGGTGTGAAAGTCCCAAGAAAATGCATGTTTACATAGCTCTTATGGGACGAAATTCAAGGCCAAGGCATCTACTGCGCTCTCTTTTGTCACAGAAAAAATTGCGGAAAGCGCGAAGCCACACTCAGAGAAATAGTACAGGACAAAATTTTCAATTGATACAACACGATAAAAGCTGTGCTGTTCTTATCAGTGTTTACGCAATATGTGATATTTCACACTTCACACTATCGGGAGGTGTGTACTTTTCTACAGTGTAGTGAGTCTATGTTGTCGCCCAGAGAGATCGATATAGCGCAGGCCGGAGTGAGCACACCTCCAGCGTGGACCAATCACAAGCCAGCATTCGCGGGCTCGTCCCACCCGCCTGGCCTCTTGCGGCAGATCCAGCAACTACACTCCTTTCCGTTCTGTCGGCTGTCTGCTAGCACAGCGATATAACCTTATTCGCGTGGCGGTGTTTGTCTATTTACTCAGTTATTATGTTAGTAGCCACGATGGGATTGAGGAGTTTGTTCGGCACTTCTACGACGCCTAATATCCCCTTGGTGCCCGTGGAACAGGTGACGGTGAGTAAACATATCAGTTTCACTTTCACTGGTCTGACCGTGACGTCAATGTGCTCTTTGTTTTCCGCCCGAAGCCTAAATTTGCTTAAACTTCTAAATACTCAATTGTTGAATTGTTTTGATTCTTACTAATTCACTTCCTAGCTCAGGTATTTTGTTTCTACATATTCTCTACCTATTTATTTTCGTCGTTTTACGGTTTAGGGGTTGGGTCCTGTACTGACCTCTCTACTGCAGTCTGTATTATCTGTGGTTTCCCGTGACCATCGTGTTTTCTGTTTCCCGCCAATAATTTGAAAATCTGATTTTAGTTTTTAAAATAATCTGAAAATTCCTTAAGATTTCATTTTATTATGCAATGTTCTAACTAAAGTAATGCGTTGTTGGTTTAATCGAAATCTGATTATTTTGATGCTCGCACAGCTAATATAAACGTGTAAACAATATTATTTTTTATGTTTACAGCGTAGACTGAAATTTAAACTCTGCCTTCTAATAGACAACTCATACCATGACGCTACTACAAAAGCCTAATTAATAATAATCGGGATATTTAATATTTTCTGTGATTCATTAACCTCCCTTCATACAATATCGTAATAAGAAACAACGATCACGGGCGAAATTCACTTCAGGGTTTCTAAAGGATTCCGCAACGCACTCTAAGCGTCACCAACTAATAATTGATTAAGTGAATAGTAATTACGGATTAAGATGTCTTTCTGGGCGTGAACTACCAAGGGATCGAGGGAGACTGGAATAACCTCTAGATAAAACGGGAGTCCAGCGGGGGGTCCTCCCCTGGAGAATTTAGCTCTCAAATAATAAGGTAGGAAGTTTGCAACTGTCTATATTTTTGGACATTTTGTTAATCTATTGCTCAATGCACAATAATCAATCATACAACTCCTTGTCAACTTGTCTCTTGTCAACTTCCTCAACTAAAGCAGTGAAGACACTGTACTGTAGCTGATAAAGATGATGAATTGATCAATTTCTTCTTGAAAGCTCGTTGTCACAACAATACGATACTTGGAAATCAGAACGAAATTTAGATTAACGTACGTGATCTAATTTTTCCTCCTTGTACTGGTCAGTTAAATTGTTAATAATACGTGTTTGTTGTTGTACCACTGTTAATTTCTATGGTTTTTGACTTCAGTACAGTATATAATTTTTGCAACTATTCCAGTAAACAGTTGGTCTCATGGAACCGTTACTATTATTGGTAGGATAGTATGATTTTTCTGAGAACCGGCTGTTTCATAAGCTCAATTATCTAAATATAGCGTAATATATAATTTCACGAATACTTCCGGTAGTCTGCAAAAGTTCTTTAGTATTTTGATTATTCGGCGGCGAAAGGCAGTGGAGCGGTTTATTGGCTTCAGTATGCCTAATTAGATCTGTTAGACATGTAAGGGTAACCAATCCCTGACCTCGTTGAATCTAACATAGACCTGAAAAGAGTTCCAACTTCCATGATATTTTGTTGATGCTATAGATGGTCCGCCTCAGCTGCAGGGCGACACTCAATGCAAGGGCCTGCAATAGTCCAAAAACGCTCGCTAAAGCTCGGACAAGTTTAAAATTGATTTGTGAAATTATTAAATCTCCAATGATAAATCTAGCTGTGCACACTTGCCGAAAAACTCCTCTAGTTTCCAAATATGTCATGTGTACTAATGCTAATATAGTGGCCACTGAGGAAATTTAAAACGTTCCGACCATGTTTTTAGATGCAAGAGGATCTTTTGTACGAAAATCCAGTTACCGTTACAAAATCCTTGTGGCGGCATGGGAGGGTGGGTTCATGTCATGTACGATGGCTATTGAACTCGAGTTGATGTTGTCGGAGTGGAGTTAATTTCGGACGCCCTTGTGAAGGTCATCTCACTTTTGTTCGACATTCGCCACACCTGACACCTGTGTAGGTTGAAAATTGATTTTCCGTCACGTTTCATCTTTTGTTTGACGGTTGTTTACTTCGCTAGCTTTACCTGGTGATTTTATCCTGCATGTTATGGAAACTTCAATACACATTGTGGGGAAGTATGTGTTTCTGTTGACGTAATGGTCCATTGTGCATGATTAAGAACTTAAAACCCAAATGAGGTGCATTAGTTTTCAATGCGGGAATTCTTCAATTCTGATCCATCCATTGATTATAGTTCTTTCAAATGTTTCTTGAAATCTCTTGGAATAATTGCAGAAACATATAGACACATTATGCGATCGTCAGTGGGTTTTACTCTTAACATTTTCCTTGCGTTTTGACATCGAAGTCCCCTTCAAACATACATTTTGCCCAATCACTCTCTCCCATTCATTCTAGTTGATCCACTTTAGCCTTATCGTCAACTCGTCTGTAATATTTAACGCCTTTGCAACCAAGATTTGTTTTTGACCTTTGAACGCCTTTAGAATTTGAGCACTTTTGATCGAGTTTGGCAATCGGTGGACTTCTTAAACTCCTACCTGAGGAGGCAAACGTTCATGGACCATCTTTCTGTGTCTCCCAGTTCGGTAGTTCTCCCTGCCTCTTGTTTCATTAGAGTGAATGTCACATGAATTTTGATTTTAAACGAAGACAAGTTTGAAGAATGTAGAGGCAAGTTATTGCTGTCCGATATAGCAAAACTCTGCTTGTGCATTTTTTGAAAATTATTTTTATTTGGTTCTCTAAACTTTGTACGTAAGACAATACATTGAATTTGTCAATTCAACATACTATTGAAACCCCTGAGTTAATGTTTTTGTTGGAAAAGAGACAGTGGAAATGTAGTAGCGGCTGTGGGTTAGTAGGTCAAGGGAGGCTGCAAGGGTAGCAGAGCGCGTGGCTTCTCACACTGCGTACGTCAATAGCTTCTGTTCTCCCTCAATTCCACTCACGGTGACTCATTTCAACGTATGTCATCTGTTGTGATGGTTCGGCTGACATCATTGATCCTGATTTGTTAGCGCATTAAAACCTCACGTTAGCAGTAATATTATCAACGCCATAATCCGGTTATACAGTGGACAGAGAATTCAGTTTCGTTCTTTCGAATGTAAATATCAGACATGGTTGTTGCACAAAATGCTTCATTTTTGCGTGCTTTTTCTCGTGGAAGGACGTGCACCGCATGACTCCCGATAGCTAGTCAACCCTGACCACAGAAACCTTAGAGATGCCCTGACCGTCAAAGTATACAACTGTCTTTGGGTACAGAATTCTGATGATTGTCAAGAATTCTTTGCCCACAGCGAGATATACTGTACTTCAATGCTTTGGGTCAACTAACCATAATACCACCACACTGAACTTTGGTATTTTTTCGAAAGAGTGCGTGTAAAAAACTGTTTTTAGAAACAAGACCCAGCACATAAGATCGTACAAACAAAGACTATATTGAATTTCGAACCGGACAAAATGTTCTCAAAGCTCAGTTTGACTTCAAATATACAGTACTAGATGTCTGTACTAGTTCAGGTGTTCACTCTGTACGCCGGCTAACATTGGTTTGGGATGTCCCCTAATATTTAAAGTCAACGGTGCTTTATTTGCAGTTTGGACGTTCTTAACTAGGCTCTGGCGTGTTTCTGAGAATGTCGCGAATACAGTAATTATTTCTGTCCCTGGTCTGCGAGCCAGCCACCTACTTTCTGCTCACCAGTTCTGTTTGTTTACCACAGACTTGTCTATTTCCATCCATCTTCGTGTCGCAACTGCGCAGTATGTGCGTGGATTGTGAATTGGGGCTCGTCTACTCTTCTTGTTTGTGGTTTGTTGACTGCGAGTATTCATGAATATGGAATTCTGATGACTGAGACCATTGACTTTACATCTTCCAAGGTCAATTCTGAGACTGAATGATTCTAGTGAATTTTCCTTGGTCTCTTGGTTTCCCGGAGAACTAGTTGACCTACAGATGAGGACCGGGTTATGGGTATGGAATAAAGTGCAGGCCGCAGGGTTGACCAGAGCCGAATCCAGGATTTTCTTCAAGGGGGCAATCTACTGAAGGTTTAGGGGGTGTGGAATACCTCCCAAAAATAGGGAGGTCAGGGCTCCTCCCGGAATATTGTGTGTGTTTTCGTTCGTTCTAATTTCATTCGATTTAAGCTATTTTGCTGTTACATTTTCAAACTCGCAATTCTGTGTATTTAGTAAACTATTTATATTTATTCAAACATTTTTATATAATTTTACACTTTTATTCCACATTTTACGTCTCACTCCACAGATTATCGTACTCGAATTACTAGGACTAATTAAAAAAGTCCCTGTTTTCGGATGAGTCCAGCTATTGTAAAATTTGGAAATTACTGTATCTTTGACTTGCTTATTATACAGTAACTGTTATTCATTGCAGGAAATGCAATTTTTTAAATTTGAAGGTGTGACAACTGGATTCTGACGGCAACGCTTTGTTTCAGATCCGAGAGCAATGCAAAGACTTGCTGCTGTCGGACGAGCAGCTGAAGGAGATGATGCAGAGGCTTCACGACGCTCTGAACCGAGGTCTCGCCAAGAGCACTCACGCAGACGCCATCGTCAAGTGCTGGACCACGTACGTCCAAGACCTGCCCAACGGCAAAGGTAACGTACCTTGAGCACACAATACTTCTTTTTATGTAGAGGGGGATTTTCTTGGACAATTGGCTTGGCCTTACGGGCTACCAGCCAGGAAAAATCACAACTGGGCAAACGCAGCTTCAGGTGTGCTAGCCAATGGAGTGGGAAGGGAATGGAGTGAGATAACTGGTAAGGAAGGGAATGGATCTGCTAGCATCATGCTTGGGCGACTGATTTGGGCTTCGACCAGGATGAAAGCATTGGGGTTTTATCCTTATTTACCTAAACCGTGTGTCTCCAAACTGCTTCACAGAGGTCTTCTAAATCCGGACGTAACCAATAATATTCACTCTTTCTTCAGTCTTTCTGCCAATTGGCTCTCAAGAGTAAGGAAAAGACCCATAGAAAGGAAATGTCGTACTGAGTAGCTCAAAACCTACCCAGATTTAGACATGATCTCTCTTTGTTGTGCTCCAGTATCAGGCAGTTCAGGCTGTCTGCACAGATAACAATACCAGTCAGATTCCGGCTGGGGATAGTACAGGGATAGAAAGGTGGAAACACCCTGCCTCTAAACTTTAGAGACGGCCCTTTTTTTAATCAAAATATAACCATAAGGAATAGTGATGTACACACTCTTATGATAAGAGAGGCAGGCAAAAATTATGTGAGAGGCACAGAATGGTGGCTTATGAACCATCAGACAGGAGTTCATATTATTAGTTTCATAAGGAGTTCATGAGTTTGCCATCTCAGACAGGAGTTCAATTTGTCAACAGACTACCAAATCGATCAAAATGTACACAATGCCCAAGGCATTCAAAACTCCTCTAAAACTAGTGTTGGTGCCCTCTGAGTGACCGGGAGTTTTCAAATAAATGTCACTTTGTATGTTTGAATGTGATCTTAATGTAGTAGATTAATTCAAATTTTTAGCTCTTTTTCTAGTTGATGATTCCCATAACATGTTTATGTTTTACCCAATACATTATTAGATTGATTGATTGGTTACTATGTAACTGTTGAAGAAAACCCAAATGAGATTGCTGTGAAGATTTATTGATAGTTTTGTCCAGAGTGTTGAAAAAAATAAATAAAACCATTCTTCTTGATTCTTTGACCAAATGTTGAAGGGGAGTCAAAGGGGTTGTTTAAAAATGAAATGGCAGAAAGGTACCAAATGGTGGAGGAACTAGTTGTTTATAAATAAACCTGTAAAGGATCATAACTGTATGTATATCAATAACATTTGTAATACTTATTTCCTTTACGTTTTTTATTTTTATACAGAGCGAGGCAAATTCTTGGCTCTTGATCTTGGAGGAACCAACTTTCGTGTTCTGGTGATTCATTTGGATGAAAACCACTTTGATATGCAGTCCAAAATCTACGCCATCCCTGAGAACATCATGACTGGAAGTGGAGTTCAGGTACTGCTTGAATTTTTGCATTTACTACTTGTAAAACACAACAGGTTTTATGGTTAACATTTGTTCTCAAATTAAATATTTATTAGATATTTAGTTTTACCTTCTCTGTGTGAAGTCCTTCTGATGTATCACTTTATATTTACTATCATGGCAGGAAATAATTCCTTCTGCAGATTTTGCAACAGATTGTGAGCATCCCTGGCTTATTAGTTCCGGAAGGGTCCAAACCTGGTGAAATTAGGATCCACAGGCATATTAAAGCAAACTACCACCTAATAAACAACAGAAAAATCAGCTAGTTTTACATATTCAAAAAGTATATAAAATATTACTAAAACGTTGACGGTATAATGAAAAGCATTGTTTTGTTTACAGTTGTTTGACCATATCGCAGAATGTCTTGCCAACTTCATGTCCGAGAATAATATGAAACAGGAGAGGCTGCCTCTGGGGTTCACTTTCAGTTTCCCCCTGCAACAGGTGGGTCTGACCAAGGGTCACCTGAAGACCTGGACCAAGGGGTTTTCTTGCAGCGGAGTTGTCGGGGAAGATGTCGTCCAAATGTTAGAGGATGCCATCAGGCGCAGAGGGGTGAGTTTTGTTAACTATTTAAGAGATATGTTGTTGTCCAATTTAAAAGTTTCAAATGAAAGGGAGGTCAATATGTTCCAAAACCACACTTGAAATGTGTGCAAATCATCACGAAGTCCTCAAAATTATTTGTCTGAGATGCGGTTGGTTTTCCAATAACCTTAAGTCAATTCAGGCCCAAGGATTAATCAGTTACCACTTATAACCGAGGCACTTCATGTTATATTTCTACAACTTTCATGTGACTCAAATCTGTTGCAGTTAATTTAAATCTAAATCTATATCTAACTGAAAAACTCTTCAGTTTTATCTGAACAACTGTTATTGAGTGCATGTCATCGTGTTAATTATCTTGTTAACATTGCTGTTATCAATTACCCTTTTAAATAATTCATTGTCTCTAGTCTCTACTCACATGTTCATATTCAATTACACTATTGTGTAAACATACTATTTACAATTTGTTGTCCATATGGAATTTTATTTGAAATTATTACTGACCAAATTATAAACAAGTTAGTGAACTACAAGGGAAGTACTACACAAGTAAAGCTCTCCATTTATCTTACAGCTAGGTTGTTAACGCTCATGCCAAGGTATTTATAAATCTGGACCCAATTATGATTTGGTTTCTTGAACTGATGCTGAAGACAATAACGCAGGTGTTTAGTTATTTTTACATCAGCCTATTTGTTACTTGGAAAGTACAGTACTTAGCTTCTATCTTTATTTAGATAATTTTTGCCATTGCAGGATGTTGAAATTGAAGTTTGCGGAATTCTGAATGACACAACCGGAACTCTCATGTCTTGTGCCTGGAAAAACAGAAACTGCAGAGTTGGAGTTATCGTTGGTTGGTTTTCTTTTCTTATAGTTTTATTGATTTTGCTAAAAGTTGATCAATTGAGTTTTTGTCAAAACAAGAACATGGTGGTTTTTGTCCAGAAACCTCTACGGATTTCAAATGAGTTTGATTCAAACAAGTTTGTGCTTGTACTTGTAGATATTGTTTTATTTCACGGTCTTTTAAGAAGATTTTTGTCTTTGTCCGATGGTACCAAGTTATGGAAAATGTCATTATGATTCCACAATAAAAATTTAAAGTGGTTAAATTTTATATTCACATGTTTATGCCCAGTAAAGTATTGTAGACTCCCTCTCGTTCGCCACCTCGGTGCAGAAACCACTGCCGAACTGGAAAATGGCAGGACTATCTGAAAAGATGAAGAAAAGACATTTAGAGGCCCTTTAGAGCTTAAAGTTTAGAGCTGATTATGTTTTCAATTTTTTTCACTAGGCCTATTTTAAGTTAATTAATATGGTAAAATAATTCAGATAATTCAGCAAAACCTTAGGATTTTGGACTTATTTCAAAATGAACTGCTCAATCATCAACATTTGTAGTTGTAGCTTATGTTTTAGCCTCAAGTGGCCGGCCAGACCATCCGACGGTTGAACCAAGCGAGGCTGAACAAGAGGAAGTCTACTGTACTGAAATTATTTATCTTAACTCTAAATTCCTTAATCTTTTCCCCATTTAATTTTAAGGCTTTTACCAGTCAGCTGTGATGTTCAACATCTTACACAAAACCAAGAATCTTTTTGCTCACCAGACAACTACCGCTATTATCTAACTGTGAGCTTAGATTTTACAAAGAGAGAGAGAGGGAGAGAGATATGCTTTATTACATCAGCATAAAGCTTAGAAATAGTGTCAACAATGAAAACATTTAAATAACTAATAACAAGAATTAAAAAAATAAATAAATAAATGTGTTAAGATAATGGAACGTTGTTTTAGGAACCGGATGCAATGCTTGTTACACTGAAAGGACGGAGAACTATGAAATGTACGAAGGGGACATGAGCAAGCCACTGATGATTGTCAACACCGAATGGGGCGCATTCGGCGAAGGCGGTGAACTCGACTTTATCCTCACTGAGTTCGACAGAGATATCGACCGCAACTCTATCAACCCTGACAAGCAGCTGTAAGTAGAGGGGAATCTGTGTTGATAACCGGTTTTTGTTATAGTTTATTGGAACCGATTCCAAATTGGCAACCAGAACTTTATGAGTTCGACAGAGATATCGACCGCAACTCTATCAACCCTGGCAAGCAGCTGTAGGTAGAGGGGAATCTGTGTTGATAACCGGTTTGTTATAGTTTATTGGAACCGATTCCAAATTGGCAACCAGAACTTTATACAACAATGTACAAGAAATAATAATGTAAAAATCCTGCATCTTCCTTAACAACCAATTGATTAAATGTTAGACTATTTTGACAGTAGAGGTACTGCCGGTAGTAATCTCTTAATTCAATGTACTCTTTACAAAAATTAATTTTCAAAAATATATACCTTGCGCAACATTTGCGGGAATAACATGCGATTTTAACAAATCAATTGGACACGTGTTTTCAATTGAAGAGGGAACTGTTACTCAAGTCGAACCATTCTTTGCCAGGTTGGAGAAGATGATCTCAGGCATGTACATGGGAGAGCTCGTGCGACTGGTTCTCATCAAGTACACCAAGGAGAAGATCCTGTTCGGAGGAAAGGGTTCAGAGCTGCTCAACACCAGGTGGAGGTTCAAGACAAAGTATGTCTCCGAGATCGAGAGGTGAGCACTGAGCAGTTCCGTTCTCGCTGAATCGTTGAAAGGCCTCAGGCTGGTCAAGTTCCATCAAAGCAGCTAGACTATTAGGCCACTTATTCATAATTTGGGTTTACACCGTAGAGAACGGAAAGTATTTTGGTATTCAAGTGTCGGTGCACCCTTAAAGATAAAATAACGCCTGAAATTCAATTACATTTTATATTTTATGTGATGTAGAATGCTGTTATAAAACAAATGCTATAGTAAAAAAATCAAAAATATTTTAAACTACCATAATTATGAGTCTTTAATTTTGAACAAATTTCCAATCCATTTAAATAGAAAACGGCTAAACATTTTCCTCTGAAATGTTTAGTACAAACTCTTCTAATAAACATAAAAAACAAAATACATCTAAAAATATATTTTTAAAATTTATAGCAGTTAAAAATATGTTGGTTTATAGTCACTGGTCTGTAGAACTTTGACAAAACCAATTATTGGGTAATTTTCTTGCCTTATGGGCTTGAAGTATCAAACAGAGACAAGAGAGGCTCGGGAGTCATACAGACAGCAAATCCAGCTGGGGAACGCTGATAACTGCTGCAGCTGTAGCAGATATGCTGGAAGTTGCACGCTCTGTAGCCGCTTTCACGGTAAAAAATACCGCAGTACAGATGAAATTTTCTTAGCTGGCACTTGGACTTCAGGTAAGAAATGTGTATTTGTCGTCTAGAACACATTAGGCAACGTTGTCACCTCCCGTCAAGACTGTAAATGTCGCTGGCCCGTCCGCACCATTGAGACAATCCTATTAGCAAGCTTCCATGAACACCCTAGTTCTAAATGTGATTTAAAAAAAGTAGTGCCATATCAATTTGATAATAATACGCTTACGATTTACCAATAATTTCTGTTTTCATCCCATTACAATCAGATAATTTAAACCGGTGTTAATTAGTTTAAATTAGCTAACTGTAATGCAACATAGGTCATAGCAGTGGTCATCAACCCTATGAGTCGGCAAGTCCAAGAAGGACTGATGTTTTTGGAAGTGTCCTGTCCGCCTCTCCACCCTCCCCTCGCCCTACATCTCTCGCTGCAGCCCGCATGCCCCAAGTGCCAACTAAGGAAATTTAATCTGTACTTGAAAGTGTGCTGGATAGGTCAGTCTGCAGCCTTAACAGGGAGAAAGTAATACTTTTTTAGAATGATGGACATTTTCAAGCGACTAAAAGGTTGCATTTTGGTTGCTTGAGTACTATAAGCCTGATGTAAAATGTGTTTCAGTGAGAAGCAAGGCATCCACACGGCGTGCAGGACGGTCCTGAAGAAACTGGAGTTGGACGAGCAAGCGAGCGACCAGGACTGTATCAACATCCGGTATATCTGTGAGTGTGTGAGTCGCCGCGCACCTGGTGTCTGCCGGCGTAGCTACGCTACTCAACAAGATGCAGATCCCCTCCGTGACAGTGGGAGTGGACGGGTCAGTCTACAGATTCCACCCGTACTTCCACGATCTCATGATGGAGAAGATTGCACAATTACTCAGCAACAAGGACATGAAGGTTTGTAATTGAATTTTAGGTCTTATAGACAAAATTATTTTTGATGTATTTAGTTTGTTTCGAAAGTTGCGTTTAAATAGTCGAATTAAACTTGAATTTAAAATACTTAAGCAGTAAACACAACTCCAGTAAAAGTAAAGTCTTTTGGTGAACATAAAAATAGGTGCTTTTCTAAGTTGGATTACCGTCATAACCTAACCTTCTCATTTTAAACTTAGTGAATAGTCTAATAAATAAATAAAATCTAGTTGTAGTATTAATCTTTTCATAGACCTGCTTTTCAATGTTATTTGTCATAGCTACCTTTTTCTAAGTGTTGAAACGTTTATTAAAAACTAAACATTGTGTTGCAATTACAATCATGTACATAAAACTGTATTGTAGACATGTACTTTTGTTTTTCATAATAATAATATTTCCTAACTACTTTTTATAAATTAGTTTACCCAACACTGAGTTTAGTCTAGATAATTTGTGTTTGGCGCTTTCTTTATTACAAGGTCCAACAAGTTCTTTATTTGAATAAATGGTCCTGGATAGATAGTGTAATCTGGCACACGCGGACAGTACGGAGGTGCAGTGTAGGCTAGGTGTTGTATAACTCGATGTTGCAGTGTGATCTGATGTTGTCCGAGGACGGAAGTGGGCGCGGCGCGGCGCTCGTCGCTGCAGTTGCTGTCAGAGTGCGCAGAGAACAACAGTGAGCAAACGTTGCTGTTTGCGCTTGTTTTGTGTCTCGTCCGGTTTTAGTTTTGATTGAACTGTTTTGTCTTCCAGTGTGAAATATTGGTTCTCTATAACTGGAACTTTCGCAATATTAATCCTGCATTATATCCTTGAATTACAAGATGAGTTCAACAAACAGGCAACACATTATACAAATACATAGGTACATTACACTGTTTATTAAAAGTTCTTAAGACTGTATCAAAAACACTTTGTAAAGAAACTTCTTAAGATCTGCTAAAAAACTAAATCTGCCTAAAATGCAAACTTTCAATCGCTTTTGAAGCGTAGAACTTTCACGAATGAATCGTATAAGACAACCAATTCTTGAAAAGGATTTCACACTCACCAACACACGTGAAACAAATTGTTTTGTAAACTTTACAGATCATTTATATAGTGGGGAGGTATTTGCTACTTAGTGGTTTTACAAATTTTGATCGTACATATTTGCTGCATCAAGAGCGCTTGGTATTTTGTATGCTAAAAATGTGATGGGCTTTAGTTTGATTGGAGTTTTCCCCTGTAGCTTTTAACTAAACCAAGTAGAGTTAACTTTTATACCATTTTATCATCCAACATCAAATTCTTAAGTTAAAAATAGGTAATACATATTAAAAATTAATTTATAGTTTCTTTAATTTGACGATGTTAAGTTGATGTTTATTTGGCCATTTTCAATTATCAAGGAATCACCAGAATCTGAAAAGAATAAAAGATTGTTAACTGTATTATTGTTTATGTTTTTTTACTATTACTACAGATGTGTATTATGAATTTCGGTTAGTTATTCAAAAGGCAAGAGGATAATTTGCATTGTTAATGTTTCATTTGTTTTACCACTCGCGATGGATGAAAATTAAGAACTTAATTTTACAGTACTCTTTTCTTAGTTGGGGAATATAATTTTGATAAATGTAGAATTTGGGTAGATCTTAAAGCTTCTAGTATCTTCAAATCAGGTTGTATTACAAGTAGTAATGTCCATATTATACAAGGACATGGGGAGTATTGTTTGCATTCTACATCAGAATGTGTATTAAAAGATTGTGTCTGTAAAAATATATTAATTGTGTAGACTAGTGTATCTAATAGTATCAAGTTATTGTATCATTTTAAAAATGTTGTAACTTTGAACTCTTCGGTTTAAATTTACCATAATGTCATTTTATATTGATAACAGATCCACCCATCAATAGAACTTCTCCTTTGCATTGTAATATGTTACAATACAAATAAGTCTATAAAATCTCCAACAACTTTTTCTAGGTGGCTGTAAAGTCAAGATTTAAACACTTTTGTAAACCTGTGTGGATTGTCGATTATTCAAAACATCTCTAACTGCGTTATCTCAAGATGTCGTGTCTTGTTGCAGTTCGACCTGATGCTGTCAGAGGACGGCAGTGGACGCGGCGCTGCCCTGGTCGCAGCAGTCGCACACCGCACTCGAGACAGCAGCTCATGAGACACTCCGCGCAACCTCCTGCCTAGCGCGGCTCCTCGCGACCGCAGTTGTTGAGTTTACTGTTCGTTCTTCACTTGTTAACTTAGATACGTTCTCAGGCAGTTCTGTCTCTTAGTACTTAACTACAGTATCCTACTTATCTGTTGTGTGATATTTTCATTATTTATTACCGGTTACGAGGACGCACTGTAACGTGTATTATTTATTTTATCTCGGTGAAAATTCTAAGTGTGAAAGCACTTTTAGGTGTAAATTCTTGTTGATTGTTATCTGTAGCCTTCAAGGTTAGGACAATACATTACGAATCTGGCATGGGATTTCTGTGAAACTAAAAACCATAGATGTTCATAAGCGTACAAAAATTACTAATAGGCCTGGTTGATTTAATAGACGAAATCAGGTGTCATACTGCCATTTTGTAGTTACTCTCTGAACATTCCAAATTTCTGTTGTCTCACCATATTTTTTAACAGTTTAATAATTTTTACTTTTTAATGTTTTGTTGAAAGACAATATTTTTATCTTCAGCAATAAATCATATCAGTAATTTTAAAACAACCAGTGATTTTGTACTTAAACTTTACCTGTGTTACTTATATTGTTTTACTTATAGCCAGTGTTTTTAAACATTTATTTACTTGACTTTTCTTGAGTTTTATAAATATTTTTATTATGAAATCAAAATTAAGAAAGAAAATTTATAAGCATACTGTTATTACACACATACTTTTAATAGTTTTTATAGTTGTACCTTGTGCTTTTGTATTTTAGAAACGAACCCTTACTAGTTTTTTAGAGTTTTATATTAAGCTATTTTCCTACAGCTAGTGTGATCATAATTTATAAAGTATAACTTAAAATGTACAGTATATTTGGAATTATTGTTGATTAAACAGATATTTTGTTATAAGAATAGTTGTTGCCATTAGTGTATGATCCACTGTAAAACAGGGACAATGGATAAAATATTAATATTATTAAATAAAATGTATATAATTATTTTACATCTTTTTCTCCTGTTTCTTTGTTTAAATCCCTTACATTTTCTTATGGGTTGTTTCAATAAAGATGAATATTCAACAAAACGTTATAATTGACTAGGTTATGAGCGTGTTTTATAAATTTAAAAAAGTTTAACTTGTAAGCTAACTGAAGCTAACACAAAGTAGCATTTGTTTGTTACTTTTGGAAGTATTGGCATATGTCTAATAGGCAAACTATTGGACCTATTTATGTCAAATTTTCAGATTAAACCATCTTTTCCATACAGACAAACCAACATATAATAATTCTTTGAAATACTAAAACTTTAAACCTTTAAAAAATATTTGAGTCCAAGCAATAATTTTACTAACTTAAATAAAGTAATTAAGAAAAGATATAAAGAAAAAGTCAATGATAGTACCCAGTAAAATTTTATTTTATCATGGACCAGTTTCAAGTTTCAACCTTTGGGTCATCTTCCAGTATGTTTTTTTACTAACTCGTAATAAAAATATATAGTTCAAAAATATATGCCGATATAACGGGTGATACCAAAGATGACTTAATAAAGAACATTGACTTAGCAATTTCACAAGCTACAGGTCACGTGATCCTTAAAAATCCAAGAATGGTTGTTATTTTAATTGACTGTAGAGAAATTTGACTAAGAGGCAATCTTGTGTCACTTGTAAGTCGATTTGTGATTTTAAAATATCTAATAGGGCTCGAAAAGAACAGTTTTTTTCTTGTTAAAGTGCATGATTAACAATTTTAAAACCCATTTTCCAAGTGTGTCAATGGATGATATTGACCTTTTATTAAAGAATTTCAAACTTGATATTGACCTTTTGACATTGACTTTTTGAAAATTGTGAACTCTGCAACACTATTTTTTACCAATACGGTAATAATAATTCAAATTATTGATATCCAAGGTCAAAGTTGAACTACTAGGGATATTAAATCAATAGTATTTCATACAGTAAATTTTCAACGCTCTTATGTACAAGTGATGGAAAATAGCATCATCATCAGTTAAAAAAACAATAAACACGGTTAGTCTTAGAATTTGAACTGAAAGTTCAGGGGATTTTACTGTTTGCAATACTTAAAACTCAACAAACCAGTACCAGAGATACTAATGTCTAAGAACATTGTCCATACATGATTTAAACTTATTCCAAGAGAGACCATCAAAGCTATGATCATTCTTATAATAGAACAAAAATGATCAACATGCAATGAGAGGATGTTATTAAATCTAAACACTAAGACTTAGTGATAATAAATTGACAGCATGGCTTGAGTGAAACGAAGCTTTTTTTCTGTACTCAGAGAATTTTTCAACTGAAAAACACAACTTTTGTGGATTAATTTAACTGTATCAAAATTCTAGTAATAAAATAATTCAATATAAGATATCTTACGATTTTATCTTCAATGGAAAAGTACAACACAAAGTCTAATGATGTTCCGTGTTGCCTTCTGGTAATTTCTCACAGCAATTCCATTAAACGTGCATAAACTGACACTGAAAATGAATACAGACCATTATGTTAACAATGGGCGTTGGTCAGTCTCTTGACAGGTGATAAGTATGTCATCCCCCTCACCGTAAGGGGGGCAACCCTATCAAAGAGGGGTAACAAGCTTACCCTCCCTCCCTCAGGGTTACACAAGTCCAGCCGAGACAGCAGTAGAGAGCTGACCATGGCCGAGACGACGCCGAACAACGTGAGTCCAGGGGCTCAGACGGGCAGGGACACCGAGGGCGCCAAGCCTCCCAGCCAAGGGGGCAAGCAGGAGACCAAGAAGATAGTGAGGCTGCTGACCGTGGTGGCGTATATGATGTCGGTCAGCATGGCTGCGCTCATGCTGTCTGCGTATTATATATTCCTGTGGAACCCCAAGGAGCACCGTCCTTCCGGTCCTCTGAGACTCACTGACCCCTGCCCAGACTGCTTCCCTTCTCCGTACGGTGAGTTTTGTCGAACGATTGTTAAGAGACGGTCGGATAGAGCCAAGCGGCGTTTTGACGGGAGAAGGATTTCAACATGG
This sequence comes from Matsumurasca onukii, assembly GCA_018831715.1. Lineage (NCBI taxonomy): Eukaryota > Metazoa > Arthropoda > Insecta > Hemiptera > Cicadellidae > Matsumurasca > Matsumurasca onukii. The sequence continues at coordinate 17,195,762 of CM032058.1, read as the reverse complement.
GAAAGTTTTGCAAACTATGTTTTGAGTAGAATAATGGTCTAAAATGGGGAATATTTTTTTGAAAGCATAGAGCCACTAATCCTACAGCTTAAAAAGCAAAAGCTAAAACGTTCGTTGCCAAATAAAATATTTATTATAAAATTTCGAGTTGTATGTTCTTATGGAAAAATCACAAATGCATTGTTTGACGCAATTATAAGTTTTAGAGTTTATATGCAACACCCTCAGTAGCTCTATGTTTTAGAGAAAAGTTTCCACATTTAAGTACAGCTTAAAACATAGTTTGATAGTTTTTACTCCATGTTATAAACTATGTCTAGAGTGAGCTCTGCAGCGGCTCTATCCGGCTATCTCTTAAATTAGATAAAATTATATTTAATTAAAGCAAAGTTAGCGTTCAGCAGATGGTGTTTTAATATGAAACGACATGTAGCTGTTTGTATTTATAAAAGATGGTTGTGGGAGTAACAACTTTGAATGGTTGGAGATGTATACATATTATCGAGAATATATGGTTCGTCCATTTACACGATAGAACCCTGAGGAAGACCTCGACTTCTTTCGAACACGAGGAGGAGGCAAAAAAACTCTGGTAGCTCTTTCCTCTGTGATCTATAGACCGTAACGTTATTATACGAAATGGAAGTCTTTACTGAGAATTAAGAGTGTAACATCTTGATCTTTTCTGTCCGTTACCTTGCACGCTATTAGCTTTTTCACGGTATTTACTGTTTGATACTTTAAGGAGCCAAGATTGATGGCGTTGACCTTTTCAGTCGCGATTTGAGCCATACCATAATGATGTTGACTTAAGCTCTAAAGAGCGTAGCCTCGTAGGCTACAATCACAGTATATACGGTTTTATACATGGAGTACCCAAAAAGAGACACTTTTAAAAATAACTGCAGAGTTATTCATGGTATAACCAGTTTAACCACAAATTGCTTATAAATAAATACGCAATAAATGTCTTCATCCTATTCTTGTTTAGACCTTTTTTGTACAATTGATGTTCCATGAATATGTGTTAAGCGTATTTTATATTCAACTACGGTCTAAACCGCGCCCTTCAAATCTAATGTCTTCATATTTAGCTCCATGGAAGTGACGACTGTAAATAAGTTATTGTTTAAGCTAAAATGTTGTATTTCAGGTACAGTATATCTAAATCTTATTTAAACACAAATAAACCATTCATACAAACTTAACTCTTTTGCGACCGGTGTTTGTGTGTAATCTAGTTCTTCAGGTTCACACCGTGTCAATACATTATAATAATTGGTTTGAAATATTTCGGTCTCGTTGTGGAGCTTGTCTGAAACTGATGATGTTTTGACGCTGTGCAAATCGGATGAACTAGATTAAATTAATACAAGTTCCATTTACTCAAATCTTCCCAATCCAACCCCAATAAGGCTGTCAGCGAGTTCACGCGACCTCCCAATCATGTGCCACAAACTCGTCCAACATGTAGAAATATTCCGCGATCATAACGTCTTTGAGACGAACTTCAGCTTTGAAGCACTTCTGATTACCCTTGGAAGTTTGTTGACGAACTAAGCTCCAGCCTGTGAAGGCAAACGCTCGTGAGCTACCGTTCTGCGTCTCCAAGTTCGGTAGTTCTCTCCGCCTCTAGTTTCATAATAGTCTCTTACGATATCGCATTTTCTTACGAAAAAAGAAACATGTCTAAAATGTACAATGTAAAATTTACTAAGTTAGAGTCGACAATTTTAACTTATAGCCGGAGATTTAAGAAGAGTCCATATTTTCATTCACATTGTGATTTTGATTGGCGTTGTTTATACAGGGTGATCCACAAGTATAAAGTGCCAATTCCTGATAATTATTATATGGATTAAAATAATGAAAAACTCATAATTACACTTTGTCAAAAGTGCTTTGTTTACTTCTAGCTACAATTTTGCATTTTCACAAATAATGTTTATTTTGTTTTCGCCTAGTTAAAAAAGTCCCCCCCATCTTAAGTCTTTTATAATATTATTATCCGCTGATAACCTTTTATCTATAAATCGAATTAGTTCGCTTGTGTTATTTTTTTACGATTTTGTAGGATCTAGTTCCTTCTGTTTTTGATTTTACCTTTTGCTAGCTGCGCAGTACGGGCAGAAAAAGTGGCAATGCAGTCCGTCGTTATAAGTTACTATGCGTTTGAGGCTTTTAAACTAAACATAAATATATTCATAATAATCTACCTTAATAAACATTAAAATTACTGTATTTCAGAGCTTTGAACCTCCATTTACAAGTAAAATATCAAAAATATGGGGCCAATCCGCGATAGATAACATTTTAGACGTTACATCTGTGGGTGCAAACTGTCTACAAATTTAGTTTTAAAGGCAATACTAGCATGATAGCTCACACTCTCAATCAGTATATCACATTTCGTCAACTTTGCCAGATTTGAACAAACAAACCTCGCGCTGACAGAAGGAGGGTGGTCTGGATCAAGGGTAGGAATCGATCTGCCCGCGCATGCGCCCTGAGCTGAGTTTCAGTAATCTCGTGCGGGCCCGTACATTATGTCAGTGTGTTAGTTTCTTATATAACATAATGTAATTCTCAGTGGCATTCGAGACATAACTCTTTGAGCTTCTGAGTCACGCAGAGTTGGTACATACAAGTGAAGAGGACATTTAGGGTTGTTTCACTTATTTTCGCAAGTAGGCTCCACCGACGATTGCTTGTAGGAAACTAGGTTGCTGTTAGAAAATGTTGTGATTGTGTTTTTAAAACTGTACGTTCGATCCAAAAAGCCCTTAAAGTTAGCTGAACTTAAAAGAACAGATCGTTTCATTAAGCAGGTTATTTAATCTTTACAACGTGTAAAGCCCTAAGGTGTTACAGCATCATAGAGAAGGCTTCAAAAGTTAGGAACCAGAACGAACGAACCACTTAAATGTCACCTTAAATCTATTAACATTAATCGTTCAGGGACTTTTGCACGTTAATGTAGGCATAAAACGTACACACATTCTCCCTGACTCACGCAGACGGGAAGAAATTATTAAAAAATAAAACTGTCTGTTGATTTACAAACCAAAAGGCTTAGAAAAGAGAAGGACCTAGGACGTATATTAAAGTTCTCAGTAACGGGAATACTCTGCTCCTTTCCCACATTAGTATTCAATTTAAATATATAATAAGATATAAAAGATTCTGTCTTTCTTTCTAAGTTTGTTTTTAATTCAAATTGCTGTTGATAGATCAGGCACTTCAAGTTAACTGCATAGTTGCCACTCAAAACTTATCGCTCGCTTTAAATAAGTAAATAAATACTTTAAAAGCTATGAAATACAGGCCTACGTGTACCAGACGTTTAATGTATATTCACCCCAATTGCGCCGTAGGAAACATCGCGTCAAGAGGGTGATTTAAAAGGGTAGAAAACAACACAATAGAAGAAACTAGCTACTCGTATTTCTTTTAGAAAGAGGGTTTGGCTGGGAATAATTCACAAACTTTGTTCCAGGTATAAGAAACGACGAACTTACGAAAGAAATATGGGCTTTGGCAAACGAAGTTTTAGATCGTGCAAGGAATTCTGAAAAGTAGTCGGACTTAACGGTAGGAAAAATGGATTCTTTTGTTTTCTTATTGGAGAGGTATTGTAGAACCTCTATTAATACACTCTTGTAATAACGTGCTTTGAAACTTCATAGTTTATTCGCTGGTATCAAAATTAGCTAATCATAACAGAGATTGAGTGTATGCTATTTTAAATACAACCCATGTTCAGAGGTTGTGCATAATAAAAAATAAGTGTTTTATTACGAGAGGAGTTTTACAAACAGACATAGATATTCTCTTTGCATTTAAAATCAAAATCCCTTTCAAGATACGCATTAAGCAGGCCCAATGAAATTAAAAATAAACAATATCAAAAAAATTACTGAAATGTTTGGTTATAATTAACTTAAGCCCACTCCCTCCGAAATGATATATGTGTATGGATGTCCATCTGTTCGAACCTAAGCATCCGTTCACCAAAGTCTAAAATAAATGTTTTTAAACGTATTTAACATCGAAAAACGTTTCAACCAATAAAATTTCGTTGTCTATAGCTTAGTCGTCTCATCAGTATGAATTGCATTCCAAGCCATACATAACCACGTATCCATAACACGTCAGTCGTGAAAAAACTTGACCCACTAAACTATGTTGTAAAATGACTTGCCACTTTTACACTTTAGGACATAACAATGGACAGAATATGTCTTGTGAATTTGTCAACTATTTCAAATTATTGTCACTTTGTTTTCAACGAGTGAACTGGTGAAACAGATTTAACTTGTTTAAAGAACGAATTGGCAAATAACCAGAAACTTGTTACCAGTTCGTCGAGTAAACCTAAACAGTGGCAGTCAAAGTTGCTATTTTGATCTTGCATTTGCAAGGTCACTCGAATTCCCTCGTTCAATGTGATACGTATAAACTAAATTTAACATACGAACAACATTTTAAATAATCAATCTCCGTTGTTTATTTATAAACTTGCAATTAGAAATAGTTCACATACTAACTTAATGGTGTAGGTAGCCTAATTTTGGATTACCAATAAACGGACTAAACAAAACATCAGTAAAAGTAAGTCCTGTTATTACACTTGCAACGCTTTTGGTAGGCATAATGAATAAAATTGACTCTGTAGAAACTCATACACATTATAATGAAACCCAAATAATAATTCTTTACTGTTTCATAATGTTTTGTAAAGTTTCGATTTGATTAATAATTTAGCGGATAGTTTGGCGGGTTGGAATCGTTCACGACTCTGGAGCTCATCTTTTACATGCTGTGCCAATATACATTTTTCCAGAATATTTATTCTTCAAAAAGAAGCAATTAGAACAATTTCAAAACTCGAATGGAGAGAGTCGTGTAGACCAACATTTAAAAGTCTAAAAATGTTGACGCTCCCTTGCCTCTACATTTTAGAAACATCTTTCTTTTTCAAATCAAAATGTGAAGCCATAAGAGGTTGCGATATACACTCTTATGAAACAAGAGGCAGGGAGAACTACCGAACTGGGAGACACAGAACGGTAGTGCATGAACGTTTGCCCTTCACAGGCAGGAGTTCAGTTCGTCAAAAGATTGTCAAATTCAATAAAAGATGCCACAATGCCCAAGGCATTTAAAACTCGTCTTAAAGCCGCGCTAATTTCGAAAGCGTTCTACAGTATAGACTAGTTCATGGCACACGATTGGGAAACCGTATAAATTGTAGGGCTTCTGTGGGAAAATTCGAATGAATGAGAAACTGGGTGAATGTACCTTATAATGTATGTTTGAATGGAATTTCGATGTAACGAGTGAATGCAAAATTTTAGCTATATATTTGTTTCTCTAACATTTCCTTGACGATTGCGATACAAAATATTTTGTAACATTTGCAATAAAAAATGTTATTTATTTATCTCTCCGCTGGCGAGGGTTCGATCCCTGCAGTCATCACCACTTACACTAGTAAAGTGTCAATGCGGTACCGGTAGGAAAAGATCGAGGTTGAGTGGTAGATAGGGTTTTGGAGTCCTAACTTCGTATCGTTAAACAAGACATACTGTGTTTTTAATCATTCCATTTTTACGTAAGTTTCCATAAATTCATTTAAGAGGAAAAGCGTGTTTTCACTAAAACAAGTAAAACATACAGACATACGGAAAACTGAGCGAGAAAATTATGCGTTACTCCAAACATTTTGTTTATTTTGACTTGAAAAATCCCCTGGTGAAGTAAGATCCCGTAATTACTGAGCACGCTGTATAGTACCTCTTTAGCATATGTGCGTGCTAACACCTAACTGCGTCCGGAAGCTCAATACGTAGTCATCCACAAAAATTTTCAACAGGTCAAACCACAAAAGCAATAATTTCAATCACTTATCTACCACTGACAATAATGCAAACACCAACACTTGTATAAACAATCAGAAATACTCTCGTGCGCGAAGTTGAGTGCGCGAAGTCAGACGCAGAGTGTGAACGGTGGCAGTGTACGCGGCAGCATCAAGTTCGCCGGCGAGGAGGCCAAGGACCGCATGTACGAGCCTAAGCACAAGAAGAAGGTGGTGCGTGTGCTGACCGTGGTGGCGTACGTGTTCTCAGTGTCGCTGGCCGCTATCATGCTCAGCATGTACTACATCTTCATCTGGCAAGGAACCAAGCCTACTCCGCATCATCACCACACCACCACCACCGAGTGTAGGCACTCAGGTAACCTAGCTCTAGGGTGGTGTCAGGGGTGGACATAGTCGTAGGGGCTGGAAGTAGAGGTCACGAAGTGTGAATGTGACATTGAAGACATGGTCCGTTTCTTTAATTTGCATGAATATTTTTCCAACCGACTATACACACGCTAATTAATAAATTAAATTAAAGACTCGACTTAAATGCTGAATCATACTGAGTTGTCTAGGAGCACACGCATTAGTCCGTCCCACGTCTTTCCGTCTTTCATTTTTTTAATAAATACTTTGGTTAGACCTTCACTTGGAAATGCTGGCACCTAAAGTACAATGGTTCTTTGCATTTTGGTTTGTTCTTACGCCTCGGCATTTCGAAGCGGCGAAGCCAGCTGGTTATAGTATACATAGTTTGGTTATGCCTGTTTTTGTTTCCTTTAATCTTTGGCTTCGGTATTTCATCCGTTTAAACCTGTCCGTAAAATGTATGTTGAAAATATCTTTGGGAGAGTTTTAGTGATTCACCGCGTAAGGAATTTTCTAAAGTCTTGTCAGTAGTTTTAGCTCCTTTGTTAGGAAAACCTGATTCACCCATCAAAACTCTATAACATTTCTTCTCCAATGGTTGTGCATGCCTAGGTATGATGCACCGTGTAGGGGACTAAGTTATGTTAGTCATTTTAACTCCTTTGTTAAGAAAAACTGACTCATCCATCAAGACTCTAAAGAACTTACCCTCTATTGGCTGTTGATAAATAGGTATTTTTGGCTGTTGGTCAGTCTGATTTAAGGTTGTGATTGGTCATGCGCTGCTTCAAGCCAGCCAATGAGGTCCCAAGTCAAATTAGAGTAGGATTTGGAAACTATTCTGAGTAAAACAAATATTTGCTGCGCCAACAAAATATTTGACCTATAGAAGCTGAACCAATTCTCGGATCCGAAAATTGACGAAATATTGTTAATGTGATCAAAATTAATTACAACTGACATATTTAACATGTTTTTATTCGATGGAGGCTAAGATCATATAATTTTGTTTAGGATGGTTCGTTGCTATTTTCAACAAGGAATATTTTCAATGGGCCCATGACAATTTCAAGGGTTAATTTTTACTTTGCCAAGAGCATAAAATAGGTTTCTAGTTTATTATTTTCATAAGCTCAAGAGTATTAGTTTTCAAGCTAATGGTTATATTGTGTATTGGCGAGGCTTGTCTAAAACGCTAGAAAGGAATTATTTGACGTACTGTAAATAAGAGGTCTCAGAAGAATCAAGAGCTTATCCATCCATTACTAATTTGAAGCTTTCAACAGAGAACAGGTAACCCTGAAGATATATTTAGCCCCTTGTTTGCGATCTGGTAGAGCATAAATATTTGTGAGAGATCGGCAGAAATAGAGACGATAAACAAACGTGAAATCAGCTCCAAACAGAAAGGAGTGAGGTAGGCTCTGGAAATATCGAAAGAAAGGGCAACAAGAAAACAACTAAAAATAAATAACGTGAAAACAACATTTAAAGGTGTCAATACAGTACAACCTCATTGTTGGTTCAACACACGGTGTTCAAAAAGTCCCCTATCAGCATAACTTTTGATAGAGGACACATTTTGAAAACCCTTGAGGACATGTTTTATAGAGACCTGAAGTTTTTCTGACGTACTTTGTGTCACCCACCCCAACCCAAAAAAAGGGGAGGAAGGGATTTTCATTTCGTTGTTGAACGTATGTAAACAATTGCCTTCCTTTTGAGGTGGCACACGGGGGATTGATTTTAAAACACTTAGGGGGGGCCCTCTCCCCATTTGCTCGACCACGAAGTACGTCACTATAAAAACATTCCCTAAGGGGTTTTCAAATATTTACTCTGTCAAACGTTTGGCCTATTGGGGAAGGGGGGAATTTTTGAACACATTGAATAGCCGACATTTTACAAAACTTCTGAAAGTCCCCTCGTCCGTACTATTTTCTTAGCTTCGGTTACAATAGCCGGTGTAATCCCACTTTGAACCCCATGCAACTTGACTAGGTGCGTGTAATATAGCACTATATAAGCATTTTTGCTATTGCTTACGTAAGCAAGCGTTTAATGAAATGTAAGCCTTACAATCTGCAACCCCACCTTTTACGAGGATTACATCTTCTTCGTGAACACTATTGATATTTGAATTAATGGTACATTGGGTTTTCCAAGATATAACTCTATTGTTTCGATGTATGTACAGCGATGGTATAAAGTTGCAGAGACTCCTAGAGCTCTCCCGGCCAGGGAAGTCACCCTCACCACCACTGTACCTGCAAGTCAAGATGTTATGTACATGTTTCAGTGACGGGGATGAACAGTAACATGCAGGATATGTCTGGAGGACTGTCGATGTACAACGAAAGCAACATTGCAGAAACTCCTAGAGCTCTCCCGGCCAGGGAAGGCCTCCCAGTGACCCTCACTACCTCATCCACGCCACTATCACGACTTGCCCTGCAATACCTGCAACTTCACCCTCAGACTGACAACTTCAGCGAACCCTCAGGCAACAGTTGAAGGTAAGGGATGGAGAGGTGATATGGGACTGTCACACACCTTTTTTTATAAGCACTTAAATTTAATTTACAATTATATACATAATGGTTTAGACCAAATTGTTATTAATTTATTTTAAAAGTTAATCATATTTTTTTCTTTATTCCAGGAGAGTAAAGGAGCAAACATAATTTTGAATTTGATGTGTCCTTCATCATTTCCAATTCTTCCAAAGTGTCTGATTTTCCAAACGAACTTGGGTTGTTGTGCTGCTGCCAAATCATGTGACAGTGGGACAACTCTGAATAAGTCAACTGAAGGACAATAAAGCTCTCTTTATATAGGAGAATTTTCAACCAACCCCTTCAAAATCTTCCAAAGGACAATTTAGTTGTAATAATATGATTGTAAAGTAGCTCAGTACTTCCATGTAAAGTATTCTAAATGTATTTGTGAGTCTTATGTAAAAAATCAATAACTTTGTCAAATATATTATGACATGAGTCAACAAGAAAAGTTGTGTGTAGTCGGGGCCTACGTAAGCCCGCTACCTTAAACCTTTATTTACGTAGCGGGGCTACGAAAGCCCCGATGTAGTCCACACTCTGTTTTCAGTTTCAAAAATTTTCAGAGCCAAAATTCCCAACAGACCTTTTCCAGGTTTGACAGAACTTTTCCAAACTTTGTAGTGATGATATAGTGAAAGTTAGATCACATTTTACGTTTCGTACCTTATGCATTTTTCGTGACAAGAAAAAGAAGTAATAACCAACCCTCCCTGATTGGTTCTTTGAGGGTTTAGGTTTAGAACTGTACACATTTCATGAACACTCCAAATAAAATTGGTAAAAAAAGCATAAACATCTGTGCATTTCCCTAACTCTTGAATTGTTTTCCAAACATTCCTTATATTTTTAATAGCAAAAACTCCATGACTGTAAAAACCACCGTTTAAACATTTAAAAATATTTCATCAGTAGTGCCGTAATGGAGTCTACTTATTTCTTGATTATGTTAATTTCAATAATAGCACACTTAATTAATTATTCTTTACAAATTTTTATGGCGAATTAATAACGTCTACAATCATAATGTCATCTCATTTAGAGACTTTTGTGTTTGAAAAAGACAATTTAAAACATCAAATAAAGAACTGGAAGCATAAGAGTCCAAAACCTTTTCGGCAGTAATTTAGGGTTGTAACACATCATTTTTGTGGTGTCTTCTAGTTATTCTAAAAATCTGAACCAGACTTTTTCAACAGCTATTATAGATATAAGATTTAGTATAAGTATACTTGTGGATGGTATTAAGAACAATGTACTCATATTATTGATTCTGAACCTAAATGTTTAACTGTAAATATATTCTCTGTCCCCTAGATTTACTGTTGTGATTTTTTTTAATTCTTGCTCATATATTTGGATACTGTATTGCTCACTTTTCTTGCATTTAAAACTATTTGTAATATTTTTATTCAGTTAATATAATATTATTATTTAACACTGTTTCAATATTTTACCCATCTGCCACTAAATGTACGTAGATTATGATTTTATACTGTATCGCTAAGATAAAGAGTAATACAATATTTTTTGTAGGAAAATACTATGTTACCAATAAAAGCTGTGTTAATGTTGAATTTGTTGTAACATAACATATTTATCTTGTTGAAGTTTTAGTTGTACTGTATAGTTAATTCTATGTAAAATATTATACTTATGGTAAGACCAACCAAATAATGTACTGTATATATGCGTTGGTATCTTCAGGTTCAAGGCCAAATTGTACTGGTTAAGTTAATTTAACACCTATTTTATAAAATATACAGAATCAGACAGAAATATGGCAATTTAAAACCCAAAAAATGACATCCGATAAAAGACATGGAATAAGTGATTGGAACTTCTAAAAATTACATATTGACTGTTACAAAACCAATTGGTATTGACAGTAATTCACAATTATTATATGACAAGTGACAAGAAGTTTGAAATACACTATGTACTAGTAGTTCAAACTTAAACATGCTTTTGTGGAATGTTGTGAATTGTGTTCTTTGCTAAACATTAAGAAATGATGCTTTAGGAAACGAGTGCAAACTTTCTTAACTTGAGAAATTTGCATAACTGGCAACGGAGGCTCTTCAAACTTCATGCGATTTCTCACAAAACAATTTATATTATGATTATTTATGTATTGACAATTTTATAAATTAAAGTTAACTAATATTAATATCTATTAATTACTTTATAGCCTTTATTCACTTCTTAAATTTATTTTAACGCTAAGTATTTTCTTTGCGCTTTAAGTTTTACCTGGCTACCTCTTTTTTGGTAACAGTTTTTTTTAACTTGTAATTTACTCTGGATTTTAATGGATTCAAGCTCAATATCAAGCAAATTTATTTAACACAAAGTTACTTTTGGAGAAAGGGGGTAGCCAAAGGGGTTGCTAAAAATGCTCTAGATCCTGAAAATCAAAAATTCTTGATCTAAAAAATAAACTACAAGATTAGTAATTGTAAAGTGTAAGATAAGACTTTAGCCAACCAACAGCCCCCTGGCCTTTTGGAAAAATTCTTTTTAATGTTACACAACAAAGCAAAATTTAAAAATACATATATTTTAGAACATAATATTAGAAATTTCATTATTTGTTATCTAAATTTCAAGTTAATACGTTTTCTGTACTCTCATTGGGGTGGTAGGAGGTTGAGTGCAAGTGGTCCTGTCACTGTGTTATACAGGGTAATCCGAAACTCTTTGGAGCGCACAAAAACGTGCTTCTTAGGTTATATTTTTAATTTTTTCCCCGGACCCCTCTCATCCTGGCGGTATACCCCAGACCCCCGTTTATTAGCCTCCCCTGGAAGATACCCTATGGGCGCCCTTATGCGTATGTGGTCTAACAAGTAGAGCTAAGCCCAGGTGGATGGTGGATTAGCAGCTCTAGGGTGGATAAGCGGGATGATGAAGGTCGTGGTGCAATCACACCCAAAGCCGAAGCCTTACGAAGCTTCAATTGGATTGGAACCACCGGTTACGTAAGTGCTCTAACCAACTTCTCCTTTCCGTCCAAACATTCATTGCAATCAACTTGCTAATGGTAATTTATACCATCTGTGAACTTTGTCTGGAACTTGTACACGTTTAAGCTTAATCCAAAATTCCTAGTAGAGGTAATTTAGTATTTACCAAGGTTAGCATACAACAATTTGTAAAACTTCCTTGGCAAATTCAGTTTTTCCAAAATCTACTAGACTTTTTCAGACACATGATATTCCCTAACAGTAGCAATCTAGCTACAGGGTACTTTGCTTTGAGACACCGACAACTCTTAGAGGGTATTTTAAGCTGAATATGGGATGAAGGGTGAGTGTGATGAGTGTTCTGATGATGATGAGGTGTAGTTACAAACTAGGGCAGACTGTTCCCCAGATTGGGTCATTAGTTGATAGCCCAACGACCAATGGAATGGACCAACGGCTTATGAAACAGATAGTTATTCCTCTAGGGATATTGACGAGTATGAACACGCCCTGGGGATCAGAATTTGCCGACAAAGGAATCGCTCTGGATGCGTGGCGGATTGGTATCGAACGCGACTCCAGAGCGTGGGTTCGATCCCTGCATTCACCATATACAAGATTTAGTTGCAAGTCCTTACGTCCGGAGTGATCTCTGCGAGTGCATCTGACTCGCCAGCTCCGAGAGCGAGTCGAAAGCGAAGATATACAATCTGCCAAGTTTAGAAAACACCATTTTCACCAGACATTTTCCGCAAAGGATTTGTGACTATTTCAACAACTTTTGAATGGAACAAGATAGGGCAAAGGGTTAGAATACTCATGTTCAGGCGCGCGACGAGGTGGTCTAAAAGTGTACATCAGTCAGGTTTTGGACACAGTTTTTCTCCAGAAATTTTCGACAAAGGATTTTTGATGGTTTTGTGAATAACTTCTGAACAAGAGGTAACGGTCTTTGAAGATTCGTGTTCAGCGTGGCGATGCGGCCGCTCAGAAAAATGTACGATTTGTCAGGTGTTGGAAAACAATTTCACCAGACATTTTCGAAGGTTTGCCTTCGGTCGGGGTCAGATTTTCGACGGTTATTCGTATATAACTTCCGAATGGAACAAGATAGAGTAACAGTGTTTGAAGATTCGTATTCAGCGCGACCAGGCCGACGAGTTTTCAAACCCCGTTACCGTATCTTGTTCCACTCGGAAATTATTCACGATAAACAGTTCATTTCGGGTGAAACCTTTTCCTAAACCTGATAAATAAGGTAATCAAATTTATTGTCTGTATGGAAGGTTAATTTAATAACTAAACACGTAACAAACACACCTATATTTTAATTTTGTATACAGTTATTTTCAACCAAGAGTGTTTTGTTAAGTATTAAAATATTTTTAACAGTTCAAATGTTAAACTATTTAAAAGTATACAGTTTAAAACTAAATGTTACCAAACCCAAATCATCTAATAATTGTTAACAAAAACATTAATTTAATAACATTACTCGGAGTCAGAACCGTACAGCAACTTTGTTAATGTTTTGCCGATAACAATCCTTCTACTAGTTCTGCTTACTGCCGTAAATAGCAGCACATGCTATAAAATCTACCTTACCACTGCACTGGTAGGCTACTGTAGTTTGACCGCAGATGACAACGATCTTTTTTTTAAATGATTCATTATTTTAATCAGAAAACCTGTCAGCTATTCTGTTACTGTGCTACCGATACCAATCCTTCTACTAGTTCTGCCAACGGGCGATAGAGCGCAGCACATGCTAAAAAGTCTACCTTACCATTGTAGTTAGTAGTTGATTTACTCACTTTAGTGCAGGAATGGCAACGATCCGTGTGTGTTCGAATTAATTCGTTATTTTAATTTAAGAACCTATTTAATTTTAATTATTGTACAATAATTATACTATTTATGGCTTCATCAATACGTAAATGGCTTCATAAATAATCATAAAGTAAAAATAATAGTAATAAGACAACAAATACGTTTCACGCAAAATGTATTTGTTTTCACAAAACCACATCGTTATTTTTTCAACGATTGTAATGCAATAACTTAAGTTATTCTTAGATATCCATTAGTTCGGAATAATATTCAGGGTGACAGGCTAACTACTGGATTGGGCATAGGCCATAGGGATTTCTTAGGTTAACTATTTTATCCTTCGAACGAACAGTTTAAAAGAACGTAGACAGGACTGGTGTAATAATAAATTTTTGAAATATATGTATAATTTTTGAAATTGTCTTTACACTTTCTCATATCAAACTAAAAAATGTTTAGTCTTACAAAAATTGTAAAAATACTGATTTTACCAAAACTGTTATTAGTTATAGATTTTACCGGTAGAGTGCAGTAGCTACTTAAAAATAATTTTTAATTACTGCTTTCGCCAAAACTGTTGTTAGTTTCAGTTTAATCCGGTAGAGTGTAGTAGCTACTTAAAACATAATTTAAATACTGTATTAACAAAACCTGTTGTTAGTTTTAGGTTAATCCCCTAGAGTGCAGCGGCTACTTGAAAACCCTATGAAATAGAAATACAGTACTGTATGTACGAGTTTTAACATTGTACGGTGCTGCCGGTGTGGGGAAAACGTGAACTACGTAGTGCCAGCAGCGGACCGATTGTCTGCATTGTGCTGCAGCCTGGCGGCAGTTTCGGCACTAACTCCTCTTGATCTGGAACGTTCATTGATTGATGCTGCGATCTAGTGGCAGTGTTTCTTTACTAACTTGTATGGAATTAAGACTGTTCATTGATTGGTACTGCGATCTGGTGGCACTGTTTCTGTACTAAATCTTCTTGAGTTGGAATTTGGAAAGTTCATTAGTTGGTGCTGCTGTCATTGGTGTGGCGAAACCGTAAACGAAGAAAATTCGATTTACTCATGCCAGCGTGGTTTTTATTCTATATGTTCTACTTTGTGGATGTCATCACTGAATAATGAAAGCATAAGGTTTAATTTTAATTTGACCTCTTTAATTCGATGGTTTTGCCCCACTGGAAGGGTGAGTAGTCTGCTCCCTACACACTTCTCCATGGCACATCAATTTTGCGCACCTCATGAAGGTGCCAGATTAGATGCGCACGCAGAGGATCACTCACGCCGTAAGATCTTGTGTAAAGTAACTGAATACAAAATGTCTTCATATTTTAAACTTGCCACGGTTTGAATTTTTGAATGCCACGGTTTTATAACACTTTTTCCCACTTCTGACGGTTTCGCATTGCTAGATCAGTTTGATGTCAAGTTGTCGAGAATTCAACTTTTCTGGGCTCTTAGTCATGGTAGTTAAATATCAATCACCCAGACATATAAAATATTTAATGCCCCCAAAATAGGAGGCTGCAGGCCGAGTGGGGGCAGCCCCCCAGCGAGCCTGAAGGGCGAGTATGATTTATTTAAAGAGCACCAGTCAGTAATCTATGCACTAATATAGGTAAATATTGTTTTGGTAACTTCTTTCTGCAACTTTGGTTTGATGAGTCCAAACACCACTTCAATTCTGTTTCTGAGAACATTTATTTAAAGGTAAACATGGCTCTGAAAACAAAATTTACCTTTTAGGAGGAGTTGAAGAGATCAAATAAAATACACAATTTGAAATGGAAAGTATTATTTTATTATTTATGCAAATTGAAATACAAGAAGAAATACTTTCACAACACAATTTTGTAGAATACTCGTAAATTGCACAGAAAGAGCTAAACTCTGGACATCACATCCTAACGTGTCCAGACCAAACAGCACTTTGGTAACTATTCAATTTTGTTGTGGATCAATTGAACAAATCGGATTATCTGTCAGAATAAAAGCTCAAAATATTTATTTTAAACTCAAATATAATTATATACAATACAATATTCTAAGCATGAGATGAACGAAGCTATAAATATCAGTCTGATGGGGAAAGGCACTGTCCCTATCACAGAGGTTTCTAAGTACGACATGCCTTCGTAATACAACAACAAGTAACTTGCGGATCACAAACTAATTCAAGTTCATACAACTAAATGTAATAATACATTGTAAACTGATCATGTTAGCAACGAAAAAATAGACGTCATGTTTTTTACAGCCAAACAAGACCTAGTCTAACTATTCGAAACGTAAATTCTTGATCATTGATAATATTCAGGGTTTTGTAAACAATCAAATTGATAATGATAATGACTTTTTCACAAGTTTTTGTGAGTTATTTGATTTCTTTAATTAAATACATACTAAAACCAATTAACACTAAAGCTACGTAGCAACAATTTTGTACTGTTGTTTGATTTAAGTTACATTGTTTTGAGATCAATTGATAGCTACGGTTAAGTTCGTCCATCTCGATAATATATACTACATTTATAAATCTAATAAATCTTGACAATATTTTAACAATATAAACATTTGTAGAAGTTAAATCTGTTACTTATCTCAGACTTAAATTTGTTAATACACTAGGCTAAACAAATTCCGAGAATAAACAAGGAAATGTTACGAGAAATTCAATGTATCACCTAACTACACAATTATTTAACCACATCATAGTTACGTTTACAGAAAATTAAACAAAAGGAAAACAATAACACACTTTAGAAAGAAAAAACAAAGAACAAATATGGGAATAATTGCACATAAAACTCAAAATATGGGTAATTTTTCCTATGATATAAGAAATTAACATAAAATAGGAATAATTTCAAAGTGAAACATTGATCTAAAGCCTTCAAACTAAGCTAATGCAACCATAACTTGGGGTTGGAAACAATTGAATATGATTAAGACTGATACGACTGAAACCACTTGATTATATGACACTTAATAACTAATAATGTTCACCAATAACAATGCCTAACGGATTTACCACTTGTACAACTCAATATTCGCCACGGAAAACCCACTGGTTGAAAACACCGAACACGAGATAAAGACTGAAATGCCTTCAAACAGAACTGAACTACAGAGAATCGGGCGGCTGAGATCACTGGCATGGCGTAGGTGCGCGGGTGGACTTACAAGCCGAGGCGCTTGAAGGAAGCGCTGCGCTTGAGTGGGCGAGCGCTCTTGTCTCCGCTCCACGTCTTGCTCTTGGCGCGGAAGTGATTCAACTCTGCCTTGTCCACGTCCACCATCTTGCGGTACGCGCAGGGTTCGCACAGCTCTCCGTGTGTGTGGTAGAACGCCTTGTAGCCTCCGTCCAGCAAGTACAGTTCCGGGTGGTGCAGCGCCGGGTACTGGTTGATCTCTCGGTCTTTGGAGCGCAGGAAGCGAGACCTGAAGATAATAAAGGGTTAGTCGAGCGTAGAGCGGGTTTTGTTGAAGCTTTTTGTAATGCTCAAAGAATGGATTGCTTTCAAAAATGTAGCCATAACGTGACGTTGTACATTAAATCGGTTAACGAAAAGGGTTAACCAAAAATGTAAAAAAGCCAAGGTTAATTTCATTTCCTTGTCTTAATGTGACACCAGGCAAAAAAAAGATTTCCTATGCCCCAAACTAGCTGACGTAACAACAGCCTAACCCTATTGCTGCGTCTTTAAGGCTCAGCTTGCTACCGCGATGGCGCTGTGAGCAAGTATTGTTGTTTTCCATCAATGTTGCGTGTTTACAAGTTGTAAGCGCGCAAAGGGTTAGCGACTAAGGCCACCAAGACTCTAGTAAAACTTGATTTTGTTGATCGTACAGAGGATCAACACTTACAGGCCAGGTCCACGCTCAGAGGAGAACTCGCAGTGGAAGACGATGATGTCTCGCTTGTGGTTCACAGCTGGTTGACTCTGATCAGGTGGGGACTTTGGCGTTTGGTTTTCCAGGAACTCTTTCATCACTTGGTCCTTGGTGTACAGGTTTATAGCTCCCTTGATGTGGCCTCCTTCAAACTCGTATGGGTAACTGTGAACATTTAACAACATC
The DNA here is from genome assembly GCA_018831715.1 of Matsumurasca onukii. Lineage (NCBI taxonomy): Eukaryota > Metazoa > Arthropoda > Insecta > Hemiptera > Cicadellidae > Matsumurasca > Matsumurasca onukii. The sequence goes on along the minus strand of CM032058.1, from coordinate 17,178,091 downwards.
TCACAACATTGCTACTTAAGAAACATAACTAAAATGTTAATCTACTACATTAAAATACCGATGTATATACTTAGTATGCGTGACTACTATTTAATTTCAGGCTGCAATAATATTACATTAAAAATAGTGTCTCTTGGAAGAGGTATCATTTTTTTTTCAAGTAATTTGCTAGCCATCATCGGCCATTGCAGTCTGTCGGTAATTTTAGTGACGAATAAACTAAAACAATATGTAATAAAACAGCTGTCATAAAACAATAATTTTGTTATCTTAGCCTCTTGAGACTTGAAATAAGTTGCAACTCAACTCTTAAAGAAGATTTCTCGGTTTATATACAATTTGAGTAACTAACCGGCAATCAATGATGCGATAGGAAGCGATGGTATCACTGAAATCTCCGTTGATCAGCCCGGCAAGTGTTTTCGGGGTGATGCTCTTGAGGTCTTGATGATTTCCAGTGACAAGAGGCAGAACATACGGCAGAGAGAAGTCCCCAATAACTTCTTCTTCGATAGCTGTAATCAAGAACATAATGTTAAGTTACCTTAGGTATGAAAGATATATGAGCTCTAATATTGGAACAAATTAAATTAAAATTTCATAAACCAATATTATTTGTATGAAGTTTTAAAATTTAATATACCTTAAGTATACAAATATTAAAATTACAGTAGAATCCCTCTCGCTTGGTTTAACCGTCGGACTACCTGACACATATGCTATATCTACAATATTTTGGTAAATGTATATTCATATTAGTTGTTTCTTTTGAATTTTGTGGCAAACCCCAAAGTTTACTCAGTAGTATTTGCGTTTTTGATTATATCAATCCACTTGTAGATCTAAATCTAAACTACGTCGGATTTGGAGATCTTAAAGGGCCCACATATGTCTTTTCCTCGTTTTTTCGGATAGTCTTAGTTCGGCTATGGGTCCAGTCCTAAGGTGGATGAACAAGAGGGAGTCCACTGTACTTAACAATTTAAAAGCAAAAGCATACTTTGGGTACTGGCAAAGTGGCCGAGTGGTTTGAAGTTTCGGTGAATATTATTGAACTCTGATGTTGGTAGATTAGCTACACTTACTAAGCATTGACTATTATAAATTTATTATAACCTAAATTGTAACTTTTTAAACTATTGAAGTAAGTATGGAAGCCAGACGCTTTCACACACTTTAATCAAATCTGAGCATTGCCCTACCAGGAATTCACGAAGGAAAACCTAGTCACATTTAAAAGATACAGTTGCGTTATTAGTTAAGAAGCAGCGACTTGACTTACATCTATGTAAAGCTTTCTTGATGATGGCCTCTGATTCGCTGAGGCAGTGACGGAACTTGGGCCTGGGCGGAGGTGTCACGGTCTCGTCCAAGGACAGACTATGGCTGAGCAATGGCCGCGGCTCACCGACTCGCTTGAACCCGTAGTCGAACAGGTGTGCTGCTTGCGTGATGGTGTGTTCGATTCTTGCAACACCCCGGGTGACGGTACCAGTGCGGTGGAGGCAGACTTGTAGCTCTTGGTCACAGGGGTCAACTCTTGCGGAGTGGACAGGCAGCGCTTCCTGTTCTTCTCCTCAACGATAGGCTGTAACATCAAATTGACATTTAGAATTTATTGTAACGATGCTGAGACTTTGATGTTTGAAACTACACGCACATTGAAACTACTGGTTAGCTATGTTGGTTGTCTTTAAAACATCATAAATTGTATTATGATGAGCCTAATAAGGATTGCAAAAGATTTTCCTTAAACCAAATACACTTTCAAATAATTTAAAATACCCATTTTACATTTGTCAACAGCTGATTGTTATTTATGTTTTCACTTAGGGTTTACGTACTGGTAATTCAACACATATAAATCAGGCAATTGTTTTTAACACTGCTTTCTAAAACTACAAAATTTGCTGCTTTATTTTTCCACGCTTTTAATTACATCCAACAAGTCATATTGGATTGGATAGTGTACTCACCGACATGGGGATGTTCTCCTGAATTGCCTGGTGGAAGGACACGTACTGAGGGGCTTCTGTAAGCACCCCGTGGTTGAGGATCGGGTCCATGATGAGACTCCCGAGTCCTGGCGGCAGTTGAGCTTCTTCATCTTGCAGCTGTGAACAAGAGATGAGTTTAGTTTAGTTGAAATCATTTCAATAAAAAGTTTAAACTTATGTATTTAGAGAGAAAACAACATATTATTAAACTAAATTTTGTTGTTTTTGCCGATATTATAAATAAGTGCTTTGTTGCTATCTGGAAAAAATTGAACCAATACCAGAAATCCACGGCTGAATTTAATAAAACATAGTTATACAGAATTGTTATTTTAAAGAATATTTGTCACAGTGACAAGACAATTTTGAGGCAACTGTAGTCAGTATTTTCCGGTCAGTTTCCTTTCAAGTTGATTCAAAACATGAAGTTCAGGATTAAAGAAAACATAGTATACTTAATACTCATCATAGTATTGTGATTACGCTTATGCTAATACTCTACTCAAATTTAAAAAACGTCACTCCCACATCCTTGATGTAATTCTTAAGAAGACATAATGATCCTGATCAAATAGAAAAGGGGTTCATAGGTACAGATATCTTAAAACGTGGTGTACTTACGGAGGTAAAATCACTAAAGCCGTCATCGAAGGAATCCGTAGAGGAGGTAGAGAGAGAGGAACTGCGAGGTGAATCAGCGGTAGACTTGCGAGGAGCGAAGCCGCTGGGCTGAGCGAAGTTGAAATCAGCGGAAGAAGTGCTCTTGGAGTCCTCGGACAGGCCATATCCAGAGTCTTGCGAGTTCGGGTCACAGTCTTCAAGCGGCTGTCGCTTGACACTCTGCAGCCCACGCACTGCTTGGAACTGAAACATAATTGCGTTGAATTTCACTGTTGTACAATTATCGTTAGGCTAAATTAGCACTAAGCTAAATATAATTAGAGCTAGGTTAGGTTAAGAAAAATTGCAAAAGCTTTAGTTTGTACTATGTCTATTTGGTTATCTTTAGCAATTGTGAGATAGCCAAAACAGTGTCCACTACCTTTATAATTCCAAAAGAGGTTACTTTTCCAAACAAGGTTTTGAAACAAAAAGGCTTTTGATAATAAGACAACAAGTCAGATAATAGGTAAATAAGTCAGAGAGCAAGACAGGTACTTGAGAGGAATCCGTAGGGAAACAGGAAACAAGGTAGACCAAAAACACATGGAGGTGAACCACGGGAAGGACCTGGAGAGGAGAGAACTGAGGTAGAGGGAAACCAAGGCACATTCATCAGATCAGGATGAGAAGCAGAACTTTGTCGAGGCTCTATGTTCCACCTAGGAATCAACGGACATAAGTCAAGTAAGTTTTGATAATATGTGATCTGTCACACAGATCCTTCAATAAAATCCATGAAACTTGGTGTTTTGTAATGTAGAAAATAACAGAAATCAAATCAGGTCAAATAAAATTTTATCATTTGTAAGGTTTCTAAGTTGAAAAAAACAAAGGAACCTATGAATAAAGAAATTGAGGAAAAAACAAAGAAGCCATAATTTTAGAATTTGAACTTAAGTGGTGACGTATTGAATTAGTAAAAAACAGCTTAGGACTTGAAATACTGTTTAATTTACTAACTAAGAAACCCAGAAGTTTGTTGTTGATGATAATAAAATATTATTATTAAACGAGTTTTTCATTCATCGTTTTTAGCTAACAAGAAGAAACTGACGATTTTGGATCTGGTCAGCTTACACTGATTACTTTTAGGCTAGCCCATTTCATGTTTTGAGTTAAAATTTAGGTTGCTTTTCACCTGAAGACGGGAGCAGTTCCCGGATCCCGAAACATCACGTTCATCTTGGTTACCAAAACTATGGAAAACGCCTTAATGATAACATTGCATTAATCAGCTACGGTATAGCCTACTGCTGGTGTTTCGTCATACCTTGGAAGGGCTGAGTGCACGTGTGATCGGACTGCTCTGCATGGGGTTGAAGTTCTCATCCCCCTGTTGAGCCAGTCGGCGAAGGGCTTGCGGATCCCAGTCGGAGTCAATCCTCCACTGCTGAACCTCAAACTCGACTTCAGAAGCCTGCAACAAACAAAAAATACAATTTAATATAGAGTTTAAAACATTGCGTAATCATCCAATTAATAATATGGTTAATAAATGGAAAACAAGAAAACAGTGATATTGAAGTAGAGAAATTTGTTTCAATTCAACATCCTAGACAATGCCTTAGACGCGTTAAGAATAAGTATTGTAAGGATCATTCAGACACTTTAGAAACAAGCGATGAACAATTCTTTTTGTCATGATGCAAAGATAAATGTACCTATTAAATTTGAAATTTAACTACTAATTGGAATTCAATAGTCTGAGTTGTAATGTTTACTTGAAGAAACCAGCTGTCGTTATGCTAGTTCATCCTGACCGATCATCAATGTGTGTCTAGTATTGATTTGAAATTGATTATTAATTTTATCAGATAGTAAACAAAACCCCATTATGATTGATGGAGCAGCTCCATTTACAAAATAGGGTTAAGAGCCCAAATATTGGTAAGTCAAATCAAATTTTAAAACTTCTAGACCAATATATTAAATTTTATTTAGGTTGACTAGATCTTTCGAAAGCAAAACTTCCTTCATCAGGTCTTCAATAGTTTACAATAGATCAACTTTTCAGTCCAACAAAACTATTCAAACAGCTGAGTCTAGGGAAGAAGGCCAATTGGATTCCATTCTGGAATCATCCAGTTCGATGAAGACATCAAGTATCAAGTAAGTCCTTGCCCTGTCAAAATCTTTAAAAATCACCTTTTTCTCCTTAGAGAAACTGATCTTCAAAACAAACCTTTATTTCCTTAGGAATAAAAGTACAACTTTAGCACATCATTTCATGTGTCTAGAGCTGTCTTTCCATCAAAATGACAAAATGTCTTCAAATAATTGAATATAAGACACTGAAGAAAATTCATCCTATCAAAAGCCCCAACTAAAATGTGGACACTCCCATACGTCCTACCTCCTTTATTTCATGAACTTGAGTAAAAACTGAAATGAACTAATAGGGTGAAAAGCATATTCAAAATGTGTTCTGATGCTGGGGGAGTCCTCTTTGATACTTTGATTTGAGGCACAGACCACTCTTAGAGGATTTTAGGTGAATACTGGATGATTATGAAGAGTGAGTTGATGTGTGTTTTGATGGATGACGGGATGTAGTCTTGTTGCAAACAGCTGACTCAGTGATAAGGCGTTCCACTGACCTCAGCCAGCTGATAGTGTAACGTCTGCTCACACACACACAGCTCATTATTCACACATCTGCATGTACAAAGGGTCAGTCTGCCGTGCTTCCAGCCTGCCCACTGCCCCCAGTGTTGCATCACTCGACACAATACACAATACCTCCCCGCACACACACACAACCTGCTCCCTTGTACTAGTAGACTGTAATCCTGTATTGTTACAACACTTATCGGTCTTGTAGTTCAAATTTACTTAAACAAACATTTTAAAGTTGTTCAATAGGGCCCTTTTCTTGCTCGCTGATATTTTCGAAGGTCCCAGCATACTTAAGAAAATATTAACAAGAACTCAAAACGTCAGGAAATGGTAGAAAAAGTCGTGAATTTGCCAAGTAAAAGTGTTTACAGTTTGTGGTTCAAACTTGGAAGGCAAATTTTTTAAAGGTTAAAAAGTTATACATTAATAAAAACATGTACAAATACCTTAAAGTCGATAATGGAATAAATTGACTGTCAAGGGGGATTATTTTATGGGAGGTTGACTGAAATTTATTATGTACACGTTTTCTTTCCAAACATGGGGTTTAGTATGAAGTATATACGTATCACGTAATACGTGCTATCACGGGTAAAAATCACCAATGTTTTAATGAGGTGACATTTTAAAACTATTAATATTTGGTTAAGTATAAGTGGAATCCAAAGTGAAATTTTGCACTATTTCCAGATTTCAAGGTCTGACGTATTCCCCTCTTTTCGTCAGTTACCACCTTAAACGAACGACTTGTGTAGTGCAAGATACTTTGATGCAAATCTTTCACCTGAAGACGAGATCAGATTCCCGGTCCCAAAACGTCGTGTTTTTCTCGGTCACTAAAAACTATGGAATATTCCGCAATAATATTTCACCCTCGGAAATTCCACCATCGTCAAAAAATATTTTACAATAAATTATAGTTTTGATAGTTACAGAAGTAGGCTACAAAGAGGTGACAATGAAGTGGTCCCCTGACTAACTTGTCCGCTAGGGCTGCCGCCCCACTAGACTAGTAGGTACACCAGGACCCTACTCTATCCGCCTAGCAACAACAACAATAGCAGTCAGCTGATGTGGATGACAGCCAGGGCGGGAACAGAGATGCACCGCGCCGGCGGGAAAAACGGGGTCAACAACATTGTGAATCCTGCGCACTTCCCAGTGCCGCGACATCGAGTATATATCCCTCAGAGTTGTCAACCATTTCCTGCTTCATGTACAGGGTGTTCGTAAAACCTATCTATTGACATCAAGGTCATAACATTTTATTGAGAAATAACAAGGCTTTAGGGAAAAGCCACGGTTTCCCCTGTAACTTTGTTGATTCTCAATTGTTTTTCATGAAAATGGTGGAAATAGTCAGGTATTAAAATTTGCTATAAAACTTGGTTCTTCATGTTTCCTCGTAAAACTCACACCGTTTATTCGCTGTAACGCCAAAATGCCATAAAACAGCCACCATAGTAAAATTATGAGTTAGATATAGATAGATCATGCTAGTCATTCTTTCCAAAAATGATCTTCATTTAGTCAAATTTGATAAGTGGCGTGGAAGATAATAAATAGTTAGTGCAAAAAACAAAACTGCTAATATTCGGTAAACGAATGGTTTTGGAAAAATGCCATTCTTAATTTTCTCTTTATTTGACCAAATAAAACCAACCTTAAAGTTTGTGACACACTTTTATGGTCACCCTGTATACACGTCCATAACGACGAATTCGTTTACGGTATACAAATATGTGCTTTTCGAAACCAAACTCAAGTTTGCCTACTCTCGAAATGACAAGCAACAACTTCAGTGAATCAGCCAATCAGTGACTGAAGATAGTATTCCACAGCGATACCAAAATATTTCAAACTGATTATTATGATTCTTTTACACATACAAATAAAGGAAAACACAAGTCAACATTAAAGAAAATATGGCTTAATCATAGCCCAACTAAAACAACAATTTCCATTCAAACTAATTATTACGATGTTCTGACGCGGTGTGAACTGAGAGAAGAAATACTATAGCAACAACAGCTGTTTACACAGACTGAAATTACTGTACTGGTAGTTCGAGCGTAATCCATCATTTAGATAACTTACAGTTTTACGTAAATAATTCGTGAAAAGTCTCCTCTAGATACTCTATCTCCTTATTTGTTCAAACTGTATCAGTGAATGACCTTTGGGGAAGAGGTGGTACGTTCGGAGAACACGGTACGAGAGATAAATTTACTTAAATGATTAACTACATGATAAAGAATCCCTTTTATTTTGTAACAGCTTCTCGTCAAAGTCCTTGCATACTATTTACGATATATCATTTTTATCAAACGCTAAAAGAATTAAGAAAAGTGCTGACGAAAACAGAAAAGCGGATCCGTGGCGGATTGGTATCGCGCGCGACTCCGGAGGTCACACTCCGGTGGCGCGGGTTCGATCCCCGCAGTCACCACTTACAATTTGTAATCTGACTAATACGGTGACGCTAGGTAAAGGTCGAGGTTGAGTGGTAGAGAGGACTTTGTAGTCCTAACTTCGCCTCGTTAAACAAGACAAACTTAACCTTTACTTTTTACAATACTCTTCATTATCTAGTCTATTGTTCTACTATAAATAAGTACTATACTTTCTGAGGTAAAATAGTTTCTCGGTCAATTTGAAGGAAACAGGAACCAAGGAATATATACTGTACATTTTCTCATGTAAGCCTACAACTTGGAAGTATGTACTGTCTAGAGCAATTTTCCGAAGCAAGGTCAAAATCCTATGATGACTTAGTTCATTAAAACCACAGAACAAGCTTGTTAACACTAATAACCTTAGCGTAATTTCGCAAAGTTACATTCCGAGGTCAAGTAGACAAATCAATAATTGAGCATTTTAGGTCCTGCCAAAGTTTTAGTGGTACGAATTTAGACCTTTTAAAAGGACTTAAAGAGAAAGCTAGCAACTTCCGCATTATGTTAATAGATTTAAAAACACTGTCAACTGCAACACTACAGACATAAACACAAATTTCCCTAGATGAGGTGAAAATGATCTTCCACTACTCGGGCTCCAAATTAAGAAAAAATACGTAAAACAAACTTACATAACAGAAGATAATCCAGGCAAGTAACACACACACTACAGAAATATCACAGACAAGTAGTTACCTAGAACAGCACGAACACACGTCACAGGGCGAGTGCACCATGTTGAGAGACAGAGCCAGGGGGGTGAGCGTGCGCGCGTGTGTGAGTACAGGGTGCGCGCACAACTGAGTCGCAGACCGAACTGACTGACTGCGCTGCGCTCTCAGCTCACACCCAAGCCGAGCAGCTCCCCTCCACCACTCACCCTTCCGCGGCCAATCACGGCCCGGGTCTTTGTCTGCCGTTGTGTTTTTGACGTTACAGTACTTCGCCCGGTGTCACTTATTGACTTTGCTAGGTTACTAGTGACTAGAGTGCATGGATCAGGTAGGGTGAAACGGGAAAAAGAGTTTGTCTAGTTGACAACTGGAAGTGGATTTGAAAATGCCGTTAGAGAAAAATAGTTACCGATACAGTTGTTTCAAAAGATATTTTTAACGTGACTGGTGTAAACTAAACCAGCAGTATACAGTCATTTTATACATACAATAATTACAAACAGAATTATAACCAAAGTGGATTTTTAAACTAAGCCTCAATGGGAGTTCCAAAACCTCAAAGCACCAAGAGGCGAAAAATGAAACGTTTCAAAGGTTTTGAATTTTAGTTTAAAGAGTAAAGAAATTTCAGGAAATAAACAGTCGACAAGAACTATTACAGCAGTTATATTTTTATTTGAGACACCAACCACTCCTAAAGGGTATTTTAAGGTGAATATGGCATGATGGTGAGTGTGTTTGATGGATAATGAGGTGTAGTCTTGTTACAAACTAGGGCCGACTGTTCCCCAGATTGGGCCATTAACAAATAGACCAACGACCAATGGAATGGACGCCGTACACAACCGATGAAAATATTAATGTAAACCGCCAGCAAACGTTAAATAAAGTTTCAGCTTTCGAAAACCCTCCCGCATTTTCGAAGTGGCAACAAGCCGAGAAAACTACTTGATTTGATCAATGTTCGGACAGTTAATTTCTAGTTCATATATTCTTTTCGCTCATCTAAAAGGCGAACACAACGAGTACGATACATTGATCGGTAGGTATCTTGAGAGAAGTCAAGATTATCGCTTTTATTTGGAGAGTGTAACGAATTCAGGGTCCGCCTCACTTGACACCTCAAAGAAAGCCTACATTCGTTCGCGAAAGAAACACAAAACGTCTTCTCATGTTAGTGCACTCATCCTTCTTTCAACCGATGCGGCTTCTTAAACTGAGTGCTTGAGAGGTTTTTTACGCGGGTACGTTTTTAACCAATCAAACAACTTCTATAATCTAGTTCTTCCGATTCACACCGCGTCCAAACTTTATAATTAGGTTGAGATATTTCGGCCTCGCTGTGCAGTACCATCTTCAGTCACTGATTGGCTAAAACTGAGCTACTTGCTGTTTGCACACAGCCAGTGAGAACATCGACAGTTGGCATCCCTGCTCCATTGGACGGTTGGCAGCCCTACCACCAATAGGACAGCAGACAGCAAGTAGCTCAGTTTCAGCCAATCAGTGAATTTTGTCTTGGTGTGAACCGGAAGAACTAGGCAAACCCTCAAGTGTAAGTTGAAAATTTTAAGACACATACCAGTTACACTCAAGGGGTACAGCTACAGTCAAGAGCGCACATAGGTTATCTTCTTAGGGGACTGATCTCACTCAACCACCTACCATCCCAATGAGAGAGAGAGAGAGTTGCTCCAATACCAATTTCTCAAGAGTATTCATTCTAAAAACCGTTCGAACAATCGCGAGACTTCAAAGTCGAGAGTCGTGCAGACCAGCATTCAAAAATCTCAAATTGTTGACATTACCTTGCCTCTACATTCTAGAAGCCTGTCTTTTTTCAAATCAAAATGCGATCCCATAAGAGGAAGTGAAATTCACTCTTATGGAACCAGAGGCAGGGAGAACTACCGTACTGTGAGACACAGAACGGTAGCTCACGAACGTTTGCCTTCTCAGGCAGGAGTTCAACTTGTCAACCGGTTGCCAGATTCCTTCAAAAGTGCTCCAACGCCCAAGGCGTTCAAGTCTCGTCTCAAAAGGGTTTTGATCGCAGAAACATTTTACAGTACTGACGAGTTCTTAGCACATGCCTGGGAGAACTTAGAACAAACAGACTAAATAACAGGCTAGAGTGGGAACAATTCGAATGAATGGGAGAGAGCGAATGAACACAATGTATGTTAGAATGGGACCTCGATGTCAGAATGCTTGCCAAAATTTCAAGTTTCATTATCTTTATATGACGGTTGTATAACATGTAATATGTTTGCTACAATAAATAATTTATTTATTTATTTAAAAAACGCATTTACTAAATTGAAACTCAGATTAAAAATAATGAAATTACTAATATAGTGTTCTGTCTGAGTAAGGGCGCCCGTGGCTACAGTATCATTCATGATGAAATGTTTGACTGGTGTGATTGCGGTGAGAGATTGCACCGACACTGACCGGCCCTGACCGTGAAGAACAGTTTCGCGGGTAAACTGTTGCGCGCGCAATGTTGAGGTCGTTGAGCCGCCATCCACTGCCAACTGTGGAGTGTAGAGTGTGGAGGTCGTCACTCTCTTCCTTTCTTCTTCAGATCCTCCAGGACGTGATCCGCGATCCTCCTCTCTTCCCTCTCCCTGCCTCACCGACATCACGATCCGCACGGTTAACACAAGTAGTGAACGATGAAATTGCCAAGAGGACTTTTCGATAGCCAGTTGGGCGCAAACTAGATATGGAAGGATCAAAGGATTCGTTCTCCAGGACATGATCCATGATATCTCTTCTTCTCTTCCCTCACCTACTGACATCACGATCCGCACGATTAACACAAGTAGTGAACGATGAAATTTCCAAGAAGTCTTTAAACTACTTTTCGGGATAGCCGTTGGGCGCAAACTAGATATGGAAAGATCAAAAGGATTCGTTCTCCAGGACATGATCCGTGATCTCCTCTCTTTCCCTCCACCTCGACATTCATCACGAACCATGGTAATGGTAACACGTGTAGTGAACAAATTGATAAGATATCTTTAAAGAACTTTCAGGGCGAACCGAAATGCGCAAACTAGATATGCAAGGACAAAACGAATTTTCTCTACTTTCTGTAAAAGTCGCAAGGATACAGTAGACTCGAACGTCTACACAATTAACTAACAAATAACTAGTTTTTGGACTCCAGCACACCTACTATACGCTTCTATCCCATTTTATTTATGAGACCACCCCTGACTGTAGTTATCTAGAGACTAGTACAGATCTAACATCTGCAGGTGGCTGTACTGCCAATGTCCGCGCAATTTTGGTATAAGCTGTATAATAAACCATTGTGTTTGGTGTACGGGGGATCGAGTTGAAATATCATGCCAATTAAACCAATGAAACTAATGTACGTCCAAAAGAAACTGTAGAATATTTTATACATACTCGAAATCAGCGTAGTCTAAGCATTTTCTAAGAGTCAAACATATCAAGCTCACAAGTTGTATACAGAGTGTCCCATAAGTAAAGTGCCAGACTCTGAGAAAAGATTACATGGGTCAAAATAAAGAGAAAATCAAGAATACAAATTTTTCCAAAACGCGTTGACCAGATATATTTGCCATTTTATATTTTTCACTAATTATTTAATATCTTCCACACCATTTGTCGGATTTGACTCAAACTTAACATAAATTTGTATCTAAGTAAGACCATTATGGGAAAAAATTACCAGAGATGATCTAACTATCATTTTAAAAGGTGGCATATATATATGGTAATTTTAGAATTTTTGCGTTACACCTTAAATAGCGAATAAACGGTGAGTTTAACGATAAAATAGTTTAAGGATAACGTTTTGTAGTGATTCATTCTATCTATTGACACCAGGGTTTAAAAATCTATTTGGAAACAACGAAGCTTTAGGAAACTCTAACTGAAAACAGACAACTTTCCACCTTATTATCTTGATGTTTGCCACTGTTTCCACTGTAACTTTGTTGATTCTTAATAGATTCTTTTGACCTTGGTGTCAATAGATAGGCATTCTTTACATTTTATCGGAAAACTCACCGTTTATTTCCATTTAAGGAGTAACGCCAAAAATACCATAACATAGCCACTGTTTTAAAATGATACGTTAGATCATGCTGGTAATTTTTTTCCATAAATGGTCTTACTTAGATACAAATGTATGCTAAGTTTGAGTCAAATCTGTTAAGTGGTGTGGGAGATAGTAAATAGTTAGTGAAAAATATATGAAAAATTCGAAGATCTGGTCAACTAAGCGTTTTTGGATTTTTATCCTTTATTGTCTCTTTATTTTGACCCATATAACCTTTTCCTAGAGTCTGGCTTTTTACTTGTGGACACTCTGTATATATGGAATGGTTGAATTTTTATGTACATAAAAAAATTGACGAGAGTGAAAAAGTTCATATTGGCGAATTTTAAAATCTAAGAAAGACAAGGAAGTCAATAACGAAAATCATTATTGCAAATAAAATCGCGGACCTATTACGAAGAACACGGACGAGTCCAGGCAGCGATGGAACCATTGGACTCCAACGGGCCGCTCCACTGTGGTCTCAAGTTGTCGCTAATCACTGAATCCCAATCCAGTTTGTCAACAAGTGATCCACCAGGCTGAACTCACTGCCTCGCGCATCCTCGACCCTACACAAGATATAGCAGCGCGCATCGTGATCCAAACATGACGTAATGAGTGTTAAGAGTGTGAAATACTCGTAATTCTACACTGCAGCCGCTATAACTTTGCATCTAGGAGTTGTTCGATATGGCATCATCACGGTCTAGCCATCTTGGCTTCAATATTGATTTATTAAAATATAGCAAACTGCTTTAAAGAAATAATTTTCTACAAGCTTTTGCAGCTATATAATTATACATAGAAAAACGAATAACTCATTCATCAGCCTAGCAGACTACTAAAAATCTATTTTAGGTTAACTTTTGCAAAATACTTATTGTTCGAAACAAAATCAAAATTCGTGCTTGGTTTAGATTTAAGTTACCTCTACTGAGGGTAGTTTTGCCGTGTACAAGCTTTTCCCTAAAAAAGGTAAAAGTTTGTCTTGTTTAACGAGGCATAGTCAGGACTACGAAGTCCTATCTACCACTCAACCTCGACCTTTACTAGCGTTACCGTATAGTCACATTACAAATGTACGTGGTGACAGCGGGGATCGAACCCGCGTTAGCTCCGGAGTCGCGCACGATTCCAACCCGCCACGGGTCTACCAAATGCCTTTTCTTAATCAATTTTATTTCTTTTTCTGTTTCTCAGTCTACATATCGAAAAAATTTTGATCTGCCTTAGCGAATTAAAGTTGAAGCTCACCAAATTTGAACATATTCCCCTGCCTTTGACTCTCATTAACTGATTTATTTAATTCCAGAAATAATTATTGTTGAACAGTGTTTAGCGAGGTCAGATGCATAGTTATAGCGGCTCTAGTGTAGTATCAAGGCTTGGGAACATTCATCATTTTACCCCACCAAGCAGTGAGAACAATGCACAAAACAAAGCGCGTACATTTGACCGTTTAATCATACAGGATTTATCCTACTGCAGAAGGGAGGAGGGTCGGATGCAAATGAGAACCGAGGTGTCGTCGTGAGTGACAGGCTTCGGGTGATTACATGGACACATTAGCAGGTTAATTTATGTAGTAGGAAAGAAACTACTGGCAATAGTATAGTTTACAACTATACTGTATATCCAGGCTGACAAGCAGCTAGCGCTAAAGCGCCACTGGCATGACTGAAGTGAATTTCCTTATTGCCTTAGGAGTTACGAGGCTGTGAGCGTTGCGAACCACTGGCTAGCCAAAGGGCATTCAATCAACTGATGCTTCCGTTTTTCACCTTTCAAAATAATTTTTACATAATAAACATTATATACTTACTTATTATATACTAGAGGAGTTTTCAGATACAGTGCGCCAGATTCCCAAAAGGAATTAATAGTTTCAAAAATATACTTTGAAATTGTCAAAGTTTTGGCGTTTTTCAACTCCATTACGAACACAAAACCCATAATTTCGAAAAAAGCTGTATAGTCGTGTCTTAAAATTGTACTATAATTTCCAAATATATCATGGTTATAAATATAACAACTATATTGAAAGGTAAAAACGGGCCTCCGTAGACACCTGCATTGAAGCGTCGCCGCGGAGCTGACCAACGGGCACTCAATCATCTGATGCTTCCGTTTTTCACCTTTCAAAATAATTTTTACATATAAAACATTATATACTTGGTAACTAGAGGAGTTTTCAGATACGTGTAATGAGCTAGATTTCCCAAAATGAATTTATAGTTTCAAAAATATACTTTGAAATTGTCAAAGTTTGGGCGTTTTCAACTCCATTACGAACACAAAAACCCATAATTTTGAAAAAAGCTGTATAGTCGTGTCTTAAAATTGTACTATAATTTTCAAATATATCATGGTTATAAATATAACAATTATATTGAAAGGTAAAAACGGCCTCCGTAGACACCTGCATTGAAGCGTCGCCGCGGAGCTGAGGGGTCCGCCACTGTGAAAATAGTTAGTTGAACATTTTGACTTCTCCCCGAAAAATTAACCCTTTTCTCCTCTTTCTATGCTTCTAGAGTAACAGCTATTCGAGAGTGAGGCGCTTTTGGCACAACTCAAACCGAAAGGATATAGGTTAATCGTACTCAGCGCAGAAGTGTTATGGTTTACGAAGATGAGCGTGACTTGTGAGCAAGACTGGACGTTGCTGGACAGGAAGAGAGGTCATTGTCAGTGAGAGAGACTGCAGAGGAGAGCCAAGGACGACAACACCCTCTCCTCTACACTATCTCTCCTGCAAGCGCTCAACTGCATAATCAGCAGAAGCGTTATGGTTTACGAAGATGAGCGTGACTTGTGAGCAAGACTGGACGCTGCTGGACAGGAAGAGAGGTCATTGTCAGTGAGAGAGACTGCAGAGGAGAGCCAAGGACGACAACACCCCTCCTCTACACTATCTCTCCTGCAAGCAAGCGCTCAACTGCATAATCAGCAGAAGCGTTATGGTTTACGAAGATGAGCGTGACTTGTGAGCAAGACTGGACGTTGCTGGACAGGAAGAGAGGTCATTGTCAGTGAGAGAGACTGAAGAGGAGAGCCAAGGACGACACCCTCTCCACTACACTATCTCTCCTGCAAGCACTCAACTGCATAATCAGCAGAAGCGTTATGGTTTACGAAGATGCGCGTGACTTGTGAGCAAGACTGGACGCTGCTGGACAGGAAGAGAGGTCATTGTCAGTGAGAGACTGAGGAGAGCCAAGGACGACGACACCCTCTCCTCTACACTATCTCTCCTGCAAGCACTCAACTGCATAATCAGCAGAAGCGTTATGGTTTACGAAGATGAGCGTGACTTGTGAGCAAGACTGGACGCTGCTGGACAGGAAGAGAGGTCATTGTCAGTGAGAGAGACTGAGGAGAGCCAAGGACAACACCCTCTCCACTACACTATCTCTCCTGCAAGCACTCAACTGCATAATCAGCAGAAGCGTTATGGTTTACGAAGATGAGCGTGACTTGTGAGCAAGACTGGACGCTGCTGGACAGGAAGAGAGGTCATTGTCAGTGAGAGAGACTGAGGAGAGCCAAGGACAACACCCTCTCCTCCACACTATCTCTCCTGCAAGCAAGTGAGAGAGACTGAGGAGAGCCAAGGACGACAACACCCTCTCCTCTACACTATCTCTCCTGCAAGCAGCAAGCGCTCAACTGCATAATCAGCAGAAGTGTTATGGTTTACGAAGATGAGCGTGACTTGTGAGCAAGACTGGACGCTGCTGGACAGGAAGAGAGGTCATTGTCAGTGAGAGAGACTGAGGAGAGCCAAGGACGACAACACCTCTCCTCTACACTATCTCTCCTGCAAGCACTCAACTGCATAATCAGCAGAAGTGTTATGGTTTACGAAGATGAGCGTGACTTGTGAGCAAGACTGGACGCTGCTGGACAGGAAGAGAGGTCATTGTCAGTGAGAGAGACTGAGGAGAGCCAAGGACGACAACACTACCCTCTCCTCCACACTATCTCTCCTCTGCTTGCAAGCGCTCAATTACACACTCAGCATCATCACAGGCAACACCGCCGACATGAGTGTCAGTTCTGTTTTTCGTTCTGGAATGCCAACCAGCTTCCTCCTAGGATGATAAAACGGAACATGCGAATTTCTTATATATTATATAATGTATGTAATCTTATCTATTCGAGTGGATACGTGGCGGATTGGTATCGCACGCGACTCCGGATCTCATCACTCCGGTGGCGCGGGTTCGATCCCCGCAGTCACCACTTACATTTGTATGTGACTAATACGGTGACGCTAGGTAAAGGTCGAGGTTGAGTGGTAGAGAGGACTTTGTAGTTGGACTTCGCCTCGTTAAACAAGACTAACTTTACCTTTTACCTTTTTAATCTATAAAAAATTAATGGATTTTTATAATTTTTAGTCAATATATGGGTAACATTGAAATACATAGGCCTATTTATTTAAAATTCCATCAAAATCTTATCTTTGCTTTGATGAAAACTCTCGTCCAAACGTGTTCAGGGGTCAGATCGGTGCTCATTTCATGATCCCGGGCCTGGGTCTATTAGGCTAGCTCTTTTCCTAACGTTTTGTGTTATGTCTTAGGTTTCTTTTCACCTGAAGACGGGGGTCAGATACCAGAAACGTCGTTTACTTGTTGTTCACAAAACAACGATGGAAAACTTCCTTTAACATTTCAACCTCTGACCTTAAGACTGTTAAAATATTATTCAATCACCACCCTAACTAGTTAAAACACAGTACTCCACCAACAGATTAATTATCTACCTCCGCATAGAAACAACGTGCTGGCCAGCACCGCTAGTTAATTGTGCTGTGCTGATTACGCATGCGCGCCGAGGGAAGACAAAGGGTGCGCGAGGACGAGTCTAGGGACGGACAGGGTGAGAGAGGTGAGATCTAGCAGGAGCCACCGGCTCTCACGCCGCCATCCTAGGCGAACCATGAGAACCGGCGTCACACGGGCGAATCAATATCAACTGTGCTAGAGAAAATATAGCGTTAGGTGGCGCGGGTTCGATTCCCGCAGTTACTGCTGCAATTTGAAAAGAGACTATACGATGAGGTTGGCTAAAGGTCGAGGTTGAGTGGTAGAGAGAACTTTGTAGTTCTAACTTCGCCTCGTTAAACAAGACAAAAACTCTACCTTTCGCCTGTTTATAAATAGTTCTGTGAAAAAGCTCCATGAGAAAAATGCCACAAATAGGATACCCCCACGTTTTCTGCAAATTATGACTTTTAATACTAGATAGGCATCGAACTTTTGTCAAATACAGTGCTTTCAAACTGTATAATATACTAAGAACAACGATGGCAGTAAGTTAAGTTCAGTAAAGAATTTTAAATTTGCTTTCCAATCTACTAGCTGAAATGGTTCAACCCAATTTGACAATGCATGTCATATGTGTACTGGACTGACTCCACTGACGATACTTTTAACAACATCCTATTAATTTAACAGTAAACCAAGAAATTGAAAACAAATCTTCAAATTTCTGACTACGTCACGGTCTTGCCAATGATAAAACGGAAATACGGCTCGACGGAGTCGCTAAAACATTCAATACACTTTAAAACAAAGTTTTTCATACAAATCCGAAGAAAATTGTAGACACGTGGTGTTTTAAGAAAATTCACGTTTTACGCCGTTTTTCTGGGAGAAAACTAAACATCGCGGCACCTATTAAGCAATCATAAACACAATCACGAAAACTAAAAAAAAAATCAAATTGATGTTAGGGCTAAATTCATCTGTAAGCTTACTGAAATGATTACCTAACTCTACCACAAAATTCATAATAAATGTTTTTCGTAAATTTAGACACATGTTAACTCATCATTGGCAGTTGTAGCGTACCTGGACAGAGCGGCGAGCGAGACTCTGCCTACTGGTTGATACCTGGACACAGGGGAGACAGGGAACTCCATGTCATGTGTACAGCGGCGAGTGCAAAGTACAAGACAGTACCTCACATTGTGTATCTATGTGTGACCTACATCCGCAGTGCTGAGTGCTGAGCATTTCATCATCACCCACACACACTCGCACACTCAGCAGTATCGAAACTCGGGCAACGTCAGGCTTTCCAGGGCGTTTAACTAGAAAATTACTAGATAATTGCCAACTTACCAAATGTTTACAACAAACCATTAAATATCTAAAAAAACTTTCTTATCGCATCTGTGATTTTGTCGATTTTCCTTGGGAAAAATGAGATATTCATGCCGTCAGCATGGTATGACCTAGACGCAGGACCGTAAAATGAGCACCGATCCTGACCCCCAGAACACGATTTGAGACATTTTACACGACTTTATGTACACATGTATACACAAGACTTAGTGACCTGTCAAAATCTTTACTAGGAGATCAACTGACAAATTCACATAGAACATGATGAATTTCAATTTAAATTATTATGATAAATCTTAACTGTTGCGTTAATTTTCCCATCATAAAGTACTGTACAACAAAATCTATGAACTAGAAATATTGTTTCTGGGATAAGACCTGAATCCGTCAAAGGAGTTATAGGAAGAACGAAAAATACATATTATTGTTCTATTCTATTTTGAACATGTTCAACTCCAACAATCAAGAACTTTTAAGCAAATTTTTCAAGTAAAATTAACGTTTCCACTAAAACCCCATTTCAAATCAGAGTCAGAAATTCCCAAATTACAACCTACGACGGACTTTCTAGCATAGTTTCACTTTACAGTTACTGGGGGAGGGTGGTGAGGTTAACGGCCATGCAGCCTTGGAGCTCTTCTGATGACCTAAAAACCAATGAGTAGACAAAGCGAATGTCTGGAAGCAAGGACGGGCAGTTGTTGTTGCCAAGCAGGTTACAGGTAGACACTAAATCTTCTCTAGACGGGGGTTTCCCAGGGGCAAATATGCAACAACTGTCAAAACCTTGGACATAATTAGATGCCAATAATCAGCAATGCGTAGGTAGAGACCAAGAACCTTCATTTTGAGATGACTGGGGCAAAAGTGTCGAGGGGAAAACGGAATCGCGACAGGAAAATATTTTGTGTGTCTATAAAATTTTGGTTTGCTAAAAACTACATTGATTTGCAAATAAACACAACAAAATTTAATTGTGTAGTTACAATAAAGATTTAGGTCGAGTTATGCGTACTTTTTAAACGGCATTGCCAAACTATTACTGAAGAATAGCCTGCATTTATTTTCCTAATGCCTCTTAATAGTAAAAATTTCGCCATTAGGATGCAAAAAGAATCTTAACATCTTAAAACTAAAACGACTCTTCTGGTAAGAATGGAAGTTTCAAGTTGAATTCTATACTTTTGCTTTGAGACACCGACCACTCTTAGAGGGTATTTTAAGGTGAATATGGAATAATGGTGTGGTTGAGTGTTTTGATGGATGATGAGGTGTAGTCTTGTTGCAAACTAGGGCAACTGTTCCCCAGATTGGGTCATTAATTAATAGTCCAACGACCAATGGAATGGACCAAGGCTTAGCGTGACTTCCGAACCGCGGGGATGGTTCTAAAATGACTGGACAGCAGAACAGGGTACTATTTCCTTACGTTTGTCGAGTACTTCAAGTTTGTCTCGTGTTCAAACTTCAACTTCCGGCACTGCAGTAACAACTTCACGATTGCTACTCCCCGTGGTTCAAAAGTCACGTTAAGCCATTGATCCATTCTAATGGTCGTTGGGCTATCCATCCATCAAAACACTCATCATACTCCCCATTCATTCCACATTCACCTTAAAATACCCTCTAGGAGTGGTCTGTATCTCAGATGAAAGTAAAATCTTTTTAATAATTTGTTTCCAACGGTTAAACCCGTTAGTGCCTAGAGTTTCCACATGGACAATGTACACTGAGACAGCGATTGCACATGCAGCGTGTGAGAGAGTAGAGTACCTTGGCTGATACGTGTTAAGCTACATACAGTACTAGATAGTTTTTAACATTTTTTTACAAAAACTATTATGATCTAAGTTATTGTAAAAATCCTGTGTTTTGAGCTCTATTACCGAGTTGTGCCATATTGTCCATTAAACGTGTATGCCAACACAACATAGAAACCGTGGATAAAACAATAATTTCAAAGTCTACAATTTCAGCCGTCCGAATCGAGCCGATCACCTCGACACAACAAAGTCTCCGTCCACCCTTCATCGATTATACCCTGTGCGAAATTAGCGATAGGAGGAGCGGTTGGCGGGCCGTTGAACGGTGGGGCCGAGGAACAATCAAGACCATAAATAGTATCAAGAACCCTAGAGAGGGTGCCACTGCCAAGACGCAATCAAAGGCAAGGCATCGATTGATCTGTGACGGGGAAGGAACGTAGCGCGTGCCGCGCACAGCTGTCTGCGTACCAGCTGCTACCAAGTCTACCGTGTACGCGTCGTAGTGTAATCAGCTGTAGTTACCAACTCAGAGAGCGAAACTAACTAGCTCCAGGCTCAAGTCTTCTGTGTAAAAAGTCACGAAACAAAGACAAACCTTTGGCCAGTGGGGACATCCAGACTGTCTTGACTAGTGAAGTTCTGTTCATCACGCTCACAGTCAGTCAGCGAACAATTGACTGGGTTTTATGCAAACATGATAATAAATAATGTTATTTTTATGCTCTGTACCTTTATGTTGTTAAGTAAAACATGCATTTGACATATTGCTATATTCAAGGTTGGATAGTCGCCATAAAATTCTGTACAGTTTCTTAAGAATGGCTGTTGTTCTGGACTAATGGGTGTCTGAATTATTTCTTTGGTCATTCTGGAAGTTAATTTGAGCAGGATTTCATCATAATTAGCAAACCTTTTCACGTCCCCGACAGCAACGAACTTTTGGTTCGTCCAATAGCAACAAGTACGACTACAGAAAACCCAGAGATTTTCTCTAGGGTCTCTGTGGTACGGACCTAACGCTAGATTGGAGCATGCCTTTTTGATATCCTCTCCAATGGCCGGCCTATCTTCCAAACAGAAACCATACTTTACTTTGATTTGAGAGGGTATTTTAAGGTGAATACGGGATGAAGGGTGAGTGTGTTGAGTGTTTTTGGTGGATTATGAGGGTAGTCTTGTAACAAACTAGAGCCGACTGTTCCCCAGATTGGGTCATTAATTATTAGCCCAACGACCAATGGAATGGACCAACGGCTTGACGTGACTTCCAAATCACGGATAAAACGCAGGCCGACGCTAACAATTATAAAACTCATGACTCTTGCGAGTCCATGGGAAATTTACTAAACTCCAATGGAACATAAAGCATAGTCACACCATAGAATAAGAACGACAGTACTGTTTTAACCGACTTCAGAGAAACGAGGAGGTTATACAAGTTGACCTGCGGCGATTTTTATTTTGTTTTTCTATGGTCCGACTTACACAGAGAGTGCGTCGTTAAAGTCTACGAAGCCAAAACAGCTGTAACTGGCCGCGCATTGTCACGTGGGTTATTACCGATTGTCGAGCGCGCATGCGCAGAGAAGGCATTGTGAACAGCCAAGATTGCGGGGGTTCCAACGTACATTCCAACACTGCACGGCTACGGAGTCAAAACTCTCCCCTACACGTCACACCCCTTCAATCCAGTCCGCCTCTTGACACGCGCAATTCGCTTTTTGTTTTTATTATAATGTAAAGGCACCTTCTCAAGCTGCCATTGTGGGGTACACGAGGTCGTTGATCCTTTAGTGAGAGGCCCAATAAGCTTTTTGGGGTTTTGCGATCACAAAATTTTGACATCACTAGGATTTCCAATAACTATTATTAGAAACCCTAATTGTTGAAACGACTTTCGAATAATTTCTATAAATGCATATTAACTCACATGACATAGCATTTGGACTATTATATTCCAACATACGAAATAGAATTAATACTCAGATTCCAAGAGACCGACCATCCTTTTCCGAAGAGTTTTTACAGCCATAAGGAGTTTAGAAAATCGGTTTCTTTAAACACATTAAAACACGAAGAAAATTACAATATTTTTAAAATACTGATCAAAACTTCTTGATAGACCAGGCATGCCTTTTACAAACTTAAGTCGCCAATTTAATTGACCAAATTGTTTTTCGCCACCATCTTGTTTTGGCTAAATGGATTTTTGGTCCACATGTTGGGTAAGGTATCATAAATGTTTATGCCAAATTTAATCAAACTCGGTTCATAAGTGCAGTTTTATGGGGCCCCAAAAGGACACTTCCAATAGCCCTAATTTTCTGGTTAACAAGCTTAATCAAGCGATTAACAAAAGGAACATTTATACCGAATTTCGTGAAAATCGGAGAAAAATTCAGCCTAAAGATTAATTACAAGGGTCCAAAAGAGGTCACAATAGACACTTCCGGTGTAATTTTACTCCATTAGAGGAAATTCGCTAGTATTCACGGTGGCACTTGTGGTTATGCGTTGGACACATTTTGCCTTAATAACATTCCCACCCATGTACTAACCGTAATTAAGAACTTATTTACTGTCGTTGAAATCAGTTTGTACATAATACATACTAATTTGCAAAACCTCCCCGAAAAAGATCAGTACTGTGTATGACTGCAACAATAAAAACTTCTCACCCAACAAATCTCGATTCAGACCCTAACTACTTGTTTTTTGCACATCGCCTATCAGTTTTTTCCCATTAGGCACCCTCGGGATGAAAACCCGACAATGCAGAAGAAGTCTCGGCCTAGGTACGAGACGCGACCCGGGCTTTGTTTTTGGCAGCGCCGAGGGCGCGAGTTCTCAGCCCAGCCCCCAGCCCTGCCCGCATTACCATATACCGGCGGGGCGAGGGACGTGTTTTTTGGAAATGTATCTGGGTCGAGTGAGAACTGATGTAAGGCTTCCGGGACCCACAGCACCGTGTATGCAGTGAGAGGGAGAGAGATCAATGGCCCTTGTTATACGTGAACACAGAACAGTGTGATTTTCTTTACACACGTCAGACGTCGAGACTGTCAAATTCTCGCTTAACTTGCTGTTTGTGAGGCGTAACGAACATGTATTAAGCAGAATGAAAACCATAAGCGATAACAAAACTACAAAGATAATCTACCACACTATATTCGAATCCGATCTCCGCAATGGATTAGCATGCAGTATATGGGTTAGTAACACCTGATGGAAACTTACAAAGGGTACAACTATAATCTAGTTCTTCCGGTTCACACCGCGTCCAAACTTCATAATTAGGTTGAGATATTTCGGCCTCGCTGTGAGTACCATCTTCAGTCACTGATTGACTGAAACTGAGCTGCTTGCTGTCTGCTGTCCTATCGAAGATCAGAATTGTTGCCAGCTTCTTGAAAGTTTTATGCTGTCTTCTTTGTTGGAACTATTACCATTTTTAATTATTTCAATGGTTAAAACTGACATGCAGTAGAATTTGACAAAGATTAGCAGGAATTTCACATTATTACCCGAGAATCATCCGAGAAACCATTGAAATAATTAAAACTGGTAATAGTTCCAACAAAGAAGACAGCATTAAAATTTCAAGAAGCTGGCAACCAGTTCTGAAGAAGTCTTTTCGATAGTGTCACAGCCAATGAGAACATCGACAGTTAGCATTCATGCCATTAGACGGTTGGCAGTCCTAGCACCAATAGGACAGCAAACAGCAAGTATCTCAGTTTCAACCAATCAGGGACTGAAAATTGGTACTCCACAGCGAGCCCGAAATATCTCAATCTAATTATGAAGTTTGATACGGTGGGAATCGGAAGAACTAGATTAATTTGATTATAGTTGTGACACCGGCCGCAAAAGCCTAAGAGTTAAGTTTACAAGGGGTACTTAATATTCATACATCAAGAAAGGGTAGAGTCACGGCTTGCAAAGCGCAAGGTCGCGGGTTCGATTCCCAAGGGTTTGGACCGCTTTCCCTTAAAAGCGTTTTGTGATGCCCACAAACCCTAAGTTAAGTAACTAATTAAAAATGCCATTGGCGTAGACAGCAAAAAAAAGAAGGGCTATTAGCATCCTTGGAAATCTTCGGTCAAGAGGAATCTCAAGAGAAACATTGAGAAACTTGACGATGCTTTACGGTTGTAAGTCTCTATATCCAAGTGGTGACATATGTTAGTTTTCATTCCTACTAAAATCATGAACCATGATTCAAACATTCTTATAGCATTTCTATTTTGAAAGTATATTTAAGTCGAGTATTGTGATATTTATGGATAATCTGGTTAAGAAAGCGACTCTTTTATTGATTGATTGAGGCGTTGAATGAAGGCATGATCATCTTTCAGCAATTCGAAATTTATTCCCCCATAGTTGTATAATTAAATCAATATTTGATAATTCACGAGGAGAATAAGTTTGATCATGATTCAACGTAATGCATAAGATCAGTGTCAAAATAGTTTTTGTTACACTCACCCACTCACTCTAGATTTTTTCAACCCCTGGATGTTTTAAGCTTCAGATGACAAACGGAGAGAGTTGTTTTGAGTCGATGACCTCGAATTACTCACGACATCTTGAGTAGGGTGAGTGTCATGGGGTGGGAGGACGATGACGAAACAACAAACCCCTGACACCTTAGTCATTACGTATGGCCTACATTCTATACATTGCTGTTTTTGCACGTGCACTACAGTTCTTTGTTTGAACTTTACTGTTCTCGAAGGTAGAATTTCTAAGGTGGAAATATTAATTTATTACCACAGTTTTTTTAGTAAACAAGAAAAATTTTCGGGATCTGTATTCTGATTCAGTTTTTAATTCCCCATTAAAGAATTACATCTCCGTTGGCTGTGAATAATTAGGTATTTTTGTTTTCTCTTTTTCAGTTGGTCAGTCTGGTTCACGTCTGTGATTGGTCGTCCGCTGTTCCCAGCCAGCCGATGCGGCAGTCAGAGAGCAGCTTTCACTGGCCGTGACGTGCTTGATTTCTGAATGGGTTTTATTGTTGTTATAAAACTAAATAAATTTAAGCAAACACTTACAAAAGTTGTAAAAGAAGACACGATTTTGCATTTTCTTACCTGAAACAAGAAAACAAGCACATTAAAATTTATGTTATTGTGTTTAACAGTCTCTGTCTAAATTAACAGTGTTTATTCAGAGAGTCCACTAAAGATGTCCTCAGTTTTGGCTCCTTTAAATTTTAAGCGTATGCCAATGTTGGGGAAAAGGCAGGCGAGGAACTTCCAGTAGAAGATATACAAAATTTAAGACTAAAAGATTGGGTTTGAGCTATTGGCTTTAGTTTTAGTACTTCACTTTTACACTTCAAACAAAAGCGGATCCGTGGCGGATTGGTACCGCGCGCGACTCCGGTGGCGCGGGTTCGACCCCCGCAGTCACCAGTTACAATTTGTGACGTGAATATACGGTGACGCTAGGTAAAGGTCGAAGTTGAATGGTAGTCCTAACTTCGCCTCGTTAAACAAGACAAACCCTCGTAGTATCGGCGTATTTGGGATTATTGCAGACCCTTGCATCGAGCGTCGCCGCGCAGCTGAGACGGACCCTTGAGTATTCTGCAACTACACCCGAAGGCGGAATTTTGGCGGCAGTATACAGGGTGTGCAGGGCATTGTCCCCGGTACGGGAGTCTGTCTGCCGGGTGTCTGCAGTCTAGGGAACACCCGGCTCACACAGGGGGACCTTGGCAACAGTGATAATAAACATGTCAACTGAGGGCGAAACCGCGAAATATTAATCCCGGAGGGCTGGTGTTGGGGTTTCCGCATCAAATCCATTCCCGAACGCTGATTTCGAATAGTGCAGAAGGTAAAAGACTTGGAGCGACTTGTGAGAGCTAATAAAAACAAGACAACAAAGTTTACGCACTACTACATACTCAAGTTAGTTCACTACACAGTGAACTACTTTCTCATAGACTAACGGACTCTATAATCTCTTGTCTGTGGTTTTCTGATGAGATTCCTAACCGAATACAACTGGCCAGTGTGTTTTTAGGGAATTTCTATAGGAAATAGAGCTTTTCTATCAGCAGAGAGAACGAAAGGTCGTAGAACAAAACTGTTTGCAGTATTGGGCTTCCAAACACCTCCTGAGTTAAATGGCAAAACAATGTAGACACTTATAAACACGATTTCCCGCCGCCATCTTGGTCGGGCTGCATGAACTCTGTTGATTTCTGGCACACATGTTGAGTGTTATAAAATGTGAACATCAAATACATTGAAATGGATATTGACAGTTGTTACGGCCCTTCCCAAAGGTCACTTCCAATGGACTAATTTTATTGGATTTCGTAAAAAATCTTTAATTTGTAAAAATGGGAGAAAATGCGACTCGTAGAGTGGTCTGATGAGTGAAAAGAGTATTTCCAAAAGTTATTTCAACTAAATTCAGTTTAGACTTCACAGTAGCGTTGTGCTGCGTCAAGATAATAGATTTGTCTTTAGTATATGAACGACGTACTCACTGAGGCTACCATCTATATAAATAAAATAAGACTTTTGTCTCTACATTGCTAAGAATCCACACTTTGGTTATTATGTTCATATACTTTGCATAGACCGAAACTGACGTCAAGAAAAATCCTGTCTGTCTGTCTGTAACGTTTTAAGGCATCTTGGACCGCTTATAACTCGAAATCCGCTGAAGCTATGGCGGTGAAACTTCGTTTGAGGGTTAAATCCATTACGCAGTGTGTCCTTAGCTATATTTTATACCCATACAACATTCACAAAATGAATACGTGAGGGAGCAAAGTGGGCACTGAACACGTTTTGTAGCCGTTTTGGACCACTTAAAAGTCACAACTGGCTAAAACTATGGCGATCAAACTATGTTTAAGGGTTTTAAGCCCATCACGCGTATCTTTAGCTATATTTCATATCCATACATCATCCACAAAATAAATGGCAACACTTAAAAGAGAAGATGAACTGAACAGGCAAACTAAATGATTTTCCAAGGATATATTAGGAAAATTTTTTTACTTTAAATTTGCAAATAAATATACACACAGCTATGTTAATTAAGTCCCGAGGCGAAGCGCGTTTACTTTCAGCTAGTTCACTCTATTTAAACGACACTTATTTCGTTTAAATTAGTCAACTTAACTTATACTTCAAAAACTTTGTAGAAGCACCCCGCGTCTTCGGGACCTCTTCAGCAAACAACCAAATATGAGTTTGTTTGGTGATTATGGGATGAATGGTAAGTGATGGTTGTGATGGATGATAACCTCTGCCCTGGGTCATCAAATAAGTCCAACGACCAATGTAATTGACCAAAAAATTGACCAACGGCTTACCGTTGACACTGGGGGTGGCTATAAAAAAAATTGTCACCGTAGCGCCGGGAGTTGAACCAGGCCCGATTAGATACGAAGCACGCACTGTACCACCCAGCTATGACCACCCCCATGTACCAAATATGCGTTTGCTTCATTGCAAAACCACTGGAAGCAAACTTCTCATTACGCACTAAGAGGATATACGGCTTACGCCCTGTGGACTGGAATGTAAAGGTATCGATAGTTTAACCTAGGGGTCTACGGGACGCGACTGTTGGCCTGATTCCCACCGGGGTCTCGGACACCTCACCCCGCTACGCTGCCCTGCCCCTGCCAGCTGCAGGCTCTGCCCTCATAGACTGTCCCTGTCTCGAACTGGACAATACACGACCCTTTGTCACACGCACACACTATATGTGTAGAATTGTTTCCCCCTTTCTTGGACTATACAGAAAATGTAGTATTTGAACATATCCCCACGGTAACCAAATGCACACTAAAATCCTAGCTTCCCCTAAGGTAACTTTCGGTGGATCGACTTTCCCAGTTAACGAACTTATCCTGGAGATTTACAAAATGAACACTTCACTAAATCAATATTTCAATGCCGAACCATTCATGAGGGTATCATGAGGGCACATGTAGCGGGATATGCTGGTAATAGTTACAAACTAAGGCCGACTCTTCCTTAGAATGGGCATTAATTAATAGCCCAATGACCAATGGAAATACAAGAACCAACGGCAACGTGACTTCCGAACCACGCAGGTGATGGTCTGATATGTCTAAACGATGGTGAGAGTTGATGCGGGTATCATCAGATGATCACTGAGACTATCTGAGCCGCTTTAGACCTATATCATCCTCAAAACCTGACCTCCATGAAGCTGGATTACAGGACCACGCCACGAGTCCCAGTCATTCTACGACGTTTCCTTCTCTCTAGTGATAGAAATAATTTGTTCTATTTCAACCATTCATATTCGCTTAACATTTTAAAAGTTAAACAAATTTATAATCTAGTTCTTCCGGTTCATATCGCGTCACAACATTATAATAATAAGCTTGAAATATTTCGGTCTCGCTGTGGAGTACCACATTCAGTCACTGATTGGCTGCGACTGAGATACTTGAGGTCTGCTATCCTACTGGTCATAGAGCTGCCAACCATCCATTGGAGCAGGGATACCGTCGATGTTCTCATTGGCTGTGACACTATCGAAAAGACTTCTTCAGGACTGGTTGCCAGCGATTTCGGAACAATATAAACGCAAACAAATATTCTTATAATCTTTACTCAACACCTTTCTGAACATGAGAGCATGTTTACAGTATCATAGATTTCCTAAAATTTTCAAGAACAAACCCGTATTTTTAGGAATTTTAGGCTATTTTATAAACTTTTAAGTTCTGAGCAAATCTGACAAGAATTTTATCCTTTCGCGTGTTTTTGGCGATAATGGCACACAACTGTGATACGTTTCGATCATTTCAGGCCAATCACACGCACTCAACCCTAAGGAACATCTTTCCGGAACTTTACTTAAATCATCAAAATTCCAAACGTAAACTGAATTCCTATAATAAATAATCAATTTATCCATACTATGTACGAATTAATTTTGTCCTGGGAGTATGAAGCAGCTTCATTGTTTCCCACACCGGCCGCAGCTAAGATATCACATAACGTAGGGTTTTGCATGTTCGCGAATCCCCCTAGGACAGACGGAACAAAGCCTAGACTACAATATTCATGATCCAGAGCACCCCAGCACTACTTTCCCGTTCCCACGTCTGTCTACGCCGTCGCCATTCCTTTCACCTAGAGTTAGACCGAGCAACGAGCTCAACGAACTAACATCCGTATGAATCATTCATTCGATTTTACAAGAAAAGGTCGAGTTTGAAATCAGCATCAAATTTCCGCGAAAAATACGTTAATTTGGTATTGGCAATGATTTTATTCGGTTGGATGTGTTTATGACCAGAAAATCTCTAAATCACTATTTGAGATGCCGACCACTCTCATGAGGGTATTTTAAGGCAAATATGTGGTGAAGGATGAGTGTGATGAGTGGTAGTAATGAGTTAGGAGGTCTAGTTACAAACTAAGGCCGACTCTTCCTTAGAATGGGTCATTAATTAATAGCCTAATGACCAATGGAAATACAAGGACCAACGGCTTAACGTGACTTCCGAACCACGCAGTGATTGTCTGATATGTCTGAACGATGGTGGGAGTTGATGCGGGTATCATCAGATGATCACTGAGACTATCTGAGCCATTTTAAACCTATATCATCGTCAAAACCTGACCTCCATGAAGCTGGATTACAGGACCACGCCACGAGTCCCAGTCAAGGAAATTAGTATTCCAAACAAATATTATAGCTGTAGACTGCAAGTTGCCGTAGGAGCGCCATTAGCCACTCGGCAAGAGGTTTTCTCCAAAAGTTAGTAAACATATCTTCAATAACGATTGCCATTGCTTCACGTATCCTATTCTTTAATCGATGTAGGTGACGAACATTTCCTCTATAAACCGTGTACTTTATACACCCTCACAAGAAAGTCACAAGGTGTCAGGTCTGGACTCCTTGGAGGCCACGGGGGTCCTTCACGACCTGTCCTTTGGCCTTTGGAGAGGAGTACCGAGTTGACACTTGCCGAGCGACTAATGACTGTCCATGCTGAGGATACGGAAAATAAAAATGTAAGTACATATTTTAGTTTTTATTTAAATACAGTTTCAATTCCCACTATTCTTGAATACTGACTTTGTACAGTGTTTTTTTATGATTGGTTTGGTCATGCCGTCAGCCAAGGAAGATCTTAGCTGGGCAAAGTACTTTGAGCCTTTAGGCTTTTGTGGTAGCCAACGAAGTGGGAAGGATGTGGAAAAAGGAAGTAAAGGTAAGGAAGAGAATGGGTCTGTTGGGCTACTGATTTGGCCTTCGATTAGGATGGGGAAGGGGTTGGCTTTTTATCCTTAGCCACCTAAATCAGTCGTCTCAAAACTGCTTCACAGAGGTCTTTCATTCTTTCTTCCAGATTATCTTCAACCAATTTACTGTGAAGAGGAACCCTCTTTAGCGCACCTCCGTTAGTCCCTCTTGACCCGTAGAAAGCAAACGTCGTACCGAGTAGCCAAAACCTATCCAGCCGTAGACATGATCTCTTTGCTGTGCCCCACTTTTAGGTTATCTACCCGGGTAAAAATACCAGTCAGATTCCCAATGGGGGTACTGTGCAGTGCTTAGTAACGAATGAAAACAGGAACCAAGATACTGTTGCGAACTCTAAAACGTGCGAACACTACTAGGATCCATCGTAGTGGGAAACCAATAATTTCCCGACTGAAATATAATCCAATGGGAACTTTTCCAGACCACATAATTCCCCATCAGTATCCACCCTGTTTCAGTAAAGTAGCGTACGCACACTGGAGAGTGAGAGTGACGTCACTTTAATGACGTAGCAGCTGCCACAGCCACCAGCTGTCAGAGCACATGGCGTCATGCAAATATCACCACGCTACTCTCGGTTTCACTCCAGTTGTGACTTGGCTGCCGCTGTTACACTTCTTTATGAGTGTCGAATAAAATGGAATCAACTAGGTCACATACACCCAGCGGACCCGTGGCGGATTGGTACCAGACGCAACCCTGGAGCTCATTACTCCAATGGCGCGGGTTCGATCCCCGCTGTCTCCACGTACTAATAATTTGTTAAGTGACTTTTCAGTAACGCTAGGTAAAGGTCGATGTTGAGTAGTAGAGAGGACTTTGTAGTTGTAACTTCGCCTCATTGAACAAGACAATCTTTACCTTTTGTATACATAGTACTCTAAAGTACGAGTATATGTTGACGATGGTCACATTGTCTTGTTGGAAGATAATCTAATTTGCTACGTGTAACACATTTTATTTAAATTTCATCGTAACTAGTTTTAAGTTGACTTTTAAAATGTTATACCAACGTACTGTGTGATTTATAAAATTTGCATATATAAATCTATAAATTCACGAAGCGAATTCATCGACGATAAAATGTTTAATCGAGATGTTGGTAAAATAAAAACTTAACTCTAGACTTTCGCGGCCGGTGTCAAACTATAATCTAGTCACGCCGCGTCCAAACTTCATAATTAGGTTGAGATATTTCGGTCTCGCTGTGGAGTACCATCTTCAGTCACTGATTGGCTGAAACTGGGCTTCTTGCTGTCCTATTGCTGGTAGGGCTGCCAACCGTCTAATGGCAGCAAACAATCTGTTATTATCTTCTAGTAACCTTTCCCGTTAATGCCCGATTATCGCTATGTTTTACAATCGTTCGTAGAAAACCCTCTGTGCGCATTGAGGTTTCAATGGAAAAGAAATCCATACAGCGTTTAACACTTGAAAATCAAATGTTTGTATTGAGGTTTTGAGGATGATATAGGTCTAAAGCGGCTCAGATAGTCTCCGTGATCATCTGATGATACCCGCATCAACCCCCACCATCGTTTAGACATATGTGACCATCACCTGCGTGGTTCGAAGCCACGTTAAGCCGTTGGTCAAGACTCATAACTCATTACTACCACTCATCACACTCATCCTTCACCACATATTTGTTTTAAAATACCCTCAAGAGAGGGGTCGGCATCTCAAATAGTGACGAAGTGACAGATCATTTTATTTTCCAAACAAGAATTATTCTATGCTCTGCAAGGGTCCGGTTAGGTTCTCGGTGTCTAAAAAAATGACTTCTTCTGTCTCAGCGCCTTCCAATACAAAGCGAACGAGGTAGACCCAGAGATAAAGGAGTAGACCGTGGTAGGCATGGGCCCAAGTTCAGGAAAATAGCTTTCCACATAGTTTTCTTGACCCATAGCTCAACCTAACATACACAGCATATAAAACAACTGAGATGACAACGCAGTGTATGCAGAGTTGGTCGACACACCGGCCCCCTGGTGGCACATGACAATACCTTCATAATCCGCACACACATACAGAGAGTGAATCATCCACGCAGTTTGCACACCCCTACTCATCATCCCTGCCGTACCGGTACCGGTTCCAGCCACAATGTACGCTAATCAACGAGTTATCAGTTAGGCACGTTATAGCATTTACCCACATATACTCGCGAATACTCGTGCGCATAAATAAATAAATCTGGGCATAAATAAATATATTTTATTGCGTGAACATTTACAATAAATGCATAGCCATCGTCAGATTAATCGCTAAAATTTTCCACTCATTCTTACATCGAAAACACATTTAAACATACAGATTTGTTACATTCACTCTCTCCCATTCATCCGAATCATACCACTCTAGACCCTAGTTAATGCAGTGTCTCCCAATTAAATGCCAAGAACTCGTCTGTGCTATAGAATGCTTGAGAGATCAAAATAGCTTTCAGACGAGCTTTGAATTCCTAGGCATATGGCCAATTTGAACGAATTTGGTAAGTTGACGAAATAAACTCCTGCCTGAAAAGGCAAACGTTCATGATCTACCGTTCTGTGTCTCCCAGTTCGGTTGTTGTCCCTGCCACTAGTTTCATAAGAGTGTATGTCACTACCTCTTATGGCATTACATTTTGAGTTGAAAAAGGCTTGTCTCCAAAATACAGAGACAAGGTAGTGTCAACGTTTCAGATCTTTGAATGCTTCCCTACACGACTCTCTTCTACAATTTCATGATTATTCGAACAGCGTTTTTCTGAAGAATGAACATTTTGAAAAGTTTGCGTTTGTGCAACCTCCTACAATGTCAATCCAAAGAGAGATGTGGATAGATTACTCCGTAGTACGCCGTCATCAGTATCTGAGTCGGGCACACTCTGATACTTCAAAAACATAGATTCTGAGGATAGTTTTGTGTTAACGTGGTCTACGTGAGAGCTCCAGGTCAACCCTTGATCAAGATGTATTCCAAGGAACTTTGTTGTAGACCTCTTCGAGCTCAGAGTCGTCCAACATGACTGTGGACTTCCTCCGGTAGTTTCGCGCAAGCAAAACTTGATGAAGTTTCACCCCATATTGCATTACTTATAACATGGGTCAAGAGCGGCAAACGACGTTTTCAGCTAGTTAATGTACTTAAATAAAACATCTGTTCAAATGGAAGCATTATGGTATTGAGGCTGCTTCATAAAAGCCAAAAACGAGTACTTTCATCAACTTATTTTTTGTTTATTTCGAAGTTCAAACCAAGGTTTTCCTGTAAGAACAAAACCTCGGGATTTCGAACTATTTTATTTCATTACTCAAATTAACGTGTTTGCGCTTTTGTGTTTATATGCAGCATCACTAATGGCTCTATGCTCCTAGAGCAAATCCTTTTCTTTTTAGTAAACTAACCAACTTCAACAATCGTTTGCAAATTTTCAACGTGTCAAAATCTTTATCCCGATAAAACGGCCCGTGAGCAATTACAAATATTATTTAATTTCATGAAATGTAACTGCATGTTCACTTAATGTATTCCTTTCCCTACAAAACCTCTCGGTATAGGTGGCCACTTTTAGCTTTTATATTTGAGTCAGTTCATGCAATTATTTTTGCTTGAGGTAAACCCTTGAGTAAATCTTAAAAATATTTATGATTGAATTTAAAATGTTCAACCCAGACGGTGAGTGGAGGGTCTCAAATCTAAATGAGTAAATGCGTACAACGAGCATATTGGATTAAAAGATAAAAATATTTCCTGTCAATGTGTTAGGTTAATATACAGTTTTAACAAGTTGTTCTCTGAAAGTGAAATTACGTTGGGGCTAATGGGTTGTTAGCCTTATTGAGTAACACACATATAAGTTAATAGAGGCTCAAGTGGTGTCATTGAATTTACTTATCAGTTATTAAAAAGACACTATATCACTTTGAGATGCCGACCACTCTCATGAGGTATTTTAAGGCAAATATGTGGTGAAGGATGAGTGTGATGAGTGGGTAGTAATGAGTTCTGAGGTGTAGTCTTATTACAAACTAAGCCGATTCTTCCTATTCTTCATTAATTAATAGCCCAATGACCAATAGAAATGCAAGGACCAACGGTTTAACGACAATGTATAGCCAGCTATTACAGTAATACGTCAAAACAAAAAGCTTTAAAAATATTTCGCATTAATTAACTAGGTAGATAAATAGAAACACAGCCAAAAAAAATCCGAACTAACATTAATTTCACCCTGTGCGTCGTGCGCGATAGTTCACAGCGATACATTTTTAAAGACACACAATCGTACACACCGAAACCGTAATTATTTAAAAACTATCAACATTGTAGACAAGTCGGCCATAGAACAGTGAGAATGATGAAACACGCAGGGTGTATCACGCCATACCGATCTCAGCACGGCGTTTGGTTAGCAAAACACCTACTCGCGTACTGCGGGCCTAGTGGTCACGGAAATGCAGGCGCGCACTGGTCTCTTCCCAACAATACTGAGTGTACTAGTTGAAAATTCATATTACCAGTGTTATTACATTAACATAGAAATAGGTGGACTTTTCTACGGCTATTGTGCTTGAATTACACGTTTCATGAACCTTAGGAATAAAAGGTAGTTTGCTTGTTTGTTTGTTTAACAGGCGAAGTGGAACATAGTCTCTAACTCGACCTTTACTAGCGTACCGTGTATTGGTCAAATTGTAAGTGGTGACTGCGGGGATCGAACACGCCACCGGAGGATGATCTCCAGTCACGAGCTATACCAATAACGGATCGATAATTATAATATGTTTTATGTAACTGTCACTACTTTAATACCTACTGGCGGTTAAATTAGGACATGGAGCCAACCAATAGAAAAGCTGGATTTTTAGGTTAAGTTTACTGCTGTTTTGATTTGCATTTTGTTACAGTGTATAGCTATATTGAACTACTACATGTTAAAGTCTAAAAATTATAAAACTAACCTTTAGCATGAATTAAATAATTCATTTAAGTACTTTGAACGTTAATGTGAAAATGTAAACATTGCAGACGTAAACAACTTAACTGGTGGTTAGTTACCAGCTGCTAACCGGGCAATTGAAAACGGCCCTAGAACTTCTTTTACGTAGCAATGTCTACAAAGCAAAACTTTAGCTTCCTTGCGTCTACGCCAAAAGCTATTCATCAGATTAAACTACTTTACTTAAACTAATTTACAGCCTAGGTTACTTTACTTTTAATACTTCACTTTGGACACCGACAACCCTTATAGGGTATTTTAAGGTGAATAAGGGATGAATGGTGAGTGTGATGAGTGTTAATATGGATAATGAGGTGTAGTCTTGTTCAAACTAGGGCCGACTGTTCCCCAAATTTGGTGATTAATTAACAGCCCAACGACCTATGGAATGGACCAACGGCTTAACGTGACTTCCGAATTACGGGAAGTTTCATCGTGAAAAATTATCACTGCAGCCGGGAAACGACCCCCAGACCGATTTGATGCGAAGCACACACTATAACACTAAGCTAAGGTTGTGTTGGAACACACAGGAGATTGGGGAAAGCTGTGTACCTGAGCCAAGAATCGAACCCGTGACCTTCCGCACGCTGAGCTACGATGTCAACCTCGACCTTTACCTAGCGTTACTCACATAATAGTCAACTGTTAGTCGTAATTCCAACTTGCCACGGGACCGCTAAATTGAAGAGTTCAATTAATTTATATCTAAACAAAGTACTCGTAGATAAGATGTCAACCAGTGAAAAAGACATTTTTGTAGGGGTTTGAACAATTTGAGGAAGTTGATAAGACCAAACAGAAACTTAAAGTATTGAAATCCACTATTGGCTGATGTTTAAGACACAAACGTCATCAACTTTAAAGTGTGCATTTTAACGGTTTAATTCCCGGCGCTGATGTAAGAGCGATGGTCGAATTAAATATTACACCATGGTAACAACGATGGTCGCTCCCCGTGGTTCGTAAGTCACGTTAAGCCATTGGTCGTTGGGCTATTAATAATTGACCCAATCAAGAGGACAGCCAGCCCTAGTTTGTAAATAGACTACACCTCATCTTCCATCATCACACTCACCATTCATCTCGTATTCACCTTAAAATACCCTCTAGAGTGGGTCATTGCTCATATCAAAGTATCAAAGCAATACTGATGATACAGAAGCGGAACTGCAGCGAGATAGGACGCAATGTTGACAAGGGGTCAAACAAGGACACGATGAGAAGCACTTAGCCAACCAATTGGTGAACAAACCAGATGTGTTGCATGATGACCTCTTTACAACCAGATCAACACAGCTGAATTCTCAGTGGCTTGCTTTCCCATGTTGGAATATTACAGGCCACCTCTGAAATTGCTCGTCTTTGGAAATAGCGCTACTGAAAATTGATCGTGACACTGTCCTTGGTTTGAAGTTTTGTTGTTGACGATGGTATAGAATTTCTGAGGTTGAAATATTATTACGGACTTTTTCCATAGTGTTTTAGTGAACGTTAAGAACACGTAGTTTCAAGATTTGGAATCTGATCCCGTCTTCAGGTGAAAAGTAACCATTAGATCGTGAGTGACTGGTCATCTTACACTGATTACTTTTGGGCTACCTCATTTCCTATAATGTTTTAGGTTACTTTTCACCTGAAAGCGGATCAGATTTCAGATTCTTACCGTACAAAAAAACAGAAATAATATTTCAACCTCTAAGCGTCCTTGGTGTGACCCAGTAATGGTTTCACTAGAGCAGAAGCAGATTTGGCATATGTGCGGAGCTGAGAGCAGAGTGCTGTGTGAGTGGGTGTGGCGGCGACGCGGCCGTTGAGGATTCAAACTTGAACTCCCCGCGGCCCCCTCCTCACCGCTGAGCTAACCGCATCTCTCCGGGTGCTACATCGCGGATGCTGTGCGCGTGTAACTGTTTACATCCCACTCCACTCCAGACCAGACCACTCTGTTATCACAACTGTAGCTATAATATCACCTCGCCGCCGCGTACCCAGTACACAACGAACAAGTGACTTTTAGCACGTAGTCAGCTAATTACGGGTCCTCAGCTTCAATGCGAGGGTCTGCAATAATTCAAAGTACGCCGATACTATAAAAGCTAAAATAAATTATTTACATTAGTTTTAAAGCTAATAAGCTTACCTACACGCGTATAGAGCGGTTTTGAAATTATGCGTTTTAAGTGTACAAAACTGAATTGAAAACTTGACCAACTTCAAGTTTGTGAAACTATTAAACCACCTATAAGACACCGGGCTCTATACACTTGACGGAAAACTCCTCTAGTTTCCAAATGTATCATGTTTATTAATGTAAACATATTTTCAAACGTGAACAACTGTCCGCGGTAAACCCTTGCAAGCACTTGGTTTGACAGTTAGGCTTGAACAGTTGAAATAAGGACCGTTGTTTTGCCAGTTGTTATGTGCGCGGCGTCGTGTGTTCCTTGTGCGGACACACTTAGGCTTTCTCGGATAATTAATTAATAAATTTCAGCAACAATATGAATTACCTCAGTTTTTGAATTTTTGTGGCACATGTCCCAAGATACAGTGCTCTCTCGTGGAATATTTCTTATGTTACACAGATCGATTTCAAATCTTTTTAAAACCTCTTCCAACTAATTTATTATGAATTTTGAGTGACATCACAATCATGAGTGTTCTAGAAGCGTTAAACACACCAACAGGCAACCAATTCATCGCAAACCCAACAGTTGAAATTGACATATCAGTTGAAAGCACGGTTCGACGGCGACGGTGGAAGGCAAGAGAGGCCGGCGGTAAAAGCTACGAGGGTTCACGATTTACTACTTAGGTAGGGTTGACGAGCCGAACTATTAGTCGACTGGGACAGCTGCCCTGAGCAACCTGCCTGGCCAAGGTGATTTATACTTTTACAGCTCTACACGGCGTTCCACAACCTTCGCTGGTCCACTAGATGTTTTAATAAACCTGGAGTATAGTACGTAGATTTAGCGGAGTCGTGGTGGATTGGCATCGCGCGTGTCTCCGGAGGTGATCACTTCGGTGGCGCGGGCTTGATCCCCGCAGTCACCACTAAAATTTAAAAGGTAAAGGTTGAGTGGTAGAGAGGACTTTGTAGTCCTAACTTCGCCTCGCTAAACGAGACAAACTTGAACTATTTTAAGATATGAACATCATCTAGCAAGAAAATATATTAATAAACCACAAAAGCCGACACTTGCAGGGATCAGTGTGCCAAAACGAGATTCTGAAGAGAGAGTGAACATCATTGTTTACCTCCGGGTTGGATCTAGAAGACCTTCGTAAAGCAGTTCGGAGACGACTGGTTCAGGTGGATAACCTAGCCTACAGTTACCGCGCCTCAACCAAAACCCGAAAAGATTCCAAACATTATGTTCGCAGCAGAACTCGCTTTTTCCAGTAGATCTACACTGCTGTTGTTAGAATGTACGAAACCATTCCTTTGTGTGTGCACTTCCCAACTAAAACGAAAAGACCCACCGAAAGTTCTAAATTGAACCTTTCTGGTAATTAATTCCAGGACTGACAGACCCGCGTGCCAAGGCCGAATTCCAACTCTTGCGACCTTCTCAACAATATAATTAGAGATCAAACCCTCCCAGGTGCCACTCTCAAACTATAAGTAATCTAAATTCGTATAAGCCATTTATAGTATTTCCACTCTAAATAATTGTGCGAAAATCGTAAGATTTATGTTACACAAGGGAAGAGAACAAGAAGAACTCGAAGTTTCGGGATTGGAATCTGATCTCGTCTTCAGGCGAAGTAAAACCTAAACCATAACAAAAACAACCTGAAGATGAGATAAGATTTAAGATCATGAAACGTCCTGTTCATCGTGTTCACTAAAAACGATGGAAACCGTCCGTAATAATATTTCAACACAGAAATTCTACCATCGTCAGAAAGATGAGAAATTATTGGCCTAATATTCCATGATGAACATCCGCGGGGTTCCATCAGTGAACTAAAATGATAGTTCTACATTAGTTCCATTATAGTTCACTGGTTACCACCCAATCCGTGTATCAACAATAGAGTACCAAATGCGTGCTTGGTTTGATTGATTGTGTTACAAACTATTAACCATTTTTTTTCATGAAATCACTATTTAACTACCAGAATTTTTTTAGGATTTTCCTGTAGCAGCTAGAATAGTCCACGTGGAATCTAGCCTATGGATTTACTTTTTGTTTCACAGCGTATAAAACGTCATCCAATAATATTTCGTTGCACCAAACTAAAGGTGGTAAACCTGCATGGTTTAGGAAACTGCTAACCATAATGCTGACAAACTGTGTTAAGACGCCTATAGTCCAGAGTTGTTTGTAGTCTCCAAAACATTTCCTTTAGGTCAAGAGGGGACTAACTGCAGGAGGTGCGCTAAAGAATAAAATGAATAAATGATTTATTCCAGCACATGTACACAAATGAAACACACTTGAATTACATTAACCGCTTGTCAAGTATTGCGGCCAGGATAACAAAACAAAAATAAACTATATAACTTTTGAGTCCAGTCTTATCACTGTACTGACTGTTGAGCCACACTCCGCGACGTCTGCTTAACACTACAAGCTGCTACTTATACTTTAAACTTTTACAATGTCAGGTATCAAAGGTTACTTACTAATAAATTGCTTACATCAATATCGAATAAAAAAAAACAACAAAGTTATTCTCCATTAATAACTGAAAAACTATTCAAACTCCAAGGAAATTCCGAGCTCACCCTCCGGACCAAGGCACCCAAGCGTTCCTGGGCTGGACGCCAACACAGACGCGGCCTTTACATAAACAAAGGCAGCCGGCTTTTCGCCAGCCCGTACTGAACATGAATACCCTAGGGCCAGAGAGGCGAACTCAATGGAAATGTTCACTCTTGAGAGTTGCCAGAACGAGATTCTGAAGAGAGAGTGAACATCATTGTTTACCTCCGGGTTGGGTCTAGAAGACCTCCGTAAAGCAGTTCGGAGACGACTGGTTCAGGTGGATAACCCAGCCTACAGTAACCGTGCGCAACCAATACCAAAAACCGAGAAGATTCCAAACATTATGTTTGCAGCAGAACTCGCTTTTTCCAGTACATCTACACTGCTGTTGTTAGAATGTACGAAACCATTCCTTGTGTACTTCCCAACTAAAACGAAAAAAGTTCTAAATTGAACCTTTCTGATACTTAATTCCAGGACTGACAGACCCGCGTGCCAAGGCCGAATTCCAACTTGCGACCTTCTCAACAATATAATTAGATCAAACCCTCCCAGGTGCCACTCTCAAACTATAAGTAATCTAAATTCGTATAAGCCATTTGTAGTAGTGTATTTCCACTCTAAATAATTGTGCGAAAATTGCAAGATTTATGTTGTACAAAGGAAGAGAACAAGAAAAACTCGACGTTTCGGGATTGGAAACAGATCTCGTCTTCAGGCGAAGTGTAACCTAAACCATAACAAAAACAACCTAAAGATGGGATCATATTTAAGATCATGAAACCTCCTGTTCAGCGTGTTCACTAAAAACTATGGAAACCGTCCGTAATAATATTTCCAGTCGGAAATTCTACCATCGTCAGAAAGATGAGACATTTTTGGCCTAATATTCCATGATGAACATCCGCGGGGTTCCATCAGTGAACTAAAATGATAGTTCTACATTAGTTCCATTCTAGTTCACTGGTTACCACCCAATCCGTGTATCAACAATAGAGTACCAAATGCGTGCTTGGTTTGACTTTGTTACAAACTATTAACCATTTGTTTTTTTAGGAACCAGAATTTTTGAAAGGATTTTCCTGTAGCAGCTAGAATAGTCCACATGGAATCTAGCCTATGGATTTACTTTTTGTTTCACAGCGTATAAAACGTCATCCAATAATATTTCGTTGCACCAAACTAAAGGTGGTAAACCTGTATGGTTTAGGAAACTGCTAACCATAATGCTAACAAACTGTGTTAAGACGGCATATAGTCCATAGTTGTTTGTAGTCTCCAAAAAGATTTCCTTGTAACGAACTTTCTAGAATCTAAATTATTGAGATAAACTGACTCGTTAAACAAAAAAAGAAGAATTTATTCCCTCCATTATCTCCTTCCCCCTTATTATCAACAGTTATGTTTGTGTTTTGCTGCAGTTGGTCAGTCTGATGCACACGTCTGTGATTGGTCGTTCGCTGACGATGTTTGCAATGATTGGACTCAAGAAAATGATACAGTCCCAATAATCTTGTTTAGTGAACGTTGAGATTAGCATGATTGGAATGAAACAAACAACTCACTGTTATTCTGATACGCCTACTGATAACAATTCAAATGTAGTGCAAGGTCGCAGATATCACTGAAACGACTGTGCAAACCGTTAACTTATCAATGTTCGATTCACTAATTCCATTCACTAAATCACTATTTGAGATGCCGACCACTCTCATGATGGTATTTTAAGGCAAATATGTGGTGAAGGATGAGTGTGATGAGTCGTAGTAATGAGTTATGAGGTGTAGTCTTGTTACAAACTAAGGCCGACTCTCCATTAGAATGAGTCATTAATTAATAGCCCAATGGCCAATGGAAATACAAGGACCAACGGCTTAACGTGACTTCCGAACCACGCAGGTGATGGTCTGATATGTCTAAACGATGGTGGAGTTGATGCGGGTATCATCAGATGATCACTGAGACTATCTGAGCCGCTTTGGACCTATATCATCCAAAACCTGACCTCCATGAAGCTGGATTACAGGACCATGCCACGAGTAGCGACGTCATTCGACGTCAGCTTAAAACTGTAGTAAAACTATGCTTTAGATTCTTTATAACGAAAATAAATTGAAAAATTCGAGCTTCATTGGGCCATGATTGGATGAGGGGTTGAAGCTAAAAAACATGGCCGACGCGTTATGCTACCGTGAATCCTAGCGA
This sequence comes from Matsumurasca onukii, assembly GCA_018831715.1. NCBI lineage: Eukaryota > Metazoa > Arthropoda > Insecta > Hemiptera > Cicadellidae > Matsumurasca > Matsumurasca onukii. The sequence goes on along the minus strand of CM032058.1, from coordinate 17,135,495 downwards.
ATTTCGCGAAACGGGAGTTATTTACACAGGAAGCGCCATTTTGGGGGGGAGTTTCCCCCAAAATATTGGTTTTATAAAAACTGTTTTTATGATCCGATTTTGATGAAACTTGGTATAAACACTTATGATACCTTATCAAACACGTGTGTTAAATCCTTTCTTATTGGTAATCACATAATTTTAAAACAAAGCTGGAAATATTCCAATAATAAAATGTGTATTGTCCTGAGGTCTTTCAAACACAAAGCATTTATCTTCACAGGTACATCAAACGTAAGGAAAATATTTGAAGCTTCGTTTTAAAATTATGTGTACCAAAATTTACAAATTTTCGACGATTTTGTTATATTATTGTACACATTCTTGCTAAATTAACAAAAAAAGACTCTGCATACGAAAATTCTTCAAATCGAATCATTTTTGAAACAAATCTCAACTACCACAATTAGAGTCTATGGCTGACAGAAAACCTAAACCGTTCAATAAAACTGTTTTATGATTCGATTTTGATGAAACTTGCTACAAACACTTATGATACTATATCAAACATGTGTGCTAAATCCTTCTCTTATTGGTAATCACATTATTTAAAAAAAAAGCTGGAAATATTCAAAAAATAAAATTTATATTATCCTGAGGCCATTCAAACACAAATCGTTTTATCTTCACAGGTAACTTACATCAAACGTAAGGAAAATATTTGAAGCTTCGTTTTAAAATTATGTGTACCAAAATTTACAAATTGTCGACGATTTTGTTATATTATTGTACACATTCTTGCTAAATTGACAAAAAAAAGACTCTGCATACGAATTTCTTTGAAATCGGATCATTTTTGAGTTGGTAAACAAATCTCAACTACCACAATAAATGGTTGAGTTAACGTTTGAGTCTATGGCCGACGGAAAACAGAAACCATTCAATAAAATATGAATGTCAATAAAGAATTAGATGTCAATAAAGAATGTGATGGCAATAAAGAATTTGAAATAAAATCAGTGAAATTACGCCAACAGCGAGTTTCACAGCTGTCTTGCCTATCATATTCTCTAGAGTAGTAGTTGTGTAGGCCTACTCCCAAACTGACCCACTGATCACTGACTCGATGATGACCACTCTGGGCACACCGGAAGTCCCTAGGGGTCCTAGCAGTTAGTTATTGGGCGGAAACAGCCGCTGTCACACCCAACCATGTCACTTTGCAATGGAAATCTCCTCTGATAACCGCTACTAAATTGCTAATATATATGACTAGCCAAACGTTGTTGCCTGTACAGGTGGAAAATACTGGGACTCTTTATTTAATTCGTAAATTAACTGCGGACTCCCATTTGACTAATTTAAATTTCGGACATTTCTAGACCTGTGTAGCTATCAAGATGAAAATTATAATTTGCGTAATTGGCATCGCATTATAAAAATACTTTCTTTTTTTCATATTTCAGAAAAGGCATGTTTTAATTTCAAATTAGTAAAAGCCAAACACCTTGAAATGGAAGAATTAAGCCAAGCCAACTGATTTAAACAAATAAAGAAGTATTCTTTATGTGTAGCAAGGTAATTTTGTGGTAGCCATTACTATAGAAAGATAAAATATTTCTTTGTAAATAACACTTTTTTATTTCTATTCCAAACAAAACTTGATGTTTCGCCAAAAAGGCGTCGTGAATTGCCATAAAGTTCTGGCGAAAATGCCATCAAGTTCTATTCTATTCTAATGGTGTTTTTTTGGCGAAACCAATCAAGTTTGTTATAATCGTAAATTAAGCCGTATTTACAAAGATAAAATCTATAATTTTAAATAAATAAGCATTCGACAGCAAAGGTTTCGTCATCAGCACATGGATGGAGAAATGGACTTTGTTTATTGATACAGATAGCTAGTATCAAGTTCGCTGTATTGCTGTGCGATTAACGTCCAAACAGGGTCGTATAGGCTTGGGACACTCAACGACTTCAAATTAGATCAAACCGTTTGTTTGAAAGAAGACCCGGTCGACACAGCGCGCGCTGCTGGCGTGAGTGAAGAGAATTGTCTTTGGAATTGTAAATTTTAACTCTAATTCGATACGCTCACTGCCTCGCTTCGGCCTCAGTTTTCGAGCTCTTTAGCACGGGCATTTCGAGGTTGTTCGCTTTGATCCAGACCCAGTTTCAAGGAAACTCCACACTTGCTCTATTGTTTTCTTTATCAGGCATCAAATTACAAGAATAATTATAAACCCATCGTTTTTCTGGCTCCTCCTAAGAAACCCATTAAATCCACAAGTTTCTTCTCTAAAATCTCTGCGGACACCTCTGGCTGTGCCTGACCTAGCCACTCCACTCCGCACACCGAGACAATGGACCCGGCCAGGACAAGAGCAAGAAAGGAGCACGGCATCCGGAGAGACGACAGGTGGACGAGGAACGACAGTGGCGCGAAAATCTGCCGAAAACCAAAGAGCACCAGCGTCGCGCTGGCGGCGGCGAGCAAGCAAAGTATGAATGAACGAGCCACCGCCACCTGTCCTTCCAGCCGGAAGGAAGTTGTAACTCGAGCACTCAATGGACTGCCACCGTACGCAACCACTCTACAGAGTAGGAGTGGAAGTGATAAACCTGCATTCATAATCGCCCGATTCATCGGCTCGCATCATGCACTTTCATACGCATACGCCTTTGTTCTCCGGAGAACGGTATCAGCCATCAGGAGTTTCCATTGAGAGGCGACCGTGGGTGCCGCTTATAACATGGAGTATAAAAACTGTAAACGTCGTCGTTTATGAGACCTAAAAACCACTTAGCCGACAATTACTGTGCACTCTTAATGGGAAAATTATTTTCTGGAAGCATAGATCAATTTATTGATGCTGCTGCATACACGCCCCAAAACGTACATTTACATTAATCTACCATTGTTTGCAATTTTCCTTGAGTCAAAATCCCTATCCTGGTAAAAACATCCCGATGGCTCTATCCAGCCGCCAGAGTGCTCGGCATTGTCCTGTAATCAAGCTTCATGGAGGTCAGGTTTGAGGATGATAGGTCTAAAGCGGCCAGATAGTCCCAGTGATCATCTGAGGATACCCGCATCAACTCCCACCATCGTTTAGACATATCAGACCATCACCTGCGTGGTTCGAAGTCACGTTAAACCGTTGGTCCTTGTATTTCCATTGGTCATTATTAGTTAATGACCCATTCTAAGGAAGAGTCGGCCTTAGTTTATAACAAGACTACACCTCATAACTCATTACTACCACTCATCCTTCACCACATTTGCCTTAAAATACCCTTATGAGAGTGGTCGGCATCTCAAATAGTGATTTAATGAATGTAAAACATGCATTTTCTTTGGACACCTCACACCTACAGCTTTCATCAGATTTTTATGAAATAAACACATTGTTTTAAAGTGTATTGAATGTTTTAGTAACTCCGTTAAGCCGAATTCCCATTTTCTCACTCATAAAACGTGACATAAATCCAAATATTAAAGGCATTTTGTAATTGAATTTTGTTTTACCATAAAACTTGAACTTTTGAAAAAGAGGTCAAGGAAGTTAAGTATAGCAGTACATCGTTATCTCGCCAATAAAACTTATTTTAAATATCTTATGAAAATTGTAGGCTTAAAGTATCTCAAGCAAATGCTTATTTTTACATTGTTCTTATAGGACAAAAGAACAAAATGGCGCACTCTTTAAGGGTTCCCAAACAACGGTTTGGGTTTTCCGACAGTAAATGCGAGAGAATTATTCCTTTCCTCGTAATCGCGTCCTATGATCAAGCGAAGTTTCTAACATGTGAAAGGTAAAAGGTAAAATTTGTCTTGTTTAACGAGGCGAAGTTAGGACTACGAAGTCCCGTCTCTACCACTCAACCTCGACCTTTACCTAGCGTCACCGTATTAGTCACATTACAAAATTAATGTGTGGTGACCCCGCGCCACCGGAGTGATGAGCTCCGGAGTCGCGTGCGATACCAATCCGCCACGGATCCGCTCCGCATGTTAGCTGATGTTCGGTTCAATGGTAAAGATTCATCCCAAATACCATATGCTACTCCTGCCGGTACACAAAATAGTATCATATTGCAGGCCAAACGCAAAACCTTAAACTTATCGGATCCGTGGCGGATTTGGTATCGCGCGCGACCGGAGCTAATCTCACCGGTGGCGTGGGTTCGATCCCCACTATTTTTACATTTTCCAATCTTTAACTTTAAAACACTCTTTGTGGACTGAAATGTATTAAATATGGTATAATGACCTAGTAATAACTAGTGTAGATTGTTCGACCGCTAGAAAGATGGACAGCGCCCACTCCAAGGACGATCTCAGGACACGGTAGTGTTCTTGGAAAGTCACCAGACACCACAACTTCACAGACGCGGGGCTCAGCAAGTCGGCAATGTTTACAAAGAACAGCAAACTTGTTTTTGTACAACATTGTTAGCTAGGATTGTATAACAGGACCCATTTCCTTTACGCATCACATATAAGGCAGGGCGCACACTGCAACGACTCCGGCCTTTTCGTAGGGTGTGGAAAAAACAGCCTCACTTTATAAAGGGTGTCAAAACTTTGGGGTTAGGTTTAGGTCACTATAAAAATAAAATCAACAAGAAAAACGCTTCGTTTACCAGACATTCACCATTTTGTTTTCCACTAATTATTTATTATATCTTACACTATTAATGGATTTGGCTCAAACCCAATATAAATTTGGACCTAAGTAAGACCATCTATATAAAAAACTACCAGCATAATCTAACTTACCTTTTCAAAATGTGGCTATTTTATAGTATTGTAGGCTTTGTTTAGAAAAGTTGCTTGTTTACGAGGCGAAGTTAGTGTATCAACCTCGACCTTTACCTACCTTCACCATATAGTCACTTTACAAACGGTGGGACTGTTTGCCAATATGAATAAGTCAGATACCAATCTGTTTGGATGCTAGCAAGGTGTTACACCCATTAGCGAATAAACGGTAGGTTTCAATAAATGTAAAGAATAACGTTTTGTACAAACAAATATATTGAGAATTAATAATGCTATAGTGGGAACCATGGCAAAAAGCAAGTTAATAAAGAAAAAAGTCACCGGTTTCCAGCCAGATTTCCCCTTAAAGCTTTGTTATTTAGCAATCGATTACTACAGTATGCCTTTTGTGTTAATAGATAGGTAACAAATTTCTACAAAACGTAAAGTTTCTCTTGAAGAAGGCTTTTCTCCACACACCAATACAGTAGTACATGATGGAAGAAATATGTGAAGGTTAGCGTTGTTTTCCTGGGTCTACTTGTTGTATCTTTGTTGATTTGTTCTTTTTCCTATGTTTTTGTTTGTATGCCGATATATAATACAAGATGTCATGGATTAAATCTTTCTTCCTTTCAAATTTTTTTTGTAAACATCACTGTTTATTCGCTAACTACGGGAAACACCAAAATGACCAGGAAATAGCTACCATTTTAAAATGATAAATCAGGTCATGCTAGTAATTTTTACCACAAATGGTCTTACTAGATACAAATTAATAATGTTAAGTTTGAGCCAAATAATATAAGAAGTGTGGGTGGTAAGAAATAATAATTGAAAAAAAAAAAAATGTTCGATGTCTGGTAAACTAGAAGAGTGGAGTTTTTCGAGAAAACTACATTTTAGTTTTCTCTTTATTTTGATCCCATAAACCTAACGCTACAGGTTGAAACACCCTTTTATAAACAGCCTAGAAGTATCATATATCCACTCTTACGTAACCAGGGGCAGGGAGAACTACCGAACTGGGAGACACAGGACGGTAGCTCATGAACGTTTGCCTTCACAGGCAGGAGTTCGACTAGTCAACAGACTGCCAAATTCGATTAAAAGTGCTAAAACTCGCTTGAAAAAATTTCGGACGCAGAAGCATTTTATAATATAAACGAGTTTATGGCACACGACTGGGGCTCCGCGTAAACAGACCACGGACCAAGAAGCTAGAGTGGATCAAATCGAGTGAATGAAAATTGGGCAAATACTGTACGATGGAGATTTCGATACTTAATACTTATGACGGCTGCATGACATGTATGTTTTACGCGATAAAAGATTTATTTATTTATTATTTATCACTGATAATGCAGAGTGACCTTGTGCTTCTCGTGCACGAGATTGATTTGTTCAGCTGAACTGGTGGAAGAGAGCAGTTGAACTGGTGAAGTACACACGCACAGAGAGAGTACATTGTACAGCTAGAACAGGCTGGATGAGTGCTGAGTGGCCGTTGGCTCGAGAGACGTGAGCGTTGCGACCAGTTTTTACAAGACGCGCGCATCTGTCCTCCAATCCTATCCGTAGCATGTGCGCACTCTCACAATCTGTTCACTGTAATTTTCAACTCATCTAAGATGAAATCAGTAAATATTTCCTACTTACTTCTTTTAAAAGCGACAACACTGATAGGTGTGTATTTTGTACTTGTTTTCACAAAACGTGCATGCTATTGTGTCCTGCAACTCAATAGAACTTCGCCTCATGTCCATGCCACTAAAAGATCATTTTAATCACTTTAGCACTGTCAATGCATGCGTCAAAAGCAGCTGTTTTAGATCAGAAGGACAAAAAGGGGGTTTCCTCTAAATGAAAGAAAGGACGCTTTTCTTCAGCACTTGACCATGTTCACTTTAATCTTTTCTTCACTCAAGGGAGGTTATTGTTGTTTCCCTAAACCAAGTTAGAAACAACGTCGTCGCATTAAGGAATCAGGAAAAGATAACCAAACTGAACCGAAACCTATTTGGCCACAGATTAAATCAGCAAGGTGTTATTCACGAAGCAAATCATGGCGTAGTCGAGTTGCTTAGACAACAGCGTTTATATAGGGTGTCACAAAAATGTGGAGCGAGTTTGTAGGACCGAATTCTACAGACAAAGTAAGTAGGAAATGCGTTGTAACAATTTTTATTTCGACTTAGTTTAACCGTAACACGCCATTTTGTAAATTTTTGAAAATAATTAATATTTTAAAGCTCTGAGATAGTTTTGTAAAACTTGGTATAAACCTTAATTGTTTAACTAATGACATTTTCTGTGTGTTTCGTATCTAACGTATCAAATTTCAAAATGGTGGCCATTGAAAGATTTCAAAGTCAAATTCCAACACTACTTTGAAATGGCCGCCATTTTGAAGTTTGATAAGCTAGATACAAAATATTTTGGAAAATGTTATTAAGAAATCAATTAAGGTTTACACTGGTTTCACAAAAATATCTCAAAAGTTCTAGAATTATTAATTATTTTCAAAAATTACAAAATGGAATATTACGGATAATTTAAGCCAAAATAAAAAAAAATGTTAAAGGCATTTTCGACTTACTTTGTATGTAGAATTCTGTTCTGCATAGCGCGCTACACATGTATTTTTCTCCTAAATGAAAGAAAGGACGCTTCAGCACTTGACCATGTTCACTTTAATCTTTTCTTCACTTGGGAAGTTACTGGTTGTTTCCCTAAACCAAGTTAGAAACAACGCCGTCGTATTAAGGAATCAGGAAAAATTAACCAAACTGAACCAAAGTCTATTTGGCCACAGATTAAATCAGCAAGGTGTTATTCACGAAACAAATCATGGCGTAATCGAGTTGCTTAGACAACGGCGTTTATACAGAGTGTCACAAAATGTGGAGCGTTTCGCAGGACGGACTCTAGATAAAGTAAGTCGAAAATGTTGTAACATTTTATTTCGGCTTAGTTTAACTAAGCACGCCATTTTGTAATTTTGAAAATAATTAATATTTTAAAAACTCTGAGATAGTTTTGTAAAACTTGGTATAAACCTTAATTGTTTAACTAATGACATTTTCTAAAAATGTTTCGTATCTAATTAACTTATCAAATTTCAAAATGGTGGCCATTGAAAGATTTCAAAGTCAAATTCCAACACTACTTTGAAATGGCCGCCATTTTGAAGTTTGATAAGCTAGATACAAAATATTTTTGAAAAATTTTATTAAGGGTTTACACCGGGTTTCACAAAAATATCTCAAAAAGTTCTAGAATTATTAATTATTTTCAAAAAATTACAAAATGGAATATTACGGATAATTTAAGCCAAAATAAAAAAAAATGTTAAAGGCATTTTCGACTTACTTTTGTATGTAGAATCCGGTGCTGCTTAGCGCGATAAACACTTTCGTGATACCCTCCAAAGTTCATTCAACATTGATCACTGCAAGATCTTACGATCAGGAGGCCGACACTAGTGTTAACTTTTGACAACTGCCAGGAAATACTCAGCTGTCACCACCTGGCAAGGTCCATGTGTGATCACATGTGTTACTCCACAGATTCTCTACTTCCTGCGTCTGGCACGTGGTCGGTATATCACATGTCTGCGGGAGCCGCACGTTCAGTGCTAAAAATACTAAATTGCGAGGACGAAGAAAACGCAGATTACATTTACGGCTGTCGGACCAAACTTATTGTTCAATCACGAAGTTTGAACCAGGTCATGAAACTATAATCTAGTCCTCCTGGTTTACACCGCGTCAAAACATCATTATAATTTGCTTGAGATATTTCGGTATGCGGTAAGTGAACAAGTTCAAGTGCTGAAGAAAGTACTCTTTTCAGATTCCATGTACAAAACTTGATGCGTAGTTTTCAAGTGGTAAGAAAAAAAACGTATGTATTAAACACGTAGGCAAAAACATAAACTTCCCTTGAGCGAAGAAAATGTCAAAGTGAACATTTTCAAGTGCAGAAGAAAGGGCCTTTTTCAGATTCCGTGATGACTATTTCAATTCGATGAAGATTTCCGGGAAAAGATATAGATGATCCAACATAATAAACAGCGAGCGTGTCGTTGCTATATTGTAGTACTGTCCATAGAAACGTCATAACTACTTCAATCCAATGGTTAAGAGTGATCTTTTCAAATTTTTGAGGAGAGGTTTGTTTTGATCCAAAGAACCGGCAACGTTTCTGAATAATTAGCATTTTTCAAATATTGTAGGCTTTAAACTTAAGGATTTCCAGTCACAGATTACTGAAAGTTCGGTCTCCTCTCGAATGCTACAGAAAAATGTGTTTTCCTAAACTATCTTCTCTGCAATCGGTTCGACCGTGAATTGAAGTAGTGGACCAAACTTTTCAGAACACCATCATATTCTCATCTTCCCTTTAAAATTTTCATTCGCACATTCTATCAATGCCAATAACAAAGATCTAGGAATCAAGTTAGATCTAGGTTTTGAGGATGATATAGGTCTAAAGCGGCTCCGATAGTCAGTGATCATCTGATGATACCCGCATCAACTCCCACCATTGTTAGATATATCAGACCATCACCTACGTGGTTCGGAAGTCACGTTAAGCCGTTGGTCCTTGTATTTCCATTGGTCATTGGTCTATTATTAATTAATGACCCGTTCTAAGGAAGAGTCGGGCTTAGTTTGTAACAAGACTACACCTCATAACTCATTACTACCACTCATCACACTCACCACATATTTGCCTTAAAATACCCTCATGAGAGTGGTTGGCATCTCAAATAGTGATATAGATTCCCACGAAACCCACAGAGAAGTATCAACCACAACAATTTCCTTCTAGTTGAATACTTTTGAAAAGTACCACGGCACGATTGATAGACAGCAAGGTGTGTGAAATGTAGGACAGGACGGGAGAGATGGGGGTGGCTTCAAAAGCCCAACGGTCATCCAGGAATGCCTCTACTGTGGCACAGGTCTGTAAAAAGGACTTGAGCCTCTTTCTATACTGCAGTCGTATACAATAGCCACAACAAGGGTTGGGCTGAGGTTTCTGCGAAACAGTTTGTTAGATTTACAGCACTCAGGTGTAAATAGTTGATCTGATACTGACTGACAGGTGAAAAAGAATCCTAGAGCCGGTTGGATAAATTATTGCGATAAATTATTCTTTAGATCAAGGCTTCGGTTTGGAAAGATATCGCTAGGATAGATTTGGGAAAGAACAATGGAAGAAAGAGCCTTTGCACAAATAATTATGAGTGTTTATATTTTTCATATTTTTTTAATCCTAGAGCCAGTTGGATAAATTATTCTTTACATCAAGGCTTCGGTTTGGAAAGATATCACTAGGATAGATTTAGGAAAGAACGATTGAAGAAGTAGCCAGTGCTACGAAAAGCAATCAGTCAACAAATATGAGGCCGAATGTCTCATATTTTTAAAGTGTTAGTTAACATCAAACAATTGGAAGCCACAAGTACAATGTATATACAGGACCTTGACTAATAATATGTAATAGCCAAGATCTGAAGATAGAAAGCTAATTTTCTGCAATAGAAGAGTTTGTATTGAATAAAACAAACAAGACTGGTTGTTTGTAGAAAAAGGGTTAAATCTATGGAGTGTTTGTGTTATTCTACACGAAAATTATAGAATTAAGATCATGCTATGAAATTATGTATTACGAAACAAAGATTTCTTGGAGCCTCTCTTTAGGAGGACTATGTCTCTACATTTTTCAAACATGTACCAAACATTTTTATCGAATTTCCTTTGGTAAAATGAGATATTCATGCAGTCAGCATGGTATGACCTAGGCCCGGGACCATGAAATGAGCACCAATCCTGACCTCTAGAACACGGTTAGAGCATTTTTCACAATGTTTCAATCTCAGTTAATTCTGTGGATTTTCTGTTTTTCATCTAAAAATAATTTTAATCGGCTAAAATTGCTACAGAAACGAGAATTGACTTACAGACAATTATCCTGGAAAATATAGTATCTTACAAGCGGATCCGTAAGTATAGCGCGCTACTATAAAGGTCATCACTCCGATGGCGTGGGTTCGATCCCCGCAGTCACCACTTACAATTTGTAATGCGACTATACGGTGACGCTAGGTAAAGGTCGAGGTTGAGTGGTATAGAGGACTTTGTAGTACTAACTTCACCTCGAAACAAGACAAACTTTGCCTTTATTATTTTTGGAATCATCGCAGTGCTGACTGCTCTAGACAATTATCTTGAAAGGTATAGTATTTTACAAGCGGATCCGTGGCGGATTGGTATAGCGCGCTACTCTGGAAGTCATCACTCCGATGGCGCGGGTTCGATCCCCGCAGTCACCACTTACAATTTGTAATGCGACTATACGGTGAGGCTAAGGTTGAGTGGTATAGAGGACTTTGTAGTACTAACTTCATCTCGAAACAATACAAACTTTTCCTTTATTATTTTTATAATCATCGAAGAGCTGATGTCTATAGAGAGATTTCACCAAGTCCCAGTGCAAAGTTACAGCTACTACGCTGCAGATAGCGCTCTCTCCTCTCTAATCTTGCAATTACTTCTCTCCTCTGTGTTCGCGGTGACGCCCGGTATGGTGGGAGGGCTCGGGTTTAAATCTCAGACTCCAACGGTCGGCGAGGAATGCACCACACATCACAGCTTGCGCCTGCGCGGCCCGTATCAATGGTACACCTTGCCCTGGCACCTGGCACACGTCACGGACACAGTTCTATACCTCGTCCACTCTTAGGTAGTTCGGTGGTTGGTGCCATGGTGACCAAAAACCTATGTGTGAAAATTAAGAGCATTGATCACCCAAATATGCTCTCGTAGTAGTTAAGGACACTCATTTTTGGCGTAGAGATTCGAAACGTTGTTCTCAAAGGTTGTCTCTAGGATTTTATAACCTTTTTTTCTTACGGCAATATTAGCAAAAAAAAAAGGTAAAGGTGGCCAAACATGGGCTATTTTAAGTAAATTATATTTTTTCACGATCAGTTTTGGTTTTTTCCTGAATAAGAAACGTAGGACCACTCCTACCTTATCGTATAAACCCGCACATGTACGTTTCGGTTCATAAACGGCGTCGGAAACAGGGTACTACGAAACCATGTTTTGCCACTTTTGAGTGAGTGGAGCAAAGATGGATTAACGCTACTACCATTTGTCTTGACTGGCAAGTTCGGCGGCACGCGCGACTTTTGAAGAACTAATCCAGACAAGACAACCCAACTAGAGCCGATGTTTTTGAAACCGAAGATAAACTTTTCCACCTATACCCTCGTCCGCCGGGCACCCTGAGAGAGAAATAATCAATCCTCCGCTATTTCAATGGTAACCATGAGTTCTAGCTTGGTTGACGAATCCTCTTAAGAAAGCAAACAAAACCTGCCGAGGTAAAGAGCTTTGAGTTACGGTACCTATGGTTTACTTGACCTATTTAAATTCGTCTTCTCTCCACTTTTGTCTATAGTTGGTGGACAAATGAGTATTCATGTTCTTGTGTACAAAATGCAACATGGGATAATTTCCTCAGATTTAAAGGTCCAACTCAGAGGACTCATCAGATAAAGACTAAATTCGACCGCACAAGGAACACAAGACACCGCGCACGTAACAACTGTCGCCTTCTTCAAGAATCAAGAACTTTATTGCCATTGATCATACATAAAGTTACATGAAATAGGCATGGTCACATTGATACAATTCTTCTTATTCTAATTCTAATTTTTGGTAACTGTCAAGCTGTCTAATCCAAAGTAAAATCAGTTTTAATATTTAAAAATCGTCTATTTTATAAAATCTTCCAACTGTCAAACCAAATTCTTAAGTTGCTCACCTTTAAAATTAATTTTTACATGAATAAACATGATTAGGCTATTTGGAAACTAGAGGAGATTTCCGACACGCCTAACACCCCGATTTCTCATAAGTTGTTCAATAGTTTAGTAACTAAAAAAGCCATTTTCGAAAATCGCACAATTTGGACACATTTAAGTAATCGAAAACAAACAAACTCGAGCATGTAGTGCCGAGGGGTGAATTAGACGGCGAGAGACGGCAGCGCTATCTGTGCTCGGGCTGCCTCAACTATGTTGATTTTCTTGCCTCGGCCATTCGGCTTCTATGCCATCTACATATTACAACATAAACTTTGCCATACACCCTTGCATTGAAGCGTCGCCACGCAGCTCAGCGGACCATTTTTATTAGAGACCTAACTTAGGGTTTGTGGGAATCACAAAACGCTTTTAGAGAAAGCTGTCCAAACCCATGTGCCTGCGCCGGGAATCGAACCCGCGACCTTACCACGGACACAGGCACATCTTGTTCATGTCAGTTGATGCACGCATACGGCTGAAGCCTGACAGAAACACAGTCATCATGAGTTCAACATTAAAGCTCTTACATAGTGAGAAAAAAGGTTAAAACGCAAGATACCTTCACGCAAGAGAGAAGTGGCAAACATACAACCGCACAGCGAGTGCATACGGAGTATAGTATCTTTAAAGCGCAGGTGGTGCATCTGCAACTATAAGGTGCATCTGTCGCGGGACTAGATCTCAGGTGTCCAGAGCAGGTAGACGCCCACACCTGCCATCTGCCGACTGTTCAGCTTCTCTCAGGTCCAGCCGACTGGAACCCGCACAATGCTGGAGATTTACCCTGTGAAATCCTCTATACACAGGTGGACGAGTCTCTCAAAACCCCAAAACCAAACAATTCAAAGTAAACGGCCCCGCGTTTAACGCTTTGTGGATTGTTAATTTGACATATTGTATGGTTAAAATTTAATTGTTTGCCTTAATACTTTCACCGAGGTGTTTACCTGCTAATGTAACCTTCAGTTGGAGACGAGGACCTTCACCATGCTTATCTTTGATGCATCTATACTTCACTATGTTTATCTTTGATGCATCTATGCTTCACTAATCACTATGTTTATCTTGGTGGTTCAGTATTGGATTTATAAATCATTATTGCTCATAAAACCTTGAATGTATTAAATTATAATCTATTCAATCTTCACCAAATGGCGGTCAACAAAGTTATTTTTCGTGACAGCGGAATGCCTTTTGATGATTAAACTTTAAATGCGTTTTCCTTCATAACTTGTAGTTAAGCTTGCAGTGAAAGACCACGTAAATCTGAGGCCGAAGGCCGAAGCGAGGTTGTGAAAGCTGTGAACGTTATATGCAGCAAAGGAAGTTCGCTTCACTCATGCAAGCGGCGCTTCAGCGCTTAGTGCTTTTAGAGAAAATGGGCGAGAGAAATATCCCTAATAGAGCACGAAAAACTGAGGCCGAAGGCCGAAGCGAGACTCAGGACGTAGTGGACAGCCTCTCAACACCTTTGGTGAAAACCACGAAAATTGAGAGCAAACCGAACCAGAGTTAAGTGGATCAGAGAAACAAATTGCAACGGAAATTCGCTTCACTCGCGCCAGCAGCGGCCAGGTTATATCTGTTCTCCAGCTGACAAGTGGTTGTGTCTAATGGGCGAGAACAAGCAAACAGTTCTAGGAAACTCCCTTGCAGCTCGCCGCCCTAGCGCCCACACACACTACCCTACCTAACCTACCCCTGGCCCTAGCCCTAGCCTAGTCTCACGGTCAAGCCCCATTCATCTGCTACACATATTTATGGCCACCTCTCAGTTTACACGAGTTATTTTTGATTTACGACAGCCATCTTTTCGAATCTCCTTTCGACCTTGGTAATCTAATGCAAAGAGTAGAAAGTACTGGTATAATTGAATTAAACATATCTTCAGTACTGGAACTATTTAGTACTAGCGGACCCGACAGACTTCGTCCTGTCAAAAAGATTTGCAATGTGTTTTTGTTCCTACGTATTAATATCACTCTGCACAATACATGAATTTGTTTCATGTATTAGTTAACAAAAGCAAACTCAGTAGATTAGGTTACAGAAAATCCAAGAAAAACAACACAATGTACAACGGCAATCGACATTGACAGTTAGTTGTTGTTATTTTTCTTTATTTGATTTGACTTGAAGTCCTTCAAGCCGTACATATGTTTTATGTCTGTAAAATATGGATATCAGCTGGCAACGAATAGCAATAAAGCTCAAATTGACTACGTTTTAGTTAGAAAACGTTTGTATGGGAAAAGAAAAGGGCTCTTTTAAGGGGTTTCCGGCAATCATTCGAATTTTTCTCGCCGTAAAACCATCCTTGAACTCCAACGAACATTTTAAAAAATTGGCCAAATTGGTCCAGGCGTCGTTGAGTTATGCGCTTACCAACACATTTTGCGATTCATTATTACATTACAGATTACTGGAATGGCAGTACCTCAAGAAATGTTAAGAAGGTAGGTCATCTCTGAGTTCAAATACGATATCCCGTACGATAGCACTACACAACTATTGATGCATTCATTTAGATCGTGTGCATGTGGTTAAATCCTGAGGAATGCGGACGGACAAAGTGAAATCTTATTTGCTTGACTAATGTTTGTCGATAACTGTTATTTCTGGTGCAAATGTTACTACACTGCAAACTCCCAAGGTCTTGTACTCTCTATCATGTAGGCTACAATATGACAACTAAAACTCAGATTACTAAGGTTTGTTTTTTCTTATGAACAAAGTAGCTCGGGTATGCGTAGACAACGCCATGGTGATTCGTAAGTTTCAACACAGACTTATATTATTCGTAATCAACAGTCAGAAAAAAGACCAAAATCAACTATAATTTAATTTTTCCGTTTCACACCGCTAGAACATATAATTGCAGCCTGTCATTGACCGAATGTGGTACTCCAAATCGAGACGAAAAATTGCCGCCATTTTGAAATTTGATAAGTTAGATCAAATATTTTTGGAAGATGTTTTAAGAAAACAATTAAGGTTTATACTAGGCTAAGTTTCACAAAAATACCTCAAAGAGGTTTTAAAATTAATAATTATTTTAAAAAAATTCAAAATGACGGATTACGGCTAAACTAAGCCGAATTCCAAAAAGATGTTACAAGATATTTAAGACTTACTTTTGTATGTAGAACTGAATCCAGTTCTGCATAGCGTGCTACACGTTTTTGAAACACCCTGCGAGGTGTGGCAGTTGAAACTATAGCCAACATTAAAATTACGTACGTACACGCAACACAAATTATTAACCTGCAAAAAGGTAATCACTTACCTGTCTGGAGACATAGGCGACATCACCATAGGAGAACCTAAAACAGTATCATGACATCAGTTTTTAAAGTTACTATGTACGATGCACGTGTTGTTTATATAATTATATAACTTTTATTTATAATACAAAAATTTGACATTAAAATAATTGTTATAACCGACCCGGACCCAGCGCTCAACCAGGCCTTTAGGCGCATCTTGTCTCCGATTCTATTTCTTATCAGTCTACGACCTCAAAGGTCATCAAATATGCTGATGATGTATCTATATTGTAGTAGTTAAAGGAGCCCATTTACTTGGACTGCAGGAATCGATGCTTCAGCCTTTGCAGAATCTTCTTTGTGGTTCCACCCAACGAACTTTGCTGAACTCTAAAGTAGTCTACTTCCGCCTATCTAATCGTTCTCCTCATCTTTGCCGAGAATTAATTACCAATGATGAGTATATTAGTAATCATTGTAATTACCAACCCTTCTACAGAACTCTCTGGTGACAGAGATTCTAATTTTATTGGAGTATGGTCGACGAAACCCCACATCAGCCAATTTCTAAGGAAACTAAGCTCTGCAAAATTTTCCATCTTTGATGCCTACAGAGCATATTCAATATAGCATCGCCTTCTGGGGCTCGTAAAATCTCTTGCGTGGTTTTCAAGGCGCAAAAAGGTATTCTTAGAAGAGTCTTGGAGTTACACCGATGCCTTCAAAGACACTTTTCCCAAAACCACATACTACCAGTTCTCTGTTTTCACGTATAATCGACATTGACAATTGCATTCGAAAACAAGAACAACTTTCAAAATCCTAGCCAACACCAGCTTTTCTTCTCAATCCATCAACTACGAAAGGGCCGCTATATACCGGGGAATTAGATGTTTCAGCAGATTGCCTGATCAGCTAAAAACACACAACCACTTCCTTCATTCACCTCACTACATCAAGGTAAGGTGTTTTCTTTCCCATGTGGACTTTCCTAAGTTCCAAGAACGTTTCTTTGTCCTAGCTAGTCACTTACCATCACACCCGTCTCGCAGTATGTTGAAGGAGGTTTATTAACCCCACGGCCAGATGGTGGACGTCCGGCGGAACTGCGGTGGTAGCGCGTGCGCCGTCGGTTTGCGCAATCTCTGCATACGGGCTCGGCCGGCCGCACCTGACGCTGACGTACGGTGAGTGCGCTCACCCGTGACAACCGGGGTAACTGTCTTCTTTCCTGCCGTCAGGTGTATACAGGGTGTCGCTAAACTGTCATGAGGCTCTGCTGGAGACACTAACCAAAGACACAACTTGCATAACCTGGAGGAAACCACCTTGTGTCACCTTTTCATGTTTTGTAAATAATGACACCCTTGGAAGGCTAAGATCCATGGTCGTCTACCCAGAGTTCAGCTGAGGCTCTGGATTGGGTACACCGGAGGATTCCGTGCTACTTGCCACCAAGTTTGACGAGGGTTGACACGTCCCGATTCCAGGTAATTGGCAGACCGGCTAGTAACCTCTTACGCGTGTTTGCGTATTGTTCGCAAATCGACACGGGATTAGCCGCGTGAGTGGAGGGTCACATTTCGCAAGTATCTGTGTAAGTATCTTCCGCAAGAAAATTTGTAATAAAACTGATCCGTAAAGAACAAAATTGAGGAACATGAAGGAGCTAAAAAGAAAATAAATAAGGTCTTATAGTATCAAACTATTTAAATTTGAACTGATGCTTTCAATGGAGAGTGTTTTTATTCGACAATATTTGTATCCGACCCAACATGCAAAGTATAAACACTATCCTGAACGTAATGTTCGTGATATTAAATATTTAAAATCATATGTGTGTTTTTTGAAATACTTCAAATTCTCTTAAGTCCCGTATCCGCAGACGTCAAAACTATTTTAGAATACGTTTTGTTTGTATTTTATTTACACTATAAAGAGAAGCTGTGTTTATACTAGTTTGTAATTAAATTACAATTATGTTTGTATAAATTATATTCCGTTTAGTGGTCTACTATTTGAAGTACCGTACTTAAAAACATCTCTTATTACATTATCTAAATGGAATTCAAAATTGGTTTGTTCTTCCGAGGCTTGTAATGATGCATCTCTAATAACCGCACTTAGATAGTTTAAAACGGTATTTTTCCGCCATTGATGTAATTTCCATAATATTTTGAATAAAAACGCATAAGACCTTATTGTCTTACAACAAAGTAAGTTTAATACAGAATATCAATTGAGTTGGTAGTAAAAGTGCAAAATCAAAACATCACAAGCAATTATTCAAGCCGCTGCAGTTTACCTTCGCACGTACAACGAAACTATGATAATTATTAACAAAGTTTGGAATAAATCACTATGAAATTAAAATTAATATCCGGATGAACAGGGAATGGAATGTTGACCATTGTACGACAACACCGCCACGCATCGGGCAGGTATACCTGCGCTGAGACAGGTAGATGATTCCTAGAATCGACCCTTGGTGGCAAGTAGCACGGTGGCAAGTAGCACGACACCCACCGGAGGTGCGCCGTTTTATAACTCTCAAGTAAGGGTAGGAAAATATCAGCCTAATCCCTGGCTGGAAGTGCACCACTACCAACCCAGGTAGTTTCTAGAGGTCGATGGATGGGGCCGCCCGAAGAACGATGGCCGGATTACTGACCAGTAGTAGCCAAACACTGCGGCGAATTATCCGCCCGAGTTCACGTGAGAGTTCAAGCGATACTATAAAGAAAACTATGAGTTACGCATTCTCAGGTGTTTACATGATTTCCCCAACTTTTACCCCTCACCACCACTCGGTCGAACAGTTCAACCCTTTATAATAAAGTATTTGCAAGCCAAACGGTCAGTAGTTAGTTGGCATCATAGTAGTGCGCGTCGGTTTGTTTTAGTGTAATTGAGATTGTTTTAGTGTGTGCGCGCGTTTTTGTTTACTTTTAAAATGAAAAAGATTTTAAGTCAAAAAGGAAAGGTGTTATTAGTTATAGAGAATTACTTCAGCGGGGCTGCGTTGGAATTAGTTCTGAGAATAATAGACAACGGCCCAGCACACATAGTATGCACTTCCAGCTAGTTTTAAGAGGGTAGATTTTACCGGCGCACCTAGGGTCTCTCCTGTGGCTACATTAATGTTTGTGGCGCACCCGGTGCACCGTCTGGATTCATTGCTGATACCGCCTGGAGCCATTCAACTCGGAACGTTGCTCTATTATCAGAAGTGTTACAAGGCTGTTCGTTACGCTTGCGATTCGGTATTCAGCCTCAGACTTAAAAAAAGGTAAAGTTTGCCTTGTTTAACGAGACGAAGTTAGGACTACAAACTCCTCTATACCACTCAACCTTAACCTTTACCTAGCGTTACCGTATAGTCACATTACAAATGTAAGTGTTTACTGCGGGGATCGAACCCGCGCCAGCAAAGTGATCAGCTCGGGAGTCGCGCACGATTCCAACCCGCCACGGGTCCGCTGTCACTTACGTGGTCTTTTACGGCTAGTTTCATTTTACAACATGAAGGGAGCATGCAATTCAAATTTCATTAAAACCACTTTTTTGACCGCCATTTTGTGACAATCAGATGGATTTTTATTTTTAATATATATCGAAAAATTACTTTATGTTAATGTCATTGAAATCAGACAATTTTTACAGTTTTATATAATCTTAACGGGTTTTTGGTGAAATCTCCTTTCCATAAGAGAACCAATCTTGCTGGTTACCGAACCGAACCGATAATTTTACAAAAGAATCATTTCTAAAAGATTTTATGAAACTCGGACAAAAAAACGACCTATAACGAGCTCACACACCATGACTATATGTTTCATGTTTCGACAATACTGAAAACCTGTTCTGGGAATCAGGATCGTGGCTCATTTCATGACCCATGGTATGGTCCCTACGATGCTGATGGCATAAATATCTCTTTCTCCAAAGAATCCCGCGTTCTTATCGATTTAAAAATAGATAAAGCTAATCCCGACACTATATACCGAGTCTACGTAATCGCTAGGGCAGGCGCTTATAACTACGAGGGGGTGGAGTTGATAAGGCAAACGGCACTACCATATGTCGCCGTGTCGGCCACGCCACCTCGATACACAGAGTAGAGCTACGCAAGTCAGTCCGTCACGGTCTACCGGTGACGTCAGCTGCTGCTGACACTAACGTAATGTCCGTTGAAACCACGCTTTAGCTAATTATTTAAACAAGTCTACAATAAAAAACATTATAAGGTGTCCCATAAGTAAAGTGCCAGACTCTGGGAAAAGGTTATATAGGTCAAAACAAAGAGAAAATCGAGAATAAATTTTTCCAAAAACGCTTTGTTAACCAGATATTTGCCATTTTATATTTTTCGCTAATTATTTATTATCTCCCACGCCATTAATCGGATTTGACTCAAACTCAACATAAATTTGTATCTAAGTAAGCCCATTTATGGAAAAAATTACCAGGATGATCTAACTTATCATTTTAAAACTGTGGCTATTTAATGGCAATTTTAGGGCATTTTTGACATTATACCTTAACTAGCGAATAAACGGTGAGTTTAACGATAAAATGTAAAGATTAACGTTTTGTAGTGAATTTTATTACCTATCTATTGACATCAAGGTCATACAAATCTATTGGGAATCACGCTTTGGGGAAACTCTGGCTGAAACAGACAACTTTCCACCTTATAACCTTGATGTTTGCCACGGTTTCCACTGTCTGGCACTCTACTTATGGGACACCCTGTATACACTAATTTCCTTTTAGAAACGCTGTTCCCACTCAACACCCTAATGCTAAGGTTTTGCGGGCTAAGCTACATCTTTGAATTTCTTTTCAACATTGACACTTTTGATACTTTGATTTGATTTTCCACTCCTAAAGGGTATTTTAAGGTGAATATGGGATGAAAGTTGAGTGTTTTTGATGGATGATGAGGTGTAGTCTTGTTACAGACTAGGACCGACTGTTCCACAGATTGGGTCATTAATTGATAGCATTACGACCAATGGAATGGCCCAACGGCTTAACGTGAACTTCCGAACCACGGGAGGTGGCCATCGTGAAAAGTTATTACTGCGTCCGGGAATCGAACCCGGGTTTATTTGGTGCGAAGCACGCACTATACCACTGAGCTATGACCGCCCCCGAACTAACTCAACTCGGACAATGTACTACAGCGAAGTATTCAAATTTGGCCGGTCCTAAAGATGGCCAAAACGTCGACGTTTGTGATCACGAAAAGAATAAAGGTAACTATAATTGATCTGCACGCACCGCGTCAAAGACATCATTACAATCAGATTGAAATATTTCGGTCGCGTGGAGTACCATATCAGTCATTGATTGGCTGAAACTGAAATCCTTGCTGTCTGCTACCCTATCGGTCACATGGCTGCCAACCGTACAACCGTGCCAACCGTCCTGTAACCAATGGAGCAGACAGCAAGTATCTCAGTTTCAGCCAATCAGTGACTGAAAATGGTACTCTTCAGCGGGACCGAAATATTTCAAGCTAATTGTATGTTTGACGATGTAGCCAAACTAGATTATAGCTGTGACACCAGCTGCGAAATCCTAAGGGTTTAATAAAATTTGTCTTGTAAGCATTGTCACAAGACAATTAGAAGCAGTAGTGACCTCCTAACCACGATGAGGCCAAACAGACGAACGCTAAATCAAAACCTGCCTGTCCGTCACGTCAGGTATTTTGCTTAAATTTGCACTAAGTACCTCAATCCATGAATCTTTGACAGGGTTAACCCTAATCCACGAACGTATCAGCAATTTACCACAATTATTGTCCAAAATGTACACAGTACAGCTACATTATTTTGATACTATGCTTTGCAACACCGACCCTCTTAGGAGGTATTTTAAATTCAGGTGAATATGGAATGATAGTAAGTCTGATGATTGTTTTGATGGATGATGAGATGTAGTCTTGGCACACACTAGGGCCGACTGTTCCTCAGATTGGATGAATTCATTAATCCCAACGACCAAAGTATGGGCCAACGGCTTAACGTTACTTCCGAACCACGGGTGGATGGCTATTGTAAAAGTTATCACTGCACCCGGGAATCGAACGATTAGGACGAGCCGGGATCGATGCCAGACGACAGATGCACCGCGTTATCAGGGGTAGATATTGATTAAGCCACTGTGTGGAACTGGAAGTACGGGCCCACTGTACTGGTGTACCTCAGGGCTCAGGGTCAGTCACCTGGCTCTACTCTACATCTCTTTATAGTTGAGTGTATCACGTGACACGTGCACTGTCAACCAATCGTGTGTCTAGTTCCTCATCAAAACTGTCTTTAGACGAAATCGCTTAGCGAAGTCTTCTTTATTTATTTACATAAATGACAAACGCCAATTTACAGTACACTTGTTTATCATATAGAATGGCCAAATATTATTTTTGACAACAGTAGTAATAAAGTTTACAGTAAAACAAATAATTTGACAGTGAACAATAATTTAACAATATTACAAGTTTGAGCATAAAAACTTGAGAGACCTTGGAAAGGTGCTGGATGTCTCTACCCACACTCCACTTCAGAGACTACTGGACTAGTTGTTAGGATAAGAATATGATTTTGGTTGACTCCACTTGATGACGAGATGGGTTTTTACCTGTAGAAACGTTGTGTAGTTTTATAACACAAAAGCCGGTAGAACAGTCCATAAATTCTTGAGTAATATAACACATTGTTGTCTTACTACATACACCTCGGCGCCTTCAAGTAAAAAAACTGACAATTTTGCAAACTTTTCAAAATTGGCTATATTGAAAAAGTGGAATTTTTCTTCAGTGAGCAAAATGTTTTGACACAGTGTGGACCGGAAGAACTAGATTATAAATAAATCGTCAAGTTCAGTTCAGACCAAAGTAGTTTTACAATGAAAGCGTTTTGTACTTTTGATCACATCATTTTACATACTCATGTTTCACCTTAGCATGATCAGCTAGTATAATGATTTTTGGATCCTTTTCGGCTCATGGCCACCAATGATGACCATAATGATCTGAAATCGCTGTGTTAATTAGCTATGTATGCCCTTATATCGGTTCTAGACCACCAAAGCTGATGATGCTGAGGCGAAACATGTCTGTGTAAAAGTTAAAAATTATGTGGCAAAAGTACAAAATGCTTTCATTGTATAGTTAACGAATATCACAAAGTAAATGGAGATATCATCAACAAAATAATTTTCCTTCCATTAAAACAACAAGACGTAAAAAAAAACTGATGACGCAACTGAGCGCGTAACGTACAATGTACGACGCAGCTGTCCCGCACCTTCTACACGAGTACCCTCACCCCTACACTCACTACGCAGTACGCACACACCCCCTACGCAGTAGTACGCTACTCATCATTCATACAGGGCGTAGCGCGTGCCAACCGTCAGCTGTCCGTCCAGTCCACCCCCTCCCTCCCAGGCCACTGTATAAGTGTATAGTGTACACAAGTGAAGCATCTCTTTCTGCCACACGGCACTATATAGGATGTCAGCAGACGTATTCGCGAACCGAAAGTTGAAACAAGACAAATTCGATTGTTTTATGTATGAAAATAGGTCCTGAAGAGGACAGCCCTCAAGTGGAAATTGAAGACTTTTCTTAATTTTTGAACTGATGTTGAACGATATCACCAACATTTAGAACGCTTCACGTCCCCTTTATGAGGTCGCTGATGAGCTGAATATTTGTGGGTCTTGTGCTAATGGTTTTGTTTATCACTTTTCAGCTCATGATGACCATAACGATCTGAAATGGCTGTGTTAATTAGCTATGTTCTTATAACGGCTTCAGACAACCAGTTCTGACCATAGTGATCTGAAATGGCTGTGTTAATTACCTTATCGGTTCTAGACCACCAATGATGACCGTAATGATCTGAAATGGCTGTGTTGATTACCGATACCCTTACGTCAGTCAAGTTTGTGTTTATGGTTGAATCGGGTAGAAATTTGGGTTTAAGACATTCTTCCCTCCTGATGTTTTTCTTAACTGAGTAGTTGAAGAGCTATTCAACGTACCGAGGAAGTTGAATCAGTTACTCCTCGGCTTTACTGAACTTCTGTAGCGTATCGTTGATTTGATCTTTTTTGACACTTTGGGACCTAGAATATTTCCATTTAAGAAATTTATTTCAGTATTGCACAATAGAAGTTTTAAGACCTGTCCCCAACTCAAACTTACAACAGACCTTCCTTTGAACAGAGCTGATACATTTAAATTTGGAACCCGGAAAACCCTTTCTTTGACCCTACAAGCTACTTTAAAACATCCAAACAGCAAAAACACGCTCATAAACCAACAATTGATCCCATTCTGTACCACGTCCGTTGGTCTTGACTTGTGCTCAAGGTGTTTCCGATAATGAGAATCAGTATATCACCAGGCAGCCAAGCAGGGGTTTCCACTAGCATCTGCCACATGCATGCACAGTGGTGAGGGGAAGGGGGGTAGAAGTTCCGTTATAAGGGTGAAAGGTGCACGTGCGACGACAGTGCGCATGTCTAATGTATGCGTACACCGGGCCTCAGTGCAACGTCTTGCGTTACCTGTTTAAATGCCCGCAATCATTCTACCTGACCTTGCAACGATCTTCCGAGCTGAACAAACATAGGCTACCTAGGCGGGGTAGACGTTGGAAAACGGTAGCGCGAGAAAAAAAACATAGTTCTCCTTACCATGAATCCTAGCGAATCTCCGATAACGACGTAAACATTGCACTGGAAGAGCCCTTTTGATCCCTTTAACTAATCAACAGGTCGCATTTTGCCGGATTTTCACGAAACGTTTTACAAATATTCCTGTTGTAAATTTCTAGGTTAGGTTTGTTTACCAGCAGAATTGGACACCGGAAGAACCACTTAAGGATGGAGGTGTCCCTCAAAATGAATGTTTAGGGTATGAAAGCTGCATTTACGATTATATTTTGATAAACATAGTATAAAATCTACGATACCGTTCTTCAAATATGTACCAAAAATCAACAAAATCCAATCAGCCAGACCAAGATGGCGGAAAAGTGATAATATTGGGCTATGAATAAATTAGAAGTAGTTTAATAATCCAATTTAATAATTTGCACTTGTTATTTCCTATGTAATAAAGAATTTATACACAGCGAATGAGGTATCCCGTTTCAAGTCCCAGTTTGGTCCACAAATTTGCTGTCAAATATTTTTAGTATAAAATTAGCTTTAAGTATTACACCTAAACTACATATAACGGTATAAAGTTGTGCACTAGCTCTTGAATAGCTCAGTTCATAAAATCATAACCAGGAGAAAATAATGTAATAACTTTCTAGCCAATCCAAGCGTAAACACAAACTGATGTAAGGGTATCGGTAATTAACACAGCCATTTCAGATCATTATGGCCAGCATTATGAGCCGAAAAGGGATCCAATCAACAACAACAAAACCATAAGAGACACAAGGCACACAAATATAAGAATGGATTGCTTTTCCAAAGAAATAATACATTAATTTACAATGAAATTTGTTATTATATATTTGTACAGTTTTCATGCTTAACCATGTAAATACATTGTTATTATTTTTATTAAATGTACAGATATTCAGCTCTTCAGAAAACTCCTTTCAAAGGAGACGTTGAGCGTTTAAAATTTTTGTCATATTATTGTTGAATACCAATTCAAATAGTTGAGAGAAAAGAATTTTCAAAAATCAGGAAGAACACATCAAATGCAGAGTGCATAGCTATAAAGAAAATTATAGAAGACAAATCAAAGCTGCAAAACTATTTAACGTATTGCTCACATCTAAAAACTTCTCAAAGGCTGATTGGGTAATTATTAACAGAAAAACGCCACCAAATAACAAAACAATCAAACTGGACATAGGTAACATACATGTTCTTTTTGAGCTCAACCTCAAAATAACCCTTGAAAATCATTCTTTATTGATTTTAGATTGCGAGACAGACTTAGATAATAGTCCAACAGTCATGTTGGGTGAGACTGAGTTTTTTTTAACCGTCTACACAAATGGCATTATTTATTAGTTCTTAACTTTGTTGGGTTTGTAGATATCACAAAGCGCTTTTAGGGAAAGCGGTCCAAACCCTTGTGCCTGCGCTGGGAATCAAACCCGCGACCTCACGCTTTCAAGTTGCAAGCCGTGACTCTGCCCACTGAGCCATGGACGAAGGCAACTTGTTGAGTTTGAAGAAGTCTACTCAACAAATTCCTTGGAATACACCTTGATCGTCGGTCGACTTGGGATTGTCATGTAGTCAGGACTTGTTGAAAGTTGTCCTTGGGTCATTTCCTTTTGAGAGAATTTTAAACCTTTCTTATTGAGTAACATTGAGGGAAAATGCTCAAACACGAAAGTTCCCGTAATTTTCATTAGGCTTTAATTAGTTGCCACACAACAAATCTACATTTATATTGTTATGAAAGAAATTAAGAAATATAACTAATTAAGCAAAGTGAATGCATCTAATTAACCGCCATAATTTTGACTATTTGGTATTTTGTGTTTGTTTATAACACATGCAGTTTCAGCCAAATTGATTGATGGATTTGCTTGAAATTTTGGGAAGAAGTTGTCCGCTATTTTCAAAAATAGTGACAAAACTATTAGCCCAGCCCAGGGTTGAGCGTGCACTTCCAGTTATACACAGTTTATAATTTTTATTATTGCTTTGGCCACCTAGAGAATGTGAAAACGTATGTTGTCAACCTTCCTGGTTGGTGCCCAACTTGGGAGAGAGAGGAAGTTCGCCACAATGAACCGCTCATAACTCCACAATGGAAATAGATAGAAGGTTCCAACAAACTTTATTACACCAATAAGCTCTTGAAAAAAATTAATTAATTATGTCTCATTACACTTAGTTTTCCAGTAATAACTTATTTTCTTTCCAAATTTAACTTGAATTCCCATTTTAATAAATAATTTGGCAGATCCGTATGGATTGGTATCGCGACGCCACTTCAGCTCATCACCCGGTGGCATGGTTCGATCCGCGAGTCACAACTTACATTTGTAATGTGACTAATATGGTGATGCTAGATAAAGGTCGAGGTTGAGTGGTAGAGAGGACTTTCTAGTCCTAACTACCGTTAAACAAGACAAACTTAAGTTTTTAAAATACTATTTTCATGTCTATTGTCAAAAAACTCAGCGTGGTGATACAATATTTATTATACAGTAGAACTCCTCATATCCCTAAAGAAGCAGTACCAAAGTCGGAACGACAAAAGTCAGATATCGAGGTGCAAAAGTTTTTTACTGATAGAAAATGATTAGGGGTGAAGGGTTGAGCATGCCTTATATAATTTTAAAACTGCAAACCGTTTTGTTCTCCCTGGCGATAGAAATGAATAGTGCTTAATGGAAATTTGTTAATAACTTTTGTGAGGATACAAAATGTAAATATCATATTGTATACTTATATTGAACAAGAACCAGCTTAGAACCTAGAGGAGATCGTGATGACTGGCTTCTTGAAAAGTTACTCAATATCAGAAACGCTGTGAGGGAAATTGTCAGACTTGCGCAACTGGATGTTATCGATTCTCTGGGTGAAATTTTAACCATGATTCGAGGAAGAGCGGCAGGCTGTAATGATCCAGTTAGCAATGCTTGGCTAAGGTGTACGCCCTAAAGCCGGAGCATATGTAAAAGCACTGAACCTCAGGAGAACACTAAAGGCACAAAGGTCACTGCAGGCATGCTGATCCCACAGTGAACCTTAACCTTCCAGAGGGCGCTGGGTTTTCAAAACGTGAGAGGGCGCACTAAGAGGTTCCTTCTGGGTTAAAACCACAGTGAAAATGGGAAAGCATCGTTTTTCTTACAGTATGACATTTGTATCAAAATTTCAACAGAATAAAGTGCAAAAGGTGAGGTGAAACAAAAATTATAGTACAGGGTCATCAAAAGTGCCAGCATTTGAAAGTGAAATAAAATTTAATATAATTAGAATTTTTGATTTTATCAAAGACACAGCAAATCTTTATTTCTGTTATAATTGAAAAAGTCATGTGAGCTTTGAACGCCATATCTAATTGTTAGACAGACATCTAAATGCATAGTCCCACCAGGTGTTTTGAAGCATTTCTCGAGTCACCGTTGAAATGGCTAACGGTGATTCTCTTCATCTGTTCCCTGAAGTTGAAGAAATTGAAAGGAAAGGGTATTAATGTCATTTTCCAGCAGGATGGAGCTCCATGTCACAGTCTAATCATCCAAGAAGCTTCAACAACAGATTTCTGGTCGTTAGATTGTGAGGAATGGTCCTGTTTTGTGGCCACCTAAGAGACGCGATTTGACGATTTAGATTTCTTCCTTCAAGTTACATTTAAAACTAGTTTATGCTGAGAAAATACGTGATCTACAGCACCTGAGAGAAGAAGAATCAACGAAAGCAATTTCAACAGGGGACTCCTGAAATGCACCAAACACTCAGGTTGACTATCGGTTAGATGTCTGTCGTAAGTAACGGGGAGCTCACAATGAAACTTTTCAATTACATAAAAAAATTTAAGATTTGCTGTGTCTTTTGATGTAAAAATCAAAATTTTACCAATTATATTAAAATTGTTATTTCACTTTAAAATCCCGTAGAGTGCACCTTTTTCGATGACCCTGTACTACAAAATCGGTTCAATATGTTCATCTGCTGCAAGCAGAGTCGCACACGGAGGTGAACTCCGGGTAGCCCCGTAACGCGTGGAGGCGGATCACGGAAGTTACCTCAGGGCTCTAATATAAACAATTAAAACCTAACTACATTAAAATAAAAAAAATTAACATGTTCTAAGAATGAAGGAGGGAAGTACACAGATTCATGTATTGAGCTCATGTGTAGGCGATTTGATTAACAAACACAGACACCCAGAGGTAACCTCCGTGATGCGACCTCTGGAAGGTTAATAGTATCCGGTGTGACCACCCATATGAGTCAAGCCCTGTTTCCATGTAGGCTAAAAACAAAGCTCCCGAATTTGCCTAGATGGAAACGAGGCTTAACTCTTCCACATCTTGGCGAAATGTACTGCTGGTTAAAGGGTGAACATTCATTTCCATGATGAGAACAGATCCAAAAGAAAGGGCACAGGCACTTCATCGGAACTTCTTTCTGAGTGCTCAGCATGGTACTTCTCAATCCCAATCTTTCCTTGATAAACCCTGGAAGACTTCTTTTGGCTGATGTCACAGTCAGATATGAGAATGGGAACAGCTTGTCTACAGGGTATGTCAGTTCAACCGAGCAATAGCTGAAGTAGCCCCAATACTAGATAGCAATAGAGAAGCAACGACATACACATTTGAGCATTGGTTTTTTAATGTTTAGGGATTATCAACAGCAAATCCCTGTGACTTAAGTTAGCACTGACGGCCATTCATAGTAACCCATCGTTAAGAGCTAAAACCAGAATGTTTACTGAATTACAGTACCCATTGAGCCCCTTTTAACGTAAGTAGGACTCAGTCCAACACGGTCCGTTTTTTACACTTTTGTAAAATAATTAGTTAAAATCTTTTAAATTTTTGATATAAAGAATGCACTTTTTATTATTTTATTTATTTATTTTTAATTTTTAGTGCACATTGTACATTTTTACACGTAATATACAAGAAAAATATAAAAAGGTTATCTTTGAGATGAACAAGACTAGAAACTTGGATTGAACCTTTGAAGTTGCGTGTTGAGTATAGGTCGACAAACGCTATTTCCTTGTCAACGCTTGGGTGTTCAGTATGGGTTGCGGTTGAAACAGTCTCTGACGTGTGACGACTACACTACACTAACGGCACCTAGCAGAGAACATAGAAACTACCCCACCCACCCACCCACCCACCCAACAGTTTGACTGCCCATGACTAACTAGTAGTCTAGGGTACGATCCATTGATACCCTTGTGGTTAACAACCGACAGTTGGCTCTCTCTGTCGCAGCGTGGGTTCGATTCCCACCCGGGCCACTCTGGTATGGTGCAATGCTAGTCATCATTGCTAGAATTACTCTGGACGCGAGGGCCACAATGACCCGCTGAGGATCACAGAAGAGAAAATGGTTCATCAAATCCAGTGAAGCGGCGAGTAGCACTTTTTGAGCTTAGGGAGGGGCTAAATCCCCGCGCTTAGAAGAGTGGTTCTATGACTGGTAATGCACCACACGAGAGTGGAGCAGTTCTGCTGAAATTTTGCTCACATGGACAGGGGCAACCCGTACGATAGGCTTTAAATAAAAATTTGAAAATAAAATGAGACCGCAAAGGGTTAAGACTTTTTAGTTAATAAAATTTAATATATAGGATAAAACTTTGAATTTTCGATTAATATTGATTTTTATGGCCAGCTTTGTTAAGTGTTAACTTCTATTTTACAAATAATATTGTAATTCGAGGACTTAAGATGCTTCATTGCATCCGTAATAATCTAAGATCTGTCTTTTGCATCTGCCATGACATCATAATTCCCATTTATATCCGCAGCAATATCCAGACTCCTGTTTGCACATTACAAAGGATGTCCTCAGATTGTCTACCACAACCTCTAGTCTAGACAAGATTTTCAACAGGGTATAAATCATGATTTTCATGATTATTACCTACGAAAATCTCTTCCGAGTACGGCAGAAACAAAACATTCCCAACATTGCCCCCAATGTTTTCCGAGCTACAATTTGCGCCCCTAATAAACAACTTAAATGTATTTGTTTTTTCACTGTGAAAATTAAACCTAATCTGTGCTAAGACAGAATTCTTGTACAATCCTCGGTGTTACCTTACAAGGATGATTTACCAAGGACATAATTCCTGCTTTTCGTAGAATTCCCATGCATGCTGGATGCCCAGACATGGATAAGTCTCATTTTTAAAGAAAATTGCCATAATTAGGACTTCTATACCAAAATGATGTCTGGGGCTTCTAAACATGCATTATTTTTACTTTGAACAAAGTAGTAACATACCAGAAGAGCGAGGAGTGTCACTGTTGCTGGAAAGAGAAAGTTTTCTGCGAGTTGGAACGCCAATGTTCGTGTCTTTCAGGTTCAATGCCAGATCCGTCATAGGAGAGTTCACTGAGCCAGCGTTAGGAAATAAGGGGGAATCAAAAAAGTCTTGCGAGTTTGCCATTGTAACGAACGTTTGATTTTAAAATTAAATGTTAGGCCTATATTATAATAATGTGGAAAAAGTGAGAAGCTTGGAATGACCGTAGTTTATATTTGCGAAGATCTGAAACAAAAGCACAACAATTAGTTAGACTTTGTATAAAATATCGTACCTATTTGATAATCTATTCAAGAAAGTAGGTCTAAAGCTAAAATATCCATAATAAACAAACAAATAACAAAAGCAAATTAAATACATTGAAGATTTCACCTCTAACTTAATCTCCCCTAATGAACGAGGCAAAGGTTGTTTTGTGAATTCATTACATTGGGAGTCCTAAACAGCTCAATCATAGCGACATTGTAGCCTCCGTGAAGACGACTGCGTTCTGACAAATACATTTAGAACCTAATAGCGATGAAAAAGGTAAAATTCCAGTAACAAAATGGAAGGATAAGTCTGGTAGATATTGATTGAAATTAGAATACCGCCCCCCACAAGTCGTCCCGTAATGCACGTTTAATGTATCCTGCACCAGCATGTTTTATATCACATGCACAGCACTTATGTTGTATTTTTGACTTTTCAGTAGTACCAAAAGTAGATTGAAATGAATAAACATTATTTATTCTGATTAATGGATCTAATTGTAACGCACTGACAATTCCTAAACTAAAAAAGAATTTCATGCTACGTTTAAGTAGTCCGTTTACTTTAGCATACTATTACCCAATCATAAATGTTGCTGTACTTTTAAAATAGCAGCAGACTTTTTAGAGCTGCCCCTTGCTCAGTAGCTAGCTGGAAACTTTTTCCTGCACCTGACCTAAAACGTATCCTCATTGAGGATGTCTGGTTTATTACCAATTTTTACATACTTGACGGCCTATTCACCCTGTGCAAGTGGTCATGGTTTAATTTAGTTAACAGGCAAAAACTGAAAACTTAGTAGGCTAGACTAAATCATTAGCCCAAACCTTAGCTTTTTGGTTGTAACGAAGCAATATTTCAATAGTGTTGTATTTTCGAAACTAAGCCTAGGACTTGCTGAGGGCTAAATTTAGCCTAGGCCTACTCTGTTCTAGATCAACTTCGTGCCAAAGTGATATTTTGTTAGGCTAAACTACCTCACAACTTCAAAACTAAAGGGTAGAACTCAATTACTAAAATAGCTGTTAAAAAGTCAAATGCTTGAAAAATTTTCAACATCCTGACTAAAATATTTTTAGCCTCCATCTCTAGACTAATCTTCAGACCTTATTATTTTGAAAAGCTGTAAGACTATCAATTAAGACTTACAATTTTTTGATGCCGATTAACAAGGAGAATTCGACTTATAAACTACTTCACGCACGAACAATTTGCTTTACTAGCCTTCGCAGAAAAGAACAATGGTACAGTAATTAGAATTTAGATGAAAGATTGGAAGAAGAAAATGGCAGAGAAAACGGAAAAGACAGAGATTTCTGGATTTGTCAAAGTGTGACCATAGAATAATTTGATTTTGTCAAAATTACAGCCAAAATGTACACCAGGTTTACCAACAGCTACAGACACAAAAAGGAAATCTAATTTGTATTACAACGGACTAGCTGAGGTACCATTTTCTTTTTTATATAAACAGGTAATTTATGAAAATGATTAATTATTTACATGATGAAATACCTGTGACAGGTTTAATATGAGCAGGCAGTTCGACAATATTTCAACAACATTTTCAACAAACTGATTTGTTATTGCTATTGGATGGGGCGTGCATTTGTTGAACGTTATCTTGATATCTTCTTCAAAATAATATCAAATCCTCCCACTCATTTCTCGTTCCTCCTGACCCATAACGCGGAGTTGAACAAAATAAACTTGATCTCAAAAATGGGTATTGATGACCTCTCTGTCAAATAATGCAAACTTTCAATCCGCCAACTCATAAGAATTGTGGCTGACGCCTGGACCTCCACTTGTAGAGCCAGACAATAATACCGGGGAGAGGTTAGTCAGTGGCACTCCTGGGCTGCTTTCCAGAACTTAACACTACATTGAGTGACTTGTTAACTACCCCTACGTTTAGCACAACGAAGAAAATTCAAGAAGAATCCTCGAAAAGGTTAATGAACTTACAATGAATACCTCCTGGTATCATGCTCCTCCTGGTACCAGAATGCTCGGTCTGCTCTTATATACCCTAGAGCCTGTCCCAGGAGTCAGTTCCGTAGACTGAGTGAATGTGAGCGAATAGCTAGGGGCCACGTTCCCCTGTAAACGAGTAGTTCATTCTGAACATACAGGGTCCCATCCCAATTGTGGATGACTCGTAAGTCTTGGTATCAGTGAACTACGTTGTTCCCACGGTGAACATGTGCGAGTCATCTTCGTTGAGGGATTGTCACACATCTTCGCTTCGTGGGATTTCCGATCAAAGAGTGCTGCCAAGAGAACATCAAGTAAATGAATGGGACTTCACGTTGAAGTATGAATAGACTAAGTGTAAATAGTGAAATAAGGGGACTAGCGTAATTAGTTTGTAGCCATTGAGTGAATAATTAATTATGTTTAACATTAGTATAACTATAATTAACCTGTAAATAAAGAGGGAATTAAAAAATACTGACAGCTTATTATTTGTACCCAAAAAGCACAGAATAAACGCAAGCCAGGATTACTGATGCAATAGGAAAAACAATTGCAATTACAAGAGTTTAAAACCTATATTAAAAAAATCCTTAGTTTGTGAACCAGTCAAATCGGTTCACGGAAATTACATTTTGGGAGGGAGGACTGGGCCATTTCCCACCAAAAATGGGATTTTATGCTATTAAAACTGTATAGCATAAACCCTATAGGAAACTTCCCTCTAAAATGGGCTCTTCCGGTGAACAGATTTTGCTGGTTCACTAATTTAACTTAAATATTTAAAAAGTAACATTTGTACTAAATTCCGTGATGATTGGACAACAACTGCAACCTTTCAAGTGGTCACAACGGTCCAAAAAGGGCATTGCCATTTGCCAGTGTAATTTTACCCTGGTTTAGGAAATTCGCTAAAACTCACGGTAGGGCTTGTGGCTAGCTTATCAATAAAAGATCCGTCCAAAACCCTGATGATAAGACTGCTAAGTAGTTTTTCTTTTAGTTTGTGTTGTATCGTATACTACTATGAAATTATTCCTATCAAACTCATTATTAATTTATGGTTTTATCTTTAAAGGTAAAAATGTCATAGTATTATCGTGGTTGAGCGAAAGCTCAGTATTTTATTGGTCAACAA
The DNA here is from genome assembly GCA_018831715.1 of Matsumurasca onukii. Classification (NCBI taxonomy): domain Eukaryota; kingdom Metazoa; phylum Arthropoda; class Insecta; order Hemiptera; family Cicadellidae; genus Matsumurasca; species Matsumurasca onukii. The sequence goes on along the minus strand of CM032058.1, from coordinate 17,101,205 downwards.
ACATGAATGAAAAACAGAAACTGATGAGCGCCAGATAACAATGTTTAAGCGCCTGATAACAGCTGTGGAGTTGATTCTGATCCTTCGTAGTAGAATATTAATGAACTGAACAGCAGAGGTAGTTGTGTGCGTTGCTGAATTTACTTCTAAAGGTTCCCGACATCTCTATCAGTTAAAACTATGGGTTGCCGTCAATTCTGTTAGGTAACTAAGCAAGAGTCTTTGGCTGAAATAGATGGTTTAAAAGAAAAATAGGATAGTGAGGACATTTCTTTCTTCAAAATTTTGTTAATTATTTATAGATTTCAAGTATTTCTATGATTTGAATCAAACCTGTAATGGATACAATTACCAAACACCTTCACGAACGGTTTGATTTGTTCTGCAGCTTATGCAACCTTCACGGTCTCTGTTATTTACGAAGTGATATCAAATTACCTATTTGTGACAGGTAAGTATTAATCTAATAGCAAATTACTTTTAGGGACTGTAGGCAAAATAAATACCTTTTTTGTAGGTATCCTGAAAACATACATAGATTTGTACTCTATATACTGAAAACAGGATAGACATTTTGGTCACATTTTGATATGATAAGTTGCGTACATATTATATCTTTGAAAACTATTCTGTTTTTAGTTTTTACTTGAAAGCATTATTGTAAACAGAACAGGCTTCTCAGCGAGTGTTTCGTCGTTTATCTCCACCTTCACTTTACACTATAGTTCATTACGGTTGTTTCCATAAAATTAATGATAAAATTTTATTCAATACACATCAGTTAAACTAACAAGACTAACTTTTAAATATAAAATAGTTATATTATCAGTCATTGTTGATTTATTGGATTTTGATACAAAACTTATAAAAGAAATTTGCAATGTTGGTAATTTTTTAATATCTGACAGATATTACCTACTTCAGAATTTGTAAAAACAGAACTAACTCAACTCCTCAGTTTACTGACAAGTTACGAGTACATTAAAATATTTTTCTCAACAGCCCAAAGTGTTTACATTTACGCCAGAGTATTTTCAACTTTTCAAACAAGTATTCAAAACAAATTTTTTAAATCTGCTGATTTTTGTAGAGTTTTACATATTTTGTAAATGAATTATTGTTCTTTAGTTTGACTGTTTCAGGGTATTCTGGATAAGCGTGTTCGCATCGAGCTTCCTTGTCAGCTGTGTGGTTATCTACAATGTTTGGCAAGACTGGCTTAACAACCCCTTCGTTATAGTTTACGACTCGGACGTCATGCCTATCTGGGATATTCCGTTTCCTTCTGTAGCACTTTGTAATTTTGTTACCGTTAAACGTTCTGCTCTCAACCTTCAAACTACGAACGATACGTGAGTGACACTATTGATCATAGGTATTAACTCGTTTGCACAAGCGTAAATGTACGATTGTGTATAGATCCCAAATTGTGTGATGATCATATACAAGATAATCAACAATTATATACTTGTATATAATCATAATCAATTATATGATTGTATTGCATATGGTTGAGCATATGGTATTGCACCCTGAACCCTTGGATGCTTTGGTCCGGGGAGGTAAACTCAGAGGGTTGTTAGGGAAGGGATGGGCAGTATATACAAGGCGTTTCTAATTGCTTATCTAAGATAGTCTATTTGGTTTTTGCGCTGTAAACATTATACGTATTATATATCCTTTGGTTTGCATCCAGTTTGGCAGATCATTTGTGAGGAGGAGGAAAAGCACTGGTCTGAGCACAGACTCTTGTGGTACTCCTCCTTACAGTTATTATTGGAAACTGTGTATTCTTTTTCAGTATGTAAAAAAAAAAGTATATTTGACGTTTGTAATACAATTGTAAAATTGTCTTTTGCAAATAAACGATTTTGATTTTTGAAACGATTTTGATTGATTTTATTCGCAGAGTTTTGGTTTGAAGCTGCTTTCATTGTGGTTTATTTCCACCAGCTGAATCCTTCCTTTTAGGTAGCTTTTCTTCTTGATCCTTTATGCCGAGGTGTCAAAGTTTTTGTAGCAACAACAACAATACGTTTAATGGCAAACTGCTTACAATAAAATTGTTTTTTGAGATGTTTGTAATTTAAACAATCGAATGCTTGCTAAAGTCTGTTGCATGACTACGCAACAAAAGTCTTATGTCAAAAACATATAATTAATGTTGATAAATTTCAGAAAACCTTTAAATTAATAGTTAATATACAGTGGTAATTGCTTTGAAAAGTGTTTGAAGTTCTCCAGAAAAAGTTGGACTAATTTTATTTTATGTTACAGGGAAAGTCTTTTATTTTCAAGTTTAATTTGCACAAACAAAGACTTTTTGCAAAACAAAAACCTTAGTCTGAGCCATGAAGACATGAGTTATTTTTACAACTTCCTTGATGAGGTGAGTGTTTCCCTCATTCAGTCCAACATAACATTTAATCAAATGATTCTCATGTTTTAACATAATTTTCACCATGAATGTGATAATGTGACTTTCAAACCATGGGCACACAAGCTCACCACTAAATGTACATAAATACAATTGTTTGCCTTGCCTCAAATCAATCATCAACAGAAGAAAGTGGTTTGATTAGTTCTTCACGCCAAGGAATGCTTTCAATAATCGATGTTTGTTGCTTGAAAGGTGTCGCCAACTTGTGAAGAAGTGTTGCGCCATTGCTACTGGGAAGGAAGAGAATTCAACTGCTGTTCAATATTTCAACCCGTTTTCACTAACATCGGTCTCTGCTACATCATCAACTCCCTGCCCTCTAGTATGCTCTTCAAAAGCAACATGTTAGTTCCAACATAATAATTTTTGAACATTTTCACAAATAAACCATAATAATGTTACCTGCTTGTTTTGGTTCGATGATGGATGATACAGAATGTTGGATGAATGAAAGACGGATAAGTACGTCTTTACTGTACCAAAACTTGTATGATAAAATAATACCTAAAATATTTAGAGGAATTATTATCAAAGACAGTTACTCAAGATATGCTTTTCATCTCTATACAATTTAAAAACAGAAATAAAAATGACTAACAAATACAGAAACAGCTATTGATTGGAAAATTTTGAATTATCTCAGGTCTGAAAAATCGCAACCCAAGCAAATGCAACTACTAAATTTAAAATAAATCAAACATTACATAATGTGTGTTTTCTCATTTAGTCAGTAAAATATTTGTTTCAGAGCTCCCCAATTCCTATTCAACAACAGCTATCATGGTGAAAGCGCAGAGTTCTGGTCACCTGAGACCGGGTACCCGGTGACTCTTGTAGATCGTAACGGCGAGCAAAAAGAACATATTTCCCAAGTGGGCAATCTCCACGGGGTACGACTCGGGCCTAGGCTTGGAGATTGAACAAAACGTGACCGAATGGCAAGAGCAGTGTTCCGGAGGATTTTCTGGATTCAAGGTCTCTGATAATTTTGATTGTTCAATAGTTCTAAAGAATCGTTATTGTTTAATTTAAAGGTTAGTACTGTGATATGAAAAGAATATTGTGACGAAAAGAGTTCTGAACAACACAGAACGTATAATGCAGCAAACCTGTTTCTGGTTTTCATATTTTAATTTACTTGGAACAATACAATTTCTTCTATACTTGAGTTACACAAAATATATTTAGGTCTACATAAAATATAGTGAAATGATTATCACGCAACCACACACCTAGTGCTTTGACTTAAATCAACATGATTCAGTTAATGTGACATACGTCTTTAGGCACCGATACCAGAAGGTAAGACATTCTTGAGCTAAGAACAGCTGTGAAAACAGTCTGCTGTTGGTACTTTAAAAGGAGAGTGACCACTGAAGGAAGCTTTTCATTGTTTAATTCTGTTCAGATTATAATCAACTCACCAGAAGAAGGCCCGATCAGTTCGCAAGCAGCTTTGAGAGTTCCCATGAGACGAGACTTCCAGGTAGAGTTGATGCCGCGCACTATCAAAACCTCTCCTGAGTTGTCGTCTGTCCTGCCAGTGCAACGCGGATGCTACTTTCAGGTAAATCATAGTTAGGAGATACCTTAAACAAATTATGATAAAACCGTCATGACTAACAATAGAAACTATCTACAGATGTTCCATGTCTTCTAGAGAAAAAGATAGTTCAATCACCAAATCCATGGTTGCCATACCCTGCCTCTTAATGTCCCGTTCCTCCTCCACTGGCTACTCTGCACGATATGGCAACTCCACTTGGTGATGGATTTCACAACTAAACTTCAAAACATTCATATCCTATGGGGTTTTATGCTCTATTCTCTGGGTTGTCATCAAACACTTTACTGAAAGATAATAGATTCACAGACTGTCACAATTCATTGATGCCCTTATATTACACATATTTAATTCAAATTCAACATTGTACAAATACAATAACACGAAATATATTAAAAGTTATCCACAAAATAATTTAAAATATATCAACTTCATTCCGAGTATCCTAGATTTTTTTATTCTCTTGATTATAACCAAGAGCAAATAATATTTTCCCAAATCAAACTTCATCAAAATATCTATCAACAAGTTATTCTATAGTAGATAAAGTTTTGTTACCATCAAATGTGTCAAAGCATTTTCTTCTTTAATTTCAGGGAGAAAAGTCTCTTGAGTTTTTCCAAATCTACTCTCAGAGTAACTGCATTTTTGAATGTATCCTCAACTCAACTCTTAGTCAATGCATGTGTGTGCCGTTTTACCTGCCCAGTAAGTTCGGTCAAACTATCTTACGTAAAAATCTCAAACTCATAGCTAAGTTGTTATTTTGACTGAAAAAACTAAATGATATTGAAGTTAATAATTTATAGATAAGTTAAGTTGAAAATACTCTTTACAAAACATATTTGCCTGAAACAATAAACTCAGCTCTTGTCATTATTGAAATACAAATTGAAACCATGAATGTTTACAGGAAATACTTCCACTCCTCTATGTTCCAACAGTTCAGAGATCAAATGTTACCAACGAGTTGAAGGTAAAACTAAACGTTTCTATCAACAAATTTTTATTTTTAAAGTCACACTTTTAAGCAAAGTGCGATTTTAATTTAAATTTCAGCATGCGGTCCGAAATACATTTTTGTGTCCCACGTAAATTTTATGTGTGAAATAATTCATACAATTTATTTTGTGTTCAGTTGCTTGGAGTTGAAATTGTGTGTGCGAGATGTTTTACCCAGGACGGTTTATCCCAGGCTTGAAATGCATTAAATATATTCTTTTCCAGAATGGATGGTGGATCGGAATATAGTGAACAACAATGATTACACTTCCAAAGACCAAGGGACACCGTACTGTGGTTGTTACCCTTCGTGTAACGAAGTTACTTACGACTACATTTCCAACCACGCCATTTTCATCACAAACAGATCTCTGGACAGCTCTGGATTTCCACAGGGGTAAGGTATTTGTTTTTAAGAAGACCAACGTTTATTGAAAGCAAATACAGGTAATTACATTTTATGCGAAGCTCATTATAACATTGCCCTTCTTAACGGTACAAAGCACTCCACTAATGTTTTATTTATTTTGCTTATACGACCACATAGGATCACTTTAGTCAGTCCTTTAACTTTGTCTTCTTGAAGCAGCTGTTTTGTGTATATCCCAGTACTTTTTCATACGATCACTTCGTTGTCTTTTTTCTTCTTCAGTGAACGTCCAAGCAAAATTTTTCTTTGGGTAAGGGGAAATCTGGTCCTTTTGTTTTTTTATTTTGCTATTCACATTCTTCTTATCAATATTGTATTGCTAAGCCAATTTCTTTCAGGTCTTCTCTTATTTCTTTACTTCTAAAGTTTTAAGAATGCTAATAGTTTTAAAATAATAATTGAACTGTAAAATGTAATGATACAAACTCTTACTTACAGCCAGGCGTATGCAAAGGTAACAATATTCTACAAAGAAAATGCATTCCTTGGAATCCATAGGCAACCTCAAATCACGCTTTACGACTTCTTGGGTAAGTAACAATCGTGCTTTTTCAATATCTTTCTTTACGTCAAAATTATGGTAAGGAGTTATGGGGAAAAACACTCACCAAACAACTGGGTTTTGCTCTGTACAGGAACTTGCGGTGGTCTGTTGGGGCTGTTCATGGGCTTCAGCTGTGTCAGTGCTATAGAAGTCGTCTATCACCTCCTGCTTCGGCCAATGTTCTGTTTCGCCATCATGAGGACCAAGACCACTACTGTCGAGCCCACTAAAGCTCCACCGACCACAGCGGAAAAGAAAAAGCTGCAGCTCTTTGATGGTTACTATTATAATTGATTAAAGAAAACTGAGCGAAAGTAAAATGTTAAAGTATACTAAACTTAAGCCCCTAATGAAAATATCACGCAATCATCAACTAACCTCAAAAGGAAAAATCCTGCATTGATGCATTAGGTGGTAATAACAGAATTGAAACATAAATTACATCTTTACTTCCTTTATTTTGTCAAAGATTTTTACATGTCATAATTGATCAGTTCCACAACTTATAAAAAATTGGAATCAAAAATAAAATATGCAGTAAAAACAACGATAAATATAAAACAATTAACAACAATAAAATATAGTAATATACAGAGTGTCACAAAAATCACTTTTCCGAACAACTTGTTGTTTATAACATAGCATTACTGATGTTTTTTACCTTATAAAACTCATCAAGCATCCTTGGAATGGATGTTTATTATTGTGTTACAGCTGTGACATATAAATAAAAATTGTATTTTTCAACAATATATGCTCTGATATTTAAAACAATTTCTTGAATATTGTTCTAAAATAGAATAAGTTAAGTGATTAAATAAGTAAATATTAAAAACCAAGGGTGTGGAATACATTTTCTAATAGACACAACTTAAATTATGACACAAGAATGACTTTGAATAAAATAATATAATAACCAAAGAGTAAACATAATTACAGCAACAAAAATTACATATACTTGGTCTGTGTTGTATTTAAATATTTCAATAATACACTTAAAACTAAAAATGTAAAGCAAAACTAGCAAACTTCTTATTTTAAACAAGTAATTTTAGCGATTAGGAATGTGTTACAGATTACCTATCTGTTTTCATAATTTTCAAATTTGATGGCAGTGATATGACAGAAGCCTCCTCACGACTCTAACTTTACTTAGATTAGAGATAAATTTTACAACTTATCTTGGTGACGATTAAGAAAAATATTTTGACTTTGACTTAGTTTCCCCACTGATCCAGAAATTGTACACTTCTATTACTCAATCTGTCTTTTGGGTGTGCTTTTAGAAGTAATTTTTAATGTTGTACGCCTACTCCTATTTCAAATAAAAGCAAAAAAAACGACTTAATCTGTTAATGTATGAGTTAAACCAGGTTGACACAGGCTAGAGCGCTGAAGCGAGAGAAGAAAACCTTTATTTGGAAATCATGATCACAATTAAAACCTCAAAAATAGAATTTTCCCTGCTCAATTTGCGTGGACATGTAAAAACGTAGTAAAACAGTTTAGTGCTGATATAAATACCTTAGGTGTAAATGCTAAGGTGTTTATATTCAATATTGATCAAAGGCCCTGAAACTGGATTCAATTTATATTAAAACTTACTGTTTTACTTTGGGCTCAAATTTTCTTAGCATTTACTGAAAAATCCAAATGGTTTAAAAATAATTTGTGACGAGAGGACCACTCATGAAACAATGTACCGTAATTACAGTAGACTCCCTCTTGTTTGGCCTTGCTTTTTCGGCCGGCCAGCTGAGGCCTAAACATAGGCTACGCCTACAATTGTTTGATGAAATTATATTCATATGAACATTTTCTTTTGAAATTAGTCCCAAATCCTCAGTTTTCACTGAATGGCTTTTGCGTTTTTTACCATACTAATTCACTTAACATAGGGCTAAAGCTAAACTATGTCAGTTTTGGAGCTCCAAGGGCCCCCAAACGTCTTTGGCTTGTATTTTCGGATGGTCCGGCAATTTTCCCGTTCTGCCGAAGTGGCTCAAGGAGAGGAAGCCTACTGTATTACATAAAAAGTCCTTACAAATTGTAAAACTCACCAGTACTGTAAAAACATTAATCTCAAAGTCACTGCCGTTCAATCACAATTCTTATTTACAAGTGCTCACTGTATAATTATGTATTCATTTGGAAGTAAAAGCTATGTACAAATATACAAGGTTACATTATGATCTGTGGTTCGGGAACAGACGTGGCGATAGACTTGTGAGGCAGCACCTGTCCTCCGTTGATGTACAGTTCGTCCTTGACAATCACGTCTTCGCCGAGCACCGTGGTGTTCTCCATGCGCACCCACTGCCCCACCACACACCTCCAGCCTACGATACAGCCCTCCAACCACGAGTGCGACCTGTCCCACACAAACATATCTGTCACTTGTTGTGTATTTTATTTTTGTTAAAAGTTTGTTGTTAACGATGGTACGATTTCTGAGGTTGAAATATTATTATGGATGTTTTCCATAGTCTTTATTGGTTGAACAAAAAGAACACAACGTTATGGAATCTGATCCCGTTTTCAGGACATTAGGAAACATTAGGAAATGAACTGGCCTAAAAGTAATCAACACAAGCTAATCAGTCAGTCACATACCCACCCCCAAATGACATTAGTTTTTTTTAGGTTAGGCTAGCTCATTTTCTAATGTTTTGTGTTATATTTTAGGTTAATTTTCTTTGAAGACAGGATCAGATTTCACAACGCCGTGTTCTTTATGTTCACTCTAAAACAACAAAAACGTCAATAGCTTTTCGGAAAGAGCTTTTCATAGTATCAGAGCACAATACATGCATGGCAAAAAACGCCAGGTTGGCTAATTCACTGAAAAAATTTTGACGTTCACAAATATTTAACAAAAGGCTCACTTGATGATAGCGCCCCTGAGCACGGTGCTGCGCTTGATGCACACTCCATCTTCTACGATCACGTTGGGTCCTATCGTAACGTTAGGTCCGATACGGCAGCCTTGCCCGATCTTGGCCGTAGGGTCAACCAAGACATTACCCACAATTCCCTCCCCGGAATGAAGCTGCTCCGGGTGCCTCTGTCTCAGCGATGTCAGGTACAAACACATTCCTACAGGCAAAACACAGGGTTTTATTTATATTTTCAGGGTTTGTGAAATCCTGGGAAGATTTAGGAACAGTTGTTTCCCTTCTTAACAGTTGTAGTAAAAGCAATACAGTATATGTCTTGCTGCTTGCATTTTATAGTAAAGAATGTTTGTCGCTGTTATTATCATTGTTAACATTGCATAATTATTTAGTGGCATCTCATCTTCTTGTAAATATTGTTAATTAATATCATATTATTTTATGAGCTAATTCCAGGTTGGTTCTGGAGGGTTTCCTATTCTACTATCCCAATCAGCTGTTTTGGGAAAAATTAAATTTTAATTTTTAGCGGTCTCATTTATTTTCTGGGAAGGTTTTTTGTAAACATCACCTAGATGAATTTTGTTGAAATGTAACCGACACTAAAATACTTCAAAAAATTAAAATTAAGGAGCGAAAGTCACTTAGTACTTCTTTTAAACTTTAATGAAAGACGTAACTAAATTTAAGATACTATTTCAAAATAACTCTTGTATGTTCTTTTAAGCTACATTACAATTAATATCATTAAAACTTACATGTGTAACTTAATTTACACTAATAAATTAGGCCTATTTACCTTTTAGGAAATCTTTTGGCTGCCCAACGTCCATCCAGAAGCCTTGCAATTCCATTGCATACAACTCTTTTTCTTGGGCCATGAAAGGAAACACTTCTTTCTCAATACTCATTGGACAGGGTCGTATCCTCTTCAAGACACTTGTATTTAAAATATACATTCCTGCATTGATTTTATTCGAAACAAACTCCTGAGGTTTTTCAATAAAACTCTGGATACAACCGTTTTCTTCATACAGAACTACTCCGTATTTTGAAGGTTCCTCAACTTTGGTCACAACAATTGTGCCTTCTTTTCCATGGTTTTTGTGAAAAGTGACTAAATCTTTGAATGGAAAGTCACAGATAACATCAGAGTTCAGAACCATAAACGGTTCATTGCTGAACGAAAGGAGCAAATCTTTGGCTAAGGCGAGAGGGCGGCAGTTCCGAGAGGCTCGGTTTCGTAGGAAAACACCAGAGTAACTCCTAACTTCTGCGATTCTTCACTTAGTTCCTGTTCCATTTTCTCCTCTCTGTACGACACCGCAAGAATAACTCTCTTTACTCCTGCCTCAACTAACGCTCCGATTTGGTGCAGTAGCATTGGCTTATTAGCAAACTCCACCAAAGGCTTCGGACGACTTAAAGTCAAAGGACGAAGCCTCGTCCCGTAGCCTCCGACGAGTATTAGAGCTTGCATATCGCCTAGTTTTGAGTTGGTCCCACACATTGCACTTCTGAAAAAAACAATTTTGTTATTAGAAAGTAAACTAGATACATAAGTTAATTAATCACAGAGGCCATTCATTAATAATATAACATATTATTAATAACAGGCCAAACCAGTGACAGTTATTTAACTATTAGGATGTGACAACAATTCAAGACAGGAATTCATCAGATCGAAAAAAGATGATATCTCTGAATGTCATCTTCAGTGGATGCTTGTCCCCTACACTTGCTGTATGATTGGATCTACACGGTCACTAGCTACACCACCATCGCTAACCGTATCGTATACACTTGAGACATTACCAAAAAAAGTGTCGTCGAAATTTCCTTCACTCTCAACACCGAACGAAAAAATCAATAAAAATAGTTCCCGCTTCATTGGGTTGTGCCATGTCACTAAGAGAGACAAGAAAACAAAATCTGCTATTTGTATGCGGGAACTAATTTCAAGGGGGGAAACAAGTTTTACTATGCAAGGAAAAACACATGTGTTAGAATGTGGAGAAACAAAATGCCTGTATAGTGACTTTTTCCTGAAGGTTAGTAGGTAAGGTTTTACAGGAAGGTAAATAAGTTACCAAGACTTACAGGAAGTAGTATCACTCCTCGACAGGTTGAAGTTGGGACGATTTTTAGGTTAGGGTAGAAACACCGTTTTATGATATTTACGTTTATTTTTTGTCAGTAAATAAATTATTGTTATTAATTTAACTTCAAAAGTTTCATAGCCGAAGTGTGGAATTTTACAAATTGCTGTTACCTGAATGTTAGTGTTTGACTATGTCATCTGATTACGTAGTGAGTCACTTAGTCTGAAGAGTTTGTGGTTTTATTTGTGTTGTCAGTATTGGTTGTTATGTTTGGAGTGGTGTCATCAGGAAGAAAACAATAGGTAATACCATTACTCAACTGATAAGAGATATGTCTAGACATATTATTTAGTTTAACATTAATCTAGGCCTATGGTAACTAAACTAGGTACTATAAACATTTAGTGTTGTTGTTCTACCTTTTCAAAATCATGAAGATCTAAAGCAATAACTAAAAAAGTTATTATATCAACTTACATTATTTTCAAGCACTTATCGTTCACGTAGGTACCCTACAATAGGATGGTAATAACAAGAGATAAGGTTGAAGAGCGGCGGCACTGAACTGATAAGAAGAGAACAAGGGGAGCTAGAAAAAGCTACATCGTATGCCACGTTGACTAGTTTAATCACCTTTCAATAAAACTATGTACTACAGTCATTAGAATGTAAGAATTTACTGTGTAAGCAGAAACGTTTTATGTCTAATGTTTACACGTCACTTTGAGTTTAACATAAAACAAATACAAACGTACAAAAGAAATAAACTATGTAGGATTACCAGCTAAAGACAGATGAAAGAGTTATAATAAAAAAAGAGTCAATCACAAAACGATTAAATTTTAACAAACAAAGAAAAATTATACGCCGCCTAAGAAAAAAAGCAAGCAAAGATCTTTGAAGACAAGTTGGAAATATCATTGACCTTAAATGATAAGGTATTTATAAGATCGATAGAAATATTACTGATACAAGTGCTGCATTAATACTACTCCGGTTGAAGAGTACTACGGAGCAATATCCTCCCGAAGTCATTTGCCGCCTTGATCTTACTTTATTTTATATTGACTTGGGCTCTCCAGCAATGCTGGTCAACCATAACATTAAACATGTAGGCAATGTGGTCAACAACGTATTGGAAGGTGAGTGGCCGTGGATCCCACTCTTGACACCACATATAACAAGGAATAAAAACTCCAAGCGATGTTTTTACAGTGACTACGTTATACAATTTTTGCACAGTTAGTGACTTTTTAACTCTACTATTAGTGACAACTTTTCTGATTTAAGAACTTTAACCTATTTAAAACGTCCTTTGGACATTTCCCTATATTGAAATCCCTGTTCCGTCAAAACACCGCCCGAACTGTATCCGGTCACTTTTTTATTGACTTTAAATAACAAATTTAAGAAAATTAAGTAGTACCAAAAGACTTGATCTTATAGCAATAAACCTTTGACATTGAAGTATTTATCGGCTGACATTATGTCTTTTGCATGCTATACATTTATGTTATAATTATGTAGCCAGGACCCAAAGCTACACCCGCGTTAAGTCCATCATCTACCTCTTAGGACGACGTGATAAGGAGGCGGTAAGTGTAGAAACTGGTATAATAAACATGTTTAATATAACATCTAACCTTTCAATTTAGGACATTTAGTATACAGGAATAAGATCTATATTGTATAACTTCCTTCACATTTTCCATAGTATCACTAGAATATTGTCATATGATCAGTGCTGTCTCAATTTTTCCTACGTGGAAACTGCGTCAATTCCGGGTACCCCCTTCTAGGAAGTAATGCAAGTCAGTGGGAGGCAGAAGCCATATTGTCAGTTTCTGAAAGTTCTCTGTTGTCCCCTTAAAAATCATTTTGAAACGCATTTCTGACCCACATTATTGTAGTGCTTTTGAAAATCTAGTTGAAAAATGAATCCCGAGTAGTAAGTATAACTTTGTTTTATAGTTTTCTATTAATTGATGAACAACAGTTCAATATTTTCCATTTTCATTTGAGTGAGTCAAGGTTGATTATGAAGCTGACGAACCATTTTCTTATGAAAGCTCAAAACGAATTCAATTACGTCACTTCTAATTTTCATGTTTAATTATTGGGTTGACTGCTGGATACAACCAACTATTATATTCCTACGATACATTTACTCACAGTTACTTAAATCTTAAGAATAATGTTCATGAATGATTTCAGTTTGAACCCAATTCTAAAAATTTGACAAGAGCTTTCAATTGAGGATTGGTCATAGGCTTAGTCTACGTTTTCCTTAGTCAACTTGTACAAAAGGGCTATTTCCGAAATTTATAAAATGATATCAGGCTATGCCTTGTATCGCTTTTAATGTACACATAAACTTTGGTTGGAGTAAGTAGACTTACCAAAGGAAGTTTAACCCCTATTACTATCCAACATCTGTGAGACTTCCCTAAAACCAACTTAATTTTTCTCTCTCCCCCTGATAAAAAAACACTGTGTCATATTCAGTACCTTTCAGTTGGCCTATAGCCTTGGTTGTGACATAATTTATTCCCATTATGTGTAGGATTCTAAGATTCAACCTTGCTCTAATGTACCAGACCCAGGAAAATTAACTTTGTGTGGCCCAAATCTCGAGATCTTACAACAAAGCTTGAGATAGATAAAGCCCTAGCCACTCTGGTAAGACAGTCTGGCAGCCAGGGTGCGTAAAGTATAAGAAGAACAGGCGGCCCAGGCATATAATAGCTTGGTTGTTTTTTGAGATCAATGGCTAATTTGCAGAGATTCAAGATTAATTACCAATTATATATTTATTCAATTGTAAACTACAAGTACACAGCTGGTTAAGTTTGTTAAGTGCCCACTGATGATATATTTTCACTTGTGTATGATATATTCCTCCAAAGCAAGTTGTATCCCTGGAGCAACTGTGTAGAGGTAAAATTAACCATGAATGACACCACGAATTTATAAAGTACCTGCGTTTTCCTTAATCAACTTGTACAAAAGGGCTATTTCCAAAATTTATAAAATGATATCAGGCTATGCCTTGTAATATTGAATGTCCTTTATAATTATTAGTCATCTAATCTATTGACTGTTTTATATTGTAATGTGCTGTAACATTTTAATTAATTTATTTAAATAACATTGATTTTGACAATGCCTATTTCTTGTTAAACTTGATCAATGGCAATAAAGTTCTGATTTCTGATCACTTTTAATGAACACATGCCCAACATAAATTTTGCTTGGAGAAAGTAGATTTTCCAAAGGTTATATCGACATCCTACAAATAATGGCACTAAATTATGTCACTGCCAAGGCTATAGGCCAACTGAAAGGTACTGAATATGACACAGTTTTTTGGATCAGGGGGAGAGAATAATTTGGTTGAAGTTTTTAAAGAAGTCTACCATACAAGCAAAATATTCCCAGGCTAGTAAACACTTTCTATTGACTGTTAATCGTCGGGGTTTCAAATGTAATTATTTTTTCAGTGACTACTTATTCAAGTTGCTTCTGATTGGTGATTCTGGCGTTGGAAAGTCCTGCCTGCTTCTCAGATTTGCTGTAAGTGATAGATATAAGTTAACAGCCGGTTGAATAAGATACTTGAACTAATTTTGTTTCTTTTGATCAGCTATCTAGAGTCCTTTTTGATAACTAATAAGTGAAATGAAACTGGCATTTTGAAAGTTAACAAAATGTTAGAAGCCTTGGATTCTAATAATAGGTTAACACCTTGAAGTTGTAGCCTATTTCTTTGATTGTCTTTTGACTCTGATTTTGAAGTCTCGCTTAAATTAATTCAGATTCTGTTTCAAAATAAGTGCTTCGCTGGACTGTGAATAAAATAATCTGGTTCATAAAAAGAATCAAATTATTCATTTTTCTAATATTTGGATTTCTGTACATTTTAATTTGCCAGTTGCAAACTTCTGTTAAGTATTTGAAATATTTTGATCAATATTTAACACAGATTTCTTTAACCAGACTTTTACATTTGTTATAAAAATAAAACTGAGATTTAGCTGTTTGATGCGTTTGACTGTGATGTGGATTAACTTGAAAGAAAAATAAGGGAATGTTTGCGTTTATGTACAGCCGTAGTTAGAAATAATGTAGTAAGCGAACAGCTGTTGTTAGAAATTATGTAGTAAGCGAACAGCTGTTGTTAAAAATAATGTATCAATAATTAACAATATATATAAAATGCTTTGTTACATTGTAATGTTACATTATTTCATTGAATCATACTTATCTGTTTCAGGATGACACATACACAGAAAGTTACATCAGTACTATTGGAGTAGATTTTGTAAGTTTAACATTGTTATTTTTTGTTATAATGATCTCCAGTATTGCTAAGTTCCGAGGTGGAGTGGGTTTTATTTTCATTCTGGGAATTAGATCCTCTTTAAGTAATCATGATTTTCCATAGAGCCATTTCTGTTATCATCAAGTCAGCCTAGTAGTGTCGAACTATCAAGCTTTTATTATGACAAGTGTTTACATTCAGCGGATTGGTATCGCACGCGACTCCGTAGCTCAACACTCTGGTGGCGCGGGTTCGATCCGCAGTCACCACTTAAATTTTTAATGTGACTAATACGGTGACACTAGGTAAAGGTCGAGGTTGAGTGGTAGAGAGGACTTTGTAGTCCTAACTTCGCCTCGTTAAACAAGACAAACTTTACCTTTTACATGGATTTGTTGGATGTGGATTTTTTTATGAGTAACTTAACTAAATTTCAATTTTGACTTTGGCTTATAGTGGAAGTAATTGAAAGAATATTATGGAGTTCTAGACCTAGCAATTTAATTTACACAATATTTGACCAGTGAGTCTGTGGATGGATGTAAATTTAACAGTTTATAATCCTTCTAAAAGTAATTAAACCCAATAATAAACATTTATCACTAATTAATAAACTTATGCATTTATTATTAATTAAAAGTGTACGCACAAGTACATTATTCCTAATATTTACTTCTTTATTTCTTCTGTTGATTTAAATTAACATTACCATATTATTTTTTATTATTATTTATTAAATTACATTATTTAAATTTTCTTCAATAGAATTCGATTTGTGAAGATTTTGCCATGTAATGATTATTATTTTTCAGAAAATCCGAACCATAGACTTGGATGGCAAGACAATTAAGCTACAAATTGTAAGTATCTAATCAATAAATAGTAACTATTAACTCTCAAGACAAGATTTAATTTTTTGAATGTGAACCTTCCCCTGTGGTGGAAGGGTTGATCTAGGATAGTTATAAAATTATGGCCAAGACTGTTAATATATGTACGAGAGACAAGTACCGTGTTTACTTACAATTTTGCCAGAATTTTTCATTGAAAGTTAGAGCAACTATGTAAACAACAGCTAGCTAATTTTAAAAAATTATTTTTTATGTTTGGCAACCATTTTAGAATCAACTCGAACCTTTGCTAAGATAGATAAAGAACCGTGATCTGTGATTAGATTTGTGTTTAGTTAAGGAGAAATTTGAAGAAACCGACAAATAACCTCATATCCTTATACACCTCCATAAGTTTTGTTGATTTTCTCACATTTTTCCCCGCCCAAACACACAAAATCACAGATCTAATCAAGGTTCTTTTTCCATGTTGGCAAAGGTCCGAGTTGATTTCTAAAACACCTGTCAAAAACACAAAAAATTATTTTTGTTCAAAATTTAGCCAGCTGTGGCCTACATAGTTTAACAGCTGACAAATGAAAAATAATTTACGCAAATTGTATGTAAACATGGTACTTATCAAACAGCTCGCATAATAGGTTTCTCCAAACATTTTAGATAGCAAAATATACAAATTATACAACTAATTTATAGTGAAACATATTTTTGAGACAAACAATAAATACTTACAACACATTGAAAATAAATTAAACAAAGAAAAATATGACATTCAATCAGTCTTATTCTAAAATTTTATAGTACTTGTTTCTGAAATTAAATACTGGTCTACGGAATAAAAAACATTTATCTTTAAGCCAGTTATCTAGAGTCTTCTTAAACTTTTAATCCAGAAATTACTACCAATAAAACAGACATACCAAATACAAGGAAATAGTTAAAGGAGGACAACCATAAAAGCAACCTAAAGAATCGTTGATATGTACATTGGATCTTTCCTTGCCTTCACTTAAAATACACCGGAATGGTGCGTATACAGAGTGATGTATTTCCACAGTGGCAGACTAGGCGTGTGGTTAGGGAGGCAAATTTTAGAGGCAGCAAAATTTTGGGGATAAATAATCTATTTTTAGCGTAGGCTCCACAATTAATGATCTTAGAAAAATATAAAGTTTTACAATGCTGAGTTCTTATAACGGTTATTTGAAACAGTTTGACTAACAATAAGTACGAGTATAAGTTTATTTTGGAACATAAGTAAAAGATAATTTTAGTTAACTTCTATCGGTTTTAGTTTGAACGTCTAGCCAGTAAATTCAACTGAAAGTTCTGCGCCAAAAAACGCGATTCTGACCTATTATTGGAGACAACTGAACAATGTCACATTCCATAGATCCATTCAGTAGTCAGAATCCGTAATGCGAAAACGGCAACAAAAATGTCCGTAAAGAAGGCTTCTAAATAGATTTGTTGATGCAGCAGGCATTTGTGTTTATTGTGACATGGGTGTAGGGTAGGGGGGTGGGAGTTTGCTGCCTAGAGGTGGTAGATACTTAAATACCGCTATTCACTTTTTTTGGTGAATGGTATATTTTTTCTCCTAAAACCAGATCAGTCCGATCAGTAAAAAAAACCCAATCACTTGATCGCATATGTCGGGTTAACGCAGCCATTGTGAATTATGTAATAACGCCATTCAGGAATTGTACATAGAAATGTCCTGTATATTTATGTGTAAATTTGTTGAATAAAGACGATCTTTGATTTGATACTTCCCCGGGCATACATCTCAACGTGTCGTGGGTTTGTTTGCAGTGGGACACAGCCGGACAGGAGAGGTTTAGAACCATCACTTCCAGTTATTACAGAGGAGCACACGGCATCATCGTTGTTTACGACTGCACGGATCTCGAGTCTTTCAATAACCTAAAACAATGGCTGGAGGAGATTGACCGTTACGCATGCGAAAACGTCAACAAACTCCTAGTCGGAAACAAATGTGATCTTACTTTAAAGAAAGTAGTCGACCAACAGACAGCTAAGGTTAGTATTAGTTTGACTAGAAGTGTTGATTATATCTGTGTTTAAGGAAACATACAATAGACTCCCTCTCCTTTGGTCAGCTCAAGACAGGGCCCTCGGCCAAATAAAAAAATATGAGGAAAAGACTTTTGGGGGCCTTTTAGAGCTTGAAGATTGTCGTAGTTTAGCTTTAGGCCTATGTTAAGTTAATTAATATGTTCGAAAAAGCGTTTATCATTCAGCAAAACCTCAGGATTTGGGACCAATTTCAAATGAAATCGTTCAAATTATCAAAAAAATAGAAGTAGCCCATGTTTGAAATAAATAATGAAATAATGAAATAATGAAATAATGAATTTATTTCAACATTATACAACAATTTCAAAATAATGAACATATTTGAAATTTCTGTTGACCAAAATCCAGTAATAGGTCAACAGGAGAAAAAACATGTAAATTACAAAACAACAAATCAATTTGTCAGTCCATCATTTGAACGCCTCTGATATGCAGCAGCTCTCAACAACGCCTGCATACCTTACTATAATAACTAAAAACAAACTGTGAATGACTTTTACAACTTATTTACATGTCTTGCCTTGAATTTTTAAACTAGTATATTATTTATAAAAGAATATCATTAATAGTTAATAACCAAGAGTACAATTCTTTACTAAAAGCTTTAATACCATGCAATTCTTTCAAAACATGGAATTTGGTTAAAATATTTTGACCAATGTAAGAAAAAGACTGTCTGTAAATCGACTTATTCAACTTTAGGAGTTCTAAAAAATGGTTTGTTTTTCTTCTTGTAGTGTAATATAAGTTGCTTGTTCCTTGTTACCACTTCTAACATAAAATAATCTTAAAACTTTATAAACAAACAGATGTTGAATCAAGTATTTTAAGTTGAACAAAAAGAGGAAATGAACTTTCTAATTCTTTTACGAAAAATTACTCCGAATAATATGATTTTGAGATGTTCTTAGTTTATCAATTAAATATTTAAACTAATTTCCCCAGCAACTCAAACCATATTGTATTTTTGATTGTACCAAAGCAAAATATAGGCTACGATTAAAAGCTGCCACAAATATGTCTTAAAAGTAAAACTTTCTTACACTAAACTTAATTTTTCTATGCAAATCGGAAATATGAACATCCCACTTCATTTTCTCATCCATTATTAAACCAAGATATTTAAAACTTTGCACTTTTTCAATATTTTCACAATGACAACTTCCTGTACAGCCTGTTTCATGATAAAGTATTGAATTGGAAAATCAAAGTTTTGGAATTAAAATTTACATATTTAGTTTTAGTAACATTGATTTCATTTTATTTATTTCACACCATCTTCTAATAGCTTTTATATCCAACATGATGTTTTCAAATAATATTCGTATTTTTTGAAGTAAAACAATGCAATGTCGCCAGCAAAAGCACTAACGCCACCATTCAAATTTTGAGTTAACAATCCATTTATGAAAATCAAAATAGATTTGCCGAGAGTAACGCTACCTGAGGCACCCCCGACGTGATGGGTAGTGGCGACTAAGACTGTCCGACACGCATCCGCTGACTGCGCGCCAGTCAAGTAGCTGCGGAACCAGCCCAGCCACACCCTCACACCAATCGCTTCTAACTTTTTCAACAAAATACCATGATCAACATAATCAAAGCTTTTTGAAATCAATAAATAAACCAGTTACTTTATTGCCTGTATTTAAATTTTTTAATATTTGTGATACTTTTAGCAGTTGCCTCAGATTTGCCCTTGGTAAACTGAATTGATTGGGACTAATAAAAGCTATCATATTGAGGTAATTTACAAGTCTAGTTTAACACATTTTTCCAAAACTTTTGAAAAGATGGATAGTGTTAAT
Organism: Matsumurasca onukii; assembly: GCA_018831715.1. NCBI lineage: Eukaryota > Metazoa > Arthropoda > Insecta > Hemiptera > Cicadellidae > Matsumurasca > Matsumurasca onukii. The sequence continues at coordinate 17,081,152 of CM032058.1, read as the reverse complement.
AGGTCTTAGATTATTTATTTTAATGACTTTTCCTTCTTTTATCGGCACAACAACACTTATTTTAAGCTTTTCGAAAAATTCCAAAACAAAACTAAGGTTGGCTATGTGAGTCAAAATTGAACTATATGTTTCGATATACTTTTATTAGAAAAAACGCTAAAGTTATCGTATCCGATGATTTTTTATTTTTCAATTCATTTATAATTTTTTGAATTTCAGATTCTGAAGCCTTTAAAAGAAGAATGAGTTTGGGAAATTATATATACGCCAATCGCTGTTAATATTGTTTGTACTTAAATTTGTGGATGAGTTAACAGATAATTTAAATATTTATTATTTCATCAGCAGCTAAACTAGGCTCGTGATAATAGTTCCATCTTCGAAGCTCTACCTGTTTAAATGATTTTTCTGTTACTTTACCCGTTAAATTATTGATTATTCGCCATTGCTGTGCAGTATTCCGCTACAAGCTAGTAACTTATTTGAATAATACATATTTTTGTTGTATCATTTGTTTGTAATTTGAACAAAAATGTTGAAAATAAGTCTTAAATACAGTATCAGTTTAGGCCTCAAGTGGCCGGCTGGACCACCCAACGCTTGAATCAAGCGAGCACGCTTAAGAGGGAGTTTACTGTAGTTATAAATCATAACGGGTTATCAAAAGTTTGATGGTGAAATAGTTACCATTAGTAGACTCATGGTTATGAATAATGGGTGATTAATATTTTGATTTTATAGCTGAACATTTGTCAATTTTCTTTGGACAGGCCAGTGTTTTAAACTTCACCACTGGACTGGTTATTTTAATGTACTAAATGGCAGCACTTATAAAGGTCAAGGTCAGCTCGTGTTTGTTTATCAGTGATAAGGCGGATCATCCATGCCGTGGCACTTTAACTTGTATTGCGTTCTTTGTTGTGTCATGTGACTCGGTGTGATTCATTATTGCGTATCAGTTGAACCGACTTATCTCAAATCCTTGTACTAATTATTATTAGTTTCCCCTATAATTCTGAAAATGATGAAATTATATCAATTTATTTCATCTGTTCAGTGTAGAAGTTTCCTGTATTGTTAGTCATAACATTTCATTTGTGTTTCTTCTTCAATGAAACATACTTAAAATGTCATCAAACAGTACATAAAACAGTAGTTGTACAGTTTTATGCAATTGAAATATTGAATATTGTATCTATTGATATTTGTATCCATTACTAATATCCATAGTGTTTATATATATTTTATCTTAAATATTTCCACTTGATGAAAATAAATTAGTAAATTATAACAAAAAACTTTGTTCTATAAGTGCAGATACTTCATAATAGTGAAGAGAGCAATTTAGTAAAAAAAAGAAACGACTTTTCCTGCCACTTCCGGAAAAGTACTCTAACGTTGATAGTTAAAACTCACCGTCTTCAGCGGACTACATAATATAGGAACTACATTTAATTAACTTAAGATCTAACCTAAGACTATTCCAATAACATTTAAAATATCGCTACATCATAAAATTGATAGCTCAAAATTACAATTAAAAATATAACCACGTAAAATGAGGATAGAATAAAAGAATAAAACTATAACGTTAAGTATACTATAACTTGCCTTATGTTAAGGCTAACATGTAGTTTTATTCCTATGTCCTCATTTCAGATGGTTATATTTTTTTAATCGCATTTTACATATCAATTTTATGATGTAGCGTATTTTTAAATGTTGGTTGGAATAGTCTTAGGTTAGATCTTGTTAAGATATTAATTATATGTAGTCCTAGATTAGTGTAGTCCTCTGAACAGTTGAAGTTTTTAACTACAAGAAAAGGTTTCTTTTCTTTACTAAAGTGCAGATAGTTTCAATTTCTAAGCTTTGGAAATAAAAGCTCATCTTTCGTAAACCTTTTGAAAGAATGAAGCGTTCTTATTACAAACTATGGACTTATGTGTTTATGTTTATATCCAATATACTCCATTTCCCCAGTTCAAACCACACATTTTATCTTCAAATTTCTTTAGTAACAATGTACTCCATAAATATACAAAAATTGAATAGTGGGTAATCGCTACAGTTTAAAACATTAAAAATGAATCCCAATTGAAAAGCTGTTGTACGATTCTCAGGAGTTCGCCGACAACCTAGGGATCCCATTTTTGGAAACGTCGGCGAAGAGTGCGATGAACGTTGAACAGGCGTTTATGACGATGGCAACAGAGATCAAGAACCGAGTCGGCCCGCCCTCGTAAGCCGTGGAAACGGGCAAGGGAGTCAAGATCGACCAGGGCAAACCTATAGAGACCAACAAGACTGGCTGCTGTTGAATACAGTCTATCCCCGGCGCTCATCCATTGTGAGTACAACTACAACCGGATCTTGAGGTCAAATATTATTATAGACGTTTTCCATTGTTTTTAATCTGTTAAAAGTATTGGCAAATGATCCCAAAGAGTGTAGACGTTCTAGCTCGTCAGGCCCCCAGTGAGGACTGACGTTCCGAAACTTGGAAATCAGCCGTTAAGTAATCTGATCTTTTATGCACCCAGCGTGTTCTTTCTGTGCTTTGAAGTGTAAGTCTGTATAATAAAAACTGGATTGAAATTTGTACTACAATATAGTTGTTACTTCATTATTCATAAATATTATTAATTGTACAAAATATTCATAAAAAGCATTTAGAAAAATTATTGGTTTTTTTTAAGTTTTATGGAACTTTTATATAAAACAATGTTTTTATGTCTTACGTAAAACATAATTAAAAAAAGCCAAAAATTTTTCTTGACTCCTTTGGAGTCAAGAAGTGACCACCTGGTTTACTAGTTTGGTAGCAGGAAATATTTTTTTACTAATTTAAAACGATAAAAATGTCTGTAATAATATTTTAACGTCAGAAATTGTACCATCATCAACAACCAACAATGTAAAACCGGTTACACAATTCTTTCTCTGTCTGTTGAAATTAACCACTTTTTATAACACAGTAAGTTGACATTGTATCGACAATGACAATTACGTATGCAAAGACAGGTGAGAGAGGAAAAACTGCATTACTTAGTCGTTTCCCTGATTGAAATAAACAGCTATTTGATGTTAAGCTGTGAATTTATTTTAATACATTTGCTTAATATATATGTTTTTGTTAAGTAGTTTAAAAAAGCACTTGGATTTTCATTTGTAATTAGAAACTGTCTTGACCTAGTTAGAATTAAAAGTAATTTGTAATGAATCACATTCTATACAATTGCAGTAGATCTTTTTTAATCAATATCCAATGTTACTCATTCGATTTTGACGTAGTACATCAAAACATACTTCACAAAACCAAATTCAGGGCCCTATAAAAACAAAATTATTTCTTTTTCAAAAGTTATGGTGGGAGAGGAGCGACATTTAAAATTCTCCTTGTATAATTACGGGCTGTACTCACATATAGATACATCCCATAGCCCTCATTTAAACTTAAAAGTAAAACCAAAAGAAATTTCATGTATTATTCAAAATTTCATCCTTCATTTAAAACTCACCTTGTATTTTAAGATATTCTATTCTATCTTTTTTTTCAATTACAGATGCGTATCGAGAATGGATGGTCATCAACAAGAAGATTTCTCCGTAACTCTAATGCCATCAAAATGGCACTTGATTCGCTATGGAGACTGTACATACATATATTATAATTGCCTAATGGAGTTATGGTTTTGTCAAATGTTAAAGACTTGTAATTTACTGTGCAAAAATTTAGTTTTTAAACAAGAAGAACTCTTTGAGCACCTTACTTAATCGGACAGTGTTATTTTTTTCTTGTCTTCTAGATGTAACATTAGAAGAAAATGTTTCAGTCAGTCCAGTGCTTGATTTAAATTAGTTGTGTTTCATAAAGATTATAATATATAATTTACTCGAAAGTTTCTAAAATTATAATATAAATATTTACTATGTATTCTATTGTATTTAATCCATCCCATTAAATGAGTTATTTGTAAGTTTATAATCGTAATTAATTTGAACACTTGTATTATTACCTTTCTAAAGCAAACGATTTATAACTTTAGACTAATATTGTTGACACTTTTTTAGTCTTTCTGAGAGAGTGTTTGTTTTCTATTTAGCCTTCAAGTTTCCTAGCAGCTGTTTTTAGCTCGAGCTTATTAAGTTTGTTATTTTTTCACATTCCAGTATTGTGTTAAATATGTATTTTATGTAAATGTTGTCTGCAAATAAAGTAGTGTTTTGCTTACAGGGGTGCTACACAAGTGATGTTTCACACATATCATGACTTTATAAAACCTTTCCCTCCAAAATGTGAATTCATACTCTTTTTATCTGTCATCAAATATATTAATTTAGCCAATTAATTGTGTAACAAATTTGGGTCGCTTTTGGTACTGGTGAATGATATCTCATTTAGGGGGGCAACAAAACTAAATAGTATGTTTAAAAATTCAACACGAAATTTTAGTTTTGCTATTAATAATAACTTTTATTTAATACAACTTTTTAAAGGACACTTAGGTCCTTAAGCTTTTTAATCCAAGCTTAAGTTTAAAAGGTATTTTTATTTAAAAGGTAAATTTCAAGTTTGTTGAGTGTTAACAATTTACAATTTTTTAACTGGTTTTAAAATCAGGTTGTTTTCTGTTTAGGAAAAACAGGACACTGGTAAATTTAGGCTTTTGTAAGGGAAAATTCATGGAACCCACAACCGTACTTGACCAACAATAATTATGCAAAGTTTACGACTACCCATTGTTTCCCATTTGGCGTTTTCGCCTGCCAATCGTCACTCGCTTTAGCTCACAACAATTGGTGCTTCAGTATTTCTAAAACTGGATGCAGTAGTACAGTTAAAGATGGGTACGGCGACAATCACTAACCCAAACGAGAGCAGATTGGTAGTTGAGAGTAAAAACGGAAGTCATGGTTTCCAAGGTGAACGGAGGCCGGTTATTCTCCGTGGACGCAGGAGCGACCTAAAATTTATAAGCTCCTGAGGTACTTCTAGTTAGGCAGCTTTTGTCTGGTACGTTAAAAATAAGAATAGGAGTCAAGTGAACACGATGAAAATTATCAAACTTTTACAATAATAGAAATTAATGTCTAGTTAATTCCAACTTTTGGTTTCACTAATAACTTGTTCACATAGCTCTTAGTGCCATTTATTAAGTTTGATCATAACACTCAAGAGTCAGGGACCTAAAGCTACCAAATAATCTTTTTACACAAAGTTAAAAAATAAACATGCCATTTGCAATGTTTTTGCCAGGAGCCACACAATGTTGGTTTCAAATGAGAGCAACTGAAGGAAAATAAAACTAGGTACTTTAAAGAATCTCTTTCTTTTTCTCATTTCCTAAACTAGCTGTTAACAATCTGAAATGAATGGCTGGTTAATTCCAATTTTGGTTTCACTAATGATTTGTTAACATAGCCACCACCAACATGACCAAAAGTCAGTCGGACCTAAAGAAACTGAAAGTGGTAGTAAATTTGTAAGTCATCTGTGAACAAGTGGGTCTTGGAGTACAGTCATTGATGTATAGTGAAAATAATAATGGACCGAGGACCGAACCCTGGAGAACCCCTCGTGTGACGGGCCTTGTATCATAATGAGTTCTGATGTAAGTTACCATTTGTTAGCTCTCTTCTCCTGAAACAGAAAAAAGTTCTAAATAAAATGAATGTGGCTGTGTATTAAATGTGGTCAGGATTTATGCCTTAAGAGGTGGCCAAATAAAGCGGCCACAGGTCCCACTCTTGCTACGGCTTATAACATGTAGTAAAAACTGTACTTAAATACAGAACATGTTTCACTGGAAGCATAGAGCTATTGAGGCTGCTGCATTTAAACTCTAAAACTAGTACTTTCGTCAAACAATAAAATTATTTATTAGGCCATTTAAAACTTTATTTTCTCATAAAAACATAGATCTTGAAATACAGTAATAAATATTTTATTTGACTGTGATAATCTATGTTTTTGCTTTATATGCTGCAGCATTAATTGCTCTGTACTTCTAGTGAAACATTTTCCAACTTGGTAAGTAAACCTTATAAAACATCATTAGCAAATTGTCCTATGTTAAATACCCTATCCCTCGTAATCTGACAAGTTAGGAAAATTTGAAAAGAATTCATAGGCTATGCTTGGTGCATCGGGTTAGTGCCATTATTCCCACTTCACCACGGCATACAGCTTGCATGAAATCTTTTTAAAGGTTAAGTAGGATTTACTACACTTCAATTCTGCAAGTACAAGATTAACACAAAATTGAGGGATATTTCAAGCTAAATAATATTTTTGTTGCATACCTGTATGGCACATTGTCCCTTGTGGAAGTTTTGTCAGGGAACGAAGCGTTACTGAGGGATGCAATCTTCATCTGATCCGCAAGGTTACGCCTGTGTTCAAATATTTTACTGATTTGATCGTCGGACTCTTCTTGTTTTGGCTTTTTGTACCTCATCCACCAGTATTCAAAGGCGAGAGTAATGCAGGCCATTGCAATTCCAACAAAAATTACTATGAACACACCGCCTGAAAACATTTTTTGTCATTTAAATTGTGTTAAGAAATCGATGGTTTCAATGTGATAATTTAGAAGGTTCCTATTTTGTTCAAATGTTTTGATTAGGTCAATACAATTCATGTTAAGAGGTGAACGCTTTACAGAAAGAACCAAGGTATAAGAATTAACTTTACCCACCTATATTATGAATGCTAATGCCATCTGCCTGGTCATCGGGTTTTTCACAGAATTTACGTTCAGGATTTTGACTCCACCACTTTTCTTTGAGCTTTTCCAACTCACGTTTATTTAGCAATTGAAGAATTCTAAAAAAAGGGCAACAAATTTAACTAAGCATGTCAAAACTTGTCTTAAACAAGGTAACAAACATTTTTAACAGATCAGATGTTTGTAAATAGTACCTCAGTCGTAATTCATCTCCATCAATAAAAATCTTAAATTTGGAAAATTGGAGGATTCGGCTAATTGTTCCTCTAACTCATTTATTTAGGCTAAGTTCATTTAGCTCTTTTTTATTAAATCCTAGAACATTGGTTCTAAAACATAAATTACAGTACGGTCTACAGTCCGCCGTCACATCTCGATATCGCCCAGTAATCTGGCGCCAGGATCGTGACATTTAGCCACCTGTTTTCAAGTCTCTACCTGTCTGGTTATTGCTAATTTGTGCTTCCATCAGGACAGGCCAAGAGATGTTACAAAAACGTAAACATGCTACTTTGGCATAGATAAAAAGTACATGCCAAATGATTAGCATGATGTTTTAAATTGAATAGAAAGTGGTGATAAGTTAACATCGGCACATCAAAAATTCACAGAAATAAGGAAGAATAAGGATGAAATCGAATAATTTTTTTAGAGTAGTGAATCATCCCCCAACTTAAAAAATATTATTCCTATTTGAGTTTTTTTAATGAACCCGGTGCTTCCGATCCCGATATAGGGCCGGATTAGTGGGATTATATTGTACTCGTAGTTTCAAGTTTTCAAATAATATCGACCACTCATTTATGTTTGCAAACATAATTGCCAACTTACGCATTATTTAAAGAGTCTTTAAGAGGTGATCCTTGTTGAACTGCGATAGCAAATGGTTTCCGAGAAAATTCATCACCAACCTAGAAAAAAGTTATATACATATAAACCACAATGATGGAAGTTGGAACCAAATGGGAAAGTTATACTGGAGAATTATAGGCAAGACAAGTTACTTACTTGTACCAAAGATAATGTCATGGTTGTTAGATGCCACAAGGCTGGGGCAGGAAAATCAACATAGTTGCGGCAGCCCAAGCACAGATAGCGCTGCCACCTCTTGCCGTCTTTCTCCCCTCTTGGCTCAACATGCTTGAGTTTGGATCGCAATGACTTAAATTTGACCAAATCGTGTGATTTTTGAGAAAGAACAAACTAGCGGATGCGTCAGTGTTTTAAAAAACTCTACTTGAGACTTTTAAAAGACTTCCCTCACAGCGCTATCTGTGCTTGGGCAACTTAACTACTGTATGTTCAAATTCAAATTCCTTTATTCATGTTAATTGACAATATTTTGTACAGAATTGCGTCATATCTTATGCATACATTCATTCTTCTTAACATATTTTTTTTCATTACATATTTCATATTTTGTAATACTATCTAAACGTTGATTTTCCTGCTTCAGCCCTGTGGCATCTATGCTCAATCTACCTACCATAACATAATGTTTGCTTGTACTTAAGTAAGATAAAACATTGGATTCAACTAAAGCTTTTTAGTAAAAAGAAGAAACAGACTTTTCCAGCCACCTCTGGAGAAAAACTACTCCTAACGTTTCGGGCAGTTAAAATCTCCACCCGTCTTCAGCGGACTAGACTAATATAGGAACTACATATTTTAATTATATTTCTTAAGATCTAACCTAAGACTTTACCAAACAATATTTAAAATTACCGCTACATATTGTCAAAACACAAATTAGAATGTGAAACAAGTAAAATGAGGAAGCGTTAATAAGGAATAAACTACATGCTAGCCTTTAACATAAAAAAATAGGTAAAAAACACAGAAATGTGGAAGGTAAATTATAATTGAAAGGATCTCACTCAGACTGACGAACCTCGCACTACGGGATCCACGCACTAACTGAGCTCGTAGTAGGTCGACAGACCGGTTTGTGGATGAGTGGTGGGGGGAGCAGGTGGAGGTAGGGAGAGATTTGAAGCTGACAGAAGGGTGGGTTAATGTTATTCATAGGTTATTTTACGTGCCGCTTCCCCAGTGAATAACATCAACCCACCCTTCTGTCAGCTTCAAATCTCTCCCTACCCCCCTCCACTCATCCACGAACCGGTCTGTCGACCTACTTGGAGCTAAGTTAGTGCGTGGTTAGTGCTCTCCGCCACTATTATGAACTTTCAAACTAACAACTAAAGCTATTACACCAATCATAAAGTAGGTTACGGTTTTGATCATTCAACTTGCTCTAAATGCCATTCACATTTTAAAAATAGAAATTTAGTGTTTTTTGTTTTAAAGGCGCCACTAGAAATTAGCCGTTTTCTTTTTAATTGCTTATTACTGTTTGTGCTTCATTGAATAATGTCAATTTTCGGTAGGGGACGTTCAGGCTTTAGATCTTTCTTTTCAACCTCAAAACTAAGAGGTACCTATCATATTGTTACAAGAGCAAAAAGTGAAAGACCTACATTGGGTGCAACCGCCTATTTAATACATATTAAAAAAATTGTACATGCTAAGAGAAGTTGTTTACATACCATTTGGAGCTCGCAGTTAATGTAAGATTGATATTTTATATCAATTGCATCCCCTGAAAATACAAACACCATTCATTGAGTGCACAGTATATTCATACTGTTTGGAACATCACTAGTAATCAAATTAGGTAATAAAAGTTGTCTTGTTTAACGAGAAGTTAGGACTACAAAGTTTTCTACTCAACTCAACCTTTGCCTAGCATTGCCGTATAGTCACTTTAAAATGTAAGTGGTGACTCGGGTATCGAGCTCAGCGCCAGCGGAGTGATCAGCTCTGTAACCACGCACGATTCCAACCCGCCAAGGGTCCGCTATATAATGTAAATTAAATAAGAAGAAAACATGAAAAACCTTTAACAAGCTTAGGCTTTTACCATAATTGTTGAAATAATTTTAGAAAGTAGCACAGATTATAAGAGTAGTTTGCTGGATTTCTTTCTATAGCGATTCGAGACACCATACAAAATTTAAACATCTTGTTGACACAAACAGGTGTATATTTATCATTTTACTTTGCTCATCCAATTATTGCTAAATTTACATTACATCATAGTGTAATAAAAACAAAGGAAGCCTGTACAATAATTGTTTTAACTATTTATTTTTATCTTAAACTATGTTTACGGGTTAGTAAAACTATCAAAGCTGTTCAAAATGTTTTGTGTCTACTTCTACGCACTTTTCACAGATTTTTTATACAGACGTTTGTCTTTCACCAATAATGTTAGACAAAAACGTGTTTTTCTGTTGTAAATTTGTATACTATAGTTCTTACTGCCAAAATTTCATAACAAGGAACTTCCTAACTAAAAGAAAATAACAAAAACCGTTCCAACAGCTTAGTTTCATCAGAAAAAGAACATCAAAAGTGTGTCATAATGTTGGGTAAAGTGACTTTTGGGACACCCGGTATTTTAAATAAATATTGTTGTGAATAATTTAGTTCACCGAGAAAAGCAAAGCCCTCGCTGGACGACGTCGAAGCAAGAACTCTGTCGACAGCTTCCTCGAGTTTGAGGAAAGCCAGCTTCCTCCATCGCAGCCCACATCTTGCTGTACTTGTCACTGATCGGGTAGTCCCATACGGCGAGCTTGGCTCTCTCTTGTGGAGTCTGAGAGCTATTCAAGCTCATCTGTTTCCAAATACTGGCAAACAATACATAACAGGTGATAAGTTATACTAGTAGATCTCATTTTTTAATTTAAGTTCTGTTCTAAAACTCTAAAACTCACACTATTTGTAGCCAATTTTGAGCATTCTTTCACAACTCACAAAAAAATCGGAGCTATTAACAAACTAAGGGTTTTCACGCTACTTTGCATGACATAACCGCCTGAGTCCATAAGAAAACGGACGAAATTCCCTTTAAATTGCTTCAGTTTGCAAATTACTGGAACCCTTCAAAGTTAAAGACAAAACTCCGATATGTTTAGCTAACCAAGGCTTTGAGTTGAAACCCTTCCACAAAAATTGGATGCCAAAAATTATTTTAAAGTTAATAGGCCTATATGACTGGCGGGAATATTACATGTAGAGATTATTTTGTTTTGACATTTAGAGATCATAAAAGTAACAACACAAAATGTTAAGCACACTATTGAATTCACAATGAATCACAACTTTCACACATAGATTTGTTCGTCTACTTGCTACACAACAACGGAAGTTCTGAACAGCCCTCTTACCTTGTAGTAGTCATCTACATATAATTTACAATACCCACTCTATCTATATCAAAGGACCAGTTTATGGTAGATATTACATAACTAAACCTGGTCATATCAACATTTTCATAGCAAATAACAACAAGCAAGACTTATGCTCACTTGTAAAACCGCTTCTCAATGTTGGCCATGCGAAGGAAGTAGGTCTGCACCCAGGAGCCGTTGACGGGTGCGTACTGTATCTTATACTGCTTGACCAAGTCGTCGAGAGACTCTATAGGAGTGTCGAGGCGGGACACTGTGAGGAACGCGGCCAGGTTTGCCGTGTACGAGGCGATGATGATGAACCCAAACAACCACCAGGTAGCCGCAACCACTCTGCCCGAGAGGTTCTTCGGAGCTTCACCTCCTCCCTGGAACAGTAGACATCAGTGGTTGTTGAGTGGAATGGGCTGTTGTACTACGACCGCTTTAGTAGTGTCCCAGCGCAAGGATGGGGTACTCAGTGGCGAATAACACCCTCGCATTCGCCGCGGTGGGGCAGTTCTGGGCCGAGGGCGCCACGCCTCGCTGTTTGCCGATCATCGGCGATCGGCGCCAGAACGAAAAATAAATTTGCATACTTAATTGAAATACACTTTTGCAAATAAAAATAATCCAAAATGATAAAATGCTGTAAGCCTTATTTGTTTGTTGGATAGTAAGTAAAACATTAGCCTAGGGTTGATTTGAATGGAATGATTGTGGTCTGAGCTAGCATGGACTCGCCCATCGTCCGTCAAGTGTCACATCTCTCCCTGTACTCGACAGCCGCATTGTGAACGGCTTCAGCGCCGATCACAACCACTGGTCACTGCTCAGGCACATACACACCACCCTGCCTTGACGCCATCGCCAGTTGTGCAGTACCTTCACTGGCACTACGACACTGTGGACCTAACTTATTTTTTACTGTTTTTTGCGTTGGTTTGTCACAGTGGTCAGTTTTGTCGCAGTTACTGTAGCTGTAGCGTTTGATTTGCAATGTCTGGGAAACTAAGTGGTGCTTAAGAAAAAAAAGAAAAGTTAAAATTTCCTAAAATAATTATTTTTTAACAAAACTTCCTCAAACTCAGAATTCAGATGTAACTGATAGTTTTGTATAATATATTATAGAACAACAAATAACAATATCATTTAATAATATTAAACCACATGCCAGACTTAAAATTAACCTTTATTTCCTCAGGTTATACTGCAGTAGTTAAAGTAGGTCTACGCTTGTTTGATCTATAACCACGCCAAAGAGATGCTACTGTGTAGCTCATCACGTTATCACCGTAAATTAACACATACAAAAAAAAACAAAGGTCACTTGGCTGGTTTTTTGTTGGTTCAGGTCACAGGGGCGACCCCTGTCAGCTGGCGGGCTCCATGGTTTAGTTGCACTACTGGGGAAGTAGTTTATATCCCTCTCCCGACTTCTCTACCCCTTGTGCGCTGTGTGTGTGCAGCTCCTTTTCTTCGGTTTTAAGAGTGCACAGTACCTGTCGGCCATTTTTTTTGTCCCATAAGAACTTTGTAAATTAAGCATTTTCTTAAGACACTTCACACCTACAATTTTCATAAGTTTTTAAAAACAATTTTATTAAAAAGTTGACCATGTACTGCAGTGACTCCGCTGACCATGTTTTCAAATATTCGACTAGTTTCAAATTTTTTTAAACTTTTGGATATGTCACAGTGTTATTAAGGGAAAATGGAATTCGGCTCAGTGGAGCCACTGAAACATTTAACAAAATTAATTTAATGAAAATCCAATGGAAACTGTAACAAGACGTGTGTCAAGAAAATGTATGTTTTTACATTGCTCTTATGCGACAAAATTTAAGCTCACAGCCACTACTGCACACTCTTAATCGGCTTCGCTAGGTACATTCCAGCGGGTAAGGTCAGTGGGAAATGTGGAAGGTGAGCACAAGTCACGGTGGAACTCTACATGCCTTGCATGGTTATCAAGTATAAATAGGACACTACTGAAGCGGCCGCACTATAGTATTATTTGTTCAGCCAACTATGAGCAACTTAGGAATGTCAACACTGACTGTAACCTATTTCCTCTTTTGTTGGACAATTGGCTCGGCCACGTCGGCCGCCAGCCACGGTAACGCTTAGCTGGGCAAACTCGGCCTTCAGGTTTTTGTACTATCCAAGTCAAGTAAATATCTTTATTCGTTTTTTTTGTACAATTGTTACAAATGAATAGTGTTAATATTATTTATACAGCATGAAACGCGAATGAGGACGGAGTAAGAAGGTTATGGAACAAGGTAAGTAAGTAAGGGTCTGCCAGCATCATGTTTGGGTGACTAATTTGGCTTTCAACCAGGATAAAGTTGTCTTGTTTAACGAGGCAAAATTAGGACTACAAAGTCCTCTCTACCACTCAACCTCGACCTTTACCTAGCGTCACCATATTAGTCACATTACAAATGTAGTGTGTGATGGGGATCAAACCCCGCCAGCGGAGTGATGAGCTCCGGAGTCGCGTGCAATACCAATCCGCCACGATGAAGGGTTTTGTTTTTTTAACTTTTAACCACCAAAGCCAGTCCTCCCTAAACTGCGCCATAGAGGTAGGTAACCAATAATGTTCACTCTCTCTTCGAAGTCTCTCTGAACTCTCAAGACTCAGTTAATTTGAGCCACTTTACTCAGGGTTAAAAACAATAATTTGAAAAGTATGCATTCTTACCTGTGGTGTCAAAGATGTCATGCAAAACCAAAGACATTCCTTAAGGTTAAATTCTCTTTGTTCATCATCAAACTTAAATTTTTCTCTATTGTTCTGATAACTGTAAGGACTATAACGGTCAAAGGCCCACAATAAAAAGCTGAAAAATAAAACAAATAAATAAATTACAAATACTTGTTATTATTTTGGACACAGTCATATAACTTTCATTACAAAACACCCAAGAATCGTAATGGCGTCACTACAAAAATAATAATTACAAAGAAAAGTTTGTAATTAAATCTTCTCCAAGGTGGAAGTATTTGTTAATGGCTGTAGAAAAGACAACTGCACAGCTAGTTAGTGAGTGTCTTGAGATTTGCTCCACTGAGGCTTCTTTCAGACCAACTACTTTATGTAGAGGGCAAAACAGTAAGAATTTTACTAAAAGGCACAAAGTGTACAATTTATCAGTTTTTGGTAAAAACTTTTTTTTAAATTTCCAAATGGGTAAAGGGGTTTGCAGATTTTTTTTGGCTCGACAAGGCAGTGTAAAATAATGTATCATAGGTCTGGTTTTCCAAAAAAAATTGTCACCCAAAATTGGCGGCACAATGAGTTTTTACGGTTTTTGTGAATAACTTCCGAACAAAACAAGATATTTTAACGGGGTTTGAAGATTTATGTTCAGCGCGACAAGGCAGACCCAAATAATGTATAATTTGTCTGGTGTTTGAAAAAAAACTTTCACCAGGTTAACAATAATTACGTTTTGTTTGTCATTTGGAAACAGCTTGATGGATTTTCATAGTTTTTGGTTTATCGATGTATAACAATATAATACATATTTATACCAAATTTTATCAAAATCGGATGAAACTACTGTTTTTATATCATTAAACTTTAAAGCCACTTTTTTGGTGAAAAGTACCTCCCAAAGGGAGTTCCGGTAGTCCGATTTAGCTGGTTAACAAACTCGACTAAGATATTTACAAACAGAACATTAGTATGAAAATTGTATGAAAATCGGACAAATTTGAACACTAATTTCAATTGTAACTGATAAACTATTTAGTGACATTTGTAGGCTACGTCTGTTAAAATAATTAAAAATTGGAAACTTTAAAATTACAATATATTTTGATACCCATTGAAGTTCTGGTATCTTCATCAGTTAGAAACATAAATAATAATGATAACTATGACCCGTCTGTAAAAACCTACAAATTTCAACTAACCGATAAGCAGATTCAACTTCTCAAGAATTTGAGTTAGGCAATGTTTTAAATGTTCATTTCAGTTTGCAAACTTAGAAGCTTTTTTTAAGCACAGATTTTTAATAGCTCCAGCACACACTTAAAAATCATCCACAAAACCCAATTTTTGAAAGAACGAGGTTGTAAATTAAAGTATGAGTTCACATACTCGTAGACATTAAATAAAATTAATCACCTTGTAAAACAGTATGCTCCAAGTATACAAAGCCATACGTTGCTTTCCAAAACTGTGAGAAATTTAAACAACGAGGCAGGTGTACTCGGCTTTTTCATGAGAATTGTGATCCCGACAAGGTCGTAGTAAGGGACAGTGTAGTCGATCACATTTTCACGCTCTGCAGTTACATACAAGGACGAAAGACCGATCTCTGCTTTCTGTAATAAAACAATTTTAATCAGAGGAACTGTTATATTTCTGAGTGTAAACGTTTTTAGCTACTGTATTAAGCTATTGTGGGGGAAAAATTGGATTCACTGAAAAAGTACAATAAATTCTTATTACCAACTAATGATAAATAAATAAAACCAAGATACAGACCGGCTAATTAGCATGAATCCTGGAGAGGAGAGTATAAACAGCTGTGACGTAGCCCCCCACCACTTACCGGTACATTTTCCCTTCATGCGGCAGAGTATAGTCCGTTTTAACAGAATCCAAGATGGCGGTTTGTTTACAAACAGCAACTATTTAAATTATCTTGTTTCTTTAACATTAATAGTTGTTTATTTTGAACGTTTGAGTTTAGTTTGGTTGATTCTGTTTTATTATTTTTAACAGTTGTTTTGCAATAAGTATTAAAGCTAAATACAAACTTCTGTTTAAAAACAGATCAACAACAAGATGAGGTTATGTTATTTGTATTTGTTGTGACAGCTACAGCGAGGTTTGCTTGTCACCGACTGTACTAAGCGAATAGGAAAGGGAAGAGTAATCTACGTGCATGCGCAAGTCGCGCATCATCCTAGTTGGCGCTAACTGTAATTAACTTTCAAACCCCATTCCACGTTGATACTGTTTTGGCAATATTTTGGATTTGTGATAGGGACATGCAATACAGTGTGTTATGATATCGTGTAACTTAAAATAAGTTACAGAAAAATATATTAATAATATATAAACAAGAAAAATAGTAATTTAATATAAGAATGATTATGATGAGTAGAACAACGACTTTGGTACAATAAGGCAAGACCAGCTACAATAAACACTAGATAATATAAAAAAAAGAAATAATGACTATATTACATACTTTACTGAGAAGGTCCCCAATCATACCGCTCCATTTTCCATTTTCGTCCATATAACCAAAGCTGTTTTCTGAAGCAAGATATATTTCATATTCGAAACTCATATATTCTTTAATCTCTTTTAGTAAATCAATGCAATAGCCTTCGAACTCAACCTCTTCACCTTTAGCAAGATGTGTAGAGTTTGTGTTGTTCTTTATCATTACAAATGGTTTTTGCTGTAACAAACATGGACATAGTAAATTTGGATTAAACACTATTAGACGCTCAAGGAGATTTGCTCCAGGTGCAAAAACAAGTATACAATTATAAAATATATATAAAAATTTTTTGGCACATACCTATATCAAATACATTTTTATTTATAAATGCTTTTTAAACTGGATAACTACCATGAGTTGGTATATTAAGTTGTTAACAAATTATAAAAACAATTGTTTCAGTTTGAATAAAATATAAGGTCTAATGGAAATGTGTAACTTTACACAATACCGTACTTCAACCCAAAATGGGTTCTAGATGCATTTGTAGAATGTATTATCCTATAATCATTTTATATTTCAAACCTATAAATAATTAACATATTACATAAAAACAACTACGTAACGATGATTCTTGCAAGAGATTGTGCATCCACAGAAGTTTCTTTGGGTAAATTTAAATAATTAAATATCAAATGTTAAGGCACACCTGTTGGTAGGCATAAAAACAGCATACCATCAATTGATGACAATTCTTAGACAAAACAAATATGTTATTTTTGCGTGAAGGTATAGAAGTTTTATACATATTCTTAGATGAATAATGAAGAGGTACTCTGATGGGTAAACAGCAGACACTATTCTACACTTAAAAGATTGATTTATCAATAAAAAGAAAAAGACACCCTTGAAGTGCCCGAAGAAGAATTAACTACCAATACAGTGACGACTCTCAGCACCGAGACAGCTGAGAAGTTTGTCAATGCTGCCGAGTCGTTTACAGAGATCTGTTTGTCTAAACCAGATTCCCACGAACCCACATTACGAGTCTCGACAATCTTTGAGTTCAGCACTTTAACCTGAAACAATGCAACTCACTTATTGTATCAAAACATGTACAGTAACATGTATATGTAAAATGTAATGATATTTTTACCTAATACACAACAAGAAATTTTCTTGTTTACCGTACAAAGCTAGGGATATAAAATGATGGAAGCTCAGGAACTGGCCACTGCAAGTAGAGGAGGCAAAACCGTACAATCACCTACCACTTCCTTCAAGTTCCAACATCACTATCGAGTACAACATCCCTGACCACCACACTTGCAATTCCAAAAATGTTATTTACCAATTCCAATACAACATCTGACCAGCCCAATATATCGCCAAATTTCTTAAACCCTCTGTGGACGTATGAAAACTGCAGGAACAACTGTAAAAACAAACACCTTTTCAAACCCGTCTGCTCACACTGTCTCACAATTTTAGGGACTGTATGACAACCAAAGTTGTTGTGTCCCCCTCTAATGGTTCTCAACTCTGCCAAATGGACCTAGCCCATCAATAAATAAATACTTTATTGAATTGACATGTTTACAAGCATGTATCTCAATCGTCCATTACTTGATCTAAAATTTTGTAGTCATCCACATCTAGATCCGTTTCAAACATTCGTACTTATCCATTTAGTAGAATTTTCCCAGTCTACCCCTGTTAGTCTGTTTCTCAAATATCCCAATTGTGTGCCAAAAACTAGTTTGAACTGTAAAGTGCTTCTGCGACCAAGACTGATTTTATACGAGCTGTGAAAGCCTTTGGCTCTAGGGTACTTTTGATTGATTTTGGAAGTCTGTTGTCGAACTGAACTCCTGCCTGTGAGGGCAAACGTTCATGAACCATCGTTCTGTGTCTCCCAGTTCGATAGTTCTCCCTGTCTCTGGTTTCGTAAGAGTGTACATCTATTCCTCTTACAAGGTCGCATTTACATTTGAAAAAACAAACGTTTCTAAAATGTAGAGACAGGGTAAGTCAACAGTTTCAATCTTTTGAAGCCCAATGGGTTACCAAATTTCAACCAACCAACCTCACCTCAACCTTAGAGAGCCTACACCCTTTCCCAAGCAGGTTCTTCAGGCTTAGTTTGTAGATCTTCTATTTTTTTACATTTTTTGTTATGTTTTATTTTTTTTACTTTTGGCTTCACTTTTGGCAACACTGCTTCCACCTTTTTGTTAAATTTTGTTTTGAGCTTGCTTTGCTTTTACTACCCTATTAAGTGCTATCTTTTAGTCTTCACAAAGGACCCAGAGAGTCGAAAATTTTCCAATAATAACCATTTTCAGTCACTGATTGGCTGAAACCAATTTCAGCCGGTGTGAACCGAAAGAACTAGATTATATCAATCAAATCAAATCAAATCTTTTTATTTGTCATTAAGCAAATACATGCAATAGACAAAGTCAAACATAGTCAAACAATGGCATGAACATTAAAATTATTATAATCACAAGAATCAATGAGGCTAACTTACAATACATTAACAACAGAGACACTGGTTCATCATGTTTTTTACATTACATCTGTATCATATTTGTATCGATAGCAAAGAATTCTCGGATATCGTAAAATGGGTTCAAAATCAACCAATTATATAATTTCTTTTTCACTTCAACAATATTGAGTTGCTGTACATATTTCGGGAGGTGATTCAAAAATTTTGGCCCTAATACAACATAAGTATTTTTAGTTTTACCCAATCTACAGTAGGGAACATCAATGAGATGTTTATTCCTAGTATTATGTTGGTGAATATCAGCTCTTATACAAAGATTCTCTTTTCTCTTTAAAGTGTATATAGTAGCATCAAAAATATACAAATTCACCACAGTTAAAATTTGAAACTGTATAAACAGAGGTCTACAATGCGCATTAAAAGCAGCATTGCTCATAGCCCTTAAGGCATTCTTTTGTACTAACAAGACAGAGTCACATTTACATGAGCATCCCCAAATTAACAACCCATACCTAACATGTGATTGGAAAAATGCAAAATATGAACTCCTTACATATTCTAATGGGACACAATTAACAAGTTTTCTAAGTAAAAATACAGTTCTACAGAGTTTAGGTAAAATATAGTCAATGTGGCTTTTCCAATTCAAAGACTCATCCAACATTACCCCTAGAAATTTTACACTGAACACAACTGTGAACCAAGACTAGTTGGTTTTTCTTAAACTAAAAAAGTACATTCTCATGCTTTTATCGCATTAGCAAAAGTTGGTTTGCACTGAACCAGCTCTCTGCTCTGGCGACATCTGACTTAACATTTACTAAAAGATTAGGATAGTCATGGTTAGATGATAAAATTGAGGTGTCATCTGCATAAACAGTTAGTTGTGACACTGTTTGACGACACTTAGTTGTGACATTTATCTGCAAATATAGTTGTGACACCGGCCGCGAAAGCCTAAGATTTAAGTGCTCTTTTTCTATTCCTTTTTGGTAGCAAATAAATGAGACAGTTGCTATTTTCCTTACCTTTTCTATTTTCATTGAGAACTTCATGTAGCTGTTGCCATTAACATCGATATGCAAAGGTGCAATAGTAACCGGCTCTTGAACCTAAAAACAACAAAATCTAAAAATGTTATAATTTATGCTTGTATATCTCACTATAAATTTACTTAATATCAGTATTTTTAGTAGCTTAAAATATTTGTTGAGTTGAAAAAATCTCCAAAATTAAAAAGGTCCTGATTAGCTCTGGCAGTATATCCAATAACTCCTTACCTCTTTTAAATGTTTTTTCAAATCAAAATTCATTCTTTTTGGAGGATTTTCTTCACTGTAGTCGTCACATGTTGTGTAGGATATATTTCCTTTAGTTCACTGCTGTTAAGTTCAGAGCTTAATGACCTTAAAATCACAAACAAATCTTTAAAAGAAATGTGTAACATAATTAATAGACAATCAAAATAATTATTTTTAGGTTTGTTATTAAATTTCTTTAGATAATAAAGATTAAGTTACTATGCTTGGTGTTATACTAAGTATACTACTGTATACTATACTTGTAGTTCCGTTGACAATAGATATCAGGCCCCAACAATAAAACTCTGCCCCAAAGTTCTAAAGCCAAAATTTTTAATATAAAAAACAGCATTCTGTGAATAAAAAAAAAACAGCAATAACACTAGGTTTTTTGGCAGGTTTTTAATGTGGTACTGCTACCTAAAAACATTGTAGAACTATAATGTGTAACTAAAAGTATTATAATTATATCTTGAAAGTTAAGCTTTGATTTTGATATTCACGGCCATAACATCAGATTCCACCTGAACTACAGAAACATTCAACATAACACCAAGTAATTTGAAACAATTCCAAATGTAGTCAGAGCTAAAGTTTTAAACAATTAACCTAGCCAAATTAAAACCAGCTCACGACTTTTGAACAATATTGAAAGATTTCTAATTGTTAATACATTTTTTTCAACCAAAGATCAAAGATTAATCAAACCAATTGAAGATTAAAAAATTTAAAAAAATTAACAACTAAGGAGTTTTGTAGTTTATAACCAAAGATAGCCCAAAAGAATTAAATTGTAATATTACTCACTTATAAATGTATGGTAATAAAGAATTATTATACACTTAGGGGTTAGCAACGTTATATTTTTTATATCTTTATAGGTTATTTTATATTTTTAATGAGCCGCTTCCTCAGTGAAAACATCAACCCCCCTTACGTCGGCTTCAAGTCTCTCCATACCCCCACCCGCTCCCCCCATCACTCATCCACGAACCTGGCTGTCGGCCTACTTGGAGCTCAGTAGTGCGCGGCTCCCGTGTAGTGTGAGGTTCATCAGTCCGAGTCTGGGTGAGATCCTTTCAATTATTATTTACTTACCACATTTCTGTGTTTTACCTATTTGTTTTATGTTAAGAACTAGCATGTATTTTAATCCTTATTAACGTTTCCTCTTTTTACTTGTTTCTCTTTCTAATTTGTGTTTTGACAAGCTATCAATTTCTTAAGAT
This sequence comes from Matsumurasca onukii, assembly GCA_018831715.1. NCBI lineage: Eukaryota > Metazoa > Arthropoda > Insecta > Hemiptera > Cicadellidae > Matsumurasca > Matsumurasca onukii. The sequence goes on along the minus strand of CM032058.1, from coordinate 17,059,943 downwards.
GTAGCAGTATTTTTTAAATACTATTTGGTAAAGTCTTAGGTTAGATCTTAAGTTAAAATATATAATTAAATGTAGTTCCTAGATTAGTGTAGTCCTCTGAAGACAAGTGGAGTTTTTAACTACCGAAACGTAAGGAGTAGTTTTTCTCCTTACAGGAAAAGTCTGTTTCTTCCTGTTACTGAATTATTATTATTATTACTAAGCTTATAACGAAACCATTTCTACTACTGACAGTTTTTATGGCTGAAACTAGAGAGTGGAACTGACTTGATGGCAAGTATAGAGCGAACGATGACGTCAAAGTAGAAGAAAGACGTAAGTTGGGGTTGAGCTCTCAAGGAGTACGCCTCCCGGAGAGAGTTCATCTGATCAACCTTCCCCTCTACGTTGGGGTGGATCAGGAGAATCGTAGCATTGTGCATCTTGAACTTTATGTTTTCCTTGTCCTGTAAATGATATTATCAATTAACAATTTTACATAGCTATTTTTTTAGCGGACCCGCATGGTTGGATTTGTGCTTGACTCTGCAGCTTATCACTCTGGTGGCAGGTTCTCTCAGCAGTCACTACTTACATTTGTAAAGTGACTATACGGTAACACTAGGTAAAAGTCCAGGTGAAGTGTTAAAGAGGACTTTGTCGTCCTAACTTCGCCTCATTAAGCAAGACAAACTTTACCTTTTTTTAGATAGTTATAGTATAATTGTTATAGGAAAGGACTATGTGAAGAGAAAACTGGGTACGGTAAGTAAATAAATTTCATAGCTAGTTAACAAAAATTGATTTGTGTAAATTATGTTTGTACAGGTTGATTGAAAAGTCATGAAAATCAAGTGTTTTGTACAAAAATTATGTTTTATTGAATTGAAGTTTTCTTCACTTCCTGGATTACAAATGTTTCAATATTCAAAATATCAAAGGTTTAAGATATTATTTATTAATAAAGAAATTCAAAGACAAAAATGTTTGGACCCGACCGACTCGAACCCAGGTCTCTCGCTTGCCGGAAGATTATGCTAAAGCTATGAGGCTTATATCTTAATAAAGGCTTAAGCTATCTGTTTATGAGTTTTGTTTTTTACAATTTCAAACTAAAGCAAGTAATTATAGAACCAGGCAAAATGTTGAATTAAAAAAACTTGAAGGAGTTTCATCGGTCACATTTGACTTTGTGCTCATACAGAGTTTTTTATAGAACCACCGTGGAAATTTAAACCTCTGCCATCAGCTACCACCCCAAAACAAACACACATTTTACAAACTTGATTCTGACTCAGGTAAATGAGGAACAATTGAAATAATTCTTACCTGAGTAATTGCATGCCAAGCAAACTTTCTGTTGAAATACTTGTTAATATTAGCTTTATTAAGAACTTCTGTTATTGTCGTTTGGTTGCCGATTATGAAGAAATTGACAATGTCCAAATTTCTCAGCCGGATCAGCTGTTTTGTCAGGTTCTTTGATGATTCTATTTTTATCATTATGTGACGAGTTGGAAGATTCCGAAGCAAAGCTTTGTATTTATGATCCATCTCTAAAAATTAGCAAGAGAGAATGTTAGGTTAAATTTTAAGTATGGATACACCCAGTTAAATTTTAAATGGCAAAATATAGAAAAAAGTTAAGTAAGTAAAAGAGCTCTTGATCGAGCAGGTAAAAGTAATGTATTATTGATATAGTTTTGAATTTGTCCATAAATAAGCTATTTTTAACATTAAAAAATATGATTAATATCTACCGTAGGAGCTGTCGAACAAAACTCCAGCATTGGTAATGTTGTGGTATATGGCAAGGCTTCTCACTATCTCAGGTATCATGTCCCCGGGAGGCGATATCTGCACCAGGTACTTCTGTTGTTCACTGTCCAGCAGCCGCCACGTTCTAAACATTCAACAATAATATTACAACACGTTTTGAGTAATTGCTATCTAGTAGCTTTTTTGTTTTGACTTTCTGTTGGAAATAGAGCTATTTATTTCTATCGCCAGAGAGAACCAAACGGTTTTCAGTTTTGAGTTTCCCAACACCTCCTGAGTCACATGGCAAACCTTTAAAGAAATCCCCCACCTGTAAAATATGGACAGTTGAAAGAGTGTGAATGTTTGACGTGATTGTAAACTTGTGTGTAAATGGTGTGTGTGTGTGTCTTTTATTATGTTTATATTTTTGTATCTAACTGTGTTGTTATAATTGATTTTAATTGTGTTTTTCCTTATGCAATAATTGTATTATTGTTATCATCAATAAACTGTCAAAGTGTATAAACATTATCAATAATAAAATCATAATACACTCATGAACAAAATTATGGAACCAAATGATTTTCTTTCATTTCATTGCCCTTTTTTGTTTAACACGCTGTATAATTTGGAGCTTTTGCAATAGTTTAGTTGGTTTTAATATTTACGTACACTTTGCTAAAGAAAATTCCAATTTTAAACAAAAAAGGGGTGATGAAATGAAAGAAAATCATTTGATTTCATAATTTTGTTCACAAGTGTATTTTTTATTTGCCATGATCTTGCGGTGATCTTTCTAAAATAACAGGCGATCTAAATAAAACTGTAATCAATTCTTCCAATGAACCTTACAACTTGTGTTCTATAAACATTTCACATTTTCCTAATTCCTTTAAATATTTTTACATAGAGAAGTCAATTACGAAAAGGTCAAGTTCAAAAATAATTGCTTTGATAATGTTCTCAGAATAATCTTTCACTAACCGGATGTCGTTGTCTTGACCGTAAGTAGTTGCTACAGTTGGCAAGGCTAGGGCGGAGGAGAATGTTTTTGCAGCTTCCGACACCGTTCCCGCAAGAGTCAGATCCAAGACCAGGTCCGGAGGAGTGCTGTCGTTGAGAGACTTGTGGTAAACTGCACAAACTGTTCATCACGTAGTTGGGTTACTTATTTATTTAAGAACGGCAAGCAACATTTGTATAACGGTAAACTACAGTAGGTAGAAGAATATATTAGAGCATTTAGGAGTAGAACTAAGCAATTAAATCTAGAAGAGTAAATTGTGTAATTTTTACTATATACTATTACAAATTCTCATGTCAACTGAAGCTAAAGCTATAGATTATAATTATGGGTGTTGTCGAACTGCTCGCTGGACAGGCAGTAGGGACCGGGACTACATAGTTGCGCCGGTTCGGCTGAGCACTCTCACGAGGGTGATGCCTAACGCCGCTTGTTTGTTCAGGGCAGGTTTAGGACCGCCGCTTTGTTCTCAGTAGGTTTGCTCAAGCTAATCTAGAAAACTGGAAACAATACCCCTTCATTATGTCCTTTTGAACTTATTGAAATTTGTCGATTTTATTATATGAAGATTTAAACTGGAAATGATCAAACTAATGAACGATGATCAGCAAATATTTGATACGACAATCGGCTATGTCAGTACGCCAAATACATGTGATTTTGACGCACGTTTTATAGTCAACGGCTGTTTTTTTTTCAATTCCAAGCATAATTGGAGATTAACTAGTCTCCGGTTAAGTTGTTTACAATCTGCATTGTTTACATTTTCACACAACTGTAATTTTCACACAAGGCTGTAATTGAATAAGAATGTCCTTTTTCCGTTCTTTAATATTCAGAGTGTCTCGAAAATAGCCCTGGGTGGCCATTACGGGACAGTACGGGCGGAAAAAATTACGATTTAGACTGGCAAATTAGGGTAGTTGTTGTCAATTCATGCCCAATCTTAAATAAAGGATTAGGTCTACTGAAATTATTGAGTACTGAATTAATTGAGTCACTCATGTAAATGGAAAGTGAAGTAAGGAAAATTGGGCTAGTGATAAACCAGGAGAAATCCAAATACATGAAAGCATCTGCTAAAGGAAGAAGGGAGCTACAAGATCTGAGGATAGGCCAATTCACATTTCAGAGTGTATCCAATTCAAATATTTGGGTGACCTGACTACCTATGCAGGCAAGCAGTCAGCCGCATGATTGATCATAGGGGTCCTATAAGAGCCGCCGGGATTTTTCCTTTGAAAAATCCCTCCACCACCGGCGCAGTTGCACCCTATCCATAATTATATGTACTTATAATATAATAATTATGTAATTATAATTGAGAGTGTAAAATGACTGTGACACTATTCATCTCTCTCTCACTGTACATTTATTGTATTAACATGAATAGGCCTAAAGATATTTTGAATTTGAATTTACTATACAATTGAACTCAAATAGTTACGTCACACTGTTAAAAAAGGCTTGAAATAATAACTTATTTTCCCCTCACATGTTTCAAATGTTTGTTTATTTCTACTTAATCTAACCATTCCTGTTGGTCCCCACGACCCCTATAAGTATCTATAAAACTTACTGTCATCCAAGAACTCTTGACCATCCTCTCCTCTGTTCTCGACTCTGTACACCTCCCCCATCTCCACTCCATGCCGCGGGTTTCGCTCAATATAAGCCAACGCAGCGTCCAGAGACTTGTATGCAATTCCGTTCCTTTCATCGTTTATCACCACTGAATAATAAATGGAAATATGTAGTAACTTAACAATTAAATAAGGATTTTATGGGTAGAAAACAGTTTGCTAACGATGAGAAATTCAAGAAGGTGTGAAACCATGAAACATGGGGTTGGATTGCTTTCCAATAAGCGTTTGGTAATGCCCACAAAAATCTTAGGTTAAGTTTCAAAGTTAAAATGTCACTAGCGTAAAATGTAAAAAAAATATAAAAAAATAAAAATTTAAAAATATTTTTTTTAAATTAAAAAAAAGAAAAATTAAAAAAAACTGTAGCTCAAGTCTTTGGCGGCAAATTAGTACAACATGGGTATGGAAAAACTGGTCCCACGTATCAACAAGTGTCTTGAAATACATGGCGACTATGTAGAAATGTAGAGGAAGGTTCTATGCATTTGTAAATAAAGTTTTGTGTTGATATCTTTTTTTTTTATTTGACCATGCCAAAACGTTCTTTACTTTCTGGATGACCCTCCTATTAGTAAAAAAAGATGTTTTTGGTCAAGCCCTGTCTGTTTGTACTCCAACATTTCTGAAAAATTACCCCAACCCTTAAAAGGGCTCCTTCTTTTGGGACATTTTTGGCGGTCAGAAATATTTTTCATGGATTTGTTGCTGTGCTGTTGTTTGCAACAAATTTGAGTTTATTTGGCTGCTACAGATAGTGAACATGAAAAAGTACACCATTTAATATAGTCTGATTTAAACAAATAAATGTGTTTATACTGGTACTTACAAATATTGATCTTCTTACACCAATAAGCCTTCATGGATAGGTACAATAAGATGAAAAACAGAGCATTCCACATCTTAATACTTTGTACCTATAACAGATTACCAGATATTCAACTTACTATATTACCAAAACAAAGGAAATCTTCAATACAGTAGAGACTTGCCAATTCACAACCCGGATAATACAGAAATCAATTTGTTACATAAACTTCAAAAGTCTAATGCCATCATTATTTAAATTCTTTTATTAAGGAGATGAATTTAAAATTGTGGCCGTTTAAAAGTTCAATTTGGAAATAATTACAGTTAGGACGAAATGAATCTCGTGGCATTGTGATCTACTTCTTCTTGATGAAATTTGTAAATTTGTTTTGTGTGTGCAGAAAGTCTCTATAAGGTTGAGATTTTTACTAAGTTTAAAGGCTGAATTTAAAATCTAAATCCATCTTATGGGCTAAAAGATACTCTATAGGTAGTAAATATTTATATACACATAAAAAAGCTTCTAACACACTACATACAAATTGCAAATAAGTACTTTTATTATTTTAAATTGTTTAATTAAATCAACTGTAACCCATATGAAAGTCTTGTATTTATTTTTTAAGATAACCAATACTAAAATTAACATTTATTAACATTTTAATTTTTTTTAGATTTGGGTTGAGTGTAATGTATTATTCACAGTTATACTCACGAGCTAGACAGGTGTAATGAAGAGCCGTAGTGGTTGACGTTGCCACAACAAGTTGTTGCTGTGCATCATTGATGAACTTGAAATTGCCCACTCTACGTTGTCAACAATATTTCATTGTTCTATCACATTCTCCATCTTCTGTATATACACTATTGATCTACCACTAGCCACTAATGACAGTGACACAGTGGTTGCTGGTTTTCTTTTAATTGGATTAAACCACGCACACGATAATTTGAGTTGTCTATTATTTAATGTTTTTAACAACTATTGTATGATTGTTACCGTTTGTAAATAAAAGTTCTGAAGATGAATTGTGTCCGTTTTTACCATGTTTGAGTCATATTGAAGTCATGAATTCATTACAGAATTAACCGCAAGGTCAATACAGAATATTTGGTTAAAAAAAGTAATGTTTGTATTTTTTAACGAGGCTAAGTTAGGACTACAAAGTCCTCTCTACCACTCAACCTCAACCTTTACCTAGCGTCACTGTATTAGTCACATTACAAATGAAGTGGTGACTGCGGGGATCGAACCCGCCACCGCGAGTGATGAGCTCCGAGTCGCTGCAATACCAATCCGCTTGTTTAGACAGTAGATCGTTTTAAAAAATAGCTAGTAAACTGGCCCCGCGTACAACGACTTAACTAAAATTAACAAACTAGAGCAACAAATTATAAAGGAATTTCGCTCTACTCATGCCAGTGGTACTAAATGTAGAGCTATATGTATGAAATGTAGTTTTTATATATAAATCACTAGGACTATTATAGATTTGGCTTGAAATTTTTACCAGGCAATAAAAGTTACACATCAATTCAAAAAACAAATATATTTCCATTCATATTAGTTTCACAGATACAAAAACAAAACTTTAGTATAAAAGATTCAGTCTTTGAACCCTTAAAGGCACTATTATACATAATTATCTTGTCGCTATTATACATGTTGGTAACATAGTCAAATACTTTACAAACTGTTATCAACGGTGACTTGGTAATCTGGATTAACAATTAATAACAACGGTGGAATAAATCAAATGTACAATAACATGGAAAATATATCAACAGAGGTTTGTGTTCATTTACAGCTTAATAAAGAAGATTTGAGAGTTGTAGTTTAAAGTTTACAAACCTCATGTTTTAGACTTAAAAAATATAAGAAATTCAACAGCAATATTCTTTAATGAATTTGATTCAGAGCTTACGACAGAAGAAATAGCTTAAGAAAACTTAAAATAATGACTTAAATGAAGAAATAAATGATTTCTATTTACAAAGAGACGCGGACAGAACTGACTGGCATGCATATCAGTTAAGGCTTGTTTTTACTTAGATGCTGTCAAAAACAGCATTGAGAAGGTTTACACGCAATTTCTACCTAAGTAAACTTTCATGAAATTCTTCTCAAAGTCGTCTAAGCCACATCGTACCACATTTAAAAATACAAACAACTGCTCAAGATAAAAAAATGTGTATACCATATACAAAATAAAAAATAATATCACATAGTCAGATGCTCTTATTGATACTTGATTTTACTCAGGCTAAAATTTGAAAAGACCCTAAACCTTCTAGTTTAGTGTCCTTTCATATAAGTAGAATATAACTTCATCCACCCAGCACTTTAACAACACCCTTTTGCAGCCAATGGTAAAAACTATATCAACTTTAAAATTATGTTTGAAGTTTTTTTATTTAGTGTAGATTTTATTACAATTTTACTGTTGTTAAAAATGGTGTAAAACAATTTTGTCCTGAAAGTAAATGGGTAGAAAGGGTAAAACATGTTTTATAATTCTATTTACTAATTCCTTGAGTTGTTACAAAAAACTCTTTGGTTTTTTATATTGTTACATAAGCATTTTCTTTTCTTTTTTGTACATTTTTTGCATCAATAATATAGACACAGATTAGAGTTAATTTAAGTGTCTACTACACTTACAGTACAGTGTGTACAGTAACAGTAATGAACTGTAACTGAAATTTGTACAAACTAGTAAAGAAAATTACACGGTAAAAATCATCTTTTCGTTTCAGAGACCAGAGACAACGGTAACTTTGTTATGTTAACTTAATCATAAGAGCATCTGACTTCTGGAAAACTTAGGCAATTCGGATTAACCTATCAACCCTTTGAAAAAAGTTATGAAAACACATATCAAATTGTACACAAATTTGAAAATACTTTCTGAACCAACCAGGTTGAATCAGTATTGTAACACAAAGGGTTAGTCCGCTTTGCCTATGAATTTATTCAAATAAAGATAACAATACGACAATGAAATCTCACTCTTAAAATACTTATAGGTTTTACACTTAGATATACATTGAGCTCGTTATGATAATGCCTTAGACTCTAAGTAATCTAAATTATTAAACATGTAACATTAATATAGCAAACGACAATTTTATTAACAGTTTTCCCCGGTTGGGACGGCTTGAATGCCGATCTTGCTTTAAAGGGCAGTATAGCTGCAATTCGAAAATATAATTCAAACAACAGTACATTCATTTGGAGTTATTCAAGTGGAAACATTGAATCTCAAAGATTGGGTTCATGATAAGACATTCGTATGAATAACTTCACGTGTTTATATTTTAACAAAATATTTACATCTTATTTCTATAAATATTACTGTTTTCAACAATGAAGAACTGAGAGGACAATGAAGAACTGTCTTCAGGACACCTAAGAGCTTCTAATCCTGAGCTACCTGCTGGTTGGCTAAAAAACTAAGCGAGTTTTATCATAGTATACATTGCTCAACCAATGTTTGAACTTGCCGTATCCCCACATATTGTCAAATTCTGAGTAAGTATTTAATTTGGCTACATCATTAAAGTAATAATAAACAAAAGATCAGGGCAGTTTTGTTTGGTCACCATTAAAACAGAACACATGGAGATTTCGGATTTCCCACTTATTTGTTACTTACATAATCACATGATTAGAATTTTGTTGAGCATCTAATAACGGTATGAGCCAAGTTTAATAACCCAGAATTATTTATAGTGCCAACTACAGGAAATTCAGTTGATTACAACTTACAACAGGTGAGCAATAGCAGTTAAGAAATAAGATCTAGTCTATTGAATACACAACTGTTGACTTAACAGATCAGTATGTAAAGAAGATCGTACATTTTTGCAAAACTAATAAAAGCATCCCCTATTTAGTATTTTGTAAATTTTAGTGCTTTATGCTCTCATCAATATTTGACATACGACACGGATTGGAAAACAATTTTCACAATTCGATTATGAACGTATAGTGTATAGACTTTGCATATACTGTAAAAACATCACAGAATCGTCTGGTATTTGGAAAATACAGGATATTTCTTATTTTTATTGTTCACAAATTTAGCTATTTACATTTTCCAGGACACTTCTTAACATTATGAGTCATAGCTATATCCCCTTGAGCTGGCGATGGTCTTTGACAACTGTCGTAGTTAACGCTCAATGCTATTGTTAATGCTAAGTTTTAAAATGAATTATAAGTGTTTTATTAATTAAAAACCCCTTTTTATTACTTGGATTAACAGGATTTTACTAGATGATGACTTAAGAAGGGTGACAATCAACAGTAATTAGGTATGGTAATTACATAGTAAATATGTTATGACTTATACAGTTAATACAGTGTATATACTTTGCATATACTGTAAAAACATCACAGAATCGTCTGGTATTTGGAAAATACAGGATATTTCTTATTTTATTGTTCACAAATTTAGCTATTTACATTTTCCAGGATACTTCTTAACATTATGAGTCATAGCTATATCCCCTTGAGCTGGCGATGGTCTTTGACAACTGATGTCGTAGTTAACGCTCAATGCTATTGTTAATGCTAAGTTTTAAAATGAATTATAAGTGTTTTATTAATTAAAACCCCCTTTTTATTACTTGGATTAACAGGATTTTACTAGATGATGACTTAAGAAGGGTGACAATCAACAGTAATTAGGTATGGTAATTACATAGTAAATATGTTATGACTTATACAGTTAATGTAAAATATTTAGCTTTTTGGTTTTCCCTGCAGTTGTAGTATATATAGACTTTAAAACTTAACCCAAACCTACCTCCCTCTAATTGTAAAATGAGTTAGTAACTTACTAAAACTGTGTTTCCCAAGCGTGGTTTTAAATTTGAGGATACCATGTTTGCGGTTGACTACCACACCAAGTGAAACACCCTTTTAGTCCTATTAAATAATAACCTACTCTAATTAATACCTAAGAAATAAATAAGTGAAAAATAACTACTTGAAACTATTTTGAGTTTTAGTTCACTTGTTGAAAGACCAAAAAAAAATATCACTGTTATCGAACAAATCTGGTTTAAACTTGCCTAAACATTTGTACCGTTACATTTTACAATAATTTTGAACTGTAGTAAATAAATTAATTACTCAATCAGCTAAGCTTCATCTTAATAAACATTTCAAGGGAAATAAAATTTAAGTTTTCTTCACAATTTGTATAACACATTGTTTGTACTTAACGCACAAAATAATAAAGAAGATTACACTTTCTCATAGAATGAGAACAAACTTTGATTAATTTCAAGATCATGAACTATTACATTAGTACTGAATCCAAAATGTGTTTTTTTCCGAAAAGGCTGATGGACAGTTCCAATGGACAAGTATTTACAGTAAGTAAAATACACTTATTAATTGTGTTAAGGCCGAAATTTACACTAGATGGTCAGTGACTAGTGGCCAGATCATGCATATCAACATCCTTTAATTTTCAATATTTTTTGGACCTTGCTAAAATTTACAAAAGGCGCATAGTTATGGATTTACCTATAATCAAGATTCAATTTAACCCACTTTCTGCGGCGATTATTCCAATGCAGGGGAAGGGGAGGGGGTTTCTACACAAGTGCTGTTGTTTTCAGACAACCCCTAGCAGCAACATAATGCAATCAACAATACCTGGACCTAGAGGATGTTTGTCTCTGGATTTACTTATTCGTTCCCTAATACGGGGCATATCTCGAGGAGCGAACCATAGTGGACAGCAATTGACGCCGATTTGGCGGTTCCGGCGGTTCGTAGTAATCGTTCTCGAATCGTCGGGGGTTTCTCCCGAACTGAGGAATGTTGTTTTCGTACCCGGATTCCATCGGATACCTCTGGTCCTGAAACCTATTCTGAAACGGTTCCGGCCGATACCGGCTATTGGCCAACATGGACTGTTCGTGCATTCTCTCGTCGAAGAATGTCCCATTGTGGCCCCTCGGTTCGAACACGTCATTCTGAAATCTAGAATCATCGTACCTTGCATTTTGGAACTGCTCATCAAAAGCCCTAGCACATTCTTGAAACTTGGACACCGGATCGGATTTGTTCTGCGGACGAGATTCTTGAGAAAATGTGTTACCTAACCAGGCCTCGTCACTGAAGTTGATGCCTTGGGAGAAGACTGGTGGAGGAAGCAGATCACAGTTTTGTTCTTTACCTACACAAACACACTTAGATTCAAGCTGCAAATCCTGTACACATGGCCAGAAAACACAGCAAGTAGGCCTGCGTGAGAGATTCATCAACTCGAGTTGAGTCTAAAAACATTCCTGAGCTAAAGTAACTTTTGAGTTAGGTTTTGTGGTAAAAAATAAACCACAGTTAAGGTGAATATAAGGCAACTTTGGTTACACAATAATTTTGAGATACAATTATCTATTACAATATTTTACTAAATTCACAATAGTAAATTTCTGGAGTTGGTTCAAATTTAGTTGTAAATCATAATCTTATACTATCAAATCACCAGCAACCAATGAAATATACCTATTGCTTCCGTGGTTAATCCTTTGACCATTCAATATTACAAACAACTTAACACTCAACTTGTTCACAAATATTGCTCTTGCCAAGAAACTTACCAACAAATAAACCTGCATTTAATAGGATGTCACATAAAAATTACGATAAAGTTATTGTTGAATTCAGCTTTTATGCTGTTGTATGACTGAAACCTGTAGCAACCCGGATAAGTAACATGGCTGGGATACCAGAGGAGTGAATAAGTTCGTGGCAACTCTAGAATATAAAAGTTAACGAGACTTTGGGAGAAGCTGCAAATGAAATAAAATGCAACCTGTAATGTGTTGCAGTTGTGGACAACATTCTTTTCTATTTTAAGGGTTTAAAATTAATTTACAAAACAAAAAATACTCTGTATCCCTATGTGAGTAATATTAATATAAACAATATCTTACCTGATGCCCAAGGTGTTATGACATTTGCTTTCACCCGGTATGGGTTGTCTCTTTGATCACAGCCACCGTTGTAACCTCTCTTTTTCTTTCCTTGCCGTTTTGTAGGTTTTTGTTTACTAAACAGTGCCTCCCTCAAGTTAGGTTTCTTCTCCTGGTTTCGCTTACGAGCTGTTTTTCTTTTCATTCTTTGTAGGCTTCTGCGCCATCTTCTGAAGAGTCTTGAGCTGTTGTTGAGTCTCGAGCTGTTGTTGAGTCGGCGAATCAACTTTGACTGCCCCCTCAGCTTTCGCTTTGTCTAGTAGTATTGTTTGTACTCGGTTCGGCAGTGGAAAGTCCCATGACAATGCTGTAAATGCTTGGTTTCAATACTTTTTGATGCAGGTGTTACAGAACTCTCTACTGAGATTTTAGGCATTGTCCCTGGACTGAATACTAGTGAAAATATTATAACGAAACAACCCAAAAGATTTCTTCCAATAGAAGGAAACCACTAGCAGTATTTAGTTATTTAAAAAACATAATATTTTGTCTACCCCATGGTAGACAACATTAGTTGCTTAGAAAAAGAAGAGTGAACAATTGTTTTTATTTATTATATTTTTTATCTATAACTTATATACAGGGTGTATCAAAAAGAATCATCCGATTTGTTATGTCTATATTTAATAAACTAATGAAGATATAAAAACCTAGTTTGTTTGTGCTGAGAGGAGAACTCAAAAAGTTTTCTTTACCATGTTATAGATGTTTAATATGCCCTTCCTTAGATGCACGACATATGTCAATGCAGTAATCGAATTCATCCCACACTGAAGCAAGCATGTCTTGAGTTACAGCCTGTACAGCTGCTCTTATGCGATCCCTCAGGTCATCCATTGTTGGTAACGGGGCACATACACTGAGTCTTTAATAAACCCCACAAGAAAAAGTCACATACGGTGAGGTGACCTTGGAGGCCAGTAATGTAAGGCTTCATCATTTTGACCAGCGCGCCACTCGGGCTGCCCGCAATTTGCCTTTACACAGACAACCTGTTTCTTGAAATTGTTCATGGCATCGCTAATGCTTTGTGCTGTAGGAGGATCACAACCATACTTAATACGAAAGTCACACTGAACAGATATAACAGACTCGCGACTGCGCTAAACGGAGAACACAAAATGCTTTCTGTTGTTTGGACACCATCTTCACAAGAACTGAACTGGCCGCCGCACATGCTACTACCTAGCGGCAACTACGCGAAAATTCGATAGTTTTTCTTTCACACAGTACAATTTTCACTGCATCTTCAATAACAGATAAGTTATGATTTTTCAAATCGGATGATTCTTTTGATACACCCTGTATACTGGTGTCCAAAAGTCCAACCCTCCCCATTTAACTTCTGAATAAATGTAAATTTTGAACGCATTCTTGGCATATGTATTACCCTTTGCAATCTCATTTTATTTTTAAATTTTGTAAAAGCCTCCTGTATGGGTCTTCAGTCCCCTGTAAGCAAAATTTCAGCAAAACCACTCTGGTACGGTGCATTACCAGTCATTGAACCTCCTCTAAGCCAGGATTTAGCGCATCCCTAAGCTCAAAAGTGCCACAGCCTCCCCACTAGATTTGATGAGCCATTTTCTCTCAGTGATCCTCAGCGGTCATTGTGGCCCCGCACCAGCATGATCCAACAACTATTGCACCGCACCAGAGCGACACCCGGTGGGATTCAACCCACGCCAGACAGGGACAACCGCCCATCACTATAACCACTAAACCACCGGGCTGTTTGTCGGGCTGTCAAACCACACGTGAGTTGGCGCTGGGAGGAGGGAGTGGTATTGGTGCTCTGCTAGGTGCCGTTAGTGTAGCTGTCCTTGCATATCAGAGACTGTTTCAACCGCAACCTATATTGGACATCCAAGCCGCTCAAAAGGAAGCGTCTTTGAACCATAGTCGACACGACCCTCAAAGGGTTAAGGGTCAACTGAAGTACTTTTTGGAATATTTTGGTGTCTAACCCCTACTCCAAAATAAAGGGGATGACCCTTTAAAATGTTTATTATACTCCATCATGACCCCCATTTTTGACCCCTTCACTTGAAAGATATAAAAGGTTAAAAGACACAACTCATTGATACAATTAACAACATCTACGATGCCTCTGTTCAAAATTGCAGCCCAAAATGTGTTTCATCTTTTGAGCAGATAAATGGACGAAGTCACTACAGTTTTCCAAATTTTGGAAGAAAACTACGCATTCAGTTTTTGGGTAATCAAAGCTTTAAAATAATATGCTACAAGATAAATTTTGCAAACTTTTAAAATTGGTGATTTTTAAAAAACGGGCAGTTTTTGAAGTTTGCAAAATTTATCTTGTAGCTTAAAGCTTTGATGGCCCAAAACTAAATCCATAACTTGTTTCCAAAGCAACCACAACCATTTATCTACTCAAACTAAGAAACACATTTTGTACCTCCATTTTGAACAAATGCGTCGTAAATATTTTTAATGGTATCAATAAATTTACGTTTAATACCCTTTTAAATGTGGTAACATGATGGGGTAAAATAAATATTTCAAATGGTCACCTCCCACTACTCCTATTTTGGGCTCGAACCTCCCAAATATGCCAAAAAAGTACTTCTGTTGATCCTTAATACATATGCCAAAGCACGTTCAGAAATTGTCATTAATTCAAAAGTTAAGGGGAGACAGACTTTTTGGATACATGGTACATATTTTTACTCTTCTTTTTCTAAGCAGGAGACAATATCTAGCGTAGACAAAACTTTTTTTATAATTAAATACCTTTAGTGATTTTCTCCAAAACAAAGATTTATTTTTCTACAGACTGATAGATTTTATAGGTGGTTCAATAAAATGAAATACTGCTGCCTAGAGGATCTCAACCAAATGCTTCACAAACCTTCTCTCTAATTTGTCTTAGGGCCCCGCGATACAGATCAATTTTTTGTAACTACAGTTTGAAACCAGTTGCATGTGAAACCAGTTTGGGACTGAAACAAAACTTTTGTCCACACACGGTAAACCAGCAAAGGCTTGTTGTAAATCAGTTGCAGAAAAATAATTCACTGTTTTCGTAGACTGCAACGCGAACTGCAACCGCATGTCCATGGTTGTATGTGACTGGTTTCAGACTGGTCACGTCGAGTGCACCACCACATTGCCAATACATTGCCTAGGTCACAGAACGCAAGTTGCAAAACAGTCACACCGTGTGCTCTGGGCCTTACTCACCAAAATGTGTGAGGACAAGATTGGTCAACAACCGGACAGATTTTGGCAAATAATGGACACCATCATGAATTCTCCTGAAACAAATAATAGATTCAATTTTGAGTGAGGTGAAAAATTCACATTATTTCATTCAATGAATGATATAATCCATCTCAGTGTACGTCAGCTCAATGGAAATACTCTCTTATACTTATTACTACAATAATCATATTTTCCTTTCAGGGAAGCCACAAAAGTAGCTTTATAACACTAAACTAATTCACTTATAGTACTAGATACTCTTGACAGTTTGGTGTCAGTACTATCTCTCTGATAAAGTCGCATATGACAGCAAACTATTTCTATGTTTGCAAAGACGCATATTGACAACTCTTGTGTCCTTAGTTTTCATCAAACGTAGGGTTTCTAGTTGGCTAATTGACCTTGAGGTACCAGAAGTGAAATGGCTTGTCACAGCCGAGTATAGACATAATTTGATAAACCCGAAATAATCTGTACCGGCTATCTTATCCACTATTACAATTTCAGAAGTCAATCCTTTCTCCGCCACCATCTTCACAGCTATTTGTGGAAGACAGCAGCAATCTCTAGTATCCTGATAGATCTAGGAAAGAATCACGAAGTTTCTGTAATCTGGGACTAAAATAAATTTTGTTACTGTTCTCATCAATTTGATGTTAGACTTGTTGACAAAATCACAACTGTACTATTTGCAGCACCGACTTTTGTTTACCGTATATACTCAATCTAAGACGACTTTATTTACCATATTTTAGGCTCTAAAATAAGGGTGCGCCTTATATGGTGCCTTAGACTCTAATAACAATGATAAAAATATTGAGTTAATTTGAAGAGTTGCAAAACCCTCACAAAACATCTTAAAAACATTCAGATAGGCCACTAGAGGTGGAAACACAATAGGTTGCATTGCATTGCCTGTTTTGAAAAGTGAGCAGCAATTTTTGTGACTAGAGGGGATTCAGAATTGTTTTCTTATTGCATTCGTCATGCCTCATCTCTTCTTCCCTCCCTCCTGTCTGTAGGTTGGTACGGGAAAACGAAGGAAGCAGGAAGGCAAAAGTATCAAGGAGATACTATCCAAAGTGATGCAGCAAACACTAGCTTTGGAAAATATGGGGCAATCACCTGTGGTAAAAACATGAACTAACTACTACAAAAAAATAGTCCCTCTACCATATTGGCATATAGTGGTTCTTTACTCTCTCTACCTGTCTTCTTTCTATCTCTTACTGCTGACCCTTTTTACAACATTTTTGTGCTAGTGAGAGGGTGGACCGGGTTTGGATGCAGGGAAGGCAATCGTGATGCATTGTTCTGCTTTTACCTTTGACAACTGCAGCTGGCTATTACAACACTGGTCGCTAAGAGGGGTCAGGGCCTGACAAATCATAGCCCTCACCTGCTGACATAAAAAACGGGTGCGCTTTATAATGAGGGTGGTGAGCAAATTTTGTGATATTCAGGGAAAATGTGGGTGCTGCCTTGTAGATTCGCACTTAGACTGGTATATACGGTAACAAAATTATAACTTTC
This sequence comes from Matsumurasca onukii, assembly GCA_018831715.1. NCBI lineage: Eukaryota > Metazoa > Arthropoda > Insecta > Hemiptera > Cicadellidae > Matsumurasca > Matsumurasca onukii. The sequence goes on along the minus strand of CM032058.1, from coordinate 17,042,969 downwards.
TTGTTTTCAAAACTGTCTGGTTTAACCTGGCAAAGCATTATACCAGACTTTTTCCGTGAAATCCAAAATCCCTGGAATTCTTAGGCTGGACACCTTGTGAAATAATTTAAGAAAGTAAGAGGCAAACTAAAATAATAAGACATAAAATTGAAAGGGATAAAGGCCCTGCACTAGCATCTGGTGCGGCCTGGAATGTGAACGGGAGGGTTGACTGAGTTCAATACCTGTGAATCTGTACGCGATGTGGAAATGGAGATCAATAACGCCAAAATTGTTGGCAGCCATGACTTGACGAGCAAAGAGTTCGCCCATCATTAACCTCAGGATGTTCTGCAGAACCCTCGTCTGGAAGTATCAAGATAAATGTAACAAAGAGTAAATGGAGTTATGTAAAATGTATGAACAGTAAATAGATACTTTCATGTATTCACACAGTAGATTTTAGGTGTCATTTGCAAAAACTCTCACACATTTCAGGATAAGTAACACAGTAACTAAATCGAACCCAAAGAGTTAGTTTTTAAATATCTAAAGATGAGTTTAATCTTGCCTGTTTCAGGAGAATGCTACTCTGGACATCTTGAGACTGGAATACGGTCGCCCAAACCACTAAAGTAGATTCAGGTAGGCTAGACTTGAACAGTCGAGCCAATTTGTTCAAGTTATCTTTGAACTCCGTTGGACCATTTGGACCCCACCTAGAACAACAATCACAAAATTAATATTATTATTCAAAATTGTTACACACAAAATCAGTTGATGAGAAAACCAATGTTAAGTTTATAAGGTTTAAAGTAGTGTTGGGTTGATTCCTATTTTTCGATTCTGATATTAAAATATTGATTCTCTCATTCGGTACAATTCCGACTCTTGATTCGAAGTTTGATTTCCATTCTGGTCTTGAACCCTAATACCAGGGACTTCCAGAAGGACTTTACCAGCCGATTCTCAATTGCAGGAAATTGATTGTAGCTTACTGTGCTTATTTGTGCGTATTTCTATTTTCATTTGTCTTAAAAACTGTGCAATTCAATCCTAAAACCAATTCCCAATGCTTGATTCCCGATTCAAAAACTGATTCCTGCTTCTTTCTATGGAATCGATTCCCATACTCATGCTGTATCCGAATCAACTTTACTGACCGATTTCCGATACCAATTCCCCACTCAAGGAATCGAGAGTCCGAATCGACCCACAAAATTAGTTTGAAGTATTCTTTCAGTGTGAAGAGGGGTTGGGCTTGTGGCCACTTCTGAAGGGGTTGCCGGATAGAGCCCTTTAACGGTTCAGGGATTTTAACATGGGCAAAAATTGTTTGAGTGGGTACTAAAATTGGGAAAATGGTTTAGACTTTTTTAAAGTGTGTTTATGTTTTTGAAATAAAATATTCATTTGTTGATGGAGGTACACGCTTTGGGTTTTATAAGCAGCAGCATCAAATTCCTTACAATGGTTTTGACAAATAAGTGTATTAATCAGCCTAAAGTGTTTGTTGAGTTTTGCTCCATGTTAAAAGCTGTACTCAGAATTGGACCGACTGTTTTAAGATGTTGGTAAAGAGCCATTGGTTAACTATCTTCACATTTAATGGTTGAGTATTTAACAGCTAAATATCAGTGTAGCTGACTTAGTGCCAAACAGGATTAATAACTAATGCTTTATAACTCATTAAAAATAAAAATAATATTTTGTAAATCTACAGAGTTTTAGGTTTTGCAGGTATGTTTTTCTATATCTTATTCTCTTCAGGAAGTGATTAAACAACTGAGGACCTAAATATTTTCTTCACTGGAAAGTCAATGTTTAATTTATTTCTATACCTGGACATATCCCAAAGTGTAGAATTGATATATACAACATCAGGCGCATTGTGAAGACCCAGGTGAATATCCTCCATCAGGTCTATGATTCTGGGAGTGATACATCTATTTAAGAAAATAAACTCCACTTTAACGTTGAATTTCTGAAACAAGAACAGTCACAATATATTAACTAATATAGATACAGTTTGATTGATAATACTACAGTTGACCAGATTGAATAAAGTTCTACCAGTTAGGTAGTGAGTGCTTCTGAACTAATTTTAGATGATTTTGAGTAAAAGTTGAATCTGTTTAAGAGTATAATACTGTTGTCAGTTCTTGTACACAATTTCGAAGACTTTTCTTTATAAAGCAAATTTAACAATATGCAATTAAAACAATTAATCTGACACATTGTTTTTCAGTATTTGTGAAAATAGCCACCACATAAGCCATCTTGAACTTCCTTAAATAAAATCAGTTTGAAACTCCTTATAATTTCGTTAAACTTCAAGGTACATCAGTTCCAAACGTCAAGCAAAATGCCTTTCTAAGAAACAAACAACGGTCCAAAAGGTAGACTTCATTTGCTTCGCTAAGTCACCCTTAAGCATTGATCTAGGAATATCGAATTCTCATTACTTAAATGGATTTTAAATGTTCCAGCGAAAAAGTTGTTTACTGAATCAGATAATTTAAGTGTAATTCATATGGTTTTGATCCATAATAATGTGAAAAAGACTATTTTTCACATAAGCTATTAAAAACAAAATATTTAGTTCAATTCAGACATACAACACCCTTGTCGAACCCTTGGCGTAATATCCATAGTATGTTGAGCAATATTTGGTGACAATATTTTTAGTCTTCCCGAACCCCATCTTGTATTTGTTGATTTAACTTACAGTAAATGATCTTTCCTCACAGTATTCACGTCCCCTGAACAATTCAGAGTGATTTCCTAGCACGTCACCACAGTAGCTGGTTTCTTGCTGAAATTGACAAGTTTGTTTCAGTGGAATGATTTTAAATGTAAAATAAGTCGCATTAGGTTTATACAGTTTGAACTACAGTACAGTCTCTTTAATCCGGCCGTTCGCCACTCCGACACGTCCAGTAATCCGGCGCTGTAACTGTGTCAACTAGCCACCTGTTTTCTAGTCTCCACTTGTCTGTGAAGTGCGTGACGTATGCCGTCTGTCGATTACTTCAGTTCACTGCTGCAGATAGCCAGAGACAAGTGCGTTATTTAAGGCCGCTTTCAAACGTTACGACTTTTGGGATGCGGTAGCCCAGCGGTGAGTTTTATTTTGGCCTTGGCTTCGGCGTACCTCTGAATAGCTCCATATGATGCTATTGTAATCAAACTCACTCGCGCTGTGCCGTATCCGGCGAATAGTCGCAACGTCTGAAAGCGGCCTAATACTAATTTGTGCTTCCGTTCAGTACGGGCCGTGAGATGTTGCAAAAACATAATCATGTTACTTTGGTAATAAAAGTACGTGATTTTAAAAAGATTAGAAATTGGTGATAAGCTAACTATTCTATCCAAGGAATTCAACATCAATAGAAACATTCATGCAGTAAGGAAGAAAATGAAATTAAATCATCCTTCAACGTAAGAAAGATTGTTTCTGGAAAATCAAACCTTTTTAGTGAACCTCCAATAATCCGGCATTTACGCTAATCCGGCGGTTCCGATCCCGATATAGGGCCGGGTTAATGAGATCGTACTGTACTATCCATCGAACACAGTTACAGAGAACCTAAACATTTCTAAAGCAACATGAAAATGTTACTTTTTACCTTGAGTACAAGCCAATTTGGCCATATAGTGGATAATACATAAGTTTATTATCAAACTACTGAAATTTTGAACAGGCTCCTTTTATTTAATATTTTATTTTTATTAACATAAAAGTAGTTTATTGCAATTCATTATTATACAGGTAAAATTGCTTTTGACCATTTTAATTGGTACCATTGGAAAGAAAAACTCATAAAGTTTTATTTATACTGGTTTAGTAATGCATTTGCTGTTTGTTAACTCAACTGTTGTAGGTGTTGTGTAATGCTTGAATTTGAAGACAATAAAGCTTGTTAAGTGCTGGATTATCACATTAACCAATACAGTAGACTCTCGACTATCCGCCTTTGTGGCGAAGGGTAGGCCGATAACGAAAAGCCGGATAGGCCGGAGTTCGAACTTGACTTCCGGCCTATCTAGATTGATTTTTACGTGTTTCATTTAACTGAATCAAACGCTTAACTGGTTATACAGTACTGTATTAATTAGGTTATCACGCTTTGATCTAATATAACTTTACAAACTTGGAACAGTGATGGGATGGTTTGTAAGAAAAATTAATAGTGCACGCAAAATTGTTTGTTACAAGTTTAATTAATGCACTGTATTTATCAAAAGCTGTACAGTACAACATTTAAGTTATACATACAGTACTGTAATGTCATAAGCATAATCATTGAGTAAAATAAACATAGTAGCTTACAATATAAAACAAAACAAAAAATTACTTTTGAAAGTCTTTAATAGAAAGTTGCCGCTCGGTATTTGACCTTTTCCTCACGCAGTGTCTCGCCATTTTCTTAGGCATATGATGTCAGCTGATTGTTAAATGATGTATTCCAAAGCAGCTTCAATTCTCTTGAAACCTTCGGAGTGGAAATGTTTGAGGGATCTTCTTCATTATTTTCACACTAAGTTACTGCGATGCATTGAAAACTTAGCAGTTTCACAACTGAAGGCGCTCAAACCCATGTGTCGATTTTTAACGTTGTTTGTGGCCAAGAAATTTTAAATTTTGTTACAAAATGGTAGGTCGGATATAATGAGGAGGCCGGATGGTCATGGTCGGATAGTCGAGAGTCTACTGTATTTTATTAGTGTCCAAACACGTTTTAGTGCCAGGTTTAATTAATGAAAACTCTAGTAACCACTCTATTCACTAGTAGTAATTGAATTTAACAAATAAATGATTAGTGAAAAGATGTTACTAATGGCTGCCTGGGATTGATTCGACCTCCGCACCCAATTACTGGGACTTGTATGGTCCTGTAATCCAGCTTCATGGAGGTCAGGGTTTTGAGGATGATATAGGTCTAAAGCTGCTCAGATAGTATCAGTGATCATCTGATGATAAATTCAGACAACTTTACCATCGCTAGACATCAGACCATCACCTGGGTGGTTCGAAGTCTTGTTGCCGTTGGTCCTTGTATTTCCATCTGGTCATTGGGCTATTAATTAATGACCCATTCTAAGAAGAGTCGGCCTAGTTTGTAACAAGACTATACCTCATAGCTCATTACTACCACTCATCACACTCATCCTCGCCACATATTTGCCTTAAAAATACCCTCATGAGAGTGGTCTGCATCTCAAATAGTGATTTAGTGATTTAATCCAGTCCCAGGCAGCCATTAGTAACATCTTTTACTAATGCAGCCATTTGTTTTTAAAATTAAATTACTACTAGTGAATAGAGTGGTTACTAAGAATATTTTCATTAAACCTGGCACTAAAAAGTGGTTGGACACTAATAAAATATTGGTTAATGTGATAATCCAGCACTTAACAAGCTTTATTGTTTTCAAATTCAACACCTACAACAGTTGAGTTAACATACAGCAAATAACGCACCTAAACCAGTATAAATAAAGCTTCATGAGTTTTTCTTCCAATGGTACCAAATAAAATGGTCTAAAAGCAATTTTACTGTAAAATTTACATTGAAAATGAGGAACATCATTTGTAATAACCCCAGTTGCTTTGCTCAAACAGGAACTGCAGGGTTACCAAATAAAAATTAGCTGCAGCTTTAAATTTAATTTATGAAAACATTTAGATCTTGTTAGAAAGACTGAAAATGTACTAACCTTTCTTCTAGAGCTGCCTGGTTAATCAGAGTGTTTTGTGTCAACAGGGTTATCAGATCTTTGTAAATTGCACCGTATCTGCAAAAATATGATTGTCAATACAAAGAAAGCTCTTTCAGTGAAAATAAAACACTTAATAATCTGGTATGTCCGGGTGGATCCAGAATTTCAGTTTGGGGAGGAGAGGAGGGGCACTAGTCTGTTGGTAAGCCACTTATGTAATACCCCCAAGGTAAGGAAGCAATACCTGTTAGGTCTTAGTAAATAGAGTGCAAATTACACTATTTTGAGCATTTATAGTGTGATAAGTCAATAGTTTTAACTTTTAATGTATCCCTATGGAGTGGTAAATGTGTACATCAACATCAAGCCCTGGTTCAATACAAGTGGCTATTCAAAACCGGCTGTGGCAGTGTCAACCACAACAGTTTAAGATGCATTGATTACGTGCTGGAACGTCTAACGTTCAACAGTCGTTGGCCAGATGAGCACTTGCTTTGTATTAGTTCTTATGGCTTCATTGTCACCACATGGCCGCCAGAGTCATTGCCAAAAGAAACAATACAAAGCAGGCGCCACGCTGAAGTCCAACGACTGACGCTGAACGTTAGACGTTCCAGCTGCGCCAGTGACAATGCACCTTTAGACATTGACACATAAATGCTTCCACAGAGCTGAACTCACTCCCAATGGCCAAAAATAGCCTATCATTAGAAATCTGCAACACAAATTACTTACTTGAATCTCCAAGCATAATTATGTATTTGTTTTCTAGAAGCCTCCTTGCTTCTTCTGTGAAGAATATATCTGCCATGGCTCAGAAGAGGATGTTCAAAGCCTGGCTCAATAAAAAGCTTTACTTATTTTTCACAAGGCTTTCTCAGTTGTCTTCGTCAAGGATATTCACCTACACAGAGTTAAGACTTTAAACTACTGTATTAAACATGCCTAAATTTACTTAAAGAGGCCGTGTTACTGGACGGTAACACCATGAACACAGACCCTAACCTACGTTGATGTGCAAATGCAGATTTAAAACTATTAAATGTACCAACAATTAATCATTTTCCCGTCGTTACAGGTTTTATCAAACTTCATTTCTGCCAATTATTTCAAGAATAAGCAAAGTAACTAAATATCTTATGTACATGAGCAGTTACAATACAATCTCATTTCTTGCCAAATTTGCGAAGAAAAACAGAAAACTGCAGTTTAGTAGCAGCTGCAGCTGACGAGATGGTGGGGAGAGTAGCTTCACCCCTGCGTACGCATCAAACTTGATACCTATGCGAGGTGCGCGAAAGAGATGCGCCGTGGAGAGGTGTAGCCCGCCCCCTATTCTGCCAATACAAATACAATCCAGTTAAACTTAATTGCATTGTTTCCCAATTTAACACTACTGTACTTTGTTCATTGATGTATGTATTGGTTGTTTGACCGTTGGAAGAATAAAACAAATAGTTCACATACTCGTATTTCACACTAGACGCCAGCACGACGCAGAGAAATGTTTCTCAACTTAGTCCACCAGTTGGCCACACATGTTGACGGCAGCACTGAACAAAATATAATTGTGTAGAACGTTGAATTCGGTATGACTAGTGCTGCTGTGGGTACAATCTAATGAACCTCTGCGTAGAGCGTGTAGAATTCATAAGAAATCTTGGCGGCAGATTTCAATAGCTTATTTGGGTCAATTCAAAGCTGCAAGCTTTAGTGGTGGATTTTTCCGCTAGGTAGCAGGGCGGTGCAGTTTTCGGAATATTATGACTCCTGTCTGTGTAAAAACGGATCGTCGAATGATAGTATAGTTACGAATTTCCCCGCCAGGTAGCATACCGATGCACTTTTGGAGTCCTTACAGTATTATTTCAAATCAAGCTCTAGTTGCGGATTTCCTCGCTAGGTTGCAGGGCGATGCACATACTGTAATTTATTATGGCTCGTGTAACATTGTCAATGAAATTAAAATATAGTTAAGTATTGATTTTAAATGTTTAGGTTGGGTTTTAAGGATTAGGTTTATTCAAAGTAAATGATTCTGCCCTTGTATCTTGAATACTTTGATTTAAACTTCGTTGCGGATTACCCCAAGACAAGTTCCATTTATTATTCTGTATGTTGTCTCCAATTATTTGGTTATAGTCATTTTTATGTAATAAAGCATAATGTTTAATATTTTAATTAGACTATTCAATTTTTATTTTAAATTAAACAAATGTTTTGGTTGTTTTAAATTAAATGGTAATAGTACAAACTTTTTTATTAAAAAGTAATAATTAACACTAATTCGATGGTGTGCACGCCTTTAAAGCATGAATCATAAGTAATATGATACAATTTGGCCAAATTCTTCATTTTACTAGTAATTTATTTTCATATAATGTATTTATATCAAAGCATGTAAAACTCCTGTAAATTGGTGTAAACCGTAAATAATAAATACAAAGGGGGTGGCCATAGCTCAGTGGTATATAGCGTACTTCGCACCAAATCAACTCGGGTTCAATTCCCGGTTGCAGTGATGACTTTTCACGATGGCAACTCCCCGTGGTTCGGAAGTAACGTTAATTGGTACATTTCATTGTCGTTTGGCCAATAATTAATGTCCCAATCTAGGGGGGAATAATCAGCCATAGTTTGTAACAAAACTGCACCACATCATCTACGGGGAGGGTTCACGCATTTCGCGTAGGTGCCAATTTTTGTGCGTGCGCAGTGGTGAAGCTGCTCTCCTCACAGTCTTGTGCAGCATGAAATAAAAACAAAAGAAAGAGCTGTTTTTTTAAACATTTATTAACCGTTCAGCAAATTACAACTGCTGCTGAAGTTGAAATGTTATAAACCTGTTTAGGACCAAAAAGTCAGATACACAGAAAATCTTTCAATTTTTTCAAGATTTGTGAAAATTACAAGTTCCAGTACTTGCAAGTTCTAGTACTACCATGGGAGCCGTTCGCCCACCATAGACCCGGTTACTCCACTTCCCGACACACAACGTATTTTGAAATAATTCACTCAGATAGTTGGGAGTTGAAAAACAAATAATTTATTTTTAAGATATATTAGGCGTATTAAATCCAAAACCAACAATCAAAACCATAATTATACACCGAAGACTATAATCCAGTTTTTAATTGGACTAAGGATAGCGCAAATATTTTTAATTGCACGAAAATTGGTAAAATCTTTAAAATGCAATAAGGTTTATTTTATGTTACTAAACCCTATCACTGCTACGAGTGCCTATATATACGAGTGCCCGGCAAATGGGAGACCCGGGTTCAAATCCCGGTTCGGTCCAAATATTTTTGTCTTCAAATTTATTTAGTAATATATATATATGATGTTAGTTAGGCTATGATTAAGCTATGTTAAATGGAAAAATATAAGCAATTTTTTATGTAGACTTGTGTTATATTATTTTGTCTAAGTAACTGAAGAATATATATATACACGATCAAGATATTATTATTGACTTAGTCTGCTTCAGTTGGCAACATTGTCCATCGTCCTAGTTCTCAGAAACAGCTTAGCAGAAGGTCTTTCATACTTTCCCCCAAATAACTATAGGCTATAATAATAAAGCTTAAAATTTCAGACTCTTGTAACTTTAAACAAAAACAATGGCACTTTCTTGTTTATTGCGAAACTCATTAATGCGCGTTAAAGTAAGTTAATTTAAATTTCATTATTTAGTTTTATAACTAAAGCAAATTCGTTACAGGCCATACCTATTTAGGCATAAGACCTAGGCATAAGTTTTCTTTTAGAATTATTTGAAGTTTTTCTAAACAACCTTGGCAAGCTCTCGAGACCTAGAAGCTCATATTATCCTATTCAAATTTTAGCTAACATTTATATTCCATAGTTAAGAGTAGCCTAGGTCTTAAATGAACGTGCCAAATCATAGTCCATTCCAATAGCGAACCGACTAGACTTCTGCGTCCGAATGGTGATAGTTATCAATTTTGACTTAATGTATTAAACCAATTATCATGGGGGTTTGGTTTTCTTTGCTACTGAAATTGCTAGGCAAAGCAGTAATCAATAAATAAAATCTTTAGAATTTTACAGAAAACCCCTTGATGATTCTTGAGGTGTTTCAACTTAGGTAAATTATTTTGTAGGATACATAATTTCATTGTAAGAAACCCAATACAGTATATGTAATTATCTCATTATGTCATCAACCTTATATTTGTTGTTGATGAAAAATGTAAAAAATTATTCAAGCAAGTTGAAGGGATTTTCTTCTAGCAGAAAAACCTCTCATAGATAATAAAAATCAAGGATTTTGTGTCAAGAGAAATTATTTTACAAGCATAATCTGTAAGATAAAACATGTGGATGAATGTTTACGTTATAAGCAACACATCAAAACATCTTGGCTAAAGTTGGGTGAAATTTCTTCTAATTTAAACTTTCAATCCTAATACACTTGCCTGGGGTGTTTCAGTGAACCCACTGAAGAATGTTGTTCTACAAAACCAACTAAGGCTGAGTTCCTGTGTTGCCAATACGTCAGTATTCTCCAATAGCCAGTCTTCCCTCTGCAGCACCAAGCAGACACAGGTAATGGCAGTGTTGGTTTTTCAGTAGGTTGCACTACGCCACTACTATTTTGTAAAAGTAGAAGTAGCTGTAGTGAGGTGAATTTCCGTTTTGCTACTTTTCTTTAATGAACAGAAAACGGTTTTATAATAAATGTTTTACTCATAGTAAATAATTTCATTATACAGTTGTCTTTTGAAGAGTTTTGATTAGTTTGGAAATGGTTTAAATTTAGTTTTCAATAACTAATGAATCAACTATCACCTAAAGCATCAATTCTCAAAAGAATGTCTTCAGACAAAATTTGAACATGAAAATGTCACTTAAACAATTAAATAAATTAAAACCTAAAGTACATAATTCCAATAATAAAATAAGTGAAGGAGCATTATTATAATTGATGAAAGCCTACGGTTTTAAATTAATTTCTATCAATTGCCAATATCTCCAGAAGAAGATCATGATTGATGAATTGTATTGGTTTATTGAGTATAGAACTACACTACGTTTCGAAGTATGAACACTCCTTCCTAATCAAGTATAATTCTTTTTATTATTTTATTGCAATACAAGTTTTGAATCAGCCTTTTTTCAGTTGAAAAACGAAGAAACTTTTGGAAGGGAGGAGTGTTAGTCAAGCAATAATGAAGCATGGAATATGCTAATTGGAACCCGGCATTGTATTATATAAAACGACAATTATTGGCAGATAGTACAAAACCCAATATTAGGATTTTTTTGGGTAAGCAAAAATTAAACAGGTTACAATGTATAGCACTTTTACATTCAGGCCAGTCTGAATAAAATTGCACAAAGAATAGAATGGTTGCTGGAATAAACTGGATTCCAATTACATAAATGCGGGAGCACCCTGAGGAGCCAGTAAGTCCAATATTGTTGTAAAATGGAGAAATATGGATTTAAGTTCACTAGATTCTTAAGGTGATTGCTGCTTGGTGGGTTAGCACGCCGGCATTGGATCCAAAGTTCACGTCACCAGCCAACGGTCGGTTGTTAATTCCCTTGAGGGTACTTTAAGGCAAATATGTGGTGAAGGATGGGTGTGATGAGTGGTAGTATGTAATGAGTCTTGTTACAAACTAAGGCCGACTCTTCCTTAGAATGGGTCATTAATTAATAGCCCAATGACCAATGGAAATACAAGTACTAACGGCTTAACGTGACTTCCGAACCACACAGGTGATGGTCTGATATGTCTAAACGATGGTGGGAGTTGATGCGGTATCATCAGATGATCACTGAGACTATCTGAGCACTTAGACCTATATCATCCTCAAAACCTGACCTCCATGAAGCTGGATTACAGGACCAGGCCACGAGTCCCAGTCACCGCACAGGCCAATGGTGACTGGCGGATTAAACTTTATAAAAAAAACTGTTGACAAATGGCGTATCGCTGATTTCAGATGAGTGTGGTGAAACAGATCTCGACAAGTGCTGTGATGCAGTCAGCGCGACGGTGATCACCAAGATCTGACGATAGAGCCGCCTCGCCACCATGGCTGGTCTGTGTCCCCGCCTCTCATGATGCCTTGCAAACTGCTCGACACACTAATGGGTCACGCTGCAGTCACCAGTTAATCTGATTTGTTTAGTTATTTTGATCTGAACAATAGCCTGTTTATTAACAAGTGGGTTCTGATTCAGAGAGGAAACTGCTCCTCAAAGTGGGAGCTGGGATATAGTATTGCAGTGTGGCTCTGGGGTCCCACAGCAGGAAACCTACAGAGTCCTTGTCCATCTAAAGCAAGCTATCAAAATGATGTAGTGGTCAGCATAATCGCCAACAAGTGAGAGACCATGGTTCAAGTCCAGTTCGGTCCAAACATTTTTGTTTTCAAATTTCTTTAGTGAACATACATCAATCTAGTTAGCCAGAGAAGAGAAGAAACTAAATTACATGGGGGACAAGATGTGAAATTTCACTGTTTGAGGAACTGAAGACAACAGAAAAGCGGCTGTTGGACAAAACCTAACACGAGCTACAAAGTGATCTGTCTTTCTACTTCCTAAATTTCTTCCTTAAAACTTTGAGCTGTTGAGAAATTTATACTTGTGACACTGTATTTGTATTAAATATTGATGATACCATATCAAAGATATTTTGACTTGACTAAACTCATATTTTGTTTCAGGGGTATTGAAGCCATCGTCCTGGATTATGTCCGACCAATTATTTTTGGCACCGTGATTCCGAAAATAGGACTTGCTTTAGTGTACGCACTATCAATCGCAACTCTTGCCGGCTTGCTGAACTTCATTTTCAATGATGTTGGAATCGCCAATGGAATCCGTCTTCTCTGGAAACTGTAAATCATTTAGTATAATTTGTAGATCAATGGGACTGCTCAGTTGTTTGTCATTATTTATTTTGTCGTTTCTCTTTGTTTTTGTACCGAAGAAAGTGTCTCAAACTTGTAAATTTTAAAATAATGTGGATTAATGTTTAGCATTTGTATAATTCTAAAAAAAATTGAAATCATGTTAATTTTGAATGTAAATATTATTACAATTATTTTGCTAATTGAGGCAAAGTAGTGGTTTTGTCTAGTTAACAGCTAAGTATGGTCATGGAACATAATTGAGTGAATTATTTAACAACAAATCAAGCCTTTATTTGTAAATAGTCTTCTACTTAAAATAAACATTTAAAAATTATATAGTTTTACTTCCTTGTTGTAACATTATTTATTTTACTTTTGTTGTATTCTCATGAAATGGCTTCACTTAGATTTAAATCTAAAATGGTTTTATTTCAGAAAATAGTAAAATAAATACATAACAATTGTACATTGGGTTTTCACCCACCTGGAATAGACAAAACATACATCAAACTGAACTATCAAGTTTATTTGAACATGTTATTGTGTTAAAGCCTGACAAAACTTTTATATATTATTATTCATTTATTAATTTACAGTCCATACCAGCTAGAGAACATAATCCACAAGGCCAAAAATCAAGGACAATTACAGTAGACTCCCTCTAGCCTCCCTTGGTTTGGCCATGGATGGTCCGTCTGGCCACATGAGGCCTGAACATAGGCTACATTTGCAATTTTGTACATTTATTTGAGCGGTTTCTTTTAAAACAAGTTTCAAATCGTAAGGTTTGGCTGAGTGGTATTTACGTTTTTTGACCATTAATTCACTTAACATTGGCTTAATGGTAACTACGTCAGTTTTGAAGCTCTAAAGGGCCGCAAACGTCTTTTCATGTATTTTAGGATAGTCCGGCTATTTCCTAGTTCAGCCGGGGTTTCGGTCGAGATGGCCAAACAAGACGGAGTCTACTGTACACAATTAGGACTTGTGGAACTGGTTACTTAGAGTAGTATAGAATATTTAGTGTGGGCCTGGGGCTCAGGTGTCGGAAGAGAGGGGTAGATTTGAATGGGCAAGTCCCAAATCATCGTTTCAATGGTAAGGAATCCCGGACCTTGCCAGTTGCTGCTTCCGGAGGCCATTGGGAACACAGAGTCCGGCTCGGTGGTCACAAACTCAAAGTGGAGTTTCCACCGCAAGCACACTGAAACCGAACCAAACACACTAAGTTTGGATATCTTTAAACTATATGAATCTGTAGTATTGAGTTGAATCTCCCTCCCCCAAAGCCCTCTCCAACCCACTGGACATCATCCACTTGGAGCATCAAATTCCAGGAGCAAATGTCTGCCAGTCTCATACTGCCCACATTTCCTGTAGCTGACGTTGCCTTGATGAAGACCCAGCTTAGGCAGATGGTTTCTGAACTGTCCATGTCCAGTGAGGCACGCCTCAGCAGCCTTAAGCTGCTCTGTATTCTTTCTGACATATCAGATAGTCAGGACATCACCCACTACCACCTTTTATATTGACATTATAGCTAAGAATTCATCAGAAAAAAAGAAAAGAGTACTGAAAATTGCCTTTCTAGAGTTTTACCTAATAGTTTTTAATAAACGCTTTCGGTTAATTTTTTCGAAAGGCACATAACGAGTTGTCTTGTGCCCAGGAAGAGAAGGGCCTGGAAAGTCTCCCCAGGGACAAATGATAGAAATATAACTCACTAAACACCTTATAGTGTTCTAGAAGGAAAGTTTACTATACTTTAAGGGTACAATTTAGCATTGTCATTTTGAAGAACTAGCTTGAAAGTAAAATTGATAATTCAACACAACAATTTTCTTTCGAAGCATGCTCATCTATAATGGGCTTTGGATACAGTTCAACAAATTGTAATTGTTAACATCTTATATCAAGACCTTTCTCTTAATAATACTGATATAAAATCAGTAATATTGACGGATATCAGTTCCAATAGTGTTATTTCATGTTTGTATTAAAAAATATGCTTCCTTACAATACAGTTTGCAATTCCAAATACTTTTGAATCAACACTTTCTAAATTACAGCTAAAATCCAGTGAGAGGAGGGGGGAGGGTGAGTGTCCCCGAATATGGGCACTCATGAGCACTTACCCAGTCTTGTAGTGAATGTAGGTGTCACATGAAGAGGGATAGGCAGGTTGAGCAAACATTGCTGCATGCTGAGGCACACTTCATGACTGTTGCTGAACGAAGCCACGGCTCTCTGCTGCTTTGCTTCCGTCTTGTACTCTTCTCCGATCACTTCCTCTGACTGCAGTGTTACCGTAAACTGTGGTAAAACAAAAAACTGATAGACTGAAGGGGTCAAGTGGGTAGGGTAAATTATGCTACCATGGGAATGAAAGGAAGTCTGGATTAAGGAGAGGAATAGAACTAGATTTGGCTGACCAGAAAATCATGAAATGGAGATCTTAGCCAACACTCAGGAAACCTTCCCCCCAAGCTCTCCTGAAGCTATGGGCTACCCTGCTGCAGGGTTCCTTCACATTGATCTGATCCAACCTCACCTGGTGGGGAGTGGAAAGTATTTAAAATCCGGACACAAAGATGCCCAGTATTTATGAGAACTACTCTTTTTTTATGTACCTCAGTATAAAGTAATCTGAGCAGGTACTAACCAGACAGATACTGACAGGGAAAAAACAGATAACTATTTAATAATAAAGTAATGACCTTGTAAAAGTGAGAAGGTACGGTAGGAGTAGAGAGTAATCAACCTATACTTGCATTTTCTTCAGAATTAATTTTCATTTTAGAGAAGTTAATACTTTCTACGGGAAAATTAAAAAGTCTCGTTACGTATGTGGGAATGATATTATTTAAAGTGAACTCAACGGACAACAACTCAAGGTTTTACATCAAACCAAACCTTTATAAAATGAACCTGAATGAAATTTTTAGTAATGGAAGTAGGCTATGTGTCCAATAGCAATATTGGTTGAACTTTGCAAACTAAACAAAACTTAATCGTGAAGAATAAAAATCAAACTTTGGCCAAAAGCAAACCGAAAAAAAGCCTAAGTAAAACGTTTCCCAAGTTTAAACTGAGCTTGAACCCAATCAGCTTTAACTTTTGACCAGCAACTCTTGAAAATCTTATAACTTACAGTAAGAGCAAAGTGAAGAGGCCATAATTAGTGGTAAATGTAAGTCTAGCTCCAATCTTGAATTTTAAAAGCACTTGTGGTGTAAAAGTATATTTTTTCATACATTGGCCTTATCAAAACGTCAAATGTTAGTTAAACTCTAGACTAATTAATGTTTATGTTACCTGAACACACGGTACTTTGGCATCAGAGAAGTCGAAAGTTCCGATGATGTCCTCTCCCAACTTGTAGGCTTGTTTGAATAAACAGAATCTGGCTACTTTGCCTTTGCTGTTGGTTATGTTGTAGAAATTAGGACTTCTCCTAGCAGTTATGTTCTGAAAATGTTCATACATTTCTTAGGCCTAAAAATTTAATTTCAGAATACACTAGACTCTCACTTATGTGGCTTGCGATCATCCAGCCCATAACAGAACAGAGTTTGTTTTGAGGTTGATCCACTTGAATGGAACTACTTGTATCCCATATAATATTCTACTTTTGTGAATCAAGGTAGCAAGATAAAATAGTTAAAGGCCTTCCTCGCTTTTAGTAGGTTCAGAAATAAACTTAGTGTAGTGTTTCGAACTCTCAATAGCTTCTACTATCATTTTGACTAAACATACCACTTTAGTCTATACTAACCACCAAACAAATTTATTGGTTAGTTTGCAATTTTCACAAAATTAGCAATTAGAATAAGAAAACTTTCACAAAACCTCGACAAAGGTAATTTTGAGTTGAAAAGAGTTACCCTTTTGGAAATTGTATCACCTTTGTCTTTAGAGAGCCAAAGCCAGCGGCGCTTGTCAGGTGAAGGGAGTGAAGGGTCACTACCATGTTTTAGAGGGAACAAATTAAACTTTAACATTTAGTTAATTGTCTCCAAAGTCCATGAAATCACATATCAACAACGATAGTTTGAGGCAACCATCACAGACAATCAATGGTTGCCTCGATAGTCGCCACAGAAAGTCATTATGTCTCTCTGGATGCAGCTGGCTGCTTCGTAGAAGATCGGAATACTTTATAGGTGACGGGCTTGGTTCGGTTTCACCTGACACTGATCTACATGGTAGGGATCGACGCTGAGGGGCGAGGAACCAGAGACACTAGAAGTGTTTATTGAAAGCCCATCCCTTGCACACACAGTCAGGCAGCAGACCAGTTGTTCAGCCCTCGCAGCACTGAACTACTTTGTTTTAGGCATACTTTTGTACTGATTATGTACATTTTAACTATTAATTTTAATTACTGTAGTTGCAAATTATTTTACTGATCCAATATTACAAACAATATGCAACGATTTCTATATGTTGTCAGTGTTCCACTTAGTACAATAATAGTTCATTTAATATATTATTTTTGCAACATTACAAACATTAACATTTAATTCCTGCTAGAATTTGCAAGCTTCCTAACTTTGTTTTCAATTATTTACACAACTTTCTAGAGACATACTCATATTATCGATAAGCTGAATTTACAAGGAGAGAGAGGATAGGCTAGCTTACCTAAGAAAACAAGTTTAGGGGCCAACAAAAATAGGCACACAGAAGAGTCACACGCAAAATTCACTGATATTTCGCCTTACCTAAGGGCTTTTAACCAAGTACAGAGTTCCTAACACTAAACACAAAAAAAAAAAATGGCCATTGTGTCTCAAAACAATGTATCAATGTACCTGAAGAAGTTGGATTGTAGGGTCCTGTTCTGGATCCTTGGTGGTACTTTCTAGAAAAGGATTACTTGGTGACAAATCTTCACTGTCTTCACACAAGTTGATTTCCGCACACCTAAACATTATTATCTCTGTTGAACAAAATATTATACATTTTACGACAATTTTTATTGATTATGTGCAGAAGCTCCTTGTAAATTCCTTACACCAATAAATTTTGCAGCGCTTTTCAAGCCAGCAAAATGTTTACGGTTTTCCTCATTTTTAGCTAATTAAAAGGGGAAGAAAGCATTTTTATTTCAGTCTTGGAAGGGAAATAAGCAAAACAACAATAAATGAAACAAAAGAGTTCATTTTTAAACCTTTCATTTGTTCAAATTTCAAATCATTAACAAATATAAAGGTTCTAAACATTTCTAGAAATAAGATCACTTATTTTTATTCTATCAGTGAAAAATGTCAGTTTTTGCATTTCATCCAGAAGTTTCCAAATATAAAAAAACTCATGCTCGACAGGGTGTCCAGCGTTCAGGAGGAACAAAATTCCTGTATAATTTCCGGATTTTCCCGGATATATTTTGCTGATTTCCCGGATTTAGCTACCTCAATAGTCATAGTAACTCCCGCCCATTACAGTATTTTAGACTAAACCACAAATTTTTCTGGCGCCTCCGACAAAATAACGACTTTTGTTTCCGTTCAGTTCGCAGCAATCTCCTGATTACACTAGTGCCCGCATTAAAATCACGACTTTTGTTAGGTACCACCTAAACTTGACCTTAGCCATGTGAAATAACGCCTACGATACCGCTCGAGCGATCTCCTGACTCGCCAGCCAGAGAAGAAAATCACGACTTTCGTTACCGCTAACGACAATCTCTTAACTCCCGCTACCCCAACTGCGCCGAAATAACGACTTTGATAACGTTCGCGGTGATAGCTAGACTCGTCCGTGACATAATCACCACTTTCGCGATCCCTTTCACAACATTTCCTGGTTTAGGGACAAAATTCCGTGATAATTAGTGTATTTTCCTAAATCTGAAACTGTATTTCCAAGCCCAATGCTGGATGCCCTGGCTCAGTAATTAATAAACAATTTATTATAAAACACACCTTTACAAATAATATTTACAGTGTGTTCTTTTGAGTCCTGGAGGCATTTTTTAACATTTGAATTTTGTTTATTGTTTTGCACACTTACCGCTAACATCCAGCACTCGGAAGGGAACTCGTAACAGCTTGATGGGACAGTTGACTCTTTGTGTACCAATGGTTATCTTGTATGAATACTTCACTAACTGTCCTCTGTAGGAGGGAAGAGCCTCTAGGGGCAAGCTTTGAGAGTAGAAGACTGAAACAGGGGAAAAATCACTGACACACGTTTTATTTTGTTTCCTAATTCCTTCATGAATTTGAAGTGTAATTACATATATTAGAAAAAAATATTATCAAAAACATATTGAAAGTAACCACTTTACACAAATATATCAAGGGTGACTTGGATCATGCTCACCATTTCTTTTAGTGTGTGTTGGATAATTTAAATTTGGTTCAATTTACTCATACCTCTTTAAAGCGGAAGGTATAGTACTTGGTTGTATGATACTTACAAGATTTACTTTCACCAGGAGAAAGCCTTAAATCACAGAACAAAATCTTAGGAGTTGTAGATAAAACTATCCTTCCCTTGTCCCCTTGACATGGAGCAAACGATGTATCTAGAAACAAAATTGATCAATGTGAATTATAAATTTTAAAAAACTCAAACATTTTGCAAAATGTTATTGGTGACAATTATTTTTACATCCACAAATATTACAATTTGCTCACAAGTGCAATTGTGCTTGATAGAGTGGTTATTAAAGAGCATCACACCCTTCTTTTTATTTTATTTAGTCATACCTTTCTAAGAGTACCCATGTACCAGGCACCAGGGCAAAATTAAATAGATCCTATAACATTTGCAGCTAAGCTCTTATTTAATTGAAATACATTACTTTTACTACTAAAGAAATTTGAAGACAAAAGTTTGAACGAACCAGGACTTGAACCCGATCTCCGCTTGTCGGGTGGTGGTTACCACCATCCGCCCAACTATTTCTGCCTTCAAAAGTATAAATCTGAATGTTTATCCAAACATGACTGTGACTGTCAAATAGTGACTTTAAATCAACAAGTTGGAGGCCCAGTGTAAGCCTACACCATACATTGTCTTAAAGCATATGAGTTTCAGAGTCGATCTACATGATTTACAAAAGATACGTGTGATCCACCATCTACACAGCCAGTTTCTATATTACAACGATGGTTAAAGGTTGGTTGTTTTCTTATTGCCAGGTTACAAGATTTTTATGGTAATTTTGCTATACAGTGACCTTCACCCCATCTGTTCTGAATTTAAGGTACGATCTTATTTTTTTTGTAAAATTGTAATACTAAAACCATTTACTTTGCTCATGATCACGCTTTGGCCATTACTTTAATTGAAATACATAATTATATCATCTACCTGAATTCAGCACAACTTTTTCCTCAGGAAGAAATGGAGTTTTGGAAGGTAATGGTACCTTTCCATTTGTGGAACACATACAATGAATTTGAGCACTTGCCCATCCCAAAACCTCCAATGTGTCCCTGAAAAAGCCAGACAGATATAACAAATACTGTGTTGGGTAAACTAACTTCAAAATATTTGCAAAAACACGGTAATGTCAACATTTTTAAATTTTTTGTTATAAACTAGTTTTAATATAGTAAATTGCGGTCCAAAGGCCCCTGAAGTGGTGCTTACCGCAGACAGACCGGTGCATTGGGTAGGCCCCGCACAGACCAGATCCTTTGTCCAAAAGCTTCAATGAATCCCAGCCTCGCCAGCCACAAAGGCCCGGGCAGCGTTCAGGGTAGTGCCATTACGTGATTCACGCGACGTATACCTTAGTCCATCCACCATCACAAAAGTGACTAGTTTTAAGTGTGTAAATAGTGTAAAAAGTGCTTATGTATAAACAGTAACCCACCTCCCCAGAAGATGACAAAAGTCGAATGTACATCGAGACTTTTAAATCTCTTCAACAAGGTCTACAGGCACCCAACAGGTATTTACTATATTAATTGATATAGGCCTTGAAACTGGATATAATAAAACTAGTTTTATTCTGGATCAGATTTTTCAACTATACATAGAAGGTCATGAATTTATTACAATCTTTCAACGGTACTAGGATTTTAACCATCACACAGTGAAAGGCTAAGTAACCACAAAAGTTTTGTAAGAGTCAAGACTAATTTTGCTTTTCTCTCGTTGTTGGATATAAATCGCCCTTCCTATGAACCAAAGTTGCGTGTTAACATGTCATTATTGCATGAATGGTTAATAGTGTGTTTTTCAGTGTTTTAATTAGCCTACATTCCAGCTCCCTGTTACTTTTGATACGAACAACACAAGTTGATCTTGGAGTTAGTTATTAAAATGTGATATAGATATTTTGAACTGGGCTTACCATTGCTTCTTGAAGCGAATGTCTGTGGGTATGGAGGACTTGTGTTATGTAGCAGCCAACATTTTCCCCTGGTAGGTATACAGGACCTCCAATCAGTTTTGCAGATATTTCAATCATATTTTACACAAGTTGAGATACCTGAAAGAATAAGAACATTGAAAAACTTTAGTCATGATCTAGCATTTTAAGATTGTTAGTTAAAGTCAAACATTTTCTTTGAGAGTACCGATAGAATTTTCCAAATCACTTGACTTTGTGCTGGTTTCAAATTGCAAAAGTACAAAGCGGTATGATTCCAGAAAACGCCAAATTTGAATACATGAATCCGCTTATTTCAATCATTTTCCCTAAAGTTTTAATTTTAAAAACGCCTATAGCTCTATCCGATCGCCTAAAGAGTTCCCACTTCACAATTATTATTATTTAATTCTGGTTTTCTTTCTTTAGTGGTCAATTGCTGTATTACAGATCGACAGATAGGATCAGGCGATGATGTAAGATGTTAGAAAGTCTATGACGTTGCCATAACAGTTACATAGTACAAACCCTGATATAATCTTCTGGCCAGGATAATCTTCCCTTTCAGCCTAGATCAAATTAGTTGCAGTCCTTAAGGCTAGTTTGAAACAAAATTATTTGCCTAAGCTCTCCCACGATATTTCTAGTTAGGTAGGGTACAAATTGATATAATCATATAAAAGACTACTTACCAGTTGATATTATTAACCAAGAGGAAATGTTTATACAAGATCTTTCAAGAAATTAACCAAACCAACGTTGAACTTCGGTTGTTAATTCGACGTCGACAGTTTGACACTTGACAGATGGAAGTGACAGCAACCAAAACCCCACAGAGTACCTTTCAAACACCGCATCAAAGTCTAACCTCCTGGTATGTACCTACATGTTCCTCTATGGTTAGGACTGATAAACATACTCTGTGCCATGTAACTGCCGTCACTTTTGTCAAGTTCTCTTCTGACTGTCGTCTGCCTAACCGCAAACGAGATGTCATCACTTCTTCAGATTACCATTTACCGGCGGGAATAATCATACCATTGTCATTGAAAACACTAAATTTTCAATTCCATTAGCATATTCTTTGTAACGGTAACTATGGGAGTAATATCTCGCGTTTTACGGGATGCTTAAAAATATTTGCTAACCACATTTATTCCTGGAATACCTCCCATGTAGAATTTGAAGAATTCAGGTAGGTTTGACCTAGGGTAAATCTGTGCCATGTGGCTAAAAGTAATTTTGCCTGGCTAGATTAAGCTAGCTTCACTAGGATATTTAGTTGGCGTACAGGTTGTAACTGCAGCTTATTATAAATCCATCTTGGTTAAATGCTGCATGCATGCGTACTTCAATATAACCAACTTTCAGTTGAGAGTTCATATTCATGGTCAACAGGAAACTTAGAACACCTAAGATCTAAGATTAGTAGTTTGGTTGAGAAGTCCCAAGAGAGTTTTTCAGGCCATTTAGTTGTTTAATAGCCTACATGTAAACCGATGTGACTCGCTCAAACAAAACTTCAAATTGAAACTTTCAGAGTGACAAGCTTAATCCCTTTACCATCTAACAATTTTAGACAATGACAAGAGAACTGTGATCTCTTACTTACCTGCCTCTCGCCTAGTAGGCTA